>OU426892.1:1396132-2779764 GCA_911387775.1 Thymelicus sylvestris
CATATCATAATATGCATGATATTTGCATGAATAATTCCATGGACGCGCTCTGTTCACGGCTGAAATCGTTTTTCAGCGTGCGTTTACGTCCATTAAATAAAATCAGTAGGTACCTACTATATTATAATTAATATCGCTGGGCATGGTAACTTATGATGTTGGAAAATCGATTCAAAATTGTGTGTTTAATCGTTTACATCCAGAACTATAAAGCTTTTACAAAATCTAAGATATTGGATTGTCAGGTTTAGACAACTGTTTTTACCGTAAACATAATTATGAAAAATAAGTGCAACAATTATTTATCTTTTTCTTTCATTTACGCCCGGATTCATCTGATTATCTGTGTCTGAATCATAGACATAATACTACTAGCCTAGACAAGCGGGCTTTCTTTCCGTCACGCTATTAGAAAGAGAAAGAGACCAAGGAGACTCGCGTAACTCGTAAGTAAGACAAGGATAGGTTTACCTCCTGCCTTTCTTCGCAGCGTGACGGTTTCACTTACATATGCTCAGATACCTTGCCTAGTCTAGTAGTATTATGTCTATGGTCTGAATATTGCCGAAAATAAACACAGATAATCATAAAATAAATAATGTATGGAACAAAGTTGGCGAGCCCGGCGGAACTAAAAACGCGCTCCCACCGGAAGTGGTTAAAACGTTGCGTAAAACAACTTCGCAGCCGAAACAGATTTAAATGTCGTTTAGATTCATTATTTGTAAGGAATATTTTATGTTGGTTTTAAATTTTAATTCGTTCTTTCATTTAGTATTCGCAACCCATGGAGAAACGTTTAGGAAAATTTCATGATAATAATTATCATCATAGAAGAAAAAATACTTACCTGTATCTTTGCCCTTTTTCTACGCTACACTCAACAGATATTTGTTTTTATAATTGATCCAAAAAGGCGCTACACAAATCTAAACTGACATTTTCAATTTTGTTCAAAAGTCTTTTGTTTCGGTGTGCGTTGCTGCAGTGATTCCCCGTATCAACGAGGCAAAATTATCAAAGCAACGTTTTCCATCGTTTAACGCGCAAACGTTTTTTATTACAATATAAGAAACTATAGTAAATTCTCTCGCAATTCCACAGAGAAAGCATTGTTTTACACGACATTACGGCGCGCAGGTGCAACAATATATACTAGCCGCATCCATAATAAAATTGTTCTAAGTAACAGAGGGTAATTTCTGTAACAATCCTTGTTTACTCCGTTCCTTCATTGTTCATTTTAAAAAATCTAAGCCTGGGAGCGGGTCTCCGGGTGTAATTAAGAGCGTGCATTTGAAATCATGCGACACCTGCGCCGTCGGCTGCCGGCCAAATTAAAACCGAGCCTCGTTGTACACATGATGAAGTAAACTGCATCGAAGCCAAACTGGCCATAATAGGCCATAATTCTATAGAAATAGAACTCGGGTCTCTTACAACTGAGGAGGCTTAGGACATCACGACACTTCAACTCGATTGGCAGCAGACCCCTCTTTCCCACTGTGCAATCTGGGCAAGTGCCCAGGGCCCCGTGATCGATAGGGGCCCCCTAGTTCCTGCCAGATCACTAAACGTTACCAATATTTATTACCGAAAAACTTTTTTAATTGAAATAAATCGAACCTATATTACTGACTACAATACCACTTTGCTTATTAGCTTTTGCATAAATTTAGAGGCTTCCATATCTACTTTCTTTGTTTATTCTAACAAAATAGTGTTCTGTCAAAGTCATAGGGGCCCCATTATCCTAATATGCCCAGGGCCTCCAATAGGTTAAAGTCGGCTTTGATTGGCAGAGGTTTGTGATGATTGTTTTTGTATTTGTCATCTTAATTTTAAATAAATATGCGATATGTGAATGTCACATGAATGAAACACTGTGATTGCGCATGACATCGCGGTTGCCTTAGCTTAGGATAGAAATTCACAAACCCTGTACTTAAATACTTACCATGTAGGTACTTTAAATTGGCTATTGGACAATTTTTGGAAAAATATTTTAAAATTTTCGTAGGTTTATTTTATACCTCTTACAATATTTATTTTTTCAAGAAAGTGTTATTTAGTAGGAATAAAAATAACTTTTAATCCATTAATTTGAAATTCACGCGTAAATAGTCTGCCATCTGTCACTTGCTGGCTGTGACGTCACATTTCAAATAACAACAGTTTAAGCTCTAACTCTGAAGATATTTTATGTGAAAAACTTACACCTTTTTCACTGGAATTGTGAAAATGACAAGCTACAAGACATGTGCAGTGCCTATGTGTAGAAGTACTACAATTGAACCTGACAAATTGTTTATACCTACTCGTTTCTAAATGCCCTCAACGTCGAAAGCAGTGGTTACAAGTAGCACGTCGAGACCCAGAGTTAACATCTGTTATATCAGCAATATTCTTTTGTGAGGACCACTTTGATGTAAGTATTTAGAAGAAATCAACTTAGCCTCTGATTTACTAAAAAACAAATTAAACCTAACCTAATATTGTTCATAAACATAACCTATAAGTAATTTAAAATCATTAGTAATATGGTGTCGTTAAGGGGACGTTGAGGTAAAACTTAGAAAAAAATCCCCCTGTGACCACTTAGCAAGACTGACCAATTTTACTTTATTAATTTCAGTACTTACACGGAGGTTTTTGCATTCCGAAACTCGGCAGAGCAAAAGTCAGGGTTACACGCAAAGAAATTTACGACCATCAATGAATCAACTTTAGGCAAATTTGAACTGTCAGCTTTTATATAGCCTGACTCCATTTTACAAAACCTCTCAAAAGCACAAATCAAAAAATATATTATTAATTTTCTCAGTAAATTGCACACGATAATCGATGTAGTTAGTAGTACATAACGCTTTATTTTTTGAAGTGTGACGTCATAACATGCTCAATCATGGCCGCCCGCGTTTCGGTTCTCGTGTCCACAGGTAAAAAAACTCAAATCTATTTTTCAAAAATAAAAATATTTACAATTTATTTTCATGCAAAAAATGTATTGTTTAATTAATGTTAACCAATATGCAACCATATTTAACACATTTCATATTTTACCGTGACAACTGTTAAATAGCCAATTGTTCGGGGTTTAATCTATACTTAAACTTTTCTTCTTCCTTTTATTTATTTACTTTTTTTGATAACAACATTAAATTATGTCCTAACATATTTAAAGTTCGCGTGACCGAAACTTGCTCTCTATGTATTTCTTTACTCATGGTATCTGTTCTACAATCATATCTGAAGTAGTCAAAATACACACACACACATTTGTATAGTGAAACTTACTGTGGTCTTTGTCCTAAACATGCAGCTGTAACCGACTTCAGATATGCTTTTAGTGCTGTTCAAAGTGCAAATTTTTTTTCAAGTCAAGTGCTCCCCTCTGCCAGCTAAATTACTGTTGGATCTGAAAAGATGACAATTGTATATCAAAATGTCGCAGGCAAATGACAATAATTACAGCGAAGTTAACCTCTTTTTATTATACGGTTACTATCTTAATAAGTTAAAATGAAAACTATTAGGTACAGCTCAGTACAAGCGATGAACTAGTCGACCAATTTACTTGGCCTTTTGAAGTGAAAACTTCTTTAGTACGGGGGTGATTTGAAATTCGATGAAACGAAAATGTCCAGTAAAAAGAGACAGACACATAAATTCTAAAATGAGATAGGAAGCATTGTACAGGGGTAGGGGAGTTGAGTTGAGTGGAGTTGAGTGTTGCTGAGTGTTGCTGAGTGTTGCTGAGTGTTGCTGAGTGTTGCTGAGTGTTGCTGAGTGTGAAGTGATAGCCTAGCGGTAGAACGTTGGTCGCCCGAACGAAGGGGCCTGAGTTCAAATCCTGGCACGCACCTCTGATTTTCAAATATTATGTGCGTATTACAAGTTAATTATAATGCTTCGGTGAAGGAAAACATCGTGAGGAAACCTGCACACCGGAGAGTTCTCCATAAAAGTTCTCGAAGGTGTGTGAAGTCTACCAATCCGCACTTGGCCAGCGTGGTAGACTATGGCCTAACCCTCGCTTTCTGAGAGGAGACCCCGAGCCCAGCAGTGGGACAATTATGGGTAGTTGCTTTGCTTTTTTGCTTTTGCTGAGTGTTGCTGAGTGTTGCCGAGTGTTGCGGAGTGTTGCGGAGTGTTGCGGAGTGGAGTGGAGTGGAGTGGTAAAACCTACAATTATCATCTTCTCGAAGTTTTACATTCGTCTCATTATCTTGAAAACAAAAATTTTGAAGGTTTCACTTCTACCACATGTGAATTACATTTTAGTTTTTTTATTTAGTCTTGGTTTCCTACAGCCACACATTGCGCCTTGAATCGCTCTGCACTCTTTGTTAAACAGCTTATGGTAAGGACAAATCAGTGCCTTATTTAAATCCAATGCAAATCGGATTGTGCGCAAGCTTTTAGCACATTCTTCCTTTGTCGGACTGAGATAGTCGCTCGTTTGTCTAATCGATTTAGTTTTATTTAAATGCATTTCATTAAGACTTGTGGGGCACTGGGGACGACGCAAGAAAAAAAATTAAAATCGATATCTAATTATTTTAATGTATTACCTATAGAAAACACGTTAACGGAAACAGAAAGATGCTTCTGTGAATTATACTTTTCATTAACATAACGAGCTTTGTATTTTCTATAATCAGAATTAATGTACGCTCTAGGATATAGATCTACTCGTATGTATAAAAATATAATAATGGAAAAGATAATAATGAATAGGGTTTCAGGAAATACGAGTACACATATTTTGGTGCTCCGGCGGGGCGGGCGGGGAGACGCGGTAGCACATTGACAGCGCAGTATTAGGGGAGACCGGGGGATGATAACGTCACAGCTCACAGGTAAACATCGGACGCGCGATATTTTTCGAATAACGGGATGTTGTGCTGCATGGCTTATCGTAGCCTGTGGCCCCGCGAGGCACACGGCACGCCCAATGAGCTTTCGACTTTTATACGGTATTTATTTTGTGAATATTGTTGTGTTATAATGGTGTTGTATTAATATCTCTTTTCATTAACTACGTATAATTATGTTTGTAGTAGCATTATACCGTAGAACAAGAATTTATAGAGGCCGCTTTTGTTTAGCTGTGCAGAATTTACGACTTGCGTCATATCGGCAGTAGATAGGTAGGTACCCTCCACATCGGGTCAATTTCAAGTTGATAAGAAGACAAATCTGGTTCTATGTCCAAGGACATTTATTGAATTTTATTGCTGGAAGATCGAAAGGGACTAACCTGGAGCCAAACATTCCAGAAAGTCTTATTATCTTTTATTTTATTTGTTGTTTATTTTTTTCTTCGATACTATTTCATATTTTCTTTAAACTTCACAATTCCAACAAATGAAATTCATGACTGATGAAACATTTTAAACTGCATGCTTATTTTTATTTACAACAGCCCATATTATAAAAAAAAATACAAAATAAGTTCGTGTGGCATGACAAAGCTCAAATTCTGTTAGGTAACTATTATTAGAGACTATTTTACTATTTACCACAATACATTAAATTCCACTCCATAAGCTGGCCGTAGACTTCTTGTGGGAACTAGAGTATGCTCAATAATTCCGTGAAATTGAGATGAAAGAGCACAAAAAGTAAAGTTCACCTAAACAACGGACGGCTGGCGTTCGCCGATACCCGATATTAATAAAAAAAGAAACAGCCAAAAAGAATTGAATAAAAAGAAAATGGAATAAAATATCGCCGTCAAAAAACAAATATCGGGGGAATTGTTATTGGGAGGAGCTGATATCTTTTAGAATAATCGAATTTGCGGCAAAACTTTGGGGACTGAGTTGAACCCGCTCAAAATATGTAAATATATACGCGATAACAGGAGCAATCGCCTCTCCACAAAATCAAAGGTCCGAGGGACGCGCCAACTCAAATGTTAACTATCCAACTAAACTAGGGTCTACCTTTTTAGTTAAACATGCCTTTATGATAAAAGAAAAACTTTGAAAATAAGTTACGAGGCAATAAGAGCTTACTCTTGTTGGTGTCGAAGACACGTTGAAATAATTTAGCGAAATAAGTAAAAGTAGATAACAAATGTTTCTTAATATCGTTCTTTAGATACATAAAATATTTATTAAATAGTAATAATATTCTTAAGTTCATGACAAATAGTAATATATTCTTAAGTTCATGACAAAGCACGTTTCAATTTCAATAAAAAATGTGCGCATAGGTGTATCAGTCAATATCATTTTGACTACACAACACTAGAGGCGTCACAGGCGACGGTGAAAAAAGCAGTAAACTATAGTCTTTATTTACTCGTCAACTGAATTCAAGTATCCATGAAGTTAATAAAACGTCTTCATCTGAAATTCCTTTGTTACAATGTTACAACAAACAAAGTGCTTAACAAGTATTTAACATCCCGCCTCCGCCCTTCAACTCTTTAGCAAATCAGCGCTAACGACCCATATTTAAAATTCGTTTCGCTCAAACACTTAAATTGGATTTGTTCCATCGCAAACGCTCAAAGGGTGTCGATTTAAAACGGGAATGTCCACATTTACGAGTACACGAGAACATTTTCTTAGGTCACAAAGTTCCAATTTCAATGGTCCGTGGTGGTAGATATTTTGGATTGTCTGCCTAGCTGTTGGTTTGCCCTTTTTGCAATATGATTTTTGGTTGCAGTGTTGAGCTAGTAATGAATGGGTATTCTGTTTCCACATTGACTAATATGCGTCAGTGATACCTACTTGTTATACCTATTTCCGATGTCCATGCACGATGAAAAACGATGGTAACATGAGGTAGGTTACATTTCGCCATACCTTTAATAGCGTATATGAATATGTATTTGTCGGTGAGGCCACGAATCTCCAGTAAAGGTCCAGGGACGGATCTCTTTATTCTACAACGCTTGTCCGATGCAGAGGTTGGCATATAAGAAACGACATGTCATTTTTAGAGGAAGGAATTGTCAATAAGATAGAACGGATGATCACGTAGTGTTGAAGTACTTGAAAGTACTGATGTGAACGTTAGGAGAACTAGAAATATGATATCATGGAGCAAAGTAAAAGGAATATTATTGAATAACCAACACCGTAGAATACCCCTTTTCCCATATATTTATGTTTTTAATCGACTTCAAAAAAAGATTGAGGTTCTCAATTGGACTGTTTTTTAATGTGTAACATATATAACTTTTTAATGGGTGAACTGATTTTGATTTTATATTCGAAAGCTGGTGCTTGTCATGTGGTTCCATTTAAATTTGAATCAATCAGCGAGATCTGACGAGTAGTTTTAGTGGTGTTTCTAATTTTGTTCAATCATGTTCGTTTTGTTGACTCATGTTGATAATGATGAACTGTATTTTAGTCAAAATGGTAATCGTGTACACTATATTTAAATTATAGATGCCCATCTATAGCTGCGAGGGAAGTAGTACAATACAATATACAATATCTAATAGCTTAATAATGCTACGTCTCTCATTGTTTCATAGTGTATCACGAGAACTGAAGATCTTAATGCCAATTCCTGTGTGTACAGTGTTTCGGCGAGGTGCCAAAGTGTCGGACTAGACAAAAATAAAGAAGATCGCAATAATCCCCTAACGAGCCGATTCATCCGAGCAACGCCTGGTGCATCCTAATGTGTGTGTTCACATGATTGGGGGAACCACGCAGAGAACGAAATTCATACATGTGCCCTGCCATATAACGTATAGCGTAGCTATGTGTGTCCTAAACTTTCACAATATTTACATGGGGTTCTTCAAACAGCGAGTTCATCGATATAAGTTACTTAATTTCAGATCTATAATATCAGATCTACAAAAGATATAATAAAGATTACCAAGTAGAAGACGCTAGATCCCACAGCACAGGTAATCCTACTACGGGAAGCCTAGACCTAGAGCTTTTATTCCGTATTGCATTTTGTGATCAGTAAAATGATTTTCTTTTTTCATTAATTCATTTTCACTTGGCTATGCCTTGATGACTCCCGTCTTCTTGTATATATATGTGAGCAGCTTTGGTCACTTACACTTATCTAACAAATATATAAATAGGAATCCAAACGTAGTACGGTGTCATCCCGTCGTTTCCAGCTCAGTTGTATAGCAGCGAGATGATTTCAGTATTTTTGTTAAAGCTAATGTAGAAAGCAACCTACATTCCATGTACACATTCCCAATAGAAGCATTGTTATTTGTACGCTTTTGTGTACACGTCTGTTTCAGAATTTCTAAAAGCTCATCTGTATATGTCGCATTTGCAGTTACCTGGATTTTTGTGTTATTTAGCAACCACGAGAGTTTCCGGCGGCTATTCATATGCGTCACACGTCGCCGCAGCCACGAGAAATGCATCCATTATCCTAATTAGTCTAAGATTCAGGTCATTTAAACATTTTAGAATACATTTTTGGTGCGATGATTGTAACGTGTGTTGTCTCGGCATTAGTTCATGTTGTATCGTTCAATAGGCTTCTTCCGGAGTCTCATACAGCAGTGAGTCAGTTGTTTTGAAATATAATTTTTATATCATATTTGTTATTATCAATTTGAAGTTGTATACAGGCTACATTTATGACCCTAAAAGATAACTTAATGTTGTCCCTTTCATAATAAAATAATCTCTGAGCGGAGAGCATAATATTATAACAAAGTGTCGGGCGCAAAGCGCAATAATATCATTTCGTACATTCTAGTATTCAGATTTCCAACTCGGACTTAATTACGTTAGGCACAGACGTATCTCGTAAGAGGCAAGATCATAATATGATTACTATATGTACAATTGGAAATACTAAAGCACTTCTCGGAAACATCGCTTAAAATAACAGGTGTCAAGGGATCACTTAAATTGTTGAAATTGAATAAGGATTGTGATTGCCCATTCTAGGAGTTTCTCTTTACGTAACGTAACGTCTACTGAACTTTATGAATAATTTAATTCATCCGTAATCTTAATTATACAATTAAATACAATATTTACTGGTTAAACAAATAAATATCTAACGATTCATGTAACCGGAATCATGAAAACATCACTAGCAAAAAAACAGGCAACATTATTTTTGTCATCATGTCAATTCACTTTGCGGAATTAAAAAGCATAATAATAATTTATCACTACGTAGTATAAAACTGTGTACGGTCAGTGACTGTCAGTAGTGGCGTGAACCCGATAATGGCCCACTATATGGCACGGGTGTCTCCTCATGACTGAGGAGGTCATGCTGTCCAAGTGAGGAATGGTGAAGGTGACACTGTCAGTATTATTGTGAGTAAATGATAAGAAAATAATTTAATAATATTTAATTAAAATAATAATAATAATAATAAGTAATATTTTTTGTCTCAAAATTATTCGGTTTTTTGTAAATATACATTCGATTAGGAGTAGATAATTAAAAAACGTAATAAAATGCCTAACGTAAACAATCATTAACATTTACAATTATTTCTGATACAGTTACTCTTTGTTTTACAGTTACTCTTTCTTTCTTTTTTTCCCTCTATCTTGGCCGGCACCGCATCAGTGATGCCTTTGGTGTTGCTGATGTCCATGGGCGACGATAGCCACTTACAGTTAGGTGGATCGTCAGCTCGTTTGCCGACTATTTCCATAAAAAAGTTACTCTTTGTGAGCGTAAAGATGTTCGAATCGAAGCGTGGGTTACTAGTTCAGTTATAAAATTGATGAAATGCAGTTCACTTCCATTTCAATATTGAATAATGCAATATTTGCGCTCGTGAGCTGCATTTTCATTATCGACTGAGCGATGTAACTGATGAGATATTATACATATAGCTTGAGAGCTTGCCCAGCTAAAATCTCAATTGTCTCTCATGTCATAATCTCTCAGAGAGCTCGGGGTAGGCCTCAAGTTAAGCTGTCGGTCCTGGTTGTTAAAAAATTGAGTTTCAGAAGCCTTTGGGCGGTATAAGAATCCAAAGCTTGCATTGGCCACTAATCCCTCCACCGTCCGCATTGGAGAAGCGTAGTGGATTATACTCTAGGGCACCTGAGTTATGGGGCGACCCGAGTAGTGGGATATTTTTGGGTTGAAGCCACGACGCAAAAGTTAAAGGTAATTTTGATTTGTAAGACTCGAGAATAAGTAAACACTTCTGTCACTAGTTTAAAGTCTACGTGATACGTCCAATAAAATACCTTCTTAATTTTACGTAAAAATATGACCGAATATAGATTATTACATCGACAGTAGTTACATATTCAATACCCGCAATGCAATACGTTCTGTGCCTCTCATGCTGCTCGCTGACGGTCCCGTGTTATTTGAAGATATTTGATATGTTTACTGAGATGCTGACTGGATGCGACGTGGTTGGAAAACGTGGACTAAGTATGTTGTGCGCAATTTTATGGGTGCGTTCTATAAAGTTACGGTTGTTATCGTAAGATAACAGCGGAGGCCTCAGGGGAAAAACTTCAGACTCTTAGCCATGAGGTAACCCCTCCGCAAATCTGCACTGGAGCAACATGGTGGATTACGCTTACACCCGTGCCCAGTAGTAGGCATTTACTGGGTTGAATCTATTCTGTAAAGATAGAGCCTGAGCTGAATCAGACACGGCCAGTAGGGCAGGAATGCAGATAAATTAGACAAGAATTATCTGTACGAGACGCATGTCGTATTTTGTGTTAAGTTTTGTATTGTATTGCTTTTTACCATATAGGTATACTTTGGTTTAGTTTAAATTTATAGCAGTACTATTATTTCTGCTGTGGTTATAGTGACTTTAAAGCCATGATATAGGCATGGCTAGAGCATGCGTGGTTAGTTAGGTTTTAGCTTTAGGAATCACCCAGTTATTAAACGGTTAATTGAAAAGTAATAAACCCTCAATCTGGCCCAAAAATCATAAATAAATAACTGTTAATTTATTGCCCGCCGAATTTAATTTCTCAGTTCTTTCAATTGTAGCATAATGAACACTAATTGGATGCAGTTTTGTTAATTGCTTCGTATGTAATGTAATTAATAAATATGTTTTCGTAGTAAAATTTCAGTTATTCAACGTACTTAACTTGCTCACTGATTGAAATTTACGTTGGTAATTGGCCGTTAACATTGCTTACTGGAGTAAATAAAGAAGTATTGCAATTAACGAAGTTCGTTTATAATAATTATATTGTATGAGTTATTATTTCATATTCATTTAAAATCATCGGCGTCAAAAATTAGAAGATTATCAATTTTCGCCTGTTACAAGGGTTAGGTACCTTATAGAAATTTGAAAAGTTCTGACAAAAATCTTGACAGATCAAAAAAAGTCCGGACATTTTAGTGACAAAATGCAAACTTCAGTTTTATTTTACGTAAGAAAAATTTGTTTTGAAGAAGTTATTTTATGTTTCAACTTGTTGATTATTTGCAATTGCAAAAGAAAATTTATTGTTTGATCACATTGAGTTGATTGTAAAGAAGATTTACATTTCAAAATAAGTGGGAAGTTAATGAAGAATAAAGACTGATTTGATATTACTTATGTCTCAGATGAAATAAAAGGCAGATGGAACATTCGCAAAGAAATGTAACGAATGACGTGAAGTCACTTTTTCGCTATGTGTGCGTGACAACCTTAATGTCAACTAGCAGTGGCACCGTATGGACACGTAATTCTTTGTGTGTGTGAGGATGCCAAGTGAAAAGTTACAATCACCCGCAAGTTTGTAAATGTTGTTTGACATATTACACTTAACACATTATGCACAATTAAATTGGCAAATTATTTATTACTAGTGAACGCCCTTGCTTCGCTTCGGTAAGCCCACAATCGATAAATGTAGGGATGGTATTCTTTAAATTGTCGTGATTTTTTTATTTGTGAACCGATTCAAATAAACCAAACACTAAATGTTAACCCAAGCTCATTAGAATACGTCAGTGAAAACCGAATCTCTTATTAAGCCGTTCCTGAGATAAGGTGGAACAAATGCATAGAAAATCAGTCAAAAATTTAAGTTGTATTATATGTGATAATCATAATTGATTTTAATTTCATCACTAGTTATCAAAAAGTACACTTATCAAAATATATGTAAATGTTATTTTATTATAAAATAATACTTCAATATATTTAATTGTTTTAATTAACCTATGGACTTTTTTTATGCAGAATAAGTTAGTGTTTGACCACAAAACCACCTGAGATGGTAAGCGGTAATGAAATCGTGGATGGTAAAGCACACTAACTTAGTAGAAGCCTATTCACTCTTGACTTGAAGACACCCACATTATAATCTGACGGGAACACCCACGCGGACAATTAATTTCAGTCCTTTGTGGTACGCATAATAGACGCCTTAGATGGTTGAAATAAATGAATTATTATTATTATTATTATTATTATAATAAAAGACGAAGCAAAGTGCATTTTTTTCTCTTGTAATAGCATCTGTCGGCAATCTGCAAAATTATAATTGAAATCATTTTAGTGAGTAGGCTAAACTAAAAACAGAAACTAAAATATAACAATATTTTCTTTCAATCATGCATATTATCGTGGGATTCGTGGGCAAACGTGACATTTTCAACTAACCCGGTTTGCATAATAATATTATGTTTTAAAATGCTAATTTTATCCCTCTATGCCTTTATACTATCTATCTTGTGTTTATAATATCCCAGCGTTAGGTGTTTATGCATTGGCTGTATTTCCTGATTTTTAGGTTTAAATAAATACAAATATTTACTTTTTTAATAATTTTTTTTCGATGTAAATTTATAAATCGACCACTGTTCAAATAGCTCCTGCATATTTTCCCAAATTTAGGGTAACCGATTTTCACATAAAGCTGGTATAGAAATGAATAATTGTCGAGGTTTTGTGTTCCGAGTAAACCGCAAAAATATTATTATAAATAAATAATAAAATAATGAACAGACACCTCTGAAAAGACATTCCATCTTCTTTTCTTTGATTTTGCGAACTACTTTTACATAGTTTAAAAATGCAAGACGGCATTATAACGAATAAAATTATTTAATAAATTTTGACAATTGCGACGTTCATGCAATTTGATGCTTTCTTTAGAGTGTATTAGTTTTTTATTTTGTATTATTCGTGGTAGGCTTACGTCATATTCGAACGACGTTATCTGCCTTTTATTCCATCTGAGACTTATGTAAGTTTTATTACTCATATTATAGGTATTCCATCTAAACAAAAAATCCGGACAAAGTCCGGACAGAAGTCTATAAGTCCGTACATGACCGGTCACCGGACTAATCCGGACGTATGGTAACCCTACCTGTTATACCATCATGTACATGTGTATCTATATTTTTTGTATGCTTACCGATTACTCGAAGAGGGTTGGACTGATTTAGACGATTAGAAGAAGTAAAATGTTGACATTTTAAACCTGATTTACTGTGTCGCGTACGACATTGGTTTGTACATTAGAAAATTCTTATGAAAATTCTATTTGACAGATGCATGTAATGTGGAGACTTAATCAAGATTCCACTGGATTTTGCAATAAGGAAAATAAAATAAAAATAATGCATTAAATGATTTTCCCCATCAGTAAGAATTGCAAGAGAATTACTTGAAGATATTCCCGTAGCCTGTGTGATAAGCATTTGAAGGTAAAATTTAACAAGAATTAAACGTTGCGCAGGTGTTACAAATCTCTCCAAAGATCGTGAAGGCTTAATTATTATAAGGAAGCAAGGAATGATAGCTGATAGGATTTGATAGGCTGTCGTCAATGGGGAAGGTCTGGGTTCTATTTCTGACTATTGTAATTCATGCAACTGTTTCGATATAAAGACGTAACATTATTATGACCCTCATAAACAGGGTACGTAAGCTAAATAAACCCTAACCAATACCTCATTGTAAGCATGATGCAATAAAAACTTATGACTTATGATATGACCAACAACTTAGCTCTCGACGACGATTCAAATTATGCTTGAAAAATTAATTTCATACTAAGCCTGAATGGGTGGATGCCATTGTAGATAATAAGCTTTTATTTATTGCACTGCTTCTTTATATACCTTACTATAATAATTATAATCTCCTGCGTTTTTTATTTCACGAAATAAAGCGAGATCTAGTTACTATAAGTTAAATATTTATCATTTATCATAATTACGATTCTCGCGATATCTAATAAGTTTTATCTTTAATTTTATACGGTATGGAGAAGAGAATTTCCATATTGCTGAATGGAATTAATCGTTGATATCGTCGGCGCCGCGGCTTGCATGTTAAATGAACTGGTGTAATGGCTGAAGCAATTAGAAGCGCAATGAGCCACCAATAGAGGGCTCATTAGTGACGCGATGCCCGTTACGGGTACTCACGCTTATTCACTTTATTTTATTCCCTTGAATATTAATAAAAGTTCATACGACATTAGCATTTTAATCAATTGGCTAGACAGTTGGTATCTCGTGGGCTCTGCGTTCAGATCCTGAAGCTCTCGTTTTCAAAGTTCTGTGCATATTGAAATTAATCATTAGGAAAATATACGGACTTGGTCATTGCTTTGAACTATGATCTGTATACCTCACACCGTGAGAAAATACCTGAACCCAGCAATGGAACAGGATTGCTATAAATATACCAGGTTTAACTTTAGAAGGGGTTAGATTGCAATATAACGATAACAATTTGGGCCCGTCACAACGTGCTACCGAAGCAAGAAGCAGACGGACGAGAAATAAGACGGAAAATATGCCAATCTTGAGCATCTATGAACTTCAGAGTTCATCTGAAGAGATTGGTAAGACTTCTGGAGCCGTAACGCAAACTCACTACCAACTATCAAACTTTTGACATCGTTACAAATATCCAGTATATTACAATCTCCGTATTTGATCGTACATTCGTACATTGCTAACGATAGAAGACTTGAATGTTTGTAAAAGCGTGCCTTATATGTAAATGAAGGTGGGAGAAAGCTGCAGCAATTACAACCAGGTTGTGCCTCTAATTGAAGGCTCATTAGGGCGACGTGATATCTGCGCCGCGTCGACAATTACCTCTGCCTCTTATACTGAATGCCTCATCCAAATATCTTTCTGCTACGTTTATGTGGAAGTATCACTACCTACCATTCTGTTAACAGTTAGCGGTGGATGTCATTCGTACCAGTTTTATATAGAATATTTGCTGATTAGAGCTTTGAATTTATTTGTTTGATTTATCTCTAGAGAAATGTCTTAAAGCAAGTGTAACAAAGTGTGGCAGGGACACTGCCGATACACAGGTAGGTACATATTAAGTTTCGTTACAATTTTATTATTGGCATAAACGATGACAATCTTGGTAAAGCTAATGAAGGTAACGCAAACCTAACGCAGGGATTCCAACATTAATGTGAAAGGCAACGTGGCTTGCATGTCAAATGAAGTGGCTGTAATCAATGATATTATTATGTAAAAAGAGGTAGATATGTCACTAGTGCGCCGACGATGAAGAGAGTAAGAACAGGCAATTGACTATTCTGCTTGTAGTCGCCCTGTCAATACAAGACGATACGCAAGCTTTTGTTGCTGTTCGAAGTGCTTGACATTTGACATACAGCGTTAAAATGCCTTCGTATGTTATACCAATGTGATTGGTGTAGTGAAACAAAAGATAAACGTGAGTGTGTTGTAGCTCTTTTCGGAACAAATTTTTTGGTTGATTTTTAAGGGCATAATGTATCTATATATTTTAAATATTTATTTATTTATTTATTTATTAAGCTTTTTGCACCATACAATTTGTACAATAGCAAAGGCGGACTTAATGCTAATAGCATTCTCTCCCAGTCAACCTTCGGATAGTGAGAACACAACGATATGGCGGTATATATAGTTTGAATAAATAACACTACTTAGAATAAAACTAAATAAGATTAAATATATAGATACACTATATACAAACATACATACATACACAATTAAATACATACATAAATACATACATAAATATATACATAAATATATAAAAATAAAACTGATAAACATGTCAGATGAACCACAACTATCAGACAAAGGTGAGAAAGTAATAGGTGATATGATTATGAATGACGACGCCCTACACAATTGACTTAAAGTAATGTCCGTGAAGTCTTTTCTTGAACGTAAATTTACTAGCTGGCTTCCTGAGAGTTACAGGCATATCATTCCAAAGTCGAGCAAATATCATTGGCTGTAATGATTTAAGCAATTAGACGAGCAATGAGCATTAAACCTCCAATAGGACTCTTTTGGGTACTGGCGGTTACATTATACGAAATACTTAGGGTACTTGCAATATTACGAACTAAGTACTTTGCTCCTCTTGGGCCCTCATGTCTGGCTAGCATCTTCCCAGAATAAATCGTGACATATTTTTGTCGTTTTATTTGTATCTCGCATCCTTCTAGCCCGACAACTTTAAAAGTTTTAGGGTGGTGAAAACCATTTATCTCTTTCTTGACATAAGTAAACAACATTTATTTAGATCTTACCTCTTTGTTTACTATTTGTTCAGATCAGTGGTTAACTCAAGTGTCATGCTTTTATAATAGTTTATCCGGTTAATTTGGGTATATCAATATTGAAGTAATTTAGTATTAACTTTACCTACACTGCAGAACAACAAGTTGAATGGAACTTCCTCTATATCCTTAATCTTTGGCTAAGGCAGAGACTGCAAAGGCTGTTTGTGTAAAGAAAGATTGTTTTGAAACATTTCTCTTCCCGTTTAGGTACTAGTTTGACCGTAGAAGATCTAATAGTTTGTCACGTTGGCAAAGCGCGTGTAGTCATACTTCCCATCATTGGCAACCCTAGACATTACCTATGCATTAACCATAACATTATCTACTCGTATATCAAACAGCGCATGCAGTTTATTCATTATTATTCTAAGAATTACCATTACCAACCATAATTATGTTTTCCAGCAAAATGCTCTTAATAAAATATCGCTATTGATTTAATTTTTATTAATATTTCTACTTCAGGCTAAATGTTTCCGCTATGTTTTCACTATATATGTCTTTTAAAGGAAATTCGTTCAGTCTAATTAATAAATATTTTATTATTATTATTTTATGTTAAATTTTCCAATTTTGAATTTGTACTTGTTGTTATTCCTGGTTTTTACTTATGTAGAATTTTCCAATAGATTTAACATGAATTATTTTGCAAGGTACATAGGTAGGTACTATTAATTTGTAAATAATAAAATTTTAAAGTGGGTAACGGTAGGCATAGCAACAAAAGCAGCCTCTATGACAAATGATAAGAAGGAGTTACTGAACGCTTGAAATCTTCCATTCTCGTGGGAACGTCTAACTAAAAAGTATATGAAAACAATTTTCTATACTACACAATACTGTTTTAAATAAAAATTTCAAGTAAATCCATAAATTATTCCAATTTTATGGCCGCAGAGATACTGAAGTTGATGTTTTTAAATTTTTATATATTTGTAGGCAGGTTCTATAATGTGAGGTGCAAACGCTTATTAGTCGGAAAAGTATACACAACGCCTTGTATTTTAACCAAATGCACAGTTTCATATCGTTCGCGTATAAAATGTAATGACCACAAAATCACACACAATCTTGATCTTAAAAAAATGTTTATTTCTCATGTTTAATAAATAAGAGTGTGAACAAGTGTTAAATGAATAATATATACCTAATGAGCGATTGGAAAATTTTCATTCGTTGCTCGCTAACATGTGATAGTATGACACCACTGCAGCGGCGCGGGCGGCGGGCTGTTTGCGTCGGTGTGAGAGGCGGCCAGTCGCAACTTTTCTCATAATAAAACTCTCGAGCTTTGAATTAAATGTTAATTACATAAATTACCTGACTCACTATTGCGAAAGTTGAACTCTGTTCGGTGCTTTTCACAGTTTCGTTTAGGATTGTAATTCCTTTTGTGCTTTGACGTCATCGTTATAAATGCGCAACAGGAAAATAGCTTAATTTTATTTGCCTGTAAAGATTTATTTCTCCATGGGGTTCGCCTGGATAGCTACCACGCTTGAGGAAGAGTCAGCCGCTAAACGACTCGTCGTGTTCCGGCTGGGGGCTTGAGAGCCAGTTCTTTCTTTCTTTTTCTTCTCTCGTTCCTGGCCGGCAACGCGACGATAGCCACTTACTATCAGGTGGATCGTCAGCTCGTTTGCCGGCTAATTCCATAAAAGAAGTAAAATTAAGTTCGCTTAAATCTTAAGTTAAGCATTTTATAAACATTTTATTATTAGTTGGCATAATTTCATTCATAAAATCTTCAAGAAGTTATCGGTTTATCCGTACCTATCTACCGTCGACTCGCTCTCAATTTTCATAGTGACCTTTATAAAGCCCAACGACTGGTGTAACGGGCCTGCGCGGTATATTGGCGGCCGGGATATCCCATCACGGTCCGGATCCGCACCAGAACCGCGATATCGGATGCTGCGGCTCGTAAAAGAAAACGGCCGGAGACCGACTCCACTTCATTCCGATACCGGATCAATGTACAACGATACCAAGGGATAAAAAGGATTGAATAGGTAGGACGTTTGATGCGGGATTTTTTGTTAACTTGATGTAACCTCTCTCTTTGGTTGCTGATACTATTGTGTAACTTACATTGCTTTTATGTTCTCAAGTCTGTCTATAAACTCACATGTAAGATAAGATGATTGGCTTTAGTTTGGAGGTCAACAGATAAAGACGTTCGAAGACGACTAATAATATTTTCAGGCTACTTGAAATCAACTAAGGAAAATAAAATTCTGTTTCTTTTTTTAGTATGATTGAGAAGTCTGAAAAAAAATCCTTATCTACATTGCTTTTTTGATTACGCAACTACAAAAATTAAACCAATAAGCGCAAAAGTAATCAAATTTTAATATTGTGTTTTTTTCACCTACGTTTTCGTTTTCTCCGTCAATAAGTTAAATACATATTTGCTATTATAGTAGGAAAATTAATTACATATAGCCATACCTATAGGTTACTTCGAATAATATTTTTTTATCATTCCATTAATTCAGTCTGGTCTGGATTCGACAATAACAAAAATATCCGAGAGATGTCCATGAGAGAGGCAAAACTACAAAGTAAAAAGTGGACTTATCATGCGTTTTCACAGCCTTTCATACATTGTTCAACTAAGAGAGTGTCTTTTCGTCTGTATTTTACACTGTGGGTTACATGCACTCATTATTTTTTTTCTGACATATTATAAAAACTGCACTATCCTCATAGATAATTCCTCACAAATATATCGAAGTACATTTCAAACGGTACCTCCTTACGAGAGAGTGGTCAGTGTCTTGACCACGAGTTCGGAGGCACGGACCTTCGGGCCGCGGAGCCAATCACTTCGAATGTTTCCACAGACGTCATCCAATTCGACACCCCTATTTCCTGTACAGTTGACTCGCAACCACTTTTCTCACTGCGATTACATCGTTTGCTTACAGAGATTCATCTGTATTGTTTCACGTATTTATTGAAAGAAATTGCGGATCAACTTGTTTTGGCAAAGGGTTGGTTATGTGAATTACAGTGGTGGTGTTATGGATGTGTGTGGCAACTGTTTCCATTCATATATGCTTGTGTATCGGGTACTGTAAAAAAACTATGTTTTAACGTGCTTTTGCATGTAAATTACTTGTTCCTAAGAGTTGTTAATTAGTTGATAGTGTAAAAGCTAACGAGAGACATCCAAATGAGATCGGAACATCACGATGCTCAGTAGTGAGCGTACGACCGAAGGAGAAGGAGTAAATCCTAAGCTTTTGAAGGATAAGAGAATTGCCGGTAGTAGAGCCTCGTGTTCAATTTCCGTTTCAATTTCACAAAAATTCTCACAATATAAGTGTGCAAGTGTGTGTAAACGTTACCAACTTACCATTGTTACATGCACACAAAAGCGGGGAACTGGGAAGAGAGTTCCTAGTACGTTTTAGTCAAATGGTAGCAATAATACAACAAGTTTATTTCTGTAGAAATTTCAATCACAATAAAATCTCGTTACGCTGAAATCCAATCCGAGACTTCTGGATCCATTACGTGACACAATTCAAGGCGGACAGTAAGGGTTCGGCGGTTTCACTAACCTCCTGAACCGAGAAATTGTGTCTTCGGCAACGGGCCCTCGTCTTGTAAGTAAAGTGTTTTGTGTCGGGATTGAATTGCTCTGACGGCCCCGTCCCCGTCCGCTTCACAGGACATGCCGCCGGTGTTTGAGCGCTTTGCTTTGTGACTTCAAGGCCGTTGAAGTTTATTTTTAACCGATTTAAAAAAAGAAGGAAGTATTCAATTCGACTGTATTTTGTTTGTTACCTCAGAACTTTCGACGGGGTGAACGTAACTATTTTCTTCGGAACCCTAAAAGGCACACACTTTAATTTAATTAATTTAAATTTAAAACTGATAGTTGTTACTTACGTCCAAACTCAGAGTCACTAACGGTTACTTAAATCGCTCCTCAGTAGGTACAGAATTTTTATGGTGATTCTTTACTAAGGAGCGATTAAAATAATCGTTAGTGACTCTGAGTAGAAAGATTAGTTGAGGAAATAACCTGTGGAAATAACAATAAATAAAATAACATTAAAATACGAAGTGCAATATAAGACAAGAGCTAACTAAAAGTGGAATTTCAGTTGAAAAAACAAGTTGAAACATTGAATCCGCAAGCGAAAAGTTATCACAACGCGACGCCGTGAAATACCGCATGGCGCAGGCCGGTGCGGGTTCGACGAAAAAATACAAAGTTAAACTTAAATCCACTTCTGTTTAGATTTGAAAATCTTGCTTTTTCTTATTTTTGTACAATAACAGCTTTAATTTTAAATTTATATCATCGCGGACACAACATTTTGAAAATAAACAGTTATTTTTACTCTTACACAGAAGACTGCTGTACATTAGTGCAATCATGGTATACCGTGATTAGTTTGTGTCAAATCAAAACGAAAACAGTGCCGAGTTCAGTGCGTGAAGATATCGTTAGAGTAGTGTGTCGTGATAACAGAGGTGATGAGTTGATGACGTAAGGAAAGCGATCGAGAAGGAAGCACAGGATTATGTATCTGTCGTTGATGTCAAAAGTTTCTCTCCGCCTCCGTATTCCTGCCGTGACCAAGATGTAAGTGGGTCGAAATATCGGTATAAAAATCATGAGTACCCGTTCGCATTCAAAATAACAGGATGATATGTAGGTTTTGATAAATTCCAATCATGATTGTTGTCTAACTAATCAATATAATAATAATAATAAAGAGAAGGCATAAGCGATTGTAGATTTTTCGCAAGATGAAACTATTGCATGACTGTTTGCTTGCAAATAACTTTGTTTATAAGGTAAGTAATTAAGTAATTAAGCAGATCAAGTCCGAACCGTATACTCGCGGAGTTGGGTTCCTAGAAATTAGGATTATTTTCCGTTTAAAAATCAAATAAAAATATTTCGCCGCCTCGCGCCCGCCGTCGCAAATCTCGTGCCCGCAGCCTTAGAAACTACCTAAGTATGTAGTTATTTGAAAGGCAGTTTTTTAGCTATGTAGTTTTTTACCCGTCAATCCTTGAGGAGGATTAGAATATTAACCACAATCTAATGCTAGATGGATGTCGTAAGTGGAGACTAAATCCGGCCCACTGTTGGTAGAGCCACTCGGAGGGATTGTATTATGCAGAAGATTGCGAGATTCTGAGCCACAGATTACCCTTACCCCACAGAGACCCTTAGGACTGTCGCTTCTAAAACGGCAATCTGTGTGTGAATAAAAGAAGAATTGAATATGACAGACTTACAGGCATACTTAGAAGATCATATAAGGTTCTTTTATGGGTTTTAAAGAACCCTAAATACGAACGCAAACATTTTCACAGCGAATACATACCAGGCTCCCAGCGAAGTGAAGAGGTGCTTCGCACCACTCTTTATACGCAACAGTTCACACATATTTATAGAACGTTGCATTGCGGGAATGGTTCTCCAAATAACCTTTTACTAACTCATGTTTTATTTTTGTATTTTTTTTGTGATTAATATTTATTTGTTTTTAATATTGCCGCTTGTCAATAAAAATATTATCTTGCTTCTGGGTAGAAAAATATTAAAGATTTACATTTTAATAATAATTATCTTTGCGCAATAAGCACAATTTTTTATTATGAGATTTGAGAATTGCTATGCATGACGCAAGTGAAAATAATTCCGATACTCCAATCGAAAATAATCAAAATGCACTGCATTTCTTTTCAATAAATTGGCTAGAAGCTAAGCTAGTTTAGCTAACGAGGCTGCCTATAAAGTGGCCTTCACTTTACAGTTGGCTCGTTTTAATGTTTTATTGCGTTTTTATTGATCTCACAACAGCGGGATATAACAGTATGATCTAATAAAGGCCTTATATATTTACCCTCAGTTTTATTGACATTGGCCCTTGAAGCCCTCTTCACACTGACCGCATGTGGATCGCTACTACGCTTGTCGAAAGTTAGCGTGACTCCCTTGGAAAACATGCGGCGCAAAATAAACTTCAATACTTAAAGCATGCCAAAGCCGCCACAATAAAGTAATAATTGGGTCTTTGTATGAGTACGCCATTGTACGCAACTATAGCTTCTAACTGCTTCTCGCTTGCTGTTTGTTAATCACTAATCATTATCTTCTGTCCTCCATACATTATCATCTACCCGCTATCCACTATTCGCTATCCGCCTTCCGCTGTATGCTCTCAGTTATTCCGTATCCCCATTACGCTCTCCAGAGGTACTCACTACCCGTTACTTACTATCCGCTGACTTCAATACGTTACCCGCTCTCCGCTCATTCCGCTATGTGCTATCACTAACAAGCTACTTACAATAGTTTGTCCGCTAACCGTTGTTCACTATACGGCTATACGCTATCCGCTGACCGCTTTCCGCTATGCTATCAACTACCCCAACCCGCTGCGCACTGCCCGCCCGCTCGGCATGTGACTAGGCCGCGCAATGACGTTTGTACCTGGCGCTATAACGTTTTTACGAGTACGGACATAAAAATGCGAGTCGAATAGCGAGCTATATCGGTTTATATCGTTTTCTTTTGTATATTTAACGCCTCTATGCCGAACGGTTACGTGTGCGTTTTACGGGCGCCGCCGCGACGCCGTCACCTTCACCAGATAATGAACTTCATTTTCAAGAATTGAATTTTTATTAGAGTTGTGTTAGATTATGAGTTTTCTATTGATATTTTGTTGATGCAATTTTTATGAATTTTTATGTATTCTATTATTTGTTGTTTCTGTGTTTTGGTGTGCTAAAAACAGTTTTTATGGTATTAACAGCGGAGAGCTTTTGAAAGTGGAAAGCTGTGATTTAGCATGGGCTTAGTAGAAAACTACGCGAGAATCGACTGTGGACGAACGCCAGGTATCTAAGTGGTGTTGATGGAACCTGGTACACCCTGACGTGTGGTGACGAAACTTAATTGCAGGGATTAAATCAAACAGTTCTTCAGAACATTCCCCATTATACAGACGGTAGAATACGCAGAGAGAGCTTACATCTCTCCTCAACTCAAGCGACTCTATCCTCTATCCTCGATATCAAGCATATCATTGATAATATTTGCACGCCTCTTTAGGCAGAGCATACGGTTGAATTCAGTTTGTAACAGCTTTTTGTACACTATGTTCTAGCAAATAAAAATCTTTGACTTTGACTTTGACTTTGATATGCATGATGAACAGTGCAGGTGAAAACATAGAGCCTTGTGGTACGCCAGCATTTATAGGCTTCGTGTCCGAGCATGTCCCTTGAACGACGACCTTAATACTCTGCTCCGATAAAGAACTGGCAATCCATTTGCACAATTTCTCGGGTACTCCGTAGGGAGGCAGCTTAGACAGTAAAGCCTTGTGCCACAGCCTATTGAAGGCCTTTGCAATGTCCAAAATTACAGCCAATGCTTCTCCCTTGTTCTCGATTACTTCCGCCCAGCAATTAGTAAGGTATACTAAAAGATCGCCAGCCGATCTGCCGTGGCGGAAACCGTATTGACGGTCGCTAATCAGCTGGCGATTTTCTAGATACCGGAGCAGTTGGGTGTTTATTACACGCTCCATTAGTTTGGAGAGCAGAGAGGTTATAGCTATTGGTCTGTAATTGGATGGATTTGACCTGTCTCCTTTTTTAGGAATAGGGTGGATCAAAGTTACCTTCCTTCTATCTTTGGATAGGTCTTTCAAAAATGTTTTGCGTTTTGGAAGATCCTTTTTAGATTTAGAGATCCGTTTGCGAAATATTAAGGTCCAAAGTAACTATTTTATAGTCGATGAACTTACAACTACGGACCCCTTCATTGCGCGTGGTTTGGCACTTGGCCAGTTTTTTATAATGTGTGTGATGATATGATCCGGCTCTGTTACTGAATAATTCAGACCTTTAACGTTGCCTAATTCGGTACCTGCCCCTATAAACAAATACTCATAAAAGCAAGACTTCACACGACGAAGTGAAACAAGCAATCTCATGAACACACTCGTAATATAAAAATGGCGGCAACGGCAAAGTTGGCTCATAAACTAGATTTGCACATGCAGCTCTTACGTGCCTTGAATGTTGAACAAAGGGTTATAGTAGCATCTGTAATACTGGAATATTATTTGTGCAAAGGTACCATTAATAAAATTATACTATTACTATGTATATTCTGGCCATGTGGATATTAAAACTTTAACAAATATCCTTGATCTTTGATGGTATAAGGCAGGGTTTCCCAACCTTTTATGCATGGTGCCTCCCCCCGGATAATAAAATCTTTCCATTCCCCCCTTTATTTTTCTTTATTGATTCATTAGAAGACTCTAACTAAGACTCACTACAGACTACCGTATCGAACAAAATAGTGATTTAGCAATTAGTTCGGCCGATTGGAACAAGGTGGCGCGACTTGTAAGTGTTTTAAAGTGTTTTAAATCATAAACAATGTTGAGTTTATTAGAGTTTATGAGTAGATTAAAATATCTGAACACTTCATGCCCCCCTTAAAATCTCTCTACGCCCCACCAGGGGGGCACGCCCCACCGGTTGGGAAGTCATGGTATAAGGGGTTCCATCCTCCTCTGCCATTGACGTAAATTATATGGACGCGCTCTTTCTAAGAAATTTCGTGTCACACTTTCGTGCCACAGAGAACTCAATCACAGAGTCACTATGCGCCCAGTGTTGCCAACACCCTACTCCGAAAGAGATCATGGATACATTACTATAACTGGACATATACCATGGATATATTACTCTGTCTGGATTACATTGTAGAGGTAGGGGAGCGGGGGGCACGTTGTTACAATTTTTAGACAATTGTCAATACGACAAAAGCTATCAAATAATTTATACATTTGATTGCTTTTATCGTTACTATGTCTATTCAGCTATTAAAATATGATTGAAAAGTTATTAAAATGTATGTAATTTTTTCACAATGAACAATTTAACCAAAAAAGTCGATTGTAACAACTTACCCCCGATTCGGGGTTAGTTGTTACATCTTCGGGGCATGATGTTACGGTAGATAAATAAACAAAATCATCAATGATAAATCTTTTTTTTTTAATTTCAAAACGTTATAAACAAAAGAGATCACTTTAAACAGCCTTCTATTATTTATGAGTAATTTATAATATCTATATCGTAACTTTTAAAGATTTTTTTTGTAGAATAATAACATAACTTCGCAGGAACTTTTTTAAATCTTATATAAAAGCTCAGAAACTTCGTCTGCAAATAACAACTTGTAGTACGTAAATTATTTATACGTATTATAGTTATTTTAATAAACTTTTAGCAAACTAAAATATTTAAGATTCTAAAATTTTTAAGGCACATATATTATAGAAAATATATAGTTATTTATATAGAGGTAGGTAAAGATATCCATAACATACTAATATTAAATTAGTCTTCATCAGAATTGCAATTAATTCAAATGAATAAGTGAACGTTTCCCGTTACACATTTGACATGGGCCACATTTTGCATTCTAAACATTCTATCCAATCTTCGTTTTTAGAGGTGCTGTAACTTTCGCTACACACTAAACAAAACCATTCATCAGTATCAGAATCTGAATCGGAAACCAAAATTCACCTTATATTTTTCTTCTTCGCTCATTTTCGAGGACTTGGCCACTTTTTCTTCATACCCTTTTTTAATGAGTCTTTTCAGGTGTGCCGGTTAACACAGGGAATTTGCGTTCAACGACGCCTATACGACATGTAACAACTTACCCCAAAAAATTGTAACTACCTGCCCCATGGCACGTTTTTTAATATAAATTGAGGTCACCATTAATGGATATCGATAGTAGAAAAAAACAATATTGCAAATTAAAGGTAGATATATTATGAACGTTCAAGGTTAAGAATTTTGAGAAAATAAAAAATATAGACATCAGGAATCAAAAATTTCGTAAAAGAGTTTTTTACTTTCTTGGTTGAAATCGAGACACATGCACACAACCTAGCAGCTTGGCGCTTGGTGGGTCATTAATCGTTTTTATGTAATGCATGATGTTATAAGAAAACAAATGAGTCCAATTATGTCCACTAAAGAGTTTAAAATCCCGGTAAAAAAGGAGTGTAACTTCTTACCCGTGCAACAACGTGCCCCCCGCTCCCCTACCTGAGGATTAATTACGTCATAACGGAATGACCATTTTTGTAGTGTTCATCCATTCATCAAAAAAAAAAATCAAAAAATCGTTTCTTATTCCAGAATTTACATTTTATTACAATATGCGTGGGATCTTTCCATTTAAGTATATAAAACTTGTGTTATCTATAGTCCCAGGATATATCATTCGATTGTGTTAAAATATTTTTATGTGTGTTGTGCACTTAAAATAAAAGAAATGTATCTTAATAAATTACACTGTAGCCTCATTGAAATATTATAGTGTATTTTTGTAGAAACATCAAAAAGAGGAATTGGCAATTTAAATACTTTAATTGTCGTTTCTTTGTTTTCCAGGTAGGTTTGTGTGATTTAGGTTGTATTTAGTGTAACTCATAATGTATGATAAGCTTAAATAAAACTTTGTTTTTCAGAGCAACACGTAGTTTATTATCAATTCTTTAAATCCCGACTGATTGTCATATATGATCACATTAAGTACTTCACCTTATAGGCCGAGGGAACCTAAAATAATAATAATATTAAGTTACCTAGTCATTTGGTTTAGGCCCATGCTAGGTTCCTAAATACCGTCCCAAGAGGACGAGCTTTAACTTAAAAATTAAGTTTAAATAATAATAATAATAATAATGATATTATACCTTCTACCATTAATACCATGCACTTGGATTTTCTATAAGTGTGTTTTTTTAGTTTTTTTAAACTATTATTTATTTATTAATTTTTTAGTTTGATTTTTTTAAATGAAATGTAGGTAATTTCTTTCTTTCTTTCTTTCTTTCTTTCTTTCTTTTTTTTTTCTTTAAATATTAAATTGTCATTGGTCCTCAATAAGTCCACGAAGTTTGAAAGAAATCTGAGCGTTTCAAGTGAGCCAAAATCAAGTCCAAAGAGAAGTTACAAACAAACAAACCAACAAACAAACATACAGGTGAAGTAATATAAAGCGTTAAAACTTACCTGTGGAAAGTTATCCTTTCAGGTAATGTTTTCGTTTTTTGCTCATAATTTTTGCAATACCGCAATGTACAAGTTGGCATTTTTGTTAATTCAATAGGTACATATAATATCTAAAACAAATAAAGTAAGTCAATTTCATATAAAAGTCACGTATTGAAATCACTTTCTAGTTTCTACCACAATTTCCGCATCTTTGTCCTTTTGTTCTCTCACTCCGCGACGTCTGGCAACCCTGTTCCGTAGTGATTAAGTACTCTGTGTTCGTTCTGTCAAGTTTGGTTCAAGATGTCGGTAATAAATATTTGACACTAAATAATTTTTAAGACTGTAAATAAAAATATAGTTACTTACCGATTATGATTAAATAAAGTGAAATAAAGTTCAAACGTAAATAATGAGAAAGTTTTAACTGTGCACAATACAGAATAATAAGTGTTCTTGAACAGTCGGAGTTTTACGAAAGTGACAGCTATGGTGACAGCACTTGCTCGCAGCCGATTATAGTACTAAACTGAGTTGGCCCCAGTTGGGGTCAACACAGGTGAACAAAATGTAAGTACTGAACAGCCTGTCTATATAATTTACGTCAATGTCCTCTGCTTGTGGATCTTATTGAACAACGAACGATGCGATTATGTCAGGACCTTTATTGGAAATTTTAAATCTACCGCGAAATGTTTTAAGTATAATGGTTTGCAGTCAGCTGCCTTCAATAGAGTCCAGTAGTAGCTACTAAACATAGTTAAGTAGACAAAGTGGTTTTGTAGTCTCATATTATAACAATACTAGCTACCCACGTGAGTTGATTGACATAACAATACCAGGAACTGTGAAACAAGCCAAAACATTAGCTGTTTAGTCACTAAATTCATCGGACCGACACACGCGTGTTCTATGTAAAAACAAAAATTTGTAATTCAATTTTAAGTGTACGATGCCACCTGGCGGTTCATGCGCCTCAACTACCCTCCGGAATATATTAACAAATTAGCCTGCGAGCACCCATTGGGGTATTGGAAATGTCGAGTTCCTCTCGTGCTACAAAATAAACTCGTTAAGTTTTCAATGACGGTTTTTAGTAAAATATTCTTTAGAGTAGTGAAACCGTTTGAGTATTGGTCTCCTACACATAACACAAATTCTGCACTTCTAAATTCAATTTCTAATCTAAACTCGGTGAACGAATTAGTATATTAGTTCATTGTCTAAACTCATTACATAATGTGAGTATTTTTTCAAAACACCTATGAACGTCAATTTTTGTCTATGACAGTTTCGAAAAGTAACCTAACCAGTAGCTCGAGCACGAATATTTGCGAGAAAGTATTCGTATGGTTAACGTAAGCAATTTGTATGGCATTTTTCAAAAGCGCCCCTATCGTGCGTAAATGGTACTAAATCGGCAGCACGAATATTTGCGTCAAACTTGCGTATCGCAAGCGTATCGCCGCGTAACGCTACGTAAGCATTTTGTATGGAAATCGGTAGCACGAGTTTTTTTTTGACATACGGACGCTAGCTGGCTAGCGTCATCTTACGAATGTTTTTTCACGGAGAAATGTTGCGTGAGAAAACTTTCGTATCACTTTTTAGTAGTGAATTTCAGTGTTTTAATTGATTTTAAAACTAAATTGAAGTAAAATTGCAAGAAAAACCTATAATTGAACGTATCTCAATTTATTATTACCTTGTTGCACAATTGATTGGAATCAGCGGAGTAATTGAATATAGAGTAGTTTCTAAGGAAAAAATAATTTGTTTCAATTAAAATAAGTTTAACATTGTGTGACTAATACAATAACTAAAATAAAAATAATATTATGATTGTCATAATATGATGATTGTCTTATTTAATTTGTTTCCAGTGAAATAAATCGCAGAGTAGAATCACTAAATTGCTAGGTGCAATGAAATAGTATTTGAAATTGATATTATATTCTTAACAATGCTTCGTTTTAAAATCTAGTGCAATTAACTTCGTCGTCTTTAAAATCAAACTAAAGAATTATCCTAAAAATCAAGGTAACAAAAACCTGCTACGTGAAGTGATAAATAGGTTTATGCAAAATACAAATGCATTTCCTAATTAATTCATTCTTTCATTTGTATAACAAGATTAGTTTTCTGCTATTAGTAAAATACCTAGAAGCGATTAGAATATACCAACATCTATGTTAAATAATAAGTCACACTTGAGGCACCAAATAAAAGAAGATAATGAACAATAATATCTTTATTTATTTATTTATTATATTTATTTACCGTACAAAGTAACATACAATATTTCTATTGCACATCATTTTTAACTAAATCACTAATTTTATCGACGTAAAAAGACGCGCATTCGGTGGCTGATGGTCGTCAGTCGTTCGGCCACAACTTCAGCAATGTAGACAAGAGCTCTATTGTAAAGCGCACACTAAATGAGTTGAAGTTCACTGCATTGCGCGAATCCAAGTTATGATCAAGAATCAACCACTACTTTGTCTTCTTCACCAACTACTCCACGACATCGGAGACCTTCGCGATGTAATGGAGATGAAGTCGAGAAACTTTGTTTATCATATAGGACACTGGGAAGTTGTATCCTATATACAAATAAGTCCTTAATTGATGGGTACTTTTTCATAAACGCCGCAATCACTATTATTAAGTATCACATAGGTATTTGTATGTGTATTTTGAATTACTTTAACTTATAAAATTATAAAATTCACAAAATATTAGTTAGTTTTTAGTGATTATTTATAGGTACACGTTCTGTCTACCATCTAATGACTATCTCCTTCTCACAGGGCTGCTGGAAGAGATTTCTTAAAGAAATAAGCAGTTCCTTTGTGCAAATTGTGTCATCATTGTTGTTTTGTGTGAGATTTCCTTCGTGTACAAAAATAAATAAATAAATAAATAAATAAATAAATAAATAAATAAATAAATAAATAAATAAATAATATTTTGACAACAATGAAACAAATGTAGTACCGCAGATCGTTAAAGGCGCCAAACCACAGGTTAGGTAGGGACACAGAGTACTTAAACGGTAGAGATTCAGCTTGACAATGTACGCGTTCGAATACCAAAATTCAAAGAGACACGGAAATATTTTTATTTTTGTAAAATATATCATTAAGTTAATGTAACTTAATGTTAAGTTTATTTTTATTCAAAAGTTAATACAGCTTGATGTAAAAAGTGTGATTTCATAAAGTTTTAATGAAATTTATTTACATAATTATTGTTTTTCAATTTACATGTAACTTTTGAACGCACCATTCATTCGTTCATTCATTCACTTGGTCCCCTTCATAGTTACGATAGGATGACGTCACTTGCGAATTGACGATACTACGACGAAAGTAAGTAAAATAACTTGTGCTGCCAACTAACGTCTAAGTATCGTGAATTCGATACGGAGACGCTACGAATGTTTTAAAAACTCGTGCTCGCTGTACAGCTCCAATACGCATGGTAATACAATATTACCATACCCTTCCAAGTGGATGTGCTTTCATTTTGCCACTAGCGGTCATCCCGCTTGAAAACACTGAAAGTTGCATACGATGCAACATGCATTGGAGCATTTCGTGTTTAGTTGTAAATATTTATAGGCTGCAACCTCGACATAACCGGTGAAATGCACGCTTTGGTGTTACATTATCATAAAAATGATTATAGTTCTTGGACACGAACGAATGGCTTCCATTGTTATGTATAACGCTTTGTGTTATGAAATGACATCGGAATCAGGCTGAATGGTGCAGCGTATGAATCTTACACTTGAAGCAGTCTCCTTAAAGGGTAAGGCTTATACTGTGAGCTTCAATGCCAGCAAAAAAACAGATGTGTCTTCACCGCAAAAAGGATCCCCATCACAGTGGCTCCTTCTCTCCGGATGTTTCCTTGAAATATACTGACCGCCTTCAATTATTGGGTGATGGGGTTTCCTCGAACCTTAACTTTGGCCGGTTAAACCATGTACAAAGCGTAGGTTCCCCCATGTGTGTAGTTCACCTGTGAATTAGGTACCTGTGAATGTTATTTTTACACAATATAAGTCAATCACTGACTTAAAAATAACATAGTGTTCCTTGAATTTAGATTCATCATTTAAACTTAGAAGTATCTAAAAATTTTCCAAAAGTCAAAGTCAAATGATTTATTTCGTTATAGGAAGAGACGATTCAACGAAAAGCAATCCTAAGAAATGAAGGCGGTAATAGACTAGTTTTTAGACCGGTCCTGTGTTGCTGGAATAAAGCGGTTGTCCTCTTAAGATAAGTAAAGCTGGTCGGAGCAGCACCGGTTGAACTAGCACCCATTAGGGCTACCCTACGTCCAGCCGTGGATTTAGAAAGGCTTGGTAGAAAGATAGATAGACCCCAGTTATGCTTTTCTCCTAACTGGGGTCTAATTCTACAAAATATTTACTGAAATCTAGACCACGACGTTACTTGTTACAGAAGTCTGGTAAGTTGTAACTGTAGTACATAATGAGAATTATTTATTAAAATAAATTACGAGTCTGTTTGCGAACACGAGTAAAACCATTCGACGCCAGCAAATATTTTATTTATGGAAAACACATTTCAAAAATCGGGTGAGTGATAAAAAAGTATGCGTATCGGCCATAATGCAGCGCTGTTGCGACAATAAATTTGAATTAAAACCATGCACTTTATCGTTAGAGCGCAGGGTAAGCGCCATATTGCATTTTTGTTGACACCGCTGCAGCTGCCCGTTGGCCGCCGGGCTACACCAGGTTTATAGTTTTGCATCAAAACGGTTTAAAGAAACGTTTTCATTCGATTTCAAATGTTTTTGAAGTGAAAACTTCTTTAGTACGGGGGTGACTTGAAATTTTATGAAAGGAAACTGTCCAGTGGAGACTGGAGTTGAGTGGAGACTAGAGTTGAGCGGAGCGGGTCGGAGCGGAGCGAGCGGAGCGAGGCGGAGGGGGGTGGAGCGGGGCGGAACGGAGTGAAGTAGATTAGTGAAACCTACATTTATCGTCTTCCCGAAATTTTACATTCGTCTCATTATCTTGAAAACAAAAATTTTGAAGGTTTCACTTCTACCACGTGTGAATTGCACACATTTTAATTTTTTTATCAAACGGTCAATATTGAAAGGCAAACTACGTTGAGTTATTGTGTCAGATAGATGTCATCCATCCATCCATCAGCCTTTCGAAGTCCACTGCTGGACATAGGCCTCTCCTAACAAGCGCCACTCTGACCGGTCCTGAGCCTTCTGAATCCAGCGGCAGATAGATGTATCTTACCTAATCATATTGCTGCGATATGTGTGGTCCTGAAAAAACAAGCTGCAAGTTCCATTTAAGGAGGGTTTGTCTTCCTAAATTACTGAATTAAAGACATTTAACTTAGTTATTCTATGTTGCTTGCTATGTATCAAATTCGTGTCCTCGATAAAAGAATGGCTTAGACCTCATAGTTCTAACAATATCGCAATTTTGTGAATTTTAACGAAACTTTATTAATAAAGAAAGTCGTTGACCGGTCATATTTTGTACATTTTCCCTGGTATACCAAATAAATACTTACATTTTTATGCGTACCTACATATGTAGTTGTAGGTACACCGAGTAGGTCTCAGGGGACGGTACAATTTTTCAAAGCAACTACAGAGATATTCTGAACACACATTGTTTTAAAAACTCTCTAAAAATCTCATGACGTGGTTCTCCTTTGACACGAGTTTTAGCCGGATTCCAGATTCCGGATTCCGGACGCCGGGCGCCGGAACGCCATGTCTGCCGGAACATTTTGAAACATAAACAAAAATATTTCAATAAGCGCCCACCGCTCTGCTTTATTAAATTCCTCCGATCGGGTTAAAATTATTCTCGTACTTCAATTACCTCAAAATTTTAATTAAACAAAATTAATCCCTTTGAAAATTCACGAAGAATTCGCACAATTTATCGGGTAGATGTAAAAAGTTGCGTCCAAGTTCCCGTGCTTGCATATTTCAATTCTCAGAATTATTGAAATAATTTTCAGGATCGAAGGGTTACGTTTAGGGTAAGGGCGTTCATTGAAGTTCTTTGTTGAAAACCGCTACGAATGCCTTGTTGTATACCTATTCGTAGACTTCGAATATTGGTTGTCGGTCGGTGCCACAGTTATTACCGCAATTATCGGCACTGCCGTGATAAACTTTTATTTATTTAAATTAACTCACGGCCACACACTGGTTAAGATTCGACCAAAATTTAATAAATTTTTAAGAAAATTTTATTGTTAAAATAAACCGTAAAAAAAATATTGTAATTTAAACACTTTTATTTGGCTTGGGCTCGTAAAAGATTTGTCAGTTATCTCAAGTGAGCGATGAATCTTTGCACATGATTTGCACCTATTGATCGCCAACAATCATCATGATTTTGTATTTTCGTACCTACATTGAACTTAAAATACAAGGAGGTCTATTGTCGCAGCACACGCGACTGATGCGACTATCTATATATATAAAATTGAAAAGCGACACACCGCTGATTAAACAAAAAATCTCAGAAACTGCAGAACCGATTAAGATGAAATTTGGCAGGGAGATAGTTTATGCTAAGGAGACGTCCACTAAGAACGGATTGTTGGAAATTCATCCCCTAAGAGGTACAAATAAGGGTTAGAAGACACTTTCCTACAAACCAACTTTCTTAGTTTTAGATTTATAAATTTGAAAATTTTTATGTAGGTTTATAGTAATAAACAAAAGTTAACTTTAATATATTTTTTTGGAAAATCATCCCTTAAAGGGTTAATTTACTGAATTGAACTTAGTAGGCAACTTCGTCATTTTTGATGTTAAAAACATGGAAATTTACATATTAGCTCCAGACTAGAAACAAAATTTGTAAGTATTATGTTTTTTTGGAAAATCATCCCCTAAAGGGTTAATTAAGAGTGCGAAAGTTAGTATGGCAACTTCGTCAGTTTTGAAGTAAGAAGGGCGAAAATTTGTATATAAGCTTATAGTTAGACACAAAAAATAACTGTATCACGGTTTTCTCGAAATTCATCCCCTAAAAATAGGGGTTGGTAGTCAACTACATACAAATCAACTTCGCCAATTTTAGAGTTATAAATATGAAATTTTTTATGTAAGTTTATAGTAATAAACAAAAGTTAACTTTAACAATTTTTTTTGGAAAATCATCCCTTAAAGAGTTAATTTAGTGGGTTTAATTAAGTATGCAACTTCGTCATTTTTAAAGTAAGAAGGGTGAAATTTTGTATATAAGCTTATAGTTAGAAACAAAAAATAACTGTATCACTGTTTTCTCGAAATTCATCCCCTAAAAATAGGGGTTGGAAGCCATTTACGTATAAATCAACTTCGTCAGTTTTAGACTTATAAATATGAAATTTTTTATGTAAGTTTATAGTTGTGAAGAAAAGTTAATTTTAACACGTTTTTTTGGAAAGTCATCCCCTAAAGGGTTAAATAAGAGTGTGCAAGTTTGTCAACTTCGTCAGTTTTGAAGTAAGAAGGGTGAAATTTTGTATATAAGCTTATACATAGTTAGACACAAAAAATAAGTGTACCAATGTTTTCTCGAAATTCATCCCCTAAAAATAGGGGTTGGTAGTCAACTACATACAAATCAACTTCCGAGTGTTAGAGTTATAAAATGTATGAATTTTTTTATGTAAGTTTATAGTAAGAAACAAAAGTTAACTTAGAATTTTTTTTTGGAAAATCATCCCTTAAATAGTTAATTTAGGGGAATGAACTTAGTAAGCAACTTCGTCATTTTTTAAGTTAAAAATGGACAGGGAGCAGGAGAGGGAGAAGGAGCGGAAGAGGGAGATAGAGAGGGACAGGGAGCGGAAGAGGGACTGGGAGCGATAGAGGAAGAGGAAAAGGGATATGAAGTGGGAGAAGGACCTCGAGCGGGAAAGGGAGAGGGAGGGGGATATGTGGTGGGAGAAGGATCTCGAGCGGGAAAGGGAGAGGGACTGGGACAGGAAGAGGGAGAGCGAGGGGAAGTTAGACAGAGAGCGGGAGAGGAAAAGAGACAGGGAGTGGGAGTGGTAGAGGAAGAGGGCAAGGGGAGAGAAGGAGATGGAGAGGGAGAGGGAGAGGGAGAGGGAAAAGAAAAAAAAATGTTAATGTTGTTTACTATTCCAAACCCCCCCCCCCCCCGGAGGAATGCTCTGTGATTGTATCGTAAGTTTCAGTATGTAAATTCCTAAATATAAGTACTTCGATATAAATGAACCTGTTTTTAAATTTTCTTTTGTAAGGGATACTAAATAATATGATAAGCATAATTTCCGCGTGCGAAGCTGCGGGCAACAGCTAGTAACTGAATATGAGTATTCTTTACAGTAGTAACAGTAACATGAAAGAAAGATAGAAAAAGCATTTATTCGAAGGAGCAAAGCACAAACTTACACTAAAATCTGAGAGTCTCATTCTTCAAAACAAGAAAAGTTATATGAATAAGGCTATAAGACCGTTAATCTTTAAAAAACAGTAATAAATGAAGTGTGCAATGCAGCAAGGCCTTCGAAATGGTCCATGGCTTCTGTCGTTCGAGACGACACCGATTTTCAGTGAGGCCTGTGTGACATGAGAAGAGCTTATTTGTTTATTTATGCTACTCAATCATAGCCCCTCACTAGGTTTCCCTATGTCGTAGGTGTAGTGGATAATATAGGTACACGGATAAAAGAAAAGAAAGCACACAGCTACACCCATATCATAAATTTAAAATCTAACTACACTTAACATACATTCAAACTATATCGCACCTTTGGTGGAACAAGGGCTCATCTGCACTTTTGTAATTTTACAGGAGAGCCATTTCAAAGTTTTTTTTTTTGCATTCCGAGTCGTATTATTCGTCTTTTTATTGCATCAAAGTGTTTGTTCTTTGCATGAGATACGACCCATTTATTTGTGAATATGGCCATGTACTTTGCAGGTGTAAAATATTTTTTTGTTTAATTTTTGTCATTTTACGATTTTTTGTAAGATGTGCCCTTGTTCCACCAAAGGTGCGATATGTATAGCTTACATAATATGCTTAAATCAAATCAAATCAAATGTTTTTATTCAAAATTGGTTTGGTTTACAAACACTTTTTGAAAGTCATGCAAGCTACGCCAATGCTTAGGCCCTACTGTGAGAGGGCTCGGGAGAAGAAGCAGCAAGAAACTTCCGGGGTTTTTTTTCCTGCTCACATAGCACTTATCATCTACTACAATCTATATTTTATAAAACTCATGCGTGCTATACATACATATATACTCTACACATACATATAATCTACATATATACGCTTAAATATGTACTCCTATGAGTGTGAATATCGTTCAGTAGTACTAAATGATAAAAACTTTGCGAAGTATCAGAACTGTGTATAACAAACAACATGGTAGGCCATAACCGTAAAAATTGAGAGCCAATTAAAGCGGTTACCTTTGTGTAATCAAATTTAACTAGTAACCGACAACGGTCGAGAAAATTTATTAGCTTTTGTGTGTATTAAAATTTATTAAATGGAAATGATTACTTTTATCGCATTTGCGAGTTTTGCGACCGACTGCGGTGGAGCGCTCCGCGGGGTCGTGTGATAGAATTCAACTTTTGAATTTTATATTTGAATTCAGATAACATGTAGAGATTTTCTACATTTTTAACTCGATCGATATCAGGACATGAAAAATATTAAAGATAAACTTTTATTATGTTATTATTTTATCCCAATCCCACGTCGGGTGTCGTAAGAGGCGACTAAATCCGGTCGTTTGGTAGTAGGGCCCTTCTAGGGATTATATTGGTAATATTGATTTTAATTGTTAATGAATACCATTATTAATATTATTATTTTTCCATGGGGTTCGCCTGGATAGCTACTACCCTTGAGCATCAGTCAGCCGCTAAACGACTCGTCGTGTTCCGGCTGGGGGCTTGAGAGCCACTTCTTTCTTTCTTTCTTGGCCAGCAACGCATCAGTGATACCTTTGATGTTGCTTGACACTTACCATCAGGTGGATCGTCAGCTTATTTGCCGGCTATTTCCATAAAAAAAGCTTTTATCCTTGTTTGTTGGGTTTACATAAAAAATCTCAAGCCTAATTTGGGGCACAAGGCATTTCAAGTTAATTTTGAATATCCAATGAATCATCTTATCATTTCCTCCCCTTTACGTAACTTTTGTAACAAACTGCAAGAGGTAAATTTCTCCAGCATCACGCAAATATTATTCGCTAGAAATACCACAATGTTTGAGATGCATCCCACTCGAACATTAATTTCTAGCATGCAGCAGTATTTCGCCGAAATATGTGTACCGAATAGGTATTTCAGAGACAGGCGTGAATTCTGTTCTGGAGTTTGAATTAGGACAAAGGGTTTTGAAACGGTGAATACATTGTATGAAATTAGCGAAACAATACAAAAATCTTGACGATGCGTTTGTGTGCTTGTCTGAGTTACACGTCTCTACTATGTTATCTATTCGTTCTATTTAGTTTTTGTCGTGTTATCCCTATCGCTGTTGTTATAACAATGTTATTATCAGTAAAGAAGTAACGAACTGCAACTACATAATTTATAATTCATCAAGTAACAAACTAAAACCACCGATACGTTTCTGGTAAAGAAGAAACCGGAAGAAACCTGTTTATTACTGAATCGACTCCAATACTGTGATTAATAGGTACATGTTACTCGTATGCAATACCACTATTATTTCTTCTGTGGTAATACCACGAGGCTGTCTAACCTACGCCTGTGCTGTGTGCTGTACTGGCTGATAGGAAACATTTTGTAGCACCAATTCAAATGTGACAACACCACCCACTCATTTACGAATCTGTCTTTTGTAGATACAGGGTTAAAAGCTAACTTTGTATAGTGCTATTTAATTAAAAAGAGAAAGTTGAAAGTCTTTTAACCCAAATTATTATACCCAAATGATTTACAATTTTTAAGAAAAGAAAAAAGCCTTAATTTAATAAAATTTTCAAACACTCTATTTACGAAATATTCTGTTTTAAAACTCCATTTTTAAAGCAAACTTTAACATTACAATACAGTTACCTGAAATCCAGTTGAAAAACTGTATTGTTTTAACGAATTCCCTAAATAAAGATAAACTGCGGAACTAAAAAAGTTAAGTCCATAGAGTTGAAAACAATTAGAATTGAACCACCAATGAACTAATGTAATGCCCGAATGTAATTATTTTATTATCTTATATTACATTAGGCAAATGTTTGTTCACTATTTTTATAATAAATGCAGCAGTGCAGCATATTAACTATGATAACAATAGGTACTAGTAATTTTTTTTACTAAAACTGAATTAAAAATTAACGTTAAAATTAGACACTTTCAAACAGACTAAAATTCATCATCCCGGACAATATTGTTTTTGGCCACATCGGATCTTCCTACAATATTTGTTTGTTGCACCTACCACAATTTTTCATCATCACCAGGGTTGACTGGTAGAAAATGCCACTAGGCATTTAGTCCGCCCATTGTAATTCAATGTATGAATTCAATAAAGTTTAAATAAATAAAATAAAATACTGATATTTGTCCCAAATCCCATGTCAGTGACTGGGTTTCTGTAAGATGCGACAGAAACCCTTTTTTCCAAAAATAAACGCGTTTTATAGAAATAACTAATTTACTAGAAATAATAACTGTCACTTCTACAATTATTCAATGCTATGGGCTACTACGTATATTGGTGGTTATTATACCCCGATGTGTAGTACATTACACTTATATAGGAATTACACTCATAAAGGGAAGTTTTGCATTTGCGTTTTCTCATGTTTTTATGTTTGAGGAACAACTGGAGTTTTTCGTATTTTCTATGCTTTATGGGTTTGTTGATATTAAGATACCGAGTAAATCATTATTAACTATCATTAAATTGATGTTTTTACAAACTTTTATTTAACTTTGTTCGTTAGTTTGGTAGCACATAATTATGTTAAGTAGTTCTGATGGAAGTACATTTTTGTGATAATGGTGACCTGATAAAAACTAACTAAACACAGTATTGGCTCCAGACGAGGAAACCGTGTTACAGACATGAAATTTTATAAACGTATTTCATTATGATATCTCATTCTAAACTCTCAGTGACCAACAGCTCGATCACAAAGATTTATACATTGTTTTGAACAGTATTCTTAAAATACTAACCTTATGGGTATTAATGATGAGGATAGACACAATGAAGAGGCAAGGCTAGAGGCTAGTCTCCATGGAGATATAGGTTTTCCCAACCCCGTTCCTCCGTTCCTCCAAAATGTGCGTTTTAAGAAGAAATTCGTTATTTTAAGAAGCGTAATCCAGCAACTTGTGATGCAGACCAGGTAATACGCACACATGCAAACAAGTGCTTCTAAAAAGGAAATAGCCAGCAAACGAGCTGACGATCCACCTGATGGTAAGTGGCTATTGTCGCCCATGAACATCAGCAATACCAAATGCATCACTGATGCGTTTCCGGCCAAGAAATAGAGAAGAAAAAGAAAGAAGGAACTGGCTCACAAGCCCCCAGCCTGCTTCAGCTTCTAAATTTAAAGAAGGAAGTGGTATTTACCCCATTAAAATACCTCCAACCTGTATTTCAGTTTAAGCACAGAAGACATAATGGTACATAATAGTAGTTTAAATTCAATAAATTTTCTGTTTGTACTACCTACATAAAGCACTTCGGCGTATTATACCAAGGAATAGTTTATTATCGTGCCTATCAAAGCGTTGTAAGAGTAAAAGCGCATTGCAAAATCAACCTTAATGCTCGAAGACAAGGCGTATTTCGTAGACAATGCCGAAGATTGTTCGCCGTGTTGTTATAGAAATTAATTTGATAGAAGGATCTCAGGAACTGTCAAGTACAAATGAGAATAATTCATAACACCTCCAAATTCTATATTATGAGCAGAGACAAGTTACGTGTTATAGTGAAGTTGCTATAGGATAAGGTCTGTGTGATATTTAATAATGAAGACAGCCCAAAAAATAGTTGTCCTAATAGATGATTTTCAGCGTGTTCTTTTAGTTAGCCTTATCTTTTTAGTTATTCCTGCTTCCTGCCCGACTACCTTATGTCACTCGTTGGCAAACATGACAAATCTGCTCCTATCGAACCAGCTCACATTTCCGCACCAAGTTGGTGGAAACACTCCGTCCACTACGCCACTCATCTCCGTTCGTCTACGCTCAACTTCGCTTCGGTGGAATCATCGTTAACACACTTCAATTTCTGGACAAAGACGTCACAAGTTACAACACCTGTGTCTGTTCTCTATCTGACTCCAAATCACGTCTTTACTAATAATCAATATCGTGAAGGTATGCTACCCCAATAGGTTATAAGTTATAACCCTACTCGAGCGAAAACTTCAATGACCAGGGTAGTCTTATTGTAAGAGATAAAATGATCGAAGTATTTTATTCCCCGGATTTATTTGTAATGTCAAATCATGTGTGATAAAGATTATCCGAGAGTTACCATGTGCAATACCTTCTCCAAAATGGTTTCACAGATATGCTGTGAAACATTATTTCTTGATTCTTAAAAGGAGCAATAACGAGCTGATGAATGTTGTAAATAGTCTACCGCCCTCCACTGCTAGAGGGCGTGCCACACCTCCGCATCGGTAAGACGGTAACTCCAGAACAATATTAAACAAACCCGACAGTCTGTAATTCAATTACCGAACTAACTAGTAAGTAGTGCGAAGTTTTCTCTTCCGGGGCCGCTCGATACCGCTTATACAGTTTGTTCGGGTAGGTTGTTCTTGCTAGTTACAGGATTTTAACATGTTTCTGTAGCGTGAGGTTACGGCGCTGTACAGGATTATGAGTCTTGGAGGGAAACTTGTGTCAAATACACTTAACTGAATAACGCGATAGTCTTGATTAGTGTTGAAACTAGGAGAATGAGCAGTTTCCTCGGTTGTGTTGTGAAAGGAATTGTGGAAATTATGCCTGCACGATCCTTCGTGAATGGCGGTGACCACTGATGAAGTTGTAGGTGTGTATCGTCGGATCACATGGTCAGATCAGTAGTAACTATTGGTATAAAATACCAATCCAAAATAGACATCTTCTAGAGGAAAATAGATAGGATATCCTTATTAAAACGTGGACTAAATACCAATAAGATACTGGATTCCGGAAATTTGAATTCTGGGAATTCCGGGATCTGCTCTTGGAATAAGTACGCCTGTGTTTAGGCCTGACTATTCATGATTATGATCGCGGTACCTCGGTGACATTCAGGCTGATCCTCTAAGTCCAGTTTCGCTCTTCTTCAGGCGATTCAGCCACCTGGGTGTGGGAGACATGTCCTCCTTTTATCAATCTTTTGGACGCGGTGTTATCTTCCGCGCTTGTCAACATGAGAATTTTATAACGTTCGTATGATGGCTATATTATGTCCTCCAAGGCGGCCAAAAGTAAAGAACTTTTATGCCATCTGTTTATACATATAATTAAGTATATTTATTAGTATCATATTATAATTAAGTTGTGACGTAAATACTTCATTGTATTTTTTAATAACTACGTCAATTGCTGAGCGTGAAATGTGTTTTGTAAAAGAAGACTTACTGTTTACAATGACTGTTTCAACTGGCATTTAATTAATAATAGAGAGAGAGAGAGATGATGACTAATTTTAGGATCCAGTTTTATTTTATAGAAAGTTTTAAATGCAAATGAAAAAATATTACAATAATGAAAATATTCAATTTGATGAAATAAATTGGAAATAAAAATCGCCACGTGACGTTGTCATCTCCGGATGGTAAGTGTTCATTGTCACCACATAACACAGAAGGCATAATTTTGTGACGAGTTCACAACAAAACACCGATACGTTGCCGGCCAAGAAAGGAATGAGAAGAACTGGGTGTTTGCAAATGTGCTCACTAAATGTGGTTCAAAAACATGCAATTTGTGTGACCTAATTTATGAATGGTGCCTGCTGGCAATATGATCAAAATTAATATAAATAAAATTATCAATACCCTTAGTATTATCTTGTAACCTCTACTAAATAAGTCGTTTACAATAACATGAGTTGTGAAGTTGCATCAAGAACTGCAATGTGTATATAATTACGACCTTAACTACTTAACGCAAATTGCTTAGATGCTTTTTTATGGCTCACAAATAAAATACTTTCGGCTTCATTAACATAAAATAACGTATTTGCCAACTTGATACTGGTTTTGTTCGATGTTTAACCCTTAGCCACCTACCGGGTTTCTTAGTCTCACCTAGAAGCGGTCATTGTGACCGCTTCATAATTCCAGTGTTCTTTTATCTAAGTTATATAAAATTATGATAAATTCAGACCCTGTTATATTTTTTTGGTATTTTTATTCATATTAGTGGGACAAAATCTCGAATCGAATCATAGTTTTACAGATTAGTAAGTAGCAAATTTTTGGTATTTCTATAAATTCAGATTTGTGTAGTTAAAACATATGTTACTTACTTAATTTTTCTCAGTTTTGGAAATTTAGAAGTATCATAATTCTTAATAAAAAACCATCATGACCGTACTTAAAATATTATTAGATTTTAAGTTCATTCAAGTACAGACGGTGTACTGTTGGGGTCGGAGAAAATGTACTGAGGAGTCTATGTACTTTAAGTTTAGTTCAGGAGTTGGCATAATAATGGAAATATTTGAATAACAAGAACTACCGGTCACTGTGACCGACGCTATATGATTGAAGGTTATATAATCGGAATATACGTATATTAAACTACATAGTATGAGAAGTTAAATAACCAGTTATATTTGTGTTATCTGAAGACACAGACGTATTGACGGAGCGATTAAACTTAAGGACCTGTCAATAATTAATATTGACGTTAAGTTTATTTTGTTTAGAAGTTTGTGATAATGTTTGAACTTTTGTCTTTTTACCACGCGCTAATCGTTGTGTTGTGTGGATTAAGATGAAACTTAACACACAGATAGTCCAGGTTTAAGACTAGAAAATCCCTTAATAGATTTTATCCCGGTTGTATGTTCCTCTGGGGTGACTGCGACGTTTGTATGTTTGTGATTACGTTCTGTGAAACCACACTTTTGCTTGTGTTATCTATAAATATTAAACATAACGTCACCCTTTGTAAGTAATATTATTGGTGAAATGTTGCGGTGAAAATAATGTGTGACGATGCAGTGAATATAAATTCACGACAATAATGTTTAGACCTATATAGACTGCTCTTTTAGTGCGCTTAAACCAAGGCTACATCACCTTTCTAATACTTACATGTTAGTAGTCAAGCAATAACACATTTTTTAACAAAATGGTTACATGTGCTAGTAATGTAATGAATGTGACAGAGGAATCTAAGAAAAAGTGTCATGTGGACGTCGTTTTGGATAAGTTCAGTATATACGGTCGGTACCACCTGCAGGTGATGGTGTTGGTGAACCTGGCCTTCCTCTCCAACAGCGTGTACTGTGCTAACTATGTGTTTACTGCTCCCAGCGTGGAATACAGGTACACACACACACACACACACACATAAGACTGTTTTCACCATCAAAATGCCTAATACTGAGTAAGGCGCTCAGTGCAGCGCAGCTACATTAGTGGCACTAAAATAATTATGTTTTTAAAACATAAAAAAAAATTAAAATGTGTGCAATTCACACGTGGTAGAAGTGAAACCTTCAAAATTTTTGTTTTCAAGATAATGAGACGAATGTAAAATTTCGGGAAGATGATAAATGTAGGTTTCACTAATCTTCTTCACTCCGCTCCGCTCCGCCCCGCTCCGCTCCCCTACCCTACCCCTGTACAATGCTTCCTATCTCACTTTAGAATTTATGTGTTTTTCTCTTTATACTGGACAGTTTCGTTTCATAAAATTTAAAGTCACCCCCGTACTAAAGAAGTTTTCACTTCAAAAAAACTGTTAATTTTTTATGGAAATAGCAGGCTAACTCAAGCTAGAGGGTCGTAGCTATCCAGTCGAACCCCATGGAGAAATAATAATAGTAATAATGGTATTAATTAATGAAATATTAAAATCAATATAACCATTAAAATTCCTCCGAGGGCCCCTGACACCAGTGAGCCTGATTTAGTCGCCGCTTACGATATCCATCCGGCGTAGGATTGGAGATTGTATTCTAAGTTGCCTCAATACGGCGACAGACGAAACACTGTTTATTTTCCTTCTCAGACCTAAATATACTTCATCTCTTGTAAAAATGTTGGTAATCCTAAATACAGATGTTTTCAAAACATACAAACGCTCTAAAGTAAACTATGAAAAATTAAATGTAGCTAGTTAGAATATTAATTATCTTCAGCTGAACAAGGTCGATATTTACATAAGATGACCCAAGTGTTTAATACTTTATGTTAGTCTATACTATCATAAAACTCAAAGGGCAAATTTACTGTACATTGAATATTTTTAAAAAATTTTGATTAGGGGGCACTTCAGTAACGTGTTAGAGCACAAAAATATTTTTTTTAGAATTATTGTCTGTCTGTCTGTCTGTCTGTCTGTTTGTCTGTCCGGGCATCACATGAAAACCCTTGAACGGATTTCGATGAAAATTGGTAAAGTTGTTACTAATACTCCGGGTCATATTTTAGGATACTTTTTATCCCGGAAAATTAAAAGGTTTCCCCAGGAAACGGGATGAAATTTTGTATGGAATATTTTTAAAACATCAACCGATTTGCTTCAAATTTGCATCAAATGTTCCTTGCTTAAATTTATGGAACACGTCTTTTTCAGTTTTCCAAAATTTTGCAAAATCATAAAATCCTTTGTGATTTTATCGTGGGTTTCAGTATATAAATTACTAAATATAAGTACTTCAATGTAAATTCACCGTTTTTGAAATTTCCTTCTGCAAGAGGTACAAATAAGGTAAAACATAATTTCCGTATGCGAAGCTGCGGGCAACAGCTAGTTAAATATAAATTTCGTCCATGAAGGCTACGTAACGCAACCGAATATTTTTCAAATTTCATCTGAATAGTGCTAATAGCTAGTAAGAGTAGAGTAGAGTAGAGTTAGTAATTCGTTAAAAATTATATTTCTCTTTATTGTAAATCGAGGTAAAATAACATGACAAAATAATGAAGACCTAATCTAATTTATCTATACTAATATTATAAAGAGGAAATATTTGATTTTTTGCATTGAATAGGCTCCGAAACTACTGTACCAATTTGAAAAATTTTCACTGTTCGGAAAGTACACTATCCCCGGGTGATATAGACTATATTAAATTTCCAAAAATTAGGGATTCTTAATAAAACTCCAATAATGTAACCCAAGGTGTAAAAAAATAAGAAAACCGAAGCAAAGCGAGGGCAGTTACTCGTGTTAATTAATTGAGGTCTCACTGCATTTTGTAAGCACCGCCTACAAATATTTAATGAATGAAAGGAAAATGTGTAGGTATACAGAAAATAGTTTACAGACACAAAGGTGTACTTAAATAATTACGGATGGGTTATAAAATAACGTAGAAATATACATATACTAGCTGCCCGGACAGACTTCTTTCTGTCAAAAGTTTTTTATTTTGAGATGTAACCTATCCTATCTTTCAAGTTGGATCAAACTGCACACGGTGTGCAAATTTTATTAAAATCGGTTAAGTAGTTTAGGAGTCCATCGCGGACAAACAACGTGACACGTAATTTATATATATTAAGATTAACTTGTAGAAACTTATTTGTAACACTCTTCTGATAGTGTTCATGATGTTACAGATGCAAGGAGAAGGGCTATGAAAATGCATCTCAATGCACCTTCAGCAATACCACGGGCTGTACGGAGTGGGAGTATGATGAACCGAACAGCTTCGTAGCTGAAGTGAGTTGTAATTATGATATCATGTGTGCCTACTTGCTAATAGATAGTAATCACTGCATAATTACGAAGTCAACGGTATTAGATGACACACTGACACTACACTAAATAGTCGAAAATTAATTTTTGGAACGCAATTGAATGGTATGTATTGTAATTGAATTGGTTTCCGTCCTGACACGCACTTGCCCGGTTTTTTATTTATTATTTCTATGTCTTTTTGTTGCGGTTCTTCTCGGTATTGAAGTCTTGAGCAGTGTTTTTTGTAATCCTATATCGTTTAGTAATAAAAACGTTCAGGTCTATAGTAGAAAAAATTATAATCTTGGACATGTGATTTTAAGATCTATTTTTATAATGTATTGTGCTCAAATACCTTAAGAATTTCTCAGAACCGTTTAGGAAAATACTGATATACCTAATTCATTCATATTGGCGTAACCTTTAGCTTTATTTGTTTTGTTTGTCTGACAAACGAGTCTTTTTCACCAGATTCTACTACTACCATCTATCTTTACTTTAACTGGCTTATCTTAAATGAAGTTTGAATCTGTCTTTAGTAGAAATTCAAATTACTTCATCTTTTTCCGACCTTATCACCTCAATATAATCATGTTTATAACCCCCGAAGAAAAATAGGGGTATTATAAGTTTCACGTGTCTGTGTGTCTCTGTGTCTGTGTATCTGTGTGCCTATGTATCTATCTGTGGATCTGTATGATTGTCTGTGGCATCGTAAGTCCCAAACGGATGAACCGATTTTGATCTAGTTTTTTTTTGTTTGAATGGTGACTTAATCGAGAGTATTCTGAGTAGCTATGTTGAATATAAATAAAATTGTCGGGGGTTTTTTAATTTTAATTTAAGCTTATTTCTCTTTACTCTATCTTCATGTGGAAGAAGGTGTCCAATGAAAGCTGATATAACTATGTCTTTGTGGGTGCAGTAAAGATCATTTTCTATCTATCTTCATTTTCAGTTCGGGCTCGCTTGCCAAGAATGGAAGAGAACGCTGGTGGGAACGGCACACAGCTTCGGCTACATGATGGGCCTTCTCATAGTTGGGCCAATGTCTGACAGGTTAGATACTATTAAATTATTAAAACAACCCGCTTCTTTACTCACCTTAAACATAAAGCCAACCAAAGTCAAGGAAACCTAATAGTTGCTTCAAAAATTGTTGGGGGGTCTACCAAGGGCAGGGGAGGTTGACTAACAATAGACTTCATCAAACTATCAACCATTAAATAAGCTATGTCACCACATTACGCCAAACTACACATTAAGATTAGAAACCAAACATTGTTTGTGTACATGAACACGTCCTGTTGCACATACGAGTAAAAGAATTTTACGACGCACGCGAACAATATGTAGGTATATAATGTAGATTTTCAAACAATAAATTAATAAAAAGTACATAAACTGTGAAGTAAACTTTGACCCTGAATATTCTTTGCAGACGTGGGATCGATTGAGACTTTTCAAATTTCATTTAAGTAATGATGTTCCCAAATTTATACCAAATAAGCTTACCCCTATTTTTTAAATAATTTGAATATTGACCTTTATACGGTTTTATTAAACAAGCAGATTTAAATAGAGACAGATGGATTGGTATTCAGTATTGACAGCACAGCGTATAACGAACGAAATACATAAAATTGTTCACTACATAGGGAGAAGTAAAGAAATATTCCATGCGATTTCGACTTTTTTTCCGGAATTCCGACTTTTCCCCGGCCTCGTACTAATGTCAATCCGTCGGAACTCAGTTGAATAAAAAATGCACGTCCATCCGTTTATCTTTTCAAGTCTTATCTTTTTTATGTCCAACCGTGTGTTGAAGGGCTAAGTCGGATGGAGGGGTCTTTTTGTGCTGAGGATTTCATTTACTCATGTATGAAGTTGTATTCAGTGGTGTATCAATGTTAACGTACAGTAGAGGAAACAATCTATCTATCTATATAAAAGTGAAGGGATACTTAATTTATTAACATGAACGGGTTTTTGGAAATTCATCCCTTAAGGATAAAAATTGGTTACTGAAGTTTGTACCAGTGAAAATCATTATCATTCCAAAATTAAGGTTTTATGTTGGAAGTGTTCAAGCGAACGAAGTCGATGGATAACAGTTAGTTATGAGTATAATATGTAATAACCCATAATCCCATGTCCTTGGTCCTTCCAAGGACATCTGAATGAAATCCCATACATATCTAAGATATAATAAATATCATTTATAACTCAGGGTATATCAGAATGTAGAATAAAATCAGATCTTCAATTGCAAAATAAATTATAATAATCGTATAAAAATTGTACCTATACTCCACGCGATTTGCAGCCGAAACAAATGTAAACAAACCATTAAAATCGTTTTCTAGTGTTTTCACCGACTAACTTGAATTTGTACACCAAATGCGTTTTATTTAGGCAAACTACTCATTAAGACAAAGTAGTAAATTATGTTAAAAGTTCAAATCGCTTCTTGGAAATAAGATTGTCATTGCAAAGTGTTTGAATGATGACAGTGTTATTCAATTTTGTTTGTTTCCACATTTAATCGGATTTTATAATTGTTATCCATCAATATGTATTTATTTAAGAAATCACAAATACCTTATTGAGTAGTTTGTCTAAATAAAACGCATTTGGTGTACAAATTCATGCCAGTTGGTAAAAAACCCTATAAAACAATTTTAATGATTGTTTACATTTGTTTCGGCTGCAAATCGCACTTAGTATAGTCCGCGAACTCCAATTATATTTCTGCTGCCATAACCATTAGAGATAAACATAAGACGGAAGTGTAAAGATATATAAAAGACGTTTTAAAATAACAATCTAATCGTAGTAGTAATTTTGACCTCCGTTGACCTTATAACATAAGAAGGTCATTGATACAAAAGTTAATATAAACGATAAAACGTATAAAATATGCCTACTTAATAAAGTTACGTAAAAAAATATAAAAGTTAATTTAAACTTTACAAATCGAATAATATTATTCATCCGTTATCTGGTTTTTATTTGTGGGTTTTCTTCGCGAAACGGAGCTGTTATGACCAAGGTGGGGTAAGGGCATAAGGTAAAGTCAGACGATGAAGTATGAAAGTAAGTAAAATCTCTCAAGCTAGTGAAATTAAACGCGACTTTGATAGAGTTATAACTACTGTAGATACATAAATTAATATGATCAGAGTTTATAAACTCGCGTTGTAACAGAGTGGTGGGGTATGCAAGCCTCCTCAGTTATAAGGAGAGACTATGAGATCCACTAGTTCATCCATCCATTCATCAGCCTTGAGAGATCCACTGTTGGATATAGGCCTTCCCTAATCTACGCCACTCAGACCGGTCCTGAGCCTTCTGAATCCAGCGGATACCCGCTGTCTTCTTCAGATCGTCAGTCCACCTAGTCGGGGGGCGTCCTGTGCTCCTTTTACCGAGGCGTGGTCTCCATTTGAGGACCTTTCTTCCCCAACGGTTATCGGTCCTTCGCACTATGTGGCCAGCACATTGCCACGTCAGCCGGCTAATTCTCTGATTCAATAGTTACATCTCAGTAATTTACGGTAAAGTGGGAAGAAGTAGGTGTAGATTCCAGTTTAAATATTTGCCACCAACCTACCCATGCCGATAAGACGTCACCCTGAAAAAGAAAAGTCACACTTTTTGATAAGACATTGCTCTAATGATCCATCGCTCACGTTACAGGTATGTGATGTGCGGGACGTGCTTACACTGTGGATAGGGAAATAAAACGTCTATAAACGCTGCCTTATCGCTTTAGAGCTCGGTTTCTGTACATCACAGTGTAAAATAATAACTCTGTTAGCAGTGAAACAAAGTGGCTATTACCATATAACTGTGTGCACTTGGGAATTTCATTCACATTTTTATGTAGCATAATAACCTTTTTCACTTCGTAAATATCAATGTTCCATTTACAAATCTTACCCGCAACAAAAAATTGCTATTAACTTTTGTCAGGCGCTTTATGGCTTTCTAATTACAAACCTTAGAGGTTATTGATTACTCTTATTATAATAAGTAGTTAAACAAGCAAAAAAATTTTTAAGGCTCCGTTTTTGTGTTATTATTGAATAAACAGCAGCATCAGTTACAAATTTTATCATAAAGATTCCGAAATTACCCTTTTTGTAATTTCCACTCAGGGTGGGCAGAAAAACAGCTGTAGTAATGACAGGCGTGTTGGGTGGAGTGTTTGGTCTGGTGAGGAGTTTCTCGTCGTGGTACTGGTTCTACATAGCCATGGCGTTCCTTGAATCAGCCATTGGTGACATATGCTCGCCCATGTACGTCCTCGGTATGTATTTTATTTCAGGTGATTCGGTTATCCTTTTAAATTATTATGTTGCTGCTTTATGTCGTCGCTATCAATGCAATTTGCATCTATTACCTTTTAATGATGACGTGTTCGCTGAAATAAAATCATCAAAACTTGTTGGAATTATAGTTAATAGTATCAGGCGTTACTTTGCGGAAATCCATTGTTATTAAGTTAGTATTAGTCTACTTTGCAACAATCCGCGTTTAACATGTATGATGGTATATACTTTAAAACATGCGTGGCACCTCCCTCCCTCCCTCCCACAACGGAAACATGCACTACAATAATTATATGTTGGTATATACGTTTAATTATTGTAGTGCATGTTTCCGTTGTGGGAGGGAGGGAGGGAGGTGCCACGCATGTTTTAAAGTATATACCATCATACATGTTAAACGCGGATTGTTGCAAAGTAGACTAATACTAACTTAATAACTTGTTGGAATTATTAAACTTTGGCATATAAATTACATTGTTTTGGTAAAAACAGTTTTTGATATGTATATCTTGTGTGAAATTCCCGAAAAAACTTAGAAAATTAAGTATACCTATTAGTAATTTTGTTATTTTTTACTAGCAAATGAAGTTAACCAATATTTTGGATAGATCTCCTTAAGTTTATTAGAAATATTTTGATCATTACAGAAATGGAAATAGTGTCGGCAAGAAACAAGATACAGTTCAACATGTTTTGTAGTCTGGGTTTTATTTTCGGTGGCTTAACATTGCCAACGGTTGCTTGGCTGGTACCACATTGGAGAACATTTCTCCAAGTTATCTACATGCCAGCACTTCTTTTCTTTTCCTACCAATATCTTCTCGACGAAAGTCCTAGATGGTTGCTAATGAGAGGCAAAAAGGATAAAGCAGTAAAGATACTACAGAAAGCAGCTGCGAAAAACAAACAAACTTTAGACAAAAACGTCTTAGATAATCTATTTTGCGAAACCGAAGAACGTGTGAAATTTTTGGATGTTTTAGCAATGACATTTAAATCTAGCATTCTAAGGCTAAGATTTCTCGTGTGCGTGATATGGTGGAACACTTCGACCTTTGTCCATTACGGGATGGTCATTAATTCGGTCTCGCTGCCTGGGAACAAGTATGTGAACTATGCGTTGACGGCAGTGATGGAGGTGCCTGGCACGTTGGTGATCACGTATATCTTGCATCACTTTAACAGAAAACTGCCTCTGATGATAGCGTTTTTTCTCGGGGGATTGTTGTGTTTAGTGCAGCCGTTCATACCAGTGGGTAAGTTGCCAATTGAACAAATTAATAAATAAAAGTAAATTATAATTTTCTTGATTTGAAATTACAAAATATGATAGACAATCATATCTTATTCATAATAATATAAAAAATATTAGGGAATGAGTAATAGGATCTAGAATTGGAAATCGTATGAGCAGATCGTTAGTGTTAAAGGGACTTGTTTTGTGTCCAAAAATATTACTGAATTTAATTTAGGTACATTACATAAATATTACTCTCAAGGGTAATCTTTCGACTGAAGTCGTACAATTCAGTAAGTTAATATTATGTCAGCGTAATGGTGCTAATTATCCTGTCGAACTATAATTAATATTTTGGTAAGAAATAACCAGAATTTTTCCCATTTTTTGGGTATTTCTTTAATTTATTTATTTGTTATCAGATCAACCTTGGCTGTCCGTTACAATGTACATGTTCGGTAAGTTAGTCACGTCCATCTATTTCGGCATCACGTACATGTATACTTCGGAGCTCTTCCCGACCTACACAAGGAACTCCATGCATGCTCTGTGCTCCTCATTGGGCAGGTTCGGGAACATTATCGCCCCACAAACTCCTCTTTTGGTGAGATTATCATTATTGCTTTTTAATGGAAAACTATAGATTTGTAACAAACTACAAGCACGACCCTGTAGCCTAGTTGGTAGTGATTCTGCCTGCAAAGCGAGGGCTCCCGGGTTCAATTCCCGGCCGGGGCAGATATTTCTGTGACAGATAAATATTTGTACTCGGGTCATGGGTGTTATGTCTCATTCATGCTACCCGCGATACAGGTATAAACCTCCTGCAAGGGTATGAGTGTTTAAGCGTTTATGTATTGTTTATTACAAGTATTTCCAAGTAAGTCTAAATTAACTACTTTGCTTGACTAAACGTTGCAATGTTCATCTGCAATATAAGTTCTTGTTCGGGACCCCCTAACACAGGCATTACTGATGCTTAAAAGGTGGGTCCCAACAACATGTAAAAATGTAATGTTTTTTGGACCAATAAAAATTCTTTAATTCTTGTCTCATTGTACTTTATTTTCCTTCTTTGCGAAAATTGAAATATTGAAATATTTAGCATATATATTTAGCATATACAGGGTGTCCCGTAAGTAGCGGATCAACCGAAGGTGACAGATAGCTTGAAGGTTGACCTATCATATGTCAAAAAATTACCTCAGTAAAAGTGTCACCGTTTTCGAGATATTGACCATTTTATAAAATTTAGAAAATTCGGCTCCTTTACCCTACTTTTTCCTGTTGAGTCCACAAATGAGCAGATATTTTGATAAATTTTTTTCCTAACGCTCTCAGATAGTTGCTTTATAATTATCAGTATGTTATTTGTTGAAATTATTAGGGAACGCTGAGAAAATAGCGTCTACTTTGGATATTTTTGTTTTTGATTTTCTTCGACACAACTTTGATGCGAGGTGGTTGAAAAAAAATGTACTGGGCAAGTGTGCCCCAGTATTTTAAAAACATATCTGTTAAATGGAGATTTTAAAAAGGTACAATACAGGCTACTTTGATACGGAAAATTTTCAAGTAAAAGCCATTTCAGTGTCAAAGGGGTGAATTTGAATCAAAAGTTATTTTATTGTTTACTGTTATGGGATGAAGTTTTCAATGGTTTTTGCTTAATATTACGTTAGTTAAATTAATGCTCTAATAAATATTTAAAATAATATAAAAATCTTATAAAAAATCAAAAATTACCTCAGAATTACTTAAAAAATATTGTTTATTTCAAAAACAATGCTACTATTTACCGTGTTTTAATACTAGATAATCAGCAAGCCTTTTCCATTATTGCTTTAAGATTATTTTTGTATGATAAAATAAATAAAAATAAAAATTTTACTTACATTTTTTCTTATTCTTTTTTTTTTGTTGAATATTCATACAAAAATAATCTTAAAGCAATAATTTACAAGGCTTCCTGATTATCTAGTATTTAAAAAAACAGCAAATAATAGCATTATTTTTGAAATAAACAATATTTCTCAAGTAATTTGTAATTTCTTTATAAGGTTGGAATATCGGAAAATAATCATTATTTTAAATATTTATTAGAGCAATAATTTAACGTAACGTAATATTAAGCAAAAACCATTGAAAACTTCATCCCATAACAGTAAACAATAAAATTACTTTTGATTTAAATTCACACCTTTGACACTGAAATGGCTTTTACTTGAAAATTTTCCCTATGAAAGTGGTCTGTATTGTACCTTTTTAAAATTTGCATTAAACAGACAAGTTTTTAAAATACCGGGGCATACTTGCCCAGTACATTTTTTTTCAACCACCTCGCATCAAAGTTGTGTCGAAGAAAATCAAAAACAAAAATATCCAAAGTAGACGCTATTTTCTCAGCGTTCCCTAATAATTTCAACAATATTACATACTGATAATTATAAAGCAACTATCTGAGAGTTCTAGAAAAAAAAATTATCAAAATATCTGCTCATTTGTGGACTCAACAGGAAAAAGTAGGGTAAAGGAGCCGAATTTTCTAAATTTAAAAAAATGGTCAATATCTCGAAAACGGTGACACTTTTACTGAAGTAAATTTTTGACATATGATAGGTCAACTTTCAAGCTATCTGCCACCTTCGGTTGATCCACTACTTACGGGACACCCTGTATATTTAGCATCTTCCTCAAGTCATCTACGTTAGTTTATCTACTATAAATAAATTCTATTGAGTTCTATTTCAGTAGATACACTCTTTATTTGCTTTTCAGCTGTCGATATGGTCTGGTCTTCCAACTGTAGTATTTGGTATGACTGCAGTGGTCGCTGGTCTCGCCACTCTACTGGTTCCTGATGTGAGTAATGATGTGTTACCGGATACTGTTCTGGAAGCCGAGGCTCTAGGGAAATTGAAGGCCCCTGAAGTACCAAAGGATTTTGTTAATCATGGATTGGAAGAGTCCAAACTGTGATAGAGAATATTGTTGTCCAGTGTTATATTTTGTTAATTTGTTTAAATTAAATTTGTTAAACTTGAAACGTTTTTTCGTAGTACGAGTAATTACCATTTGTAAGCTGAGCAAGGTTATAAAAATCAGCATTTGTAGTTAATTTACCTTTTAAAAGAGAATCGTTAAAAATAATATTGTTTGCAAGAAAATTTAAGAAAATGTAGCATTATTTGACAATTACAGTAAAATAAGAACTCATTCTTTTTGACCTATACTTAATATTATAAAGAGAAATTATTTTATTTTTTGTATTTTTGTTTCCGCTTAATAGGCTCACCTCATTAACTACTGGACCGATATTAGAAAATCTGTCACCAACAGAATGCTCTATTCTTTCTGAGTAACATGAAGTACATCTTAATGTATATAAATTACGTGTCACGTTGTTTGTCCGCGATGGACTCCTAAACTACTTAACCGATTTTAATCAAATTCGCACACCGTGTGCAGTTTGATCCAACTTGAAAGATAGGATAGTTTACATCTCAAAATAAAAAAAACTTTTGACAGAACGAAGTCTGTCCGGGCAGCTAGTAGGTATATAAAAATAGGGATCTATAAGAAAATCGAAGAAAAGTAACGGTTACCAGTCTAATATACAAACATGAATAGCTTGTACCTAATAGGTAAACTGAACTATGTACCTAAATTATATTTTCCTAATGACTGAGGAGGCATATAGTAGATTCTGCGTATTTCGTGGGTTCTTCGTATAACATGTTTATAAGGCTTTGGGGAAATTTAAGGCTTCAGATTGCTCTAGAGGATTATAATGAAGGTAGAATTTTTCCGAACGAGATATTGATATTAACGACAGAATAAGTAGATTTATTATTTTTTGAATTTTCACATAATAACCTCATAACGACCAACATTACTTTGGGGAATTTAATAATAATAAAGGATTTGGGAATCTCGGATTTGAGATCCTCAACGTTACTTCGTAACTGAGAATTTTGTTTTTAATAGGCGCCGAGTTCCTCAACTGTGCCTCAGTTATTTAAATACATATCTACAGTTTAGATTGGTTTTAAAACGTATAGGTATTACTTGTTTCCTGTGTATTAGGTATGACTTCATGGTTATGCCTTTAGGTGTGACTACTAAATATATACCTAGCATCAGATTATACTTACTCAAAAGTTATCAGGTACTAAGATCTCAACAAATCCTCCATTTCCTCAGTCAATAGCCTGTTTTACTCGGAAACCTTATGCTTGCAGATGTCATTCAACCGTAAGCATCACCTCAAAAAATAGTATAAAATAATAAAAATTGAAAAAGCAGCATCAATATGTCAGGAAGTACTATCTTATTTCCATACGGCAGATCCTCGCCTTACACTCAGCTAGTGGATGTCAAATTGCGACAGCGTTGAAACGCCATGGAACTGAAACAAAGCTTTTTAATACCACGACACGACTCCGACATGACATGCTGTGTCAGTCACGATAGTAACAACCAATTTAAAATATTATTTGCAGAAATAAACGCAATTATAGTATTTTAAGTATTTTGAATTGGTATTCGGCACATCCTTGAACTTGGCAAAAATCCTGCACGCAACTAATTTTTTTTTAATGTGTAGAAATCGTTAAGCCATATCGAAGGCTTTGACGCATTGATAAAAGTCCTATACTTGCGTTGGCAAATAACTCATCTCTAGTGCGGTTTGGTGGAGGGGTTAATGGCCAACCCAAGTGTCGGATGTTTTCAAACCGCCCGAGGAAACCTTCGACATGGCTTAACGACTGTTATCTTATGATAACAACTAGGACCGACGGCTTTACGTGCGAAACGCTCTAGATTTTTTGCCACAAGCGGTCATCCATCCAACTACCAACCGCGCCCGCTATTTTTCGATCACTTAGGATCGACCCAAGCCGCCGGGCTATGAGCGCTTCATAATTATAATTTTATACTTACAGTGGAATAGTGACTGGTTTAAACCAACCTGCTGATTATAGCTGAGCTGGCTGGTAAGTTTATATAAACGTTTCAAGGTCGTTATCGTCGTCGTCTCGGCAAAACTAAAAGTTCTCCTGTCGTAGAGAGCTATTTCCAATTTGGCTCCGCTTACACCTGCCTGCAATATTAATCCCCACTGCATCGAACGCCTTTCAAAATATAACCAAAGCGATAGAGAATAGAAACAGAGAAGAATTGCGCGGATCAAAGAATAACTAAAAACATTAAGTAGAAAGAAAATAAATATTTATTGGAAAAAAAATCGATTTGTGTTTTGTAAACGTTGAACTGTGTAGAAAAACAAAGAAAGTGTTTTGATCTTCAGGCTCCCACCGAATACAAATTAAAACATTTGGGTAGAGATACCTAATGTTCCTGTTCCTGGTTGAACCTCCCTGCTACTTTGTTCTTCATATTATGGTGAATCACCATCACCATTGGTGATGTAGCGATGGTACTATACCATCGCCACATCACCATAATGCTAATGATGCTAATGACGCTAATGACAAGCGCTAATAATGAACTTTGTCATGTCTCCTCATCAAATCAGTTTTTTTACTTTAATTGAAATAGCCGGCAAACGAGCTGACGATCCACCTGACGGTAAGTAGCTATCGTCACCCATGGACATTAGCAACCCCAAAGGCATCACTTATGCGTTGCCAAAATCAATATTACCGTTATTAATTAACAATTAAAATCAATATTACCAATATAATCCCTCCGAGGCGCCCTACCACCAGCAGGCCGGATTTAGTCGCCTCTTATGACACTCATCTGGCGAAGGATTGGGGTTAGTACCACCTCACCCCACTACGGCTGTGGGATCGCGGTCGCATGTAAGCTATTCCAGTCCTTCGCGGTGCGCATATCAAATGACGAGGCAAACCGCGTCGTCCGTGCCGGTGAAATGTTCACAACAACAGGATGGTTATCCGCCTACTTATTACGAATGACAAAAATGACTAGTGCACACCTTACATTTCTCAATGATGTTTTCAAAGTGACCCGTACCTAATAAGAGAGCTAACGCTTGTGTTGATGATAATTTATAACGATTACGCTCTGAATTTAGGATCAGGAAACATCATTTGGTCAAAACTTAAAGATTAACTACATTTAATATTATTACAAGTAAAACGGAACAGTGATATCATAAAATACAGCAACATTTCTATTACAGTACAGGCTACGGCATAAACCGCTACTGGAAATGCAAAATACAAACACACGGCTTCACCGCGGCACCGCTCGCAGGAGCCGCTGGTTAAATTAATAACTAAGTGTTCTGATTAATCGCTTGCTTCGGTCATTCTAAACCATAAATATGAGCTTGTAATGAGCTTAGCCACTTCTATACTGTATTATTACTAACAAAACAACAGTAGAATAATACTAAACTAGTTCAAGAAGTTAGTGTAGGTCGACTACTTTCTTCAATTTATATATCTTTACCGAAGTAAGGAATAGATAATTTTGAATACTTTACCTTACCGTTGGATACAATAGTACATACAAATGTAACTCTGCTAAATGTCCACCTCTAGCAGTAAGACAAACATGAGATCTTTTTCTTCACTTTTCTCATCACATTTTCGCATTGTGCCAGCGTTATTCTGCAGACAACATCTCGGATAGTAGCGTAAACAGTCATGTCCCTTTATAGCCCTAGAGCTATTGAACCATTTGACTATCCCACTTCCCACAAAGCTAGAAATTTATTAAATGATATTTTATTATCAGTCAATTAAGAAAGTACCGTTCTGGCAGGCATCTCGCGGGTGCGTCATGGCCCATTAAATTTTTGAAAATGCAAAAAATATTTTTTTTTCATCCCACTCCCACAAGGCTACAATTTTAATATGTTGCAATTTACATATGTTTAAGTGTAAAAAAAAAATTGCCAGAACATTTTGAGGGTTGCAAGTATGTGCCAGAACATAGCAAAGTTGTCATCGGGAGAGCAATTCATAACCTACTCGCACAAGGCTCAAATTTTCAGGGAACATTCTTTCAATTGTTTAAAAAATATATGTAAACAGCCAGAACATTCTAGCGGTTGCAAGTATCTGCCAGAAGAGTATACAGGGTGAATTTTTCAAGTGAGCGTGGATGGACAAATTCAAAACTATGAGGAATAGCGAAAAGTGGTAAAAGGATTCTCAGGGCTGATTTTGACGAAAACCAAAACGGCATAATTAGATTTTTGAAAAATTAATATTATTAGCCAAGAATTGAACTAGCTGATTTTGCCTAATGAAAAGTTTTTTTGTAGGGTAACACTGTTTTTTTTCCACCAAAGTGTACAATCTGTGAGATCCAACGATAGTCCTGTACATTTAAATGACATCAAAAGCAGGCTAGAGCTTAAAATTATGCATATAAGGAAACATTTGTATGAAAATTATTATATTTTGTATGGCAATACTGAAATGTTTTTCCACCAAAGTGTACGATCTGTAAGATCCAAGAATAGTCCTATACATTTAAATGACATCAAAAGCAGGCTAGAGCTTGAATTTATGAATAGAAGGATACATTTGTATTAAAATTATTATTTTTTGTATGGCAGTACTGAAATTTATTTCCACTAATGTGTACTATCTGTGAGAACAAACAATCGCCTTATACATTTGAATGATATCAAATCAGACTAGAGCCTGAAATTATACATAGAAAGATAGAATTGCAATCCCGATGACAACTTTGCTCTGTTCTGGCACATACTTGCAACCCTCAAAATGTTCTGGCAATTTTTTTTTACACTTAAACATATGTAAATTACAACATATTAAAATTGTAGCTTTGTGGGAGTGGGATGAAAAAAAAAATATTTTTTGCATTTTCAAAAATTTAAGGGACCATGACGCAACCGCGAGATGCCTGCCAGAACGGTACTTTCTTAATTGACTGATAATAAAATATCATTTAATAAATTTCTAGCTTTGTGGGAAGTGGGATAGTCAAATGGTTCAATAGCTCTCCAGCTATTAGATAACCCCATAGAAAAAAGTTAGGATTAGCTGCTGACTTTCATCAGATCTAAAAGAAGTGAAGACCATTCAATATTACCATTGAATACAGGGCATAATTTTCGCAGCGTTTCTGTAACAGAAGATTGAACGAAAGAAGAAGGCTGTTCAATCGAATTAAAGTTCATAAAATTTACGCAATCTCCGAAAAATAATTGCTACCGAACTGTCAAAATAGCTGCAAAAAGAAATGTCTCAATAAAAATTTGTACTTGTTGTTTCATTATAACTACAGTCAATATATTTTAAAGAAATTATAAATATGCTTCTAAAATGAGCTTTGCTATGCTATGAAACATTTTTCTAAATTCCCGAAACATGCTTCCAAAAACGGGTGAGATTTTTGTGCGAAATATATTAGGGTCAGACAACGAAAAAACTTCCCACTAGCAACACCGTACATTTATCTCTGTGTTACTGGCTGGGAAGTGTTTTTACATTAAATAGGTCACAAAGGTTCCTTTGACGTAAAGAGGAGGTATTTCACGCCGAGTAATGGACAATCTCGGGGGAGGCAAGCTGGTTAAAAATTATCGCGTCGCATCGCTTCGCCGCAGGTATTCCGTGGAAAATGTATCAGAACTTTAATTAATAACAACATTATTCTAACTGGATTTTAATGTAATGATTGTTGTACTAGACTGATGTATTGAATAATGTATTAGTGTCAGGAATTGTAAGATAATAAAATGCAACTGTTTTTACTTGGATTGTACTTTTTTCTATGTCTTTTCCAGCTGTCAAATAAATCTGGCTAACGGGAAAAAAAAATCCCATTGGTCAGACTAGTCTAACCATCAATCTGACCACTGGGAAACACTCGAATTGTTAAGCAATTTCAGACGCATTAGTTATCTCATTCGTTTCAAGGTTCCTACTAATTGTTTCTTGCGCGGAAGCAAAATATGGTTGTACTGTGATACAGTTTAAAAATACATTTAAACGTAAATCATGCGAGTAGAATACTTAATTGCTCCACTTTTGTCTTTGCACCTTGTCCAAATAAGTAGTTATGTATCACTGTATGCTTTCCGAATACAATAAAATAAAATAAAAACCTAAATAAAATATGTAAATTTAATTCGTTAAGGTGATATCTATAGGCATGGTTTAGACAATTCAAACGGCAGCGGAGAACGACAGATCTACTGCATTTAAGAGCTATGATAATTATATTGGTATAGATGTACCTATAGATTAGTGAACTTCAACAGGAGGCATCTGTCGCTATAGCTTTGTCCGTTGATGAGCAGATTACACTGCAACAAGAGGTTGGCTTCATTGCAGATCTAAAAGGTTAAACCTCCCTGGTTATCCAGCACCCTTCTTCCAATTTGGTTTTACTTGATATAAGTGAATGCTTGGCCACAATCCCACTTGACGGAGATGCAGTCTAAGATAATGAGCGCGGTAACTTACTAAAAAGCCTTTTGACTCTTTTCTGAAGACTCGTCGAAAATTAGCAAGAACTTTTTAACTAGCTTTCTAGCTTTTGTTACAACATTGGAGACCTAGTTGATGCTTTTAAGATTACATGGACTGTTTTTGTTAGGCTGGAAAGTTGCACACTGATAATTAGGTAGTAGGTATGACGTATCTTTTATGCCGATTTTTTTTGATGAACTATGAGCGAGTATACCAGCCACCTGATGGTAAGTAGTTGCTGTCGTATCATATTTCAGCAACACCAAAAGCATCCCCGAGTTTGCCGAGGCATTGCTAACCTAGAAAGAAGAGATTCTGAACTGTCTTTTAAACCCAATACCGAATGGGCAACACTATAGAATATAGGTATTTTTTTTATGCTTTTAGCAGGCAAACGAGCAGACGGGACACCTGATGGTAAGTGATCACCGCCGCCCATGGTCATTAGCAACACTGGGGGCGTCACCAACGCGTTGCCGGCCAAGAAAATGACGATAGACCCACTTCTTGAAGGACCCCATGTCATAGCTTAGAGGGAATACCGACGCAGGAAGTTTGTTCCACAGTTTACACGTACGAGGTAGAAAATTACGTGAGAACCGAACTGTGGACGAATGCCAGGTATCCAGGTGATGTTGGTGGAACCTGGTACCTCGTGATGTGCGGTTTCGAAAACCAACTGCAGGTATCAAGCCAAACAGTTCTTCAGAACATTCCCCATTGTACAGACGGTAGAATACGCAGAGAGAGCCTACATCTGTCCTCAACTCGAGTGATTCTAGTCCGTCTGTAAGCTTGGGATAGTCGACAAGACGAATAGCTCGCCGTTGACTTCGATTGAACGGATCCACTTGGCTAGCTGGGGCTCCAGCACAAAGGTGGGAGCAGTACTCATGGTAGGTATCAAGGTATCAGGTATGAAACATATACAGAAATCGCATATATATCGATTACCACAAAACGTTTAAAAACCGAACATTTTCTCTCAACTAACATTAACTGGTTAGCGGCACTATCGTAAAAAATAACTGTAGTTTCCTAACACTAGCGGCCGCGGCTCGCTGGTAGCGGCTAGTTCATAAAAGAACACCGAGCCGTTCCGTTATGTTTAATATTTTATTAAAACATTTCCAGGGTTGCGTTTTTATTAGCCTGGCCTTTTTCCAGCAGCTAGGAAGGGTGTGTTCACAGTGACTTTATTTTTTTAATCATTAGACAACATTAAATCTGTGACAAATTACATGACACGTGGTGACATCGTCAAATTATATCAGGAGTTTTGAATAAAACTCATAATAATAAAGGTCCTATATTTCCTTTCCAATCCTAGGTCTGCAGGAAGAAATTTTTGATAGAAATAAGCAGTACCTCTCTACAAAATTTCTGTAACTATGGCTTAATAACTGTATTTGTGTACAAAAATTGTTAAATAAATAAATAATAAATAAAATAAAAAACTATATTATCTAACAAGTTCAGATATTGAGGTCATGGATAGCATTATGTACTCCCGATAGTCCCGATATAGTATATTTTAGACGCTGATATTTCGACCCACTTGCAGGGATCGTGGTCAAGGCTAGACTCTCTCTCGTGAGTACCCGTAAATTTGTTCAGTCCACGATGAGTTAAGTTTAAATTTTTAAAATCATTACTCCAACGTCATTACAAGGAACAGTGTGATCCAATCATCGTCGTAGTTTTAAAGGTGTTTTAATTCCTTTAACGTCAAGGACTTTACCATAGACAACGATGAATACTCACAGTACCTACTCACCGTCTAGTAGTTGTTAGTTTCTACCATTTTTCACTGCATAGAGTCAGCAAACGAGCTGACGAACAACTTGTCGATGAGTGGTGGGCGGTGGCCCGTGGACATAAGCATGATGCGTTGCCAGCCAATGAAGAAAAGAGAAGAATGAAAGTTTAAATATATTAGGACTAATTTTAAAAAGTCCATTGTTATAGTTTCCGGATTTTCTTCAGTGTGCAATGCACTTTAGCACGCAGCTTTAGCAGCACAGGTTAAAGTTTAACGAGGGCTATGTTTTCTTCCCATTATTGGATTACCTGTATAATGCACTATACAAGCTCTTAAAGGAGTTGTGGTCGTGTTATTATGTCGATGAGGAAGCAACGGTCACGTATAACATTGTTGTATTTAAGTGAATGCTTGCACAATCCCAAGGTAAGTAAGTGTAAACGGTAAAGCACTTACTGATTGAAAACCCATTTATTTTGGTCTGAGAGATAGTAGGTAACTAACCGAAAGGAAACTTAGATGCAGTCGATTTACAAAGCAAAGCGAAAGCGAAATACTAGTCTATGTTATTCCATCTTAAACGGAGACTTGAGCTCATCACTGAGATATTTTTGGCTTGAAATGTAATGGCCTTACCCGTCAAACCTAGTTATGTTTCAGAGTACATACATTTAGGAATGCATTGGTAATGTTTGATGCGGACACTGGTTGTTCATAATGTGTAAAATTGTCCATATTATAAAGTGAGGTAGGTATTACTAAGTATGTAATGTGAAATTGTATATGAATAAATTTAATAAAATTTTCAAAAAAGAAATTTTGCCCTAAACGCAAGATAAAATATCTACAGAGTCAGATCGGATAACAAAACTGTCGTTGCAAGTGAAAAATTATATCGTTTCTAAATTAACCGGGTCAGCCCTACAGTCAGCGTTCAAAAATTCCTCTTTTAGCGCCCCTAAATATTAACGACGACGGGCGATAACAGAATGTTCTAATATTTTACCAGAGAAAAAAGTTCCTTCTGTCAACAAAAAATTACTTATTCCAAAGGGTGACCCGCCACTTGTTTGAGTCGAGCCGACCTAATGTACCCCTATTAAAATTCAAAGGTCGTGACCCCACATAAAAATTCAGGGATGGTGCTCACGGGCCTCGGCTTCATCGCAATCTGATGATCGAGGCTCGGTACCTGTCTCACTAGGACTTGGTAAGCTACGAGCTACTACTACGCACATGCGTGAAGCAACAGACCGAATCCTATAGACTCACCTATAGTCTATTTTATTAGACGAGTCCTATTTGGTAAACAATTTACAGTGTCTTTTAATCCTAATTTGTTATTTAAAACTACAATAGACACAAAATAAAAATACTTCATTTAAAGATGAATAATTATAATCATTTATTACTAAAACTAATTACTGTTAAATATTTATTTATTTATTTATTTATTTAACCTTTATTGACCACAATAAAAATATTACGGTACAAATGGCGAGCTTAATGCTTAATGCATTCTCTACCAGCTAACCATTGGACAAAAGAGAAATTCACGAAAGGCGGTTAATAAAGTAAATTATATACATACATACAAATACCTACATAAAAATACATACCATACATAAAAAAATACACACAAATACATATATACATTTACAAAATAAACCTACATAAATACATATATAAGCTAAATAAAAGATCTAAGATGAAAACTTCTATGATGTCAATGACGATCAAGGAAAAGAGTCCTGAGGTTCCTTTTGAATGATGCTTTACTAGCAGGTCTTCTGATTCCTTCGGGGAGCGCGTTCCAGAGACGGACTGCCTGAACGGAGAAAGAATTGGAGAGGAACCCAGATCGGTGCAGCGGTATAGAGAGAAGATTAGATTCGGTAGAGCGAAGCTGCCGATCATGGGAGGAACATAGGAACTGGAATTTAGATTTAAGATAATCAGGAGATTGGGGAAGAAAAAGGATAGAAGAAAGGAGACAAAGTAACCGAATGTGCCGTCGTTCACGGATGGGAAGCCAATTGAGCTTGGAGCGCAAAGACGAGACATGGTCATACTTGCGGAGACAGAAGACGAAGCGGACGGCATTGTTGAGGAGACGATCAAGCTTGTCAAGGTGAGACTCATTCATGTCCAAGGTGCACACATCACCATAATCGATTATCGGGAAGATTAGCGTTTGAACCAAACTAGCTTTCGTCTCAGTTGGGAGAAAGTTTCTGAGCCGGTTCAAAGAAGTTAGTGAGGCAGTAACAGAACGACAGACTTCGCTTACCTGCATGTTCCAATTCATTGTATTATCAATAGTGATCCCGAGGTCTTTTACACTAGCTTGATATGGGATAGCGCAATCTTCGAACTTAATACAGTCAACCGAATCCATGTCAACTTTGGCTAACTGACGTGGGCTACCTATGACAATAGCTTGGCACTTATTGGCGTTAATTTTTATACCAAAATTGTGAGACCAAGTACTAACACTGACAAGATCATTGTTTATATCAGTGACAGCTCTATTAATATTAGTGATTTCTGCTTGTTTATAAATTTGTAGATCATCCGCATATAAATGGTAAGAGCAGCCAAGAAGAGGTGTGAGAGAGTTAATAATTATCCTTTTTAAGTAATTTAATAGTTTTTAATTGTTTATCAAATGTCAGCAATATATAATTAAAAATAACATCTCACGTGATCTAAAGTGATTTTATTTTTATTTCTGACCTAATAATTATTTCGATGCAATGTACAAAAATTCATAAAATTATTATTAATATTGCATATTTATCTATCTACTAACTTATCGAAAAATGTGTAAGGTAAATATCGGTAAGGTAAATATCGCTCTTCGTTACTCGCAGTTAGTGAGACTAGTACATTAAAGTGGACATCTGTGCTTGGTGAGTCGTTTTGAGGGTCCCAAATCAAACCGCAATAATTTATTCAATGCACGCACACTAATGCATTATTTGGATTATAGAATACAATTTTCAATGCTGAATATTTGATTACATTTGATGGCATTTGACAAGATACATTTCCACTGCTTCATCGGTAGCCAGAAATATAATATATTATTATGGCTAAGGAAATATATTTTACCTTAACGTGCACTCCAAGAAAGGAATATCACAGATTAATGATGTGCGTCGGTTGTTAATTTGTTATAGTCAGATGATAGTCCTTAACGCATGACGAAAGTCTTCAGGCAACATATTCAAATTCAAATTCAAAATCATTTATTCATGTAGGTATCATTGATACACTTATGCACGTAATTTTTTTAATTTACCAGCTTTTCGGAAAGGTGCTTTGTCATGGAGGAGAAGAAAAGCCGAAAGAAACTCCTCAGCACATCTTTTAAAAATAAAATACATTGGTATATGTCTTACAAATAAGTATCACTAGCCTGTACGGAACTGGTTGCAGATCTGGTCATTTCCATGCGTCTTTGTCATTTATGTACTCATCTACAGTAGTAGCCTTTGCCTAAAAGTTGAGATTTTACATGTTTCTTAAATAATTCCACTGGCAAATCACGTATTAACTTTGGGATTTTATTATAGAACTGTACACCACGGCCCATAAAAGATCGCTTCACTTTAGAAAGACGGTAAGATGGCGTTACTAACTGGTGCATTTTTCTTGTTTGGCGATTAGTGATATCAAAATTTTGTTTATACATATACATATATTATACATACATAAGTTTTATAATTTCCTTACCATTCCATCAGCCGTCTTCATTATCAATTGATTTGGAAGATTTTTTATTCGAATACTTCTAGATATTTCTTAATATTTAGATACTTAATTTTTGACAAAATTGATACGCACTTTACTATCAATATTTATTGATATTGGTACATTTGTACCATCGTTTTGGTTACTTACACGTCTTACACTTACTGATCAGATTTCTACAGAGCAAAGACAGGTTGCTACATATTAAGGCAACGCTTTTTTATGGAAATATTTGACGGACGAACAGAATTGTATATGATATGAATCCCATGGATATTAGAAACATCGCAGTGTTTGTTCCTGCCTAGAAAATGGGAGACTTTACTGATTCCTCTATCCTGCTTCTGAAACACGTAAAATATTTTACAGATAAAGAAGAGTGGCAGATATCCTGATAAATATATGGCGATCACGCAAATAGTTAATTTAAGTCTTACTTGATTTAAACGAGTGTGATATTTAGTGTTCACTGTAAGTTTATTTAAAACTCAATCTTATTTCAACATTGGCATCATTATTTTGCTTCTAAATATCACCATCACCAATTTACTTATTAAATAAAGCCGCGAACGAAAAATTTTGCTAAGAGATTTCATCTTGAATATTCTGAATTGATGGAGACGCAAATATAGAACCACTTAATACGTTCTCCGGAAGATTCTGGCTTTTAAGGGTCCATGTTGATCCCGGATAAGATGCTATCTGGCTATAAATAAGGGGAGATGATAATCTTTAGATTTAAGTAATCCACAGTCGATCGGTAGGGAAGCGGTCGGAATGTGTAATATTTTCCGAGGGTCCATTCTGAATTTTAAGTGTAAACTTGTTTTCGAGTGGATGATGGTGTTAGGAAATATTCGTCATTAAATGTTTGGGCGATAAAAAAGGAGGGATGCCGATGTGAATATTAAGAGGTATTTTGGAGGAAAAAGCGATATTTTCAGATTCGAAATAATTTAATTCGGTTCTGTCAGGTTAAACAAAATAATGATTTCAAATCATCTGTTGAAGCAGATTACTTTTTCACTAATTTTATTTGAGGATGCAAGAGTGTTCATCTACCCTAAAAACTAAAGTGAAGTTCCCTACTCACTATACTTTATTATGAACTAGCTTATGCCGGCGGCTTCGCCCGCGGTAGAGATCGATTCTTTATATATCGCGCAGGAACCCTGATATATTCGGGGATTAAAAGTAGCCTATGTATTAGTCCAGGGTACAGGCTACCTCTTTTCAAAATTTCAGCCAAATCGGGTAAGTAGTTGTGGTGTGATTGAGGAACAAACTTTCAGACATCTTCACAAACTGTAACATATTTTATAATATTAATGGGATGACAACCGAGGCGAAGTGCCAATTTATCAGATGACCTTGTGCTGCCGGCTAGCAACCAGACTCTTTTCAATAGCCGTGTAATATTTGAATAATAAAATTTCTTAACTCACCTGAAACTCTTACTTCTGGTCTTTACTGGTCTGCAAGCTTGATAGCTGATAGATGTACAGGCATAAAAAAGTACGTACAGATAATGTTATGATGGCAAAAAAATAAAGCGAATTAATGAAAATAACATCCTGTAAAAGCATTAGTATACTTATTCTTTCATCTGAGTAGTATATTCTTTCATCTGAGTAGTACAATTTTATGAAATTCTATTACGAGTATAATTATTTGTCATTTAAAATGCAGTAGATGTGTCGTTTCGTTTACAGTAAAATAATATTTTGTGAGTTGTGGTTAGTGTGGACCACGCGGCCGCGGCATTTATATAATTGCATTAATTTTATGTTTTGCTGTCGGCGTTTTACCTGTTTTTGGTTCAGTTAAAGATGACAGATACTTATTCTTATCGTGGTCATAAGAAGAATGGGCATTAACATCAGCAAGGCTTTTAAATGATGTATTTACGGATACTAACGCCGCTGTCTTTTCAAAGGAAAACATTTTGTAACCGATCTATAATAAAGCTTAAATTGTAGCCATAGTTTAGGATGTTAGAGGCATTGAAGTATAATGTCATAGAATAGACATCTCGAACAAAATGTGTGTCCCGCCGGGAGGTTCTATTTTCAAAATTGGGCCCTCGTTCTCCTTTCAAAATCGAACGAATCCATTGGCAATTCAAGCCGCGCGGCGCCAATTCATTGGAACATACATTGTGTTCGCGGTGTCCAGACATCTCGAACAAAATGTGTGTCCCGCCGGGAGGTTCTATTTTCAAAATTGGGCCCTCTTTCTCCTTTCAAAATCGAACGAATCCATTGGCAATTGAAGCCGCGCGGCGCCAATTCATTGGAACATACATTGTGTTCGCGGTGTCCATTCTATACGCTAGTAATAATACTTCAATGGTTAGAGGCTGTATTTTCTCATATAATGATGTCCTATATTGGCTATATTCAACCCAACCAACACAGTCCCATAGTCAACCCAAGCACCAATAGCAAGTTTGTGCGAATGTGTGAGGTTTTATTGAATTATGACGAACATAATTTCCTTTTGTAGGAAGAATACGACCTGGTTTCCTGAATTACTTTAGTTAAATTAGGTCCCCGACGTCCGAGAGCGCTCGTCTACAACTCTACGTCATTGTCCCTCTCTGTTATTTCCTTTGATAAAAATCGCGGCACCTAAATCAACATTTACAAAAACTGGTATTCTTATTAATATTTTTGCGGAGTCACCTTTTAAGGTAAATTTAAATTCGGAGCTCGAAAAATTCTGTCCTAACAAGTTCGTCTTCCGCAATTACTAAAATTTATTTTACCTACCGTAAATTATCCTGATTTACTTTACCTACGTAAATAACCCTAACATCCAATTTTTTTTTTTCAAAATAAGTAACAAGAGATATTTGGATGTAAAAAGTTCATTCATCTTTACGTTTAAGTTAACCTCTTCTGGACGTGGTGCCCTCTACTAGCCAAAGAATGAAGCTTCACATCCCAATAAATAAATATTATGAGGTTCAGTGTTTATACTAAACGTTCAATATAACTGTTATTGAGAAGGTTACATTCTCAGGCTTATACCTACTACTAGGGACTCGGTCAGAGACCTCTTTAAGGAAATTAATATTTTAACTGTGGCGTCACAATACATTTTCATATACATATATCGGATAATGTTATGTGTGTTAAGAAATATTACGATACTTTTCCCAAGAAGAGTGACATCCACAATATTAATACGAGGAACAAGGCTAAACTTATTGTACCAAATTTTAGACTATGTAAAACTGGTGGCTCGTTCATGTGTTGTTTATAATAAAAAGCCATTAAAACTGAGGGAAATGCCATACTTTAAATTGAAAACTCATATTAAAAACATTCTTATGACGAAAGGGTATTACAAATTATATGATTATTTTAAAGACAAGATTGCTTGGACATGAGTTAGTAAGTGATTTGTAACTGTAAGTACGAAAAAAACACCGGTAGTTTCTTGCTGCTTCTTCTCCCGGGCCCTCTTACAGTAGAGCCTTGTTGAAGCATTGGCGTAGCTTGCATGACTTTCAAAAGTGTTTGTTAAAACAAAGAAATTTTGAATAAGATATTTGAATTTTGAACTTTGAGTTAAATCATTAGATAGTTAAGATTTTTTGAAATAAGTAAAAATTTCAACGTCTTTTTATGTTTGCTGTATAGTAAAGAAAATGCTGATCGATGATCAACTGAACGAAGACTATACATTTAGATAGAAACACTTAGTGCACAAGTCTTAGCCGCTAGTTAAGTAAGGTCCTTATAAAACTCCATCTAATCAAGGGGCAGCCTCATCACTGCCATGGCTCATTCAAGAGCAGTGGCTGAAGACGCAATCAGCGGGTTATGATTAGCGGCAAGCACCACGGTAGAGATTCACGCCGCGTGTTCATAATCAAGAAAGTTGGCCGGCGATGTTAGGCAGACGTGACAGCCATTCCGCCGACGTGGCACGTGACAGGGCAAAGAGTAGATGACGCGCAGACATTAGAAAGTGGTAAAAAATGCAACTTAGCGTTTCAATTTTTTCTGTTGCCTATTGAGGACTCGTCGGCAAATTACTTCCTCGGAATTTAATGGGAAATTAAATAAACTGTTTATTTTTTTCAAGTTATTCACAATTTTTAAGCACGGGTCTCTGCCCTTGAGGAGGCTTAGAGCATACTCCACCACGCTGCCAATGGGCGATTGTTCATCAGGGAATCTGAGTGCCATTCCAGTGCCATCTTATAAGAAATACATTGGAAGATTATTGAAGCTGTCGCTTTCCAGCGAAGCATAGTATTTTAAATTTACGTTAATTTTTTATTGTATGTCACTTTACCTTCAGTAAAACCATACCCTCAGACCCCTCAGTGAGGCTTCGGAAAGTAGACATTAAATACTCAGCATTGAGAGGGTAGTGTATTCTAACCGCGAATTAGATACGTAACACTGCCGAATTATTGGGACGGTCTGTGTCGCAATATACTTGTAAAGTCGTTTGCCGTCGGCGAAGCGCTAACTTGAGCACCCTTAAGTCTGATGATGCTTAATCCATCTTAATCTGAGACATCAGATATTCCTGAGTTTATTTTCATATTAATAGCCGAATAAATGTCTAGAAGAATGAGCAAAAGGGTTAACAGAATGCCGAACTAGAACGAGTTAGGGTTAGGGTACAATAAAATATTATCTGTATGGCTCCCAAGAAATTATCGCCTAATAAAAGATCATACCTACTAATTTATCGAAACGCTTTTAAAACGTATTGTTTTAATATTACCTACTTATTCAAATAATGCAGTTATTGTTAAGTATACTAGATAGTTAATTCTTATTTTCCTGATAAATTACTTATATACTTAATCCTCATATGCAAATAGATAACTTTAGTTACCAAACTTAACGAGCTAAGAAGCATTTTTACAAAAAAATTGCTGTTTAGTTAAACAGTTTTTCATCCCAGATGATCCGTACAAAAGTCATATGCCAGTTATGCTATCAATCACCAAAATAATAAATGTTTTTTTTTTAATTTACTAACGGTATACGGTGTACTGTGATTTCTAGTAATAAAATTCGTCCGAACGTTCGGACTGTTCTTCGCCACGTCGCGGTCGCGTTGTTTCTGTACAGATTGGTGAAGACGTTACAGACTCAAGTTGCGGAAACTTTTGCCTCTCGAAGGACATCGACAATGGCATCACAAGGCTTAACGACTGTAGCTACCTGCTGCAGAGATGGCCTACTTTAACAATGAACTATTTTTAGAAACTTTTAGAAACTGTCTATAGTAGCAGTAAGTTATTAAAAGTTTATTTAAGTTATTACGTTTAATGCTATAACGATAATAATTATCCGATAAAATCCGGCAACAACTCATAACTTTTCAGAGTTTGACAGTTCCTACATTTGACTGACACGAAGACAATTACAGAAGTTTCGTAATCTTCAATTGGTTTTCGTAATGTTCCAAGTTCCATATCGGATACGTAGGTAACTTTTTAAATTGTTTAATTTAATTCAGTCTTGTGTTTATTTAATTAAATTCATAAGTCTCAGTTGTGGAAGGTCGGTCTGAAAGTTGGTTTCTAATATTACGGTTCAGAAAAAATCGTGTCACTATTTATACCTTAAAATCTATATATCTATCTATACAAATAAATAAAATTGGAGTGTATGTTTGTAATATTAAAATAACCGCTTTTTACCAAGTGCAGTTGGATGTATACACGGTACATTTACCAAAACAACATTTTTCACAATTTTTGTCTGTCTGTCTGTCTGTTTGTTCCGGCTAATCTCTGAAATGGCTGGACCGATTTTGACGGGACTTTCACTGGCAGATAGCTGATGTAACAAGGAGTAACTTAGGCTATTTTTTATTTTGGAATAATCTAAATTTTACTAACAAAAAATAACCGACTTCAAAGTCTCAAAAACTACATAGTTGTCAGATCTCGTTCAAATTTATGTGAGACCACATGACAAGTACCTGCTTTCGATTAAAAAAAGAATCATCGAAATCGGTTGGCCTGATATTGAGTTATTCGTCAATTTGTCGCGCACATCTTAACACAAATTTACGACTTATGTAGTTTTCTCATGGATTCCATTGTCAGATCTCAATAAAATTTATGTGGGACCACATGACAGCCACCAGCTTTCGATTAAAAAAAGAATCATCAAAATCGGTTCGCCCAGTCCAAAGTTCTGAGGTAACAAACATAAAAAAAAATACAGTCGAATTGAGAACCTCCTCCTTTTTTGAAGTCGGTTAAAAAAAATAGTTTGGTGCGATACGAAGTTCGCCGGGTCAGCTAGTCTTAAATAATTATACATATTACTTACCGTGCGATTACCTACATAGGTACTACCCTGAGATTATTTAGTCTATACCTAATTATGCTACAGAAGCTAACATCTTCGCAACTTCGGCTTGTATCTTCTTACTTCTCCTCGATAACAAGAGAAAGGAATTGAATCTTTTCATATCATGATATGATTTTAAATACTACAACATAGTGCTTGAAAATTACGTGCGCTTTAAGAAGGCGGATAATAACTCATTTATAATTTACTGTATTTTATGCATAATTAACCAATTTTATTTTCAACTTACAGATTTTCACTTAATAAAATATTAAAAAAGTAAATAAAACACCTTCAATATTCTTTATAAAGTACGCGTCCCTTATCAATATGCCAGTAGAATGCCAAACATAAAAGAACACTACCGCAGTGCTTATTCTGGATGGCCCCTAAAAGGTTCTTATTGGCACTGTCGCTTTTAGAGTCAGTTCGCAGCAGCAATGTTATTCCCTGAAGGAGTAATAACGGGAAGAAGCGGCGCCCTGGGAGAAAATCACGGTTTGATCTTCGCCGGTACGTGATCCGAATCTGTTCGATATTGATCCCGATAATGCCCAGTTTCGAAGCCGACGCGCCGCTGGCCGTATCGCAGAACCTATAATGTATCGGGTTTCTTTAACCTGAATTTAATACGTACTGTACTTGCGCATACAGGTATATTGTATTTAGAAATATTATAGGTTCCTTTAAAGCTCGTTATGACACCAGTAGCCAGGGTAACACATAAACTCACGCCTGCGGCTTTCACATGAGCATGACTGTCCACTGTCCCTTCTACCAGTGTAGCCAATACTGCATAATTTCTACTATAACCACAGAAGAAATAATAGTACTTATAAATAAGTACCTTAACTACTTATTATAAGTACCTACTATTATTTCTTCTGTGCTATAACTAGAATAGATTTTATTACAAACACAACACTACAGCTATGTATTTTCTTAAAATTTCTGTGTTCTATCGGTTAGCTATAGCTAATGCAACCTATATACTTAGTATCAATTTTATTACGAGAGATCCATACTCGCAGTCCTTAATAGTTGAAGCTATAGTCCATTTTTTAGACGAATCCTATGTGGTTAACAATCTTCCAGTGTATTTTTATGGTAATTTGTAATTTAAAGTAAGGTTGACTTAAAACTAAAACAATTGAAAGACAGGTAATCATTTAATACCAAAACTAATTTCATTATTTTGAGTACTTTCTATATTATTTAGAGTATTTTTGTAAAATTTCTCTATTATGTCGGTTCTAGCTAATGTAAGCTATACAGTATCAGTTTTGTTACGAGAGATCCGTTTAAACCACAATGGTTGAAACTAGCTTGCATCGAAATATCAAGTGACCAGCGTTATCTTACACGTTGGCACCGCATCTACCTACTAATATAAAACTATAACAGGGCACAATTTGTACATAAGTACATTTTTGATTAATTGCCTACTTATTTGTTGTACGGCCAAAAAAAATATTTGGTTTTTATAGTGGAAAACAACAAACGTGAAACGTGAAAAGTGGAAAACGTGTGGAAAACATTGCAATGTTTATTTGTCGCATAAATTTTCGGGAGGGGGAAGGGGAGGGGAGGGGGAAGTGATGGGGAGCGGGGAGGGGAGGGGGAGGTAAGGTGGAGGGGAGGGGAGCATTTCATACTTTAGTTGCCATAAGCCTCTTGTATCATTTATCGAAAATGTAAGCTCTAAATCTGAATAAATATATGTGATATAGTATACCAATAAAATGTAAAATAATTGTAATCTAACTTTGTATCACTATGTATTGTATATGTTATTAGTAATGACTAAAACCTACAATTATCATCTTCCCGAAATTTTACATTCTCAACACAATTATTGATTTACAAAATTTTTGAAGGTTTCACTTCTACTACGTGTGAATTGCACACATTTTAATTATTTTATTTTTATACATTCGCAACCAATAGCGCCCATAGACATGAGTAACGACTCTACTACGACGTCACGTAAAAAACAGTTCACGGTCGAAATATCCGCCAATGTGACATTTGCGCCTTTTTCGTCGATTCACACTTCACACATTCGAGTATTATTTTCGATATTCACACTTTCGTATCGATAAATGTCAAGTGGTTAATCCGTAATAAGTTCCAGTTCAAAGCACTCAGTAGTTCCATCCAGTACAGTCAGTATCACAAGTGGATGATGAAAATATTGAGATCAGACCAATTACAGTGAATGATCTACGTAGTAATGAGGCTATTGAAGGACACAACAATGTTGAATAACTCTTGTTTTCACGCTGTCAAAAATAAAGAGTGCTTTAACATAAATTTTAAATATTTTGCGCCTATAATTATTGAAAAAAAAGTAAAAGATTTAACACGGAACTGAAAAAATGTATGTTCATTATGTTTACGTAGGTACTCTACTTTGACGGCATATTGATTTGATTTTATTTGATTTGAAATAGGTCTTTAACCAGCAGACGATCAAGACGGTTCAAACTTTTAACAATACCTAATTTTGTCGAATGTTTGTAGGTTATCACCTGTATCGCGGGTGGCATGGACAACACATAATACATCACAATAACACCCATGACCCGAATATAAATATTTATCTATCACATAAATATCTGTCCCGGTCGGGAATCGAACCCGAGACCCTTCGCTTCGCAGGCAGGGTCGCTACCAACTAGGCTGCAGGGTCGTCAAACTACCGCTCTGCTCGTGGCTTTGATCGAGTTTTCAGGTAAGTATTTGGCAGTGGTGTGTTGCCTGGGAGGCGGCCGACCCCCGACTGATGTTGTCGGAGCATTTGTATATATGCCGGCGATCATAGAAACTTTGATAGCGTGATTCAGGTTGGCGTGACGTCACCTGTGACGTGTGGGCAGCGTCGCCACAAGTACTCTATCCTAGTCTAGCTAATGTGCTAAATTTAATGAAAACCATTCATTAGTTTTTGTGTGATAGAATAACAAGCATCCATCCTCATATTCCTCATTAACTCACATTTATAATATGAAGTAGTAGGATAACATACTGATACCGGGTAGTCAGCAATCAGAAATCTATACGCTTAAAGAAAATGATGCCGCTATTTTCCCGCACTACTACAGTACGTGATATCGTGCTGCATGCAATGCACTAGTTCTCTAAAAATCGCTATCAAAAGGATTTTAAAAACCAACTTCGGAATTCGAAGACACAGATCACTTACAAACACACACAGAATTGGGACAAAAATTATGTCTCATAAATGTCTGCCCCGGAAATCGAATCCGGGACCATTTGATTCACAGGTAGTCACCACCAACGAGGCTAACAGACATAAAAATTCCAAGTTTCAGCTGCACTCCATAGTCTCATACCATTATTCAAAGATCGGCGAGGTAAGGTTGCTTGGTTGCTTAGTTCACAATATACGACGTGACGTGCCATACGATGTGCATATTGCGTTTAAAACAATATACGTTGGAATTGTGCATTGTTTCGTTCTACAAAGCGATGCGCGACTCCCGGCCATAAAGAACTAACTACGTACGAACGAAGTTAACTTCTATTCCTGTATTTTGTATAACTATAATACAATATAACATGCCGTATACAATTTCATGAAATTTGACCAAAAACAATTACATCATCTTTCCATGTATCCGACAAACTATTGAACTTTTTAACAGAAAACAGAGTCGCTTACAAAATCTAGTTTCAAATAAAATTTCCAACCATACAGGATTACATTCTCCAAAATTCACGACAAAATGTATTTAAAGGTATCGTTTTAACTCTATTTGGGATGCCCATGCGACAGTAACGTGCCCGGAAGTGGCCGGCCGGAAGCCGCGCGCTACATCTGCCCACTGACGTCACAGGAAACGCTTCTCTTCGCTTCCCCACATTGGCAGCGGGGCTTCATCTGAAAGCGCCCAGTCCAATAAAGATACAATGTCATTGCTTGAGTTGCGCCTATTTAGTGCTGTTTTTTTATTATAATTTTACGAGTGAATTATATGGCGTCCAATGCTCTGTGTAATAAATACACCCTGTAATTATCAATTTCGTGTTTTAAAGCTAATATTCCTACTGCGAAATATTCCTTGGTTGTCTTATATCCTAAAGTTTATAGTCCCTCAATTATTAGAGATTGAATATTTAAGAATTTGAGTCAACTAATAAAAATTAAATACAAACATTTTCTTCAAAATATCACAACACAAAATCATTTATTGAACAGATAGATGCAGAAAATATTAAAATGTCGTTACTTAAGGCAAAAAGACGATTAAAAGCAGAAACTCGTTTATGAGATTATTATGCACCCTTACGAACTTCTTGCTAAGACGAAAAGCTATTATCTACAATGTCTCGAATGCAAAGTGGCAGCACGAAGTAACTGCGGCAGTATATCAAAAAGTGTTTAAGGAATTAATTGTATTTGTCAGGAGCAGTGTTCATTATCCACCTCTCTTAAGATGTTGCCTGACTCTTGGCTATAATCAATGATATCATAATGTACGATAAAAAGAGGTAGATTATGTATGTCACTAGCGCGCCGACGCAACGGACGACGAAGAGCGTAAGAACAGGCAATTGACCGTTCTGCTCGTAGTCGATCTGTCAATACAAGACGATACGCACGCTTTTGTTATGTTCAGAAGTGCTTGACATATTTTGACATACCTACAGCGTTGAAATGCCTTCGTGTATTATGACAATATTAAGTGATTGGTGTAGTGAAACAAAAGATAAACGTGTGTGTGTTGTAGCTCTTTTTGGAACAGATTTTTTGGTTGATTTGTAAAGGTATAACGTATCTATATATTTTAAATATCATTGGTTACAATCAGGAACTTTATAAATACATCTGGACGTCAAGCTTGGAAGAGGTACTGAACACCGATCACGTGACAGTGTATGAATATCTGCGCCCTATCATTGGTCGGAGTTACACGCCAACACCTTTGAGTGGCTGCGAGTCTTAGGTCAATGTCAATCTGGCCTATGATTGATCAAAAATGTTTTTATACAAAATAATTGATTTTTTTTTTAATAAACAATTTATGTTCCAACGTTTCCACAGAAATGGGACATTTAGGATTTACTTTGGATATAATTTGGTGAAGTAACTACTTTCATTGACATGACAACTATTGCTACAGCTATTACGAGCCGCGTGCCTAGGCAGGAATAACAAAGAATATAAAGCGGTATGTCAATTATTGTCCCAGCCCACATCTGCTGGACCTTTCTGCAAAGCAACGAAAAAGACAATGGCGACAAACCTCTTTTATGGCTTCCTCATTATTTTAAAGAAAAACCTATTTTTAATCTGCCCAAATCTCATTATCCTGAAAGCTGGATAAGGATATCTCACTAAATATAATGAAAAAGGGTGGCCGTAGTGATACAATATTGAATCTAAAAGGAAAAACCCAAAGTGTCGAAAAGTTTTGTTTTTATAATGATATACAAAAAACTTGTTTTCATAATGGATACGGCAAAATTCAAAGCTCCTTAAAGCCATTGTTTTGGAGTCCAACGCCCCAACTCAGAATCACTAAGGTTACTTTAATCGCTCCTTAGTAAATAATCACCATACAAAGGAGCTGTACTAAGGAGCGATTTATGTAACGGTTAGTGACTCTGAGTTGGGGCGTAGGTAAGAGATCAAAGTTTATGCGAAATCTGTCCCGTGATGGTACAATATCATAATGTTAAAATAGCTAAACGGGCATAATATAAAAAAAAATTGATAAAATTATGGTATTCAGCCCCGAGTCTTTCCCCGTCTCATTCTAGTCTACTCGATAAGTTCAAAATGGTTGAAATTAGAGATACTGCTCTTAAAAATACGTGCGATAGCTCATTCTGTTCGGAATGATGTCTAGAAAAATGTTTCGGAAGCGTTTACCAGCACGTAAAAAATTGCAAAAGTTATTGACAAAATAAAGTTGAAAAAAAAAAGTATTTTGTTTTTGGTAATCACTTCGAAACTATTAATATTTAAGAAATTTTAAAACAAGATTCTTAAAGTAGAGGAAATTTCCAAACAATGACTCGCGACTCTCGGAACTCTATCTCCATTATTTATAACTTTAATTTAACGCTGAAAATGGGTCTCCACGCTGCATTTTTAGGTTGCGCGTGCGGCGTCAAAACCGAGTTCGTCACACTCAATAATTTTTTAAGGTATTAATTATTAATTTAAAAAAATAAAAAAAATATGGTGTATTCGAAACACTTCAAAGAATTTGCTCCCGTAGGAAATTTTGCTTAAAGTTAATTTTTCAACAAGTTAGACGATTGTTAATTAACTAAATTTTCTCGAACTTCCATTTTCATTGTACATTAAAAAAAATGTTTAAGTAATTGTCCTATAAATTTTTCGCTTCGTGGAGCCCTTCTTATATACATGCTTAACGAGATCACGTCATAAAAGTTTAAAAAGTTTTAATACTTTGTGTATAATAATTTTATAAGTTGAACAAACAATTTTTTCGTTTTTTTATCGAATCGAAATTAAAAAATTGAAAAATGTTTTTATCTGTACTTTGTTATGCATCGTTGTTTTTTTTTATTTTTAGGTGTTTCAGAAAAAATATATAAAAAAGTTGAGAATTTGTTTATAAAAAATTATTAAGTTAAAAAACAATGAAATTGTTGATAAAAAAAATATTTTTTTACATTTCTATTAAAGATGATTAATTATAATTTTTAAGAAAAAAAAATTATTAACTAATTATTCAAACAATAGAAATATTAAAAAACAATTATAAACAATTAAATATCATTATTAAGAAAAAAATTTTTTTTTCAAAAATCATAATGTTTTGTAAAGAATAAGATATTAAGAAATTTTTTCTTGAAAGCATTGAAATAGTCTATTTGTTTATAAAAAAAAATTATAAAAAAATGAGTGAATTTTTTTTTTTCAAGTCATTAAATGTCTTTTATGAATGCCAAAACGATTATGTAATAATAAATTGAGAAAAAAATATTTTCAATAATATTATTTGGATTTTTCATTTTTTGTTCAACTTATAAAATTATTATACACAAAGTATTAAAACTTTTTAAACTTTTATGACGTGATCTCGTTAAGCATGTATATAAGAAGGGCTCCACGAAGCGAAAAATTTATAGGACAATTACTTAAACATTTTTTTTAATGTACAATGAAAATGGAAGTTCGAGAAAATTTAGTTAATTAACAATCGTCTAACTTGTTGAAAAATTAACTTTAAGCAAAATTTCCTGCGGGAGCAAATTCTTTGAAGTGTTTCGAATACACCATATTTTTTTTATTTTTTTAAATTAATAATTAATACCTTAAAAAATTATTGAGTGTGACGAACTCGGTTTTGACGCCGCACGCGCAACCTAAAAATGCAGCGTGGAGACCCATTTTCAGCGTTAAATTAAAGTTATAAATAATGGAGATAGAGTTCCGAGAGTCGCGAGTCATTGTTTGGAAATTTCCTCTACTTTAAGAATCTTGTTTTAAAATTTCTTAAATATTAATAGTTTCGAAGTGATTACCAAAAACAAAATACTTTTTTTTTTCAACTTTATTTTGTCAATAACTTTTGCAATTTTTTACGTGCTGGTAAACGCTTCCGAAACATTTTTCTAGACATCATTCCGAACAGAATGAGCTATCGCACGTATTTTTAAGAGCAGTATCTCTAATTTCAACCATTTTGAACATATCGAGTAGACTATTCGTATGTATTGCACCTCAGAGGTAACGAATGAAGGCGCTGCAAGCTAACGGTAGTTATCATTCATGCGACGTCATTCCACGATGTTCTATTCTAGATGTTCAAGGCATACGTCACGTAGAACAGGCCATTAGCATTAGGATCGCTAGGTATGACGGAGCACAATCGCGAAAGGTAATTTTCGTCTTGGATATCTTTATACTCGTACATAATAAATAATAGTTAAAAAAAAAAAAAAAAAAAAACACTTTTATAGAAAATCCAACTAAAAAATAGAAAATAAATTTGAATTAAGAATCGTGTAATTGTAATAAAACCGTGGGTGGTTTTTAAAATAATTATTATCCCTTCTACTCACTGACACCATGCACCCCACGCTTTTATTACAATTACACGACTCTTAACGCTTCCCGCCCACGTCAGACAATCAGTGACCGATTTTTTGTAGGAGAAAAATAGAACGTACTGATAGCAATGGTGTAACGCACACGTCCTACAAAAAGTCAGTCAGAAATAATATGGGAGGAAAAATCGGCCCGATCGGTCCTACAAAAAGTCTGACGTGGGCGGGAAGCGTTATTAAATTTATTTTCTATTTTTTAGTTGGATTTTCTATAAAAGCGTATGTAATAATATACGTATGTATATACAGGTGAAACTAATATAAAGCGTGGTAATAAAAATAAGTCAATTGCACTTCAACGTCTTAATAAAATTTCAAAAGGCTAGTCTTGTGATTTATTGATTAGTGACAAATAATTCGTTTCTGTTATATTAAAATTTACTTACGTTATTAATTTTACACTGGTCATTTATAGTGGTCTGGCTTTGATTCAGCTAACATGTTCACGCTCACAAATAATGCACAAATCCCAAATGAGTTAATAGGTATCCACGAATTTTTAATATATTTTTCATATAAAATTATGTTGGACCAAAATGTGGACCGAATGTAGGGAGAAACGTACACCATCACAGTTGGTGTATATTTTAAATTTCAACCCTCCGTGGATACGGTGCCCCATAAATGTCATGGAAAGCCGCAGAGATGCTGTTTATCAGTAGGTGGATGGCGCGAGTCACAAGCGTTTACGGATAGAGGAAGCGGAGCGGAGAGCAGAACGCCAACCGATTTTATTTCTGTACATAAAATTCTATTGTAATTTTTCTTCAGGGAATTTAATTTTTTATAACAAAACTTGACATATCTTTTGATTACGTGAAGTTTGTAACATTACTTTATTATATTTTCATCGGAAATCTATGTTACCTGTTATGAAATTAGAGATCTTAAATCTACGATCAAGAGTTTTAATCCAATTTCTGGTAGACCTATATTTAATCTTATTAAATAAATCAAATACGAATCTACTCAGCTTTTATGGCTTAAACGATTACAAAATATGCAGTATTCACCATCAAAAATTCACTTTCCTATAATAATGGGGGTGTTCGGAGAATATGTCTTCGCTATTTCAATACGTATCAAGACTAGGTATATATGTATAAATACCTTTAAATGATATTGTTGGATTTGCTTTAACAACATACAGTGCGACTTGTATAATAAAATAAGAAAAATATATAAGATTTTTTTTTGAAGTCGGTTAAAAAATAACCGACTTCAAAATTACTCAAAAACTACTCGTCAGATCTAGCTCAAATTTTAGTGGAACCACATGACAATTCAAATAGTAATACCATTAAAATTAGGTAATACAACGTGAAATTACAGCCATTTCCTAATTACCTACACCAATTTGCAAAATATGTTAATTTGTAATAACAATTAATGTGTTCAATGAACAAGTTTTAATTGCTATTAAACAAAACCTGGTACAATTTTATACCTGTTATTTTAACATTTAATTCAAGTAACGTTTGTTTCATAAAATAATGAAATCTTTAACATGACGGCACATAAATCTATTATGTATATAAAACACATTTTTTGTATCTATGTCCTTTATAGACTGAAACCATCTAACCGATATACTTCCAAATGGTTTCATTTGAAAAGCAATAATCCGAAGGTGGTTTGAGACCACTAAAACAATGTAGTAGGCACATTCAGTTCATTTATAATGTCGATTTTCCACTTTCACGAAAGAAAATTGTACAAAAGATGTAAGATGTAACGAAAATAAAATGCGTGGAAAAAAACGGTTTAACTTTTAAAACGCACGTAGTTTATTGGTTCATGTCGAGATCGTGAACAAACAGGAAGGCTATTCAGTTTTGTAACTTGACAGCGGAGTTTCAAAATTGACGTTCGAGTTCTAGGATCACTTCACTTCGCAAGTGCGTACTAAATGATTAGATAATGACATGTCAATATGATGCAAGTTAGCTTTTGTTTTGTAACTTGACAGTGGAATACACGATGAGTTTCTAAATTGAAGTTAGAGTTCGAGACTCCCTTCACCTCGCAAGTGCGTACCAGATGATTAGAAAATCACATATCAAGATCTCGGACTCGATCTTCAATTTTGAAACTCATCGCGGATTCCGCTGTCAAGTTACAAAACTGAATAGCCTTGCAGCTCGCATATAACGCTACTCCCGCCCCGCCCACGTCTGACAGTTGACGGTTTTGAAACAATTTGAAATTTAATTCCCAATTCTCTCACCTGATTCCATTTACTAACGTAATGAAATTGGGGTAGTTCTATTTATAATAGAATCTGAATTTTATTGTACATTTTGCGGAATTACTTAAAAGCAATCCACACCTAAATCGAAAAAATACCATTTTTATTGAGAACAATAAGTAAAGTACGGTGTGAAATTAAAAATTTATAACATCTCGATATCAAAAATCTACTGAATTTGAAATGAAACACTAACCGTTTTATCGGCTGGCAATTTTCGAAATGGCAGCTTTCTCAAGTTGTCAGTTAATCCGATTGAGGAAACAAGAAGTACCCTGTAATTATAAGCGAGCACTCAGCTTTGATTGATTAGCCTTCGGGAAATTTAATTAAATCTATGAACTTGCCAGCTGAATCTCATTCATATTCTGACGCAACTTCTTCCGGACTTTACTATGATTCGAACAAGACTGAACAATCGTCGATAAACTAATTTCTTGATTGCTTGCATTATAATTCTTTACTAGTAACCCGTCCTCGCTCCCTTTTTGATATCCATAATACATGCCACTGTACGTCAATAATACATGCCACTGTACGTCATTAATACATGCTACTGTACCTCGATAATACATGCCGCATCCGAAACAATTATTGTTTCTCATGCCACAAATTTTGCACACCACAAATCTTATCAGAACCTCCATATTACTTTCATACCATCATATCTCATTACGTCCCAGAATTCGATCTTTATTAGCGACAATACATTACGATAATATTAAGGTTAATTTTCGTCTATTATTTACTTTTGTTCGGATAATCTATACTAGAATATTATAAAGAGGAAAGATTTGATTGTTTGTTTGCATTGAATAGGCTCCGAAACCACTGAGCCGATTTTAAAAATTCTTTCACTGTTGGGAAGCTACACTATCCCCGGTTGATATGGGCTATATTATATTTAACTGGGATCCCTAATAAAACTCCAATAATGTAACCCAAGGTGCAAAAAATAAGAAAACCGAAGTAAAGCGAGGGCGGTTACTTGTTTTAAATCTGAGCAAAGCCTTAGTGCAGAGTATAGATCTCACCCCTAGGGTGTCGTTGGTATATTTGATTGTCCTGGCAGTGCTGCACTGGGGGAAGCCGGTGGTGTCAAGGGTACAGAACGTGACAAAGTATGCCACTGCCAAATGTCTATTATAACACATTCTAGTCATTACTACGGAAGGGTTGGGAAACATTTGGCTTAAGTCGTTCATCAAGTATGCAAATCCTTGCCGTCCTCTGCGGCACTCTTGACTGCGACGCTGTCATTACTATTTCTTCGAAGATTTTTAGAAGAATTGTTGGTAAATTATTGGTATTAGCTAATAAGTTACATACCATTACCATTAGTTGTAACTAATACTTAGTAATTATAATTTATAGTTTTCCTTTGGCTTTATTCTCGTTTGTAGTCTGACGTTATAGTACCGATCAAATCCGAAACATATTCATATCATCTTTTATTAGAGCTTTCAAGATGAATGTTGGAATGTTGTTAATATTATAAACTTTATGTGGATGGCAAATGGCATGTAATGGCAAAACTTGGGTTTGTCGAAATCGACAATTTTAACTTCAAGATTTACCTTAAGTTTATGTATGTCATATTATTATACATGATAATTGTCGCTTTCCTTTTACTTAAAACCTTTTATAATTTTGTAACACAATTTAATTAGACGCTGAACTGGAGATCTTCGTTAGAAATGCAAATTCACCCGCCCGTCCGATGCGAGACGGGGAATACGTCTTGATACAATTATTGCAATTTCTTGTAATATGCTAACGAGCTCACCATGCTCTCGATATCAGATGGTATTGAGCCGGGAAGCCAGGTAATTGCTAAAAATAGCATTTGGCACAACTGAGTTTAATTTGGTGTGAGTCAATTTACAGAATATGGTTGAAAGGTTATTTAATGCATTTTATGAGATTATATAATATTGAGATTATATAAAATCAAAGTCAAATTATTTCGTCATAGGAACAAAAATATCATTAAACGAAAGTCAAAAGTTACAAAACTCCAACTGCCTATTGAATAATCTATATTCTATACTAATCTTATAAAGAGGTAAAGTTTTTTTGTGAGTTTGTGACGTTATATGGTGTAATCTCTGGATCTACTGAATCGATTTTGAAAATTCTTTTACCAATAGAAAGCCACATTATTTGTAAGTGTCTTAGGCTATATATCAAGCTGAAAAATGAAAAGTCTTGGACGACTGGGAGATGGAGAGAGAGAGAGGTAAATAGAGAGGGAGATAGAGAGGGAGAGGTGAGGGAGAAGGAGAGGGAGAGGGAGGAGAGAAGATACGCACACACAAACTATAACGGCTAAAAACGGCTGTACCGATTTTAATGATCTCTGATTTGTTAAACCAACTAAAACTATAAAAGCTTACAATTAGTTAAAAGTACATGCATTGATTGTTAGGCGATACGAAGTTCGCCGGGTCAGCTACTACATTATAGTCTTACCAAAATTCTAAAATTAATAGAAGCTAATAAATCAATAATACTTCTGGTAATATGATATGGATGCCAATAAGAATTTTAAATTTAACCAATAACACAATATTTGTTACGCTCAATAAAACTAACACTCTCGTTTGAGTAGGTGTATTTCTTATTTTATAACAGAATTTCAATCCTCGTAGTTTTAGTCTAGAGGCTAGTCGGCTAGTACTAAGGTATGCTCTTAGCAACGCCTCCACGGGCACTAATTACATCTATCAGTGGGAATTGGACAGCACTTACGTCAAAGCTACACTTAGTGTTTAATTAAATGCTCTACCTCGTATTTACTCGTCCCTTCTATGCTCTATCAGACTTTATTGTGTAAATTACTGTTTGTACTTCAAGTTTTATTATGTGAAACCATTCATTTTGTCTCTCATGTTGAGAATTTAATTTTATACAAAAATTACTCTCTGTTAAATGTATGGTTAATGCCTTTGAAATTTAACTGCATGCAAACATCTCATTTACATACTCAGTAGCACCTCAAACACTTACAGCTACCTTATATTTGAGTACGTGACCCTTTATCCGGCAGGCTTCCATCTTTTAAAGAGTTCTGGCCAGGGTCTGTTTTAACTATTCATGTCATTGAAAGAGCTCTTTTGTATAAAAGGGTCTGCATTATTTAAACCAAATAGAAAACCCAGTGCTTCTATTATACTAGAAAGGTTCATACACTTTTTTTTGGAAAGCAAATTCAGTGACTAAAGTAAATACTGACTGATAAGCAACGGATTCTTTCGACTTTCGGTTTGGGTAGATATACCTATATGTAACAAATTAATATTTGTTCTTGGTTTGTAGATATCTGTGTAGTGTGTTGGTATTAGGTTTGATGTGTCCACTAAGTATCTGTATTTAGTAGCATGGACACAAACCTAGCACATATAACCTAACCTTTCACAGGTTTATACATGTACAAAGTGCGGTTTACAGGTACCTATTAAGCAGTTAAGTAGAACTAAATTTTAAGTAAATTAATACTTAATAATTTAGTAACTATTAAGTTAAAATTTAGTTATCTACTTAACTGCTTAAAACGTGTAAACCGAACATAAGTGTTTCATATTTAATATTTGTTTTCATTTTATACTTTGTAAATATTAAGCTTTATATAGCAGTGATAGCCTAGCGGTTAGAACGTTGGTCTCCCGAACGAAGGCGCTCGAGTTCAAATCCTGGCACGCACCTCTAATTAATTTTCAAATATTATGTGCGTATTAGAAGTTCATTATCACTTGCTTCGGTGAAGGAAAACATCGTGAGGAAACCTGCACACTGGAGAGTTCTCCATAAAGTTCTCAAAGGTGTGTGAAGTCTACCAATCCGTACTTGGCCAGCGTGGTAGACTATGGCCTAATACCCCTCACATTGTGAGAGGAGACCCCGAGCCCAGCAGTGGGACAATTATGGGTTGTTGCTTTAACATACAATGTAAATTTATTGTTTCTGGTGGAATTAAATATCTTAAGATATCGCGTGAAAAGTTAGGGATTATCTTGTATAAAAATCTAGATTTTGTGCACAAATGCACTTTGTTTCAGAAGACAACTAAAATCATTTTCGTTAGCTGAAGGCTGTAATGGCTTCAACCCATTAATGGCCCACTACTGGGCACAGGTCTCTCCTCTTGAGGAGGCCTAGAGCATACTCCACCACGCTGCTCCAGTGCGGATTGGTGGAGGGGTTAGTGGCCAACCCGAGTGTCGGAAGTTTTCAAACCGCCCGAGGGCCTCCGACATGGCTTAACGACTGTTATCGTATGAAGGCTGTAATAGGGAACCCTATTTTATAGTGTGTAATATTTAACATCTCCCAGTATTCGTATGCAAGCATTGCAACTACAACTTCAAAGTAAGAATATCCGGTACACCTGAGTTGGACGTTTCAAAAATTGGTTATCTACAGCATTCCCAGGGACAGCTCTGCTCATGTATTATTTATCTAGCGACCACGCTTCAAAGCGCCAATATATATTTAAAAACCCGCTGCATTGGAATAGCTCGGAAGCTTATGGAATTCTGGGAGGCTAGAGGGGGCAGATGTGGAATTCTCATGCATTTTTGTTATACAACGTTTTAATAGTCTGAATAATCGAAATTTTTGTTAAGAAGTTTAAATAAAAAAATATTTATCTTGCATTTAGCTATGATTACGATTAGCTTTAACATAGCAAACTATAATATAAATCTCTACAAACAAAGAAATCGTTATTTTAATTACCAATAATACTTATTATCAAACAAAAGTACCAATCACACAACACAATCCTTTTCCTTTGAAGGTTGGTTAAAACTGAAAGAGATTCACATTTTTTAAGATAGCTATTTAATTTTTCCATTCTTGGGGATTCGGTGGGACTAGGGTCCACGTTAAGATAGTTACTTGAGAATTTCGTATCAATTCCTTTTCAATTTCAGACAGCGGACGCCGCATGAATAACATAAAGTACCCTACTCTCTTTCAGTATCCGATTCGTGTTGTACCTATGTACTCATATCGACGCTTGAAAGGCAAAAAGTACCAAGCGACATGTTGGAAACTTTACACTAGAGCATTTTAAAGTTTTTAATTTTAGAAAAAAAAAACGTAAAAAATCGCTGAAATTCTTTTTAAGTTACCAAGCGACAACAAAACTCTTCCTAGCATCAATCAATCATATGATCAATCAACGCCAAATTTTTTGTTTATTTAGTGATGTTTATAACTCAATATCGCCCAACATGTCGCTTGGTAATTTTCGCCTTTCAAACGTCGATAATAATATGTTTACCCCAATGCGTCAGAAGGAGGCTTGTGTTTTTAAACGGTTTTATTTAGCTTTCCCTATTTGTGTTGGTGGACCTGATTTCTCCTTAGTAGTAAAGTTTTCATACTACTTTAGTTCTGACGACAATGCATGATCTGATACTTCACTCAGTTTATGCTTCAGACTAATAAACACCTTAACTAAGGTTAACAGCACATTATTTGTTTGTATCTCGATTGACATTATTAAACCGTGTATTCAGTTATTAAACTATTAACTTGTTTGTGTGTATGTACATAAGTATTTTTATTAAAAATATCCGACAAAAGAGCACAAGAGCCACCTGGCGGTAAGTGGTCATGATGTTGCTAAGCGGGCAGATAGTGAATACTAGTAATAATAGTTCATATTCCTTTTTATGTTAGGATGATAAATGTTTTATTAAATTACATCGAAACTTAATGCAAGGGTACCAGGCATGCAGGGTACAGTGTACACCAAGCATACTCGAACAACCTTGGGTGCTGGCACTGGTGCCTTCACATGAGATTCCAAAGTCGGATGACTACCGGAGGTTTTAATGGGTAGAAATTCCACATAACCCGCACATCCAGGTTCAGCAAGGCTATTCACTTTTGTAACTTGACAGCGGAATCCGCGATGAGTTTCAAAATTGAAGTTCGAGTCCGAGATCTTGATATGTGATTCTCTAATCATCTGGTACGCACTTGCGAGGTGAAGGGAGTCTCGAACTCTAACTTCAATTTAGAAACTCATCGTGTATTCCGCTGTCAAGTTACAAAACAAAAGCGAACTTGCATCGTATTGACATGTCATTAACTAATCATCTAGTACGCACTTGCGAAGTGAAGTGATCCTAGAACTCGAACGTCAATTTTGAAACTCCGCTGTCAAGTTACAAAACTGAATAGCGTTCCAGGTAACCGAAGCTTTCAGTGTCACATGACTGAACTCAATACAGCCACAAGGCAACATTTAAGAAGTTCATATTAGTTTTAAGTGTGCTCCAGCGAATCGCGTCCAATATCACTTTGATTAACGTCTCGCAAATATTTGTCGAGCGCTCCTTGTTTGACGTTACGATCGAGCTCCGATATTACCGTCGTCGAACCAACTATAGTCAACAACTATGGTCGTCTTCCTATTATCGTCTTTTAAAAACAAAAGTATGTTATTATTTTAATTTACTGATAGTGTCAACATCCCTATTATGTATTATATTGTATTTTATATGTATAGACATAGACCTAGAGCGTTATTAATAATGTTACCTCCACGAGAACCGCTGCCGATAAACTGCTCTGTAGTTTGGCAGAAATGTACGCTGAATAATGTTTGTACCTTGATAATAAATAATAAAAAAAAAATTTAATAAGCTCGTTATATTCTCTGTTTGGTATGGTTCGACGATTAAATGTTTAAAGTATTAAAATTTTATTATCGTTGCGCCTTAAGTTTTCTTCTGGGAAACCCACAAGTTCCACAATCGAAAAAAAATTTGATTAGACGGTAAACGAACTGACGATGTACCCTGACGACGCGGCGACGAACTGTCCTCCCACAGCATCACAAAAGGTATCACAGGTACCCGACCAAGAAATAAAAGAGATAAAGGAAGAAAGAACTGGCTTCTAAGATCTCAGCAGGAACTGGACGAGGCTGGCTCAAGGAAGAAGGTGGCCAGGCAGACTTCACGGAAAGATAAAATCAGTACTAATATTCATGAATTAATAAAATAATTATAAACTTTAAATTGACATCTCTTTCATGTATTCTTTTTGTATAATAAAAATATCCAACGTACAATGCCAAACTTTTTTGCTCATTTTATTACTCGCACAACATGTCTTTTATTCACGCTTTCAGTAATTATAATATCTTCTATTTAAATTAAAATTCTACAAGTGTTACTATTTATTTTGTGTTATAATATTTCTATTCGGTTGAGTTGTTAACTTTTTCCCCTAATGTTCACATTGCCTCGTATCTTTATACAGTCTGTCTGTATCTGTCTGTATGGAAATGTTTTTCATAAAATTTGGTGCAAGAGACAAAGTCACAGCCGCAGCTAATTGATTAAGTTCTCGATAATCTTTTTAATTCTACGCTGCTACCTAGCAGTTTCCGTGTGTGAGTATCTTTGTGCATGAATGAACACGAGCGTATGTTTGCTGAGTGGCCATCGGGTGTGTGGTAAACAGATTTATTGAGCCATAATCGAACGCTCGGTATGATCCAAATCAGTTAGCCGTTATGTTATAGGGATCACAGCTAATAAATATTTGTAGGGTTTATTTTTGGTTAGCTATTGAGTGGCTAGATTTACGGTGGAGCTTTAAAACAATGTGCGATTCGTGCCTTTTTTTTCTAAATAAATAAACGCTTGTACACATGCTTTGGTTCTAAGGTTTCATGTATGTCGCTAGGTAGTTCTTAAATTCCCTTTGAAATGTTTTAAACGTTCGTCGGTCGCACAAATGTCTTACTCCAACCGTCAGAATCAGAGGATGGATTTTTAACCACTAGTCTTCAGTGCATCAATACAACAGGTTCGAGGTCGCACGGACATGATGACTTGATGATAGTCATCAACTCGATGCGGATATTGGTGCAAATGCTAATTGCAATGGAACTAGACGACTGGATCGAGATAACATAATTATCGGAGCTCTGACGGTATCAGTTGACGTAAGGAAAAATTTTAATAAGGAAAAGATTTCCTGCTTCTTTTTGGATAAATTTAATACCTACGTACTGTCATCAGTGCTATTGATTTTTATTAGGGATGTCTTACCATTATTGTCTTCTTTAAATTATGTATTTGAAATTAATCACTTGTTTCGATGCCGGAAAATATCAGGAGGAAACCTTCACCCTTGAGAGCTTTTTCAATGTTTTCAAATGGGAGTGATGGCTGCCGCTTATGATCTGTATCTACGTCTATTCTTCTTTTACCTCATATTATGAGAAGAGCACTAAGCTCAGTAGCAGGAATGTTGGGTTGTAAAGTAACAGGGTAACATTCGACGAAAACATAGAATACTTTCGCGATTGAAGAGAAATATTTTAACGCAAAATAGAAAATCCTCCAGCATAAATTCATTCCAACTTGTTTTGGTTTTTCTCTGTTTCGGATAACAAGTTTTGTTTTATGTTTTTTGGAGGTGTGTTTAGAAATTCGTTTTTAAAACGATTTAATCCTCGAAATAATCCACATGGAGATTTCGCTACTGGAGCTGCTTACGGTTGGCGGCAATTTGCTGATTGAATATTTCGTTTGACCGGCTGGATATTCTGATTTACACGGTTGTAGTCGTCACTGCCTAAATTTTGAGTTAGTCAATTAAATGATTTTGGTTATCGTATTTCAGTAAATTCAGGCACGTATCGTGCTTTTTAATTAATTCATTGATATAAGATGATATTGAAATATACACCAACAATTAAAACTGAAGCGTGTGGAAAAGCTATAAAAAATTGACATTTTAGATGAGATGCGTTTTTTGTATCACGAACAAATATAATCAGTTCTATCTGTATAAGCACAGAAGAAATAATAGTACCTATAATAAGTAGTATAAGTTGACTTGTAAAATCTCATCTCTCACATATTTATAAAATTTTCGATGTTTAATTATTTAAATTTAAATGTATTTTATAAACAAACTTGAGAAATTAATGGTGACACAGAAGAGACCTGCCAATTATAAATTTTGGATGGTTTCATTTATTATAATTACAAATTTAAAAAGTGGTGGCGATTTCGAAATACATATATCGCTGAGAAATTTTATTCTAAAACTTCCACAGCACAAGGACATGGACTATCAACCGGTTGTCCGACTAGGGATCAACGTTGGTACGATTAGGGAGTTTCTACATTTATCTGTATTTAACCACTCAAGAAACGGTTTAGTTTAAAACAGTTACTCGTTTCTTTAAAGTATTTTCTAAAACCTGACACAAAAAAAAAAGGATTTTATGTAAGTTTAATTTGTGTGTGAAGTGAGTGTTTGGATGTTTCTTTGAAGAGTACGGAAAGCTCCATCTTTGAGTGAAAGAAAATTTCTTCTATACACCGCACGTGGATACGGTTCCAAATATCTACTATTGGAGTGCTGTATACCTTTCAGTTTATACTGCATTGCTAGTCAGCTACAATCATTTTAGAGTGAACCGTGATAATATCTTTTGGCGGGTTTAGATTGTAGTGGATACAGTTACAATTTATTTACCACTAGGTGACTTTAAAATATGCGCACAATTAAAATAGTTTGAATCATTTTATTGATACAATAAAATAATAGAGTTCTTAATCATGAATTAAAAACGAAACGAACGAAAATCTATTACGTAATATGTACAATAACATAGCGTACCTAGTTTTTCATCACATATTCTACTGTTATAACTATTTCTTAAAATGTAGAAAGAGTAAGAGAACAAAGGCATCATTTATGACTACTGATATATGCAAGGACTCCCTAATACTCCTAAGGAACAAACGGAAATAAGTGATTTTACTGTTTAAGACCCATATGCCAATATCCTACTGTAGAATACTGCATTATGCACGGGGAGTAGGACGCGTGTATACATACTATTTCAAAAAACACCGTACTGTGCATATAGAAAATGTGATCAGGTCTACAATAGTGTCTGCAATGGTTCCTTACATCAGCGTGTAAAGCGCTCAGGGATCAATATTTATCGCCTACGCATACTTTAAAAATGATTCTGGATTTAAGAGTTTCTGGTACCTAAATTGTGTTCTGCTATATTTACAATGGCGGACGTCGAAACAGGGGGTGTGCATCTAGATGAGATCCTCAAAAAATTCGGTGCGTTCGGCCGCTACCAAATACAAGCGATAGTGCTTATAGGTTTCGCGTTTTTCAATAATGCGATGCATTGTGCTAATTATATCTTGGTTGCTGAGGATGTACCGTACAGGTATGTTTGTACCTATTCTAAATATAATTATAACCTATAGGTGGTAGCTATGGTGGTAGCTAGCCTGGAGCATGAGTCAGCCGTCAAACGACTCGTCGTGTTCCGGTTGGGGGCTTGAGAGCCAGTACTTTCTTTTTCTTCTTCTCTCTTTCTTGGCCAGCAACGCATCAGTGATGCCTTTGGTGTTGCTGATGTCCATGGGCGACGATAGCCACTTACCATCAGGTGGATCGTCAACTAGTTTTCCGGCTATTTCCATAATTTTTTGTATAAAAAATAACAAAACTATAACTGATCAATATCTGAATGTGGAAGATATTTCAGAATAATAATGAACCCCGTAATAATGATAACATTAGAAACGAAGTTTAAGATTTCTTTAAATAAAATAAAACAAAATATGAAATTTTACATCAGGTACAAGAATGAATGCATCTAAATACCGATTTAAATGTAATGTAATGTGTTTTTAAAATTAGCCGTAGATAACATACATCGGTCACAATCTAATTTTATATATGATGATAATGATATAATGATAATAAGGTCTTACTCGATGGAAATAAATAGATACAAAAATTTTTCCAGATGCAAAATCGAACAGTGTGAAAACCAAACTCAACGTGTTAATTCATGGCTCAATTTCACAACTCCTGATCCACGAAGTTGCTTTATGTACGGCTCTGATAATGAGGAATGTTCTCCATTTAGTTTTAATGCCTCTATATTCGAGCCATGCACTGAATGGATATATGATGATGAGAACAGTTTTGTGAGTGAGGTAAGTAGATACTGTAAACTTAGAGTTTTCAAGAAATATTTTTATTTTAAGCAATGAGAAGACTTAACAAAGTAATACACCTACAAAGAGATGTAAAACAAAAGGTTTATGATATAGCCAGAAATGGAAATATAATTTAAATAACATAATATCGCACCTTTGGTGGTACAAGGGCTCAACTGCACTTTTGTAATTTTACAGGAGAGCCATTTTAAAGTATTTTTTTTGCATTCCGAGTCGTATTATTCGTCTTTGTATTGCTTCAAAGTGTTTGTTCTTTGCATGAGATACGACCCATTTATTTGTGAATATGGCCATGTACTTTGCAGGTGTCAAATATTTTTTGTTTAATTATTGTCATTTTACGATTTTTTGTAAGATGTGCCCTTGTACCACCAAAGGTGCGATATTTAAATAATATTAAGTTTCAAGTTTGTTGCGCTAGATAATTTTTAATTTAAATTCGTTATTATAAAAGCAAGTAAAATAGATGTCCTTATTTCATATTTTAAAGATTAATCTAGTTAATCTTCCGGAGATATCTAGCAAGATCTCATAAGAACCATGTACGTAAACAGTAAAAAAATGGAAAAAGTTTGGAATTTCAGCTACCAATTTCTATTCCGTAATATCTGAACTAGTTTGCACTGTCTACCATAAATTTGGTACGTGCAATATTCTTCCACAGAACCGTAACAAGACTAACAAGTCCCGTTCTGATAATACAAACGCAGTTCGAATGCTATACTTGAAGCAAAGTTTCTATGCAACTGTACTTGAACAGCGCTTTAATGGGATTTGTTGCCCAAGTAAAATACAAAATGTTTATTATTTCAAATGTAGGTACGAAACTTTTCGTCAAGAGAACTTGGTAAGTTGTGATAGTTGAATTTAATTGTAATAAAAAATTTTCGCGCTTGTTTTAAGGTTTATTTTTGTATGACAGTGTCCATAGAAATTGAGATGAAAATTTGGGTCTCTTAAATATACTATTATTTTATTGTTTTATGGCATGAATTGCAATGCACTATTTCATTAATACTATACTTGATAAGCCATGGATTTAAATCCTATGTGGATATTTCAGGTCATCATTTTAATATCAAACACATTAATATTATGTAGATTTTTACATATTTTAAAACTATATAAAACGCCAATATTATTATGTACACCATAGTTTGTAAATGTACAGTAATTATTAAAACAAACGCTATAAAATTAGAATTTATCATTTCTATTCCTATGACAATCGGAACAAATCTAATCGTTCTCACGTTATAACGGAACAAATTGACAGACAGACATAATTATAACATTAATAAAAAAATTGCAACATTAATTATACATTAATAACAAAGTCCAAGTTTCATCCAGTTGTATTTATTAATGTTTTAGATAAATTTTATTCATGAAACATAAGAGCATAAAACATAAGAGCAAACCAAAAGTTATCCTAGGACTCATCGAAGAATGAGTTCAACAAATAAACAATTAAGAATTGATATTGTTGTGTGCACAGTTTCAGCTGGCCTGCCAAGATTGGAAACGCACATTCGTTGGCACGATGCACAGTATCGGGCTTATGATCGGGCTCATGTTCCAGGGGCAATTGTCCGATAAGTAAGTAAATGTACCCAGACAATCATAACTTGAAGTTTTGGCACGAGTCTTACGAAACCGAAGAGGGTTAAATGTAACGCATAAAGTTTTATTGGTGGCAAGACATTTTCAAGTACTAGCACTTGCTCTGGCACAGTATATCGAACATGATATTTGCGCATTACTATTTTGCATGGAATGTTCAGTTCTTTGGACATTTTGGGTAATAGTATCGGTAATATTGATAAGTTTTGTTAAGTATCTTAGTATGATAAGAAGATGTCGTATGTTGTAGGGCAATGATAGGAAATCTATCGCGTCTCAATTGTTGACAGGCTTATCTGTCATAGTGTACTTTGTCAATGTACTGTTTTGACTATATTAATATACGATTCGCACACAAAATATCTAAACATATTGAATTCGCGTTGATAAACTTAAACTTACCTATGATAAAAGTTCAAAATAATTAGGTAGGTTTTCCTTTTTTTCTTTATTTTATAATAAATAATGAGCCTTAGGCCGGTACCTCACCGGGACGCCATGGCGACGTCGCCGGCCACGTATCCAAACAGTTTATATTGAAATGTATGGCGCATACCTCATCTGGCGACGCTGTGGCAACGTAGCCGATTCGGAAGCGTAGCCATAACTGCCAGCGCGCTATGTGGAGTCTGGAGACTGTGGCGAGCTGGCGACGTCGCCAGTAAAATGTATGCGTGTAGGTTACACCTCCCTCACTGAGTAGCCAACCGGCCGCCATTTCGGGCGCTTGGTCAACTTATGTATGGAAAAATTTGTTTCGATACAGAAAAATTTATTGTGAAAATTCAAAATTGTCCGTGTTTGTGGAATAGCGCATTGGATATTTTATAAAAATTCTTAATATAGATTAATGAAAACACCACATCGGCTTCGATTTGATAAAAAACGATGAATCCAAAGTTTGTTCTTTTTTTTTTTCTTTTCTTGTAGTATTTTTAAGCGACGTACGTAACAAATAAGTGCGATCTCTTCTACGTCCATTCTTGACATCATAATCGAATTGAGTGAAGAGAAGCCATGGCTACTCTTTTGGCTACCTTCGGACGCCAACGGTAGCCATGGAAACTACGCCGGCGACGTCGCCATGGCGTCCCGATGAGGTAGGGCACTTATTTTAACTACATGTTTCGATTTAATATTTATTGTAGGCAAAATCTTTAAGACGCATTCTGTTTGGTTGATCTAGAATCGGAAGAAAAGCAGCGATTGTCATAGCTGGGCTTGCATCAGCCGTGCTTGGTGTAGCGAAGAGTTTTGCCACTTCATACATAACCTACATTATACTCGAATTGATCGTTGCAGCTTTCGGTGACAACTGTTCTCCTGCATATATTATGAGTAAGACTAATTTATAACCACTCAGTATGTGGAACTTGGTTATTAATTACGTTAATACTGAAGAACCATAATTGCAATTCATTCTATTCTATTTTCCAGGCGTAGAATTAGTCCACAAAGACTACAGATTACAGCAGCAACTATACTTAAGCATAATATTTGCAATGGGAGGGGTAGCGTTTGCTGCAGCCGGTTATTACGTTCGTTACTGGAGGAATTTCATTAGATGCATATACGCACCCTCAATACTGTTTCTGCTAATTTACTACATTATGGATGAAAGTGTAAGGTGGCTGTTGAGTAAAGGAGAGAAGGAGAAAGCAACGAAATTGCTCCTAAAAATAGCTAAGATGAACAAAGTGACACTAGACAAATCTATGCTGAAAGACATAAAATGCGAAGAGCCAGAGACACAAAAATCTCCAATGATGGAAACGTTCCGATCGAAAATAGTATTGCGAAGATTCTTGACTTGCTTGATTTGGTGGATGTCGTGCACGTTCGTTTGTTTTGGGCTTCTCGTAAATGTTGTATCTTTAGCCGGCAATAAATACGTAAATATTGCCTTAATGTCTCTATCGGATATACCAGCTAGCTTCGCCATGGTCTACACTCTAAAACGATTCAATAGAAAAAAACCACTATTGATATCATTTTTAGTAGCCGGTATATTATGTTTGATACAACCATTTGTACCAAAAGGTATGATTTCGTCTTATAACTATTAAATTATCTATTTGTTTACCCTGAAGAGTGTGAATTTCTTGGGTTTTCAACTAAAAATCCTACCTTACAAGGCCTAATCAAATATCGGAAATCTACAGTTAATGTTGCGAAATGAGGTAATTTTACTAAAGAAATCAGATTTAGAAAGACAGACAACTAAACATAGTAATATTTTTTTAGGAAAATGTCTTTATTTTAGAACCATTATTGATAGCAAAATTGCCTAATTTTTGTTTCTATTTCAGAATACCTATGGCTCTCGGTCGGGCTTTATTTTCTGGGAAGATTTGTTTCTACGTTTACATTTTCAACGGTATACATGTATACGTCAGAATTGTTTCCAACTTATTCCCGAAACTCACTTCACGCCTTATGTTCTGGGATAGGACGTATTGGATCGATCCTAGCGCCAATGACCCCTCTATTAGTAAGTTATTCTATTACTTGCGTATTTATCTAATTATTAATGAATAACAGGTTCATAAATTTTATTTATATTTCAACACATTTTTATATATTACAGACTCAATACGCTGAAAGTCTGCCTACGCTCCTGATAGGGTCCATATCGATATTTGCTGGTCTCACTACTCTGTTAGTTCCAGACCTTGCAGATGAATCGTTGCCTGATAACGTACAGCAAGCTGAAACCATTGGTCAAGCTAAAAAATGTTGTTCATAGATTGTTAAGGACAAAATTAAATGAAGAGTTGGTGAGTAAAGGGGGTTAGTCACAGATCTAACTTGTGTTTTGAAATATATTCAAATACGTATAAAAATGGTCTAAGACCATTCTTCTTCATTCTAAGGCAATTTCGATGTTTGTCATTCTAATTGGAGAACATTCATAATATAATATGTTGTTGATTGTTTTCTTGTAAATGTAAATAATATTGTATTTATAATTATGTAAATTTTCTTCTTCACCAGTTCATCTGAACGACCTTTTGATAAAATATTGATTTGTTACTTTGAATTTAAAATACGAGTACCTACGTATATAAATTAAATCAAAATATTATTAAACTATATTTGAATACTTTTGTTTTCATCGTGTTTTTTTTTAATAATTCATTGAATTTCTTAAAATTATTATGTTTCTAGAGTTTTTAATATGTTTTAATTTATATCGAATCGTGTAGAACATTTAATTTTTTTGTTCAAAATTAAATCACATTAAAAATTATTTAAAATACTACGTAACATATGCAGTTTTGGCTCAGTAGTATAAAGTAGCGTGGTGACGATTTCTCATTGCAAACGTAAACACGTAACATATTAATCTTATTTTTCGTTTAAAAATTAAAACTATTAAATTAAATCCGCAAAAAAAATTGGTCCTTCGAGCCGAAAAAGATAGATTGAACTAAACCAAACTTCCACTTAGGTAGGTATATGAAAGTTCGTTTCATTTTGAAGTATATCAATGTTATTTGCAAAATCATTTTTCAAATGGTATCTGTGTTCGTCAGTAATATTCTTTTAAAAGTCATCTAATGCTGACCTCGCTCGGAGCCACGTTGCGTGACACTCTGCACCGAATAAGTCACAGATATGTTTCTATCAGGAACGAACAGGAAATATGGAAAGTCAGGTAAATATTCATGGATCTTGTCTACTAGTCGTGCGGTGTACAAAAGAATGATAATAGCGTAAGCGCCCTTTGTGCTCGGTTCGTGAGTTTAGAGCAAATCCGTTTAGCTTTTAATTAAGGAGCTTTGCATCTTCCTCGGAGATTGGGGTTCCACTACCGCAAGATAAGACGTGGGTTTCACAACAGTTTGGATGGTCTGTAGTGCCTGTAAACAATGTGTAATAGACCTATTTTGTTTTGTTCAAGAAATTGTTTAATTCAAGACAATTTACAAACTGAATTTGTTAACATTATCTTAATTTATTTACTTAGTTGTTATCACGTTATTTTCTAACGTATCATTGAGGGCTTTAATATATTAGAATTTTAGAATATTATCCACATAATAGTTTTTTTCTTTTCTCTTTTAATACAATATTGATTTCCTAGAGGTTAGTTTTAAGGGATTCTCATAACAATTACCGATTTGTGGTTTTTTTTAATTACATAATTCTTGACCAAAAATTACAGACTTGAAAATTAGGAATCCAAAAGTTACAATGACCAGCATCAGCTTTCGATAAAAAAAGAATCATCAAAATCGGTTCACACAGTCGAAACTTCTGAGTTAACAAATATAAAAAATACAATCGAATTGAATATCTGAAATATGATGGAATTATAATTAAGAAGGCACTGTACTGCGGAATTAAATAATAATTTTCGCACAAATAATTTGACCATCGTGCTCCTTAGTGCAAGCTTTATAAAGACTGGAACCACTCAGCAAAAACCTTTGCAATAACCTTAAAGTTAAGTTTATAAACGCCGAGGTATAATTAATTATTTGAATGCCTTGTCTTTCCACTTTAACGGCGGAGATACTCATTTAAAATTAATGGTCGGCCATCTTGTTACTCATCAAAATGAGCCATTAAATAAATGGGCATAGATAATGGAGGGAGATCTTTGATCAGAAGAATAATAATAATTTGTTTATATTTTGATAAAAAAAAGCATAAAGATATCGATCCGTTGTGAGACATTACATTTTTATACATTAACTTGTTTAATAATCTAAATTTTACTAACAAAAAATAACCGACTTCAAAGTCTCAAAAACTACACAGTTGTCAGATCTCGTTCAAATTTATGTGAGACCACATGACAGCTACCAGCTTTCGACTAAAAAAAGAATCATCAAAATCGGTTCGCCCAGTCCAAAGTTCTGAGGTAACAAACATAAAAAAAAACAGTTGAATTGAGAACCTCCTTCTTTTTTGAAGTCGGTTAAAAATCCGATTAAATGAATTGCTCTTATATTATTATAAGATAACTAAGTATTTTTTACACAAATAAGTTAATGCTTGACCACGATCCCACCTGATGGTAAGTGGAGATATGGTCCAAGGCGGTGAGCACATTAACTTAGTAAAAGCCTATTCACTCTTTTCTTCTCTGTATGTATAGGTAGAATATTTGCCTAATTTACCGCAAAACTGATCTATTCCCATGAGATAAGAAATAAACATCGGTGCTGAAGTTCTGTGCTAGCGAATTGAGGGTGGTGTACCTAGTTATGAGTACCTATCATAAGAAATTCTTCCTCATTGGGTACATAATTATATTGTGAGGGGATGACAGTAATCGCGAACGCCCAATAATAGATGAATCTTTTGAATTCTCTTTATGGCGAAGGGACCATAAAAAATACTGCAGATTGCTACTCAATAATTAATGTTGTTTTGCTATTAATGCTTCAAAGGAAAATCATCCGTAGAAAATTTAGTACGGCCTGGATATTAATAATTCCATATCGAATATTCAAAGTAATAAGTGTAAATTGGGCAAGTGGAGTATACATTTTGGTTAAAAATATAAAAGACTAGTAACCCGCCCTAGTTTCGCTTAGGACAGGACAAAATATAAAAGTTGTCGTACGTGTGAATGAACCCTAACTGCATTTATTCGTAATGGCCGCGAGCTCACACTTCATAATAATATTGACATAATATCACAGAAGACATAATGTGAATTAAGTTTACTAATACACCTCGGCAGTAGGCTCGTATATAGCTTGCCTTAATCACCTCGGTGTATTCTACCGATTTAGTATACTTAATTCACCTGCGGCCAGTAGATTTAAATCACCTGAATAAAGTACTATTAATTAATTATTAATTTAGATTTATAGAACCATATATTGGAATTAGATGATGATCGTGGCTTCGCGACAATGGATATCAATTTCTTACAAATCCCGATGGATCCCTGAACTTTTCCGTGATAAAAAGTAGCCTATGTGTTAATCCAGGGTATAGGCTACGAGTATATCCATTCCAAATTTCAACCAAATCGGTAAGTAGGTACTTGTGGCGTGATTCAGGAACAAACACCCAAACATCATCACTAACTTTCACATTTATTAATCACAATATTAATAGGATTCTGCTTTTGAAGATGGACTAAAAATTTAAAAAGCATTCTTGCTTGAATAAGCACCTTTAGCTTTATTACAGTGGTTATTTGAAGGTGGTATCGACTTTGAGAAAAACATAATTCTTATTTCTTGTTTTAAGTTGAGGTTATTATGTGTCTACGAGACACAGAAAGGCGTATATTAGGTATAGGTAAAACTTTCTATAAAGTATGGATGTAAGCAATAAGTTTTTGATGTTTTTTGTAAGTAGGTAGTTGTTGTTATATATGAAAATAAGTATTAAAGAATTCCTAAAATAAAATAATTTAAGAGAGTTTGTTGGGAATACATAGTTCGTCTATTTTCCTCACATCAAAACATAAGCTTATGTAATTAGGAAAATACGTTTTAAACCCTGCCGCCTACAAACGCATCAGATGGAAATTCAAGATGAATAGATTGTCACGGGTTCCTTTTATCCGACGCGGGTACGTTTTTGCAACGTCAAGTACGAACGCCGTGTGATAAAATATGACGCGACAAAAACTGAATTAATGGATGCAGACGACTGTTATATATTATTAATTACGTCGAGTTCTGTATTGCCATTTAAAATTGCTGCGTTATTTTTAGCATTCATCAACGCTTATTAACTTGAAAGCTTTTTGCATGACCGTATGATTGGGCAGACTTCATTTGCATTACTTTAATGAGTTATTAATTGATTTTGCGGTGACAGGGACTCTGATCATTTTTGGGTTCCAGCCAATCCTTATTTCACTATAATTTTCATAAAACCATTATTGTTATTATTTGGATGTTAAATCACCATCCTCTTTGCACGATAACATCAGGTATTTCTAGGACATCGATATTATGTTTGACTACTCGGTTTAATTCCCACGATACTTGTGGTGTCTGGATTCTTTAGCTGCCTAACTATACCAAAACACATTGTAGGAATATATACGGTTGTATTGGAACTTTGTTGTAGTTATTTGGAAACTTTCGATCAGCAATGTGGCAATTATGTTATCTAACACCAGGTCAATTGTATGTTTGTCGACTTCATCCCTATTTAGCACCTTTAGGGGAAAAAATTTCAAAACTCATGTCTGATCTTGATGGATGTCTACATTAGAGGTAGCTAATTATTGTAATAATATGCGGCTCCTAATTTCAGCCATTTTGAGTGGGCGGTGATGGATCACTTAATAAGTTAAATAAGATATTTTATAATATCTAATATACTACTAACACGAATAAAACAATTAAACTTATTAATTTGTGGACAAACTCAAACTATTCCTAGTTGTAGGTTAATAACGAGGATAACTTAACGAGGATTTACATCGAAATATCTCTTGTGTTATACATTATCATTTTGTTCTACACTATCGCAATTAAAACAGCAATGTATACGTTTCTTAATTAATTGCCGTATGAGTTATAGCGTCTAATAATCGACAAATTACACGGTACAGCAGAAACAGGAGGTACGACATTCGGTTATTAATTTGGCGAGTTAATAGAAAAACGTCAAAAACCGGCTGGTATTAATTTCACGAGTCGTTTAGGAAACTGTAGGTAATCTGATCCCTGCGGCCTTGGAGGTTCTGGTAATGACTACAAGTAATAGTTACTCGGTGATTAATAAGCGGGTTATTTTTATTTCATGATTTATTAGTTGACATTGCATTGGTGATACAGATGTTGCAGAAGTATTGTCTGGTCACAAACGAGCTAATAATTCACGCCTAGTAACGTCTACGTAAACTACGTATCGTAAATTCGATACTGTGAAGCTACGAATGTTTTAAAAACTCGTGCTCATACCTCTGATGGTGAGAGGCTTTCATCGCCCATGGACATCAGCGACGTCAAAGATCATCAGCGTTGCCGGTCAAGAAAAAGACAGAAAGAAAAATCTCTCAAGCCTCCAGCCAGAACAAGACGAGTCGTTTGGCAGCTGATTTAATCAAGACGATGGTAGGTATCCAGGCAAATCCCACGGAGAAACAATAGTAATAATAGTACTATTGAACTATTAAAATCAATGTTACAACGCGGCGTGGTCGTTTTCATAACAGCCACAACATGAATTTCGCATTGTGGATGTTTTACAGATGGAATAACGCGCTGTGAGTTTTATTTTTCTATCAAATGAAATTTTTTGCACCAGAATATTTTACGTACTACTCATATTTAATTTTAGGCACAAAAGCGTTCAATACGATGACACTAACACCAGAGTTGTAATAGAAGAAACATTGGTAACGTTAAATCAATACCTACACAAAACACTTAGCATTCTAAATACTATATTTACTTTAGCTACCTCGAGGAAACTAGCGACAAGACAAACGGTCCTAAACAATCAAACTCAAGACAAACACTCGTTTCAGACAGAAATTGCAGGAGGAGTAGGTATGCCGCTGTACGAATGTACAAAATTGTCTCGAAATTCGTTCCGGTACAACGTTGTACCAACTGTTGGTGGACTAACTGGTGAATGTTCTTACACTCTATTTTCTGTAACCCTAAGGTTTTTGGAACGAAGTTCTTTATCGCGCGTTGCGAAAGGGGGCTAGGCGGAAAATTTTGGGACGAAAAGTTGTAACGACACTTTTTGCCGTCGTAGTTTTTTTTACATAGAAAGCAAGCCGGATATTTTCGTTTCTTCCAGTCAGTACTAGGATAGCAAAAACATGCAAGTAGCAATTGCAACTAGGTGAACAAAGCCGATGAGAAATTTAATACCCCAGATTTGTTTTTGCACACTCGCTGCAATTTTTTTTCCATCCTAGTACTGACTGCAAGGAACTTCGTTCCATCTGGGTGTCCCTTGACACCTCTCAAGTTTTTTTTGTTTTTTTTTCCTTCATATTGGTACCAAATTATACAATACTATAATGTTTAAATTATCCATTTTTCGGGTATTTGTAACATTCTGAAATATATTTCATGGCCGTGAAAATAAAATATAATAATACCAACTTTAAATAAATACCAATATTATCGAAGCTGAATAATCTTCGAATTCGATGGTAAAATAATTACCATTCGCTACTATTCATAATTATTATTTGTCAGTTATCGTTTGCACAGCCGTTTGGACTTAAATATGCGAAATTATTTTCAAGTGCGGGTACTGGTTTCCTGAGATCTAATATTTTTTTTTCCTTGATTATTCATTAACCATTTCGAGACTGCCACCAAAAAAATTCCATTACTGATTACACCAACCAAACTCCAAACATTTTATGACGCGTTGCTGGTGAGTTAATCGTACTGTCGAATGTACTATTCTAGTAGTGATTGATGTTCCAATCCCGACAGAGGGATAGTTGTGGGACTCCAGGGCTGTTCTCCTGGTATCAAAACTGAACAAATTAATGACGACTGACTATTATTTTGAAATGTAAATTACAGACTTTTTGTAGTATTGTGTCGTTATAAAATATCAGCCATCCCTCTTATTTCTAAATAGATTTTTTTACATCACAGCTGTCGTATTGTTTTTACGAAACAATTTCGCGTATATTTTATTGGCGACCCGGCACCCATCCTATTTGTATGAAAATATAATGTTGCCATAAAACTCCTAGAACCTATAAATGATCGACAGCTGCCTTCTTTTAATAATTTTATTTCATTTTATGTTATTGTGCCTGGGAATCGAATGAAAGACGTTTAAAAAATGGATACAAAATTTGATGATACTTCTTCTATAATGACAGCTGAGAAAATAGAAAATGTGTTGCAAAAAATCGTCATTAATGATGTTGCAATTAATTTTACACGCATGAAAAAATTCGTTAGGAAATGAATTTAGCTACAAAATATTTATTTTATGTGATATGTCAGTTTCAAGTTCGAGTCCAAACCAAATGTGACTAGAGTATGACTAATGTGACTAGCAGTGGGTGAGGAAAGTGGGCGACGAGGAAAGCTACTCATCGCTTAACATGTATTTTGTATTGATTCAGTTAGAAACAATCATAAAATAAAATAAATTTATGCATTTATTTATTAAATTGGTCAATAACAAGTTTTTTTTTGTAATCCCTTTTGAAGATTATGGTTCATTTTAAATAAAAGATCTAAAAATGACATCCTTCGATTGAATGGCTGCCGCTTAAGACTTAGCTCAGAGTCTATGCTGTAGTAATACCAGTTAGATGCTGCTAGTGGTTCCCATTTCACAGGTAGTATGTTCGATTTTTCCGGAGTTGGATCACTGAAAAAAATGCATTATGTTATCGCCTAAATTATACTGTGCTATAATTTGCCAATTAATCCAAATAAGTCTTATTTATCTATTAGTATAGGATTTATAAAACAACTGTGTATTTGGAGACCTTCTAGAAATATAGGTTTCTTTACATTATGCATTCACAAAAAGTATACATAGTCTACTCGATAAGTTCAAAATGGTTGAAAATAAAGATACTGCTCTTAAAAATACGTGCGATAGCTCATTCTGTTCGGAATGATGTCTAGAAAAATGTTTCGGAAGCGTTTACCAGCACGTAAAAAATTGCAAAAGTTATTGACAAAATAAAGTTGAAAAAAAAAAGTATTTTGTTTTTGGTAATCACTCCGAAACTATTCATATTTAAGAAATTTTAAAACAAGATTCTTAAAGAAAAGGAAATTTCCAAACAATGACTCGCGACTCTCGAAACTCTATCTCCATTATTTATAACTTTAATTTAACGCTGAAAATGGGTCTCCACGCGGCATTTTTAAGTTGCGCGTGCGGCGTCAAAACCGAGTTCGTCACACTCAATAATTTTTTAAGGTATTAATTATTAATTAAAAAAAAATAAAAAAAATATGGTGTATTTGAAACACTTCAGAGAATTTGCTCCCGTTGAAAATTTTGCTTAAAGTTAATTTTTCAACAAGTTAGACGATTGTTAATTAACTAAATTTTCTCGAACTTCCATTTTCATTGTACATTAAAAAAAATGTTTAAGTAATTGTCCTATAAATTTTTTGCTTCGTGGAGCCCTTCTTATATACATGCTTAACGAGATCACGTCATAAAAATTTTAAAAAGTTTTAATACTTTGTGTATAATAATTTTATAAGTTGAACAAAAAATGAAAAATCCAAATAACATTATTGAAAATATTTTTTTCCCAATTTATTATTACATAATCGTTTTGGCATTCATAAAAGACATTTACTGACTTGAAAAAAAAAATTTCCCTCATTTTTTTATATTTTTTTTATTAACAAATAGACTATTTCAATGCTTTCAAGAAAAACTTTCTTAATACCTTATTCTTTATAAAATATTATGATTTTTGAAAAAAAAAATTTTTTCTTAATAATGATATATAATTGTTTATAATCGTTTTTTAATATTTCTATTGTTTGAATAATTAGTCAAGAATTTTTTTTTCTTAAAAATTATAATGACCGTCTTTTATAGAAATGTAAAAAAAAAATTGTTTGATCAACAATTTCATTGTTTTTTAACTTAACAATTTGTTATAAACAAATTCTCAACTTTTTTATATATTTTTTCTGAAACTCCTAAAAATAAAAAAAACAACGATGTATAACAAAGTACAGATAAAAACTTTTTTCAATTTTTAAATTTCGATTCGATAAAAAAACGAAAAAATTATTTGTTCAACTTATAAAATTATTATACACAAAGTATTAAAACTTTTTAAACTTTTATGACGTGATCTCGTTAAGCATGTATATAAGAAGGGCTCCACGAAGCGAAAAATTTATAGGACAATTACTTAAACATTTTTTTTAATGTACAATGAAAATGGAAGTTCGAGAAAATTTAGTTAATTAACAATCGTCTAACTTGTTGAAAAATTAACTTTAAGCAAAATTTCCTACGGGAGCAAATTCTCTGAAGTGTTTCGAATACACCATATTTTTTTTATTTTTTTAAATTAATAATTAATACCTTAAAAAAATATTGAGTGTGACGAACTCGGTTTTGACGCCGCACGCGCAACCTAAAAATGCCGCGTGGAGACCCATTTTCAGCGTTAAATTAAAGTTATAAATAATGGAGATACAGTTTCGAGAGCCGTGAGTCATTGTTTGGAAATTTCCTCTTCTTTAGGAATCTTGTTTTAAAATTTCTTAAATATTATTAGTTTCGGAGTTATTACCAAAAACAAAATACTTTTTTTTTTCAACTTTATTTTGTCAATAACTTTTGCAATTTTTTACGTGCTGGTAAACGCTTCCGAATCATTTTTCTAGACGTCATTCCGAACAGAATGAGCTATCGCACGTATTTTTAAGAGCAGTATGTCTATTTTCAACCATTTTGAACTTATTGAGTAGACTAACATACGCGTATACATACACGGTAGAACGTATTTAAAGCAAGCAGGTAATAAAATATTTTCTAGTTTCAAGAAGTAGAATTACAAGCCCACTAAGCTGATTATTATAATTTTATAAATTGTTTTCTTTTAATGGAAGGAATAGTCAAAGTATCTTCAACTATTTTTAAAATAAGTAAATTATAAAGATGACACTTACCCATATTTTGCAAAATTAGTCCACATCGTTGTCATTCTATCAATTGTCAGTTGATCGGCTGGACTTGGCGTTTCGCTAAATTTTGGTAAATTGAATAAATAAGCAGCATCATCAGCGTGAACAGCACCAGATGCTGTCAGATTTTTCGAATAAGAAAATCTGTTTCTTTCCCCGACATATGAAAACATATAATAGTAAATTTTGCTGGCACCATTAGAAATGTATTGAGCTATTCCTCGCTGAATGGGATGTATGTAAGTGAAGTCTGAATCAAAATCAGCTAGCTCTTGTTTAACCTTTTCACTTATTTCTTCACCACCAATGTAAAAAGTTCTTACTAGTTTTTCTAAGCTATTTAGCTCATTATCATCAAGCGTAAAATATATATTTAGAAAATCACCAAAAAAGTTTTTGTATTTAGTGTTATTTTTGTCAAAGTGAGAAAAGTATTTTTCATTACTAGTGAACCCCGTTAGAATAGGTGTTGTTTTAACTTTTGGTATTTTTCTATTAATTGTAAAGTCGGGTACATATGCATCGACTCCATTATTTTCCCTTTCTACGCACGCTTGAAACGTCGGTCCAACAACTGTGAAAGCAGTACAGACAAGTAGCCTTGGATCCACAGTTGTTAAAAACGAAACAGCTTGCCTAAAATCATTTGTTTCAAATCCATGTTTCTCGGCTAAGATAATTGGTAGTTCGGTATTAATAGTGGCTATCGAAGGCGAAGAAATTGAGTTACCACTCTGCAAGATTGCTTTACTAAAAAGATTTTCGTCATTCGCCATCAGATGGAAATCAACCGAACGAGCACCAGCGCTGACTCCGAATAGTGTTACATTATCAGGATCTCCTCCAAATTGTCTAATATTCTTGTTGACCCATCTCAAACCCAATAACTGGTCTTTGAGCCCTTCGTTACCAGGAACTTCAGCTGTTCCAAGACACATGAAACCATATATTCCTAGACGATAATTCAATGTAACAAAAACAACATTATGCCTGACAAGAAACTTTGCGCCTCGGTTTCCTCCAGTTCCAGTAGCAAAACTACCACCGTGGATAAATACCATTACAGGTAAGGGATTTTCGCTATTGGCCGAGTCTGGTACATAAATATTTAAATTCAGGCAATCTAAAGTCCCAATACCAATGTTGTTCGACTCATCGAATTGAGGACATCTGACGGAATCATCGTATGCTTCAAATGTCTCATTGAATAGTGGATAAGGTGCTGCTGACTGAAAAAGATATTTAGATATTAGGTCCACCTTATCAAATTTGCTTATATATCACTTGCTTCGGTGAAGGAAAACATCGTGAGGAAACCTGCACACCGGAGAGTTCTCCATAAAGTTCTCAAAAGTGTGTGAAGACTACCAATCCGCACTTGGCCAGCGTGGTAGACTATGGCCTGTATCCCTCACATTGTGAGAGGAGACCCCGAGCCCAGCAGTGGGACAATTATGGGTTGTTGCTTTGCTATCAAATTTTATGTTATTAAAATTAAATTATTTTTTTATTGAAAAACCTAAACTATATAATTTATTCATTAAAATGGTAATTTTTGCAAATTGAGAACATTGTAGCATTTGCATTGAACATTTTAAGCGTTAAGCTCGCCAATTGTACCGTGATTTTGTGGTCAATGAAGTTTAAATAAATATATAAATAAACATTGTACAAAAACTAAATATTTCACAAGACATAGTAATATATTACTTTAAAAACAAATTTTAATAATTAGTTACACGCACACTTGTTTTAAATCAAATCAAATCGTTTCTAGTATTTTTTAAATATGTTTGTAGATTTTAGTAAGTTCTATGTTTATAAATGATGTATCTAAATTTCAATGCAACTAGTTAAATTAAATCTCCTGAATACTACAGGTATACCAGAATCTAATGTCAAAATGGGGTAATTACAATTGGAGATGCAACACTCCACAGCATCGGGGAAATTGGGATAAACTTGTTGATCGTTGATATTTTTATCATAGTATTAGTTTCATAATAGGTAACAATTATGTCTGGTTTATTAATTTAAGATGAAAATATATAACAGACAATGTTACATTATGCATTTCTTTTTTAAATTATAATTAATTATTAGAGTGACTAGGTAACTTATGCTACTACAATTTAAAATTTTCCAACTGTATATCCAAGTGTATTTTTTATTCGTCTGATTAAGAGAATAAGTCACAGGAATAAATAAATAAATAATAATGAATTGCTCCTCCAACATTTCAGTTACGTGACCTTGCATGATGTAACTTTTCATGACATATTCACAACATTTTTGCAAGCTTTAATTTGTAACAATGATTATTTTTAATTTCATTTATTTTAATACCATTTTCATATATTATGTACTATGTATATTCACATATACATACATATATAAATTATAATTAGAATAATTACTGCGAAAATATCATCGTATTAGAAACATAAAAAATTCAATACAACCATAATACAACCCTTCTTCTGAATTGACAATTGTTATAGTTTAACAAAAAATTAATTGCCATATTAAAAACCCATTTTTCTGCTTGTCAAAAATGCCATGAGATTCTAAAACCTGTATAAATAAAACAAAAGAATACATAATTGTGACTTACCCCAAAAGGATTCTCTAAATTAACTTTAGCGTAAGGTATGCCCAGGAACATGGAATAGTTCCCATCAGTAGCTGCCAGACCCTTTATTAAACCCGCATCTGTTTCAACCAAGGGATCTACTCCATTAGCATTGTTCACATTGTGGAGAACCAGTATAAGTAATGTTTGAATTAGTGTTGCTTTTGCATGTGCCATTTCTCATCTCAATACGTTTTTTTCTCACATATGAGCACCACCTGTGAACGATAAGCTATTAAAATTAATTTAAATTTTTAAATGAATTAAACAGATGATCCCGTCGTGATACAACTAACGCGTACACACGAATAGCTTCTGGTTCGGTTCTTGGTTTCTTTAGACATTTATGTGAGTTGTCTTGCTTGTTTTAGGACTAGGTATATTATAATGTTTAGTCTCATTTTGAGCATGTCCATGTCAGTGACGGAAGGTCGGAGTTTTTGTGCTTGTATTGTAAACAGGTTGTTATGCGGATATGTCATATCTTGCGAACACAATATCACTGTTCTTGATATCTATAATTAATCTTAATATATATAAATTACGTGTCACGTTGTTTGTCCGCGATGGACTCCTAAACTACTTAATCGATTTTAATCAAATTTGCACACCGTGTGCAGTTTGATCCAACTTGAAAGATAGGATAGTTTACATCTCAAAAAGAAATTGACAGAACGAAGTCTGTCCGGGCAGCTAGTTAGTTATAAAATTTTAATATTATTAGAACCTATGGATAAATTAAAAGCTAGTAGTCAAAACGGATCCCGACTAAAAATTAAAGACGCCAGGGGCATAAAATGATGTATTCCACTTCGTTACAAATCTTATACGTTCATAACATTTTTAATTGCTATAAAGTGATATTATACCTAACACTAAACAAATTGTTGCAATCCTGATTTAATTTTTTTAAATTTTATTACCTAAATGACTAATGGGCCCCATTGACGATGCGATCGATCGGTGCGATCCGTCGTTGCCGACCGATCGCAACGACGGATCGGTAGTGTATGTTGTGATCGTGAACGATTTGCTTGATCGCAGACGATATCGGCGATCGCAACAAAAATCTATGCAATCTTGAATATCGCACCGATGAATCGACAGTGTGTGGACCTTTGCGATCACCGATGCGATTTTTGTCTCATTCTGATGCCGGCCGCCACACCGCACGCATCGCATGCCTTCAATGCCTTGGCTAGTGCGTTACGTACTTGTTACGTAGGTACTAAGTACCTATCAACATTCGATGGACGAAACAAATATTTTTTTTGCCGTATTGGGGCGGCTTTAGAATACTAAACCCAAACCCACGCTGGATGGGTGTCGTAAGAGGCGACTAAATCCGGCCCGCTGGTGGTAGGCCCTCGGAGGGATTATATTGGTAATATTGATTTTAATTGTTAATTAATACCATTATTACTATTGTTATTACTTCATGGGGCTCGCTTTTACTTTTACTTTTCGCTTTTACCTCTGGTGTTGCTAATGTTCATGGGCGACGATAGCCACTTACCATCAGGTAGATCGTCAGCTCGATTGTCGGCTATTTCCATAAAAAAAACTTCGTGGACTTATCGAGGACCAATGCCGCGATGACAATTCAATATTAAAAAAAAGAAAGAAAGAAAGAAAAACCTAGTTAAGCGCTTTATATTAGCTTTAAACAGTTAGACTAAGACTAAGTTTGGAAGACCAAACTTCGTAGACCTATCGAGGACCGATGATAATTCAATATTTAAAGAAAAAAGAAAGAAAGAAAGAAAGAAAAAATGTTCGGTTATGTTCGGTTTACACGTATTAAGTAGTTAACTAAATTTTAAGTAAATTAATACGTGTAAACGGATAATTTAGTAGTTTTGTAATCAAGTAGAGTTTTATTTTTTTCTTTTGTAGCCGAATCAAAGTTACTGCCACATAGCTAAGGAAAAGAAGTTCATTTTCCATTTTGTAGGGCACGTATTGAATTATTTGAGCACGTCTTTATCCTTCCGTGTCAAACAAGTAAATGTTTGATAGCGATCGATCGTTGCGATCGATCGTTGCGACCGATCGTTCGTGTATGAGTGGCACTTTTGAACCGATCGATCGTTGCGATCGATCGCACCGATCGATCGCAACGATCGATCGCATGTCAATGGCGCCCATAAAAATTAACTACAATTGTTAATAACATTATTGACAAAAACTAATAAATATAACATTACCTCTTACCCTTTTCTCCCCTTGTAAATTAAATTTTTATCTTATTTCGTAAAGATTTTACTCATCATCAGTCAGCATCACATATTCACATATTTATACATCACTTTTTGACATCTATACAAATAAATGGATATTTTAGGTGAAATAATGATCATCAATGAATAAGATAAATATTGCTACGCATTATATAACAAGTGAAATATTGATAAAATTTATTTTTCACAACATCAATGACTGATATCACAGAGTATTGTTATCTTATTATGTGTATTTGTGATATTATTTTGTGATGTGTCGAATTTGAATAAATCGCCAGATAAAATGATATTTTTTTAAGGATTGCGATCAGGATATGTTTGGTTATTGTAAAAGCTATATTTAATAGGTAATTGTTACTCCACTATGACCGCGGGTTTGCACGGTGATACGTGCTGGAGTTCAAGCTCATACATGTTCCTAAGGGCATAGGTTCTTCGGCACATTATTGCAAGACAGTACGCGGTAAGGGACCATAGACTTATGTATATACTATACTAGACAGGCTGTTCAGTACTAACAATTTGGCCAAATGGTGCCAACGCATTTTAGTCGGCTGCGAGCAAGTGAGACAAGTAGTAATTTTTGAAAAACCCCGACAGTTCAAGGACACATAATAAAGCATATTGTTTAATGAGCACAGTTAAAACGTTTTAATTATTTACGTTTGAACTTTACTTAAAATTATAATTGATAAATAACTATATTTTTACTTACATTTTTAAAAAATATTTGGTGCCAAATACTTGATACCGCCATCTTGAACCGAATTTGACCGAACCATGACCGACGAAGCGCTGTCACAGCGTATGATTGAAAATATGACACTGAAAAATGTGAACAGCCCATCTATATACCTATTTAAGTCTATGGCACTAACCTCGGATATCCCCAGGGTTCGTAATGTTATGCTATTGCGTCGACAACTTCTGTAATCTTCCGTTGCAGTGATGTTCTTATTTAATTATAGTTGTTGGTTCACTGTTACACTGTCACAAGTACTTGACCTTAGTTTATCGAAAATTATACTAGCGGGAGCGATAATGCGTTGAGATTCATGTATATCATCATCAACTCACAAACACTCAAACGACATCAGTATGCGAGTGAATTCGCTACACCTACGTATATAAGTGCGCTTTCCAAAAAGGGAGCCATGAAAGTGAGGATAGGAATTTGAATTGCGAAGGAATGGTTTGCCGCGTGTCTACGCGAATTACAAAAAAAAATGCCATTCAGTTATATCTTTTATAGGCCTTGATAGTTTAAAAAGATAAATACGTGAATTATCTATCGAGAGCATTTAGTTTTAGATAAAATGTCCGTCACTCGTGTGCGAACTTTACTTGCGATTTTACGAGCAAGTAAATTGTCTAAAGGTGCTCCCTCACCGGGAGCATTCGCGTGTAATGTAACGTTACAGTTTTGAGCATTACATCAGTGAAGGAGGAGAACCAAGCATTACAATGCGCACCTTGTAATGATACAAAACGGGGATACATCAGTGAAGGAGGAGAACTGAGCATTACAATGCGCACCTTGTAATGATACAATGTAGTAGGTAATATCTTGTTACAACTTGTAACATCAATGCGCTCCACTTCCGACCGCTTCGTCTGACATCTTGCTATGGAATGCTCAAAGTCGAATCTGTAATGTTACATTACACGCAAATGCTCGTCAGTCAGGGAGGTAGTATTGTAATGTAATGCTCAAAGTCGAATCTATAATGTTACATTACACGTGAATGCTCGTCAGTCAGGGAGGTATTATTGTAATGTAATGCTCAAAGACGAATCTATAATGTTACATTACACGTGAATGCTCCCGGTGAGGGAGCACCATAAGATTACTAGTTTGGAAGCCTTGACAGATTATTTAATATATTTTTTAAATATTTGCAACAGATCTATCTACTCATCGTACTGATATCGACTTCAGGCTTCAGCAACAAAACCAGGTCTGATAAATAGTAACAGAAACCAAACATTGCTTATTATAAAATAATAGTCAATTAAATAAATAAATAAATAAATAAATAACGCTTCACACTCATAGCCCCACACTAGGATTCCCTGTGTCGTGGGTGCCATGGACAACACACATAGACAAGGACATTTACACCCAGACCAAGAACAGAAATTCAAACTCATCATTCAAATTTCCGCCTCGCTGGGAATCGAACCCAGGACCCTTGGTACGGCGATCCGGCATGGTAACCATTGCGCCACACGGGTCGTCAAATGCGTCAAAATGCGATTCATATTCATAATGGTGAAGAATAATTACTTTTCATTATTCAAGTGTCGCGTCGCGTCGCCGCGGCCGCCGCACCGAGACCAGAGACTGTGGTTGTTATTGGAGCGACAAGAATTCAGTTTCCTTTAATTAATTGAAGGAATATAATTTATGTAGCTTGGTTTTGTACCAGCGAGTTCTCTTGGCATCGCTTTGGGACAATCATTATTTATTTTGCATAATTATTTGACACTCGATGATTCCATTCCTATAATTTTATATCTGGTTTCCTAGTTCTATGATTTTAAATATTCATTATTTTATGGTAACAAACATATTTATATTATGTTTAAAATTATCCGAATAGAAATTCCATGGTAACTACTCTCAGTGTTTTAAGGTTAAACTTCACCCTAAAATTATTCCTTTTAATTACATTAAATCTAATTATAATAAGAGAACACGATAACACATAACCGCCACGTAAAATGATACACGGGTCAATTTTCCACTAATTAATACTATAAATCGTGGTTGTGTTTAAATATTACGATATTAATTGGTTACGGCGGAGTCGTGTTGAGAAACGATGACAACCGGGTAATTTGTTAACCTCATAACCTCTGCGGTGTACCTAATGAAATTCTAGCGAGATTGCACATGACTAATGTCATGCCGGACGTTGGACATAGTTATCACGTTTGGGAATGTTATGCTTGAGAAGTTCTCGTAGCTCAACGCCTTGTGTCAAACTAAGTTTCTTTCTATTTATTCTCTCTTTCTTTGCCGGCAACGCATCAGTGATGCCTTTGGTGTTGCTGATGTCCATGGGCGACGATAGCCACTTACCATCAGGTGGATCGTCAGCTCGTTTGCAGGCTATTTCCATAAAAAAGTGGTTGCTACAACGTTTATTGAACGTATAAAATTATTTATTAATTCTGTGTCAATTCACAAGCCGAACCAATCATCGTTCAATGACAGTTTTATTATTATGTGGGTATAACATGTTTGGGTCTTCCGTCCGTGTTTTCCGGGATAAAGTGCATCCGATATAATAATGGTTCACGGTCCATCTATGTGCTAAATTACATCAAAATCGGTTTAGTAGTTTTATTCATGATAGAGCACAAACATCCATTCATACTTGTATCGTGAAAAACTTTCACATTTATTATTATTTAAGTATAATTTTCAGGAGAAAATGTGTGCTTGATTACTATGAAACGATTTCACATTGCTTCACGATAAAAGCTCTGAAGTATTTGCGAATGACAAACATTTTATACAAAAGTTGCAAATAAACAAAATTACAAAATTAATTGGGCCTTTGCCGCAAGATAATACAAGTTCGAACAAACTGACCATTACAGACAATTCGTACAAAATGAAACAGCTTTTGCGCCGTAAATTTCCCGGAGCAATAAATTCGCAACATAAATTTGAATTTTCGACCTAATAAGGAGCAAACAAAAAGTGGGAAGCGTTATTAATTCTAGCGAGGACAATAAGCTTCAAAATCCCTCGTAATTGATGTCTATCGGAGGAAGTTCTCTTGTTTGCACCTGAACCTGCGTTTAGTCCTGTTAGTTATTAAATTAATTCAGTGGAAGCTTTCGGGTCACCAAAATGAACCTTGTTCCTCCTGTTTTAATAATTTTCAAAGCTGCGCGCTGTCAGAGTTTGGGCACCTACAAATTAAACTATAACGCGTACTAACTTCATATAATATTATGTTATTATTAAACGCTGACTCGTAATTCTACACTTTAATCTTTAATGCAATAGCCAGTGGCAGTAGGTAAATAGAGCGGCATACTAATATTATAAATGTGAAAGCTTGTAATAAAAGATGTACGGTTACTCTTTCACGCGAAAATCACTGAACGAATTTTCATGAAAATCACAAAAGTAGACCATTATCTGGAATAACATATAGGCTATTTATTGTCCCGGAAAACGCAAGCAAAGTCGCGGGTAGAGCGTTAATTTTAATCTTAATATATATAAATTACGTGTCACGTTGTTTGTCCGCGATGGACTCCTAAACTACTGAACCGATTTTAATCAAATTTGCACACCGTGTGCAGTTTGATCCAACTTGAAAGATAGGATAGCTTACATCTCAAAAAAAAACTTTTGACAGAACGAAGTCTGTCCGGGCAGCTAGTATCATATAAAAGTAGAAACAGACTATTTATAACTTACCTACACAAAGTATTTAAGTGCACATTGTATCTGAAGTTTCGTGTGAGACTTCGTTTGTTGGCTATTTACAACAATTCCGCCCTAGAACCAGTGTAAGCGGGCTTTTAGCTAGACGAGTTTTCAATGTCACAATATACCGCTTGCGTAGACACCAGCTGTCTAATAAACATCTGTTACCTAGTAACATCATCGCAAATTAATGTTATATTGCCCGACTCATGTAAAGCAACAGATAATGACTAACGCCCCAACTCAGAGTCACTAACGGTTACTTTATTCGCTCCTTAGTAAAGAATCACCAAACAAATTCTGTACTAAGGAGCGATTTAAGTAACCATTAGTGACTCTGAGTTGGGGCGTTAGATTGTGTCTTGGGTATGAAGTATTTCTTCACATAAACTCCTCACTTAATATGCATCGAGTAAGCATAAACGAGACATGGAATCATGGATAAATAAATACGAATAGTGCACCTTACTACCTGTTACCTAGTAACATGTCACATACGCATTTCTGTAAATATGCCACTTTACAAAGACGGCTTTAGCTTTATACTCTACTTATGAAAGATAATCAAGAGAAAAACATAGTAATACGTATTAAAGATGGAGTCCACATTCATCATTCAATAAAGATTTCTCCAGTGTATTATCCAGAATAGGTACTTATAATGAAAAGGGACGTTATAAATACTAATATTAATAAAACTTAATAAGCGAAGAATTACTATTGCTTTTACTGAAGTACGTACCTGTTACAGAAAGCGGTAATTAAATAAACGACCGCTGTAATGAATATTGTGTAATAAAGAATAATTTTATTTCAGCCATTATTGCGATAGGTTCTCTTTGTCTTACTCCTGACTACAAGAATAAAATGGTTTTGTTTTTCTAGAAAATAAACGCTCAATAAATAAAAGCTCAATAATCAAATTATTTCAAAAATATAACCGACTGCAACAGTTATTGAACGAGGAAAAAAAATTGTACATTCATCAATTGTTACTTTCAGAAACTACTTGTCAGATCTCGCTCAAAAAGTGGGACCACATGACAAACACCGGCTTTCGATTAAAAAAAGAATCATCAAAAGTGGTTCACCCAGTCGAAAGTTCTGAGGTAACAAACATAAAAATACAGTCTAATTGAATACAGGCTCCTCCTTTTTTGAAGTCGGTTAAAAATACAGTTGAATTTAAAAAACTCCTCCTGTTTAAGGAGTCGGTTAAAATAATAATGAGAGCAAAGTATGTTTTTTACTTTTCACGCAGAGAGTTCACATTCCTGTGGAAATTGAAATAAAAACTTTTCTATTAATATCTTGTATAAAAAATTCAAACCCAAACATATGGATTTTTTATAATATTAATATTGTGATGTACTTAGATAATGATGTCCTGAACCGTTTAGTTACACCTTCTTTTATACATATTTTTATACTATTATAAAAAGGTTTTTATACTATATAATATTTTTATACTATTATAAGAAGGTGTAAGGTATACTTATGTATATAACAACAAGATTAATATCAATAAACTAAAATATCCTTATCAAACTTTATTACTTGCAATACCTGCCAGAGAGGCTGCCATAGAGGTTTTAAATGAATAAGAACGGCTCCAAACCTTTCTTATTATTCTTTAATTGCCCTAAGGTTGACTGGCAGAGAATGCTCCTTTTGTAACCCTTTTTGTTTTGAAGGTGCAATAAATAATCTAAATTTTACTAACAAAAAATAACCGACTTCAAATTTACTCAAAAAGTACTTGTTAGATCTCGTTGAAATTTATGTGGGATTACGTGACAAGCACCTGCTTAATTATGGTTTTATCATGGATGCCATAGTCAGATCTCAATAAAATGTACATGGGACCACATGACAGCCACCAGCTTTCGATTAAAAAAAAAATCATCAAAAAAAAAAATACAGTCGAATTGAGTACATGCTCCTTTTTTTGAAGTCGGTTAAAAATAAATAATAATAAAACTTAAATCTTCTTTCAGTGCCCATCATTACGTTTATCAAAGACGCACTGACAAACGTTCCAACATGGTACAAATAGACCTCGTAAGAAAACTGAGTGAACCTCGTAAGAGCAATGCAATGACATTTGCAAGTTTTTGTTTGCGAGTGAACTTCCAAACTAGTTTTCAAGTTGCACTCTGTATGTTAAATTAGATTTGATGTAAGTTAGACTTCCTTTAATTGACATTTCGTTTCAATATTAACTTAAGGACTTTTTACAATTTTACTTTAGAAAATTAATATGTTATTGCCAACCAATAATTTTGAAATTGAGTGATTCAAACGGCCTCGCCCCTTTTCCGATAAGATTATTCTTTCCCCCAGAGGCCTAAAAGAAATCCTTTAACTCAAATACCTTTAAAAATAGACATATTACTAAGGAAGTCTTCTTACTACCTGCACGAATAAGTTTGAGTAGAAAAAAAATTTCCATTAAATCCGATACGGACCTCACTGGAACGATAGAAACACTAACATTTGAAGAAATTATTTTTAAGAAATCATTTTAAGAAATTCTTAACTATCTGCCTATGACCTATCTGCACATAAAGTCAAATAATTATACTATGTTGAATACTATCAACTTGTGAATGTGAAAGGACTACAAGGAATAATAATAAAACAGCATTCGTATACTTAAACATTTAATAGAACCTTTGCTTCGACTAGCACGATAAAGCACTTATTATAATACAATAGCATTGGCAGAACTGTTGGCGCGCGGACTCACAGCGGGGTACTGTATAAATAAATGTATAATGTATAAATAAAATTATGGTTATAAAACTTAAAAAAAAACTAACATTTTGGCGACTACAAACGTCTATCAGTCGGTCCACCCCAATCGATGGTTGCTAATTCCTGACTGGATTTCACTTTACGGAAGTTGGTGTTTAAGTTCTACAAACTGAGTAGAGCAACTCTGTCAAAAGATACACGAATAGTCACCGTTCCTGGTCACTGGAGATATATTTCAACTTGTAGATGACTTGGTTCTGTCTTTTAGCCGGACTAATTTGAAGTGAAATCGAACGGTACCATTTCTGTACCATCCATTGTACTATTACCTACCTACCTTTTATTCAGCTAGCCCGCTAAACTATGCTGTAGAGTAGAAATAATTTTGGCCAATTTATGATGAAACTTACCTACATGTTGTTGCGATGTCGTGATGCTATGTGTGAAAATAGAATAAACTGATAAGCAGAAACGTAACAAGAATAGAAGAAGATTAGAAAAGTAATAAAATGTTATGATAACTTGTAACGATCAGTAATTAATAAAATGTATTAAATTATATCACCTATTTTTATTAATGAGTAGGTAAATATATAGCTACTCGTAACATATATTTAACGAAGGTAACAAGAACAAGATTTAAAGTTACCTTTCAAATAAAAACTTTACGACCGCCTTGAAACCTCACCATTCTTGATTTTTACGTTTTACGTGCGCTGTAACTGGAAAAGTTTCCTAATAAAAACAATAGCAAAGATTGCAGACTAGGCAATATCGATCTAAAGGCCCAGGATCCACGTAATAACACCAAATCATGCTTTTATGGGCCTCGGTCCGTGTACACATCTCATGAAAAAAGTATTGCAATAATAAAGGGCTTAGTCCCGTGCGGAGCGAAATTGTGGGTCGTAGATTTAAGTAAATTAGTTTTCTGGTTAGCAACATATCGTCTTGGGACTTGTAATTCATTGCTATTATTATTTTATTGTGTGATAATAGGCTTCAATTATTTACACAATGAGAAAAGTTAGAGGTAAGATCTACTTATACGTAATATTTTCTAAGTTACCTACTGTTTCGGCTTTACTAAAATTATCAGCCAAATTTTTGTATGTAATTTTGGGGCATAAATACTTCCTATAGAAAGAGTTACTTAATTAAATATACCTAACAAACGAAAGTTATAATCTGTATATTAGTATTAAATCAAGTGCAATTCAATCGAGTTTCATTTATTATGGTTCATGTTTGTTATAAAAAAAAATCTAACAAATTAAAAACAAACAATTTTCGTATACAGCTACTTCTAATTCAATGTACCTATAGTTAAATGTCCTACGACTTTTTGAAATCCAAAAATGCAAGTTGGCTCCGCAAACAATACAAAACGAGAGATAAGGGATACAAAATTCCCAATCAAGGCATTCGCCGTTACAGTACAAAAGAAAGGAAAACAGAATAAATAAGTAAAGAAAACCGCTGATTCTGCAGGAAATACGGAAGGAAGATCGCTAGGGAGTGCTTGGGGTCCACCCGAACCACAGGTTGTTATTTTATAGCCTAAAACTATGCCCATATGGCCTATGATCCCTTGGATCTGCTTAGTAGGCTTTGAGCAGATGATTAGAGAAGTGTACAGTACAGCCAAGCCATACAATGTAAAATAATCTATGACCGCTATCTCACGTCGCTTTTGTTTCGCTTGATATTTCTTTTACTGTTTCACTTAATGAGAGAGAAGAAAGAAAGAAAAAACTGCCTCTCAAGTCAATTATGACTGTCAATATGTTCATATGACAAATGTTCTTGGGTGTTTGTTAAGTGATAAATTGTTTCTCCTCATTTGCGTCATAGCGAATTTTAGTAGTTCTTGCTATTTATTTTCAAAGCTGAAATATCCAGAATTTTAGCGATTCATCGTAATGTTGTACACGTGTAATGTTATCTTAATACGTGTAATCTATACTAATATTATAAAGAGGAAAGATTTGATTGTTTGCATTGAATAGGCTCCGAAACTACAGAACCGATTTTTTAATTCTTTCACTGTCGGGAAGCTACACTATCCCCGGGTAACATAGGCTATATTATATTTTCAAAAAACTAGGAATCCTTAATAAAACTTCAATAATGTAACCCAAGGTGTAAAAATAAGAAAACCGAAGCTACGCGAGGGTAGTTATTCGTGTTATACATATAAAATAAATAAATCGGTTTTATAGTTACTAGTATTGTTTTATGTCTAAGCGGTCCAGGCTGAAAACTGTCTGGACATCATCGTCTTCAGTATTGTACCTAATCCGCTCTCTGTACTGGCTGATACAATCGTTGTCCCCGGATCTGGTTCAGCTGGCGTTATGTTTTCAGCCGCTATATTTTACGGTCATTAAGCAGCACAGTAGTTGAGCGAGGGATCTTATCTCGATTTGTCTGAAGGTTAAATTGTTGCGATCTTTCACTTGCTATTTTTATTAACCCCAGACAAAAAGAGGGTTTTATAAGTCTGACGTGTCTGTGTTTCTGTGTATCTGTGTATATGTATGTATGTCTGTGGCATCGTAGATCACAAACGGATGAACCGATTTTGATCTAGTTTTTTTTTGTCTGAAGGATGACAAAATCGAGTGTTCTACTTGGTTATGATTAGTGTAAATAAAACTGTCGGCGGTTTTTAAAATTTTAATTTAAGATTATTTGAACGTGTAATAGAAATTCACTGACAAGTGAGTCACATGAAGAAAACATCATTCGTGGGAAAAATGCAATGGGCACTTGGCTAGCGTGGCCTAAAGGAATTCTCAGAATTTTCGCAGAATGCCACCTTTGGCGCAAACGGTATTAGGTATACTAATATAATAAATGTGAATGTAAGTTTGTTTGTTACGCTTTCACGCGAAAACTACCCAACCGATCATCATGAAACTTTGTACACATATTCTTGGAGGTATTAGAAGTATCATAGGATACTTTTATCCCGGAAAAAAACAGGGTTCTCGTAGCCGCGGGAAAAAACTAATAGCAGTTTAATAATTTAAACATACATGCTCGGAATAATAAGAAGCAGTGATAGCCTAGCGGTAGAACGTTGGTCTCCCGAACGAAGGGGCCCGAGTTCAAACCCTGGCACGCACCTCTAATTTTTCAAATATTATGTGCGTATTACAAGTTAATTATCACTTGCTTCGGTGAAGGAAAACATCGTGAGGAAACCTGCACACCGGAGAGTTCTCCATAAAGTTCTCGAAGGTGTGTGAAGTCTACCAAACCGCACTTGGCCAGCGTGGTAGACTATGGCCTAATACCCCTCACATTGTGAGAGGAGACCCCGAGCCCAGCAGTGGGACAATTATGGGTTGTTGCTTGCTTGCTTGCTCGGAATACACATGAGGATATGTGCATGTATTCATGTATTTAAACAAAATAACCAGAAGTAAACACAACATCTGAAACAACTCCAGATCGTTCTCGCAGCCAAATCGATTCCATTCAAACAGAACCACTCATCGTGCTTCGGAAACTATTTTAAAATAGAAAATAGTAGGATCGGAACAGCTAAACCGAGACTTCAATTAAACTGCAAGTCTTTTTGGAATCAATTGAATCGCAACGCTATGAAGCGGTCGGAATTAAAATTCGATTTGTTTAGCTGTAGCCGCTCCCCGTTCCATCCCTCTCATTGCGGTTCGGTATGTACAGGTGTTTACAAAACTGTAAGTAATTTTGGGTTTTGGGATTGTTTCGCGTTTTTCACTTGTTAAAATTTGAGTGTTTATAGAAGCAACTTATACCAACGAGTAATAAGTCACTTACACCATCGCACTTCGAGACCCAGAATATTTACATGGTGTCCAGTATCGTATGAACCAACAGGATGTGGGTGATCATTTTATTAAAAGTGATATTTTTTTTAATAATAAATGATAAATTTGTTAACTAGTTACGTTAGACAGCAAATACACCTTTTGTTACACCTTACAATGATGGGTGACATAAATTGTCTGATATTGCACGGTGTGAAGTTAACGCCCGAGAGTAGCGTCGCGTTGTAATCAAAGATGACTGATTCTTAAAAGAGGGTGGTAGCAACTACCATAGGTACATTAGCGCCATCAGTATTGAACCATGTAACAACATAACAACAACAACAACAACAACAACAACAATACTCTTTATTGTACACCAATATACAGTAATAACTTAAAGGTATAGCTAGAATGGTAGGTACAACAGGCGGCCTTATCGCTAAAGAAGCAATTTCTTCCAGGCAACCTTAGGGAAGAGGACAAATTAATATAGAGACAGTGTAGTGGTGTACGAGTGCTTATTGAAAGAGTACAGATATAATACATAGTGTCATAAAAGTAGCAAACAGGCAATAAATATTATAGCAGGTGGTCTGCAATGTTATGACGAAAGAAAGTACGCTTTAATTAATCTTTTAAAAATATTTAGAGATTGAGCGCGGCGTATGGACAATGGCAATGAGTTCCAAAGCTGAACAGCCCTAGCTCAAAAAGATTTTGCAAAAAATGAAGAAGAACACTTAGGAAAACTTAAGGTAAGATTTGTAGAAGATCGAAGAAAACGATCATGAGCAAGATGTCGATATCGGAAAAGTGAGTTTAAGTAGTCAGGTGCTATAGGATTAAACAGCACGGAGTATAGGGAAGCAAGAATGTGAGTATCCCGGCGAAGGCGGATTGGGAGCCACTTGAGTTTTGTGCGAAATTCGGAGACGTGGTCATATTTCCGAAGATTGAATATGAACCGGATGCAAAGATTTTGAAGCCTCTCAAGTTTATTTAGATGCTCCTCTGTTAAGTCCAGATAGCATATGTCAGCATAGTCAAGTATTGGGAATAAGAGAGAATGGACGAGCGCAATTTTTGTAGCTGTTGGAAGAAAATTACGGAGCCTACGAAGAGATCTAATAACTGAGAACATTTTCCTACTGACCTCATTTACTTGGGGACCCCATGACAAAGTCCGATCCATAAAAATCCCTAAATTCTTGACCTTGTCACTGTAAGGAATAATAGTTGCGTTAAAGACAACAGGAGGCACTTGGTTCCAATCGATTTTACTAATCATCCATTGGCTGCCGATGATGATAACTTGGGATTTAAGTGGGTTAACCAGTAAGCCATGCGAATGACTCCACTCCGATATACAAGAAAGATCATCGTTTACAGCCCCGATAATTGCTGGAAGGTCTTCAACTTTGCCTTGTCTATAGATCTGCAGATCATCAGCATAAAGATGGTAGGAAGAAGATAGATGGTGACTTATAGAATTTATAAATATAGAAAAGAGAAGAGGAGACAACACGCCACCTTGCGGTACTCCAGCGACAGTACGAGACCAGGAAGAATATGTATCCTTAACCCGAACTCGTTGCCGGCGCTCCAGGAGGTAACTGCGAAACCACTCAATTGCAGTCGGAGATATGTTAACGGAACGCAACGTGGCTAGCAACAAGTCATGGTCAACAGCGTTAAATGCATTGCTAAAATCCAGCAGCGCCAGAACCGTAACCTGTCGCTTGTCCATTCCTAGACGAATATCGTCAGTAATTTTCAGCAATGCAGTAGTCGTACTATGACCAGGGCGGAAACCGGATTGTAGGGGATTTAATAAATTGAAATTGGTAAGATAGGAACATAACTGTTGATATATAAGACGCTCGAACACTTTTGAAAGGAAAGGAAGAATGGAAATAGGACGATAATCAGAGAAAATGGAGGGATTGGTCTTCTTAGGAAGAGGAATAATTAAAGCCTCTTTCCAGGGAGTAGGAAAAATACCAGAAGTAATAGAATAATTAAGGATACGTGTTATAGTTGGAAGGATGAGGTCAAGAATAGGGATGATCATTTTACGACTAATGCTATCACTGCCAATTGCATCTGAATGAATGGACATTACGCTCTGCTTAACATCACGCTCCTTAAATTGAGAAAAGTTAAATAATGGATTGTCAGGAGGGAAAACACTAGAAAGAGTATTTATCGTTGTGTACTTAGCATTAACATCCATGCTAGACGTATTAGAGAAATGCTGGTTAAGTAGCTCTAAGTCGATATTATTTGTAGGAGAATCCTGATGTGATTTTCCCACTCCTAGAGACCGAAGAAACTTCCAGACTTTTGCCGGATCTTCGTCTTGCACTGATTTATGAATGTGGCGTCGTTGAGCATTCCTACAGACCTTATTGCAATGATTGCATATAGATATATATGTATCGCGGTTTTTGTCACTGGGGTCCGTCTTATATTTTGATTTCGCCCGGTTTTTCTTCTGAATTAACTCTTTGATATCATCTGTTAGCCAGGGGGCTGGAAGGTGGCGAATTACACAAACATACATAAAGTAATATAAATTTTATTTAATTTCCAGTAACTTCAACTTTCTCTGTCACCTACGAATATTTAAAGCTAAGTTTCCATTCAGGTTCCAGTTAAAAAACGCTGTATAAATATTTATGAAAAGATAAATTCTGATGGCTTTGCCTCAAAAACTATTTGTGAAGGTACGATACGAAGCATACAAAGAGAGTTTAATAAAAGTCTTTTTGGAGTCAATTGAATTGCAACGATTGAACGCAATACTGGAATCGAATTAAAATTGGATTCCGTCGCCGCGCCCCGTCTCGTTTTGTAGTATTCACTACGACGACGATACAGGTGCTCAACTGCAGTAGTTACACTACTTGGAGGATTTATTTATTTATTTACTCTTTATGTAAACCTAATAAAAACTAGATCACAATGGACTTAGTTCCAGATGGCATTACCGAAACATTACCTTTTCGTGCTTAACGCATTTACAAAATATGTAGTACGTTTAACAATAAATACTACGTGTATTTATTTGAGTATTTATAATTATCATGCATAATGAAACCAGAGTAAGCTTCTGCGAATAATAGTCACTGCGAATTAGTGCCACTTCGTAGCGTCCTCAATGAACTCTACGTAGAAATTTGGTTCAGCCACCTACTAAGTATAATAGAATAAGACATAGTACGAAATAGCTATTGGATATCGGTATATTTTTGGCATATATTATAGGTTTTAGCAGATATCGAAGTCTATAAATACTGGAATCGTTAAACCCATCCACAATTTTATTATAGTTGTGATTTGTGCGTAACAGCGGATATTAAATCAACATTATAGAAACAGCTACAGCTTACCAGTTTCGTGAGTATACCTACGTTCAAAACTAACTAGATACATTACTCCAAAACTAACTCAGGGGTCGATTGATGATAGTGTAGGTATCAGTGATACTTCATCTTAATATATATAAATTACGTGTCACGTTGTTTGTCCGCGATGGACTCCTAAACTACTTAACCGATTTTAATCAAACTTGCACATCGTGTGCAGTTTGATCCAACTTGAAAGATAGGATAGCTCACATCTCAAGGTTTTCATAAAAAAACTTTTGACAGAACGAAGTCTGTCCGGGCAGCTAGTAATATATTATAAACAAATTATTTTGATTGAACCTTGAGCTTGTACTACCCTTTATTTTTGCAAACAAGTGCGTAATTCTTTTTCTATTGAAATAATTTTGTTGTATATATTTTTTACGCCGATATTTTGACCTAGTTTCATGGATCGTGGTCACGGTTCAACTATTGAAATCCGGTATGTTCCCCAAGCAGCTATAAATACTTATTTTTCAGTAACTAATAATTTAATTTTCCCTGATAAATCCCACGTCACCAATGCTCTACCCATAACCCGGTGGCGAGTTACAATTAAATTACCACATTGTGTCCGACGCGGACGTTTTTAAATTCAATTACTTTTCCAATTTGCAACTGGCGCGCGGATTTCACGGATTTGCTGCTATGACTGTTTGCGCAATGATTTGTCATCTTGTGAAATTTTAAGTTGCCTATTTTTATTACCTTCCATTTTTATAAGCAAATTAGTGGATTCCCGGCGTATGCTACGACGCAAAAAATTGTATGGAAAATATCGAAAATTGAAAATGAGCCTAAAGGTGGCCACTCACGGTCGCGCCATTTGGCGTGGCTCCAAATGATATAATTATGTCAAAATGGCGCGATTGAACATACAGATTTTTATATCACGCAATCAGTTTTTCACTTTCACGATCAAATTTTGGCTGTATATCACGCCATTTGACGCGATGGACTGACCGTGAGTGGCCACCCTAAAGCTTGGATTTAGTGGTCTCAAGCCATCTTCACATCATTGCCTTTAAACTGCATCAGGGACTCGATTTTAAAAATAGAAACTCCTGGCGCGGCACTCGTGATGTCTGTTCTAGTATGTACCTAGTACGAGTATAGTACAGTCACCTTCAGAGAAAAGTAACCCATCTGTTTATAAATATACGAACAGCAACGTAAACAGATGGGTTATTTTCTCTGCAGATGACTGTACCTACAATACGAGTATACTACAGAAGACATATTACTTGTATTATACATCAATGGCCACCCTCTTTCTTGAGTCAGCTGTCAAACGACTCGTCGTGTTCCGGCTGGGGGCTTCAGAGACAGTTCTTCAATTCAAAGTACTTAAGAGTTTCCTTTCCCGTGTGAATTTAAAGAAAATAGAGACAATAGAATAGAAAAATCCTTATAAAATCGGGGACAAAGTGCAAAGAATAGGATTATCTATATTGTAATTTCGTTCGATGGCTTCGGATAGATCTGAATAGCTCTGAATAGCTATGAAAAGCTATGAATGGTTAATAGCTCTGTTAAGCTTTCTGTTCGCTTTGTTATTCGTATTTTTCCACAGTAATCCCTGCAAAGATATTATTTCATGGTACTGATCTTTAGTAGTCCCATAGCTAATACAATATGGCATAATGTTTAACGGCCGGTCTCAATAATGTACTAACAGATGGAAGGCTGTGAATAGGGCTACCATTAGTATGTTATCTGTCATATTTGTCAATTTTTGCCTCTGAAAAATTGACAAATATGACAGATGACAGCCCTATCCACAGTCTTCCATCTGTTAGTACATTATTGAGACCGGCCGTAAAACGTTAGTACTTGAATCTACTTTTATCAAATTCTAAAATATTTAATAGACAGATTATAACTCTGTTGGGAATAGTTATTAGTGTTTAAGTACTCTGTGGGTTATGATATTAAAGGTAAAAAAGAGGGGAGTATAGAGATGATAACCTTTTTAATCATCAACAAATGACAAGATCCAAAGACAAATAAAATATGATATAGTGAACATGATACAAAATTATAGGTTTGCAAAAAAAGGATATTATTTATGGTTGTGACGTCATATTATTTTAAGAAAAAATACATTAATTTTGTAAATTAAAAATTATATTTAGAAAAACACATTATAAAAGACAAGCAAACATAAAAATTAATAAAATATACCATACATATTTAATTGTGCCGTTTAGTTTAAAAATCGGATTATTAAAACACTTAATACGCATTAAACAAAAATATATTTTATTATACCGAACAATACAAGCCGTGACGTGATACAAGTATCACACGCCGACAAAGGGAATCGTTTCCAATAATGTTCAAAAGAGGTTACATGGGGTCGGTACTCGGTATCGGAGATAGCGCTGGCTGGCACGCGCCGTTGAAAAACTAAACTCCACTGCAGTGTATGACATGACAGCCATGGCGGCTAACAGGTCTCTGGATAAAACCAAAAATCGTAGACGGAAATCGAAGAACGACGATGACAACGACTGCGCGAGTCTCGCTTGGCTCCTCAACTTCAGGCTGGATCAGCTCGTCAACGTCAAGGTCCCCGATCCTGAAGATGAGTTGCCGAAGGTGCCTGACACTCCAGCCACTGCAAGGAAGCCCCCATACACATACCCTGAGCTGATTGAACGTGCACTACGCGAGAAGGGTGAGCTCACCGTGTCGGCGATTTACCAATGGATTTCGTAAGTTATTTTGTTTATCAGTTATTTTAAATCTAAATTGTCAGTTTGACATTGCTAGTTCAATGCTCTCAGAACACTCAATAAAAGATAGTCTCTTTAAATGTAAATTTGCGGATTATTATTTCCATTTAAATTCTATCATCTATTCTGTAGTTGTTACTGAGTACATATTAAATTGAATCAATGTTTTTATAATAATCCAATTCAATTATGTCTGGCAATAGAGATCTCGTGGGCCATGACTAGTGTATTGACACTGAATTAATAAGTTAGAGACATATAAATTCGGCTATAGTTATTACTTTACGATTTATGCTGAGACTCAAGAACCTTATTAGGGGAGCTTAAATTAAAAAAAAATTGCTGTAAAACAGCAGATAGAGTCAGACTATAACGCTTTGAAAGTCAGTCTTATACTTGGAGTCATAGGATTAAAGACAAAAAAAAATGTATTCAACGTCCCGCGTGGCTTACCTAATTGTTATCAGCCCGATCCGCCGAGCCGCCGCGGCCGCCGTGCGATGGGTCCTGACTTTGATTCCCAGCAAGGCATTTTGAATGTCTCGTTTTCGGTCGTTCTGTGTGTGTTGTCCATGGCACCCACCACACAGGGAATTCGAGAGTAGTTTTAAACATAATTTTATTTTATTACGAGAACTATCAGAGTTTCATAGTAAAAAGGAGGAGGTATTCAATTCGACGATATTTTTTATGTTTGTTACCTCAGTACTTTTGACTGGGTGAACCGATTTTGATGATTCTTTTTTTAATCGAAAGCTGGTGCCTGTCATGTGGTCCAATTTAAATTTGAGCTAGACCTGACGAGTAGTTTTTGAGTTATTTTGATGTCTGTTATTTTTTTCTTGGTGAAATTCAGATTATTAACAATTTCGAAGAGCGACTTTGTCCGTGGTAGACTACCCCACTTGACATTTAAGCTATGCAATGAAATAGATGAGAGTATTAAGAGTAGCAAATTGTGATTTAGGCAATCGTTTAAATATCCGTAATAGAAAACACGGTCGTTTAAATATCTAACCGCCGATTTACGGCTACAATATAAACGACAAACCGCCAGTTTTACGTCAAATTACACGCACAAAGCGTAAAGCAATGTTATTACCACGACATCCGGCCCCCTTTGTTACCTTTGTGCTGTAATTTGCCTACGAATTACCAAGTTATTGTTGATTATTGTTGGTTAGTGCTGTGGAAGACCGTATAAGGCGAAACAGTTTGAGATTTAATGCATAGAGTACGTATTAGTTTACTTCATGAATTTATTTAGATTTTATTGAATTGAATCATACAAATATAATTTTATGAACACTAGCTTTTGCCCGCAGCTTCGCCCGTGGTTTTACTAACGCCATCTATTAACAGCATCCGGAACTAAATATCTAGCAACTAATAAAATATTGATCTTCCCATGGGGATGTTTTACCGCGGTAAAAAGTAGCCTACGTTACTCTCCACCCTCCTCACTATCTCCACACACAAAAACCATACCATATAACAGCTTCGTTGCGACGTGAAAGACGGACAAACAAACAAACAAACACACTTTCACATTTATAATATTAGTATAGTATGCATTTGTTACTTTGTGGTTTTTGTAGCAAAAACATCACTGTTTAGGGCCGGTTTTTTATACGGTAACTTTGTTCTGAAGCAGCATAATGAAGTACCTATGCTCTAGGCCAGGACCTCATTCAACAATCCCTCCTCGCCACCCGTCCTCTACTACAACAATTATCAACAATTGTCCTAAGTAATTGTGTTCCACTCGGGAGGGATTTGGTTGCCGGTAACACTTATACAAGAGGTGACCATCTCTTCCCAGGGGTAACCATCTGTGACAAAGATCGTATGGATCAAATACTATTGATTACTAACTGGACAATTGGTATATTTACTAGCAGTCCTGCGCTGAAATTTCAAATTCATTTTCTTGTCTCCCGAAAGTAATATGACTCCTGTAAAAGGTCCCATGGTCCACTGCTTCAGGTAGTATGTCGTCTGACGGTTCAGTGTTTTATTAAGTAGATAGACGATGATTATTCCACACTTAATCAGTAAGACCCACTGTCTACGGCGCTTCATTCGACTATTATAATTGTAGGCAAATGTGACGAAGCCGCTTCGTAGAGAGATTTCGTACTTTTACTACGCAAGTTGTAAGCAAGCGATGATGGACGATAGCGATGTGGACAGGCCTATTGTGTATATTGTATGTCGTAAAATTAAAGCTAGTATATGATTGTACTTTTTAACCGACTTCAAAAAAAGGAGGAGGTTCTCAATTTGACTGTATTTTTTTTATGTTTGTTACCTCAGAACTTTGGACTGGGCAAACCGATTTTGATGATTCTTTTTTTAATCGAAAGCTGGTAGCTGTCATGTGGTCCCATATAAATTTTATTGAGATCTGACAATGGCATCCACGACAAAACCACATAAGTCGTAAATTTGTGTTAAGATGTGCGCGACAAATTGACGAATAACTCAATATCACGCGAACCGATTTCGATGATACTTTTTTTAATCGAAAGCAGGTGCTTGTCATGTGGTCCCACATAAATTTGAATGAGATCTGACAAGTTGTTTATGAGACTTATTTTTTGTTAGTAAAATTTAGATTATTACATGGTAGAATAGCAGTAGTTAATAAGTTCGTAATCACTGTTCGCCCTGATAGTGGTTATCAGGTGACACGAGTGTGGGGATTTGGACTGTCGGCCGTGACGGCGGATATTAATTTATTTATCGCTATCGAACGTTCATGTTTGAATTAGCTGTAATTGCGACTACTTTTATGTGTTGAGTGCCCTGCAATGACTAATTAATGGTAGCCATTTCAGTTTGTTTACATAAAAGCAAAAAGCATAGCAACAACCCATAATTGTCCACTACTGGGCTCGGGATCTCTCACAATGTGAGGGGTACAGGCCATAGTCTACCACGTGGCCAAGTGCGGATTGGTAGACTTCACACACCTTTGAGAACTTTGTAGAGAACTCTCCGGTGTGCAGGTTTCCTCACAATGTTTTCCTTCACCGAAGCAAGTGATAATTAACTTGTAATACGCGCATAATATTTGAAAATTAGAGGTGCGTGCCAGGATTTGAACTCGGGCCCCTACGCCCGGGAGACCAACGTTCTAATCACTAGGCTATCACTGCTTTATTTACATACGTTGTAGGAAATAAAAGTTGTTTTATTTGATGTGTGGTAGCATCTTATATCGAACAATAATATCTTGCTATATGAAAACTATCGAAGGGTCGTACAGCGTTTCATCACATATGAAACGACTCAATTTTCCATTAACTTTATATCACATCAAGTATACTACTGTAGAGTGTAGAGCTACGCGATATCAGTGTTGGAATTTTTGCAACTGATATTGCAATGGGCAATACCATCGCATATGACTGGTTAATAAAGTAATGTTTGACTGAATACGGTGCAGACTGAGCTTGTTTAGTTCTTGAACTATATTGCTTGCTCGATAGGTACGTCTTTCGTTTCATATTTTGCTTGCAACTCATAACTTTGATAGTGTACATTTTTACGAAAAAATAAATAACTAACTTCAAAGAAATAGTCTTCGATATTCGATGTAATGACGACTGAAAATATCGGTACCCATGTACTGAGCACAGCTTATTAGAATGGTTTCAAGAGTCAAGGAATTGATTAGCTTTTTAAAGGTTTTTCTGAGTCGGGGATTTCTTAATTTCACATTTGACTTAACAAACATAAAGTAAAATATAACATTGAGATTATAATGTTTGTTAGCAGTTAACCAAAGGTGACAACAATGATAATAAAATACGATTAACTCAAATTCACACACATGTAATTAAACCTATGTACTTTGCACCTGCATTCCCCAGTGATTTAGATCCCCGGCCCCAGCCCCCAGCCCATTAGTAGGGGCGCCCGGGCGCGGGGCGCCCCACGCGAGCGTTTAACGCCGGATGCCCCGATAAGGCGAGCAAACGAGGGTTACGTGTAAACACAAAATTTAATCTGTGACTTTTTATTGATGTACGTCCCTATTATACATACATACCGAGTTCAAATCCTGGCACGCACCTCTAATTTTCAAATATTATGTGCGTATTACAAGTTAATTATCACTTGCTTCGGTGAAGGAAAACATCGTGAGGAAACCTGCACACCGGAGAGTTCTCCATAAAGTTCTCGAAGGTGTGTGAAGTCTACCAATCCGCACTTGGCCAGCGTGGTAGACTATGGCCTAATACCCCTCACATTGTGAGAGGAGACCCCGAGCCCAGCAGTGGGACAATTATGGGTTGTTGCTATACATACATGGTGTGTCCACTTGTAGGTGCAACGGAATATGGAATTGAATATTATGAGAAAGAGTCTTATGTATGACGGTCGTCAAAAAATTGAGTCAGTCTCGTCAGTAAACTATGCAATGAATTTGGTTATGATTTTGATTGCTAATTATTTTTTATTAGTATCATAACGGCCAATGAAGAAACGTTCTAAAGCGTGTTGATAAGATAATTTTGACTTTTTGCGTTTTTGACCATTTGCGTCTTTGTCAATTTACGAGTTTCACAATATGCGTATTTGACATTTTGCCTGAACCGTTTTACTTTTTGTCATTTTGCGTGGTTGACTTTTTGCGTTTTTGACCTTAAGAGTAGGTATAATCCATTATTTTTCCATATGACGAGATATGCGATCAAGAGACCGCGAACACATAATAATTCAACCATGAAATCGATCAGTTTTTGGACAATAGAAAAAGTAAATAAATATTAATGAATGAATTTTGAAGAATTTCTTACATAAAGTCCAATTTAAATAATTTCAGGTACCTGGTCTAACTATTTCTTTATCACAAGCGTGACTCATGGGAAACCGGTGAAATTATAATGCTAATTTAAATTTTGAAACATCAGTTTTCATTATGCTCTAAACCTATATAGCTATATTTTACCTGTGCCAAAAATCTGCTCAATTTAATTTTATTATAATGTCGCTATTTGATTATTTCCGTCATGCACCCTCACCACGGAATAAATAATAACAGAAGGGTTAAAAATTCATGTTAAAATTGTTTATTTTCATTTGTTCTTTACCACTATTTTGCTTAATCTTTGTTACCTACCTAATATTCCAGCTTAATTCTCTCAATTGAAACTTCTAATGAACATGATGTTGAAAATGTAGAACAAATATAATTTATTAATTGTCACGTTTCCATAATATTAAATCCGTGTGTTAAAGATACAAAGCGAAAGTACAAAATGCTATTACTATAATGAATAACCTGTTTGATAATATTGTCTTTCGGTAACTGAATATTTTGTGTGTACTCGTCGTGTACGTGTCGATTTACGGACCATTAAAGCCGGCGCCCAAACGCGAGCGTTTTAAGCCGGATGTCCTGATAATGCGAGCTGGTGAGGATGCATTAATGTTTGCAATAAATAATACATGGTAATATAATAGTTGCCGAGCATACATGATGCAAATAATAGGTATGTGTACCTGTTAATTTTTAATTTGTAAGTGTAGGTTTGCTGTTAAGCTCGTTCTTGACACTACAAAATTTCTGGTAAGCATTATTTATTCTATCAATACGCTTATGAATGTAAATATTTATCCAGCTAAATTATTTATTGGACATTTTTTGTACTTTGAAATCACAGACACTTTAATTTTATTTTTAAGTAAGTATAAATAAATTAGGCTTATTGCGCAAAGTTTAAAGTGGGAACCCTAAACTGATTTGTCACGTGACCCTTGCTCACTTGATCGGTGGTTGGTCGCATGTCGTCGAAACACGCTTCGGTATCGCTCCTACGCAGCTCCGTGCCGGGGTAGGGCTGTGCCAGGCGGCGACGGGACGATCACCCCATACATTTGACATACAGACACACTTTGGCATTTTACTACTCGCGATGACGCGTATAAATTATTACCGGATATTTAATAACGTTTGTAGTGCTTGATTGTTGAGTTTACGAGTTTGTAAGAGATTTCAATATACTATTCAAAAATAATATTTTAGACACAAAATAAAATTAATATTTCATTAAAAAAAGCAAGTAAAAATATATTTGTGCTGTTGTGCTTTGCAGATTGTCATGGAAGTGCCGACTACAGCAACATGCAAGATTTTAGGCTTCGTAATATAAGCGGAAATAGTTCTAATTCAGCTTGTTAAGCAATATTTCATTCATTTTTTTTATGAAAATAGCAAATGCATTCATAGAGTAATGCCACTATTGGCACGAACATCCATTATTTTATTAACTCCCAACGCAATAAAGCGGTTTGTTTCTTTCTCTTTTATCATAAACGACAAAGATATAATACATTATAACATTGCAATAGTTAAAATAGGCTTATTAAGCTTTTATAAATAAGGCCGTAACTCTGCAGTCCGATGTTCAGCGTGGGACATCAGACCCACAGTGGCCACAGTACAATCGTTACGTAAACAAGGGCCGGGTTAATCCAAAAACAGATTTCATACTTAATTCCCTACCGACCGCCTCGTCCAATTAATGTGAAAGTAAATTTTTCATATCGGATTCCATGTCTATAATCCTCGATGATGACTTTTAGGCACGTATATATCAATTTATTTCAGTCCATTAATATAAACGTTAAACCTGAATGGTTACTTTTTAGGGTTCCGAAATAAAATCGGTTAATCGGTTGAAAACCAGCAGCCGTGGTTTCTAACCGTTCCATGGCACAGGCTGAGGGTAGCCCTTTTTCGTCTGGTAACCAATGATATTATAAAAATAGAGGTGGTAACATGGTACCCACATACAAATATTTTATTTGTTGTTTTGTTCACGATGTAATATATTATGGTTAAATTTTGTTAGTACCTTTTGGTTATAAACTTGTACTTACCATGTTTATTTTGGCGAAAGTAAATGTTTCTTCTTCTTCTTCTTAATTAAAAATTATAGTTTTGTCTTTTCCGTCTGTCCGTCCATCCGTCCGTCTGTCCGAAGCAAAGCGCCGAGACTCTTAGTGCTAGAAAGCTGTAATTTGGCATGGAAATTTATTAAAACTCCAAAATTGTACAATAAAATATTGAAAAACATTTTTTCAGGATAACTCCCCTACTGGTAACGTGAGGATTAATTTTTTATTCATCGCGTATCCTTTAGTGTGGAGTATCGTTGAAAAGGTCTTTCAAAAATATTATGGGTCTTCTAAGACCATTTTCAGAATTAGGGGTCCATTTGCGAAATACTTGGCTTTAAAATGCTAATTTTGGTTAGAGTCAAGTGACCCCTCCCCCCACCTGGCGGCGAAATGGTTGGAGTTGGACAAGTGAAAAAATCTCAAAAGTAGGTTATTTAGGTGAATTTAACAAGGAAAACTATCACGGCTATGTTAGCATAAGTAGTTGATGAGTAACAGACGATAAACTTACTGCTTCGGAACTCTACATTACGCGTGGCCTCACACGCACTTGCCCGGTTTTAATATTTAATTTCAATGAATGAATAATATTATGAAATAAGTATTCAGTAGATATAACGAATTGTGTTAGTCATATTACGTTTGAAGACTTGTTTCGTGTATTAAAAATCTATTGGTTACGGCAAAAACTGGTGCTTATAATTCATCCTACCCAATAGGTACATACTAAACGTATAGACTTAAATATAAGTTATATTAACTTACTATATATGTATACTATTAAAATAATAAAATACATATGTATAGAATATACTTATAGGTATATGACTAAACGTTGAACATCCAAAAGATGCGGACAAAATAGATTGCGATAAGTGGAGAGACAAGAAATCCCGTTCCACTTTATTGTTAGAGGTAATAATCCTGAAAAAGGTACGAGATTGTCGCATTGTAACCGGCACTCCATTGGTCGGCCGAGAGCCGCTTCCCGCTGAAATCATTAGGCTGAATATTCATTTTGTTGAGCCTTGTACTCATAAACAGCAATGGGTCGCGCTCGATGCTTCACTCGCATTGTGCCCGCAAAATTAGCTTACTAAGTTCGATTGTGAAATATTGATTGCGTCTATCGTTTGTATTCGATGTAATACCTTTGTGACTATAATTTAGTGCGTAGTTGCAGCTTCAACGGCCGCGGTTTAGTTATCGTTTACGATAGGCTTTTAACGAGTGAACTGCGAACTGGTATTTTATTCGCAGTACTCGTAACATTGTTGTGGAATATTCAGCATTTTGGGTTACAAGCAAATCGCAAAATCGCACGCTCATATAATTCTTGACAAAAAATAACCTACTTCAAAATTAGGGATTTACTCAAAAACTTTATACATATAGATATTTATTATATATTCTCGCAGTATAGAATGAATCATAGCATGTCGGCAAGTCACAAAGTCCTAAAAGCCGATTGACCTCTCATTATTTATCAAAACGACCCGTTAAGCAGTATGTATCTTTCAGCATACCAAACTGTGTCATGACCAATGCGGTTTTTCTTCTTCCAGTGATCGTTTCCCTTTCTACAAAGCGAACGATGAACGCTGGAAGAACTCGGTTCGGCACAACCTGTCGATCAACCCACATTTCCGCAAGGGCGCAAGAGCTTCTCAGGGAGCTGGTCACCTATGGTCCTTGGCTGCCAACGCTATCGACCTCTTGCCACTGAGAACCTATCCTGCTAATGAGAAGACTGACGATGTTATTCAAGAAGTTCAGGAAGTTCACGATATACATGAAGAACATCTCTTTGATTGTCCAAAGGTAATTTGCATAATGGTCTTTTGATAAAGTTATTTATTTTGGAGGTATGTGTCTAACAATAATTTAAAAGATGAGCAACATCAAGTCATCGATCATCATTGAATGATCAATAGTCATTTTGAAAGGTGTATTTATTTACATATTATTACGATAGCTGAATTAAAACAGAAAGGTCCTTTTTGTTCCTTCTGTACTCTGTTAACGATGACACTATACCTACAGCATAAGTTACTTCTTGACCAATATAACATTAAACTTCATAAAAGTATTATGCTTTTGAATTGTTTGTAGATCTTTTCTTGGTGGAACTAAGTATCTATAAGATGTGGCATGGCATTGAAAGTAATCTAAGCTGATTCACGCATGAATATGAAACTAGATGAATCAAGCACGAAGATGGTTTTGATAATCATCTCTTATTTCAGGTCATTGTTTTGGACGAAGCAGCCATTGCAGCAGCCAGTATAATTCCCGATCAAGATTTCTTTACGGGCAGTACAAGTAAGTACAATGGACACTAATTCTAACATTATAATGTAGCGTAGATTTTATTTTACACGGTCTTCGCCGCGTGTCTCTCTCTTACAAAAGATACTGACGACGATGTAGCCTAGTTGGTAGCGACCATAGAATAACTTTGGTAGTGACCCTGCCTGCGAAGTGTCCCGTGTTCGATTTCCGGTCGCGGCAGATAGTGACTGATAAATATTTGTACTCGGGCTATGGGTGTTAATGTGATGTAGTATATGTGTCGTCCATGCCACCCACGAGACAGGTAAAAACCTACTGGGGTATGAATGTGTAAGCGTTTATTTATTTACTGACCTTTCCATTATCTCACAAGACTGTGGCAGGTGGCAGCAAAGCTGATAAGGTAAAAGGAGAAACTCGTAAAAATCAACCCGATTATCGTTTTGTGCCGCTAGGGGCTTCAACCATTCATGAGCAAATTCCAGTATAATTTCTTTCCCTTATCCCTTCTGTTTTGAACAGTATTGCATCGGCGAGAGACTTTGGTGTTGCAGATGTCCATGAACGACCGTGATCACATATCATCAAGTGGCTCAACAGCTCGTTTGTCGGCTATTTACATAACAACGTCAACAAATCCACATTTAGTCATAATGTTACCTGGTATAATATTTCCTGGTATGTTTGTTACAGTGTTCCTCAATCCTGTGTCAACTGAGCAGGTGGTACGTGAATGTGGTCTCATCACGGGGCTTTGAAGGTCTTAAGGATGTGACATTGTAAAATCTGCTTTCAAGAATTTTCTTTTGCGACATGTAACCTCAACACTTGTCAATTAAGGAGTCACATTTGAGTTATAATTAGGATGTGCAATTTAAGGAACTAAAACTAGTCAATCACTGAAGACGCAAGGGATACAAAATATTTATTTCCACTAAAGCAAAATACATCAGCTTCGTGTAATAACATTATATACGTTTATTAGTTTTGATCATCATCACTGAGGATATAATTAACACTAGATTACGTCGCCGCGTCGTCTTAGTAATCGCCAAATCACTATGTTTTTAAACTTTACTCTTTCAACTTTCTCATGTTTTACGAGTAATCTCATCTCTTCAATACTACAGAGGTTCGATAAAAATACTTAATCTAAAAATGCCACGGTTATAATTCTTTCGAAGTGCCCATACATAGGCTAGGACATCCTAGAAAAAAACCTCAATAGAACTGCCCTGTTATTGCTCATGGATATATTATGTTATAGGTCAAAAGAATAAATTAGATGATTGGTACTTTACCCATTGCTATGTTCCTCCACACTGTTTATACTGTGGTAAACTTTTTAAAGTATTTTCATGTTATTACCATTCACGTCATCTTGTGTTTCCACTTGAAAAGTTTCTACATCGTTGCCACTGTCCAAGTAGATATTTGCGGCGTATTTATAAACGAATTAACATTCATGTTTTAGCATAATCTTTCTTATGAATATTATTCATGGGATTCTAGTTTTAATAAGTCTGACGTAGAGATCTCATTATACTGGAAGGAGTCGTTTGCACAAATTTTCATATTAAATTCATGCGATCTTAAAAGCAACGGGATTTTTTGGCTTATCGTGATAAGTTTTAGCAATATCTTTCTTTATAGGAGCACTGTACAGGTTGGTAAGTTTATGTTTTAAGTCAGACTTTAGTGAAAAATTAATATTTAAAAAGTATTAACGTAATATGAGATTTGTGTAAATAGTAGATGCATTTCTTTATGAAAGTTCTATCTGCCTTTTGTTTAATCTGAGATAGTATGTACTAGAGATACCTAGAGTATTGAATTTCCAAGTGCGATGCGTTATCGCAGTGTAAAAATTTCAGTTTAGAAGTAAAATCAAAGCATTGGAAACTCCTCTGATGTTGCTCATGTCTATATGCGACGGTGGCTATATACCATCAAATGGCTCGCCAGGCTATAAAATATAATTCTTCTAAAAAAATAACCGTCTTCAAAATTAAGGTTGATCAAAATCGGTAGACCCAGTAAAAAGTTATATAACACACATAATATACAGTCGAATTGAGAACCTCCTCCTTTTTTGAAGTCGGTTAAAAATAAGTTGTGTTAATACTGTCTTGGCGTGGTACCCAAAAATTAACCATCAACAACACTAATACAACTTTCTTGAAATATTTTGCTCCCATTAATATTATACCAAAATTTCAAATGATCATCCAGATAAGACGCTGAAATTGAAACCATTTAGCTATCACTAATATTAGACATTTAAAACCATTAAGCTATCATTATTAATTGGCATTTTTAAACAAACACATTATTTAATAATAAATGACTGACTTCAAAGAAAGGAGGTATTCGATTCAACTGTATTTTTTGTTATTTTTTTATGTTTGTTACCTCAACTTTCGACTGGGTTTTTCGAACCGATTTTAATGATTCTTTTTTTAGTCAAAATCTAGTGCTTGTCAAGTGGTCTCACTTAAATTTGAACGAGATCTGACAAGTTGTTTTTGTGTTATGCCTAATTTTGAAGTTGGTTATTTTTTGTCAAGAATTATTACCAAACAGAAAGTTTGCGTAAACGAGTCCTTTTCATAACATTAAGTTTAGTTTTAGTGGATTTGATAATAAAACCTTTAGAATAATTACATCTTTGTTTTATTTTATATAATTTATACTACTATGTAGTTCTTACTCGGAGTTTAGTTGATTTTTCAGTGTTTCCCAGTGGTCAGATTGATGGTCAGACTAATCTGGCCAGCGGGATTTTTTTTCCCTTAGCCAGATTTATTTGACGGCTGGAAAAGACAGAAAAAAGTACAATCAAAGTAAAAACAGTTGCATTCTATTATCTTACAATTTAAATTTTCCTTTATTTTAATTTTCCGTGGGATTTAAACGCGGGGGTTCTAGCTAGCATACGCCAGAAAAAGACCGATGCTCGATTGAGAGGGGTACAGGCTTTGCCTGCGGAAATTGCTGGGTGGCAGCGAACAGCACAGGTTGAACTCCTCCACCAATGGTGGGAGAGACTCGAGTCACCTAGCACAGATCACCTAACCATAGAGGCGATTCGACACGTTAGCCGGCAGTGGGATGAACGGGAGCATGGCCCGCTTACCTCCCACCTTGTGCAGATCTTGTCGGGTATGGATGTTTCGGGAAGTACCTACCTGCGCAGGGTGGCATCAAGGGAGCCAGGAGGTTTTAGTCGGTAGGAGATCAAGTCCAACATATCCACTGTACTCCCTGCAGTACAGTGGTATCCATAAAAATTTCCGGGATTTCCCCTTGGGTGTAAATAATGTGATTGACATTTCATGACAAACACGAAAATTTTGTTCTAAACAACCATGAAACAACTTGTAAATAGTTTCAATCAGTGTCAATGAACTCCATAATGTCACAAATAAAACCTATTTAAAAAAATTATATGACGTCTTCGTATTTTTGTATTCAACAGTACTTTACTAAATTATTACGAGCTGATCTGAACAACGGGAAAAAAATTCCCGTTGGCCAGACTAGTCTGACCATCAATCTGACCACTGGAACACTGGATTTTTTCATTGCATTTTTTAATTTTATTTATATCCGACAAAAGGACAGAGCAACCATTGAAACACACAACTTACAGAAATCGATCAGATTGGTTCAAATTTTACGTATTATTTTAAATGTGAACCAAATTTTAATATAAATTATGAGTAAATTTATATTCCGAAGTTAAAAGGTATTATTTTTAATCTGTCTTTTATTTTAAGCGAAATTATGTAATTTTCTAAAACGACGATTGTATTTTCGAATGAGAATTTAAAACCACAGAGTACTTAATCACTACGTTTTTTTAAAACTATTGAAAATGTCATAATTACAAAATACAATTCTATATCTAACGCGTGTTTCATGGCACCGAGATTACAATTATTTAAAGTGATGGCTGAATGTATGCTAAGCTTGCATTTTTTGTCTCAGTCGCACATGGGGAAATGGTATGTCCTACTCACTCCACGATTAACAGGCGCGTGAGACAAAGACCGTTTTTTCTTTGGACGACACGACAACCACATCTTCATAATATATATAAATTACGTGTCACGTTGTTTGTCCGCGATGGACTACTAAACTACTTAACCGATTTCAATCAAAGCACACCGTGTGCAGTTTGATCCAACTTGAAAGATAGGATAGCTTACATCTCAAAATAAAACTTTTGACACAACGAAGTCTGTCCGGGCAGCTAGTAGATTTATAATTTACTACCTGCCCGGACAGACTTCGTTTTGTCAAAAGTTTTTTTTTATTTTGATATGTAAGATATCCTATCTTTCCTATCCTATCTTTCAACCAACTCAAATGTGGAGTTTGAATTACATGTTCTTGTGACTAAAATTTTAGGCTTTTATACACAGAACTTGGATACATTTAGATCTCAATTCTTTTTTTTAAATTTGCTCTCACTTTACATTTTTATGTTTTTGATGGGATAGTTTTTTAGCCAACCTACTCTTGATATATTTTTTTAGTAAACAGATAGGTGCAAGTCGCTTCTCACTGTCGTGTCGTCCAATTTAATGAAGAATCGGACAAAGTGATGTGTCTGAATAGGTTGACGAGATTTGCGATGCAAAAAGTAAAAATAAGTCGCTTTGTGTCTGGCTCTTTGGTTTCTGCTGACTTGTAGTAGTTTAATGAGGTTATGTACCCCGTAATTTGTGTTAGGAAGTAATGAAAATGAAATGAATGGAATTTTTGGCTACATCTCGTTAGCAGGTTTATTTAAGGAAGAAGTGAGTTTCAAGTAGTGGTAACTTCTTCATTGTTCTGTTTGAATGATAACAAAATCTAAATATGTTGCTTTTTAAGTAGGAAGAACTCCAAAGATGTGAACAATGTACCTAGGTACATTTAAATTCTTATAGACAATATAATGCCCAAACAAAATCAAATAAGTGATAAAAAAGAAGAAAAATCTTCAAAATTATAAAAATAAGTTTCGTAATAAAATACCAATGTTAAGAAAACGAGTGATTCCTTCGATCTATTCCCGTCTCAATATCAGACCGCGTAATGTCGGTAGTACCTTCGTAAATGACCCTACTCATCGGTAAATTCATCTAGGTAATACTAAGGTAATAAGTGTGAAAATGAAGTAGTGAGAATCAGTGAGATTTTCACTCCTTGCCTGTATACGTGTCGACAAAAGTTATTTAGACCTACTCGTAAGTCAATAAATTTTCATTGCCAATATAAATAAATTTTGAAAAATACTGTAAAATTTAAATGTAAAAGAAAATATTACTATCATTATAACTGCGTGGGAGAAAGTTAAAATACATCCTCCATGATTGAGTTACCATTATATTTAAAAACTTCCCAGTCGATATCTCAACTAAAGCTGATGTATGATCTATTAATCTCAGATGAAAAGTGCTCAGGCGTATGTTTGCTGATTACAATATTCATGGCAAGAGTGAAAAAACACGCAATGTTTAATATATGGGAGGTTAAGGAGACTACTCATTGGCTTGAACTCGGTTAACGCATTTTTATATGGTCTGTTTTTACTTACGAGTTACGACCTATTCTCATATCTACCAAATATACACAAAAAAAAAACATAAAAATCGGTCAAGCCGTTTTGGAGGAGTGCGACCACAAACACCGCGACATGAGATTTTTATTTATTAGAAAATCCAAAGACGTGCTACACCGATATGGGGTAGTGACTTTGTCTGCTGAGTGAGCGGTTAAGACATGAGAGTGATATACTCGTAGTATGAAAATTCACCTCGCCCATTAATATAGGCGCCTATTAATATATTCTGTAACAAAATTACAGAATGACTAAACACTACAGACATACCTTTGAGTTCTCTAGTCGCGGCTACCTTACAAAATATCCTGAATATTGAAGAAGAGAATTCTCGTCTAAAACATTTAGGCGCAGGGAAACGGTCCTTTACGTCTGGCGTAAAGCGTACGAACAAGATTAATAACCTAAACATGAAAACGTGAGTGAATCGTCAGCTACATATGATGGCTAATGATGTACGAGGCGGTACGCCAAATATTGTACATACTTATTACTTGAAATATGAAATAAGTATTTTGCAGCGCTAGCTAATACTTCGCTATCTATATTATTTTTTTCTTGCTTGTCTCAAAAGCTACTTTTTTGTTCTCTGAGGTCGATGTCTTGATTTAAAATAAATTTATCTTTTAAGTAGATAAGGTTTTTGTTCCCACTAGTTCTACGATAGAACTAAGCAGTAGAACTAGTGGGAATGAACGAGAATCCTTGGGGACAGAATGAGTGGATTCATTCCTTAAATATCCACCACGAAATCCACGTTGTGGACGTTTAAATTCCGATTTGACTTTTTTTAATAAACGAACTGCAACTGTTTATCGCTTAGTAAGCTCTTTCACAAAATCCTAGCACATTCATTTATAAAAAAACACACGAGAACTCTGAAAAAAATATCGACAAAGGCAATATATAAAGTGCATTTGACACAGTTCCGAAAATAAACAAAATATATTTTTCCAGCTCCTTTAAAGACGTCGCCTCTAAACACGAAGTGTCCCCTGATAAACATTTCACGCGGTATCGTGTTCCGAGCAGAATGGGAATATTCTCTAAATAGAATAGCATAAGTGAATTTTAGTTTTCTTTTTAAATGAGTTTTGTATACATGCTTACACTTATAAAATGATGATGTCTTTCTTTATTCTTAAGTTAGCTGATTTTGAAAGAAACTCCGTTTATCCTTGAGGTCAAGCCTTCAACTCCTGCTCATAGTGAACTCTGCTGAACATCTACCCTAGTGGTCTTACTAGTAGGACAGAACAGTAGACTCACGAGAAAACACTCGTCTGTTCCCCCGGTTGGAGGTCCACGTGGGCCAAATGCAGATTAGTAGATTTCACACGTTGTATGTTGGAGAATTCTTAGGTTTTCAGTGATCGAGGCAAGTGATAATTCATTTGTAATGCACATAATTGGCTTCAACCCATTAATGGCCCACTACTGGGCAAGGGTCTCTCCTCTTGAGGAGGCCTAGAGCATACTCCACCACGCTGCTCCAGTGCGGACTGGCGGAGGGGTTAGTGGCCAACCCGAGTGTCGGAAGTTTTCAAACCACCCGAGGGTCTCCGACGCGACTTATATCTTACGACGACTGTTATCTTATGATAATAACCAGGACCGACGGCTTTACGTGCCCTCCGAAGCACGGAAGGCATAATTATAACCTTGAAATTAAGAAGTGAGGAAAGCATTCGTATTTAGGCCCTCCGTTCGGAGACTAATGTTCAAACTGAAAGGTCATTATTGCTGATTGCTATTCACATAAAATAAAAATTTGAGAATTCTTAGAAATTACTATTATTTTGGAAGATAAATATTAAATACATTATAACAATAGTGTAGAAGACAAGCAAGGTTAAAACAAGTTGAAGAGCCAAAGTTGTTTGCCGCATTACAAACTTTTATTATTTAAGAGGCTTTTATAAGAAAGCGACGCAAAAACGTTTTTGTTTTGCCGGGGGAAAAACTGTATAAACTGAATGCTTAAGGCCATCGAGTTGCTAAACATAATGCCTCCATTAACGGTTTGACATTCACTTAGGAACTCAATTAGTATCGATTTGAGGTCTTCACAAAATTTCCTATATATTTTTTGTTACACTGTACCGATCTGCTGTAGGTAGATTTTTTACGACTTGTTTGGATAATTTGTATTTACATACATCATGTTTAATCTTTTATTTAGGTATTTTATAAGATACCTATGCAAATATTATCTTATTGCATTTATTATACACAATAATTTGCTTAATTTACGTAACTTATTTCTATAACTATATAAATAAAAATGAATGTTGCTTAGCGCAAAACTCGAGAATGGCTCGACCAATTCGGCTATTTTTTTGTATGCTCGTAATAATAATAAGTTACATTAAACTTTTGACAGAACGAAGTCTGTCCGGGCGGCTAGTTCTTAAATAAAGAAAACTATTAAAAAGTAACGCTAAAGTTAACTATAATTACCAATTATGCCTTTATAATTATAATTGTCGCTTTGCGAATATCGACGTTGAATATTTTTATTTACATATCTAATATTAACCAGGATAATTGGTTTGATTCCAAGAATTTCATTGCCATATTCGGAGACTTTTATTTCTAATAGTCAACCCAACCCCCACCATTAACGGGTGCTCCCTCACCGAGAGAATTCACGTGTAATGTAACATTATAGATTCGACTTTGAGCATTACATTACAATACTACCTCCCTGACTGACGAGCATTCGCGTGTAATGTAACATTATAGATTCGACATTACTATTGATGTTACAAGTTGTAACAAGATATTACACATTGTATCATTACAAGGTGCGCATTGTAATGCTCGGTTCTCCTCCTTCACTGATGTATCCCCGTTTTGTGTCATTACAAGGTGCGCATTGTAATGCTCGGTTCTCCTCCTTCACTGATGTAATGCTCAAATCTGTAACGTTACATTACACGCGAATGCTTCCGGTGAGGGAGCACCTGTAATCTAACAAATTAGTGTAACATAGCCAAATAAATAGTTAAAACAAAAGCTCAATATCTATGGACGATTTAATGTCCACAGAGTACTTAATCACTACGTTTAAATGTTATTCAGACAAATGTCAGTGAATTGATGTATTTCATTTTAATGTTTATTTACAATAATAAGTTACAAAGTGCTGATTTTAGAATATTACGATTGAATTAACTTTACCTAGCCTACTAGATAAAGATGACTGACGGCAGTCAAAACCAAAATTTATAATGACCAAACACAATGTACCAAAGTTGAACAATCCAATTGAAAAACACTTCGATGTTATCACTCGATATCATTACTTCATGTTCTTCATTCTCTTTACTAGCTTATTACCTATTTTCTGGCATGTGCTGAGTCTAATTTTCATTTCTCCTCCAATGGACTACTATTGTAATGGCAAGGATTTTAGCAACTCGACTAAGAATAAATGTCCATGTGACAAACCGGTGTGGGATAGAACAGTCTTCAAGCAGACCATGCAAACAAAGTTTGAGATTCTTTGTAAATCTAAGTGGCTGATAAGTTTCTCACAAATTAGTGAATATGTAGGAATGTTACTCGGTGCTTTAATACTGGGATTTCTGTCCGATAAGTAAGTAAAAACTGTAATTATTCACTACACATGTATTCTAGAACTTTTTTTTCCAAATTTACCGTTTGTAACTTTTCAATTTGTAAATAAACCAAAGTCAAGCAATTATTATGTATGTAAACAAGGTGCCTACTTCAAAAATGTTAGATACTCAGTCACTTTGACGTGATTAGAGAGACAGAGAACAAGTCTCATTATCACAGCGATATATTTTGATCTATGTAAAATCCTAAAGGAGCTGTAGCCATTTGTGATCTGAGAGACATAATTAACAACTTAATTTGCATTATTTGTATTCATAACTTTTCTTCCAGATACGGGCGTCTTCCAATGTATTCTCTGTCCTGCTTGATCCTGGCAACATTCGGTTGTCTCGTCAGCGCAATGCCCTCTGCTCCTTCCTTTATTTTAATGCGTTGCATCGAAGGCGTTGGTGCTGGTGGTGCCATCGTCACATGTTACGTCCTGTGCATTGAATACTGTGGAGTGAGAGAAAGAGAAATCATCACCGCGCTATTCCATTTGCCAATAAACTTGAGCCACGTGACGTTACCAGGAGTTTCATACTTATTGAGAAATTGTGATGAATTGCAGATCGCTTTGTCGATCCCTGTATTTTTGTTCGTTGCTTCAGAATGGTTGGTAATGGAATCTCCGAAATGGCTTATGGATAACGGTCACATTGATGAAGTAGTTGACGTTGTGAATAAATTTGGAAGATTGTAAGTATTTTATGACGCGTAAGTGTGATAGGTGACTAGTGGGAAAAATATCATCATTATTACTCTCAATCTTTGCTACATTTCCGACCGTTCCTACTATAGCAGATAAATCAGACAACAAAAGTTTTTAAAGTAGTGGTAACTTTACCATTGTAAGATACTTTTATTAGCACGTTATTTTCAGTAACGGAAGATCTTATGAAAACATCAGAGAAGAAATAGAAAGCTATCTCTCGAGCCATAAAGATGAATCACGCAAAAAAGTTCAATTTTGGCAAATTTTCAAGCATAAGAAGTTGAGTTTTAATCTTGGATGCATGTCAGTAATATATTTTCTATGTGGGCTGGGCTACTACGGCGTATCTCAGTATATCGGACAAATGAGTGGAAATATTCATATAAACGTGGCTTTATCTGGAATACTGCTTTTACCTGGAACCATAACCTCGGTATTTCTTCTAAAATTATTGCCAAGAAGATTGTTCTTAATGGGAACTACCTTTTTTTCCGGACTTTTTATGATAAGTGTCATCTGTATTCCGGTACATTTACAATTATTTAGGGTTATTATTGCCAGCATTTGCAATTGTTTCTTTTTCATGTCATTTATCAATGTTTTTTTGTATAGCGTTGAATTATTTCCGACTTCAGTAAGAAACTCAGTGCTTGGATTTCTTTCGGTTGTTTCGCGTATTGGTCAAATTACTGCTCCGCCGGTGAATGCTCTGTCCGAAACAATATCCGGTGTCATTTACGGAGTAATGGCTATAGTTGGTACGCTTCTTTGTTATGTTTTACCTGAAACCAAAAATGTTGAATTACCCTCGACTTTTGAAGAATCTGATTTTTTTTCTCATAAAAAGGAACATTCGGAAGGAAATATTGTGAATACTGTTCGTATTAATACTCAAGAAAATGTTTAGAAAAGCTAAGAAGACTGTTTATTGTTTGATATTGTGAATAACAGAATAATTGAAGAATCTATATTATAACAATATGAAGAAATATTATAGGCAACAACACGTACTACTTAATTCGAATATTACACAAAAATGTTATAGGTAATTACACTAATTACTCTTATCGTACATTTGACTATGATTAATTTATATGGTAATAAAAACATAATTACTACCTTAGTGTTAATTAACTGAAAGGAATAATTTAATTGCTATTTTGTTGTACGTATATATCATTTGACCAATTATGAGGCTCAGTAATTTGGGGACTTGAAACGAAAAAGGATAATAAAGGAGAAAAACCCTGTTTTAAATGCTCACCCGTTACAATAGAGTTCAGTAAATCATTTCAGACGACCCTAGTTTTTGTTATATTACACAAAAAGAGTAATTGATGGAGCAAGCTCAACAAAATTCCTCTCTGAATATTTTTATCTGGAAAGATTTACGAAGTTTCATCGCAGTCATTAGTAATATCGTCCGGTTGTCTGTTTTAGAGTCCAGCGATAGTAGCTATGTATACTGAGATTATGAAGTAGTTTCATATATTATGAGCCGTTACGTGCTTGGATAGACGTCGTTTATCCAATACACAAAGGAAAATAAACAAACAAATGAATATTTCATTTAGTGGCTTCAAGTTTTTAGAATAGCTTAATTGAAGGTTCTTCACTGGTAATTAAGGAGCTTCGGAACATATTCTACCTCATTCCACTGCTGCTGTATATAATATATTGACAGATTAGTAACCAAGTAGAAAGTTATCATACTGCGATTGTGATTTTCAGCATTGTTTATAGCCCAGCATTGTTTTCATACCATTTAACGGTACCAATCGCAATCGATTGCCATTAGGTGCTATCTGGATCACGGGAACATCGAAATAATTTTGTCAGGAGCGGGGTATCACCAAATTGAATTGTCGATATTTCCCGAAGTTGCTAAACTCGGTTGATTTGTTGGTAACTAATGTTGATAATAATACCTCTACTTTTTAAGTTATGCTAATGGATGGGTAATGGATAGATACTTGACTATAATACATTTTCTCTGTGGTAGGTAATTGGTAATATCGACTTGAACATTTTGAACTTTCAATAAAACTTTCATGATTTTTTTCCATATAATCAAATAATCCATAATACAATTTTGCGCATAATTAGTATCACCTCACACTCACAATAATTCTTAAAATAAGTAATTAGACTCATGAAAGTTTTATTGGCCTTCTTACGATGTAACTAGTTAGTCGTATACCAAAAATCTTTATTCACATTTTTTTTAATTATTATATTTTTGTTTGTTAATGGTGAATAAGAGTGACATAAAATTTTGATATTAATATCAAAATTATGTTTTTATAAAAATTGATATTAAATTTTAAAACATCTCAGACAGATCAGCGTAAAATGCGAGTTTATAAGAAACAGAAGGCCCGCGACATCGTTACTTTCAATAAGCCCTATACACCAGGATAATGAAAAAAGTTTTTATTACCAAAATACTTGGTTCGGTTCGGCTGACTCGGGACAATAAGTGCCAAGTAATATAATGTTTTGTTCAAAATTTAGATCGCGTAATAACTACTTGTCGCAGGAAGGATAAAGGGAAGATAAAAATAAAGTTGTATCCAAAGATAAACATATTTACTGGATTTAAGTTATATTACCTAAAGCTCTCGGCAGAAGTTCTAGTGAAATTAACGATAATTTGTCAGAAAATAAACAAATATTCGAGCAGGGATTATAGCATCTAATGGGCGCAACCCGCCAAAGGCCTGCGGTAAATTTGGCCCACTATCCGACTGGCGGTAATAGATGAAGTTACCACACCCCTGGTTAACAAACGGTTGGCCATTTAAGTCCATAAAATTACAACAAGTTTAAATCTATAGGTTTTTAAACATTGAGAGATTGTTGGCATGGTTATTGTAACAATTTCCGCATATAGGTCTGAAATATTTTTATGTAATGATTTATACTTTACACTCCTGTATATTGTGAGACTGGTTTTAGATGCAAACGCTCTTCATCAGCACTTTTCTTATCAACATCACTATCGTTAGTGTTTCACACAATTAGTAGTGCTTTTTCTAATAGACATGATCCTATTTAATTTTGCTAATCCTTTTCTTAATATGTTTCACTCTTCCTACGAAATTTGTACAGCAAGTAATACAAGTAATACCTAAAGCAAACAGATATTTACTACTGTTCGGTAATATATTTATATTTTATTTTCATGCTGGCAATTCATTCGTGATTGATAATTTGTTATACATCGATTTAGCTCCCACCTAGTGTAGTTACTCAACTACCGAACTATGTACTCGCATAATTCGGTTCGGTCGTCTTTTCGGTAATTCAATCGCAACCGGGCAACTGAGTGAAGTTGAAGTCAAACAGGTGCAACGCAGGAAAACAGTCAAAACCATCTCGGCGCGGAGGTATCGACTGACGCCATGCACCAGAAAAAGGTTGGTGGATTCCTTTTTTGGTGTATTGCCCAGAAATGGACACTTAAATTCCTATAATCAATTAAATACTGTCCACTTTAAATTCCATTCATACATACTACAATTCTAGATAACCGGGTTCAAAACCATTAATACTCCATTCCCGAATATTCCGATCCCGGGTAAATGACAATCACCAACAACTAGGTATATTGATCTCGGACACAAAATGATCTATTAAACTTGACGATTAGTATTGCCAGGGGTCATTATTCACCTGTTTTAGTAACAGGTACATATTAAACAAGTTTTCCGTCATGAGGTACTTAAAATTCGCTTTGTGACCGCGTTATGTATCTACGCTGTAATTATGCTCAAAGGACTCTCCAACTTAAATTTCTTTTGCGGAACGTGAGCTAACTTAATGGGCAAATAAAAAGTTAATTTTGGCCTCTGCCTTGTTCTAAATACTAAATAAATAAGCTCTTGTTGCGTTATACTATTGCAAAAAATAATGTCTGAGGCATTAATGGGCAATCCAAGTGCCTACTGGAAGCCTTAGATATGGTTTAATGACTGTCATCTAACCGTCGGATTATGTCGCCCTCTGAAGCACGGAAGCGCCTATGAAATTTCAGCATAAACAGGTCTATTCGCGACCTCTCTCGAAGTTCACGCGAATCGCTTACAACTTTTTTTCACTACCTAAGAAAACTTGGTTTATCAATACAAATCTAACGATATTTTAATTATATGAATCGGTTCAGTGGTTTGGAAGATACGAGGTAATAAAGAATATTACATGCAAATACAAACATACATACATACAAGATACGCGCGAAAAACATAACCCTTCCTGACAGTGTGGTAAAAAAGAGGCGTACGACCATCGTACGACTAGCTATTTTTCCAGGCCACCTGTCAAAATGCCGTGTATGTATAACAAAAATGTTAACGTCAAACCCAAATCACAGAATAGGTACTTAAGCGTACCTACCTCCCAAATTAACAAAGAAAAGTAATTTTGTCCTCTGTGTGTGTGTCTCAGTCATATTCTTCAAGATTAAAATATGCGAAACTATAGATAAAAAATGGAGAAGTTATGCAGATCCGATCAATGATGGCATCCTCTGGTATGATGGGCAGTTTGCCGCTCGGATATTGTGACGGGAATTGACCGCAGGAATTCCGAATGCCGCAGCTTTGAAGCCAGGTATTCAGCGAGCGAATACCTACCCTTGCCAGCCAATCCTTAGATTCCATTCAACGATGTACCGTTGTTGTTTGTGAATATTTTGAACGACATCGGTTTATGATTTTATTTTTATAACCAGTTTCAATTGCACCGCTTTTTTATCAAGTAGGTAGCTACATTTTACTTTTCGAATTTCGTCGTCGCTACTAATGTAACAGATCAGACCAGGTAGGACAAATATACATATAAGTGGTCGTATAAACGTTGTTAAAAACACCTAAAACGAATGCATTTCAAATCAGAGCCCAACGTACCGTTGATTCTACCGATTTCTTTTCAAGTCGTCAAAGTGTAATCATGTTCTGTCGTAAAGTTTTAGTGACGGTTCTAAAATGGCTGTATAAATGCTCATTTACTACAAAAGAGAGCTGTAAAGGCTTCGGAATTGGAGTTGGGCCTTCCCCAGTTGTAAATATCTAATATAGAATATTCAGGTGTATATGTACAAAGCGACACCTCGAGATGGCAAAGTTGATTAAGATGTTTCTCGGAAAAGGAAGTGTAGTAATAAATTACCTTCTTTTTCGTAATTTGCTTTCATTTTCATTTTGGTTTCCATATCTATAAATAAAAGTTACGTCAAAATTAAAAAAAAATTCTAACTACATTCAAAATGTTTAATCATCCAAGCAAACAGTAGTTATATGGGTACTGCCGTCCTCAGACTAAAGGCGGTTAAGTGACAAAAAACAATTTTTGAGGTAGAGCTAAAAAACGTGGGATTATTTTGAAATCGTGCTAGTGATTATCTATAAACAATTGTTAATGTTGTCATATTATGTTAAACGCAAAAGATACATAATATATATATATTTGAACTTTAATATTAATAAAGTTCAAAAAATTGTCTATGTTACATCCCAAAAACCTTAAAAACAAGCAATCAAATTATCTACCAAACATTTTTACCCCCACAGACTTCATCTAGAGATTCAACGACGACAAAATCAACTTAGTAAATCCTCTTTGAAATTATTTCATCAAAAACATACTCAGCTATCTCGTTTCACCATGTTCGCCGCACAGGGCAGGTCAAGAGGCACGCAATTAATTATGTAGCGTTGAGCGCACACAGTTTCAATGGAGATAATGCCTGTGTGCACCCCGCCTTGGATAGCAATAATACGGAGAGCAAAACACTTCCCGGGATTAAAGCTGTTTGCGTTATCACTTTTTATTTCAGAAAGGTGTTGACAGCGAACGATTAGGGAGACGTTGAGGGATTTCCAAGAACTTTATGTATACTGGACCGCAAGCTTCGAATAGGGACCTGAAGACGGATCACGTGACATTGATGTGGAATAAGACAGGGCACTTATTATTTCGGAAAACGCCAGCAAAGTCGCAGGCAGGACGCTGGTCAGCTGTACAAGCTGTTAGTCTTAATTAAATAAATGTGACTTTACAGTGAGTTAGAGTTTGCACTTTCGTGCAAGATCTATGGGGGGTCGCTCGACAACCGAGCGGTAACTGTGAATAACACGATTGAGTCTGTGAGGCATTTCGTCTAGTCAACAAGTGCTTTTTTGGTCAACTTTTTTCAGCAGTCTCGGAAAAATATGAACGAGGTGTCATTCGATTCGGACTGGCATGTAGAAAATTCCGCTTACAAAAACTGCAAAAGTTAAACAATGAACTGAAAAACAAAAGAAGCGCTTTAATTTTTTGCAAATATCTCAAAAAGTAAATGAGATTTTTCAAATCTAAAAAAAGGTTAAAAAAGAGGAGGAAACTCAACTACATAATTGTAGGACTAATATTTATAATTTTCGCAGAGGGATGAAAATACGAAATTTGAGATGTTCGCTTCTATAGGTGTTCGGTGGGTTTGTAGAGGATGTAGAGAAACTATACCACTGATAGCTGAGTATACACCACATATCCTTCATGCCACGTGCCACAACACGACAACTAAGACTATGTAGTCAGGCGCAAATAATAAAAACTGTTCAACCCAGGTATTGTATTTCTACACGTAAGATGTCATTGAACTTCCACCTTACAAAGATTTTGTAACGTATTCTTCTAGAGAGTGACTAGAGCTGTATATCAAGCTGAAAACTATTTTCTCCATGATAAAATAACGGTCCGCGGCGTAAGCTTCTGTGCCGCCTCTGCGTGACATAAATTAAGGCACCCGGTAACCTCAGTGAATTCAGGAGGTGCAAGCTAGCCTTTGAAGACCACAGATTATGTAATGCATTATTTAAAATTGGAAGTTCATGTTTTGTTAAACTGTAGAGAAGTTTGAATTTCCGTTCTGGATATGTGTGTTTTTGTTTCTGTGTGTTGTCCATGGCACCCATGACACAGGGAATCCTAGTGAATGTGTAGCGCTAAAAAAGATACGGGAGCGATTTGAAAGTTCTTCTGTCATAGGAGAAGGTTAAACTCTAATCGCGGACCTGACGCATATCTAATTTTTATTTTATTTTACTAGCCGTTACATTTAACCTTTCTTAATGGGGCATCTCGTCGTAGATGGACTAATAATTCGACATAATTGCTACTTTCATTGCTACTACACCCTTGGAAGCTATACCGAAGCTAGAATATAAGCTAGTATAAATAATTTAATAACCAAGATGTAACACGTAAAATAATATCCATTAGACCAGAGCTGAATGTGAACCTCTTGCAAATTCCCTGAAGCGCCCCTTATCGCCTCGTGCTCGTGTGCAGTATATAAATCACTGACTGGCTGTTGATACGATGTTGTAATAGGAAACTTCACAGCGTTTATAACGTATTATACAGTGTTAGCAAAGACCGTTTAAAAACGCTTGAAGTAATACAATGTTTATAATTAACTGTTTAAGGTGCAGTCACCTGCAGAGAAAAGTAACCCATCTTTTACTGTGTATTTATTAAAAGATGGGTCACTTTTCTTTGCAGAGGACTGTACATATTAGTGACTGATAAAAATAAATGACAAGTGCACAACAAGTAAAAATTATAATTATTTAGTCATAGCTCGGCTCAGAATACTGACTTTAGCAAAAAAGAAATCAAAAAGCGACTTTAACATGACCTGGAGAGATATCTGTAGATATTTAAAGATATTTAGATGTACCTAATAATATTACCTAGTAGTAGCTAATAAACACGTATCGCCTCTTGAGTCACGAGTCTTGAGTGAGTCTTGACAAGACACGGACAGATTAAAGGAAACAACCTGGAGAGATATCTGTAGATATTTAAAGATATTTAGATGTACCTAATATTACATAGTAGTAGCTAATAAACACGTATCGCCTCTTGAGTCACGAGTCTTGAGTGAGTGAGTCTTGACAAGACACGGACAGATTAAAGGAAACAGACATAACAAAGCCCGCTTTTAGAGAGGGATTTAATGAGCTAACAAAGAGCTTTGATGAAATATTAAAGGCACACATCAAGGAAGAGGGATTAAGATGTGTTCGGAGAAATGGTAACGAAAGGTCCTTGAATGGAGACGACATAGGTAGATTTCAGTTTGGGTACTTATTATTAAATCTTCTGATACTTAAAGGTATTCAAATATATTGATCAGGAGGTTCAGCTTATTTACACCTAGGAGCAAAGGTAAATTATGCCATCTAAATCCCCATCTATCCATCAGCCCATGGAGATCCACTGCTGGACATAGGTAACTTCTGCCACTCTGACCGATCCTGAGCCAACTAAATAATAATTAGAATTTATTTACCTATTAATTAAGTTCTAGTGAATTAACCCAGGTGAAGAATACATAAACAGTATAAAAAATATTAAAAAAACTAGTCGAATTGAATACGTACTCCTTTTTTGAAGTAGGTTAAAAAGCGTTTTAAAAAGGAAGCGAGGGTCTTATTATTTCAGAATTTGAAAAAATGTTTAAGCCATCACGTAGAAGTTTTTGGCATGCCTGGCTCATCACACAGATGGGTTTTGGACATTAAATATGAATATACCCGTACGCCTAATAGTACCTACGATATCAATAAATATTTATTTATTTATTTATTTAATCTTTATTGACCACAAAAACACGGTACAATTGGCGAGCTTAATGCTTAAATGCATTCTCTACCAGCTAACCATCAGGCCAAACAGATATGCACGAAGAGCATATAAAAAAAATATTCTTATTCATCATAATACTTACCGATAATAGAGACATCCAGTGCCCACATAGACATATTAATACATATATGAGTTCCAGTTATACCTACTGATGAGCAAGTACTCCATTGTAACCATTCAATGTGAATCCGGACGAGTTTGAATGCATTTAATCTTCCCAGTGAGCTTAGCGTAATATTACTGTGACGTCACCACAATCGCACTCAATCTCGGCTGGATATTAAGTTTCCGCACATGTAGCATTGAATGGTTATGTTGTGTAAGGATTATTTATAGGCGAGATATTCAGTTGTTACTAATGTAATGAAACAGCACTGTTTAAGCGCGGACAGTGATATGTTTCTGACATTATGTTGATCATACGCATGATTACGATGTGAAATGTTTTGGTTTATTTCTGAAGTATTTATTAATAAATGCAGCACGAAAAACGGATTCTATTGTGGGTGGACACACAATATAAATATCAGACCAATCAGTGCCACTGTTCAATAGTGCTGCGTCACATACATATAATATAACATATATGTTCAGTTATACAGTTATGATTAACGAATGTGTATTGATGTGTACTCCTGATACGCCAACAATTACGTTTAAATATTTAATTTAATTTAATGAATTCTTCGTAGTAACAATAGTATAATTCTTGGCAAAAAATAACCGACTACAAAATTAGGGATCACTCAAAAACTACTGGCTAGCTCAAATTTAAGTGGGACTACATGACAAGCACCATCTTTCGATTAAAAAATATGGATCGTCAAAATCGGTTTACCTAGTCGAAAGTTCTGAGGTAACCAATTAAAAAAATACAGTCGAATTGAACATCTCCTCCTGTTTGAAGTCGGTAAAAAATTTGTATTGTAAAAGAAGAGCAAATTAACAAAGTAAATAATTGGCCCGGTCGAGCATTTAATCCGGGACCCTTTATCGACAAGGGACTATTGTGATAAGTAAAGGTAATAATATACATACTTAATAATGTATTAACAAAATTCCAAAATGTTATGGACGGTAGTGGTAAAATTATGGTATGATGTACTATGATACATTGCTTATGTTATTTAACTTTTTAATAACTATGAAAATATTTTCAATAAGGGACAGTCTTAGTAAGTAAATAAGTAGTATTTTTATATTATAGAAATTCGCTCTTCGTGTGTTTCTGTTTGGCCTAATGTTTAGCTGGCAGAGAATGCATTATGCATTAAGCTCGCCTTTTGTACCTTAATCATGTTTTGTGGTCAATAAAGATTAAATAAATAAATAAATAAATTGCCAAATCCCCCGCCGCGCTAATGCCTATGTCCTCACCACGTCCGTCCGGACATCGTCATTCGGCGCGATGATCGCACGCGAGATAATTGCAGAGAGTTGCGCGCAGGAAATAATGTTCCATTGTCAACACGGATTACTATTTCCGCAACCCCTGCAATGAACAATCCTTAGCTAGGGGTTATTATCGCAGTGGACGGTTTTAGTGTGAATGCTGAATACATCGGAATAGATGAAAGGATGATGTTGTAACTAGTACGAGTAAATGAGTATACCTACGGTTCACGTATTAGGGTCACTAGAAAAGATTGAAATATTTAGATTAAGTTTAGTTAAGCTATTTTCGTTTAGTGTTAGTTTAGAGAGGGTTATTATAAACGTTGTTGAGAAGATGTTACCTTGTTCAAATTAAGGTGAAATGCTTTATAATATGTTTCTTTTTTACTTTTTCATTGCATTTAGCTACCTCGTCGGTGATGTTTTTGTCATCAATTTTAATAAAAAATCATTGGGTCTATAATAAGAAATCATTGGGTAATACAAATTTTTGGCTAAAAATACATATATATCTATATTTTTTCCTTTAATTTAATACAAGCAAATTTACAAAAACTTTAATCATAAAGCTTTGCATAAACCGTATCGGTTTGTCCGCTAGCTTGTTAACCTGAAACTCAAGAAAACAGATAAAAGGTTAATTACCTACCTACCTAATTACTAAAATATTTTTGCTTCTATTTTGTTTACTTAATTTGCTATTCTTATACAATGTTACCAGAAAAACATAATATCTTTTTAGTTTGCTGGCCATGGCTAAAGTCAATCAGCTAAGCCCAACCGCCAAATAAAAACATAAAAGCAATTTCCAGTTCCACAATACCGTTGGCAATGATTTTGTAACAGCTGAATTATCGCCATGTATTGAAACTGGTCCAAAAGCAGCACTCCAACAATATTTACGGCAGCAATTCGAGCAAACTTCAGTAATATCGTCTTCGCACGAAATTACAGCAACGAATCGAAACAGAAGCCACAAATTGCGAATTGCCGCAAAAAGGGCGAGCAGCACAAGTTGTTACAATAACAAGAGTGTTAAGTCGCGACGTGGAAATAATGAAATGGTTGCGACAGTTTAGCACTTCCGATGGAGCCATAGAACACGACAGCTCTCGCTTATGCCATTCATAAGCATTATGCATTATGCTTGCAATTTGGTCTTTTATGTTACCAAAGTTATTACAACTTCTTGACCGTAGTACGGTTGGGATTGTCCTGTTGATTGGACCACCGTCAAGTTTTTTTTCGGTAATACAATTGACCGGACAATGGTAAAATAAATTCCCTGGTACAGTTAACTGGATATGCGACAATTCTTACTATCTGTAGTACAGACAACTGCATCACCTTAATAATGTTTATTTTATTTGCTGTTAGTACACTTAAATATAAGCAATTTAAGGCAAACTCTCAGGCTCGCTAATCCATCATTATCGCACGAGTTGAAAGTATTTTTTGGCCTTTGGGAGGCCTATGAATATTTGTCATTTAGATTGATAAGCCCTCTGCTATGTCTGGAGTATGAAAGTAGGGTACTAGAGCAGGTTCGTCCTTATAAATTTTGAAAATATTTCATGCTTTCTAATGGACTACCTGAAGGCTGAACTATAAACACTTTTGACCCTTAGTTAAACTCGGTTTCCGTGAGTAGATACATCCCTCTCAATGATATTATGATTATTTTGCCATTGAATGTCTATAAACAAGGAGATTAGTATAAGAAAGCAAACTAAGGATAGATCCGAAGTATTGTTAAAAACAATAATAATAACAATTATTTAAAGGCTTTCCGTGTTTTAAACAAAATATTACAAAAAGAAAAGAGCCTTACCTAAAATGAAAATTATCTCATTATTTTTGAAAGAAAATTCCAAGCAAACTAAAATATTGTATGAGAGTTGTTTGTTCTAAAGTAAAATCAACCGCTCCTGTAATGGCCACCGAGAGACTGCGTAGGTTATGAAAAAAGTAAAGCCATTTTGGGCGGCAATCGTGCCGCCATATTTGTAGCTGTTCACACTCCGGCCGTGAACGTGGCGTTCTTATAAAATGCAGCAAATGGGTCTTTCCATACACCTTGTGCACATGCAAATTTGAATACATGCAAGCTCTAACAGAAAATCTTTTAAGACACTTGGGTAACTCGGTATTACAGAACTAGTGTACGTAGTTTTCGAACAAACGCTGTTATTTGTTCATAACTATCATTCCGAGCCATCATTAGGTAGAACAGTAGGTTCTAACTGTTGGGATCACGTTATCGAATAAGTGTAGACTACGTTGTTACAGTCCACCAGGTTGGCTGATTGCAGACAAAAAATTAGTACTTTTAATTTCCTAATAAGCATTAAGTAATCATAATAAAGTTGTTAGGAAAGTGGTATCATTCCATTTACAATTTTGTTTGACTTTGCTTTGATGAAAATGACCCTTATCTGTTCCACTAGTATGCCGACTCTGTAAATTCTAGAACACACGTCTTTTGAAGGTTCTCCTGGCTCCAATTTTAAGGCCTTTCAGGTTGGGAAGAAATCAGATTTAAAAAAAACCGCAAAAAGCAATGTAACTGTATATAAAAATAAATAAAATGCATGTATTAAAAATTGTATCTGCACTACACACTACTCAGTGTTCGTTACATAATGTTATAGAAACATATTATTATTTTCATGTTATATTATATTTCATATTTTTATACGTAGTGATAAATGAAAATGAAGCTAGGAATCTTATTTCCGTCCTTTTGGTAATATTCTATTATACTAGTGTTTTAATAGTAGTAGAATGCTGTACACGCTGTTTTTATTAGAAACTCCATACCACGTCCGTAGTTTTTTGCAGTTATAAAACTGCTATCGTTATATTTTTTACTATTTTTGACATGGCTATTTGAATTTGAAGGAGATTTTTTATTCGGTTCGATTTTACATGAACGAATTTGGTTGAAAATAAATTCGACCTGGCGAGCCATGACTCTCGGGATTCTTTAAGTTAAAGTCTGAATGCTGCAAACTTACAATGAGGCAATAGCTTATAAAAGGGAGATAAAAAAGATATACCATTATGAAACACAACAGGTTTATATTTCCGTGAAGATGCCGCAATCCGTCGTTCGCTCCTGCAACGGAAGGAATGTAAACTTCAATTTACTTTTCATATAAATATCTATAAATAAGATGCGCTTCCTTTGTGCTGGAATGAATTGTGCTTCCGTATTGTTAAGTGAAAGTAGACTTCCTTAGATTGTCAGACCGCATGAACGCTGAGAATAAAAAAGGGTAGAGTTATTTCAAGACTATCAAACCAATTAGGTTATGATTTGCCTTTTGTAAAATAATGAGATTTTTTAAATTTTACTATCCGGTATCCGGCCTGATATTTAATTACTATCCGGTATCCGGCCAGATAGTAAAAAAGGTCGGATAGGCCATATACCAGATAGTTACTGAATATCCGTTTCACCTCTAGTTGACATCGCCATCCAAATTCACAATTTTACAACTCTTATTAATATGAGTCTCATTTATATTAATTTGTTAATTTATTCTCCTCTATCTGATTTATTTTAATTTTATTTTGTTGACGTTCGAAAAGTGTTCATACTGAAACAAAATCGAGTGAAAATTAATTTCATGTCAACATCTACAAATAGCAAATAATCCTTTTCATTTATTATTTGCTTCTTAATAGAAACAACTTTTTGATTAATATTATGGTTTACTTGTTTTGTTTTTAAACTACGAGACCTGTCCTTTTACTGAAACGAATTGCGCCTTCATATTGCTGAACGGGATGACTTCATATCGTAGTGTTTTTCAATCTTCCACAGTTGTGTTCATTTTCTTTGTTGGCTGAAAACTTTTGTCCTTTTGTTTCATTTGAGCATTTTGTGGATTTAAGTTTGTTTTTAAATGAAAATCTGGGAGATTAATGATTTTCGTCGCACTGCTGAAATTACAAGCTAGCGTGTAAAGTTGAAAATATTTTTCCAGGCTTAGGTATTAACTCGTTTCCTTAAACATATTTATATAAATATATAAAAATGTTAGTAAAGTATAAACATGTTTCTTTTATCTAACTTTAAACTCTGTGTAATATTTAAAAAGTAAAAAATTGTTTGTATCGAGGATCAACGAATACAAACCAGATTCTCTGCGGTTGAAATTCAACTGTAACAAATTTTGTCTAAGGATTACTTTACGTTGAGATAGTGAACCTAAATTAACTAATTAAATAAAGCTTTCTGCACGTCTTCTGTATGTTATAGAACTTTAAGTATGCCGCAACTCATAATCCTACTTTTTAACATTATTCTTAAAAAACAGTCCAAAGTTTTTCTCTTCACGTATCATTTTTTGGTGATTTATAGATAAGACCAGTGGTTCTTAACCTTCTAGGGCTGAGACCATGTAACGAAAATTCTGTCTTGCCTTGGACCAGCAAGTATCTTTCATTCTTTAATCTCAATAGGTACAAAGATAATTAAAAAGCAAGTTTAATTTGTTAGCCATCTAAATTTTTACCTGTTTTTTTTGAGAAATTTATAATACAGTCACTTCATATTCAATATTTTTAGGAAGTTTTCGCGGTTCCGATGCTTCCAGGGACCACAAGTGGTCCGCGTACCATAGTTTAAGAACCACTGGATTAAACTAATATCGATTTAAAAATAATAAATTTATCTTCATGGTGATAAATAAGACACACTAGGTAATTTAAATAACTCCATCACAATTCCATCACTACGCAATAGTTGGCGCAAATATTTGTATTGCGCGATGTGTCGTTCATGCAAACAGTCGCATTTCCTTCGGCTTCAAACAAAGCCAGGTATCTGGTTTCGATATTGAAAACAAACTGGATGGTATGCGAAATTGTTCGCGCGGAAGAATTGTTGACACAGTGATATTGGGTGGAAATCCATAGAGCTTGTTGGTAAGCGCGTCGAAGTACCGGCATGAAGGATTTGTTTCATCGTCGGCGAATGAATGTAGTGCTTAATTAAAAATGTTTGAGGACACAGAAATGAAAATAGCCCTGCCGTCGCGTGGCTGAGGTATTAGGCTCACTTCTATTATATATTTTTATTGATAGCTGGTATAGTTCAGCTGTGCCAACACAAGAAAAAATCATTTTACTTGGTTTTTGAACGCCTACCTGTCATGGTGACGGAGACAGTGTAACGAAGAGGAGCCATCATGCCACGGGGTAAGTTTAATCAATTTGAATCAATACCAAACTTATTTACGCTGGTTTATTATTTACTAGCTGTTGCCTGTTGCCTGTTGCTTCGCACGCGGAAATTATGCTAATCATATTTGTACCCCTTACAGAAGAAAATTTAAGAACAGGTTAATTTATATTGAAGTACTCTTATTTAGGAATTTATATACCTACTGAAACGTACGATACAGTCACTAATCATTCCTGTGGGAGCGGGTTTTGTAAAATAAACAACATTTTTTTTTCTTTTTCATTAAAATTTTTGAAAAACTCGAAAACATGTATTCCATCAATTAAAGGAGGAACGTTTGTTGCAAATTTAAAACAAATCGTTGATATTTTAAAAATATTTCCATACAAAGTTCAGTCCAATGGATCAGCAATTCAGCATGTAGTCAGACTAGTTAGATACAAAAACCGTAATCTCGGTTATGTCGGAAATCTATTCGCGAAAATAAGATTGGTTTATGCAAAGTAATGTAAAGCTAGCTTTAGTTGGTTTTATGGAGCTTTGGATTCTGAAAAACAATCAACTTTGTATATTTGTGTACTAAGACGTTTTACTTATTAGAAAACCTTTCAATTTGGTGTTAAGTCGTGTTACTAGTGCCTAGATAAAAATCAGCTAACGCCCCAACTCAGAGTCACTAACGGTTACTTAAATCGCTCCTTAGTACAGAATTTGTATGGTGATTATTTACTAAGGAGTGATTTAAGTAACCGTTAGTGACTCTGAGTTGGGACGTAAGTGCGTGTCAGGCCACGCGCAATGTAAGGTTCCGTAGCAGTAAGCTAATGGACTATTACTCATAAAATTCTTAAGCTAACCTGGCCGTGATAGTTTTCCTTTTAAATTTATTATATTTTGTATACTATTGCTATGAATTTTTGACATGTCTAAGGTAAACCATATAGCTGATAGGAACACGTGATTTTTCATTACTTGACTTTTTGAGCAGTGTGTGACGTGTGTTATTATTTGCACAATAATTCTTGCCAAAAAATAACCGACTTCTTTATGGATTATTCAAAAACTACTCGTCATATCTCGCTCAAATTAAGTGTGACCACATGACTAGCTTTCGATTAAAAAAGAATCATCAAAATCGGTTCAGTCGAAAGTTCTGAGGTAACAATCATTAAAAAAAATACAGTCGAATTGAATACCTCCTCCTTTTTTGAAGTCGGTTAAAAAGGTCTTTGAATAGCATCTTTGGTAAAGAATGCTTTCTGGTGAGATTTTTCTTATAATGCTTATAACCTTTGTTTGATACGGAGGGAATGGTTAATGCGTCAATTCAGTTAAGGGGTATCCCAGCAGTAAAGGTTAATAATCAAAATTTTAGTAACAAAAAATAACCGACTTCAAAGTTACTCAAATACAACTTGTCAGATCTCGTTCAAATTTATGTGGGACTGCATGAAAAGAACCTGCTTTCGATTAAAAAAAGAATCATCAAAATCGGTTCGCCCAGTCAAAAGTTCTGAGGTAACAAACATAAAAAAAGTTCAGTCAAATTGAGAACCTCCTCCTTTTTTTTAAAGTCGGTTAAAAAGCTTACTGAATGCGCGGAAAATTTACTATGCTTTACATATTATAGACTGGGAATAGTAATGCGTTGTATTAATTACTTAATTAATTAATATTGTCAATCATACATCGCTTATAATATTAATAAGGCGACGTATGTCAATGATGCTAAAATGTAATGCGAAATACTGGACATTGTACTTGCGGTTAATGTAGGTATCTATAATTTAAATTAAGCCTCATAAAAATAATGTAATTGAGAATAAATAGTTATTTTATCTCTTACTATCAGATAAAAACTCCTACTATCAGATAAAAAATAGAGAACAAAAATCGCAGCATTGTTAAAGTTATGCTCTTTAAATTAATTGTATTAGATAATATGCGGATATCTTTGTTTTGCATGTACCTAAATATTAGAAAAAAATAAGCTGACGTGTGACCTAACAACCGCTGTCCCTAACATAGGTAATTAAGAGGGTAAGACGAAGACACTTCTTTTAAAGACTTCTGAACGATTCAAAATTTAGATTTCAAAACTTGAAAATTTCAGGTACTAAATTATTCAACAACTCCTGTTTTCTGTTTTTTTCTTCTACTCCGTTACTTTTCTTTTTCTATCTTAAATGACTCTGGGCAAGACAAACACCATCTTCCGGTACCACTGACAACAGCGATTTTTAGTCATGGCCTGACTTTAAAACGTAGCTACATAAACACTGACTTCGACTAAAAAAATGTATGTAAGTACTCGCATAGAATTATGTGTTCCTTTGATAATTTTTATGTCATGTACTCTGCAACTTTCCATATTACTCCAACAATAAAATGAACATGGTACCTACTGACTGAATTAAACTGCCATAATATTTAACAATATCTGTTTGGAACATTAATGGCTGTGACAATGATAACGGTGCAGTGAAGTGTGCAGTGTCACCCAAATTGGGTGAAGTGGTTGCAAAATGCAAATACAGCCGAGCCTGCCCTTGATGGAGTGGCTATACAAATGGTGATACTGGATGAAACGTTAAAATAATACTGGGTAGCTAGGATCAATTCATATCATAAAATACGAATATTTTTTATGAAACTAACCGTAAACCAGCTGACTGGCCACCTGGTGTATTAATTGCCGATTAAGATAGAACAGAAAAGAAAGAATAAAAGGAAAGAACTGGATCTCGAACCCCCAGACAGTAGAGTCGTCGTTTGGCTGATTTAAGGATGGTCAGGTAGAAACAGGCTTCATAGAAATATAATAATCCTTTTGCGAAGCCTTACCACAAAGCGGAAGAGGCCGTCTCCTATTCATGGGGACAAGCATTGCGCAATGCACATGGCACTACTGCAGGACTTAGTAGGAAAAAGAAACCTAATACAGGTCCTTGTGAATTTATGTGATTATGCTTAGCTTCGATTGTTCATCCCGAATCCTAATTATTTTTCATTGTAGAAAAGATAAATAGTTAAAAAAAGTAAAGAACTATTCTCTGAATGTCTTTTAAATAGTTTTTGATGTAACGATACTAAAATATCGCCTTAAACCAACATCCCCCTGTATCCTTCTTGCTTATTCTTGCACTAAGAGTATCGGTTACCACCGTTTATTCTCTTACTACTACCGCTTTAGTACGCATCTTTCGTACGCACATAAAATTTCACAGCACATTGTGACTCAGTTACATAACAGTTTCCGTTCGCACGGTCTATGTTTTATCTACTCCATCTGCGTGAAGTTATTCCAGTACAGACATTATGTAACACCCGAAGTGTTTCCAAATACGCCTTCATGTCACGGAGATGTTATAAAGGGGTAGTTTATATAACAATCGGGGGAGTAAGAAAAATACAAGCCAAACGAAACGTAGCACTCCGGGCGGTAAAGCAGAGGAAATTGTATGTAAACGCAACACCCGCGTCTGTGCTTCTTTAGGTTGGGTAAGTTGCTTGAACGCAAGGCTTTTTCATTTTCAATGATGCTTTCATGTGACGTCAAGCCTTTCAATATCCGAAATTCGGGTGATGGAGGTTTTTAAGTTAACTTTTTAAGACCACAGTTCTTATAAATTAATTAAAATCTTTGAAGTAATTTTTGACAAATTCAATTGCGGCTGAATTTCGACTGCAGCGCAGCTCTGGTGTTCAATAGAAATATAAAAAGTATTATCAGCATTGACATTAACATTTCGGTTTGCTTAACGAAATGCTCATCGAATTCATCTCGAAATTTCTACTTCCTAACGTAAACTTCACTTTAGTTTAGCGTACATTATTTATGGAAAAATTCGGCAAACAAGCTCACGGTCCACCTGATGGTAAGAGTTTATCGCCGCCCGTGGACATCAGCGACACCAAAGGAATCACTGATGCTTTGCCGTCTAAGAAAGAGAGAAGAAGAGAATTGAGAAAGAACTAGCTCACCAGTCTCCCTTCAGAACATGACGAGTCGTTCAGCGGCTGACTAAAGTAAGAGGATAGTAGCGTTCCAGGTAACCTACGAAGAAATAATATTAGCAAAATGGTGTTCATGAACAATAATTAAAACCAGTGTTATCAATATAATCCATCCGAAAAGCCCTACCACCAGCGAGCTGGATTTAATCGCTTTTTATGACGCTTCTTTTTTAGTATCTAAGCCGCTTCAATACGGCATAAACGTTAAAATCTACATTTAAAGCTTTATCCAATCAACCTACATCATCTACAACAGCTTGCAATCTGTAGAATGTAGATAAAACTAGCGAGTGTAAACGAAGCATTGCAGCTAAAAAGTGGCGAACTTATAATGGCCGCCGCTGCCACTTTCCTTGCGCGGAACCGCGCCAAATGAGAGTTCTGCAGGTTTTGTTTCGTTCTGTATTTATTTTATTAACCGACTTCAAAAAAGGAGGAGGTTCTCAATTCGACTGTATTTTTTTTTTTTTTTTTTTTTTTTTTTTATGTTTGTTACCTCAGAACTTTGGACTGGGCAAACCGATTTTGATGATTCTTTTTTTAATCGAAAGCTGGTGGCTGTCATGTGGTCCCACATAAATTTTATTGAGATCTGACAACGGCATCCATGAGAAAACTACATAAGTCGTAAATTTGTGTTAAGATGTGCGCGACAAATTGACGAATAACTCAATATCACGCCAACCGATTTCGATGATTCTTTTTTTAATCGAAAGCAGGCGCTTGTCTTGTGGTCTCACATAAATTTGAACGAGATCTGACAACCATGTAGTTTTTGATACTTTGAAGTCGGTTATTTTTTGTTAGTAAAATTTAGATTATTCCACTGTACCTACATGGTTTATGTCGGCCTTAAAAAAGCTAACAGGGTCCCGTAAGGTCAGTATTACAATGTAAATCTACATGACCACAATCCCACCTGATGGTAAGTGGAGAATATGTGGTTCAAGGTGGTGAGCACATTAACTTAGTAACAGCCTATTGACTCTTTTCTTGAAGACCTCCGTCGTCGTGACCGACGTCACAGGCAGGCGGGAATGCTGACGCAGGTAAGTTATTTCAGTCCTTTGCGGTGCGTATAAGGAATGACGAGGAAAACCGCGTTATCCGTACCGGTGGGATGTTCACGACAAAAGGATGGATACCCGCCGTGTGTAATTAAAACTTTTTTGAAATTGAATTGACTCCAAGAGTCATTCTTCTGCTTCTGCAATATCTTTAAATAATACATTCTGAGCGTAACGAAACTTAACGTAACGCCAATGTAATTTTTCTTCATAGCGTGTAATATTTTCTTCACAACGCGGCACCGCTTCTGAAAAAGGTTGCCTTTTATTTGATTCTTGAGAAAAGTTTCTTCATGATGTAAATATAAAATATCTACTATTAAAATCTTAATAAATGCTAATCGTTTAAGGTGCATTTAATACAATAAATAAATAATTGGATCGAGCTTTCCTAAGCGCAGCGTTCGGGTACTCGTTATGTATGTATATGAATTATAGTTTCAATACACCCGTTTTACTTCCCTTCCATAGTTTTAGGTTTTTGGCTATATCATTGACTTAAAATCACACAAGTAATAGTAGAAAACGTTATTATATTGAACGTACGTTACATGTACTGTACGTTAAATATCGTACGGAATCATGGTGTTAATAGTAAACAGGATTTCATAAATCACGCCTTTACTTTTAAATTATGTCGCGTTCACACTCCTGTAGTATTGTATTTTTTAACTTCTGAACATTTTAAGACCACGTAGTCAAAACCGAACCCGTCCATCTGTCCATCCATTCATCCATCCGTCCGCAGAATAGTGCAGAGATAGAAAGCTGTAATTTGACATGGACATTTATATTTATAAAAGATACAAAGTTGTAGAATAAAATCTTAAAAAAAATTCACGGTACCTCCCCTAGGTACAGGTAAAGTGGGGAAGGTTTCTTTTTTTGACATCTACCACACAGTGTGGGGTATTGTTGAAAAGGTCTTTCAAAAATTTTATGGTTCCAGGAATACCACTTTTCGATTAAGAAAAATTCATGGCAGCGAATGATGAATTTAAAAGGAAAACTATCACGCCTAGATAAGCGTAGTTAGTGGTTAATAGTCTATGAACTATGGTACCCTCAATAGCGCGTGGTCTGAAACGTACATGGCCGGTTTTTCAATAAGAAGAATCAATGTGTGTATGTGTATGTATTTACGCACCTATGTATCTCTTTAACGATTTTGCACCGTACACAGATTTTACTACACTACTAAAACTTCCGAAAATGTTGCCTTACAACTTTAGTATTTCGCCGTGTATAAAGCCAGAGCTTATGGTTAACAACTTTACTCGTATGAACACAGCCTTACACAACGTCAGGACTTTTCCAGCGATACAAACAGAATGCGAAATTCAATGTAGGTACGAATAACTTCATTCAATATTCATACATTTGCACTTGTGTAACACAACCGATTTAAAGCTTTATTTTATTTCGCATAGCGCCTAAAATCAACTGTGGGTATATCGAATGTAATGTTTAGATAAAAATAGGGTTATCGTCCATGTTGGATGTATAATATTGGAGAAAAATATACTGTAATCCATTATCACTACATACCATTTATGACTTTATTATATTAATGTCATTTTTATTATATTGCACGTATTTTTGAAGTCATTTTATAATAAATTAAAGTTGAATTACAATGTTATTGCGGTTGTCATAAATGTATACCTCGTAATAAGGTGTAGTTATTTTTTATGTAATTAATTAATGATCCATTTGATATACAAATGGCTAACGTTAGCTATCAGTGACTAAAAAAGAAGAGAGAGAAAAGAAAAGATTATATTATTAGAAATGAAATGAAAAAAGTTTTATTCGAAGTAGGTGTGTTACAGTCGCTTTTCAAATTAGATATTTTAACTTAAAGTTAAAACGGACGATGCGTGGATGTATCTAATATTACAAATGTATGTAGGCGATTGTATCTAATCTACATAATAATTATAACTGGTCTGCTAATTTCTTGAAAATTGTCATAAAAAGCATTTTAACAAGGAAAATCTCTATTTTTGTTTATGTTTATCCGTATCGTCTTTTGTCGTTTAACTAGTATCTATTAGCAATATTGTGAATATTTTTTCATGAAAATAATTGAGCAGACGTACAGCAATATGCTAATAGCTACCGTCACCCATGAAGACCAGTAATGATAGGAAACCACGATGACCTTTCTACGTCAACATGTCTCTCGTACACGAGACGCATTATATAATCGCCGGCGGGAAGGGACGTCTGAACGCGAAAAGGCGTCTCGTTTGACTTCAGTTTTATTTTTATTTAAATTTTAAACGTGGAACGACGTGTAATGTCGTGTTTGGGTGTTGGTGCTGCGCGGTAGGTGGCGGTAGCACTGGCATTTTAATCTATTGTTTATAAACGACACGGAAGCAATAATAGTCTTGTGTTTAGAATATCGGACATTCAGCTGAACTTGAACCCTGCATATTTTATAATTACCTATAACTCAATATCATCCAAAATGTCGCTTAAACCAATCAGCCTTTCACCCGTCGATCGATGACAAATTATGTTGTTATTAGAAATTAATTATAAGTAGGTACTTGCTGTAATACCGTGAGCAAACCTGCACACTTAAGAGTTCTTTATAATCTTCATAGGAGTATATCTGCCGATCTGACGATGACCAGTGTGGTAGAACTCTATATTAATATTTTCTAAACAATTTGTAGCTGAATGTGAAGTTGACAGTTCATTTGACAATAACAATAGCAATAACCGGCCAAAATCGATCAGTATTCGTTAGCGTTAAGTTATGACGTCATTTGACGATTGTCAAAATGGTGCAACCCATTTTTTATGATTTTTTGCCTAACTGGTACTATAACTGTTCTGCTATTGTTAAAGTAAGATCGTGCAACCCACCCTAATTAATCTTATGGTCAGAGGAGACTAGAGTTCAGCTTACAAAGAAAAAACATGTATATAAAACAACATTATCAACTTAAGTTAAAGATTTTTCAATATTATAATTACATTCATTAGCAATTTAATATTACAAACATTAGTTAACTTAACAATTAGCTATACACATACTTGTTTAACGCGATACTCGTTCTGAATGCATGTTGTCTACGCCTCTAATTATAATAGCATTAAGAAATTACTGTTATTGAATAAGTTTATTATGTTTGAATTAATGCATATTATGTTGGCGTTCAATAAATAAATAAATAAATAAATAAATAAATAAAAGTTTAAGATGTACAATAAAAATATTATGTTGACCTCAAACGAGTTACTCTTTTGTTTTCTCTGATACCTAAGAAGTCAGTTATCGCTAGTCTCTACCTAAGTAAACCAATGAAATCATTTTCACGAATAAGTAACAAATACGGTAAAACATGAGGCCTTCCACAATATAATATATCAAGTGTACTAATATCTGAGTCGTGACCTAGATAAGGTAAAGTAATCTTTCTTCTGCACGAAAACAAAGGAGTCCTTTAAAACCTATCTCTGGGCTAGCGCTGGGGAAATAAAGCATTAGTCAAGGAGCTAAATCTTCAACATTTATCACTTGCCTAGCTCACGGAGCTGTTCTCTGACAAGCTGCTTACATGCAGAAGATAACATTATCACTGAAGTATTTCGAACCAAGCTTTTAGGAATAGTTTGATAAACTAGTTTGAATATATTCTCTATTAGGTTAGCTTACCAATTTTTCACATTATTTTTAAACAACATGTTCTTAAACATGTAAACGTTGTATGTACCTAACTCGTTTACTAGACTGACTCGAGAGAATTTTTTTTTGAGGGCACCTCAATTTTATTTAACTGAAATAGAAACAAACCAAACGGACTTTGAAAGGACCTGCAAAGAAAATTTTTATGGCAATAGCTACGATCCAACTGATTGTAAGTGGCTATCGTTGCCCATGGATGTCAGCAACACCATCACTGATGCGTTAAGAGAGAAGAAAAAGAAAGAATCTGGAACACCGATCAATTACGTTACGGCACTGGGCTGCTAATAGGTTGATAGAATCAAGATAAACTTGTTGTTTTACCTATTTCAATTACCTAACAAGAACTACAGAAGCTGTTCGTATTTTCATTTTCAAATATTTAACTTAACCTGCAAGCTCTCAAAGAGGGCAAATTAACAAACGCCTGTAGGTACCCTTTGCGGCGTGCTTTGCGCATTGCTCCGGGATAAAGTGACGGGGATTTTGTGATCCATTCGACTTAGCGAGAAAATTTTTAAGCTGGAAAAAATCTGTTGTTTCGTTAAAAATACAATGAAATATCCAAAGTGGTTTTGTAATGGTTTTGTAATCCAAAAAAAGGTCATCATGAAACCACGACCGCTCTGTCAAGAGCGACCGACTAAGGAGGAGGTTTTGTAATGTAATGTTATTGATACCAGTTGATGATGGAACGCAAAGCTGTTAGCATGTATATTCACGTATTTTCAAAATTGAAAAAATATATAAATTTGGCAACATGTTTATAAAAGTTAGCTAATTAAGAAGGCTACTAATCACAGTAGAATATTTTCAGCTTTATTTTAAACTGTTATTTAATTTATCAATATCTTATACGACACTAACAAAATACTTGTGTCAATTTATTTATACGTAACGTAATCAAAATTTAATCAATGAATAACATCTACTATCATAATAACTTACAACATCTCGTAATAAATATAAGTGCTCCTTACCCTAAACCTTGACGGGCCAGGAAATTATATCCACAAGACACTCTAAAGGGCAGCCCCAACCCAAGTGGATTTAACCCAATTAATCCCTGGGACCTCTTATTGCGAAGCGCGTTAAACCCACTAGACCCCAGCTCACGAAAATCACTTGTGACTGCAGGATTGACTCATTAATTTTGGTTTTTATTTGGTCCAATCTATTGATGGCCCCAAAACTGTGGTTTATGAAGGCTGTTATCTGTGATGGCCTGGCTGTGTAAATGTCGGTACACTTCTCAAAGTTTTTGAAACTTATGTGGGGTTTAGATAATAATTATCGCTTGCATTGGTGAAGGATTAAAATAGTTCTGCACGCCTGAGAGTAACATTATTATGCGCTTGTGTAATATGTGGCAACGGATAATAATACAAAGGGTTAGTTTATGAAGTAATAAATGACAAAAACTGTCATGTACTTATAGCATTAATTAAAGTTATTTATTGAATGCTGTGGGAGTGCCGGTACTGTCCATGGCTGTAAAATTGTTATCCTTCATATCTAAACGACCGTGTTTTTCACGCCAGCAACCTCTTGGGGCCAATAATAAATAGTTATTCGTGAAAGTAAATGTACACTATTTCTGAGGGTAACATCTATAAAACGCATTCAGACTTGGACTTTGACAGAAAACAATGAAATCTATTAGATGACTGACACTTTATTAGGCTATTATACATACAGGATTGTTTAAACTTGTTAAACATAAATTTAATAAGTTCCTACTTAACTGTATTGCCCTTGTTTCTCTTCGAAAACCAATCACTCACTAATAATAAATGTTACCTGTAATAGTTGATTTCGCATAAATAATAGATACCTTATGTAGATTCTAAGAGCACTAAGAAATGATTTTTGAAATTAGCGGATGAATTTTAAAGGTAAAAAAGTAAAGGTAAAAATAAATTAAAGTGCGGGCTTCATCTAGTATAAATAGGAAATTATAATTGACTAAAGATTGTTCACGAAGCCTCAATCTCAGTTATCCCCATCTCATATACCAAAGCCTCATAGAAGAGGATGCTATAAATACTCTCAAGGAAATATAATATTACACGGCGGATATTAATATGTACAGAATATCTAATATTATTACATTACAGGCTGGCTCGTTATTATAATAAGCTATAAATAGGATGAATAGGGACGTCTAATATAAAATATTGTATCTAGAATCATTCAAAAATATTAGTTATGACCAAAAAGATTAAATTTTGCTTTTATTTGTTGTGCAAATAACAACAAACTAATCATATCGTTAAATCAACAATTACTATCAAATTAACCATCAAAATTGTCTGGTAATTCTATAAAATTTATTTTACGTATTTGATTAAAGAATAAATTGTGACATAAATTCTATTTACTATCATCCTGCTAATATTATAAATTACTCGCTGACTCGGCAAACGTTGTTCTACAAAAAAATGTAGGGGTAGGGGGATGAAAAATAGATGTTGTCTGTTTCTCCACCCTAGCCGATATGCACGCAAAGATTCACGAAAATCGATCGAGCCGTTTCGGAGGAGTTCAACTTCAAAAAACCGTGACCAGCACTCGCAAACCGTTGAATATAAAAACTGAGACTTAAAAAAGTAGAGTACCAGTGGAATTATTTGGACTTCTACGCTTGTAAAACCACTCATCCGTGGGCGAAGCCGTAGGCGGAATGTAGTAATAAATATTTAATATGTAACACATTTAATAATTTAAAGAAACTTAATATTCTTATCTCGCAATTATTAGTTAACCAAACGATGTCCAAATCGCAACATAGTACTAATGTGCCACAAAACGAGAATCCCTGAAAGCATTCGGTTGACGCAACGCGCTTCACTAATCCCGACACAACGCCGAGTCACGTGGCACAGGCTTTTCACTCGCGAAGTTTGCCCTTTTGTTTGCCAATTCAGCTTTGAGCCGTTTCCGCGGCTAATTGCAGCTCGGCTCGACGGCTAATTCCGACCCATTGGATTCATCGCGGCGAAAACTGCACATACTGATAAATTATGAATACGATGAGTACGATTGAATCCTGTGCTTTATTACTTTTGAATTACACACATCTAGAATTTATGAATGCTACGATGTGTATGGTTGAATCCTTTGGTTTTGTTACTTTTGAACCACAGACAACAATAAGAAATTAAGGTGTTTGTATCTACAACATTTTTTTTTCATGAAAACAGTCGGGAAACGAGCTGACGATCCATCTGATGGTAAGTCACGTGGCTATCGTCGCCCATGAACATCAGCAATACCAAACGCAACACTGATGTATTGCCGGCCAAGAAAGAGTGAAGAAAAAGAAATAAAGAACTGGCTCTCAAGCCCCCAGCCGGAACATGTCGAGTCGTTTGGCAGCTGACTTATGCTCAAGGGTAGAAGCTATCCAGGCGAACCCCATAGAGAAATAATAATGTTATTAATTAGCAATTAAAATCAATATTACCAATATAATCTCTTCGAGGGGCTCTACCACAAGCGGCCTGGCTTTAGTCGCCTCTTACGACACCCATCCAGTATGGGATAAGGGTTAGTATTCTAAGCCGCCCTAATATGGCATAAATACTTTTTACTTTTCACTACTTTTACTATTTATTTTCAATTTCAAAGAAATAATATAAAAAAAAGACAGTTATGCTTAACTTCAACTAAATAATCTAATTGATTGTAACTATTTAATGTCCCCACTATTTACAAACCACCTAATAAAGTAAAGAAATAGTATTCACATGGCTCATAAAGCGATCAACGGCAACGCGATCTGAAGCGGAGCTTTTGAAAAGTTGCGCGGATTTGAAAGTTGCCGCTTGAAGCTTGAACGGGCGCGCGGGCGGATCGAGAATTCGAAAGCTGAACAAGCCAATATACCGCTAAGTATCGCTTTGAAAGACTTGATTACGAATGTTTGAGTATATTTATCTAGGGTTCCGCGTGTTACATTTCCGATCATGTGAAAGCTCCCATAGTAATTCTAAGATGTGCATGCAATCATTTAAAAATATATTCAGCTATGAGTTATTACGGTTTTCATTTGAATTTTCCAGCTACATGTATTTCGTACTTATGACAATCTATCCTTACGTGAATTTGTTTTTTTGGGAATCTGTCCTTTTTCGAATAATCCATTCAAGCGTCTTATGTGAGTATGACATGTGTAGATATGATGGAAACCACTTAGCTGAAGGCAATGAGCTGCACCTGTTTGCGTAAATCGACAAAAAAGTTATTTGTTCGACATTAAAAAGCAACGAAAAAGGAACCATTCGCGCGAGTGGCAAACCCGCACTTGACCAGCTTTTTTTAAATTTTAACCTCACAGTTAGTACTTTATACCGATTGGTTGGCAGCGTCTGGCAATATAGCTGGAATGAGGCGTAGGATCGGTTTTGCGTGTGGAAATAAAGTTGATTTCGTTTTTTTATCCGAGTTTACTGATAGTGTAGTTAACACTCCTCCTACCAAACGAACTTCTGAGTTGGTTCCATGCCAGGGATATATTTATTTATATCTTAATATATATAAATTACGTGTCACGTTGTTTGTCCGCGATGGACTCCTAAACTACTTACCCGATTTTAATCAAATTTGCACACCATGTGCAGTTTGATCCAACTTGAAAGATAGGGTAGCTCACATCTCAAAATAAAAAAAAACTTGACAGAACGAAGTCTGTCCGGGCAGCTAGTATTTATGTATAATTAACGTTCTGCCCGTTATGCCCACGGTTTCCGGAATAATTATTATCATTTATCCTATTCGAGACTATGGTCTACCTTTGTCCTAAATTTCATGAAAATCCGTTCAGTACTTTTTGTGTAAAGAGTAACAAACATGCTCACAAATCACATTTACAATATTAGTAGGATATGAACCCGGATCCTCCTGTTCAGAATATCAACATTCAAGCCACAGTTATCACTCGAATAGACTTGTTAACCAAAAATAAAAGTTCATATGCATGCGACTCGTTACGTAGTATTCCGACAGATGGCGTCAGTCTCGCAGCAATTAGCCACGTAAAGACGAAATGTCAAACCAAAGAGGAAACTCCACTGAAGGGTTGAGTTCAGGGGAGCTAGTGAGACGTTCTAGTGTTAATCGTTTCTTTTTTCACATGCTCACACTTACACCTTCGCCATATTGTTTTGTTGTAGGTAGTAGGTACTTATACCTATACATTTTCTATCGAATGAAACGCTAAAGTACAATACAAAGCCAGAACTAGTGCATGTAATTACATGTAACTTTGTTGTATTTTGTGTGGTAGCTCTAAGAAAGGATTTTTGAGTGCAGCAGCTAGATTGCTGTAGGTACTCAAATGGAATTACAGGCAACGAACCCGAAGAAAATAATTATATGACACATAGTTCCAGGCGAGAATTGAAATGAAATTAAAATACTTTATTGCACTCACAAAATATGGTACAAAAGGCGGGCTTAATGCAAGAACTGAACTGTAATCTTTCAACCAGACCACCAGTTGTTTCAACTGAACCACGTTTCTTTCAAGACCGTTAAAATCTAATTTTATTTAATATGTTTATGTGGACTTTCATAAACAACGATGACCACATTACCGTCCGTGGTCCGTCCGTTTGGCTATTGAGATAATAAACTTACCTACATACATAAATAAGCAACTCGAGTCACCTCAAGCTCACTTCCCCCTAAATAACTGTCACTAAATAAAAGGAAGGCTTGAGTAAAACAATGCCCCCGATGGTTTCAAGTTAAACAAACACGTAAATTATTTTTAGAGATCCATTATTTACGTCTAACATACCACTAGCTATTGTGCTACGGAAATAACACCCTTACCTCGTAACTACACGGACTAGAATCCTCTGTAATGGGACTTTGGGAATCTTTCACGAAATTGCCGAAGCACAAACTTGGTGGATTTTTATGTCAAGGGAATAAAGCGCAATTTGCAATGTAAATCTCTTCTTGTAAAGTGAAAAGTTGGAGGCGTTTGCGGGAAACAACGTGTGAACAAGGGTCACTGAAAAAAATTGGGTACTAAATAGCATTACGAAGTCTTTCTACGCACTTTTATATTTGATGGCTTCTGTTTGACATTCATTGGGTAAGGGCCTGAGTTCGAATACTGTGCAGCCCTTATTTTGTGATTAACATTGAAGTGTGTGTTTTATTGTTTTGAGATTATTATTACAGAGATATTCATATAACCGTCCGTGCTTTACTTCGGGTACCAATTATTGCCGTACCCTTCTCAGTCTCATAAGGCTTCCTCAAGAATGGGGCTACCATACTCATACATAGGGATTTTTTTCTAATTTTAAAATTTATAGTTATTATATTTACGGTTTAAGAAGAACTTTATTTCTCATAAAGAATTAACATAATTCACTTACTGAGAAATCATAACATAAAAATATTATTAAGTGGGGCCTAAGTACAAAAACTTAAGTTACAAAATTACAAGCTAGATACTTATTGTTAGATAACTCACAAAATAAATGATACAATTATGAATATGAAAGTGGGTTAACGTTAAACAAATAATAATGTTGTATCCTCCACAGTCGTGGTTCCAAGTTATGTTACATGGAGCTATACAACGAAACATCTTTGGATGTGGCATTGATGGTGGTTAGTAGTAAACTAATTAATTATTGCACTTACATAATTTAATGCTCAAAAAACCTAAACCCAAAACCAAGAATCGCCAATTTGTAGACTATTATCTTGATAATAAAATCTGCATCTTCAGAGCAAAATTCCTGCCACTATAAGGTCTAAATTCCTCCTAAGCTGGCATCGGTGCATGACGTCAGTCAAACGTACCAAAATACATTAATAGCTATGAAGCACCATGGCCATGCTGAAGTAAGCGACGCACCCGGTGCAGCATCCGTACACAGAGGAATTTTGGCCTAAATTGTGACACACATAATTATAACAGATGTGCGTTATATGTGTGTATGGAGAGAAGGATGTATAGGTATGTATGTATGTGTGCTCACTTCAAATCAACAAACTGAACTAAAGTAGTGATTGACACTACGGCGCCGTCGAGAGCCTTCTTCTGAAAGCCTAGCGCGGTGAAGTGTAAAGTTAAGTGTCAAGTGAAGTGTAAAGTTAAGTGACATGCGACCACATTGTCCAACCAAAAGCAGCGAATGTTAAGCGAACGATCGTATACTTTCGTAATCCGCGTGCGTGTGGATTGAGGGCTCTTTTCATATGTTACTCATATTTTATCAAAATTAAGGAGTTTAGGAAAAAATTGAGAAAATATCGTGGCGAAGATAAAAAAAATTTATAACTTATGGTACCTAAGAAAATTGTGGTCGATTAACTGGAACACTTAATCCGCTAACTTAAAAAAATACTGTAATCTCGTATCTCAAAATACATATACCAGATGTATGTATGTTTAACATTTTTATGTGGAAAATTGTACAGAATTTGTGAAAGCTATTCACAATTTCTCAATTGATTTTAACGGTTTACTTGGATTTTATAAAGGTTGTTCACAAAATTCTCCACTTTTAGTTGAATAATATGTGTTTGACGAAGAAAGGAGTATTCTACGGTGTTGGTTATGAAATGATATTCCTTTTACTTTGCACCATGATATTATATTTCCAGTTCTCCTAACGTTCACATCAATACTTCCAAGTACTTCAACTCTACGTGATCATCCGTTCTATCTTATTGACAATACCTTCATCTAAATATGACATGTCGTTTCTTATATGCCAACCTCTGCATCGGACAAGCGTTGTAGAATATAGAGGTCCGTCCCTGGACCTTCACTGGAGATTCGTGGCCTCACCGACATGTTTATATTCTTACTTCCTACTAATCCTACTAATATTGTAAATGTGAATGGTGAAAATTTGTGAGAATTTCATGGATGTTGTGGTCCCTTTCACGCAAAAACTATTGAACGGATTTACATGTTTAGCACACAGGTAGATCAAAACCTGGAATAAGTTATAGATAAGTATTGTAAGTGATACCTACTTATTATCCCGAAACCACGGGCATAGCTGCGGGAAGAGATATATTTATTTACGAGTAACCGCCCTCGCTTTGCTTCGGTTTTCTTATTTTTTTACACCTTGGGTTAAATTATTGGAGTTTTATTAAAGATCCCTAATGTTTTTGAACATATATTAAAGCCTATGTCATCCGGGGATAGTGTAGCTTTTCAACAGTGAAAGAATTTTTCAAATCGGTTCAGTAGTTTCGGAGTCTATTCAATGCAAACAAAAAATCAAATCTTTCCTCTTTTTAATATTAGTATAGATTAATCATCGATTTATTTACATCTCTCTCCTCGCTCGGCATGACGCAAGTGACTTCGTACTTAACACAACGGGAGTTAACCCTCACCGCAATTCGTTGCTTTCAATGCCTTGTTTTAATGGCGCATTGCCTGCAACCTTTTAACTAACCCTCGCAATTAAGTTGTAAATAGAAGGAAGTGTGAAAATGTCTCGTTTTTTGCGTGTCGACCATATTTTCTTTACGGTTCTAAAGCTTACAAAGAAAAGGGAGTGAAAGAAAAGAAGACTTAATTATGGTGCAACCTGTAAAACATTTAAATAGACGCAGTAGTCGTTGAAGCCGCAGTGTTGCCTTTGTCTTGCAGTCATAGATAATTATAGTTAGGAGTCAGTTTACAAGCTTCGTGCATAATTACTAAAATAAGAATTTTATTGGAACGAAGTTCCTTATCGCGCGTTGCGAAAGGTGGCTAGGCGGAAAATTTGGTAACGAAAAGTGGTAACGACACTTTTTGCCGGTAACGAAAAGTTGTAACGACACTTTTTGCCGTCGTAGTTTTTTTTACATAGAAAGCAAGCCAAAGTACTAGGATAGCAAAAACATGCAAGCGAGTGTGCCAAAACAAATCTAAGGTATTTTTCTCACGAAATTTAATACCTTAGATTTGAACCTTACCTTAGAAAACAAATTTAGATTTGTTAACTTCGTTCCATCCGGGTGTCCCTTGACACCTCTCAAGTTTTTTCTAATACATTTATTCGTTAATATGACGAGGAAAATACACGTGGCTCTGAATATGTGATTAAATTATTAGCAATTGAAAAAGTCTTAAAATTTATTTATTTTTAAATGCGAACAAAAATCTTAAAGTTATTAGTATAGTAATAAATAAATAAAGTAAATAGTTTAAAAACTTAATGCTCGCTTTTATAGCGTCAGCTCATCAAATAAAATCTAAATATTTTCTTTGTATCCTGATGATTCTAGTCAGGACATCAGAACGAAACTATAAATTTATTATTGTGTTATTGATCTTGAATTCTGCCCAAATTTTCAAGTTGATCAGATATCTTGAAGCTTATAAAAGCATGTTTAAATACTTTTTCAGAGATCGTTAAAAGATCATGACTGAATACAGCCAAATTGAATAATAAATATTTTCGCCAAGAATCGGTTTGGTTCGTTATAAATATCGATTAGAGTAAGAGGCAAATTTTCGAGAAATAATTTAGACGTCCAACTAAGTTCGGACCACACATCCTACTCGTATGAAGCAGGTACAGGCTACAGCACTCATTTCCACTTAGAAACAAAGTTCACAATATCTAAAAGCTCTTGTACCTGCCCAACGATATAAAGTTGGATAGTTAGCGATACTGGAATATACTGGAATACCCGACACGGAAATTGAATCCCGTTACTTTGAACTTCGGCACTCTTACCCCCTTATTCAAGAATAATACTATGAGGTCTCACAGTGCTCACGGACGCATAGGGTGATTCAAACCATTTCGTAAGCAATACTTGATTAAAGTCCTTCGCTGTGCGTTTGTCAAAATCGATACGAACGCATAGTGTTGGTTTGACTTCTATCAAAATAGAAAGAAATAGATCGATTATTTGTATTGTTATCTTTGTCTTTTGCCTGTGTCAAATGACTAGAGTGAAGTTAGCCGCATCAAATGGACCAATAAGAGGGCTGTATACAGCTCTGTGCGTCCGCATAGCCAAGTGATACTTATGGGTTGACTGTGAAACTGAAGGCTTGCCATGACCAACGCACTGAGAAATGCCTTACTTCGCATAGTATTGCTTCTTTACTTAGACAAGTATTATTCTTGAATACGGGGGTTAGCATACAACTTTGTGTTTGTTTTGATTTATGATCAGTTGTTTAAGGTTTTGTAATGTTCAGGATAATGGAGTTTACATGACTTCGTATGGAGAGATTAAGATGTTTGAGTTCACGTTTAGGTACTTCAATTTAGCTTCAGTTCAGAAATAAATTGTGTGTGTTTTATTTTATATTGCTTGTAAAGATTTCGCGTGTAGATATTTCACATTGATTCTTCTACGAGTACGACCCGTGTGGCGCAATGGTTACCACGCCGGATCGCCGCACCGAGGGTCCCGGGTTCGATTCCCAGCGAGGCTGAAATTTGAATGATGAGTTTGAATTTCTGTTCTCGGTCTGGGTGTGAATGTCCTTGTCTAGTGTGTTGTCTATGGCACCCACGACACAGGGAATCCTAATGTGGGGCTATGAGTGTGAAGCGTTGTTTATTTATTTATTTTATTATCTTATTTATTACTAGTGGCACGATTTCAAATTTTGGTTCTTCATGAACCAATCCATCTTTAAAAGAAATCCGTGTTAAAAACCAATCAAAGAAACAGACGCAAATAAAAATATGAACTATTGTTATTTATGTAGAGATAAGTTAGTAGTTGCTTTCTGTTAGTATCTAGAAACTTGTTAATATTATTTAAGAAAGAGTTGTCTGGTATACAATGCCTTTAGCTATTCATTTCAACATTTTCTATAATATTTAATTGAAAGTATTTCATAAACTAACTTTGTCCTTCAATTAATTTAAGTTTGTCCATAATAACCTAGTTTTGCGCGGTTTGTAAGTTTCGCTTCAGGTGAAAGTTAATAAACGCAGTCCTTATAGAGGTCTAACCAAGTCATTGTTATTTAAAACAGCAAAAATTTCCATTTGAAACAAAGCAGCGAAGTCCACTCTGAGTATCGCAGGATTCGGTGGCTTAAGGAACCTTAATAAGCCGCTACACTTAGCTTAAGTTAAGCAGGCCCAACTTCTCATACGGCTTAGGGCTTAACCGAGGTTTAAGCGGCTTTACGCTTTTATACCTCATTTTATAATTGTTGATCCACTAAATAGAGTCGTTCAAAGCTCTGCGCTTTGTCTTTGGAGATCGTCGCATTAAAGTATTTAGCGTAATATATAATGGAGTGAAATTGAATAAAGGTGTGACTGTTCACAATATTAAAATATTTAGCGTTTGTGTATACATTAAGAGTGAAAGATAAAACTTTGTATCACTTTTTAGGGTGAGGCTTAATCCAATCAGAACCCTTATAATAGAAAGAAAGAAAGAAAGAAAGAAAGAAAAGTTTATTTCACCTTAATTAACTGCAGCAACAAATTACAGCGAAAAACAATACAACACTTAGATGTAAGATAATTAGGTGAAAAGGGTTCACGCTCAGCATAATGGTCGCGGAAAAAACCACGGCCGCTGGTTTTCAGAGTGACCCTCAAATTGTGCAGTTCGGATGATTGAGGATAAAACACATTTTAACAGGACAATCCGACTCACTATTAAAAAATATCTGAAATTATATAATGTAAAAAACTTTAAGTAACTACTTAATAATTTAAATGACTAAACTCTATGACTACCACGAATACACGAACCATTACACGTATGTGTGTGTGTGTGTGTGTGTGATTGTTTGTGTGTGTGTGTGTGTGTGTGTGTGAGAGAGAGATTGTTTGTGTGTGTGTGTGTGTGTGATTGTTTGTTTGTGTGTGTGTGTGTGTGTGAGATTGTTCGTGTGTGTGTGTGTGTGTTTGTGTGTATGTTTATAAACTTATATTGCACTTGTGTCATGCCTAAGAGTTTCCTGCCTTTTTTGGTGTTGAAAAAGATATAATGTCACCATGTCGGTCTGTTCTTGGCTTAGCTCTGAGGTCTGGACCCTTAGTACTAGAAAGTTAATATAAATATGACTAAATATTTATCACGTCGAGAAAGTGGTAAATTTTCTGTATTTTTTTTTTATTTTTTTTCGTAATTGTTTTTTTTAATTGTTTTTTTGTTTCATGCCAAAAAAGTATAAATTCTCACGCGCGTACATAAGTACACGTTTATGTTTTTGGGTAACTTACACGGAAATTTCATTTGTGTCATCTACTTTTGCAGTCGTTAAAACTTGTCGTACGTACTTGACTTTGACCAGGAACCGATCTATCTAACTATTCCACTTTAGAACGAATTCAGAGCCATTAGCGTTCTAAACGCTACTTATCGCGGTCTGTGTCCACAATAATCGTAGTGATTGACACTACGGCGCCGTCGAGAGCCTTCTTCTGAAAGCCTAGCGCGGTGAAGTGTAAAGTTAAGTGTCAAGTGAAGTGTAAAGTTAAGTGACATGCGACCACATTGTCCAACCAAAAGCAGCGAATGTTAAGCGAACGATCGTATACTTTCGTAATCCGCGTGCGTGTGGATTGAGGGCTCTTTTCATATGTTACTCATATTTTATCAAAATTAAGGAGTTTAGGAAAAAACTGAGAAAATATCGTGGCGAAGATAAAAAAAATTTATAACTTATGGTACCTAAGAAAATTGTGGTCGATTAACTGGAACACTTAATCCGCTAACTTAAAAAAATACTGTAATCTCGTATCTCAAAATACATATACCAGATGTATGTATGTTTAACATTTTTATGTGGAAAATTGTACAGAATTTGTGAAAGCTATTCACAATTTCTCAATTGATTTTAACGGTTTACTTGGATTTTATAAAGGTTGTTCACAAAATTCTCCACTTTTAGTTGAATAATATGTGTTTGACGAAGAAAGGAGTATTCTACGGTGTTGGTTATGAAATGATATTCCTTTTACTTTGCACCATGATATTATATTTCCAGTTCTCCTAACGTTCACATCAATACTTCCAAGTACTTCAACTCTACGTGATCATCCGTTCTATCTTATTGACAATACCTTCATCTAAATATGACATGTCGTTTCTTATATGCCAACCTCTGCATCGGACAAGCGTTGTAGAATATAGAGGTCCGTCCCTGGACCTTCACTGGAGATTCGTGGCCTCACCGACATGTTTATATTCTTACTTCCTACTAATCCTACTAATATTGTAAATGTGAATGGTGAAAATTTGTGAGAATTTCATGGATGTTGTGGTCCCTTTCACGCAAAAACTATTGAACGGATTTACATGTTTAGCACACAGGTAGATCAAAACCTGGAATAAGTTATAGATAAGTATTGTAAGTGATACCTACTTATTATCCCGAAACCACGGGCATAGCTGCGGGAAGAGATATATTTATTTACGAGTAACCGCCCTCGCTTTGCTTCGGTTTTCTTATTTTTTTACACCTTGGGTTACATTATTGGAGTTTTATTAAAGATCCCTAATGTTTTTGAACATATATTAAAGCCTATGTCGTCCGGGGATAGTGTAGCTTTTCAACAGTGAAAGAATTTTTCAAATCGGTTCAGTAGTTTCGGAGTCTATTCAATGCAAACAAAAAATCAAATCTTTCCTCTTTTTAATATTAGTATAGATTAATCATCGATTTATTTACATCTCTCTCCTCGCTCGGCATGACGCAAGTGACTTCGTACTTAACACAACGGGAGTTAACCCTCACCGCAATTCGTTGCTTTCAATGCCTTGTTTTAATGGCGCATTGCCTGCAACCTTTTAACTAACCCTCGCAATTAAGTTGTAAATAGAAGGAAGTGTGAAAATGTCTCGTTTTTTGCGTGTCGACCATATTTTCTTTACGGTTCTGAAGCTTACAAAGAAAAGGGAGTGAAAGAAAAGAAGACTTAATTATGGTGCAACCTGTAAAACATTTAAATAGACGCAGTAGTCGTTGAAGCCGCAGTGTTGCCTTTGTTGTTGCAGTCATAATATAGATAAGAGTCAGTTTAGAAGCTTCGTTAATAATTTACTAAAATAAGAATTTTATTCTAATTCATTTATTCTTTAATATGACGACGAAAATGCCTGTAGCTCTGAATGTGTAATTATTAGTACTTTAAAATTTTAATCTTATTCATTTTTATTAGTTCAGCCTTACCGAGTATAGTAACAAATAAATGAAGTAAATATTTAAAAACTAAATGCTCGCTTTATAGCGTCAATTTATCAAAAAAAAAAATTGTATTGACGATAAATTTATAGTTTCGTTCGATGTCCTGACTAGAATCATCAGGATAAAAAGAAAATATCTAGATAACAATTTATTGACCTTGACTTCTGTCCAAATTTTCAAGCTGATTAGACGTCTTGATATTGGTAAAAACGTTGAAAGATTTCATTACATACATATAGGTCAAGTTTATAAAAGTGTGTTTAAATACCTTATTCAGAGACCGTTAAAGGATCATTGACTGAATACAGCCAAATCGAATAATAAATATTTTCGCCAAGAATCGGTTTGGTTCGTTATAAATATCGATTACGGTAAGAGGCAAATGTTCGAGAAATAATTTAGACGTCCAACTAAGTTCGGACCACACATCCTACTCGTATGAAGCAGGTACAGGCTACAGCACTCATTTCCACTTAGAAACAAACTTCACAATATCTAAAAGCTCTTGTACCTGCCCAACGATATAAAGTTGGATAGTTAGCGATACTGGAATATACTGGAATACTCGACACGGAAATTGAATCCCGTTACTTGGAACTTCGGCACTCTTAGCATACAACTTTGTGTTTGTTTTGATTTATGATCAGTTGTTTAAGGTTTTGTAATGTTTAGGATAATGGAGTTTACATGACTTCGTATGGAGAGATTAAGATGTTTGAGTTCACGTTTAGGTACTTCAATTTAGCTTCAGGAAGACTATTCAGTTTTGTAACTTGACAGCGGAGTTTCAAAATTGACGTTCGAGTTCTAGGATCACTTCACTTCGCAAGTGCGTACTAGATGATTAGATAATGACATGTCAATATGATGCAAGTTCGCTTTTGTTTTGTAACTTGACAGCGGAATACACGATGAGTTTCTAAATTGAAGTTAGAGTTCGAGACTCCCTTCACCTCGCAAGTGCGTAAAAGATGATTAGAGAATCACATAATAATATCAAGATCTCGGACTCGAACTTCAATTTTGAAACTCATCGCGGATTCCGCTGTCAAGTTACAAAACTGAATAGCCCTCCTGTTCAGAATTAAATTGTGTGTTTTATTTTATGTTGCTTGTACAGATTTCGCGTGTAGATATTTCACATTGATTCTTCTACGAGTACGACCCGTGTGGCGCAATGGTTACCACGCCGGTTCGCCGCACCGAGGGTCCCGGGTTCGATTCCCAGCGAGGCGGAAATTTGAATGATGAGTTTGAATTTCTGTTCTCGGTCTGGGTGTGAATGTCCTTGTCTAGTGTGTTGTCCATGGCACCCACGACACAGGGAATCCTAATGTGGGGCTATGAGTGTGAAGCGTTGTTTATTTATTTATTTTATTATCTTATTTATTACTAGTGGCACGATTTCAAATTTTGGTTCTTCATGAACCAATCCATCTTTAAAAGAAATCCGTGTTAAAACCATTCAATGAAACAGACGCAAATAAAAATATGAACTATTGATATTTATGTAGAGATAAGTTAGTAGTTGCTTTCTGTTAGTATCTAGAAACTTGTTAATATTATTTAAGAAAGAGTTGTCTGGTATACAATGCCTTTAGCTATTCATTTCAACATTTTCTATAATATTTAATTGAAAGTAGTTCATAAACTAACTTTGTCCTTCAATTAATTTAAGTTTGTCCTTAATAACCTAGTTTTGCGCGTTTTGTAAGTTTCGCTTCAGGTGAAAGTTAATAAACGCAGTCCTTATAGAGGTCTAACCAAGTCATTGTTATTTAAAACAGCAAAAATTTCCATTTGAAACAAAGCAGCGAAGTCCACTCTGAGTATCCCAGGATTCGGTGGCTTAAGGAACCTTAATAAGCCGTTACACTTAGCTTGAGTTAAGCAGGCCCAACTTCTCATACGGCTTAGGGCTTAACCGAGGTTTAAGCGGCTTTACGCTTTTATACCTCATTTTATAATTGTTGATCCACTAAATAGAGTTGGTCAAAGCTCTGCGCTTTGTCTTTGGAGATCGTCGCATTAAAGTATTTAGCGTAATATATAATGGAGTGAAATTGAATAAAGGTGTGACTGTTCACAATATTAAAATATTTAGCGTTTGTGTATACATTAAGAGTGAAAGATAAAACTTTGTATCACTTTTAAGGGTGAGGCTTAATCCAATCAGAACCCTTATAATGTCACCATGTCGGTCTGTTCTTGGCTTAGCTCTGAGGTCTGGACCCTTAGTACTAGAAAGTTAATATAAATATGACTAAATATTTATCACGTGGAGAAAGTGGTATATTTTGTGTATTTTTTTTTAATTTTTTTTTCGAAATCGTTTTATTTTAATTGTTTTTTTGTTTCATGCCAAAAAAGTATAACTTCTCACGCGCGTACATAAGTACATGTTTATGTTTTTGGGTAACTTACACGGAAATTTCATTTGTGTCATCTACTTTTGCAGTCGTTAAAACTTGTCGTACGTACTTGACTTTGACCAGGAACCGATCTATCTAACTATTCCACTTTAGAACGAATTCAGAGCCATTAGTGTTCTAAACGCTACTTATCGCGGTCTGTGTCCACAATAATCGTAGTTGGTCGAAGTTGAATAGCGCAGCCAGGGAGTGATTTGTCTGAAGTGAAATTCATCGAAATGTTGAAACTAACGTGAAAAGGGGCCAAGTTCTTTTCACTTTCAAGGACTTTTTTGTCGTGATACGTAATTAGTATGGACAATATGCGGCTGTAAGTCTGTCAAGTGAAATAGATTTTGACAGATATTGTTAGTGATAAAAAAACCTAAAATTAACCGTTTCGGTAAACAATACGTTTTGTTGAATAATTGTGTGCAAGTGATTTATTTGACACTTGATGTTTTTTTGGAAGACAGAAACATAACTTTTGTGCTAATTTAAAAAAGTTGGTATCAAACGCTGAAGTTAGTATTTTTCCAAGAAATCTTCTGGCGTTGAATTCATTAGAATCCTATTAATATTATATTATAATATAATTGTGAAATTTTGTGAAGATGTTTGAATGTTTGGAAGTTTGTTCTTCAATCACGCCACAACTACTTTATCGATTTGGCTGAAATTGGAATGAAGATAGCCTATAATATACCCTGGATTAACACATAGGCCTTATAAAATTAGAGTTTTTTTTTCCGGAAAAGTTCAGGGCCCCACGGGATTTGTAAAAAATCGATCTCTACTGCGGGCTAAGTCGCGGGCAAAAGCTAGTAATATTACGATAAGTAAAGCTTAGTCACACCCTAGAATTCCCTGGACTGTATTGCAAAATATGGATGTGGAAGACATCATACGCAAGCTATCGTCAAGTATTGTTTTCATAGTAAGTACAAAATGCGAAATACATCCAATCATAAAATAAGCATTTATTGCAGTCAGGGTCATTACTGGGCTACACGGAGTCGTCATTAGAAAAACCTATAAAATACTTTGGCTAAGTATCTACTATCTGTCTTTCCTTGGCTGGTATACTGCCGTGTGCCCAGATCAACTGACGTTAATGGTCGGAACATTAGTGATTTGACTAAGCCAATAGTTCTGGCACCGATAGGAATAATACCATGGAATGGGAAATCTGACCTAAATGCAGTATCTAATAAAGTCATAATGATCAATAAATGAAATGTACGAGTATATGAATTACGAAAGTAAAAATATATCGCAAAAACATAACATAACTTTGACAGAATACTGGCTATTGAGCCCACATTACTAACAATCTAGTCAAACACTAGCAAAAAGCCTATTAAAACAGGCTTTTCGGATAAGTTTCAGCATATTTTTGACAAATACGTCATTACCAACCGGTCAACTAATATTACACGACCACAAAAGGGACCAAAAGCATATGAATTTATAATAGATTGAAGGCTAAGCCTTTCCACTCTGGGGATTTTGGCCGACGAATTTATTCACAAATAAGTACATAACTAGGATGGGTAACCTAGATATATGTTTTCCTGGAAACGCGTTCAATATATATTTTTTTCGTACTACTAATAATAATATATTTTTATTAGTAGTAAATAATAAATTATTCTAACTACTTAGTGCAGACGAAATTCTAAAATATTAGGAATTATATGACTTACTCTCAGTGACACTTAAAAAGATATTCGGATGGAATTACATTGATATTATCTTTTTGGTTTGTGTATCTACTGAAATAGAACAAAAAACTTGCGAAAGTTATCGCAATGAGAAAAAGATACATAGATGAAACTTCTAAAAATTGTTTTTTGGGATCATTGCGTTTCACACTCACTTTTCCTAAATATATTTCTTCAAAGAGCTCTTCCAGTATACTTATTCCGTGTTCGGACCGTTGTTAACGGCGAAATAATGCAGGTGCCATATCAGCTTATACTGCACCACTTAGAAACTGCTCATAAAAATACAGGGATGGAGTGGATTTAGCCATCGGAAAATTGATTTCCCTTTATCCCATATTATCTACATAATATGAATCTCATGGATATTAAGATTTCATCAGGTTAGCTTACTAAAACTGCTCAATAACTAACTCATGAATATCATAAATTCTACAAAGAAATTAATATCATAAAAGTAAACTCTTAGGGAGCACGGGTTGACCCTCGACCAGCACCCTAATTCACGTAACTTTAAGACGCATCGATTGAGTTGCAGTGACGCTGCAATCAAGTTGCAGTGACGCGGCAATCAAGTTGACGTAGGTTGACGTTGTTTGACAGCGCTCGCGAAAGCTACGAGAATACCGAAAGTGTTATTTTGATCGGAACGTCACTGCAACTGCACTGCAATCGAACTTCTTAAATTACGTGAATTAGGGTGCAGGTGGACTGATGATAAAGAAGACAGCGGGAAACCGCTGGATTCAGAAAGCCCAGGACGGGGTTGGAGTGGTGCCAAATAGGTGAGGCCTATGTCCAACAGTGGACTTTAAAAAGCTGTTAGATAGATAAATTTGTTTTAAAAAAACGTATGTATGTACTTATGTATGCACATAAGAAGTTATACTTCTTTGGCGTAACAGAAAAAAAATGCTAAAGATTTCATCCCGTATGCCACAATTCTTTGTTTATAAAAGGAATCAGTTATCAGCTAACTTTGTCATGTCGCTTTTCGGCTGTCGGTGTGCGCGCACATCGAAAAAAAAAACTCTCATATTGTTTTCCAAATGCGCCAAAAGAATTATAACTTCAAAAATCTTAATTATTTCTATTTTCTAACCCGACAGAGTGGTGTAAGTACATAGTATGTATGTTACTATGACATAGTATTGTGACTCCCTCCGCCCATGCTGGTAGATAATATATGTGTACCTCAATTCTAAAACCACGCGTATATTATTGCTGCTAATCAGTGGCTAGTTTATTTAACCAATTATTCGTTACCGGTTATTACGCTACGGTTCACAGAGCCAACCATTTACCGCATTAGCGAAATTAACATAACTCGGCGAATTGATTATTACTAGTCAACTATTAGAATATTTGATGGCAAACCGATGGATAATGTTTAATTATCGTAATTTAGATATTTTAACAATATCATTTCTTTATTTTGTGGTGAGAGAATTGAAATTTCGACCATATACCCTCCATATATGGTCGAAATTTTGAATTCTCTCATCTGTTGGATTTCTGGCGTTTTCGCTGCGTAGGGACCCACGTAATTGCAAACCAAATCGTGCATCTAGAAGGGTATTAAAAGAGGTCTTCAGGTCCGGCTGTGTATTGGAGACCCTGCTAGAGTTACACATTTCCGTATGTGATGGTGACAAACCAAACCGTGCTTCTAGAAAGGTATTGAAAGAGGTCTTCAGGGCCAGCTATTGGAGACCCCGCTAGAGTTGCACATTTAAGTATGTGATGGTGACTTCTTGTCTTCCCTCTGCTTTGAAAACGTACAATTTCTGCATATATAAGCAGATTCGTAACGTTTTAGGCCTTCACACGTGAAATCATTTATGAAGTATCTCAGTTCGTAAATGAATTTTAATTTCTGGACGAAGAAGAATGTAAATACTTTTAAGACTTTCCTATGTATAGGACTATAGTTACTTGTGTTATTTCAGTGTCCTGACTAATCTTCAAATCAAATCAAATCACTCTTTATTGTGGACTATAGGTAATCTTGAACACTTTTAATTTATATTTAATGAAACTCAGTTGTTATTTTGGAAAAGCATGAAAAGCTTACATCCGACAGCACTAGGTATATTTAAATTTTAAAACACGAAAAGAACTTCCCGTTATAGACCTGATGCCAGCGCCATCTGGGATGAATATAGGCTGAGCGCCACCATTTTTATGAACCGAGTTTTTGAATTTTTAAGCGGAACTGCTGCGACACCTGGCGTTAACTGGAACAGAATTAAATAAAACGTGGCGTGTATCACTGGCAACACTGGCAAGTGAAATATCTCTCGTGATAGCAACATCACTTTGGCGCGTTTCCAGATTTTTTCTCACATTTGGGTTGCTCGGTTCATTGATTTAATGTTGATGATTAGACGCGAAAGATTAGAAGGTAAGCTTTGATTATTTAACTGTACATAATTATGTAATCCGTTTTATCATGCTTGATTGGACTAGATCTGATCGAAGTGAAACATGATTAAATTTTTTTTTCTGTGTTTTCGATGATTTTGGTTATTAACAGAGTAACTGTAACATAGATGTAAACGTTTGTATCATTATACAGGGTGTCCCGTAAGTAGCGGATCAACCGAAGGTGGCAGATAGCTTGAAGGTTGACCTATCATATGTCAAAAAATTACCTTAGTAAAAGTGTCACCGTTTTCGAGATATTGACCATTTTTTAAAATTTAGAAAATTCGGCTCCTTTACCCTACTTTTTCCTGTTGAGTCCACAAATAAGCAGATATTTTGATATATTTTTTTTTCCTAGAGCTCTCAGATAGTTGTTTTATAATTATCAGTGTGTAATGTTGTTGAAATTATTAGGAAACGCTGAGAAAATAGCGTCAACTTTGGATATTTTTGTTTTTGATTTTCTTCGATACAACTTTGATGCGAGGTGGTTGAAAAAAATGTACTGGGCAAGTATGCCCCGGTATTTTAAAAACTTTTCTGTTTAATGCAGATTTTAAAAAGGTACAATACAGGCTACTTTGATAGGGAAAATTTTCAAGTAAAAGCCATTTCAGTGTTAAAGGGGTGAATTTGAATCAAAAGTTATTTTATTGTTTACTGTTATGGGATGAAGTTTTTCAATAGTTTTTGCTTAATATTACGTTACGTTAAATTATTGCTCTAATAAATATTGAAAATAATGATTATTTTCCGGTATTCCAACCTAATAAAGAAATTACCAATTACTTGAAAAATATTGTTTATTTCAAAAATAATGCTATGATTTACTGTTTTTTTAATACTAGATGATCAGGAAGCCTTTTAAATTATTTTTTTAAGATTATTTTTGTACGAATATTCAACAAAAAAGAAAGAATGAGAAAAAATGTAAGTAAAATAATTATTTTTGTTTATTTTATGATACAAAAATAATCTTAAAGCAATAATTGACAAGGTTTGCTGATCATCTAGTATTAAAAAATAGTAAATAATAGCATTATTTTTGAAGAAACAATATTTTTCAAGTAATTCTTAGGTAATTTGAAATTTCTTTTAAAAGTTGAAATATCGAAAAATAATCATTATTTTAAATATTTATTAGAGCATTAATTTAACGTAACGTAATATTAAGCAAAAACCATTGAAAAACTTCATCTCATAACAGTAAAAAATAAAATAACTTTTGATTTAAATTCACCTCTTTGACACTGAAATGGCTTTTACTTTAAAATTTTCCCTATCAAAGTAGCCTGTATTATACCTTTTTAAAATCTACATTAAACAGACAAGTTTTTAAAGTACCGGGGCATACTTGCCCAGTACATTTTTTTTCAACCACCTCGCATCAAAGTTGTGTCGAAGAAAATCAAAAACAAAAATATCCAAAGTAGACGCTATTTTCTCAGCCTTCCCTAATAATTTCAACAATATTACATACTGATAATTACAAAGCAACTATCTGAGAGCTCTAGGAAAAAAAATTATCAAAATACAATACTGCTCATTTGTGGACTCAACAGGAAAAAGTAGGGTAAAGGAGCCGAATTTTCTAAATTTTAAAGAATGGTCAATATCTCGAAAACGGTGACACTTTTACTAAGGTTGTTTTTGACATATGATAGGTCAACCTTCAAGCTATCTGCCACCTTCGGTTGATCCGCTACTTACGGGACACCCTGTATTATTATTCAATCCATCAGTATGTACTACTTCAAATATGATTTTATGATATTTTTAGTATAAATCAGAGAACAATAGAGAACTTCAAAACGCAGTGGATCGTATTTCTTTTGTAACGATTGAATATATTTTATCGAATCGCATTTTTAATCTTAATATATTACAAAAGAAATACGATCCACTGTGTTTTGAAGTTGTCTTAATCTTAATATATTAAGATTAACAATGCGATTCGATAAAATATATTCAATCGTTACAAAAGAAATACGATCCACTGTGTTTTGAAGTTCTCTATTGTTCTCTGATTTATACTAAAAATATTATAAAATCATACTAAACTCAATCTAGTGGTTGGAATAAATCTACAATTAGCTATTAGTTAGCAATAAGATAAAGAATTTCACCTCACTAACAATAGGTAAATGTTATCGATATTTTAAAAATTCCAACCTTGACGCAGTGGGTTCACGGGTAAACACGAATTACCCGTCCACCCACCAGTGGGTTAAGCCAGTGGGTGGACGGGTAACGGCCCAACAACAACAAATTCGATAATTAGGCCGCGGGAGGGTACGGTAACTGGTGACTGGTGACTCAGGTATTTCCAACCTACATCAGGCACCAGGCTTTCACAAAGCACTATTATAGCATGTGTTCTATCTGTGAGCCATATTTTGTACTAATTAATTTGAAATAATTCTTATGCATGTCGGCGTGCATAGGTATTAGTTCTCCTATGCTATCTGTTGGCTAGTAGCTGCTATCTGCTATCTAGTCACTATGAAGTCGCTGAAACGGAATAAGTTGGCGCGGCGCCAGCGTCAATTACCCGCGCAAAGCCGCGCATGCCGAAGTGACAAACAAATAAAGAAGAGTGAAAAGTCACGCGTAACTCTCCCGTTTGTGAGTTGTCAAGGTAAATATGGTTTGTGGTTGTGTGTGAGTGGGTGTGTTTGTCAATAGACATTCCTGTATTTAAATTGCTCTTTGACGAGTAAGAATAATGTCAAGGCTATTTGCGTAGACGATAGACGTAGCCTGTGAAATCTATAAAATTAAATATTTTTTTACTTAGTTACTTGGATTCATTTAATTGAATAATTTTTAAAATTAACATAGGTCAATAGATATATTGAGCCAGAAGTTGTATTCCAGGAATTGTATGTAACCATTTGATGCAATACAAAATAGAATAACGTCCCAATAATAATAACCGACACATTCAATAGTGGTGTTCTTAAAACACACAAAATATTACCCCAAGCTTACTGCAATACTTAAACATCGATCGATCGTTTTAATACATTACGATACGAGGATATATTCGTTAAACATAACCCTTCCTTGGCAGTCGGGTAATACACTCCGACCACCACCGCTTACCAACAGGTGACTCGTCTCACTCGTCTGCTAGTTTGTCCTAGCCATCAGCTAGTTACCTCCATTAATACTGTATTTTCCTACAAAACAATATCAAGACTTCAACCCATCAGTAGTCTACATCTACAATACACTACAGGGCATGTGTCTCTTCTCAACTACAGCCTGCACATTGTCTACAATTGCGCAGGAGCAAATATCACCAGTTCAATGAAGTGTAGCACGTGTAGTCTTAGCCGCTATATAGCTGATGCGCCAAAATCAGTTGGCTATACGCCAGCGGCAATTAGCCGCGCAAAGCCCATGCATGCCGAATTGACAAACAAAAGAGTAAACTTCACGAGTGAAAACCCCGCGTGACTCCGAACCGGAAGCGTGTAGGTTCGACGTTGTGGCGTTCGCGTTGTGGCGTCGATATATCAGGCATTTCTCCGTATTACACTGTTTGGCTTTTAAACTTGCCTATCAAAAAGGCACATACAGAATTCGTAACAGTATTTGTGGCTTCGCTGTTAATTATTTAGTAGTAATGCCATTCTGATACTACTTATTAATAAAACTAATAAATAAATAATAATTTTGATAATAGTATCAGATTTGTAACCAGAGTAGAAATAACTTTGGTTTTGCCCTTAGTTTAAGAATCATAAAAAGTATTAAGTACGTTTGTTGATTTTTATTTTATAAAATAAAATAAAAGCCTGTAATTAAAGTAAGTAACACTAATACAACTAGTTATCGTTAGTAGGTAACTGGTAACTCAAAACCCGCTAGAGACAGTTACTTTATCTTCTGGTGTCTTGAGAAATCATTTATTTGTCACATAAATATCTGCCCCGGCCGGGAATCCAACCCGGGACCCCTCGCTCGCAGGCAGGGTCACCAACTAGGCTACAAGGTCGTGGAGTGGTTTTCGAGAAATCGATTAATACAAGAAGGACTCGCTGACTCGCTGTAATGTTTAGGGATCTATTTCAGGAACATCGCTTGATATTATTATATTCAAGTCATATTATGATTTCCGTCCCGAGACGGATCGTTTAGTAAATAAGCACAGTTGTTTGTTATGGTAGAAATAACAAATTGAAAAGGTTCGGTTAAACGATTTGTCGGAGTGCGTGCGTAGGCGTGGGAGTCAACAAAACATCACTTTGTCAACAGAAGGTCGCCGAAGGGTGATGTGGGCATACAGTCCCTCAAATAAGGACGAAATATTACGACTGAAGTTATTTCATGTTTGTTTATGATAATAATACAGAGTACTATCACAACACAAAATAAACCATTTCATTAAGTAAACTATAGAAAGAAAAGAAGACATTTTTTGAACATGAACGGTTCTCATCTTGGATTCAATACGCGATGGTACTCACATGTAAATGTCTATAGATACATCTATAGCATCCCGTATTCTAAAAAAATATACACTTGATAAATAAATGTATAATATATTCCAAAGTACCCTTGAAACGGTAAAACAGCGCCCTAAACGAGATTTCTACGGCGACCCCTGCTGCCATTAAAACCCATACAAAAATCCATGCCAAATTACAGCTTTGGGTCTCGACGCCAAGCTGCAGACGAACGGATGTATGGACGGACAGTTAAGACGAAACTATAAGGTTCCATCCTGCGGCGCCCCTTCAAATCTGGCGCCCTGGGCGGTCGCCCATCCGCGCTCTACCCTAACGTCAGCTCTGCTGACATTCTGTAGATAACTTTCGTGTAAAAAGATATAAATACATACACAAAATTGAACAGATTGGGAGATTGAAATACAAAATTCGCACGCTCTGTGTATCTCATTAGTGAAGATTAAATTATTCCTAAAATAGATTTGTTCACATCCATTGCGAGGCATTCCAAGTAATTTACAGGCAAGTGATTTCAAAGTTTTAATTGCATTACATCGGCCAGTACATTCTGAGATAGATGTTTGAGGCAACTTGTGTTCCTACCGGAAATTGAACTGGAACCTTTGACGCACCAGTCAATGTTAGGATAGCGCTAATTGGTTAACTAGTTCATAGACGAGGTCAAACGGAATCTGTAAACTGATTTAATGTAATTTACTTGTTAACCGACTTCAAAACAAAAAAAGGAGGAGGTTCTCAATTCGACTGTATTTTTTTATGTTTGTTACCTCAGAACTTTCGACTGGGTGAACCGATTTCGATGGTTCTTTTTTTAATCGAAAGCAGGTACTTGTCATGTGGTCCCACATAAATTTGAACGAGATCTGACAAGTAGTTTTTGAGTAACTTTGAAATCGGTTATTATTTGTTAGTAAAATTTAGATTATTTAAACCTGTTATTACGAAAAAGTATTTAGAACACAATTTTCGTGATATAATTACCCAATATCTTAAGGTCTGCTTGTGTGAAAATCATGAATATCCATTCAGTAATTTTTGCGTGAAAGAGAACAAAGATCCATACATCTTCATAAACTTTTATATTTTTAATACGTATATTAGTAGTGTGACACAGCTTGGCCAAAATTGGCCATGTATCGATATTTCCCACTTGGTTCCCCTGATCAATATCACCGAAGTGACTTACCCTTGAAGTGCAGATATGACACATGCCTCCATTCTTAAAGAACTTAGAATATGATAACTTATTCTGAATTAGTGATACTCATTATGGGAATAATGTTAGAGACGTGATGAAAAACCTACATTGTATACATAAGAACTTTATTATGTTATTCTCCGCGGACATGATGCCTGTCAATCCACACTTGAAGATGGCGGAATATGGTCAATGATCTTCAACTTTGTATTTTGCCACTTCTTTCTGATAGGTCTTTCCGAAAAGGCACCGTCATAAGAGCTGTTAAAAAGTGTCTTAAAAAATAATTTTGTATCAAAATCATTCTTTCATTCCTCTCTTCTTGAGAGAAGTACCTGAATACTGAATACGTAGCTGAAGAATACGGGTTATTATTGATTAAAATAGTTGAGGACTTCAGCTTTCCATAAGATATGATACCTTAACATGTAAAGTTAAGAGTAATTTGATACTTAACGAAGTTCTCATCAAAAACTTCCGCTCGGATTCAAAGTTTCCGCTTGAAATAAAACCGGATTGAGAATTGGAAACTGAACCAGCCAATATACGGTTAAGAATCGCTTGGAAGGATTCGCAATAAAATCTTGTTTGAAAGTTGTACGCCTTTTTCAGAATATCGTTAGCAAACAGTAAATTGAATGCTGGGATTCGATTTTAGGGTTCCGAAGTAAAATCGGAACCCTTATAGTTTCGTCATGTCCGTCCGTCTGTCTGAAGCAAAGCGCCGAGATCCATAGCACTCCAGAATCGAAGAAGAAACTATTGAAAAACATTTTTTTTCAGGGTACCTCCCTTAAAGGTAGGTAACATGAGGATGAAATTTTTATTCGTTGCGTACCCTGTAGCGTGGGGTATCGTTGAAAAGGTCTTCCAAAAATATTATGGGTCTTCTAAGACCATTTTTGGAAGTAGGCGTCCGTTTGCGAAATACAATATTTGGCTTTAAAAGTGCTAATTTTGTTTACAGTCAAGTACTTGCCGGCTAAACGGTTGGAGTTGCACAAATGAAAAAATTCTTATGGTTATATAATGAATTTACAAGGAAAACTATCACGGCTATGTTAGCATAAGTAGTTAATGAGTAATAGTCGATAAAATTACTACTTCGAAACCCTATATTGCGCGTCGCCTGACACGCACTTGCCCGGTTTTGTTTATATAAATACTTATTAAAAAAAGACGCGAAAGACGTCCGATAGTGGTTACTATCATCAATGGATATACTCAACACCATCACAGATGCAGTGCTGAGCAAGAATGGGGACAGAAATTCCAATTTCAACTGACTATCCGACACCTTCAGGCCGTGATGAATCTCAACGATGATTCTGGAACGGCAAGAATCCTAAAAAAGTGTTTGTAACGTCGCTATTGACCTAGGTACCCTTGAGCATGAGTCAGCCGTCAAATGACTCGTCGTGTTCCGGCTGGCAGCTTGAGAGCCAGATCTTTCTTTTTCTTCTCTCTTTCTTGGCCGGTACCGCATCAGTGATGCCTTTGGTGTTGCTGATGTCCATGGGCGACGATAACCGGCCGGTTTGCCGGCTATTTCCATAAAAAAGATAGAGTCTAGCGACCAGAGGAAGGAGGAGGAAGAGAAGAAGTGGAGTAGGGATGTGGACGCATAGCCTTGTAAATTGGCGAGTAGAGTGTACCATGATAGTGGAGGTTAACTTAGACGAAAACAACTATTAAGTTCCACACAGTCCATAATTATAAAGTATCAAGTAAACCTAGCAACTTTAAAAATTTGAGTAAAAACAGAAATTCAAAACAATTGGAAACCGTATGAAAGGCATGACATCCCAGCATTAATTGCAATATTCAACATCTAAACCGCACAGAATCCACTTCTCTAAAACCAAAACACTGTAGGCCAAGTGTTTATTTTTCACTGGAGTTTCAAATATCCGGTTTTTTTCACCAAAATTCTGCAAAATTTACGGCTGCACTTTGACGCACAATAACTCAACTTGTCGCCTCACTGACTCCCGCGTTTGACGTGCGACTGGCAGTCATGGTACTGGTATGCTTAATTTAAAGGGAAATTCTAGTTGGAAAAATCTAGGTTTTATTATTTGCTCAGACTCTCTTGGCAAAATTTTTAAAGCTGTTGTCTTCCAAATATTCGTTGTAAAATTTTTACCCACTGTAAGGTTTTTTTGAGGTATATTATTTCACTGATATAATTATTGCATACTCTAGTACAAGAAGCAAACCCACCCTGAGGTGATTTGTATAAACTAAATTTTACTAACAAAAAATAACCGACTTCAAATCCTAAAAAACTACTTGTCAGATCTCGTTCAAATTTATGTGGGACTACATGACAAGCACCTGCTTTCGATTAAAAAAAGAATTATCGAAATCGGTTGGCTTGATATTGAGTTATTCGTCAATTTGTCGCGCACATCTTAACACAAATTTACGACTTATGTGGTTTTCTAATGGATGTCATTGTCAGATATCAATAAAATTTATGTGGGACCACATGACAGCCACCAGCTTTCGATTAAAAAAAGAATCATCAAAATCGGTTCGCCTAGTCCAAAGTTCTGAGGTAACAAACATAAAAAAAAAAAAAAATACAGTCAAATTGAGAACCTCCTCCTTTTTTTGAAGTCGGTTAAAAACATTTATTGATTTCCATGAAAAAAATCCATGTCCATGGGCGACGATAGCCACTTACCATCAGGTGGATCGTCAGCTCGTTTGCCGGCTGTTTCCATAAAAAAAATAATTAAGTCTGTAAAATTTAAAACTAACATGTCCTCATTAATTTTCAATTTAAAAGTTTATAAAACAATTAAGCATACCTAGGTAGATATAGGTTACCTACGTCAGATATAACAAAGACCAAAGCCATCAGGAGCAAAAGTTTTAATAATGATTTATATGCTGATGTAGAAAGGAACATTAAATCCGTAAAGATAAAGCGGGATAAATTAACGTCGTTGCTCACAATGTACGAATTCTCGTAATGATTTCCAAATGACTTGTCATACAGACCCTTGGTAGCTATTAGCTTAGTGTAAAACATTAGGTGTTCATCCGCCAAGTAAACTTCGCAGATGAATCTTTGAATCGGTAAACGAAACACTTATTAATATAAATAGCGAACGAGCCCATGGAATATAGGACAGGGCCAAGAATTCAATGTTCTTACCACTAAAAGCCGATAATGCAAAAAACATATTAAACGGTTTCAAAACTAATTCCAAAATAAGGGTTGTGGGCATTGTGGCAAGTAATAACTCACCTCCATGTTTACTGATGGGACTGATGACGCCTAGTAAGTTCCAAAAGAAGAGACCTAACACAGATTGTTCAATGAGTGGGTTAAACTGGCTTGCACTCATTGGAATCAATGATGGCTGGAGTAATTACCCTTGATCGCCTATCGCTTACAATGTCGGTGTGGGTGAAGTGTTAAAATAACAGGAAAAGTCGAAAAGTTGCGAGCGAATCCGAAATAATTTTGAATGAAAGTGATTTAGCCTATTTAGAATCATTTGCGCATTTCATCTTTTGTTTTCGTACCATTTATAACAACAATACTGTTTCATAAATGAATTAAACGTTTGCTTTTGTTATTTTTTTTCTCTTGCAAATACAGAATCATATAACAGAGATTTAATTTAAAACATAAAATAATACAAGGTTCCGTTTACTGACGCTTTAATGTGATGCGAAAACTGCGAAATATTTATTTACCTAATTATTATTATTAGTTAACATTTAACAATTAGTTACAATAGTTAGTTTACTATAGAAACTATCCTCTACCTTCCATGACAATCTGTTACAAACCTCGAATATAGTTAAAATTAAATAATTTTACTTAAATAAGGTTTTACACTATTGTAATAATGGGTCGAGAGCCAAAATTTCTGCACATTCTGACTAATTCGTCGCTCGTTTGACAGACACGGTCACTAACAATAATTGAGCAAAAACTGCAAATTAAACCACGAACATAATTCTGCCGCTGACGATTCACAGGACTTTCACAACCAGAAGTAATTTACAATCAGCACTTAATTAGGGAGACAAAGAGAGAAACGAACGAAGGCTTAATCCATTAACGTTTGTACATTTAAATAATACTGTGCACATTAATAAGAAAGTTAATTTAAAACAGCACAGGGTTCTTATAGTACTTCGAGAAACTGAATTGTTTGTCATCGTATTTTTCAATCTGTACACCACCATAATTCAAATACAAAGATTTTTACTCGTGTTGTAAAGTCTGCAGAATATGTGTAAAAAAGAGTGTTTCAAGTTGTCCTTAACCGTGTAAATCGACAAGTGTTATCAGTCTGTGTTGTCTGAAAACCTCTCTGTTCTTTTGTAGATAATATAATTATGTTTTAATTAACCGATTTGGAATATTATTTTTTATTGGAAATGATAAACAAAGTAGGAAGAAATCGCTTGTAAGCGATAAAGCCATTGTTTTGTACTCACTTGATAGCAGTGTACCCTTTTGTAAATGTTTTCTATACATATAATCAATAAAGAGTTTAAATAAATATTTTAAAAACTATTTCATTGCAGTCAGTTTTTTTTTGTAAAATAAATATTATTCTACTGTTTAGACAATAAAAACACATTTAGTTGAAAACACCTCATTCATTGCTATTGATAATCTAAATCGCGATGGAATAGTAGACGCGTCAACCATAATGAAACAAAAGCCTAATGTAGATTGGCCACAAAATGCGACGCAGCTTGTTGTACAGGTCATAACGTGGATCGACGCAGAGGTCTCATTCTCGTAATGAGACCGTGTTGTTATCGCCCCTCATTGCCGTTGTAACTACTGTCAGAATTAGACAATAACGATTTACAGTTTACGCTTGAATGTAATACTCTTCAAACAGATTGTTAGTTTTACAAGTCGTTTTTAACTATTTATTGGTTGACAATGTAATTCTTTGTATGCTTTGTTTATAAATGTGGAGTGCTCGCCAATGATTATTAAATTAAAAATTGGGTGCACTAGATATTTAGGTAATACTGGACATAATTAATCCTAGAATCTATGTAATTCTTTAATGAGTACTGGATCCAAACAATGTTCGAATTTATTTTAATTGACTATTGCGAAGCAAAATGAGAATTATGTTTTCAGTCCGTAATCATAATTCGATAAAAGCGGTAACCTAAGAAGCATCTTGTTGCATTATACCAAATTCATAATATTTTACTTGGCAATATAGCCATCGAAATGAATAACGCGCTAAAATTGGTCAATTACGAGTAGAGACTGCTAATGACCATATTAAAATCAATGCACCTTTTATCATCCACACAATTGTACATTAATACTGATCTTGCCATTGGTTTCATTAATCGGACGGAAAAATAAATAAAAGGAGCATACAAATACATCGTAATTCGAGCAAACGCAAGAATTTTAAGCGACCAAAACAACAGCGGCGAAACGTTGATATAAGCGGTGATTCTCACTGCAATCCGCCCAACCTTTTTTAGTTCATCAAAAATGCAAAACTTCATGAAAATGTATGCAATTCGGTGGTGTATCCTCCGGAATTCGTCGTCGGAAAAATTTGCGAGGTCGTTTGCGATGCAAATGAAGTAAAATGTTTCATTCCTATTGGGAATAGTTTTTAATTCCTATAATCACTGGAAACATCTTTTGAAGATTTGTCGGAAATTCTTTTCAGAAGTCAACTCAACATAAAAGTAGGGTTTAGACCTGGAACAGTATTAATAATATTGTTTGTGTCAATACTATGAATGGTTGTAGCTGACCCGGCTGTAGCTGTAGGAGTTCGCACAGTGTGCTTAGCGCAGCGTCCTTGTACCAAGCACATAGTTGCATAGCCAGGCGCGCGGAGTCCGTGAACACGTACAAGTAACAAAACGTAACTTAGCTCGCGTCTAACACCAATAAAACCCCTATCAATTAGCAACTCAAATCAGGGCAATAAACCGATAGACACCAGATCTCCCACAGATTACGTCTTAACATTTATATTTTTCTTTTATCTATATTTCAAAATGTCACCTGAATGTAATTTGTGGATGAGATGAAATAAAGACTTTTTGTATTTGTAAAAAAAATTGTTAAAAAAAAACAATGAGCTCGGTCACGTGTTCTACTGCTGAACCTCCGGCGGATACACTCACGGCGGCTGCTGCTCCTACACTCATCATCATCCTGATTGTACGAGTTACGCAGTACATTCAGTAGCTTTTCGGTTATATTTGAATCCAGAACTCGTGTAGAACGTCATATCGTTCGACAGATTGATCTCTTCTCTATGCATAGTAGGTACATTACAAATTGTCAAAAATAATAACAGCGCTGAATTCACAGTTACTGAACTATTTATAAATTAACGAATATAAAGTTTCGCGATAAACGTTTTACAATATTAAGCTAATTTTACTTTTTTAATAGTACTATGAATATTTAAAATACCACAAAACACGGGTGGATATGGATAGTGTCAATTGTCTTGACAAGGGCACTCCCATGCCCCTAGATTTAGTTGTAACATTGAAAAGTAGGATAAAATGTATATATTACTGTAAAAGTACATCTTAGGTTGTACTAGTAAATCTTAAGATTTACTAACATGGGTTGGTAAATGCAAAGATTTTATAAAAAAGTGGCCATTTTCGGGCTTTTACCATTAGCGTTTGGTACATGCTAAGTTAACCAATGAAGGTTGGTAAATGCTGGTTTTGGGAATAAAACAATGAATACCTACTTTTTTCTTAATATTCTATTTCAATTACCTATCATGCAAAGCCTTACGTAATATTAAATTATCATTAAGATAATCATTTCCTTAACATTTATTATAACAATGTACTTTAATCAGTTTAATCCTTACGTAGTCAAAATCATTATCAATTGGCAAATTTGTGTTTATTTATTAGTGACTAGCAAAACTTAATTATAGAACACCTTTAAAATACTTTTTGAATAGAAAAATACCCAAAAAAAAACCTTCTCACAACCATAACACCTACGTTGGCTAAGCTAACTGAACCACTATTTATCATATTACTCGTAACTAGCTGACGGCATGGTGAGAATACATAAAGACAGTACATCTAAAATCGTTTTGAATGACCTTGAATACGAAAAAAGCGACATGGATGATATTTTCCTGTAACTATCGGATTTGAGCTAGGCCGATGAAGAGAGGGATCACGATACTCAGAGTGAAGATGAAGCCGAAAGTAACTGGGATAACGAAGATGTGGAAAAAAATGAATAACAAGACCAAAATAGCAATGCATTTTGTGGAAAAAATTGCTACAAATGGGCCAAAGTACCAATAGCTAAGTATTATGTGCATCACCCTTGTAATTTTAGGTGTTTCAGTAATTTCATAGATGTTTATACTTGTTTTATAATTTATTGGATAATACTATTAAGAAAAACAGTCAGATTTAATATTTCATATATATTTTTCTACTTAATCGTTGTCTAAAGTTAACATCAAAAATTTTTTGTTTCTTTTTTTGCTTGACGCTAGAAACGTCACTTTTTAAGTTTGAATTCCTAAATAAAGACTATTATTACATTAATAGAATGTCTTTTATTCGTTTAGAACCAAAAACAGCCCACTTATATCAATACAGATACAGCTACAGCTTATTTAAGATAGCTTATTCTTCTTGATACAGGGATTTTCCTGAACGGGGACCTAAGTCCCCCACGAGTGTAGATATGTGATTAGAAATAGCGTGTGGTGTTAAGGGTTAAATAGTTCCTGACTAAACTTCTGTAAACGCCCACTGTGTTATTATTTCCCGAACCAGCCATTTCTCCGATATATAATATTTAGATAATTATAAATTATATATCATGGAAAATCTATTTTTTTATCAGTATAACCTTAACAAATGTAATCAACGTCTAACTTCAAAGAAAATGTACGATTTGCTTTCACTTACGGAAGACACCAAAATGTATGACTGGATCTCCGAGAAGGAAAACACATTCGTTTAAGTTAAAAACTTGATTGCGCAGTCGTCGCGGATTATAAATTTCAAGAAACCACTGCACTTAAACTGTTTGCTACTTTGCACAATTTAATGCAAAAATGTATAAAGAACTTGTGCTATCAAACGAAAGAAACAAATTTGAAAGAAAACAATATGAATTTTACCAAGAAAAAACAACCGACATCAAAATAACTAAAAAACTACTCGTCAGATCTAGCTCAAATTTAATTGGGACCACATGACAAGCACCAGCTTTCGATTAAAAAAAGAATCAAAATCGATTCACACAGTCAAAAGTTCTAAGGTAACAGTGCAGTGATTTAAGCTATGGATCGTAGTTATGGCGTGACAAAAATACTTACCCAATATGTACATTCAAAATGTAATATCCGCAATGATATAAATTAAAAATCACATCACACATGAAAAAAGTACGTGAAAGCTAAAAATCATACTCAACGTCCATTATATAAAAGTTTTCGACATAATTTGTTTGCATTTGGGAAAGTTATTTTATAGCTCATCGTTTTCAGTGTAGCAGTGGATTAAGAAACAGTTCAACTTTGGATACAAAAACAGAAGTTAGCTCCCCATTGTTAACCACATTGTTTTTTATAGCTTTTTTTTCTTCTTGTCGTCTTTTTCAGCTACTGAAAGTTTCAAGTTTAGGATTTCGTTGAAGCCTCACTTCGTAAAGTTATACAATTGACCTAATTAAAAGTCTTTCTATATTTTGGCAGCTTTTTAATTTTTTTAAGCTTGGGTAATTTGTCACTCTATATAAAGTGGTGCAAATTAGACTTAAATTAAAGACGATGAATCGACCACATTAATAGCTCGGCACAGCTTCAAGCCGTTAACGGCCCACCTGACCCTTGAGGAGGTCTAGAGCATACTCCTCTCTGTTGCTCCAGCGCAGCTTGGAAGGGTTAGTGGCCAACTCAAATGCCAGAACAATTTAAATGCAACAGGTACTATTGATTCGTATTTTATAATACCAATATATCGACCTAGTTAAGGCGGCGAGACTGACCCAGATCCATGTAACTGGGTCGAAACATTGATATATTATACATCTATACATACATACCTACATACATACAAATAAATAAAAATGGAGTGTTTGTTTGTAATATTTAAAAAAAAACTTTTTACTAAGTGCATTTGGATGTATAGGTACATATACCAAAACAACATTTTTTACAATTTTTGTCTGTCTGTCTGTTTGTTTGTTCCGGCTAATCTAATCTAATGACAAGTAGAACCGAGGCAAGTGCTCGCCAAAGCACGGAAATGCATGAATTGTTTTGCCACTAGCGGTCATCCATTCAGCTACTTCTAAATGAAAATCTCTTGCTCTTAAAAAAAGAAGTAGGTACTAGCTACCATAACATTTTTGTTGCAATCACAATATTGAAAAGGCCAAAAACATTTAACATTTAAACTTTAGTGTAAGTATTAACGTAATAAGTTTATGTTTAAAATGTAAAATGTAAAATTTTATGTTTATTTTCTACTTATCTCTGATTGAAAGAAACTGATGCAAATATTTAAAAACTTCCAAAGTATTCAACATGAAAATACTACATTTTAAAACTCAAAGCACCCAGATTTATTTTTTTATTTTCCCGGAATACATTTTACTCGCAAAAGCGTATATTTGACTTCTGTTGACGTGTGAACCACACCTATTTGTATTACGAAAAAACTTACTGAAACTCGAGCTTCGGAATTGGAAATATTCGTAAATAAAGTCTGCCATCCTTTCGCCATTTTTGTAATCAAAAATGGAAATCCAACAGTCAAATTATACTGTTTTGCAAGTCCAGATTTCGTTGACTAAATACAGTATTTCTTTTATTTTACAGATCTTTTATCGAATTTGTTATTTGAGGGCGTTGATTGCATTTTTCAGCACATTTTATGTATTTTTTTTCTACTTTAACACGATTTCAAATTAAATTACTCGATTTTAGACGTAAGTGAATTTGTTCCAGTCATTATCTAGAACGTCACGCGTACCTACTTACAAAAAATGTATTGTTTGTTCCGCAGTCTTATTCGTTAAACTTATTGACAGTTGTTTCTTAGATTTGTCCAATAAAACTATTCATCGCAAACGTCCAATAAAAAGTTAAATAAAAGTCAACAAAAGTAAAGTTTTCGTCCACGTTATCAAATCTAACGTCTTTGTCAACACGATTGCACCCTAAAAGTAACTGATATCAATTTGGCCACAGGAAAAACTCAGATAAGGGGACTCAAACAATTTGGTGGGGTTTCCTTAAATCGATAAATTATGGAGCGTTTAGTTCGTGGATATACCTATGGGGATACAATGAGAATAAAGTTTGTTTCGTTACATAAATCACGGGAACTTTGTGAGTACGCCTTTGAATGGACAGTGCAGTCGTGGAAATGCAAGGTATGGATTTATTTGAAAATATTAGTTGGTCCATGAGTGGAAGTTGCGTAATCCAAACAGCTCGGCGCTTGGGTAAATTTTTAGAAAAATATAATTTGTTATTTTTTTACAATAATTTAACCACCTAGTTACTAGACTTTTTTGTACCTAAATCGTTACATGGTTGATTTTAAAACAATATTTCTAGCTAGCCAGATAGCTAATTAACTTTACAGCAAATTCCCTTTACCTTCAACATCATTTTAAGTTATACAGAGCCTAGTTCTGTCCAATGGGATTTTAGCAAGGGTGATCTCCCGCCAGGCGTGTCAGTTACGTGCATGATTGTGATCGTTGTTGGAAATTGTATTTGTATGTAACTGCAAGAATTGTAATTTCAGGTAACCTTATGTCCCCAAAGGACCTTTGGATGAATTATTCATTCTTCAACAGGAATCACCACGAGGAAGGGAATTAACTTGGGACTTTAAAATAAAAAAGGATCTTTTACTGTGGGCTTCTTTTTATTCCCTTCCATATTTACCTTTCACTCCTTTCGAATTTCCACGAAACATGCAAGTAACAATGGCTTCAAAAACTTAAATAAAAACTTTAAAGTTTTAATTCGTCATAACCTCTGCTTAAGATTTCATTATGAATTCAATTAAACTATTCGTAGCTTTCAATCTTAATTTGCTTTAAAATATAAAAATTACGTGATACCTTCTAAATCACGTTATATTTTTGTACACACGTTAATTACTTATGTCTTCACCACTATGGACAGCGTTAACCATTTACTGTCAAGCTACTCGCCTACAATGTCTACTATTTAAATAAAAAGTATACCTTTAACATCAGGTAACATGTTACCAGCTTGAAGCATAAAAATGTTAAAGAGAAACATTGAAGTCTCATTTCTGTCTGGCGGGGTGTCCTTAACGCTACGCGACGGAACGTGTTGACTTAACAAAGGGAGACATTCACACCGAAGCGAGGAAGACATCGTAAATCCGTAACAGGATCTATATCTAATGTTTTATATCTATGAAACTTGTGGCCGATAGCTTAGAATGTCATAATTTTCTCAAAGTTAGGTATTTTGTTTATATATTCTAGTGTTAATAATGAAACAGTTGCTTCAATAAACACAGTGTATACTAATATAAGATAATAATTGCGTGCCATATATTTTTCTGTTGTATCGGAAGGGGTTTACAATGATTTTATTGTAACCAACAATCAATTTTGTTGAGTGTGAACTTGTATATTCTATAAATCATACTAAACTAGCGTTCCTAAGCAGAAAAAGTCTAAAAAACTTTAGCAACTAGCGGTCGCGATTCAAAATTGCCGCCCGCTGTTACTCTACTCGGACGATCGCAGGATAGACAAAATCCGCCGGGCTCTAGGGGTTTTTAAAGTGATTTAAAAAACCCTCAAGTATTATTTATTTGTCAGTAAACTGGTAGTAATCTGGTGGTTATTACACAAAGATCATATTAGAAGTTTCACGTGAATTATATGTCATAAACATCCGAGTTACACCTTACACGTCAGTGTAATATACATCCTGTGATCGCAGCCCCGAGATTATTTGATTACGTATGCATTAACTGCATTTCAATCCCAGCGGCCGCCCGAATGGCTTTCAGATCAGCCGAGCACTCTTATTCTGCTAATAGGTTAATTATTCAGCGAAATGCTAGACTGATTTTAGTCCATATGTTTATTTTTTTCAGGTACAACATACCTAAAATTCTTGACTTTATATGGATACCTACTTGTGCAACCACTTACTTTCAGAATAACACATAAATATCTGCCTCGGTCGGGAATCAAACCTGCGACCCTACGACTACAACCCTAGCTTCATAAGCAAAGTCGCTGCCTACTTGTTTCTTACCAATACCAATCTCATTGAGGTTATCTAGAGAACAACTAGAGGACTATTATTTTATAGCTAGCAGTCATCCACGCAGCCTCGCTTGCTTAAATTATATTTTTCAATACATTAACAATGGTCAACGATGATTTATGTGTGGCTGGAACTAGTAGTACAGTAAGTAAGGAGTAGAACTTTGAGAAACATAGGGAAGAGAGATGTTAGCTGGGGATTACGGATATCGATGATTGGAATAATTCAATAGAACACCTATTAAATACATATAAGCAGAAGACATAATCCTTACCACTGTCTAATGTCTAATGTCCGCGAAGCTGAGTGTTTTAAGTACTTACTCGTATTTTATAGACTTTATTTTTATTTTACTGATTGACAGAGATTGATTAGGTATAGTAGCGACCGCACTAAGCTACTAAAGCAAGATAAGCTGAGAGTAAATTTTCATTCCTTGGTCAGCAGGTCTCATTCTTTGGCCACCATAGACTCAATCGAGCTAGGATAACCGAGGGTCCTTAAACTAATACCTTTTATACATTTTTCTTTAATTAATGTTTAGTAATGTACACGGAACTTCAGCGTTTTCTATTATAAAAGGAAGCAGCTATCATGTCAAAAGGCACATTAAATCGTGGGCTTCATTGCAAAAATAATAAATAAAACAGTTTAACGAGTTATGTTTCTGCGAACTAAATCGCCGCCATCACGCCAACACTGGTTTTAAGATAGCCTTCTACAAATTAACGATGAAGGGGGAAATCGCGTGTCATTCGTTATTTTTAACCGACTTCAAAAAAAGGAGAAGGTTCTCAATTCGACTGTATTTTCTTTTATGTTTGTTACCTCCGAACTTTCCTGGTGAACCGATTTGATGATTCTTTTTTAAACGAAAGCAGGTGCTTGTCATTTGGTACCACATTTTGAGCGAGATCTGACAAGTAGTTTTTTAAGTATTTTTGAAGTCGGTTAGTTTTTGTTATTAAGTAATTTGAGTAATGTTCCTGATATTTCGAACTAGTCGCATGGCCATAGTACTTCCACACGGTTTTCCTGTTGCAGGTTATTCGATACTTTTGCAGCTGCACACACATAATTTGTAAACAAACATTTATATTGATAAACACAATATGTTTGTTGCCAGGTGCGTGATGCCATTGTCTCACGCTATATGTGAACTCTAGAGCTTGTGTAGTTATGTGTGAGCATTTAAGTATTAACTTTACTCAAGCTATTATGTTTAGCTATTTACATAGTTTAAAAAGATCATACATTTTATTGCTATTCAGTAACAGTAGAAGCTGCAGAACTTGTATCTTACTACGATATTAACAATAAGTTGTTATTTTATTTATAGTCCATATTAAGTATTCAACACGTAGCATAGCGAAGAAGCCGCAGGGACTCTTGTCAACTCCACTAAAATCTGCATTTTAACTGCAGTACTGATTAACGGATCGAGCTCAAGAGAAAATGTACCTTAGTTAAATATTTAGTACGTAGCGTTATTTCGTGGTTATTAAGCTTACATTCATAGCCCGGCGGCTTGTCATAGCCCGGCGGCTTGTGTCGATCCTATGTGATCGACAAAGTTAAACAACAGCGGGCGCGGTCGGTAGTTGGATGGGTGACCGCTAGTGGCAAAAATTTCTTGAGCGTTTCCGTGCTTCGGAGGGCACGTAAAGCCGTCGGTCCCGGTTGTTATCATAAGATAACAGTCGTTAAGCCATGTCGGAGGCCCTCGGGCGGTTTGAAAACTTCCGACACTCGGGTTGGCCACTAACCCCTCCACCAATCCGCACTGGAGCAGCGTGGTGGAGTATGCTCTAGGCCTCCTCAAGAGGAGAGACCCGTGCCCAGTAGTGGGCCATTAATGGGTTGAAGCCAAGCTTACATTAAAACTAACATTGTGTAACGATTGAATTAGTTATATAAATTATGTTTATGTAATAAGATAGCTATCATTAGCGTTATAATTATATCTTTGCTCGGATAGTAACAATATCAAAGTTTTAGGATTTTCATAGTGAATTACTTAATATGTAAAATGTAACTTTTGAATTTGAGAATGACATTTATGCAATGAAACCAATCGCTAAACTTTACACTGTCTCTATGTTTTAAAATAAAATAGCTCTAGATTTTGCCTTGGACTTGGCTCCAATATCAAAATATTGGACTGCTAAAATAGCTAAGAGTAAATTTGAAGACCTCAAAATAGATAATGTTTTTTAGTTAGGTCAAGTAATACAATACAATAATTTAGTTTTATTTTATTTAGTTATGTTTAGATAAAAATTAAGTGTTACAAAAAGAGAATTAATCAATAGTTGCAGAATGCCTAAGACGTGATTTTCTAGCTATTTGAACGTGTTACAAGTGTACTTCCACATTATCAGAATTATTTCTACCTACTGAGAAGTATTTTGACATTTTGACCACTATTTACGAATTTTATCGAAATAGTTTCGACAACTATCGAGTACCACGAGAATAGTAGGTACTGACTTAAACGATACGGTTGCATGACGGGCTGCCATAACCTAGGGGGGGCGCCACTGTCTTTGCGGTAAGCGGATATCATTTATAATGCACAATATCCGGTTTAAAATAACCATTATACGCCCGTATAACTTTGCGACTGTGACTTGATGGATTTATTGCCTCTCCGGTTTAAATTCAACTTTATTTCCCTCTATATTTTATGCTTCCTCGAGGAGCCTAAATAATTAAGATATCCGGAGTGATTTATTTGATTCATCAGCCTTTCAAAGCCAGAATAGAGATGAGAGTATGATTTTAAACTTATGCCATCGTGGAAACTAAATATTTTAATGTACTATCGACTCATATGCCAGTGATGCCTTTGGTGTTGTTGATGTTCATGGGCGATGATAGTTACCATCAGGTGGATCGTCAGCTCGTTTGCCGGCTATTTCCATAAAAGTAATATAATAGTACATTATGATACAAGTGTGGTATGTTGGTCATTACACTCGAGGTGATATTGCACAGTGCGAGCCGAAGGCGAGTGCTACAAGAAAACCGAGAGTGTAATGACCAAACCTCACGTGTGTCATACGACGTTTTTCAAAACACTTACGAGTAAAAAAACAAATTTCGTACTCAAATAAACAATGCTTACAGACCAGACGGAAAGTTTGTTAAAAATGGCGCGCTCCGCGCTGATATTTTTTTTTCTGCGCACGCATAGCTAACACGCCGCTGGAGCGTAGGCACGAACAATTACGCTAAACAGCCAAAACGCAAAATGTAAAAAAATCTAATATTTATGTATTTATGAATTAGTTTCACGTTGAATTATTAATTAAAGTAAATAAGTTGTTGAAAATTTATCATATTCAAGGTTGGTACACTTCTTTTTTTTACAAAAATAGTGTTATTTTTAGTCTTATGTTGAAACGAAACGTATCTAAGTCAAAACTTTTTTCCGAAATTTAAAAATAAAGCTATAACCCGGCTAAGTTAAGAGCAAATAGAATGCATAAATAATATCTTTCACCAAGGTACAAACTTAATTTGATGGAATATAAAATAAAACACTAGTGCGTTAAAGGAAAAAAAGCAAAAGTGTTTAATACCATGGTTTATGAGTGTAAAAGCCATGTGACAAAAACCAATTTATGAGCAAGGGTGTTGAAAAAAAATAAACATGTTTTATTATATTCAAATACTAAAAGTTAAAATTTTATCAGCGTAAACTATTTCATAATATTTCTGTGCGCTTAATGCTCATTTTGTATTAGTTTATGGATAATAATAATAATAATAATATAAATTACTAATTGGCAATATCTGGGCTGTTGATAATAGGTATAACAGCATAGAATACAGCCGCATGAAGGCAGAATATCAGGAAATAATTAGAACCTCAGTACGTTCGTGCCCGTAATAACTATTAGACAGAATATCATATAATGCCGGAAATACCGAAACAACAAGATTTTGCACTACATATTACTCCGTACACTCTCCGGAATTAATTCCCTAGAAACAACGACGATGCGGAGTGCAGTACAATATCGTCAAAACAATCGCTTTTATTATTATTTCGTACATTGCTACGAAATGTATGTAGCATAGAATAAAAGGAACTCAATAAAATACAGAACAAAAAGGTTTATTACGTGCAGAAGATCATAAAATCAATCTGTATTTGTAATTCTTTTGGATAAAAGAAAACCACTGTAGAGAACCACATTATAATATTTTTCTCGTTTTTTTTGTCAACATTTTTTTCGAGCAAAATTATACTTATGTACTATTTTTACAACCCAGTGTTCTCATTCACTCGTAAAAATAATATGTAAGCAAACTAGTTGCAGCATTAGTACAGAATAATTCATATTTAACGAGCAACGGTTAGAATGAAATCCCACCGCTAAATATCAGCCGTATTGTGCTTTATTTGCCAGCGTTAGTTACAAACTTTTACCCTACACTAGTTCCCAACTACAGACAGGTACAACTCGCCTAGTGGTTAGCTTTGTTCCAACGGATAGCTAAAATTAGGAATGCTTGAAATTAGGAATTATTTGCATTCGTTACACATGCTAAAGTATCCAATACAATGTTCAACAACTATTTTTGTTCTATGGAGAAAAATTTATAATTATGTTGTAGATTCAACTACTTATTTTTAGTGGACGTTTTGGCTTTGATCTTTATTATGTCTTATCTCAATAGGCAATGAGCTTGTGAATCAATTTGATTACATCAACCATAGCGACTTTGAATGGGCTATCCCTTTGGCTATTTGTCAAGTGAGGGCCTCCGCAAACACGCTACTTTAAGCATCGCCAATTCGCGATTTCGCGTTTGCATTGATGCTGTACCGCGTTCTAGCGACTCTCTGCATTCAATCGTAGTATCAAAAACAAGCGATTTATTAATATTAGCGATGCTGATGAAAGTATAGGCGTTTTATAGTGTGTGGAGAGTCTTCAGTCGCTGTGTTGGACTACTTCCGAACAGCATCTAAATCGTTGATGCATCGATGCTAAAAGTAGCGTATTTTTGGAGGCCCCAAGCGATCAACAATGTTAACAGATATCAATCATGGCTGAAAGTTGAACTTTGATCTCTCCGTCTTTAGGCAACGTTTCAAATGACTAAATTACCCTTTGTATGTTACATATTTCGTATTGAATTTTAATACCTGCCTGACTCCTTATTTCCAAAAGTTTTAGCTTTGTTCTAGTTACAAACTTTTATAGGAGACAAAGTGTTAGCTGCAGCAGCGTTTATGTCTAAAATGGATGGCTGACTTGGTTGATTTAAAGTTACTGGAAATTATGCTACTGAGGGCTCGTTATAGGGTTTGCATTTTTAATTTTATTGGCAGTAGATTGAGTTACCTAGTGTTTGGAGTTCTGTATCCAGACAATTATTAGCTAAGGATTACCTTATGTAGGGATAAATCCACTAAATAAAACTTAAAATTAACTCGTGGAGTGTAATGGCTGTTTCCAATATTATACCTTTCCTTAATCCTTACAGGTGGATCGTCAGCTCGTTTGCCGGCTATTTCCATTAAAAAAAATCTCAAGTTAGTTTGTATCTAAATATTAAGTTTGCGCAGATTGAAAGAAAGAGTGAAAAATAAAAAAGTAAAATAATATAAATATACTCAATACCCACTCAATCTTAAAACGGTAGGTAGGTATATTCAAAATAGTGTTTAATACCATTGAGACAAAAATACAATATAATAATTTGTTTTCTTTAAAAAGTATAATATAATATCACCTAACACATACTTAATATTTAAACACAGGTTAAACACTAGCGCATCATATTATCTATTCGATAATTAACCGATAATTGGCTAAATATCAGATTGGCAATCCAGCTAATATACATTTGAATTTATAATGCAGAACTGGAAACAGAATAATTAATTTTAATGCAGCATTTATAATGTAACTCTTTAAAATCTCTTAATAAGTATTAATTACTTTTTTATCGAATTGGCAAAGTTTTGATGAAGTGTATATATTGATCTATATACCTACATATAAGTTATAAAGTATGACAGATGATCTAATTGCCGAGAACCAGTAAGAAAATTCTGCTTTTTTAGGGTTCTGAACAAAAAAACGAAAAACGGAACCCTTAAACTATAAGGGTTATAGAATCACTTGTGTGTCTGCTGGGTGACAACCCTTTACAGACAATTTTCTCCGAAACTACTAGACTAAATGAGTTGTTTGGTACTCATAATATGCTTTTTGTGACCCAACGACGAAGGTATAAAAAAACAATTGAAAAAATATTAACGATTATAAATCGATATCGATAAATCGAAACAAAATCGAAATGACATCGAAACGAAACCAATACGAAATCAAAATAAAAAAAATGTTTCGCAAACCGTATTGTGTGCCATGTCGAATAGAATGGATATTGTGGCACTCAAATATATTTTTGTTATACTTCTACAATGGATAGTTTTAAAATTGTTTAAGAAAGAACGAAATTTAAAACGAAAGTTGACCATTCCCCCCACATTTATATCATTCCCCCCCCCTTATCTCCGTAACTATTGAGGCTAGAATTTTGGGAAAATACAGGAAATAGTTCTTTACTTATTACAGGAAAACCTATAAGAAGTCTATGGTGTTAAAAAAGAGAAAAAATTTATAAAATTGTTATAAAATTCTCAAGTTTTTTATCACTACTCACTAGTCCCAAGTGTCTCATTCTGACCACTGGTATTGGTATAATGTCGTCAAAATAACAAAAGAGATTATCAGAATTGAGTTAGTAATTAGATTAATTACTTTACTGTGCTTTTAAGAACCAGCTTTGTAATGTTTCTATTTATGTTAGATTCTTGAATAGTATTTTTTATTTTATTTCGTATTCAACACTTTTCATTTTGAAAGATACTACGCTTCACAGTCACAGTCCCACTATAGGATTTCCTGTGTCGTGGGCCGTGGCCCGTAGACAACGCACAAAGACAAGAATACACACACCTAGCCCGAGAACAGAAATTCAAAATGCTTCGCTAGGAATCGAACCCAGGCCCCTTGGCACGGCGCGGTGTGGCAGTCCGGTGTTAACTCTAATTCTCTCAAAATTTGTGAATTATGCCGATCTGCAATTGAGCAGCATAGCAAGCATATAATACCAAATTATTATAAAGGAGTGAATAAGACATAATATGTCTTATTCACTCCTTTATAAGGCCAAAAATAATTTGGTGCTACATCCAGATGCTTATTCATTATTTATAATTATGACGTAGATATTCTTCATACTCGTTACACTGCAACTAGAATATAAATAGGTACCTCTTCTCTATCTTTCACTATCTTATTCCTTCTATTTCTTTACAGAAATAATTGAGGGTAGATTTAAAACGCCAGTGGCGCCAACATCCTATTAATATTATATGTGTCAAAGTTTGTGAAGATATTTTTATGTTTGTTCCTCAATCACGCCACAACTACTTAGCCGATTTGGCTGAAATTTGGAATGGAGATAGCGTATACCCTGGATTAACACATAACACAACTCACTACTTTTTATCATGGAAAAGATCAGGGTTCCCGCGGGATTTGTAAAAAATCGATCTCTTACGCGGGCGAAGCCACGGGCAAAAACTAGTTACAAATAAAACAACACAAATAATTCAATCGTTTATTCTCAGTACATTCAAAGCATTGTCACGTGCTCTTAATTTACTCTTATTATAGTATTTACATCTTATGGCTGCATATTATTAAGTTCAATCGTTACATGAATAACATACTGTTTAGATGTGAATATAAACCTTATATCATTGTGATTAAATACTGTTATTGTGACAACGTGCTTACTATCCAATTTAAGGCCAAGCAAGGACTATCCATGATACTTCCCTTAATGTATAAATGCAGTCAGTATAATATTTTGGAATGTAAAAACCACCATTAATAGCCATAAAAATAACAATGTAATGGATGCTTGAGTCTTAGAAATAATAACATTATGTACGAGTCTTATCTATGGGTATAAGTTCACGTCACATTAATGGTAATGTTTTGAATGTATATACATTATTTTTATCAATAACAGGGTTAACAGATAAAAAAATTGGAAATGGTTTGAGATCCTTGTCAGCTTCCCGATAAACGTCAGTCTAAAGGCAAAACTTCATCTACGATATTAAAATTAGCATCGCGATAAGTTTATTATATGAACTTATCATAGTTTTGTGCTTAAATCTTACACATAATCACACGTCTTCGTTCTGTCAAAAATAGAATTTCATCATTTTCATGTCTACAAATATGTATGTTAGAATTAGTTTTCTATCTAGTATCATAGAATTCATTAATTCCAAATGCAGACATTTGACACAAACGCAGACAAAAATGCCTAAAAATAGTACAAAATCACACCATAATGTATTTCATGTAAAAACTGCATGTTGTATTATTCTAATTCTATAATAATATCGGTTATATATTGGTATCAATTGATTGACATAATAAGAACATTAAAATTGTCTGCTTTAGAAATTATTAAATCCAACCTTGACTTAACTACGTATAAACCTTGCGATATTGTCGGCATAATTTTAAATCTAAGTCCACTGATATATAAAAATGAAAGTCAGACCATTCAAAAGCGTGATGTTTAACGCAGTCCACACTTCACTCCTCTTAAAGCACTGAACCTTAGAAAGTCTTTAGAAGCATCCGCTCTGATAGCGTTGCGCCTATCTTCGGTATGATATCGTTTTTAGCTGTTTTCTCTTTCCTATGGAGATTGCACTTCTTGTCTTTTAATCCAATTTCAGATTTATTATGAGTAGTTTTTATTTGTGTTGATATTGATAAGTTACGTTTTTTAACTCTACAAGATTTACATTCACTGGAGCCGTTATCTGTTTTAACACTATTATCACTATTAATATCACGATTATCACTAGTTTTCTTTTGATCTTGATAATTGTATCGTTTTTCATTCTCGTTAGGTACACTAGCTTCTTTTTCTGCGGTTGCTTCAACAGCCAGTTGAGAGTGGTCGAAGCAAGTTGTTGATTTCTGTAGACAGAAAATAGTTTGTTATTATAAACATTTTTGTATAAGCATTCGTTTACATTTATAGTCATTATCATTCTAGTTACTTTAGTCATAGTTATCTTTATTAGAAGTAATATCCATACTAATATTATAAATGCGAAAGTGTGTTTGTTTGTTTGTCCGTCTTTCACGTCGTAACGGAGTATTATTATGTTATAATATCTAGGAATGACTCATGCATGTTAAACAACTCATTGTTACTTCCCTTTAAACACGCGGGCAAAGCCGTGGGTAATAGCTAGTTAAGTATGTAAGTCTTAATATTATTTTTACTCACAGTAGGACTAACCGCCTTAGAATAAACTTGGATTCGGTCCTCCAATTCCATTTTCAGTCTCCAATCCCTCAGATACATGTGCGCTGCAGCTGCGCTCGGCCAGCCTCTTCGCCATGTATGCCATCTAGAAGCATGTCATGTTTATTTTAATATTGATATTATCTGCTGAAGATAAAAATGAGAAAATAAAAGATTAACATATTATGTAACAAAAGTGACAGTCACTAAGAAATTCAATGAGATGTTTGTCAATATCAATAGCAATAGGTAACTAATATTGAAGTCCATGATCAAAGAAACATTGACAGTTTCTTGGTTATCGGGAAAAATCTTTTAAAGATATCCGGTTGTCACAATTTTCCTAGAATCGATAGCAATAACTTCATCTTTATTTGCATTCGCTATTATGTTTCATGTCATGGATGACCTAATAAAAAAGTTACATTTTCCTTATTTTAATCACTACGGAGTTCTTGTCATTTTGAGCTCATTACTGACGCCCCTAATTTTGTTTTGTCTTTTTTTATGAATAAAATTACTAATTGAAACGAAAACGATGCAATTACATAAATGGGCATAATTAATGCAGCGACGGGTTACTGGAGTTAGTTTAAAAATGCGAGCAAAGATGCAATGAATGAGTGAATTTCTCTGAAAGACTTTATTTTAATAGTATTGCGTTGCTCTGAACTAAGTGAGCCCAAGCTGTGAAGTGGTGGGGCGCTTTCTCGGGACTTAATTTGTTTACAGACAATCAAAGCGAGAAAATTAATGTGGAATTAAATACGGTTCTAAAGAATAAAACATACTATCATAATTACATGAAACATCACAAATATTTCCAATCCGAGGATAAACATGAAATTATTTTTCACTTTAATGTAAGCCACAGCTGACAATAAATTGTACTTAGAAAACCTTATTTGTTTGGGAAGGTCTTGACCTTGCCGAATCTAATCTAGAATGTTGGACCATTGGACTACTATCTAGATCCTAAAATTATTTTATTTTACTGTATATTATATGTATCTATATTTAGTTAAACTACTGCTGTTTCAAATTTTACATCAAAACATTTCGCAAATATAAAAAGTCCTGTTCTATTTCCACATAAATATTTTATTTTTGTAGACACATTACAATGATCATGACCTGCTTTTTCTTTCCTTTTTGCCTTTTGTCCCTCATTATCATTTAGGACATACCTAATTTAACGTGTTTACTCAACGTAACCTTTTTTTATTATTTTCAATTCCATATTTCATGATATTTGCGTTTTAATAAAATTTTTATCTCGGTCGCTAGTCGGTTCCCATTCCACTGATTTTATTTCCTTACCTGGTTAAGAGTTGTAAGGTCCTCGATTTTTGCCCGAGCGCCCTGTACGTTAGCGCAGTCGACCTGAATGAAATCAGATCTCCCCTCACCGGGCGGTCGATGTTACGATTCCTGAAGCTGAGTCGGGTGGCTTCTAAAAAGTATTTTGATGCCGGACCCGGGAAGCCTGAAAAGAAATCCGATATGGAAAATTTTGTTGGGTCAGTGGGATTTTGTTTCTGCTTTGAATTTCTGAATTTATGAAGCCTCTTAAGACAATATTTACATTATACAGTCACAAGTATATTATATAAAAGTTGAGACAAATTTAATTTTTGTTTGAAGCACGACGAAAAACGCACTATCCAGATTAATATATTATGCAACATTTTACATAGAATAGTCATTTTAATAACGATAAAATCTTGTACCTACTTTATAAAACAACTTCGTTTTCTTCTGACTCAATTAAATTGCATTTTTCAAATTAGTCCCTAACATTACCTTTATTTTTTAACCAGTTCCCATAGAGCACGTAATGTTCCCAGTTGTTCGGCTCCAACTCCACCAACTTCGCTAGTATCTTTTGTTTCTCTGACTCCGGTTTCAAGGCAAGTAACTCCACATGCGCTTCCACGAAACAAGGTTGGAGAGTTATGCATCGCTCCAGCATCTTTATAGCTTGAATCGTTTTGCCACTTTTTCTGAAATGAATTGCTTTGTTACAGACTTTACTGCTTTTATTGACTACTTTTATAATTATGCATTGAAAGTTCAATGCAAAGAGGAAATAAAGATTCTTACATTTATTTTTAAGCTAAATTGGCGACTTTTTATTATTTGTCAACCTGTTAGGCCTACGTACCTGTAAGTTAACCTTATAACTTCATTATATGTATACTAGTAATATATTAAATTTCCATTTTACCTACATTTATTACTGTAGCTGAACTAACTTACTTTCTGTAACATAAACGTAGAATATCTACACATCAATTACATCACAGAAAGCAACTTACTTGTAAAGTTTTCCAAGATTGTAATGCGCGTTTACATGATGTTTATTATATTTAATGGCTTGAAGGAAGTGATATTCAGCGTTATCGGTGCCGGAGACGAGGGTGCCAATGTTGTTGTGAGCACTGGCGTAGGTTGGCCATAACCTGTAACGGAACTTTGTTTTATACTGTAACAGTTAATAAGAAAATGAGCCCCGACTGATCTTGTCGGAGCGTTTGTATATATGCCGGCGATCGTAGAAACTTTGATAGCGTGATTTAGGTCAGCGTGACGTCACCGTGTGACGTGTGCGCATCGTCGCCACAGAAACTATTCTGAATTTGCAGAATGAATTCAACGGAGTGATCAGTTACATAACTATGCTAAGTTTTTCATAGAAATTCTCATGTCCACCCTGGTTATTAATGTCTTGTTGAATTACTTGGATTAAATAATAATATTAAAATTATGTATCTGCCGTTTTATTTATGTAAGCGTTACGTGAAACCACTTCACGGAAACCAAAATAAATTTTATATTAATTCATGTATGTATTGTATATCAGATTTATATTAATGTAAACGAACCAAAAGTAAATTAATTAAAATTTTAATACTAATGAAGTTTCTGTAAACCGGTCTCCATAATCTGTGAATCGAAAATTATTTATTATTCTAAGCGAATCGTTTTAATACCAACGTATTCATATTCATGCCTCTATATATTCCATGGCATGCTCATAACAATCATGTTCATAACAATCATATTCATAACAATCTGGGATTGAATAACCTTATAAAGAGTGTGGGATATCCTATCGGGAGTCTTCAATTAAAAAACGCCGATATGTTCCACAACAATTTGCGTATAATGCACGTAAGATATTATACAAACAAGCGATAAAAATGTAGAAGGACAGATGCTATATAATAATACAAGATGCGGAAGGAAAACGTGATAGCGAAAGGCGCGAGCATTCGCGGTCGTGTCTAGTCTAGAACTGCTAGCGTAAGGCGTCCGGCGCCTCGGTAGGCGGAGCTTGTCCGATCTGTCACGCAAAGAAAATTCAAAACGTTACCATATAAGGTCGGCGACGCGATGACAGAACGTTCCCTCATAAACAACGCTCTCAGCTCGGGTTTGCTTGCGAATTAATTTTGTGCGTAAATATTGAAAAATCATTATTTTTACTTGAGTGTAATGGCACCTACACTACACCCCGGCTGAGACCGTTGCTTACTACGGTCGATAGTAATTAGGGAAGTGAACGACGCGTCCGCTTCGTGTGGTTTTCTGCTGGACCTTTTCTTTCTTCTCCCTTGTCTGCTCCATTTCGGTCTTTTGTTTGTTGTTACCAGTCTTGGTGTCTTCTGCTGCCATGAATGCTGGTTTCAACGCTGGAGTGATGATTGCTCAGCCAAGTATGTCCACAGAATGCCCTCGATCCTCGGTGAGTCGGGATGAGAGGGTGAGACGACTGATGCGGAGGGCGAGTGATGTGCACTCGAGCCGCCCGTGAAGCCGTCGTGTGGGCAGTAGCTTGAACGGGGACAGAAAGCGTCTTGGGCTGCGACGTACCCGATCAGCTAGCGTGGCTGGCGTTGCGACTGCGGGGAGATGCTGCTGCTGACCATCTGATGTGAGCGGTGAAGTGAGATGAGGTTACCGGCTGCCACCATCGTCTTCTGGAGGAACAAGTTCTTGTAGTCGTGGGTCACTAAATGTGTGTGGGCAGCCTGCCAGCCCATAGCGTTCGAAGAAAGTCATCCGGCATAGCCCCTCCGGTTGCGTCCTTTCCGTCCGGCATTTTTCTCGTGTCCGTCCAAACGTCGGGTCACCAATATGTGGTAATATACCTAATTATATAATAATAGAAGAGACGGGAGGAAAATGTGCTGGCAAAAAGCGTGTGTGTTCGCGGTCGTGTCTAGTCTAGAACTGCTAGCGTAATGGGCCCCATTGACGATGCGATCGATCGGTGCGATCCGTCGTTGCCGACCGATCGCAACGACGGATCGGTAGTGTATGTTGTGATCGTGAACGATTTGCTTGATCGCAGACGATATCGGCGATCGCAACAAAAATCTATGCAATCTTGAATATCGCACCGATGAATCGACAGTGTGTGGACCTTTGCGATCACCGATGCGATTTTTGTCTCATTCTGATGCCAGCCGCCGCACGCATCACATGCCTTCAATGCCTTAGTGCGTTACGTAGGTACATTCGATGGACGAAACAAATAATTTTTTTTTGCCGTATTGGGGCGGCTTTAGAATACTAACTCCAAACCCACGCTGGATGAGTGTCGTAAGAGGCGACTAAATCCGGCCCACTGTTGGTAGGACCCTCGGAGGGATTATATTGTTAGTATTGATTTTAATTGTTAATTAATACCATTATTACTATTGTTATTACTTCATGGGGTTCGCTTTTACTTTTCGCTTTTACCTCTGGTGTTGCTGATGTTCATGGGCGACGATAGCCACTTACCATCAGGTAGATCGTCAGCTCGATTGTCGGCTATTTCCATAAAAAAAACTTCGTGGACTTATCGAGGACCGATGCCGCGATGACAATTCAATATTAAAAAAAAGAAAGAAAGAAAGAAAAACCTAGTTAAACGCTTTATATTAGCTTTAAAAAGTTAGACTAAGACTAAGTTTGGAAGTCCAAACTTCGTAGACCTATCGAGGACCGATGATAATTCAATATTTAAAGAAAAAAGAAAGAAAGAAAGAAAAAAATGTTCGGTTATGTTCGGTTTACACGTATTAAGTAGTTAACTAAATTTTAAGTAAATTAATACGTGCAAACGGATAATTTAGTAGTTTTGTAATCAAGTAGAGTTTTATTTTTTTCTTTTGTAGCCGAATCAAAGTTACTGCCACATAGCTAAGGAAAAGAAGTTCATTTTCCATTTTGTAGGGCACGCATTGAATTATTTGAGCACGTCTTTATCCTTCCGTGTCAAACAAGTAAATGTTTGATAGCGATCGATCGTTGCGATCGATCGTTGCGACCGATCGTTCGTGTATGAGTGGCGCTTTTGAACCGATCGATCGTTGCGATCGATCGCACCGATCGATCGCAACGATCGATCGCATGTCAATGGCGCCCATAAGGCGTCCGGCGCCTCGGTAGGCGGAGCTTGTCCGATCTGTCACGCAAAGAAAATTCAAAACGTTACCATATAAGGTCGGCGACGCGATGACAGAACGTTCCCTCATAAACAACGCTCTCAGCTCGGGTTTGCTTGCGAATTAATTTTGTGCGTAAATATTGAAAAATCATTATTTTTACTTGAGTGTAATGGCACCTACAAGAGTATAAGTAAGATAGTTCGTCATTCTAGCTAAGTGTGGAGAACTTTCAAGAGTACAGCTTCAGGAAGAAAGTGTTTAATTTATACTTCGCACATTTTTAAACTTACAAATGAATTTGAATTGTGTCAAATTAAATTAATCTGTAAGTGCTTGTTCACATTAAGTCGCGGGCGCGGTCGCGAAATATCAAACATATGACCTACTATGAAAGTGTTCACACCTAAACGCGCGCGCGGTGTAAGTAACGTCTACCGCGCCCGCGCCCGCACCCGCGCGTTCAATGTGAACAAGCACTAACCTGTGTGAAAAGTCCACTCCGAACCCGATCATCAACTACTACGGATGTAATACAGATTACAGGGTACCCCATATGCTTTTATAGGTACTTCACGTACCTTAGCGCTTCTTTGTAATGTTTGATTGCGCTGTCTTGCTCCTCCGTCTCGCGCAGGAAGTTGCCAAAGTTGTAGTGCAGTTTAGCGTTCTGTGGCAAAGTCAGTAAATCTGATCTGAAACAACAAAACACATTTAGAGGGTAATTTACGCCCGAATACGGAGACCGTAAAGCGAATATTGCGAGGTGTAAATCGCTTTATTCTTGTCAAGTTTAATACGCTTTCTACCGGCTCCGTAAACATTAAGATACGTAGTAAAATGACTCGTGTATGTGGATTTAGGAAATTTAAGTGTTTGTAAAGTTGTAAGAGCAAAATGCTCAATGAATTTGAGTAAACGATCGCTTTGTTTGATATCTGGATGGAGTATTACAAAGCAAACGGCTCATAAGTATGAATGTGTCCATATTGATAACTGATGATCTGATGTAGGTATTGTAAATATTTGTTAATTAAAGTAACTTTGTTTGGTTTGGTCTTTGTTTAATTAAATAAAAATACCCCTTTTGCATGACTACATAATCTACACTGCTAAATATCAAAATCAAGCCATTCCTTATCTACATTTATACATTACTAGCTGTTGCCCGCGGCTTCGCACGCGGAAATTATGCTTATCATAAATATTTCTACCCCTTACAGAAGAAAATTTAAAAACAGGTTCATTTATGTATGTACATTCATGTTCATTGAAGTACTTATATTTAGGAATTTACTCTCTCTCCTTCTCCCGCTCCCTGTCTCTCTCCCTCTGCCTTCTTCCTATCCCTCTGAAGGAGAGATCCTTCTCCCGCTTCATGTCCATCTCTCACTCCCTCTCCCGCTCCCTCTTCCTCTTCCGCTCCCTCTCCTGCTTCCTCTACCGATCCCAGTCCCTCTTTCGCTTCCTGTCCCCTCCCCCTCCCGTCCGTAAAGTTCTCTGCACTAAATTTTTGTTTCTCACTATAAGCTTCCATATTAATTTTCACGTTACTAAGTTTAAAAATGACGTAGTTTCTTAAATATTTACAACCCCTTAATTTACCCCTTATGGGGATAAATTTTGAGAAAACCGTTGTACACTTATTTTTTGTGTATAAGGTAATATACATATTTTCACCCTTCTTACTTCGAAACTGACGAAGTTGCCATACTAACTTGCATACCCTCATTTAACCGTTTAGGGGTTGATTTTCCAAAAAAACAACTTTTAAATTTTAATCTGGAGCTATTATGTGAATTTTCATGTTTTTAACTTCAAAACTGATGACGTTGCGTACTAAGTTCCATGCTTCAAATTAACCAGTTAAGGGATGATTTTCCAAAAAAAAAACGTGCTAAAATTAACTTTTGTTCACAACTATAAACTTACATAAAAATTTTCATATTTATAACTAAAACTGACGAAGCTGATTTATACGTAAACGACTTCCAACCCCTGTTTTTAGGGGATGAATTTCGAGAAAACAGTGATAGATACAGTTATTTTTTGTGTCTAACTGTAACCTTATATACAAAATTTCACCCTTCTTACCTCAAAACTGACGAAGTTGCCATACTAACTTGCACACTCTTATTTAACCCTTTAGTTAGGGGATGACTTTCCAAAAAAACATAATACTTCCAAATTTTGTTTCTACTCCGGAGATAATATATAAATTTTCATGTTTTTAACTATAAAAATGACGAAGTTGCGTACTACATTAAATCCGTTAAATTAAACCTTTAAGGGATGATTTTCCAAAAAATGTGGTAATATTTTTGTTCATAACTGTAAACTTACATAAAAAATTTCATATTTATAACTCTAAAACTGACAAAGTTGATTTGTATGTAGTTGGCCACCAACCCCTATTTTTAGGGGATGAATTTCGAGAAAACAGTGATACAGTTATTTTTCGTGTCTAACTATAAGCTTATAAACAAATTTTCATCCTTCTTACTTCAAAACTCACGAAGTTGCCATACTAACTTTCGCCATCTTAATTAACCCTTTAGGGGATGATTTTCCGAAAAAACATAATACTTATAACTTTTGTTTCTAATCTTGAACTAATACATAAATTTTCACGTTTTTAACTTCAAAAATGACGAAGTTGCCTACTAAGGTCCATCCAAGAAATTAACCCTTTAAGGGATGATTTTCCAAAAAAATATGTTAAAGTTAACTTTTGTTTATTACTATTAACTTACATAAAAAAAATCATATTTATAACTCTAAAACTGACGAAGTTGGTTTGTATGAAAATGACCTTCAATCCGTATTTTTACCCCTTAGGGGATGAATTTCCAAAAATCCGTTCTTAGCTGACGTCTCCTTAGCATAAACTATCTCTCTGCCAAATTTCATCGTAATCGGTTCGGTAGTTTCTGAGATTTTTTGTTTAATCAGTGTATCTCTTTTCAATTTTATATATATAGACTAGGTTTTGCGTGGGGCGCGCGCTGCTAAAGCAGCGCGCGTGCCTTTTTCTTCCGCAAAATAACAAATAAAAAAATAGTTTTTTTTTCAAAAATATCATTGGTCTGAGAAATTTCGATTTTTCGATTCACGGGTCTGTTTGCGACATGTTCGGCTTCACACTATTTTTTTGGCGGGAGGGGGAAGGGAAGGGGGACAGGACGCGAGACAGGGACCGGGAGCGAGAGGAGAGGGAAAGGGAGAGGGGCAGGAGCGGGGAGGGAGAAAGAGCGGGACAGAAAAAGGGAGAGGGACTGGGAGCGGGAGACGTATGTGAAGCGGAAGGGAGACAGGAAGCAGGGGGGGAGATGGGAGAGAGAAAGAGGGGCAGAGTAAGAAGGAGAGATAAGGAGAGAGGCAGAGTAAGAAGGAGAGATAGGGAGAGGGACAGATTAAGAAGGAGAAAGAGGGAGGGGGGCAGAGTAAGAAGGAGAGAGGGAGAGAGAGACAGGGAGCGGGAGAAGGTGATGGGAGAAAGTGAGAAGGAGATGGGAGAGAGGGAGAGGGGCAGAGTAAGAAGGAGAGAGATCGAGAAGGGCAGAGTAAGGAGAGAGAGGGAGAGGGAAAGGGTAGAGGGAGAGGGGAAAAGGAGAGGGGAGAGGGAGAGGCGAGAGGGAGAGGCGAGAGGGAGAGGGAATTTAATGATCTCTGATTTGTTAAACCTACATTCATTACGCGATAATTTATTTAGCATTAGGCGATAGGAAGTTCGCCGGGTCACCTAGTAAATAATAATAGCTTCTTCATGTCCGTCTCTCCGTCCGACCGCAGTATAGCGCCGAGATCATTAGTGCTAGAATAGAATAGTAAAATAAAATGTTTATAAGTTTTTTCGGGTAGTGCCATGCCAGCGAAATGGTAGATGTTGGACATGTGACCACGGCAGTAGAATATTTAATATGATGAATTTCAAACGAAAACTCATGAAAATGTTAACTTAAATAGTTATTTAGTGATGGTCGTCAAACTTACAACTACTCTCTACCCAAGTCCTCCTTTAATATAGGAAGGATCTAATGATGGGTTCCAGAGATAAAGAGTGGAACACCTCAGTGGTGAGGCATTAATAATAATCTTTAATTTCGGGACTGTTACTATTCAACAACCAGTCCATAATTTAACAACTCCATTCATGCGTGATGTATTTCGGAGTTGAATCCTTTCTAAGGACCTATATTAAGACTTAAAAGAGTACTCAATTAAATCTTAATGTGACTTGTATTCAACTTACTTAAAGAACGGCACATAGTTGTATTTCATACATTGTAAAAAGTAGTTTTATTATACTGTAATACTTATCACGTACTTGGAGATTATGAAAATACTACGAACATATTATTGTAGTGAAAATTTGTATGTCTTTATTCAGTCACGCTAATACGGCTAAACGGATTCGGATGAAATTTATCTCACAGATAGTTTATGACCTGCATCTAAAGGAAGGACGATTTTTATAACGGGAATGGACCTGTTATATTAGGTTATGGGGTATATTTTAGTATGGATGTTTAAAGTATCTGCCAGTAGCTTATATTTTTTTTAATTATTATTTTTAGGGTCCTTTTCCGTTCCATTTTTGCTTTTGAGGTAAAAGGTCCGTCTGTCTGTATGTGTGTTTGTCTAGAACCTTTCACTAAGGAATACGTGGAGGTATATATTTAAAAAATAATATCCAATTCTTAGGTCTGCTGTGCAATCCCTTAAGAGTTGTGTAAAAATTAAGTTTTTAAAAGTCAACGCAATCATAAAACTCTTTGTTATGCTTTTTTTTTAATTCTTTCGACACTCGCAAGGTAATCAAAACCTATCCCCTAAAGACTTAAGTTTACGTTCCGGTTGATCAAGAAAAATGAAATGTGGTGAGAAGCAATGTCGTAAGGGAAAAATTTGAAGACCGTTTTGTAGTAACATTACATTACAATTCACAATCAATCGCACAGCCGAAGCTACTGGGGGCAAGAAGTTTTTGGCATGTATTATGTTCCTTTGGGAGTGTAGGGGAGCACTAAGAGATGCTTTTTGTAAACCCTCAAGAGGTATGATTGTTACTCTTTCACGCAAATAACACTGGACGAATTTCGATCAAATTTGGCAAACGGGTAGAATATAACCTGAAATAGCTCATAGGGTACTTTTTATCGCAAAATTCCATGGGCTGAACCAATATTGATAGGACTCTCACTGAAAGGTTCGTGAAAAATAAAAAATGTTGAAAAATGTCATTAAGGCGGGTGAAGCTGCGGGTAAAAGCTAGTACAATGTTTTAACTCTAGACGCGAAAAGAGGGGGGAATTATGATTTGTATGTGTGTCTGTTTGTGGCATCGTATCTCTTAAATGAATAGACCGATTATGATGCAGTTTCGTTTAATGCTGAGGGTTCTTAACTATAATTTATTAAAAACTGTTTAGGAGTAAAATAATAAAACTGACATAAACCGATATTCTGCGTCATGCATGACGTGTTATTTTTTATTATATTTTAGCTGCAATTTTAGTATGTATGCAAATGCAAATGGAAAAAATGTGCACATTTTTTATTTATCTGGCAACACATGAGATGCGAGACGATTTACAAACAATTCGTACGATGTCGTGGTGTTGTATATTACTGCTATAGAATAACGCTTATAACGCTTTTTGCTTCTATTAGTAGGTAGGGCTTAACCAGTATTTATCACCTTTTAGTTATGATTGAAAAATAATTATACTCAAAATTAATTGTGCCTACACACATATTAACTATTCAGAGCAGTATAGGGCAGAGTAGAGAGAAGTAAATATAAATGACAAAATCAGTTTCAAACTAAACTATCGGAGAGGAAAGTCAAGAAACAGACAATCACATCAGACCAGACCAGTTGGTAATAACAACACTATAATGGTACAAAAAAATAATATCTTGAATGATGTCTTAAATTATCTTTCGAGATTTTAAATGTGTACACGTTAATTTTGTTTTCTAGATTGAACAATAAAATATTTTTTGTATGCCAACACGGATTTTTTATCATTCATACAATGTGCAGTCTATTTGCACCTATAAACGCCTCATACATTTTATAGACATTAAATGCAAACAACAGTCCGAAATGTTCGATATAGATTTTTGTGAAAAATACTTGTTTTTGTATGGCAACACTGAAAGTTTCTCATTTTTTATGGCAACACTGAAACACGTTTATACGGATGTGACCGATCTATCAGTAGCAACAAACGTCGTATACGTTTTAATGACATCAAAAGGAGACAAAAGCCTGAAATATTACGAACAAAAAATTAATTTGTATGAAAATTATTATTTTTTGTATGGCATCACTAAACATTGGTTACACCAACGTGTCCAGCCCTTTAGTATCTACAATCGCCTCGTACATTATAAAGACATAAAATGGAGACAACAGCCTCAAACATTCGAAAAAAGGATACATTTGTATGAAAATTATAATTTTTTGTATGGCAACACTGATTTTTTTTTCACCAAAATTTACAAAATGTCAGTACCTACAAATGCCCCATACATTATAATAACGAAATATTCGATCCAAAAATAAATTTGTATGAAAATTATTATTTTTTGTACGGCAACACTAAAATTTTATAGTTTTCCTAAAATGAATATATTAATTTAAAAATATCTCCCATACATGTTCTATACTCTTGATCTATAGTTTCGGCTCAACTACTCGAAATGTGAAAAAAAATCTGGACTCCAGTGTTGCCAGTTGATTGAGTTGAAAATGGTCAAATGTCATTACGACGCCCACAAGCAATCTTGTGGTGTAATTTTTTGATTAAAAATGTGTCTCCTTCTACTTTTTACATTTTTGAATAGAAAGTTCACAAAAATGTACGAATGAAAAAAAAATCAACGTTACCTGGCAACACCTTCAGTCAAGTTACACAACCGTCCCATACAAAGCGACCCCCTCAAATGTTGCCAACATACAAATTTTTTCCTTCAAAAAATGCAGTTTTTCGTACATTTTACAAAATGGCCGCCACGGGGTCCGCCATCTTGTCGAAAAAAAAAATATACCCCAAACGTCAAAATTGGGGATAGACCCAAGCCAAAAGCGGAAAAATATAGCAAAAATGTTAAAACACCGTCGCGATGCGACCCCGCAAAGACACCTCTAAAATTGAAAAATTTCAAACTAAAATATCTCGGCGGCCATCTTGTTTTTTTGATTTTTTCCACCTTCATCATTTTACTCGTCCCAAGATTAGCCGAAAACGACACCAATGTCGGGTAGGTGCTCAAAGTAAACAAAAAGTTGACAATCGCCGAGCGGCCGCCATCTTGAATTTTCGAATGGTCGTATTTTTCCTGTTATGACCATAGATAGTCAAGCAAATTCCCAGTACATTATTATTACCCCCCACCAATACTTTTGGCTGGGCTATTCGAAATGTGAAAAAACGTGAAAAAAAAATCCAGCAGCCAGTGTTGCCAGTTAATTTTGATGAAAATAGTCAAATGTCATTACGACGGCCACGAAAAATGTTTTGGTGCAATTTTTTGATTAAAAATGTTTCTCCTTCTACTTTTTATATTTTTGAATAAAAAGTTCACAAAAATGTATGAATGTAAAAAAAATTAACGTAACCTGGCAACACTTCAGACCAAGTCTCACAACCGTCCCATACAAAGTGACCCCCTTAAATGTTGCCAACCTCAAAATTTTTCACCTCAAAAAATGCAATTTTTTATACATTTTACAAAATGGCCGCCATGGGATCCGCCATCTTTGAGAAAAAAAAAATATACCCCATACGTCAAAATTGGGGATAGATCCGAGGCAATGAAGAAAAAAAATCTAAAAAAAATCAAAACCCCAGTCCAATCCGACCCCGCAAAGTCACCTCGAAAATTGAAAAATTTTAAACTGAAATATCTCGGCGGCCATCTTGTTTTTTTATTTTTTTCCAATTTCATCGTAACACATTTCCTAACATTAGCCGAAAACGACACCAATCTCGGGTAGGTGCATAGTGAAAAAAAAAGTTGGTCATTTCGACTCGGCCGCCATCTTGGATTTTTGAAAGGTCGGATTTTTCCCATAGACACGGAGGCAAACCAAAAATTCCCCCATACATTGTACCCACTCCCCACCACTCCTTCTGGGAGATCAATTCGACTTTTCGTAAAACGAAAAAAAAATTCCAGCACCCAGTGTTGCCAGCCGACATCGACGAAAATGGTCAAATGTCATTACGACGACCACGACACGTTTGCCCGTGTGACATTTTGATAAAAAATATTGCTCCTTCTACTTTTCATATTTTTGAATAAAAAGTCCAAAAAAATGTATCGACAAAAGAAAAAAAAACTCAACCTGGCAACACTTTGGGTCAAGTTACACAACCGCCCGGAACAAAGACACCCGCTCAAATGTTGCCAACCCAAAGAAAAATTCACCCAAAAAACGTAGTTTTTCGTACATTTTTCAAAATGGCCGCCACCGCGTCCGCCATCTTGTCGAAAAAATAAATATTCCCAAAATCCATCTTGAAAATGGGAAATGTCAGATTTTTCCCGAGGTGTCGGGGGGGTATGGAGAAAACCCGCCATAGACAACAAAGTCCCATCTCACCTCCTTCTGGGAGAACAATTATATAGATCACTCCCCGTAAGTCTAGGATTATATAATATAATGTACCTACTAAAATTAATATAATTTTTTTATAAATTTATAAACTAAAAATAACTTACACAATAAAACAATTCCAACTATTAAAAAAAATCCACCTTAAATTTTAGGTCCTGAATTTCTTGATCCGAAAAATCTAATTTGCTTTTGTTCTCATATTTCGTATAGGCACAATAAAAGTAGTATTAAGTATTTTAAACTAACCTCAATAGCGTACCCCGATCCTTCCAATCGGCGTTCCTTCTGTGGGTCCTGGCGACCCCACTGGCAGCGAGGACCGCCAATCCCACCACTAGGAACATTTTGGAACCCGGCTTAGAATACCACATGAGCTGGACTCCATACGCTGTAATAATGACGCTGCCCACACTGTTAACAAATTAAATGAAATAACGTCTTCAGTTATTAAATAATATATCACCGATTTTGTGACGTGAAACAATGTTACAGTAAAGCAAAATGCATAAATTGTATGTGAAGAAAATCATTCTATTACACTTCCTATATTTGGATATCGATTTAAGATGGAGACCAATTTAGAACAATCCAACTCTCCAGTGGCAAATTGGACATATTGTCTAATTTTTGGAATACAATTCAAGGTAAAACTTACAAGGTAAAACTTACTACTGAATATATTTTTTTTACCATCCACACCATGACTAAGAATTGTATCTCCAACTAATGTGTATTACCTGGGGATGTACAAAACCCGTTCCGCGATGACAAAGCCCACAGTGACGAATAGGTTGCTGGCTGGCACGAAGGGTATTACGAGGAGAAGAAGACCGATCACAGCTGGCGCGTGCCTTTGAACCTGGTAAAGAAAGATCATCGCAACATCAGTGCAACATGATCAAATATGCTGATTTATTTTCTGAATTAGCCCGACACGTCAAACGCGGCATGTACTTGTAAGTTCACACTGAAACTGCGGAGTGCGCCAGGCCTGGTTTTAGACTTTTATTTCAAACTCAGTTTTATTACTTCCTTTTTACACAAACCGTCAGATAACATATTTAGAACACATCTTCCAACAAGTCAGCCGCCAAACGACTCGTCGTGATTCAGCTGTTGGCATGGCAGTCAGTTTTTTCTTTAATTCTCTCTCTTCTTGTTGGTCAGATCTCTCTCTCCTCAGTCGTTCACTCTTGACAGAGTGGTCTTGGTCGATGATGCTCTGTTGTCATGGCCATGCAGTGTTGGCCCATGCAACCCTTACGATGCGTCTCCACTTATCCACTCCACCACAGTCTTCAGCGTCTCGGGCATTCTGGACTATAGAATACTGTGTCGACGCTTTTGGTCGGATATGCATCCGTAATTCCTTTTGGTGTTACTAATGTCCATGGGCGACAGGAACCACTAACCACCAGTTTTAGCGTCAGATCCACACAGTACTTAAACACTTCGTTTGTCGACTAGGTTCATAAAAAAACTTAAATAGAAATAGATAAATGTCAAGTAGGTGTCAAAGAAGTAGAAATTGTTTAAGAAGCAGTTGAAATATCAATAAATTATATTTTTAACAGTAAAAGTCTTAAGAAATAAATCGACAGTATTATTTAGAGGTCATTACAAAGCTAAGAACCGAGAACAAACATTTATTTGTTACATTATGTCTCTTGTTGGAAAGTAAATCTCAGAAACTTTGATTGATATTAAAATAATAAACAACACCGAATGCTGGATGATTAATCAACGAATTCAATGAAAAGACTCAAAAAGCAGAAATGACGAGGATTAAATCTGCTCAAAGCAAATATCTGGATTTGCTATTTAATGAATTTATTGTGAACCAACAAAATGTATTCATGAGAGTAGAGTTTTTGTTTTGGACCATTGTTTTTATTGTTATGAAGAGGATAATAATGCTGATGTAAACAGTAGCTCGGGCACGAATATTTGCGAGAAAGTATTCGTATGGTTAACGTAAGCAATTTGTATGGCATTTTTTCAAAAGCGCCCCTATCGTGCGTAAATGGTACTAAAATGCCATACAAATTTGACAAATTGCTTACGTTAACCATACGAATACTTTCTCGCAAATATTCGTGCTCGAGCTACAGGCATATATCGTGACGGAATCCAATTTGTGTTTTCTGGGTTCTGTATTATAAATTATAATAAAATTATAGACATGTTAAGCATATAATTATTTACACAAATGAAATGATTTCTAGAAATTGTTCTTTAATCTGAGGTTAAAACTTGTTCAGGCATTGTTCAGGTAACTTTATCAGTTAAAAAACTTTTTATGACTTACAAGACGAAATGAAAAATATTTAAAAGTTATCTAAGAAAATTACCTACTCATTTGGATTAATTACATTTCAAGAATTATTAAAAAAAAATCAGTTCCGCTCATTACTATATTATTATTATAATTCGTAGTTTTGGTTCATTTCGTAGCGTACTTTTCATTTAAGTGTTGATTTATATGTCTGCAATATCTTACGGCTAGTAGATACCATACTAGGTATAATTTACTGGGGTTGTTGTAAACTCGTCACATAGTAAACTCGCCACATTTTTCAAAAACCTTATCATAGACAATCAAATGACATCTATGAGATTTTCATAGATGTATCAATCGATATATTGAACTCTAAAATTAAATTTAAATACGATATCATTCCGTAGTTTACAGAGTGCACCATTTTCCATGCTCAAAGCCCACTTTACCTATGCGTGATGTCAATAAAAATCCTTTAAATAAACTACAAAAAGGGCCTTATTTAACATGTAATTTACATGAGCAAAATTCAAATAAATATTACTGCAATCCATACAATAGTATTTATTTCTTTATTCAGGTATTTCTTAATTATATCATGCAGATTAATATTTACTTTTAGTTTTTTTTAATTTAAAAATTATGTTATTATTGTTTCAATGAAAAAGACAAATTAGTTTATGGTGTTGCTACCGACATTCATGGGCGAGGGAAACCACTTATTATCTGTTCATCTGTCACCTACGTATCGCTGTATAAAGGAGCTATTTTTTAGTAAATACGGGTATAAAATATATTCTGTACACCAAAAATAAGTATATCATGAGTACTCGTTCAGTCCACGATGAGTTAAATTATAAATCAAGATATTGGATATAGGTACATATTATAGGTATGTTTAATATTTATGTTACGATTGTAAGCCGGTTACAAAAAGGGCATCCAAAATAAATTATTTAATTGAACTGTTTAACTCATCGTGATCTACACGTAATTAATGTATTCCGACGAACAATAAATGAAATTAATAGACACAGAGAGCGGAAACGCTGGTTCAAAGCGAAATTATTTACATCGAGTCAATTTAAATCAACCCGAAATGTTTGACGTTCAACTGTTTCAATTACAATGGTATCTTTGTGAAAATTAAAGGAGCAAAATTGGAAAAAAACTTTATTGGAGCAAATAGGTACTTCTACTGTGTTCAGTTTTTAATACAACTTTGTTGAGCTCACATAAAGTAATGTATTCTATTTCAGCAAAGCTATTCTGTTTTGTAACTCTACAGCGGAATCCGCGATGAGTTTCTAAATTCCTATCTATACTAATAATAAAATTGAAGAGTCAAACTGTGATTTTGATAAATGAATTTTTCAAGCGCAAATCGTTACTTGCACGATACCAACACCGAAAAATGAGTTTTTAAAATTTTTGTCTGTCTGTCTGTTTGTTTGGCTTTGCAAATCTCTGAAACCACTGAACGAATTTTAACACGAGTTTCACTAAGATATTAAAAAGACTTCAACTTAGCATTTAAGCTATTTTTTATGGTTCCAAACCAAAGGGTTCCCTAGGGATATTTTGTATGGAAAAATAAAAAAATGTCAGCTGATGTGTTTGAAATAATAAAAAACGTTTTCTCCGTACAAAAAGAGTAATACATGCATACCTTAGTTTTTACTTATATGACATGGAAAGACCATAAAATGCCTTTAAAGGTTATTTTTTTCATTAATTCACAACCATATTACTGAATGGATATCTGTTTTCTTATTTTGTTTTTGAGATCATATTTTTTGCCTATCTATGTACTCCAATATAATTTCAGCGTTTTACTAATTTCACCTTAGAAGTGGTGGAAAAACGCAAATTAATTCTGTATGAGTAACCGATCGATTAATATCTTGGCCACTAGATGTCGCTGTATTTGTTCATTCACGCCAACGATTTTAGTACATACAAACCTCTTTTTTACCTACAAATAAATAAAATTGAAGAGTCCGTCTGTGATTCCAAAATAACTGCATTTTTCATGTTGTAAATAGTTACTTGCACAATATAAAAACTGAAAAATGAGTTTTTGATAATTTTTGTTTGTCTGTTTCTTTGTCGCCATTTATCTCTGAAACCACTAAAAGGATTTCAACAGGACTCTACTACGATATCGAGTCTTCAACTTAAATTGTAGGATATTTTTTTAGGTTCCATAACAAAGCGAGAAAATAAAATATGAGTCGATTTGTTTTAAACTTACAAAACCTTTTCTTCATCTATCTATACATATAATAAAATTGAAGAGTCTGTCTGTGATTTCGAATCTATACTAATAATAAAATTGAAGAGTCAAACTGTGATTTTGATAAATGAATTTTTCAAGCGCAAATCGTTACTTGCACGATACCAACACCGAAAAATGAGTTTTTAAAATTTTTGTCTGTCTGTCTGTTTGTTTGGCTTTGCAAATCTCTGAAACCACTGAACGAATTTTAACACGAGTTTCACTAAGATATTAAAAAGACTTCAACTTAGCATTTAAGCTATTTTTTATGGTTCCAAACCAAAGGGTTCCCTAGGGATATTTTGTATGGAAAAATAAAAAAATGTCAGCTGATGTGTTTGAAATAATAAAAAACGTTTTCTCCGTACAAAAAGAGTAATACATGCATACCTTAGTTTTTACTTATATGACATGGAAAGACCATAAAATGCCTTTAAAGGTTATTTTTTTCATTAATTCACAACCATATTACTGAATGGATATCTGTTTTCTTATTTTGTTTTTGAGATCATATTTTTTGCCTATCTATGTACTCCAATATAATTTCAGCGTTTTACTAATTTCACCTTAGAAGTGGTGGAAAAACGCAAATTAATTCTGTATGAGTAACCGATCGATTAATATCTTGGCCACTAGATGTCGCTGTATTTGTTCATTCACGCCAACGATTTTAGTACATACAAACCTCTTTTTTACCTACAAATAAATAAAATTGAAGAGTCCGTCTGTGATTCCAAAATAACTGCATTTTTCATGTTGTAAATAGTTACTTGCACAATATAAAAACTGAAAAATGAGTTTTTGATAATTTTTGTTTGTCTGTTTCTTTGTCGCCATTTATCTCTGAAACCACTAAAAGGATTTCAACAGGACTCTACTACGATATCGAGTCTTCAACTTAAATTGTAGGATATTTTTTTGGGTTCCATAACAAAGCGAGAAAATAAAATATGAGTCGATTTGTTTTAAACTTACAAAACCTTTTCTTCATCTATCTATACATATAATAAAATTGAAGAGTCTGTCTGTGATTTCGAAATAAATGATTTTTTCAGGTCGCAAATCGTTACTTGCACGACACCAACACCGAAAAATGAGTTTTTAAATTTTTTGTCTGTATGTTTGTTTGTCTCCGCAAATCTCTGAAACCACTGAACGAATTTTAACAGGACTTTAACTAGGATATTGAAAAGACTTCAACTTAGTATTTAAGCTACTTTTGAGGGTTCTACACCAAAGGGTTCCTTAGGGATATTTTGTATGGAAAAGTAAAAAAATGTCAGCTGATTTGTTTTAAATAATAAAAAACGTTTTCTCCGTACAAAAAGAGAAATACATGCATATCTTAGATTTTACTTATATTACATGGAAAGACCATAAAATGCTTTTAAAGGTTATTTTTTATTAATACAAATCCCTATTACTGAGTGGATATCTGTTTTCTTATTTTGTTTTCAAGAGCATGTTTTTTGCTTATCTATGTCCTCAAATATAATTTCAGCATTTTATTAATTTCACCTTGGAAGTGGTGGAACAACGCAAATTAATTATGTATGAGTAATCGATCGATTACAACCTTGGCCACTAGATGGCGCTCTATTTGTACATTCACGCCAATGATTTAGTACATACAAACCTATTTTTTACCTGCAAATAAATAAAGTTGAAGAATTCGTCTATGATTCCGAAATAACTGCATTTTTCAAGTTGTAAATCGTTACTTGCACGATATCAAAACCGAAAAATGAGTTTTTTTTAAATTTTTGTTTGTCTGTTTGTCTCCGCTAATCTCTCAAACCAATGAAAGGATTTCAACAGGACTTTACTACGATATGCAGTCTTCAACTTAAATTAAAGGACATTTTTAGGGTTCCATAACAAAGCGAGAAAATAAAATATGAATCGATTTGATTTAAACTTACAAAAACCTTTTCTTCATCCAAATTATGGCATAGGGACATACATTTCTTAGTTTTTTTTATATTTTGCAAGGTTGAGCGAAAGCGTGGCACTGAAGTACCTATTTTTTACAATATTACAGTAATTCAAATACATACCTTTGTCTGACTAATCTATACATCTATTCACACAAAACAAGGTATTTAGGCATCCTATTCAGTCATCTATTCAGTTTTTTTTTCTAATTTGCAAGACGGAGACAGAATGTGGCACTGAAGTAATTTTTTAACAATAATTCAAATATCAAAACTGACTAAAATATCTATTTTTACCTTCAGTTTTTTTTTGAAACCATGAATTGCCTATTTATGGCTTCCAACAAAAATTTTGCAATTTTTTATAATAATAATTCACTATGGAAGGGGTAGAAAATCGTAATTTAGTTGTACGAACAGTTGACATTGAACAAATTGAACAATTGATAATAAAATACATAACTCCACATAAAAAGTATATTGTGACGTGTTAAATAAAGCTTAGGATTGTTCTTTGAAATTACTAAGTGTTTCATGAATTTTTTTTACGGAAATAGCTGACAAACTAATGGTAAGTGGCTATCGTCGCCCATGGACATTAGCAACACCAAAGGCATCACTGATGCATTGCCGGCCAACAAAGAGGGAAGAAAAATAAAGAAAGCACTGGCTCTCAAGCCCCCAGCCGGAACACGACGAGTCGTTTGGCGGCTGACTCTTGCTCAAGGGTGGCTATCTAGGCGAAAAGTAAATAATACGGCGATTTTTACAGGTCTGTAGTGGTGATGTTTTAGTTCTGTTATAATGCATAATATCCTCAGGAACATCGTGTTCAGAGTGCCGAGTGCTGAATTTTCTCATTTTCTGTAAAGCAATATCTCCTCTTTGCCGAATTATTGATTTGCCAAAACTACAATGTAGTAAATGCGAAAATGTGTTGCTCCTTTATTACCATTCTCACATAACTCATCAAATTAACCTGAACTCTCTCGCACCGCTGAACCAATCTTGATGTGTTTGGGTATAGGCATAGATTGTACCTTGGAGAAGGATATAAGACTACTTCTTTTTTAAAGTCTGGTTTACCTATATAATGTGAAATACTGATGGATTAGCCAAACGGCACAAAACTTAGGAAAACTTTGAACACACAAAATTTAGAAAATAATATGATTAAATCATAATAAATAAGCAAAAGCAACCGGCTAATTGCAAGCTAGGGTTTTTGAACCTAAGTTAACTATTTAGTTGAACCTAACATAGATGTGTAACGAAACGGAATTGAGAAACAGACTTAACTTTGCCGTTGAAAAACTGTCATCCCCATATAGGCCCGATCAAATTACCAAGTTCTGCAAATAGGTGTAAAATCATTTACTTTGTGATACCTACTTACAAATTCACAGTTTTCAGATTTTTTTCTTTAACCTATATTATACCTAAGAAATTTCTTCTAGCCGAGTGTCTTTTGATTGCGTTGACAACACAGAATATTGATCTTTTCACAGCTCCTAGGGATTGCAGACCTGAGTGTTGGATATTAATTTTAATTTATCTTCACGCGTTCCTGAGAAAAAAGGTCTTGAAAGACAGACATACAGACGGGCAATGGAGTGAGTGATAGGGACCGTGTTTTTTATGCAGAATAAGTTAGTGCTTGACCACAAAACCACCTGATGGTAAGCGGAAATGAAGTCGTGTATGGTAAAGCCTATTCACTCTTGACTTGAAGACACCCACATTATAATCAGACGGGAACGCGGGCAATTTATGCCAGTCCTTTAAGAGTATGTTCTGTAAATGAACTAAAGTACCTACTATCTTTTCCGAAGCGAAGCGAGGGCAACTGCTAGTTCTTAATAAAACTCGACAGTACAGGCGGCGCCGCCGTGTAGAATGCGGCGGTGAGAAAAACTACTTCTTCAAGCTAATTTGACATGTTTGGTATTAGGTAACGAATTTATTTGTCTCGATCATCGAATTACGTCACCGTCGAAGCTCGTGTCCAATTGTCACACGAAAAGTGAGCTTCGATTTCGAGTTCATATTTTAGATAGCCCTCCTGTTCTAAAGGTTGTATGAATTTTGTTTAATATTGATATCAACATTTTTAAACAGCTCATTAGTCCGATTGTGTTAGAGTGTAAATAGTATCACTTATTCTTATAAAAATGATTTGTAAATGAATCGGGTGTTACTTTATTTCCGATAGTAAAATTACCTCTGTTTTATATCTACATCTTGTGAATCTTCAATAATTATCAGCGTTATTGGGAATTGTTAACGCTTTACACGTATTGGGTAATGTATTGCTGGAACATTCGGCCTCCGTTTTATTTTATTTGTATAACCCTTGGGCCTTATTTAACCGCGAGTTGGATCAATATTCCCCAACGTAGTACATAATGCTCTAACCAACGAACGAAGCAGATGTCAGAAGTCTTTATTTTTGGAAGCTGTTGGTTGTTGTTACACTTATCGAGTTTTTAATGTCTATATTTCAGATGCAATGATGGAAATGTAGTTAATAGGCAACCTCTTTGTCGTTTAATGCGATGGTAAAATCTAAACCTACTATAAAATTAAATACCCTACAGTCTACACCATTGTACGTATTAAGAAGACATAGGTATTCTTGATGAATAAATTATTTGATTAAAACTATTATGTTACAAAAATGTAAAGTTACCAGAATTAGAATTAAAGAATTAAGTTTAAAATAGAAATTTAAAATTGTTATTAAATTATTAGATTAAAAGATAATTATTCTATTCTGTTGTAATAATATTATTCTATTCAATTCTAATTACTCAAACCTTATGTATTTTGATGTAACTGATGTTCATCGGCGGCGATCGACCAGATAATTTCATCGACCTTATTACGTTTAAATTTTAAATTAGTTTAGTTTATTCGAAGTAGGTTTGTTACAAACACTTTTCGAAAGTCACTCAACGCCATCGCTTCAACAAATCCCTACCGTGAGTGGTCCCGGTAGAAGAAGCGGCAAGAAACTCCCGGGATTATTTTTTTTCCTACTCACAGTTACAGACAGTACTTACTACTACTTATTACATTATTTAATTAAAAAAAAAAAAAAAAACTCATGTCCAAGCAGTCTTGTCATTTAAATACTCATCAACTTTGTAATATGCTTTCTTCATGAGAATACTTTTTACATGAGTTTTTAATTTACAGTATGGCATTTCTGTTAATTCTAACGGGATTTTATTGTAGATTTTTACACATCTACCCATGAACGAGCCACCAGTTTTGTTGAGTCTAAAACGAGGCACAATCAGTCTAGCCTTATTTCTTGTGTTAATATTGTGAACATCACTCTTTTTAAGAAAAGTATCGGAGTATTTTTTAACATACATAATATTTTCCAAAATGTATTGTGAACTAACAGTTAGTATATTTATTTCTTTAAAGAGTTCTCTAAGAGAGTCCCTAGGCCTGAGGTTGTAAATAGCGCAAACTGCTCTTTTCTGTAATACAAAGATTGACTCAATATCTGCAGCTGAGCCCCACAACAACAAACCGTAGGACATTATACTGTGAAAGTAGCTGTAATAAACTAATCTTGCTGTTTCTACATCAGTTAAGAGCCTTACTTTCTTAACTGCATAAGCAGCGGAACTGAGCCTCCCTGACAAGGCTTCAATATGAGGACCCCATTGTAGTCGAGAGTCTATGGTAATGCCGAGAAATGTTGTAGAATTTACTAGTTCTAATACTTCCTTATTTAGGACAATTTGAGCTGGGATCTGTTTCACATTAGGTAAGGCAAATCTGACACATTTAGTTTTTTTCGCGTTTAACATCAAGTTATTACATGTAAACCAGTGTAATACTTGCGAAACAGTATTATTTACGTCGTCATAACATTTTTTCCTCCTATCTACTTTAAAAATTAGAGAAGTATCGTCAGCAAACAATACCGTTTCACACATGTCCTTAGTGAAATAAGGAAGATCATTGATATATATTAAAAATAGCAGTGGTCCTAATATTGATCCCTGGGGCACACCCATGGTCATGTGCACTCCAGGTGACTCTATTCCATTAATAACTACTTTTTGACTACGTTCAGATAAATAAGATTTTATAAGACTAACTGATTGTGTTGAGACACCATAATGCCTAAGTTTGTTTATTAATATATTATGATCAACACAATCGAATGCCTTTGAGAGATCACAGAATATACCGATAGCATCATGCTTATCCTCCCAAGCATTAAAAATGTGTTTAAGAAGTGCGATGCCTGCATCAGTGGTGTTTTTCCCTTTTGAAAAACCAAACTGATTAATATGAAATAATTTGTTTGTAGAAAAATGCGATAGTAGTTGGTTGTAGATAATTTTTTCGAAAATTTTACTGAGGGCTGGTAAGATGGATATTGGTCTAAAATTTGTTGGGTCGTTTTTATCTCCAGATTTAAAAACCGGTATTATTTTCCCATGTTTCATAAGATTGGGAAAAATACCATCTTCAACACATTTATTAAAAATAAAACTTAAGTGGGGGGCAATTGAGTTGATTATTGATTTAACTACAACTGTAGAAAGACCCCAGATATCACTTGACTTTTTAACATTTATCGAATTGAAACTTTGTATAATTTGATTACAAGTAACGGGTTTAAAGTTAAATGAGTTGGTACTTTTATCAACACATGATTCTAAGATGGTCATAGCTAGTTGGGGGCATGCATTTAAGTTTTTTGTAATCACATGCGGTATTTTAGAAAAAAATCCTCGAATACGGTGGCAATCACACTATCAGAAGTGACATTTACATTATTGATTTTTAGCGAATATCTATGCTTATTTGATTTTATTTTGCCTGTTTCTTTATTAATAACATTCCAGGTTGCTTTAATTTTGTTTGAAGAATTCTTTATTTTATCAGCAATGTAGATAGATAGATTTCGCTTTAGCACAGACTAACTTAAAAGTTTTAGAATACATTCTAACACGATTTAAAAATTCCAGGTCTGTGGAGGTTGATTTTTCTGCGTATAATTCAAAAAGCTTTATTCTACTTTTATATATTCCTGGTGTGGCCCAGTCACTGAATTTTGTTTTGGTATTATCACACTCAATATTTTTTTGTTTGAAATTATTATTAAATTCACATTTTATTAAATTAAAAACTGTCGAGTATGCATTGTCAGGTGTGTCATCTGGGTTAATATTCAATGAAGGGAGTTTATTCGCAATGTTTTTTTTAAATGTATTAATCCTTCTTTGTGTGATTGGCCTGCAAATTATATTCTGTTTAGGAAGGTCATGATGGTACTCAATGGTGGCAAGTTGTCCGCTATGGTCTGAACTAATACAATTTAAGATTGACTTATTTATTATTGTGCAATCACAAAAAATGTTATCAAATAAAACAATAAGTAATATTGAAACTGACTTTTGTTCCTAAAATGTATTTTTACCAGCAAATGAAAAATACTGATATTTTTTTTATAGAGCTTATGTATAACACACATAAATTTCCATAGTAAATTAATTACACTTGGTTCTGAAACGAAGTTCAAGAGGTATTTAAAGTCGTTAAAATTCTACACTGTCTGCCATTTTAGCTCTTGACGCATCTTAATTATATAAAAGCCTTTATTGCTACCCTAGTTTAGTAATGAAGAAAATTTGTACGAGAAGCACAATTGAACTCTTAATTGTAACAGAAAAGACTTTACTGTAATCAATCTTAATAATAATACCTACCTGCAAGGGAAACGAATCTCCTCACTCTGTGTTAAATCATTTAAAATAGCAAACTTTTTCATATGACATCAATTTATTGCTACAAAAATAAAAGATTTTCTCTGCAAATGAGGGTTTAAATTGCTTCGGTAATATACAAAATTGTAAGATTTTTTTGTTTTTTTTTTAATAAGTAGGTATATATTTTATCAGATATGAATGTGATTTGGCATCGGCTTAGGTAGTTCCTATTTGAATGTCAAAGCTTCGGTGATACCCCTGGGGTCAAAAATCAACATGATGGCAACAACTCAGAATCTGAATGATTTGCTAAGTAGTTGTTCAAATAAACAAATTAAATTTAAATTTTGCTTACTTACATCCAAATCAGCGATGCACCGGTAGCAGAGAACAAATAAGGCTCCAAACGCTGCGCAAGTGACGAAGTTCCTCGGATCCCAACCACTGGTGATGAGAGGAACAGACCCCATCTGCCAGTCGTGGCTGAGGGTCCAAGGACAGATGAGCAGCCACCAATTGAACGCGGCCAAGTAGCAGAATGTCATCAGCCTAAGGAAAACAAAATTACGGTTGGAAACAACATAATTAACGAAATATTTATACTTGCTAATAGTTCAAAGGAAATAATATGGCTTTTATTAGATCCATCAAGATAAATCCATAAAATCCGAATAAAATCTTATGAATAATCACCGATATGGTACTATCATGTATACGTAAAGATAAAGACAGTAAAATAGTATAATAATTGATTGTAAAGTACTAATTAGAGTTAGAAAATTCTAGGCCGAGCAATAAGAAGAACTTCAACAAATGTCAAAACTGATCAAACAACTGATTAATACGCTTTTGCAACTGATTTTGAATTTACGTCTAAACTCATCGGCAGGCGACACAAACTTTGTCAAGAGTTCAAAATAGAAAAGGAATTAGAGCCGATTTAGCCGACAGCAAGGTGAACAATACCCGTGAATTAGAACGGCGTAAGACCGACTGACTAAATTATTACCAAACTCCACAATAGGAAACGATGGCATAATAATTTGGGGTATTATTCTTCTAATTGAAATTCGTAAATTCACTTTAAAGTTGTATAGATGGCGATGAAAAGAGGAGATGATAACTATTAAAATAGCGTTGTCTTAATCATTTTGTTAAATTGTGTTAGTTAAGACATTCAGGAAAGTTTTTGTTATGAGATAAATGTTATCCTTCAAGAAGGCTAACACCGTACTTATCCTATTCATAAACAAATGTAGCGTGATGATGAAATTGAAATAATAGATTTTTTTTTTTCATAAAATTACTTAACTTGGTTCTATATAACAGACATTGTTTCCTATTTCAGTATTTCAAAACGCATCTTGAGAGCTGAGCACGTTCTCACAACATTAATAATTCTACACGTTCCATTTTCGCACGGGATTACGATTTGACTTTATGGAAATAGCGGCCAACTGCAGACTAGTTTCTGCCCGTATACAGGTGGAGCGTACTTCACCAGGCTAATTCGAAGCGGACTGATAAAGTTGTGAATCCAAACTCTGATGTTCCTGTTCTATTCTTTGACGCCCAAAATTCACAAACATAGTTTAACGACGTTCAAACTCAACACTTATGGCGCGCGGTCAAAGGTATTTTTGGTTGGTGTGTCATCAAAAAAAATATATTTCGGTACCATGGAGATGCAACAGTTAGTATATACTACAAACAAGGTCAACAAGACTATGCTTCTTTGTGGGACTAGGACTTCATATTCCGTGAATAGTTCATCACTGAACCCGTCCTTAAGCCTCTGTTTTCTACGAAAAGGTAAAGTTCGAAGAAGACTCCGAGACGTTCTAATTTTGCAAGTGATACTCAGACGTAAACATTTTATCGTAGTTGAGTTCAAGTATACTTATTTTGTCTGGATTGGTCATCATAAACAGAAATATTTTTAACCAACTTCAAAAAAAGGAGGAGGTTCTCAATTCGACTGTATTTTTTTTTATGTTCGTTACCTCAGAACTTTGGACTGGGCGAACCGATTTCGATGATTCTTTTTTAAATCGAAAGCTGGTGGCTGTCATGTAGTCCCATATCAATTTTATTGAGATCTGATAGTGGAATCCATGATAAAACCATATAGTTAAGTCTTAAATTTGTATTAAGTATGTGCGCGACAAATGGACGAATAACTCAATATCACGCCAACCGATTTCGATGATTCTTTTTTTAATCGAAAGCAGGTGCTTGTCATGTGATCCCACATTTTGAACGAGAACTGACTAGTAGTTTTTGAGTAACTTTGAAGTCGGTTATTTTTTGTTAGTAAAATTTAGATTATAATGCAATCAAAATCTTAAGCTTATTAAATTGAAAATGTATTTCATCATGGAGTATCGTTTCGAGCCTTACCAAGCTGCTATCACCGAGAATGTCAATGAAGATTTAAGCAAAATAATTTACCTGACAACGAAGCTGGGATGGAAGGCGGCTGGGTTATCTTGCGGCGAGAAAGTTGGCCACGTGCCCTGCAGTAGCGCCAGCCGCAGGGATATGAGCATCGCCAACGACACCACAGTCTTAATGGTTCTTATTGATAAGCCCGTGCACTTCTTTTCAATCTTCAGTGTAAACATTGACCTATGGAAATAGATTTTTTTTATGAAATTCCAACATAAAAAAGCGTATCTTATCACTTTTATGCAGAAAAAAAATTATGGGTAGGACTATACTGAGTTATGAAATTGGTTATTATTAAATACATGCTATGAAAAAGCATTAAACAAGGGTTTTATTTTCAAGTAAGTATACAGGGTTATTTGTAACTCGACGTATTCCTGGCGGGAGCTGATGAAGGAGCCAAAATGCAATATATTTGATGTTCATTTGTATGAGCAAAAAAAAAATTCTTGCTACTTGTGGAGATATTAGCAATTTAAACTTTTTTCATTATTTACCCGGATTTTTGCATTTAGGTACAAATTGTAAAAAAAATACGTATGGTATGGTTATTATTTAAAATTATTTTTCTAACTAACACTTCAATAAAGCCCTTACCTTATTAAGATGAAAATTCCTTCTGAATGAAAAACTACGAGCTACAACAAAAACAAAATTATTTAAAAAATACATGTTACTTAACAAAATATGTTGTCTGGTTGATAAAATTACCATGACACTAGGCTTACAAGTTATTAAAAAAACTTGCCCATTTAATCAGCTTTTTAAAAAGGTATTAATATTAATCCCAAAACATGTACCTAATCCTTAACAAAAACGGCGTTTCACTCGTCGTAGGTAGAGCATATTTCAGGGTTAAAAAGTATAAAGCATAAAAGTAATGCACAAACTATTATTTTTTGTTCTTTAAATGCAAAAATCCGGGTAAATAATGAAAAAAAATTTTATTGCCAATATCTCCACAAATAGCAAGAATTTTTTTTTTTGCTCATGCAAATGAACATCAAATATATTGCATTTTGGCTCCTTCATCAGCTCCCGCCAGGAATACGTCGAGTTACAAATAACCCTGTATATTTCTAAATGAATAAAAGCACGATGGCTTGGCTTAGTTATCATATATTACAATATATTCATTTGCATGTACTATCTAGGCTGCTGATAGGTTGCAACCTATGTTGTTTTATAAAATTGAGCAGATCTTGTAATTATAGCAATAAAGAATATAATCACTTTGAAACCGGTCCTAAAACATTTAATATGATGTTCATAAAATATTTATTAAAATCGTATAAAAATTATTGCCTGCCGTTACATAAACCGACACAAACGAACACAATAATATAGTGAACGTACTCAATAAAATTCAATTGAAATCTCTCACGTATAATTCCTAAACCATCAATATTTCCAGAAAATTCCATCGAGTTTCCAGTTCCTTACTTCATTGCTTCTGAGAACTTTATTATCCGGCATGAAATGGTGATATTAGAATTCCGCACTAAATATCTCATCTCTTAACAAATAAAATATTTTATGTTATAATGATTAGCTATTAAGTGGCTTCAACCGATGAATGGCCCAGTGCTGAGCACATGTCTCTTCTCTTGAGGAGGCCTAGAGCATACTCCACCACGCTGCTCCAGTGCGGACTGGTGGAGGGGTTAGTGGCCAACCCAAGTGTCAGAAGTGTTCATGCCGTCCGAGTACGCCACCCTCCGACTTAGCTTAAAAAGTGTTATCTTACGATAACAACCGAGACCGATGGCTTTACGTGCCCTCCGAAGCACGGAAATGCTCAAGAATTTCTTGCCATTAGCGGTCACCCATCCAACTACCGTCCGTAACACAAGCCGCCGGGCTATGAGCGCTTCAAGCTTTTACGTAAAAGGGAGTAAAGAGTGTGAGTCATACATATCATAGGAATCATGGCATCAGTTAAATGGAAATCGTAGGAAGAAATGGAAATGAATATGACATACCTCTTGACGAACGGCCAGCATCTGTAGAAGTCTATGGCGAGGTTCAGAAGCAGGATGGTGATGCCGGTCTCCTTCGCTAACATGCTCAGTGCGCCCAGTACAACACTCAGCCACACGCTTCTTTTCGTAGTTGGACTGTAGAACAATATGCATTGTTACATTCAAATGTAAATTAAACCACTCATGATAATATCAGGGAGCGTTAAGTTAAAAGAATGCGATCTTATTCAATGTAATGTGCGAAGACCTTAAGCTTTATTTAATTAATTGGTATGAACTTCTGATTAATATATTATGTTTCTCAGTTGGTAGAAATATACTATTTTATTAAGCAACTTCAGATTCGATCAAAGGTATCAAGTCTACTTAACGCCGCCAAAGAATACCGTAGGCACAAATACTTTGATGACTAAGCACTCATAAAACGTTTTAACATTGTTAACAGATAAAATATAAGACATGTAATAGGTATATATTGTAAAAATAAAGGAATAATTTAAAGGTACGCGTAATATCGAGTAAAACATTATATCTCACTCCAAAAATAATAAATTACAGGCTTGGGGAACGACCGAGTAACTCCATTAAAGTACTCCCGTATTTAACTTGATCGAGTGAAAATTTCACAGAGAGCTACTAGTAATTCTATACATACGAGTAGATGGAGATTTTTAAGATTATTTTAGGGGTGAATATTTATTGGTATGCAAAAATATGGTACATGTTTTTGTTGAAATGTACTTTTAAGTTACTTCATCCATCCAGTGAAATCCAGTCTCTCTTGTGAACGGATATTTAAGCCCACGGCGATAGATTTATTATGTTGGAATTTAATAGGCTCTATACGATTCAGTAATCCCAATGGTACTCAACTACTCATGCATGGTTGTAAGGTTGGCTAAACTTACAGGAATCTATGAATTTCTTACAGTAATATATATCTCAAGGTTTGTTATCTCGTAAAGCAGAGTATCTCGCAGGGATTTACCATGTTATCGTATAAGATAAGGCCCAACTTAGAGTCTACTCTAGCTGCAAGTTCCAGGTAAGTTACCAAAGTTTGGCTACAGCAACGAACGTCTTACCAAAACTTGTTCTGTCAAATTTGTTCGGACCTTCCCTCTTTAGGTTAGCCATACTTGGAACTGTGGAATGGAGCCGAAAATAGGTAGAATTGTGAATACTTAATAGAAATGTGATACTAGTAACAAAACACTACAATTTGAATGAGATATTGTAATATCTCTCTATGTTTGATAACAGTTCGTGAAAATTTGCTACAAACACAAAAAGTAAATAAAGTTTACACATATAAAGTTGTAAAATGTCCCATAATAATATGTATTTTATGTCACACTCCCGGAACAATCTTTATCACTGCTATTAATTCTGTCATGAATAGATGAGCCGTCATTATTTTGGAAGTATTTTCAGCTGAAAATCGTTGTAACTTTTTCGAAAGTTTCCAGTTCAAGCAATCATTTATCTTTAGTGAATTAATTTCAAAAGTTGAAAAAATGTTCTGTTTTATTGTATTGTCGAAATTTTTAACCTGAAATGAGGAATCATATAGGACGTAAATGGGAAGTATGGCTGAATGATATTTAATATTAAAATTTAAACAACATCCTTACTTGGCTTGGCTAATAACTCCTTAATCTTTTTTAATCAACGACCTTCATTGCAAAGTGAGGGACTCAGAATAGACTCTCAGACGAAAAAGACATTTGTGTGACAAATAAAGTTGGTTCTCAGTTTGAGAATGAGATGAGTAATTAGTGCTTATAGAGCTTTTCGAAAAGTAACTTTAAATTAAAATAAAATATTGTTTTTACCTATGATAAACTAACAAGGAAGACAAGAAGAATATGCATGCCAGGACATCTGCTCTGCCGACCACGCCGGCTACCTGTGGAGAAGTAAGAAGATATGAGCTCAATTTTGACACGTTTCCTGGCGAGACTATTTAATATTTGTAACCTTTGTTTTGTCCACAGATATAACAAACTATATTGAGAACATGGATTAAGAATTAGTGGTAATGATACCCTCGTGGCCTTAACGTCATGTCGGTCTTCCAGACGAAACTCAAATTCAAATCCTGCACGCATATAATAAAAATAATGCTACACACTCAAAGCTCCACACTAGGATTCCTTGTGTCATGTGTGCCATAGACAACACACAAAGACAAGGACACACACCCAGACCGAGAACAGAAATTAAACTCATCATTCAAATTTCCGCCTCGCTGGGAATCGAACCCAGGACCCTCGGCGCGGCGGGCCGGCATGGTAACCACTTCGCCACACGGGTCGTCACATTATATTTGTCACGTTATATATATACTTAATACATTTTTAATGTAATTTTCATACAATAAGACAAGTTTCCGGGATAATAAGTACCCTATGTTTTAATCCAGATTATAGTCAACCTGTGTGCTAAACATGAAAATCTATTCAGTAGTTTTTAGTAAAAACACGTAAATCCGTGAAAAATAACCAAATCCATACAAATTCTCTCATTATCATTACAATAATCCTAATTATTGTCAAGACTACACTATACTTACAGCTTCAGTGTGCACAGGATGAACAGCAAACAGCAAAGCAGCTAACGCAGCAAACGGCCGCTGTAGTCGTGCGACAGTGACGCACGCGCGTGCGACCAGTGCGCAACACGCCGCGTGTAAACACACGTTACAAGTGTGCCACCACCACGGCCTCAGCCCTGCTAGAGCATGGTTTAGTCTGTAACAAGGAAATGTCGCTTAGAACATTTTGGTGTAGACTGAAGCAAAAAAATGTCGCTTAGAACATTATGTTCGTTATAATTTTTGAAATAGTTTAAGGTTCATTTTACATTTTTTCATTATACCTTTGTAAAGGATTTTAGTTCATAAATAAAATAAATAGAAACTACAAAATATTTTTTTAGATCTACATACTGTTTTAAGAGGGCTTTCAATGAAAATTTGAGTTAACTCAGTAAAGCCAAAAACCTTTTTGGCACTTAGCAAAAATCCTATGAAATTTTTATGTAAAATTTTAAGACACATTACGTGTGAATGCAAAAAGAAAATGTCGAGAGACAAAACTCGCACGAGATACTTGGATCTCGGAGGTGAGCGCCAAACAAATTTTGAATAAACGAGCGAGACACCACGGCTCCTAAAAGCATCCTTGTGGCGCGTTTATTTCTTTCAATACTTTTCTTGTTTCGTATATGTCAGAGTTACCCATATGTTTGTGTTCAATTTGGACAACACCTTAAAATACATTTAGTTCAGTTGTAAAATTGAATTACCTATTGAATGGATCTTAAATGAATAAATAACAGATTGTTTCAATTAAATGTTATTTGTTAATCAGGGGTTAATCATCTTTCATTCAATATTAATTTTATCAACTTTTCTCGAAGGTTTCAATTGTCTATATCTTTCTTAGCAGCATCAAAGTCGAGTATAAAAGCGAGAAAATGGTGTGTCGTGTGTCTCAGAATTTTCCACAGTCATGGTGACTGTATCACATTATCCTTCTGCATGGTGTGAACCGATGCGACGTCGCTTACCGCACTTTACTTCAATGACAATATCGTCACGTATTTTCACATCTTTAAAACTTATCCACATTTCTTGTTCAGTATAGTACACGCTACAGTCCTTTGCAATTCCTTCTCTTCTTTGCTGTCTACTTATGAAGTTGTCTTCTTACATCTATAATCTCATCATTATTCTCTTTCTTATTGTTAGCTATTTATTTTCGAATTCAGAATTTTATTGTGCCTACTGCGTCACTTCATGGAATCCTTACGAAATCAGAAATCAAAACAAAATGCTTGGATAGAGCAAATTATTTTTCATTTTTACTCGCTGAACTTTTTTGACAATCACTGATGAAGATACACCGATTGATAAAACTTCATGAAAATACTTATAGTGCATTTCAACTGCCGCATTTAAACAGATAACTACTTTAATGCAAGTATTAACGCACATGTAGTTTTGTAAGTTTTAAATGGCTAATGCATTTTGATATACAAGGCATGCACAATCACATTCGTGTTCTCTCGCATTTCCTGTACCTAATGACATGGACATATGTAATTGCATTTATAAAACATCGCAGCGTGAACAAACAAGAGATTTGAAATTTGAATAATCATTTATCTGTCTCATAAAATATCTGCCCAGGGATCTGAGTGCAACGAAGCAATTCGGTTGATATAAAGAGTCAACAATTGTTCTATTGGTAGTTTTTATTGTGGTCCCACTGCGGAAGAAGAATCTATCCTTGTAATTTAGAAGGCCTAAAGCGTACTTTGCGGACTTTGCGCTGATTTTTAAGCAGCTTAATGATCTTCGACGTGGGTTAACGATTCCTATCTAATGATAACAACCGAACCCGACCGCTAAGTTTCCGAAGTAAGCAAGCAACGTTTTGTCTTGGCAGTCAAGTCAATCCAACCAATCCATACTGGTGCCTTACCATGAACTCTAATAAAATGTGTCATGTTCAGGACAGGTCAGCTTGTAGCTAAGACCTGACAGGAGTGTATTTTGTACCATGAACGTTTACCGATGACCTGCAATGCCTCTACTTCTGTCCTGCATCTTAGTCTATGACACTTGATTTGTACTAATTATGTTCTGAAATAGAGCGTTTTATCGGTTTACCGGTTTTCAAATGAATGCGTAATATTGATGTTTTTAAAAGTTTAAAATAACAATCTCAATTGAAGATTTTGAGATTTGTTATAAATTGTGTAGTGATTTATTAACCTTTCGTTCTCTAAAATTACCAAAAAAATTATCGCTAAGTGATGCTTACATTTTTGAACGTAATCTTACACCACTTGACATGAATTGACACAGTGACATGTCCAAATGTCTATTAAAATGTGTGATTTATAATGCCGGTCACTCACATTCGCGCGAATACGCGAACCCAAAAGTGTGGGATGACATTCGCGAATGATTATGCGAAGTTTTCGAGGCATTCGGGGTTTTCCAAGCTGTGTCGGTTTTTTGTCGCACATCAAAGCGCGCGAACCTCGAACCTTCGTGTAGTCTCCCACACATTCGTGCGACCAGTTGCGCACACGACTAAAAAGGTCATGTATCTCTTAATTTTTCGTGGTTCGTGGCATCTAATCGTACTACCATTTATTTTCTGTATTGAAAATGGATTTTAATGACAACAACATAATAACAACATCAAGATTGAACATTCGTGAACAAAGTGTAGGAGGAAGCGGAAATGGGCTTGTATTGTATACTCATATGCGAACCTATTTGCCTGACCACCCTTCACATATGTGCAAACATTCGTAAAAATGTCAAACATTTGCGCGCATGTGAGTGACCGGGGTTAGGAGCGATAATTTAAAAAGCATAAGTACAATGAATGTTTTTAAAATTTTCCAAACAAATGAAATGTATTTATTTTGTGATGATGGTGTATTTGAAATTCGCCATGGCTGCATCCCGTCGTGTTTCATCATCATCAACGAAATAGCCGAAACAGGACAATAAATGTTACTTTCGGTGAGCTGTAATATTTTGACGTTAACATATGCCACTTTCTGATGTCAATACGTCAACAATTGCGTCATGGTACACGAATTGCAGGGCAGAAGATCATTTTTGAAGTCACGTGACCGCTGTCCTGTTATGGTGACGTGGTCGCTGGCTGCCCTGTGTTTTAGCCAGATCATGGTAGGATATAGCAGGACAGGCCAATTATCGGCTAATATTGACCTGTTTTAAGAGTTCATGGTAAGCCCCCTGGACTCTTTTGTTTCACACATTCATAATAACAAAATGTAGTCCGAGGGTAGTCCACAATTCGTTTGTTTATTTATGCCACAATCCTTATTGCTCCGGTAACAAAAATAAAACACTACACCTCTATTCTGAAAACTGCACATAACTGCTATTTCTAAATAGCTCCCACGGGACATTCCCACGTGAACGATGGAAACAAACAAACAAACAAAAACCCAGTGATGCGATGCTGCGTGCTACATCGATATCGGGTTGTCGCGCGGCTATTAAAAAGCAATCAACCTGACTCTTCGGTATCGGGACCCCGCGATACCAACCGCTCTGCAGTTTTCATTTGTGATTGATTCATTGGATTCAAACATATTTCATTTTTAATAATCAATAGCTCTGCTCTTAAAAAATGCTCTTAAACAATGCTCTTGACAAATTGTTGCAAAATTTTAATATAATTCGCTTACTTTGACTAAGTTTCTTTTTTATGACTAGAATAATCTTCATTAAAAAAATATTTGTTATTCGTATATTAATTTTTATTATATATTGTAATGACGATGTAATTTTATCTACACATAGACATAGACATTAATAAAATTATAATAATAGTTTAAAGTTGATTCCTGAAATCAAAGAGAGCCATGTTAGCGAAAAATTTATCGCCAGTCGTGACCTAGTTCAATATCAGGCAAGCAGACATGCGTGGCCACTTAAAAACTACTACGCATACTCAACTATAAAATATCGTTCTATATGACGAAGCAACTATATAACCGTCAGGTGTCTGTACAGGAAATATGAATACCGCGAACACGCGAGCAAACGATTTAACTTCTCGGCGTTGGTTCATTAAAGGTAATCTTGGTACAATGCAAACGAATTCAGAATTTCCCTTCACATTCAGTTAACACTCACACAAAACTATAGACTAGTTGCCAAACAGTGTATTAAAACGTATCTAATGATATATTATAATACAAAATACAAAACAACACAATGTTATGTTATCCTACTAATATTAAAAATCCTATTATTATTATTAATATTATAAATGTGAAAGTTTGTGCAGATGTTTGGATGTTTGTTCCTCAATCACTGAAATTGGGAATGAAGATAGCCTATACCCTGGATTACACATAGGCTACGTTTTATTTCGAAAAATTTCAGAGGTCCCGCGGGATTTGTAAAAACTTGATCCCTACCGCGGGCAAAGCTATTGCAATTATAACAGTTTATTTGAAATGGTTTGCTTTATCATCAGATTTGTCTTTTCTAATAAATCCCAAAAACATGGCGTCATATCAAAATTAATTACAAAGAAAACATGTCGACAAATATCTATCCAGATCTTCTTAGTTAAAAGCTGTTAAATTGTCGCAACAGTCTCAGAACATCGCAACACAAAGTAGCTAAACACTAGTCTAGTTAAACTAAGTGTCGTAAGCGACACCGAAGTTTACTCTTCACCTAGTCCCCGATGAAGCACTCAACAAGTCACGCGTGACGATTAATTTATACACTTCTCAGAAACATTAACTCTCGCTTTCGCTTACAGACTACGAAATCAATTTTAAAAATAATATGAGCGAATATCTATAGGATTCACTATGCCATGCTGTAAAGGCCGCGAGATCCAACAGCGACTGTCCATTCGAAAAAACGATGTCATAAATGTCTTTTACAGAAATAATTTTGATGACTAACGCCCCAAGTCAGAGTCACTAACGGTTACTTTAATCGCTCCTTAGCAAAGAATCACCATACAAATTCTGTACTAAGGAGCGATTTAAAGTAAACGTTAGTAAATCTGAGTTGGGGCGTAAGAGTCATTTTTGACGTCTGGGCCACGCAAGAGGGTAGCTTGCCAGGTTGATAAAGAGAGCTTATAAACAATTATCTATACTAATATAATAAAGACGAAAGATTTGATTGTTTGTTTGCATTGAATAGGCTCCGAAACTAATGAACCGATTTGAAAAATTATTTTGCTATTGGGAAGCTACACTATTCCCGGGTGACAAAGGCTATATTACATTTTCAAAAAAAATTCGGATCCTTAATAAAACTCCAATAATGTAACCGAAGGTGTAAAAAAATAAGAAAACCGAAGCAAAGCGAGGGCGGTTACTCGTTATTTATAATAAATTTTACTAACAAAAAATAACCGACTTCAAAGTCTCAAAAACTACATAGTTGTCAGATCTCGTTTAAATTTATGTGAGACCACATGACAAGCGCCTGCTTTCGATTAAAAAAAGAATCATCGAAACCGGTTCGCGTGATATTGAGTTATTCATCAATTTGTCGCGCACATCTTAACACAAATTTACGACTTATGTAGTTTTCTCATGGATGCCGTTGTCAGATCTCAATAAAATTTATGTGGGACCACATGACAGCCACCAGCTTTCGATTAAAAAAAGTATCATCAAAATCGGTTCGCCCAGTCCAAAGTTCTGAGGTAACAAACATAAAAAAAAAATACAGTCGAATTGAGAACCTCCTCCTTTTTTGAAGTCGGTTAAAAAGAGAAATAACACTATCTTTTCAACTATAGCTCTTACTCCTAAATCCACGAGAACATTTTCTCAAAACAGACGTCGAGCCTATCGAAAAATACGGTTATCGAATACTGTTTTCATGTGCCCCATTGATGACTCATAACAAACTAGGTCTCTTAGCAACAAATACCATCAAAACCCATTAATGGATAAATGAAAAATAATTTACTGTGTCTATTATTAACAGAATATAATAAAGAAGCCATGAAAGCCATAATTCATGTCCCACATTATTCATTTAGAAGGCTATCATTGGAACGGCGGCGACAGTGACTAGTGTTTCATACTGCGACACTTTTGATAAATAGAAATTAATAATACCTTACACTGGCTGGTATAGTAGTGACATTAGTATTTTAATTTTAATAAACAAAAAGAAAAAAAATTACATTAGATCTGCTGCCAAATAGCTCCTCAAAAAGTCAATTTTAAAACCATGAAAAGTAAAAAACTTGAAATTTAACAGCCAAAATATAATGCAAACTGCAATACGATGTTTCATTCTTTAGATAATATTATCGATCGTCTTACAGGATTGGTGATTTTTTTTTTTTTTTTACTTACAATAAGTTAATGCTTGACCACAATCCCACTTGATGTTAAGTGGAGATGCCTTCCAAGAATTTCTATTGCGTCCAGCCTACTGTAAACTTGATACTTTATAATGTACATTGTACATACTACTGTAGTATAGCGATGGACACCGTACCCAACTGTTAAAACTATTATTGACATTAACGGCAACAAAATTACGAATTAAAAAAAATGGTTGTCTGTAAAGTCGGTTTACGGACATTGTCAGCGCGGAACAAGCGATAGAGAGGCACGATCGGCTGCGATCGGCCGAAGCGCTCAATTTTATCTATAAAAGTATGCAATCATTTCATCAATGTTTTGTCATGACGTTGTCACGTTAAACTACCGTCTGTAAACCGACTTTACAGACAACCATTTTCATATGTATAAAAGTAATTTTTTTTTCTAGTATCTTCTCTTTACAGACATCTAATTTTAATAGTGCTTTGCGCTACCCTACTATCAACAATATACATTGTCTATGTAGCCCCGAAATGTTAGGAATAAAATACTCGCTATTAATTTTATCATTTAGTAGATGTCTAGTCTATGTAGATAATATCTCTGACTTGACGCCATATCCCCTATTGACAAATGATACGCAGTAATGGGCCTTTTATTCCGAACTTACTGCTTCATGCATAATGCCACTCCCATGTTTTATTTACACACTAGCCTTCCGGCCTGAAATTTATCAGCAAATGTGAGCGAAAAAACACAATTTCTTTCTTTTCTTTAGTTTATCCATACCGTATCTGTTTAACGGGTCAATATCGAAAAGCGAGCAGACGATCCAAATGATGTTGAGTTGCTATCGTCGCCCATTGACATCAGTGACACCAAAGGCATCACTGATGTATTGCCGCCCAAGAAAGAGAGAAGAAAAAGAAAGAACTGACTCAGCTTCTAGCCGGAACATGACGAGTCATTTATTCTAAATCGCCCTACCCAATACGGCTAGATTAGATAATTAAAATAACATTTTTAAAAGTAGGGTGGTCAGTAGCTTACAAAATATATCATATGGATACAATAAGAAAGTTGAACACATTATTGATCCTTTTCTTAAATAAAATCTGTATTTATAAACGCTGACACACTCATACTCCCCGCAGTACGTTTTTACCTGTGTCGCGGGTGGCATGGATGACATACAACACATAACAATAACACCCATGACCCGAGTACAAATATTAACTGTCACATAAATATCTGCCCCGGTTGGGAATCGAACCCGGGGGACCCCTCGCTTCACAGGCAGGGTCGCTACCAACTAGGCTACAGGGTCGTCAATAATTTTATTATTAGGGATTGATAGAAATATCAAGTTACGCCCCGAAGAAATATATTACACGCAATCCGACGGGCTATGAACAAAACTGGAGCAGTTATTATTAAAATTCGGTGCTCCATCTTCAAACAGCCGCCAGCGTCTTGTTTGCAAGAAAATAACTTTGTTTTATCTACACCTTTTTGTTTTTCAATCAGTTTGAGAGGTTGGGAAGTCGTTTGCTGTGAACAATAGCATGAAAGGAAGGAAATATTTTTAGCTGCCCAAAACTTTGTACTGCTAAGCTTTTTTTCTCAGATGAGGTGTTAGGGTCATGATTTTTAATGCTATCTGTTTGTGCTGATTTCAAATTAGTGCTTGACTACGTTATAATAAAGAATGGACTAATCTATGGCACCAGGTCTCGCCTATCGGAGGTCGCTGGGATATAGGTATTATTATGTAAAATATTTTTACTTGTTTCTAGTTTAATGTCAGTGTGCTAGTAAATCTACCCTTCACTTTTAACTGGCAACATGTCGGTGATGCCTTGGATAGATCCGTGAGCATTTAACATGAGGCAATTCTTTTGATATATTCTTGGCTAATAAAAAAATAATGAATAATAAACAAAAATTTCGTGCATTTCAGAGAAGATCTCTCACGTACTCTATTTTCGTTTAGAAAACTCAAAACATTACTGCCAGGTATGAAATTAAACAGAAAGGAAAGAAATTGTAAGTTACTTTTGTTACACAACGTAAGCTTTAAATCGTGTTAAGTTGTATCGTTTCAGAGTATAGTGAGAAAAATGTGCAATTCGCTAACCTACAATTTCTCCTGTTAGGTGGAAACAAAATCATTATTACAGTCGTAAAAATAACAGAGCTAGAACGGCAACACGGTAATGCACCTGCGCTGTTCACGAAAATAAGAAGGTCGGGAATGCAGCGAGAGCTCGTTCCGGGCTACGATTGCACAGAAATTAGGAAGTGCGATAATATCAGCATCTGAATGTTACATTTGTAGAAAAAGCCAAGTTGCTTCTGCTCGTAATTGACAAAATAGCTGATTATTTCGGAGGCAACGTACAAAATTATGTGATACGTGATAGTGGCTTTGTTTATGATGTGAATTTTACCAAGAAAAAAAAATAACCGACTTCAAAATAACTCAAAGACTCGTCAGATCTAGCTCAAAAACTGGGACCACATGAGAAGCACCAGCTTTCAATTAAAAAAGAATCATCAAAATCGGTTCACCCGGTCGAAAGTTCTGAGGTAACAAACATTTAAAAAATATAGTCGAATTGAATACCTACTCCTTTTTTGAAGTTGGTTAAAAATATATTCCATGATAGTTAATAAAATAACAGCTTATGATTATGTTAAACATTATGGCAAGAGAGAAGAATGAAAAAATAAGGGAAAAATGAGGAAAGAAAAATCCAATTTGATGACTGATGGAATACATCTTCCAACAGTTCTACGAAGTATGTATAGACAGATAATTGCCAAGTCATCTCCAGATTAGTGATGTAGAGACGAATGAATAAACAGAAGAAACCGTCAGGGCGTATTTTGGCCCAAGCCAAGGCCCTTCATTCGTGGTGTTTCTGGCTGCACGATTAACGAGGCTATAGCACAAAGCCTCTTCGGTTTGAAGGCCCATGGGCTCTGTATCAATCATTACAATCCCGATTTTACTCTCGCTATGAAGATTTTTTACAAACCTGGCTAGGTACTCTTTTTTAAAAACTCAACCGTAAATGGACGTACGTATTCGACTGCCGTGGTGGAGTCGTAAGCCAGTGCTCGGCTTTTTTGTTTAGCAACGTGCTATTTTTGGTGTACAGGATATGTATGATGACCACTCCACCACCACGAAATTAGCGGTTTATTTTAGTCAGCTATTTCAATAAAACAGTCGCTGTGTTTCTATTGTCTGTGACTATCGAAACCTTTGTCCTGTAATGAGAATTTCTACTATTAATAGATGAAAAACTACTTTATTCTACTTCATTTGTTTTCAAGAGAATTAAAGTTTTACTGGTAAAATGTTCACTTTGTAAAGGTAGTTTTTAAATGAAGAACGGTCGGAAGTCTACACTTTAATGTATCGTTTCAGTCCTGTCACTGTGGCCGCGAATGAATGAAAACCGATCAGGACGGATGAATAAACTGATTGATGAAGTTAACCGGCACCTACTTTGTTGGTGGAAAGTAACGGAGAATAAATTCTTATTTTAACTCACTTTCCATATGTAGGTACCATGGACAGAGTCACAATCCAGCAGATGGAAAATGAATATCACTACTGATAGATGTGACCATCCACTCTGATACAACCCCATGCACTTAAATATTTTGGTACATAAGTTTATAAAGATTTTGTTTCATCCTTCTGAAGACAACGTAACTTTTAGAACGGCTCAGGTAAACGCGAATATATTGAATCACTGACATCGGTAGAGGTGAGACTTTGTTCAAGGAATGTAAATCAGCGAGAACACCAAGAGGCTGACGGTTTAATTTGACTGTGTCAACAACAAGTTAAGCACTGAATACCTAGCAGTTAAACTTCAGTCGCCACACGGAGCTGTTATATTCAAATTAAACAAAAGTTGCATCGGATCATAAACATATGAATAATTCGCAAAAGGACAGATTCTATAAACGACAGATTCTTATTGGATAAACGAGTTCACCTGGCGCAACCACCTGATGGTAACTGGCTACCGTCGCCCATGGACATCAATAACAACAAAGGCATCACCGATACGTCGCCTACCAAGAAAACATCGCAAGGAAACACCGTATACCTGAGAGTTCTTTTGAACCTCTCAAGTTATGAAGAGAGCAGGTCTCTCTTCAGGTGTGAGCCAGTCATGGGTCATCAATTAGTAGCTTCTAAATAATTACAGAAACATTTTTCTCAAGAACAACCAATTAATCGTGCATTTGGCATACATTAATACGCTCTAAGTGAATCCAAATCCCAGTACGTCTTCCGAGTATAAAATATCACCTACGACCAGTATTAACCCAAACCGAAGTGACAGGCAGAGCAGGCGACGTTATAAATGTTGCAATTTAAACTGGTTTAGACGCCCTGTCCACAGCCCGATGCAGTTATCAGCACGATCCATTTAAGCCCTTCTTCCATTACCCTGACATTCCCACGCGTGCAAGATTTATAGTTATTTTCTCTTCACTCTTTGTTTCCGTTTTATATTGTTGAAAGTAGTTTTTGTTTAAGCTTATGATGAGATGATCACGTAGCGATGTTCATAGTAGTGTCTGCAAACGGGTCCCGGGTTCAAATCCTGGCTGGATCAGACATATTCAATGTTTTTTTTTCTTATTTGTGTATGTTAATGCCATCCATAGCACTTGGTGAAAATAAACAAATATATTTTTTTAAACTGTAGGTTCAAGCTTGGAAATATTTTGTGCTCAAAAACTATGCATTAAAAATAATTCACTCATAACGATATTATCTATGTTGCATGTTGTACATAACAAAAGTAACTATGTTTTATTCTATTTCATTTTGAATGGAGGGTCCAATTTGCACCTGTATTGTATTTAATTTAGTATACAAAGCAACAACCCATAATTGTCCCACTGCTGGGCTCGGGGTCTCCTCTCACAAATTGAGGGGCCAGGACAGGCCATAGTCTGCCACGCCGGCCAAGTGCGAATTGGTAGACTTCACACACCTTTGAGAACTTTATGGAGAACTCTCCGGTGTGCAGGTTTTCTCACGATGTTTTCCTTCACCGAAGCAAGTGATAATTAACTTGTAATACGCACATACCTGATTTGAAAATTAGAGGTGCGTGCCAGGGTGGAACTCGGGCCCCTTCGTTCGGGAGACTAACGTTCTAACCGCTAGGCTATCACTGCTGCCGTGGGAAACCTGCACCAAGGTACACCTAATGTCGTCTACAGACTGTCTTCGTCAAAAAGATTTGGAGAAATTGTGTACGAAAGACGACAAAGAGATGCAACTGGTCCTATAACTGATCTGAATATCTCAAATACTTAATTTCACTCCGACCTACAAACCGCTTATTCCGCTACCATTAAACAATACTTGCAATTGATCTTTCTAAAAGGTACAAGCCACGAAACAGCCCATAACGCTCAGAATGTTACCAATAACTGCGACCGGGATTGCACAATCATGGCGACGGTGAGCAATAATACAAATGTTCGATGCCGCGCCAATAACAGTACATCAAATAAAGGTATTAATGGTTTCAATGCTTCCAGGCATTTTATGTAGGTACATTTCGGAAAATTTAATTTAATACGTATTCCTTTACATTTATAAAGCGGTCGAGCAAGGCTATTCTGTTTTGTAACTTGACAGCGGAGTTTCAAAATTGACGTTCGAGTTCTAGGATCACTTCACTTCGCAAGTGCGTACTAGATGATTAGATAATGACATGTCAATATGATGCAAGGTCGCTTTTGTTTTGTAACTTGACAGCGGAATCCACGATGAGTTTCTAAATTGAAGTAAGAGTTTGAGACTCCCTTCACTTCGCAAGTGCGTACCAGATGATTCGAGAATTACATATCAAGATCTCGGACTCGAACTTCTATTTTGAAACTCATTGCGGATTCCGCTGTCAAGTTACAAAACAGAATAGCCTTGCAGCTCTTGTTCCGCAAAGAATACACATTAATGGCCGCACTCAGAAATTTAAGTAACCGTTAAGTGACTCTGAGTTCTAGTGTGAGGTTTTTTTAATCGCACTCAGAGTCACTTAACGATTTCTTAAATCGCTCCTTAATACAGAAACTCAATACAAATTCTTTAGTACGGAATGTCTTAAAGTAACCGTTAAATGAATCTGAATGCGGCCGTATGTTCTGTAACTTACTATTAAAGAAATATCGGTTTTTACCTATCTACTTATATCTTTTTTGTAAGTATCGTTTTATTTAAAGACATTTTATACTTCAGTTCTTAGATTGGTAAGGGAAATTAAACAATTTAGTTTTAGAACAACATAATAGTGTAAAGGATCAAACGTATCAATTAACGAAATTCTATGACGAGACTTTCAAGTACAAATTGTTTGTAAATACAATCCAATTAAAATGTTTATCTGGGTTCTTATTGTAGACGAGTACTTTAAAGTAACCCTTTTAACAGAATACCAAATTATCACTGTTATTGTATTAAGTATAAGCCTTTTAAATATTTAAGTGGTGCTACATTGAAAATAAGCAAATTGTTTAATATTAATCTTTTGGGTATAGAACAATACAAGACAATACAAGAAAGTTTATCACCTCTATATTTATTGCAGATTTAGATATAGGTAACAATTAGCACATAAAACATACAGTTGCAAACAAATAAACGCTTTGAAGAGAAACAATTTCTGAGCAGAGGACGTACGAAGGGGAAAAAGAGAGGTTGCAGAAAAAGTAGGGTATATCAATAACTACATCATAATATGTAAATTAGAATTCAGTGTTGCGATTTTGAATGTGAATTTTTAATAAGTATTCTAAGCATAAATCCTGAAAGCTAATAAAATTCCGTTTATAAATTTAAAAGACAAACAACGCGTTGACAGGACCAAATTAAATCGTCAACCTCAGCAGGTACCCAATTTACATTCCGGTAACAAAGTAACGCTCACCCATCCCGTGGTGTCACTGATTTATTCCCGCTTACGTGAGGCACTCCGAATGCGAGGTACATAGTCTTCGGGGATGAAAAGTTGGGAAGGGCTTCATGACGAATGCACAGTCTTTACTTACGCGAAATGATAGTAGTTTATCAACCGCTTGTTTTATTTCGGCGACACGTACAACGAATGACACGCGCGGTTCTGTTCGATACATCTGTTGCTGATTGATAAATTGACCTGTCTCAAAGGGATTCGGTATGAGTTCACAGTAAAGTTCACACTATAGTTTTGTTTTTTATAAACGAAAACTTTCAATTGTTCGCGTTTGGATTTCGTGTTGAGTAGCACCCAGCCCCACACAATAAGTGGGTGCCATGGATTACACACAAAGACAAGAACACACACACCCAGACCGAGAACTGAAATTCAAACTCATCATTCAAATTTCTGAAACCCTGGGAATCGAACCCAGGACCCTTGACACGGAGGTCTGGCATGGTAAGCATTATGCCATACGAGTCGTCAATAATAAACACAAACATTGAAAACCAAGAATAAATGTCTACCTTAGTCTGGAATCGAACAGGAACATCTAGCAACGATTCTCTCTGTTGCGTATATCATCAACAAACAGGAATACATAAACATCCACAACCCGGGTTGACGCCGACGTTTATATGTCGCATAAATGTCTGTCGACTGGAAATCGAACCTGAAACCCATCGCTCGGCGTGAAGAATATAACCTGCTACAATGTTTGGACGTGACAATTTTTTTTAACCGTTTTTGTATGAAAGTTGGTGGTTGTTATAGTCTTCTTTCTAATACAGTTTTTAAATGATGATGGAATCATTTTGGTGGCCTAAGAACATCCTAAGAACGACTATTAATTGGGTCACTGTTTTCTGTGGTAATAATGTACATACGTCTACATTGCCATCCCCGAATTTACCGAGGCAGTTATTGTCGTGATTATTTTGTGAAAATATGTTATCTGTATTATGATATGCTTCCCGCAACACAGCGAGTTCTAGTGTCCAGGTCTATAAAGATTTCTTTAAAGACACTAATCGTCTAGCCTACTGGTGAGCGCAAGATCATTCGTTAAATCTTTGTTGTTAAGTGTTGGTTCTCTAGAGTTAATAAAAGCAAGAGTTTCTCCATCAATCTTGATAACTTTCTTTCTAGTGTCTTAAACGTTTTCTCCTTATTTTCTAGTCAGTAGTGGCACAATCTTTATTTATTTATGTACTTTACAGAAGAAACAAAGACGGACTTAATTCTAAAAGCATCTCTGCCAGTCAACCTTACCTTTACGAATGGCAATACTCAGCAAATCGCTTCCCAGTTATATCTTTTTTCGGTCGACTGCTGTTCTATCGATGTAAGTGGTGCTGTTTCTCCTCTAACGTCGGCACTCAATCACCCATTCCCGTCGAATGTGTTTCGAGAGTCAGCGTTAAAAGTGATAGATAGGTGCCGTGTTCGAAGCAACAATAGGTGTGCTGGAGTGAATCATATTACTTTAGGCTACCTCAATTTATTCATTGTTATTGTCGTCAATTTATTGGCTATCCCATGACGATCTAAGTGTAATAAAATATTGAGTGACATTTATGGACGAGATATAATTTTGCTCTTGTTTCGTAGATGCATTTGGTTATTTGATTAATGTTATGTTAGTTGTAAAGTCGAGTTGACTATTGTCACCCGCAACAAGGAGAATCCTATCAGGAATGTTCATAATGAAAGAGTAAACATAATCTTAGTCGTCTTTTTAGTCGTTAAAACGTCTAATGCTCTTTCTACAGATAAGCATATAGGGTAGTGAATCAACACGTTGTTCATCTGCTAATTTTGGAAATAAAAAATCGTAGATCGTCATACAATTATGACGAATGTAATGAAGAATACAACGCAAGAAGAAGAAGAAGATATTGTATCTGATTACGAGTAAATCCTATACCTATAGATTAAATTATATCTCTCAAGAGACATGTAAATGTAAAAAAAACAAATTCATGAAAGTGAACCAAACATTACAGACATCACATCACAACGCAACCAGCGATCTCATTAACGAGCAGCCATTGGTGCGTGAAATATTTCAGGCATTGTTTGAATGAGATACAGTTGTAAACTGTGTTCACTCACTATTGTAACCATGTTTCTACACGGAAACAATTTATTGAGTATTCCGCTTGTTATAAGTCTGAATTATTAAATATTTTAGATAACTCTTAGTAGTAACTAGTTCACTTTTTGCATAGTTTGAATTATTATGACTCATGTAAAAAATTGGTTGCGGATTTTGTAAGACTTCTCAATCTCCCTCTATGTGTCTAAACAAATATTCTATAGAGGATTTAATGAGTTCTGTTTATCTTTAACTTTTTAACTGTGACTTTTCTTGATCATGTAACTTTTAAATACTTGTACATAGCATTTGTATACCTGGAAATCAATATTATAATTTTAAAATTAAAATAAGTGTTTAAATATTTGCCGTAGTTACATATTCTCCCCAGACATAATAAACCACAAATTCTTACTCGCGATACTAACAAATTGGTACCCTCCATAGACCTTTGTAATAGGCCTAACGTAGCCTTTATGCCTCGTTAAAACCTTAAAAGTTCTGTGAATTGGGCCTTAAACATTCACCAAGAACCTCGTGGGATGTAATGATGAAAGTATTTCGTAGATTTTTAAGTCTACAACTAGCATAGGACGCCGTTTGAGTACGATTTAACGCTATACTTAGCTCCGGCAGCGTCCATTGTTGTAACAGTGAGGTTTCACATTAAACGAAGGTGCATCAGCATTCGATTTTGAACCATAACTTGTAGAACATACGGCACTTGACAAGCATTTGTGAAACGAACAATTTAGTGGTCCATTTACGCTTGTGGCTGGTCATTCGGCGGTTCAACGATGGAGATGACCCCTGTAATATTCTATTCAGTTTAGTAAGTATTTTAATATTGCGGTTTATCCCAGTGTTTAGTGCGCATGAACTGAATACGAAGTTAATTTTATGTTTAGCGTTATTATAAAGGGTCTGGCGTTTACATCATACCACGTTTAGCCGTAATATTCTGTACCGGTTGTTAAACTGATTTAGTTGTTGCTTAGATTATAACTACGAAAACAATTATCCTTATTAACTCTGTTAATGTGATAACACGTTTTGATAAATAATTAGATTCCATTATTATGAGCTTCATCGTAATCCCTGATGGTAGGTAAATGACAACGTTCTCAGAAGCCTTTTCGATCGTGACTTAAATTTATTTTACACTTTTAGTTAGGATTCATTGACTTCTATATCAGGATTATTTTGGTGACACTTGCAAAGTTAAGACGAATCGATTGACGTAAGAATCATAAAAATCGGTCAACCTGTTTGGTCTCTACAACGCCACATAGGAACACACGTACATACATAGACTGATAAACACGTTGACCCTTCTTTGCGTCGCGCAGTCGGGTAAAAAGATTTAATATAATATAATTTAATACTTTTATGCAGTCGGTTTTTTTTAATTCATCAAATTCATAAATTCATAATCCCTATACATATTTAGTGCTATGAATTGGAAATTATTTGGCCAATAGAATATAACTGGAGCTCGAATTTAGGTAGTCCATTTGCGGTTACAGATGGTCCGTTTTCAGAACGAATTTAGTGCGAATATTACAAAACCACTTATTCGATAAAAGAAGGATCTATCTGACTGATTGATAACTGATATTGTGAATAAGACGACGGAATATAAAGTACATGATATGCATTTCAATACATGACTTTCTTAAGCTGGCCATACACGATCAAGTTTACTTATCAAGTTTGCAGCGGACTTGATGCGGCATCCAGTAAACTTGACGGTGTATGGCTATATGACTATATAGCTATCTCATACAAACTGGATGCCACATCAAGTCAAACTGCAAACTTGAAAAGTAAACTTGATCGTGTATGGCTAGCTTTATAGATTAGAAAGAAAAAAGATTCTCACCAAAACAATTCCATTAAAAAAATTTCACTGTTAAAAAGTTATTGAACATAACAAACATACAAGCTTTATCTACGAACAAAAAAATCTAACTCAAAAAAAAAATACTTGCTTACGCTGCCGTGTAAAAGATATTATTAAGTCTTGTCATGTAATAGTTCTACGAAAAGTCCAAGCAAATCTAAGCAAAATATATATGAGCGACATATTTTATCATAGTATTCTAATAAAGGAATATGTACCCAGAGTCCATTTGGCCATGACTGAAGCGGCCAGCTGCGGTTCTAAGCAATTATGCGGTACATTTGTGGCGAGGACGGCCGTTGGCCGCGGTCGCGGTTGCCGGCGAGATGAAATGCCTTCTGTTACCAACTATTTTATTGCAAGATTATCATTTACAGATATTTTTATGATGAGGATTCACTGGAAAAAAAGATCAGGTATTTTTTATTTATTTTTTATTTTAGTTTACCCTCTTTTTGTGGGTCAAATCTTGCAAGCTTAAAAAGATTTACTTCTTCTTATTGTAAAGAGTTGAATTGTTTCATATTATGGCTATATGGCCTAGATTTGCACTACTAAGTCGTGTATTTAGTTTTTATCAGACCGAGCAAAGCGATCCTTACACTATCCCACAATCTATGCATTTTTGTGACACACTTTACTGAGAAACTATCACACTTTTAGGTTTGGGCTTTGACATAGTATTTTCTATTCATGTCTGTGTGTTATCAATCATAAAATATTATTTTATCCACATAAAAAATAGAAATATATTATTATGTGTAATAAAAGTTAATTTGAAACTATGAAAGTATTATGAAACTGTTCAATATTTCAATGACCCATTATTTTTAACTTTGCACTTTGCACTTTTTTTTTTACCTTCGTAGCATGAATTCATGAATTATGCTGTCTTTGTGATTTGAATCAAATGGAAATTTTTGGTAACATTCTGACATGACCCTCATACACAAGTCTTGTGTCAATTTTTCCAAATATAAAGTTGATATTTTCTCAACAAAATTTTCGCATAATATTGGGTATATTATGCGAACTTTCTAAGGTACGTTCCAAAGCAAAGTTTATGCTGCGCAAGTTGTTTGCTGTCCCATTTCTGAACAAAGAAATAGAACCTTAAGTTAGAAACAGTAAAGTGCATTTTAAAATGCATGCGAAAATCAGCACATTTTTGCAGACAAATGTAGTTAGGGACGTAGATCAGACGTATCAGGACTTACTGGCGTAGTTATAAAACGAAACCACAGGATGATTTTAAATGCAGTATTTCACGTCTAGATGTATGGCATCCTCGACAGCGTCAATTATAACTTGATCTTCAAGCATGACGCAACCTTGAACCTATTACCAATCCCAAATAGTTCAACGTAAAGAAGTTCTTAACTACAAAACCTAATTATTCCACGCACGATCAAGTTGCTGGTTACGGTTTATACTACGAGTATATTTGTTTACCGAATTTCAAGGAATTGAGTTACAAAGTTTGTATTACAAAGCGCTATTAATGTCAATATTAAAGGAATGGCTACGTGCAAACTCTTCATTTCCAGCGCTAAACGACTTTGTTCATCGTAGACGAACCGACAAATTGTTGAAAGTGAAGTCGCGAGCGGGGAATATTACGCCATTAATATCAGTCTATGAGGCTGTTGGCTTAAACCCTTTCATTTCCACGATTTAAGCCGCATCAATGTTTATCGACTTCTCAATTTGTTCGGTTAATTTTGACTTTGACGACTTCCTAATCTGTTTGGGTAATTATGACTATGCCAGCTTCTTAATTTGATCGTTAATTTTACTACGCGGTTGAGCTCATATATTTTACTTTTACTTATGTTTTTACAGTTTCTATTGTTCGTAGTATGTTTATTGTTGCCGCAGGCTGTGGTTTTAAATGTACTGATACATTGAAAATACGATTATTGTACGCCTGCAATTTAAAGGGGAGCAGTGTGGTTTTGAGCACGAGGAGACCCTTGCCTTGTTTGGGCTAACAGTGGTTTGTCGCCGAAGTTTGCTAGTATTGCAACTAAATATGTACTCAGTGTCCTCTATTTCGGAAGTAGGATATTGCTTAACATACCAGACTTATAAGGACTAGATTGAACAGTATTACTAACATTTTATAACCATTGCTTTAGTCACAGAATTATAAGAGACATAATATCTACCAGCAGTGAACCCTGGATATATGCTCTATAAAGAAGCCTGGGCGCTGCAATATAAAACAAAATAAATTTAGCTCGCAAATTATTCCAACCGGCACAAACAAGACTTGACACTTGAGAAAATAAAATGGTGAGCACCGTCGCTAAAGAGAGCATACCACGTCCGGCTGAATATTATAAAGATGCCGTGCATCTGCTGAATTATTGCTTACTGTATATTATATATCTGCAACCAGTTTCGCTTAGGTACGTTAGAGTTAGGGGTTCTCGCTAAAGTCAGCCACCTAATGACTCGTCGTGTTCCGGCTGGGGGCCTGAGAGCCAGTGCTTTCATTAATTTTTTTCCAAATTATCATTATATTCTTTGTGTCAGTAACAAAAATATCTATTTTTGTGCAATCATAAATACCTTGAGCGCCATATAGCTACTCGGGTGATGTGCACAGTGCTTAACTATAACTAAACAAGTGCCCGTCGCTCGCTACTTTATTAGTAAGTATTTTAAAACTTTTTATCATGCTCTTTAAAAGCAGATGACCCTTTACTATGCAGATGTATTGCGCTAGGTAATTTGCATTTAATTTGAAATTTCATTGAGTCCTGTATGAATGAAAACCAGCTTTGATGACACTCTAAATGAGCCGAGCATATTTTATTTGCGAACTGCAAAACTTAATTAAGTTCCAGCGCCGCTAAAGGCGACAAGGATTTGTGACCAGATTAATTGCTTAAATTTACAGCGATTGCAATTCTGCTGGTATTTGCTATGTTTGTAACTTGTTAAATCTTTGTTCTATTGAAATACAGGTGGTACAAGCTTTATATGGTTCGCTTAATAATATATGTAGACTGTATACCAATTCTGTCAGTGCAAATTGCAAATTGCTTTACCCGTGAATTTAATGTATATTGTACCAATGTTTGGACCAACTTGCTAATGAAGCATCTAGCTGATCAACCTTCGGTGTCATACCTTTACTTGTTGGTTGGCTAATGCCGCTGTTTGAGTTTTGAAAAATTGTAATCATTGAGCACAAACGGTGAAAAAAAATATTTAGTGAAACTGTTAAATTAATAAGGTCACAGAAATAAAAGAGATTCCCAATCCAAGTCAATAAGCTTTTTTCCATAATAATGAATTAGTCAATAAAATAAACAATAATATGTCTGCATGTAATAAATACGCTTTATATCACCGTAGACTTTTAAATTTTGACGGAGATTTACGTCATTCTGATATTATTATTTCAACCCAGTTGCATAAATCAGAGGCATGACGTGAAAAATTGAGAGCTAAATGAATATAGACAAGTCGACAGGAAAATTCATAAGTTTATTTTTTGGATTATGTATTTTATGTAAAACTAGTCCTCTTAAAATACGAGTATTATGTATAACGTATGAACACACTTCTTGTATCTTGCCCCTTTTGGATTTTCATCGCCAAATTATAGAGAATTTTATGTTGAATTTTTAAACATAATTATGAACTCTTATTACTCGTATGTATATCAGTTTGCTTCCCAATTTGTTCCTTCATCGAAACAATTATAGTATTTATATGATATGATATAGTACAAAGATAAGAGGAATTATCGAAATATTTTTCGTTAAACCCAAAACTTTTGCAGTGTATTTAATGATATTATCCTGAAACATAACTCAAAACACACAAAACATAACTCAAACACATCTAGATCACTTCAGCTTTCAAACAAAAACACTGCGTCATAATCGGTTTATTCTTAGCTCCTATAAGAAACCACAAACAGATACGCAGACTCGTCAAACTTATAACACGCCTCTTTGCAACGAGGGTTAAAAAAATAAGCTCGCAAAACATTTGGCGCGTATCCTGGCGGCAAGTGGGTTAACACGTAGGCTATATCTTAGTCCGTGACATTTAATGTACGGGAAATTACGTTAGCGGCTTAATACGGAGCGCCGGACGTACCCATTCATTGGCTATCTGTCTTCCGTATAATAAAAATGTTCATCCGGGAGGTTAAATATTTTGTACAATAAGTAGCAGGCGTAATAAAAGACTGACCTAACTTATTATAATGTAAAAAAGAGGAAGATATGTCACTAGCGCGCCGACGATGAAGAGCGTAAGAACAGGCAATTGACCGTTCAGGAAGGCTATTCTCTTTTGTAACTTGACAGCGGAGTTTCAAAATTGACGTTCGAGTTCTAGGATCACTTCACTTCGCAAGTGCGTACTAGATGATTAGATAATGACATGTCAATATGATGCAAGTTCGCTTTTGTTTTGTAACTTGACAGCGGAATCCACGATGAGTTTCTAAATTGAAGTTAGAGTTCGAGACTCCCTTCACTTCGCAAGTGCGTGCCAGATGATTAGAGAATCACATATCAAAATCTCGGACTCGAACTTCAATTTTGAAACTCATCGCAGATTCCGCTGTCAAGTTACAAAACTGAATAGCCCTCCTGCTTGTAGTCGCTCTGTCAATACAAGACGTATCGCACGCTTTTGTTGTTGTCAGAAGTGCTTGACATTTGACTTAATTACAGCGTTAAAATGACTTCGTGTATTATACCAATGTGATTGGTGTAGTGAAACAAAAGATAAACGTGTGTGTGTTGTAGCTCTTTTCGGAACAGACTTTTTGGTTGATTTGTAAGGGTAATTTGTAAACTATCTATATTTTTTAAATATCATTGGACCTAACTAAAATAGTCGTTAAACTAATGACAACACTTGTTTTGTTTTACTTGTGCTGGAACACATTACTTCTCGCAAAATTTTATGATTAGGTCATTAGCTTTTAATTATCTTGCAGAGTGATTCAAAAATACGGAATAAACGGCCGTATATGTCGATATCATTAACATAGAATCTTGATGTTTTCACAGATTCAAAGGATTGTACGTCTGCGTATAGGATATTAATTTCAACTTGATACATCCACGTGTTCGTGTGAAAAAGGGGGTCAATAGACACACGGACAACGAAGTGATCCTAAAAGAGTTCTCTTTTCCTTTCCAGGCTCGGTAGCCCTAATGACACTTTTTTACCATAAGGTATGTTTACACCATGCACGTTTGTTGGAATAAATGTCTGATCGTTATAATCAAATTGGAATATTAATGGAACGATTAATTAATACAGAATTAGCAGCATCGTGGGTAATCCTCGGCCAATTAATTCTTGGTACTTAATGCCCATCAATTACTCGTCTACTTTCAGCACGCCATACATTAACTTAATAAGGCCCTTTCTATATCCTATCACGAAACTTCAGCTTAATCTTTTATATTCTTCTTCTTCTTAGTCGTCATCTTCAATGCTGAAGGTCGTGTCTAGCATGGATTGTCGATCACTTTGTGCACTATGCTCTTCCACTTTTCCCTGTTCTGGGCGGCCTTCAAAGCTTCGGCAATTGGTAGTCCGGTGAGCGTCTTTACTGAATCAGACCAGCGGGTTGGAGAGCGACCTCGTGGTCTTTTCCCGTCGACCTGGCCAACTACCATGAGCTTCTCGAGGTTGTCAGGGTTTCTACGAGCGACATGTCCAAAGTAATTAAGGATTCGCTGGAAGCAGAGAGCGGATAGCCTTGTGGTTATTCGGAGCTCGTTAAGAATAGATGCATTGGTCCGGAATGCAGTCCATGGAATTTGCAACATCCGCCTCCAACACCACATCTCAAAAGCGTCGATCTTTGCTCTTTCCTTCTTTCTGATCGTCCAGGATTCTGCGCCGTAAAAGAAAATCGAGAATACCAACGTACGTACCAGCCTGACTTTAGTTTTACGGGATATATTGCGGTCTTTCCAAATTCTACTGAGTTTAGTCATCGCTGTCTTCGCCATTTGGATTCTCCTGGTGATTTCCTTTTCACTGCCACCCTCATTACTGAGAAGAGAGCCAAGGTATATAAACTGTTCAACAAATTCCAGGTCTTTGAGTTCATTGGAGCGAATCAGTCTACCCGATCTGTCTACCATCAACACCTTGGTCTTCGCCTTGTTAATGGTAAGGCCAACTAATTCACTCTCTTCCTCTACTCTAGAAAGAAGCTGAGCCAGTTCTTGTTCTGATGATGCAAACAGAGTAGTGTCATCTGCGTACCTCAAGTTGCTAATTCTTTTACCGCCTATGGATATACCACCTTCCCAACCATCTAACGCTCGTCTCATAATAAATTCACCATAGATGTTGAAAAGAATTGGAGATAGAACACATCCTTGTCTAACGCCCTTCTGCGGCTTAAATGGTTTCGACAGAACGTTGTTTACCTTAACTACTGTGTTTCCATTCTGATAGAGGTTTGCGATGAGAATGACGAGGTGCTCTGGTACTCCCATTTCTAATAAAATGTTCCACAAACATTCCCATCTAACACAATCAAACGCTTTTGAGTAATCAACGAAGCACATCAGCATTGGAATGTTGAACTCGCGACATTTTTCTATAATCTGTCTGACATTCACAATCTGTTCCCTTGTTCCTCGTCCTTTAACAAATCCCGCTTGTTCTACTGGTATCTGCCACTGCAAGTATGCTTTAAGTCGTTCGTTAATAACGTATAGTAGAACTTTGCTAGCGTGTGATATAAGCGCCACAGTCCTGTAGTTGCCACAAGACTTAGTTGATCCTTTCTTGTGTAGTGGTATTAGAATGGATTCTTGCCAGTCACTGACCCACTCGCCATTTCTCCATATCTGATTGCAAAGCCTTTGTAGAATGCATATACCTTTATCTCCTATGAGCTTCAAATCTTCGGCGAAGATACAGTCGCTTCCGGCCGATTTATTGCATTTGAGTTTCTTCAAAGCGAACTCGATCTCAGATTTTAAGATGTCTGGCTCTTGAGATATATCGGACATGCTGGGGAGTGGGTCTGTTGAAGTAGCTGCCGCGTCTGCGTACAAGTCTTCACAATAACTTCTCCACCTATCTACCACTTTATCTATCTCTGTAAGCAAACCTCCATTAGCGTCTTCTACAGCCCAAGTATTTGCCTTGAAATCCCGCGTGATGGTTTTTATTTTCATAAAAAGATCTCGAGTGTGCATCTTCTGGGCATGATCTTCAATTTCAGCACAAATATTATTAAAGTACTGGTTTTTATCTTCCCTCGATCGACGCTGCACTTCTTTTGAAAGAGCTTTATATTGTTCGCGGCTATCATCCTTTGAGAGGTTTTTCAGAAGGTCTTTCTTTTTATTAATTAAGTCCCATATCTCATCCGATAGCCATGAGCTGCGGGGTGCGTCGCGTGGTTCAACTTGGCTTTCTTTGTGAGCGGCAATCAGTAACTCTTTTAACTTTCTCCAATTCTCGTTCACATCCGAGCTATCATCTATCTGTTCACCGGTCGCTAGTTTTTGCTGGACTCGAGCTTTAAAGTTTGTTTGTTCTCCAGGTGTAAGCCTGCGGTTCTGCTTACCAACCAGGCGCTGACACTTTTTTAGCTTGATGGCCATTTTCGAGACCAGCAAGGAGTGATCACTGCCACAGTCTGCACCTGGGTAGGTTTTCGTGTTTATTATGCTCGACTTCCATCTTTTTGGAACTGCGATGTAATCAATCTGGTTTCTGGTCCTATCTCCTGGTGATATCCACGTATAAAGTCGTCGAGGATGGTGCTGGAACCAGGTGTTCATTATGGACAATGAGTTAGCCACACAAAACTGTAGCCACCGGTCTCCCCTGTCATTCCGTGTGCCTAGTCCAAAACGTCCAACAACATCTCTCAGATGGTCGTCAAACTCTGTACACCCCACTTTGGCATTTAGGTCTCCAATCAGGATATTCACTTCTCTCTTAGGGAACGAGTTATAAGTGTCATCTAACTGATTATAAAATGCTTCAATTTCCGCTTCACTAGAACTGCTCGTGGGCGCGTACACTAGCATGATGTTCATACGACATGGCTTAGTGTTGATTTTCAGCGTGATTATGCGGTCGCTGACAGGATTATATCCCAGAACACATTTATCGATTTCGGGTGTAACAGATATTGCCACGCCTCTACTACTCTCATTTTCAGGGCCAGAAAAGTATATGGTATGTCCTCTGCTCGTTTTATAGAAACCTGTACCTCTCATGTGAGTTTCACTTAGGCCTAGAATATCCAATTTGTAGGCTTGTTGTTCTTTGTCGATCATTTCTTTCTTCACAGCATCGATCATGCCCCGGACATTCCACGTCGCAAGTGCAAGGATCTTCCTCAGCGATCGTTGGTCTTTTAATGGCTTCGTACCATCACCAGTAGCATGTTGTCCACTCTGAGCCTGGCGAGCCACCACAGTGTGGCCAGTAGCATACTTCACACCACGAGACCTGGAATCGTCGTGGCGCCGGGTGGTGGCCGGATTGCATGCCATCGTATCTCTCTGTGCGCTCATTTCCATACTAGATTTCTTGGGAAAATAGTGCAGTGGTTTCCCGTTGCCTTCTGCACCAGTCCTTTCGGAGATTATTTGGCTCTCCAGGCTGCTGTAGCCTCTTCCAGATGGTTGCCCTACTGGGTGTTAGGTTATACCGCCTATGCTCGGTCGCCATTGCCTCGTCTGTTGTCTAGCAGGGAGCACCGCGACGACCCGAGGGTCACCGCCGCTAGCTATTCTGAAAAGAACCACTAGCGCGAGCAGGTGAGGATGACAATTGGGCCGGATGAGATGTTATCTCCGTTCTCCCCTTACCCCCCCTTAATCTTTTATATTAAATAATAATAAAAAATGCAACAGCATTACCTAAAATTATTCAAAACTAAAACTTGCCTGTACCTTGTTTCTCCAAACTTACTAATGGCTTATAAAATCATTAGTTAGACATCCATTTTAAAACAGTTGAAATTAGATTTTGCTTCAATCCGCTTATATCATTCTTAAAGCGAACCAGATAATTCCAGCATACAAAACATTTAAACAGCAATTTCGGAAACTATGCTTTTAAATCGGGCAACCGTCGAAAATTCGAAACACGTGTACCAGCTTCGCCGAGGCGTCAAACAACTCGAATGCACTCAACTCTAGCGAAACTTCGGAACGCAATTCCGATGCTGATATATTTCTGCCTTGATTCTGCCAGATACCCATTATGTGCGCGAAGCAACCGTTGAATATATCTGTCATTTTGAAATTATTCATGTGATACAAAAATGGCATCAGAAAATATCATGATGAGGAGTATCCAAAGAAGTGAAAGGTAAGGAAGAAATTTAAATTGAACTTTTGAATTTGGAACTTTGGTTTGTAGGTTTTTCTCACTGTTCTGGTATTCTAACGGTTCAGAGTGAAGAAGATAATCAAGACAAATAAGACGCGGCGTTTACGCATTTTTTTATTGTTGACATTTTCAACAATAAAAAGTTGAAGATGTTATTTTGGAGTGAACTTAGTACAAGCTTATTAATTTTTGTTTAAAAGGCATCCATATTAAAATCGTAACTTCTACGGCTTGGAACTGTTTTTGTTTTAAAAAATACCTATTTTTCTCCCAATTGAGCCAAATGCTTCTGTTTTACAGAATATATCCATATTATGCAATCGTAGAAGAGAAATAGTGTAAAAGCACTCAAGAGCGCAAGTTCAGAATGGAATACTCTGTCGAAACTCATTTATAATTCTGCCGCGATACTTCCCAATCCCCTTATATAGGTATGTGTGCTCTGAACAGAACAACTGATTGCTAAAGTGCATAAATGACAAATATCGTAATGAAAATCCATTCCGATTAATTTATGCACACAAGAATTGGTTTCGTTACACTAATAAAAGTGATCAGTGACAATCCACTCATTTACTTGAAATAATTTATATATGCTATTAGGCTGTAAAAATGCAAGTAACAAATAATTTTATATAGACAATTTTTTCGATTCAATCAAAAGTGATAAAGATGCTAATATCCATGTATATAAATAATTGTCACCAGATTGCAATCTTCTTCAGAAAATCATTCTGAGAATTTGGACAAACTGAAATAATACTAATGGGTATGTTTAACGCATTCATAATTATCATAAAAAAATCAAAAAGACTTGCAAGATTACAATAATGTAAGTAGAAGCACGTAATGACAATACTAATTAACTTAGTAGAACCATTTCCAAGGAACCATCTAAATAAACAAGGTGCTATTTTAATAGCTATTTTGCAGGCCGCGGTAATGGAGACGCAATAACTTATCAAAGGACCCCAACTAAGTGACAAAACAAACTTCGCCACTCAAACTATTCGCAACTCGATCTTAAGAACGATGTAGCAAAAACTGTACTCGGGTCTTCTGGTTCGCTAAATTTATATGGACTTTGAAACAATGCAGTAAGGTTTTGGATCACTTCAAAGTGTATCTTTGGAAATACGATGTACTTTTACGGACTCTTGTCGCAAGTTGCATGTTTTACAACGTACCTACGTCTTTTTTAGAACGGCTTTTAAAACAAAGGCATTGCTTTGTTGTTCTCAATTTATTTTTAACCAATTACCTTCTTGCTTTTTATCTTTGTGTGGCAAAACGTTGCAATGAGTGCAAGTCCGAAGGCAACTAACGATCAGTATGATAGCGAGCCAGTTGAATTCACGGCACGATACTGAAACGAATGGTGATTGGAAAAAGGCCTTATTCACAATTCAGTAACGGTAAACGGTAATGTGTTATTTATGAACTTTAAACCGTTGATATTGAAGTCTTAAAGTCTCGGGCAACGAGGGGTACTGCATCACATATTTAACTTGTGACTGCACTAATATCTGCATTAATAATATTTCTTTAAGATAACATCTTGGATAGATAAGATTACTAGTTGAATCAAGAAAGAAAAGTCATTATGTCTTAATTTTTGTCTTTATCCAGTATTAAACTACATGTAAATAAAATATAGTAGTAAACAAAATGGTAAAAATTATGAATCTGGTCGTTAAAATCGCAATTTTAATACTAGAGCGAAATGCCTAACGTGCATTTCTTTGCAGGAAAACATTCGCATCATAACTTTGTTGCCTATTCACAATTGTGAAATGTTTTAATTTCACACGTGGACAAAGTGGACATAATTAATTTTATCGAAGAAACTAGCAAAATCATCGTTCAAATTTCTGGTAATTATTTTTCATTAAGTGTCTCATGGAATATTCATATAAATATAAAATAGTTCCAATAAATAAAATATTTCATAATTAAATATTTTCCTCTGAGCTTCATGGCATGTTGGCAAAAACTTTGTTTTTAACACTGAATACAGTAATCAAACCAAACCGTGTTTTATTATAACCAGACAAGCGTATGACGCGGAAGCTAAATCATGTTTCACGTTAGAAATCTTGGCGCTGGCTCAGAATCTGCTTATAACTGTTCTGAGTTTGCTTTATTATGCATAGCATTTGAATAAGATGTCACTGGTGCAGAGCACTATGTTTAACTTGCTAGACGCAGATCTATTAAAACTTTGTACAAGAGAAGAGATCTAATAACTTTATACACGAGGTTTTGTTTTTCTTCCGCGCGACTTATTATAGAATATTCATCGCTTTAAACTGTTTCAAAATTATTCTTTGTTCTGAAATTATTTGCTTCAATTTACGTAACTTTTGATGCACAAAATGTTATTAGTACCAAAGCAAAGGCTAGAAAATAAATATTATTCTTGATAAGTATTTTTATTTCACGAGTAACTTTCAGAATGAATGTAACGTTAGCTTAACCAGTGCAGAACTTCTGCATATATTGAAACTTTGCAGATATTTCTAGCAAAATTCATTATTGAAGTTCTGCATACTGCAGTAACAATTTATTCGTACCTATCATATTGAAACATAGCTAAGTTGGATGTCAACATAATATTTTTCCAAACCACATAATCAAGTTGCAATCATTAAACAATCTATCCTGATATCTACACCAATTCCTGTCAAACAATTATAGATGAGGTGTTCATTCATTCCTTTGTTTTATTAGGGGAAATTACTGCGACTAAATATAGAAGATAAATCTTGAATAGGTGTGTTATCAGCTCAATTTTATGCCATTGAGACAAACATTTTAAACCAAAAACGTCAAACTAACAAATCTTTCCGCAAGCACCATATTCGCAGTCGGTGACCTGGCGACATCTTTTTTCGCCGTCGCTAAATTAGATTAACATTTAGATAAACACATTCCCGGGGGCATAAAAACTCGTGAAAGCAAGGCAAGAGGCAGTTTTAGTACAATTACAAGTCATGATATCTTTGTCGAGTTTACTTTGCGGTAAAATAGTTCTAGAGTTTTCCATTTAAAGTTCAAAATGTTTATACGTATGCTTCGTCGACATTTCGTATTTGCACTACAACAAAGTTTTTAGCTTTCGAGGAGAGGTTTATGAGTGTCTTTGAGTAACGTAATAGTAAAATGCATGTCACTATGTTAAACAAAAACGATACATTATGCTGTTTGTATACATCTCTTAAAATACACATCTCATCAAAAACATAAATGTGAAGTGAGAGACAATTAAAAAAAAAAGAATTGAGATCTAAATGGGTGCCAAGTTCTGTGTAGGAAAGTCTAAAATTTTAGTCACAAGAACGTGTAATTCAAGTTCTACATTTGACTTGATTACTTTTCACGTACCTACTAAGGCTATCTTATATTTTTGTATAATTATCTTCGTTAAGTCTGTTAGGTTGATGACCTACGTTACTTTTCTAAAATTTGGTTTGTTGGTTCCTAAATAATGAAAACTAAATAAGTCCCTATAATTTTACAAGAAGCGTAGCAATATATCCTAGTTTTACCCTTTTTCGCGTACGATGATTCAAATTTTACTAAAAACAGTAAGAGTTGCCATGAAAATTGTCTAGGTTCCTGATCATAAAATATCTAGGCGTACTATCTAGGTTTCGCATATCTCTTTGACGGTTGGAATGTTTCACGCTCAAACAAAGTGCTTTGCGACATAGTCCCTCATTCTGAAAGAATGCAATTTCTTTCTTGATAAAACTTACAGCATATGGGAGACAGAGAGAATTTTACTACTCATCTTCCTATATAAAGTTCTTTGAATCATCAATCGCTCAACAAAAGTTTGTATAAAGTTCTTAATAAGTAGAAAAAGATTAATAAAAAAAATATTGCATCCCAAAATCGATGTTAATGGTTTTAAACCAGGTTGAGACCTAAACTAAAAAGTGTTTCCCATTATTTTCTTTCTAATTTTAGATTATGACATACTACGTAATTTTTAGTAATTGACAAGACACACATGCTGGTCGTCTGTAATCCGATGGGTTAGATTATTTGGTGAGCGCTAATGACATGTGATTGGAATATCAAGCTCGGCGTCATAATAGTTTATGGGGAAAAGCTACTGGATGATTAACTGTGGTATCATTATACAGCTTGAAATTACGTTTATTTATTTAATGGTTTATTGTACACATTAAGTTAGTATTAGTCTACTTTGCAACAATCCGCGTTTAACATGTATGATGGTATATACTTTAAAACATGCGTGGCAAGTATATACCATCATACATGTTAAACGCGGATTGTTGCAAAGTAGACTAATACTAACTTAATAACAATGGATTTCCGCAAAGTAACGCCTGATACTATTAACTATTATTGTACACAGGTAAACATAAAGTATATATGGCAGAAAGGGTATTCTACAGTGTTGGTTATTCAATAATATTCCTTTTACTTTGCTCCATGATATTATATTTCCAGTTCTCCTAACGTTCACATCAATAACAATCTGTACAACTCCGTGATCACCATTCGAATCCCATAGAATGTCCCACACGTATTGTTCCAAATGGATTGACACATTCCTTATTCTAAATATTTAGTTTTCTTCATGACATGACAGCTTCTGCATCAGCCGATCATTGTAGAACCAAAGAGGCCGCTCGCCGTCATATACGTAAAGATATATCTTCCCGCCAATCCCTTTGATGTGAGAAAATAAATAAATATGTTAAGAAAAGTTGTAGCGTATATTTTTTCTAAGCCAAGAATACTTACATATTTGTTTTAATTATCTTTTTTTTTAAATTAACATCAACTTTTAATAACTATCATATAACAGGTGGTTTATGCTAAGACCAGTTTTTTAGATAGATTGTTTTAGTTAATTCAACGTAATTTTCAGCTTTTTAACCGACTTCAAAAAAAGGAGGAGGTTCTCAATTCGACTGTATTTTTTTTATGTTCGTTACCTAACTAACTTTGGACTGGGCGAACCGATTTTGATGATTTTTTTTTATTCGAAAGCTGGTGGCTGTCATGTGGTCCCATATAAATTTTATTGAGATCTGACAATGGCATTCATGATAAAACCATATAAGTCTTAAATTTGTATTAAGTTTTAAATTTGTCGCGCTCATGCGCGACAAATGGACGAATAACTCAATATCACGCCAACCGATTTCGATGATTCTTTTTTTAATCGAAAGCAGGTGCCTGTCATGTAATTCCACATAAAGAACAAGATCTGACAAGTAGTTTTTGAGTAACTTTGAAGTCAGTTATTTTTTGTTAGTAAAATTTAGATTATATTCCACCTGGTCAGATTCATTTCCATGAACATAAGGTATAATTATAGTTTTTGACTGACACTACACTAATGAGATTATTTACACATTTAAAATATAAATCAGCATAAAGCAGTGCAAGTAAATCGCTAAGTTCTGTACCTCTATTGTCTAGGACTCTAGGTAATATTAGTTTCGTTTGAATAACGTTGCTTAAAAAGACGATTAGATCAGAGTGACAATCTATACACGCGAACATGAAAGTGATTAAATACAAGCATATCATTATAAACTCGATGTGTCTTAATTATTATTAACGGATACTTTATTCATGTGTCTCAACAGTATTCTTTTAGTTTGTGTTCAGTATTGTTTTTAATATATAGGTCTGTTAGGATTTGAGCCATGATATTGCTTAGAATATTGAAGCAAATCTCATGCCAATGTTACATGTATATTTTGTGCATAAAAAGGTCTGATGAATAACAATGTCGCGAAATACCTACAACGCCCGGTTTCGAGAGCATTAACTATTTATTTAGCCTGTTTTACATTGTATAGTCTCTAACTGAAACAAATTGCAAATAAATATATTTAGTAACTTGTTATGCACTCCTGCACTGTGCTGACAACGCTCGACTCCAGGAATCACGGCGGTGTCGCGTAGCGTTCCCACAGAACGGGATTCTCACTGCTAACATCGCGTGAGCTTCACGTTCCTACATATTAGCCTATTTTAATTGTAATTATCTTTAAATTCAGAATAAAGTATTCTTTTAAAAGTCGTCTCGGCTCCGTTATTTACCTCTGCCTGCAGCCGCACATAACTAACTCACCACACTAATCAGCGTTACAAACATACCTGCAAACAAAACAAAGAGTTCAATTTAACCTTGTACAAACAAACAGTCTAAACAACAAACAATACACGTAAAAAATCATTAAACAAACTTTATAATGTAACGTCGTGGTGATAAATAAATAATGAGCCCAAACTTTATTGGTATTCCAGATTAATAATATGGACCTTCCTCGAAACATAATAAGTTTCTTTCTCCGGAACAAAGGCTTTGTTAGGGCCCCGCGTGCCAACTTGTGCCATTTATTACGCAAGCCCGGGACCATTGGGTGCTGAATAAATAAAGACATTTTCCTACAACTATTTTATAGCCTAATAATTTATCACATGAGCGTACTAGTGTTGATGTACTCCATTTAGAGAACACGTTGTAGTTTTTCAGTCTTACGCCCCAACTCAGACTTACTAACGGTTACTTTAATCGCTCCTTGGTCACCATACAGATTCTGTACTAAGGAGCGATTTAAGGAACCATTACTGACTCTGTGTTGGGATGATGAGTTTGAATTTCTGTTCTCGGTCTGGGCACGTGGTCTGGATGTGAATTGTTTATATTTAGGTGTTGTCCATGGCACCCACGACACAGGGAATTCTAGTGTAGGGCTATGAGAGTGAAGCATTATTTATTTATTTATTTTTGACTATAATAAAGGGAATGGCTGATATTATTATTTCGTTTGTTCGAGACCACGATCCTTGCTACTGGTCAAAACCAAGTCAAATACCTTGGAGTCACTCTTGTCACGTGAATTTCCACACGCATATCAAACAGGTTAGAAAGGGCCGCCTTCACACTAGGGCGATTGTATCCGATGATAGGCAAGACGAGTAAAATGTCGCTCCGTAACAAAACGACACTTTACAACACTTGCGTCCGACCCGTTATGACATACGCCAACGTGGTCTTTGCACACAGGCAAACCATCTCGCTGCAGCGAATTCAAAATTGCTTCTTGCGGATAGCTACGGGCTGCCCATGGTTGATACGCAACTATCTCCATCGCAATTTAGCACTTCCCAGCATAGCTCATTACATGAATTACTCTCTTCTAGCTGCAGTAGTCCACAGGGGGTGCCTTTAGGATGTCGCTTACCCCTACTTCTCGAGATCTGGAGCGATCACTACCGCCTCGTAATATTTGTCTTCTCGACACAGAAGCTGGCTAGGCCCAACAGCAACTACCCAATCGATAAACGAAGCATAGAGTATAATTGTGATTTTTACTTTTACTAAGTACTTTATTACAAATAATGAGGGCTCAATTACATAATCCATGATGGTAAGTGAAGATATAATCCAGGATAGTAAACTTACTTATTGTTAGTAAAAGTCTATTTACATTACCTTGGAGGCGCTCACATTATAAAAATGTTAACCAGTAAGTACCTGCTCAATTATTATGGGAAAGATATTCAATTTCCTTTCCAGTTGCAGAAATTGAAACCATTAAAGTGGCTAATAATGTTAATCCCGATAAAATTGTCATAACAAAAATATGAGCATAAAGTTTTTATCGCGAAATAAATCAGCGAACGTTTGGTTAATACTGCCTCCAAATGTCCCTAACGACTGTTTAACCCTCTAATTGCCAACTTCCGACATGAATCTTTTAGGAGTTTTGAACATTTTTGCGTGTCGGGACGCAGTAACGAAATTGTTTTATTGTGATATTTGGATTAACGGATGGTACAAGCAGGTACGGTGGTGACACTTTTTTACGGAAATGACGTACTAAATAAGCTCTATAATATACGTCGATTTGCCGTGACATCTCGTAGGGTTGACACGCGAGTAACTTTGTGTATGAAAAATGGATAAAGTTCGTCCGTAACTGTCAATGTTTATGTAAATGTAAGATTATCGCGCCATTTATGATAACTTTTAAATTATAAATGATTACAATCTCATATTTTTGTGGACATAAAATAACATTAACGAAGTTCTAGTAGTACCTAGTTGTTATATTTAATTAGTTTCTACTATCTACCTAAAATGATTATTAATCATTTTAATTTGTTTTCAAAGTCATAATTATGTATACTATGACGTAACACCAACACTAGCTCATTAACTGGTCGACCGCAAAATTTGCGTTGACAACCCTAATTTATTCACTTGCCTTATTTCATTTACAATGTCAAATCGCAGTCCCGTGAATAAATAATATTATTGTAGGCAATATTCTGTAATAACCCCTCGATTTGCATTCGACCCTTCTAATCGTTTATTGTAATATTTCAGCAAATTGCTAATTAGAATAGACTTTAATACCGTGTGTTGTAACGGTTTTAGACATTTAAGTTAATTGGGCTTGTGAACAAATAATAAAAGTAATGCTTACAGGGTTAATTGCTTCTACAATAATTCTTTTATTGACTCTGTGTAGAATTTAATTCACAGAATCACCACCTTGGCAGGGATTTCAGGAACACCCATTATCTTTCTTTATAAAATATTAACCCTTAACTGCCCAACAAACCTGTGTAGTATCACAGACTGCAAAATTTTTTTGAATTTAAATATTTGGAAACGTACGGTCGTGCGTGGCTTGAGACAGAAAGCACCCATATATTATATATATGGGTATATATATTATATATATACCTTTTATACGTTGAATTAATTTTGTGGTTTTTTTATTATGTAATATTATATTATGTATTTTTTATAAATGAAACTATTGAAAAAATACTGCAGCTATGTAAATATTTCAAATGAGGAAGGTACATGAGGATATTGTATACTGTATAGGTTGAAGACTGTGAATGCAGATGAACAAAGAGTAAATTTTTGCTCGTATTTACCCATATTTCAGCTTATCGTTATTTAAACCTAATAATCTAACAAAATCGTATATCTTGAAAACATTACAAGGCAGTTTATTCGCACAAAACTTAACATAGCAAGCGTTTTAATAAAAATGAAGAAATGGAAGCAATTTCACCGCCTTGGAAACTGGCGAGAAATTCCTCTAATGATGCCACTCGAGAAAAATGTAGGCGCGAGAAAATGACCGATAAACGCTGCCGCGTACTTAGTGGCTGCAAGCTTCTCTTTTATCATGTTGCCTGTGGGCTGTGATTGAACAAGATCGTGCCAGTCGTTATTAATAGATGTAGCCAACGAAAACTTACGTTAAATATTAATGTGAGGTATAATTATAGATTCTACTACACACAGACACACACAAGTACTATCTACTGTCTTTAGCTAATTAAATTACTAGCGTTCCGCCCGCGATTTTCCCTGCGTTTTCCATAATAATAAGTAAGTAAGAATAGGCAATTGACCGTTCTGCTCGTAATTTCTCTGACAATACAAGACGATACGCACGCTTTTGTTGTTGTCAGAAGTGCTTGACATTTGACATACAGCGTTAAAATGCCTTCGTGTATCATACCAATGTGATTGGTGTAGTGAAACAAAAGATAAATGTGTGTGTGTGAGGTAGCTCTTTTCGGAACAGATTTTTTGGTTGATGTTTTAAAAGGGCGTAAAGTATCTATATTTTTTAAATATCATTGAATAAGTACCCTATATTTTATTCCAGTTTATGGCCTACCTGTGTGCTAAACACGAAAATCCTTTTGCTAGTTTTTGTGTGAAAGAGTAACAAACATCCTTACATCCTCCAGCTTTCACGTTTATAATATATATATTAGTCGGACAATATTACCTTACTTCGCTCCGAACTCGGCTTAACGGATTCTGCGAAAAGCGGTCGCCGGACGCATTTTGCGCTCGCTTTGTGCATATCACAATCATTTGGTATCACTCGAGTGGGAGCCTAACTTGCGTTGCGAGCTAATATTTGTCCGATTGCCGTTTGGATTTTGCGCGGCCAAAGAGATCTCTGTCATGCTGTTAGCGGTGGAAATTTCCTGGTCCGTTGAGGATTTACTTTCCATTAGGTTTATTTTGTCATGTTTAAGAGCATTGCCTGGAAATTCGTAACCAAAATGCATGAAAGGAAATTTAAATGCCAAACTTAAAGAACCCTTGTCGTAGCACTGAGTTTATCATAAAGACTAGTCTTTATGATACAACCTGAACCTGAGTGCTCATCATCGCAATTATAATTAAGTCAACACCAAAAGCATAATACTATACGTAATTTTTAGCCAAGTTTCAACAGAATTAATTCTTTGAATACACGATAGCTATTCGCGGCCGTCTATGTTCTCAATGGTTATTTCAAACCAAACGGTCCGACTTTACGCTCGCTTACCAGTTTATCTCCATAAAAAGTTACCAGTTGCAGTCCGCTTCGCTTTTAAACTTTCAAATTCGACTATCCTGCCCGTCGTTATTTCAGTTACGGAATTATTTTCGAATGCTGCTTCTGCTTATTTAATTTTTTTTAAAAGGCAACAGCTATTACGATCCTCCGTGGTCAGAAGGTTTCTGAATGAGAGGGTTTGGAGCGCACCGAAATTCTATGAAAGAACTCTGTACACGGCTGAAATGTTGCGATTTTTTCCCGTCTGCAATGTCAGTTTTTACGTTAACTGTAAATTTTGAAGGAAAAACACGAATAAAGGAGTATAAAAGAAGTTACTGCTTGAAATAGGGATCGCCGACATTTATTTTGATGTAAAATGGTACTTGGAGTTTTTGTGGTAAGTCACGTAACTCAAGAGTTCCGACCCGAAACGGAGCATCATCAGGTTATGTTGACTCTATGATGGTTAATCGCGAAAGGGCGAAACACGTGTTGGTGTTGTATGTTGGACTTAATTATTGTACCTACTGAATGTTTCCGTAGACGTGGTGGTGGATGATTGAGATATTTATATAGTTTTGGTGTTGTTTTGTGAAACCACTGTCCGCGGGCGCAGCCGCGGGCGGAAAGTAGTATTTATAATTCACAATTTAGTTACGTAATAATAATTTTACCAGTACTAGATATGGGCGGCTTATACCTTTATACCTATACTAGCTTTTACCCGCGACTTCGTCTGCGTGGACTTGAGAATTAAATGAAAGTTATTAATAAACATCCCGGGAAATGCTGTTTTTTTGGCACCGAGGGTTTTGTACAAATTTACAGAACCGAACATAACAGCAATATTAAATGATTCAGTAACAAACTTAACTTTGCTGCTGTATATCTGTCGTTCCCATGCATGGACGTAGCGATCAATGAACTAAATACAAATAAGTTTAATTTTTTATGGAATGATTCTTCACGCATTCCTGAGAAAATAGGGTCGACAGACAGACAGACAGACGGACAACGAAGTGATCCTTTAAAGGTTCTTTTGAGGAACAAAACCCTAAAACAATAAATAACCTGTAAACCCAACTTCCAAACAAAATTATTTATTTTATTTTATTTTCTAAATCCATTTAGCCGCTTTAGCGAGGGTAAAAAAATATATATTAGTGGGATTTTATATACGCGTACACCATCAGATCTTGAGTTGGTAAATGTTGTACTGGTTTTGCTATGTCAACGTGACCATCAACAAATATTTTTTTTAAAACTGTTATTCCCACCCATTCTGGAGTTACATAGTCTGTCTCTAAGATACACCACCAGATCCAACCCAACCCAGACCCTAATACAATATGGCTATGGTTGGGCCTTACCACCTGTTATTTCATAACATCTACCACACAACATTTACCATAATAATGTATTTTTTATACCATCAAAAAGTAGAGATTTCAAGAAAAAAACAATCCCACCGACTTTAAAAAAAAAGATATTTTGACGTGAGAATTTTCGATTGAAAATTAGGGTGCTTTTTCGATGTTAAGTCAAAATAAGGTGAAAAAACAAATATTTTAAATCAAAAAAAATACAATGTGTTACATAAAAAGTGGAACATAAAAAGTTAAGTTTTCATCAAATTTCGTGATTTTTTTTTGTAAAAGATAAAAATAAAAACCAAAAACTTGGTTATTTGAATCTTTCACATAAATTTTGAGATAATATGAAAAAAGTGTAAATCCAGAAGTTGTAAGTATATTTTTCTAATACCTACAATTTTTGCGATTTAACTTTTTTCCTTAGGACTTGTAGTTTTGCCGGAAATCGAGATATAAACCGTTTTTCACCATTAAAAACTCAACCCCCCCCCCCCCCCCTTACTTCCCGACCTCAGATCGCCCGTAAATTATTTTTCCTTTCATTTATGTTATATTCTCTTCCTTTTTTTCAATGGGTTTCATCCTACTATTATTTTTTCACTTACCATTTTCAAAGGCTTCAGCCCCGGTCAATTAAGTTATACTGAGATAATTAAAGACAACTGAAAAAAAAGTTTTACTTCGACTACACCTCCCCGAAATTAAACCAGGACATTGTAGGTGTTGGACATTATAAATGACAGTTTAGTTCAGATTACTGGAATACTGGACTGCTCCTATTTATTCATAGACGTGGACAAAATTTTCCACGAAAGTATAAACAGCAAAACCTAAAGTAATAGAATTCTTCTTTCATTTTAATTAGGTAGTGTTTTATTGGCACTACTTCTTCCTTTTTTTCTATTTCTTCTTATTATGTGTTTTCATCTGACCATGTAATGTCTGTAAGACGGTCCCCATGCTGCTCACCAGATCACGTAGACTGCCGCCGCCGCTCTGTCTCCGTGATCGGATCGGGTGGTTTAGCAGGTACCTGAGGTGTATCATGTCAGGTTTCTCGGTCAATGTTTGATCACGCCGACCACGGGCTACATGAGTCACTCGGGGACGTCTCGCCCCTCCACACTTGACAGCCTGAGAGCTAAATGCTTCTGCGGGAAGAGTCAAAAGAGCCCCCCCGACTATCTGGGGAGTTTTGCAACCGCGGCACCAGCTAGATTTACAGTAATGAAAGGATCCCCTACCCGACAGCAGGGTCCGCCTCTCAACCGAGAGACTCTAGTTCTCCTCAGTTTATTCCTGAATGACTTTGGGATTTTTAATTGTCCAAATACCAGACATATATTTTATACCTATAAAACGTTTCAAAAGAAACTCATTGTTTAAACTGATTCGCCATTTGTGGATTAAACAGCGTGCCTGCATTACCATACTTGCATGCATACATACATCTACTATTTATATAGCTCGATACACATTGATTCTAAGGTCCGCTAAATCATAAATAACTCACTCTAAACTTGACAGAATGGAAATTTAATCATCTTCATAATTTATTATTTTTTCATTCTTGTTTTCTTTCTTGGATAACAACCAATGGGTGATATGCCTTTAGTTTGATCACGGACGATGCTTTTAGTCATCCATGGAGGATGATGACAATTTAGCTTCAGGTAGCTGTTCTTACGTGGCTATTCGCAAATTCAAAAATATTTTAGTTATTTGTATTGCAATTACGTCCGGTCATAATTAGCCTATGCTAATTAATTTCATTTCATTACCTATTATTTAATTTCTTACTCATTGTAATTTGTATTTTTATTATTAACTGTTTTCTATGTGCCTATTCCTACATCACAATAAGAAAATCTAAATTGTAATACTTTGTCAAAATTTAAGATTTTTATTAATCTACAGAAAAAAACAATATATTTTGATAATAAAATTTTCCTAAATTGTGGCATAATATTATCACTAAGTCTGACCCACACCATCATACAACGAATTGAATATAGGAATCTGATAGCACAATACATAGTTGTGTTATTGATTGAGTAGGGTGACTAATTTCTTATAACTCCAATGTTTTAAATATTGTAAATATGTATATTTATACATTAATTTCAAGAAAAGATTTGTTGACTCGTTCTCAGACCTACTTACATTTTTTAATTATGGCTTCTAGTTACCTAAACTGACATCTATTGTTGATTAGCAGAACTAATTCACTGCAAAATCATAAATTAAAAAAAATGGTACATATTGATTTTTTTAGAAGAAATAACGTTTATTTCCGATACTAAACAATCTTTTATATCCCTTTATCGGGCACTTTCAGTATTTCCTGCAGTATGTGGCGTATCAAAAAGTCCTATTTATTGATATCTCGGCTTCTAAGCGACGTATCACGATAAAACATACACCAGATTTTAAGTTAGACCACCAGTAATACAACTGTGAAAACCGCACTCAATTCCATCCAGTGGTTTTGGCGTGATGCGGTGTCAAACATACAGACAGACAAGATTTTTAAAAATGACAGATTTGCAATCTATTGCTCCTATATAGTCCCCTGATACCAAATTTTCATAAATATCTTCAATGTACAGACATTATCGAGTTACAGTTTTATAATATATATAGATTATACTAACCGATGCAATGATATCTTTCGACAGAATGTCATTCCCCTCAATCCAATAATTATATCAAAGGAGTAATACCGTATTTCATTAATGCAGGCGAACAAAGACTGAATCCAAATCTGCGAAACTAATTCAAACGTCTGTGGCTGAGTTTGCTTAAGCCCTAATTACTAGCTCTAATTAAAGGGCAACATACCGAACTGAATTATATTTCTGTGACTGTCACAGAATGGCACTCGCTTTGCTTACCTTCGAGTTCCCAGTGCACTCCTTTACTCCTTTGCAGTCTCGGCGCAATTCATAAAAGATTAGAATTCGTAGAGTTGACTACCCACATGAAACTCCAATTTGAGGAAACGTGTTCATCAATTACTGACTCTTAAAGTGTTTGTCAATTTAAAAAAATAGGTACCTAACTTAAAACGATTTATAATTTTTTCCGTTTCTCATGCATGGGATGAAAAATTTTAGTTTTGGTAATTTGTGATGTAAAAACTTTAATAAATTTACTTGAATGTCTTTGAAATTTTGATCTTGAATACCTATACAAAAATAAATATTAGCGTGCTGACGTCCACCTGATGGTAAGTGGCTATCGTCGCCCATGGACATCAGCAACAACAAAAGCATCACTGATGCGTTGCCGGCCAAGAAAGAAAAGAAAAAGAAAGAAAGAACTGGCTCTCAAGCCCTCAGCCGGAACATTGACGAGTCGTTTGGCGGCTGACTCATGCTCAAGGGTGGTAGCTATCCAGGCGAAACCTATGGAGAAATTATAATAGTAATAATGGAATTAATTAATAATTAAAAACAATATTACCAATACAATCCCTCGAGGGGCCCTACCACCAGCAGATAATGTTTCTCTACATAACACGCTCTTTAGGTGGATAGTGATACGCATGGCGATTTTCTTTTATTTATTTTCATATTTTATCTTCAACGTCAGAGTGACCAAATTCTATATTATAGTGTCGGTAAATTCAACTTTTTCGTCCAACGAATATTTCTAACGACATAATATAAGCCTAAAATACGCAAGTTATCAGAATCAAGATAAGGAAACCAATAATTACGAGTAAAACTTCTTTTAAAATTACCTCAAAAATTTATTTTCTCAAACCCGCTTGTTCCTTGTCCCTTAGCTCACTCCTGATCTGCGGAGTATTAAATAAAAAGTTCGTGCGAGCCCTGTCATTAATTTACTGCGTGAAAAGAGCCTGAACGAAGCGGGGACGAGACGACAGCGGTACGCGGCTTTGATAGTAATGGATAGGCTTTGAGTAAGAGAGTTATGGGTTGTACTTCAACGGATATTCCTTTATGAAAAACTTTAAGGTCGTGTGGTTTGTTCCGCTTTTTTACTCGGAAAATCTTGCCTATGATAAAGTAGGTATGGTTAGAAGAATGTCGTGTAGAATGTGGATATTAAAGTAAAAATGCGGAACAATGAAGTACTTGAATTTGACTACCCTGTAGCCCTAGTTGGTAGCGATCCTGCCTGCAAAGCGAGGGGTCCCGGGTTCAATTCCCGGCCGGGGCAGATATTTATGTGACAGATAAATATTAGTACTCGGTTCATGGGTGTTATTGTGATGTGTTATATGTGTCGTCCATGCCACCCGCGACACAGGTATAAACCTACTGCGGGGGTAGGAGTGTGTACGCGTTTATTTATTTAATTGTTTGGTAGACGAAGTGAATATCTGAAATAGAACCAAAGCGATTATGTCATTTAGACACATTCTAATTTAGTATTTTGAAACGAAACTTACTTCATCTATTTGCTGGTATAAATTAATGTAATAATGTCGGTAATTTTAATGAAATAAATAGTACCTAGCAGCTATCACTATGTGTAGTTATGATTTTAAACATAATTTCATCACAGACACTAAATATTTTAAATGCAAATGGATACTCACAATATTTGTATTTTATACCGATATTTATTTAATGACAGGTTATACTTATCTGTACTAATATTATAAAGAGGAAAGATTTGATTGTTTGTTTGCATTGAATAGGCTCCGAAACTACTGAACCGATTTGAAAAAATATTTCACTGTTGGGAAGCTACACTATCCCTGGGTGACATAGGCTGTATTATATTTTTTTTTAAATTAGGCATCCTTAATAAAACTCCAATAATGTAACCCAAGGTGTAAAAAATATGAAAACCGAAGCAAAGCAAGGGCGGTTACTTGTCACTAATAAAATAACATAATATAAGCCTGTCCACCTTTCAACTCGATCGTTTTCCTTGCATATCACGACATACTACACTAACGACATCTTCACGCACTGAGCTTTTATTGTTTTCGTTTTTGCTTGACATGAACTAATCACTGAATTCCACAATTTTGTTAATAAACTGCCGTGTCATCTCTGTTAAAATAAACACAAATATCGGGGAATACCCGTATACATCCAAAAGTATGTGTAATTTTTAAACTATTTTAATCAAAAGAACTTCGCTTCACATTCAATTTGGTTTCGGGATTAGATGATATCAAACTCATAGCGACGTAGCTACAAGCTCAGAGCACCTAGAGATACATTAAGATATCAAATCAACCTAACTGAGTACTCGAATATAACCCACAGGCTAAGAATCGGATGGAACGAGGGAGTGAGATAAAAAACTTAAGAGGTACTTTTTTAACATCAAGCTTTTCTGAACAATATATAATAATTCAGGCGTAATAATTGACGAAGACGATGTTACCTTACTCAAAAAACAAATAAAACGAAGCAAATGAAACACTTAGGATAAGGAGGAAAAATTATACGAGCAAAATAAAGACAAAGAGACCGTACATTCGCCGACGTTAAAACGATGTACAATTGTATTGGAAATGGTCTTAGATTGTATCGATTCGTGAGTAAAGGAGTGCATTAGTAATTAGTTTGAACCATTAGCAATATTAAAACGTTAAAGAACATTTTACTTCATTAAGTAAATAGCTGTTTTTTGCTTGACAAATTGTTCGAGTAGTAGAATTAAGAATAAATAAAGTGTTAAATAATTGCAGCGTGTTGAGATTTGTTACTTTTATAAATAATAGAGAAATAACATGGTCTATCGATCCGTCCAGTTCGTTAATAAAGGTTTTTTTAATCCACTAATTTAAAATTAAACTTATTAAATGTAGGATTTAGCGTTTAAAAAATAGAAAATAAAATTAAATTGTGCGGTTTTATGAAACCACGATGCAAGTGAAACTTTTTTCGGTTTGTAGACATTTATCTAAAAAAAATTAGAAAATTATTCAATTTAGGCTATTAAATTGCGTTTTTAATCCTAACCTAAAATTATTGAAGAATGGGAATGATAATAAGAAATCAATAGTGGACAAAATATTCAATTATAAAAATTAATTTCAATTTGCATATTAGAGTATACGGAATACATAATTAATACAATCATTTAGATGATAGACGCATATTAAAAACATTTACATTAATATACAGATCAAAACACAGATACACCGAGGAACACTTGTACGAATAATTGAGAATATAAAGACGGTCAGTTGATGCGAGCTATAGGCGCCGCTATACTGGATATCCGGCTGTAATGCGACATGCAATAGATGGACGAAAAATTTTGGGGCGATAGAATGAAAGTTTCACTTTAAAAATTGTGTTTGGAATTTGGGATAGAAATACCTAATGAAACATTGTTTTAACGGATTTGGAATTTCAAAAAGCAAAGCAAGCAACAACCCATAATTGTCCCACTGCTGGGCTCGGGGTCTCCTCTCAGAATGTGAGGGTTAGGCCATAGTCTACCACGCTGGCCAAGTGCGGATTGGTAGACTTCACACACCTTCGAGAACTTTTATGGAGAACTCTCCGGTGTGCAGGTTTCCTCACGATGTTTTCCTTCACCGAAGCAAGTGATAATTAACTTCTAATACGCACATAATATTTGAAAATTAGAGGTGCGTGCCAGGATTTGAACTCGGGCCCCTTCGTTCGGGAGACCAACGTTCTACCGCTAGGCTATCATGGAATTTCAAAAGTAATAAGAAAATATCTTTGATAAAATCATTCCTCAAACCGGTAAAATGGAGGACATATTTGAATGAGTATAAAACAAAATGTGCGCGAGTGAAGTTGCACCAACTCGTATTGCAAAAATACTTAATATTATTTCTGCAATCTCTAGTGGGGTTATTACTATACAATACATTTTCTCTTTTACAGCAAAGCTTCAATATTCCTTATTCAGCATTTGTAATTTTCTATTTTATTGAAATCTTTTGTAATACACTTATGTACTTAACTATATTTTCATTCAATGTCAAGTCTGCCTCCCTGATTGAAATAAAAAATAAGAATTACTTCAAACAAAGATACGAGCAATAAAATATTGCAATCGAGTATTCAATACAATTCTTTTCTCAAGACTTGTTAAAGCCGGATCAACGACAATGACATGACAATTACGGATACTTGAAACTTAAATACAAAGAAAAAGGTTCGTCTCAACAATAACCTATGTAACATTTTTATAAATTGCTTATGAAATATATTTGTAAAAATATACAAACATTTCTTTGTCTGAGGTATGATGACAGATTAATAGGTTTTTCTGTTTGATTTCAGGAGGGCTATTCTCTTAAATACAAACTCGAAATTGAAGCTCACTCAACTCTAAAATACAAACTCGAAATTGAAGCTCACTCAAGTGTGACTCGAAAGCGAACTTGCATCATCTTTATATGTCATTCTCTAATCATCTAATACGCACTTGCGAAGTGAAGTGAGTCTCGAACTCGAACTTCAAACGATTGAAGATAGGAATTTTGACATTCATCGCGGATTCCGCTGTCGAGTTAAAAAAACAGAATGGCCTTGCAGCTCTATAGTGCATCTATGATGGGATTTGACGTAATACAACTAAAACTATTCTAAACTTAAAACCTAGAAATGCTGGAATATCCTGGTGGTGTTTATTTACATTTATTCGAAGTGACAGAATGCGGCCATGATGGTCTGAAGTTGAATTACTTTTGCTCGAGACAGCGCGTGAGACGGTCAGGCGCATCACTGTTAGGTCTACATCGCGGTATCGTACCTTAGATTTATTAACTCGGCCAGAAATTCATAGAAGTGTATTGTATTACTGTTGTGTTCAATAAATTCTTTTTTTTTTTACTTTTGTCTTTTGATTATAATATTAAATTTTATAGTTTCACCATGTCCGTACCATCTATCCACAGCATAGCGCAGAGAATATTAGTACCAGACAGCTGTAATTTAGTCTATATTGAACCGAATATACTTATTTTAGGAGCTTTTAGGACTTTCACAAACCTCTACTTCTCAAGGTCGGGAGTCTTTCACTCCCACTTCAAAAATATGTCTTTTCGACTGAATCTTCCCAGGTGTCTCTCAGAGTTCTCAACGGGAAGCTGAAAAGGCTGCTAGGGCCCACAGCTACTACCGATTTGAAAACAAATGTCTACGGAGGGACATCATCGCGTTTGCCTAATGTCTATGTTACATTAGGCTATGTAGCTTGCATGCATTTGTTAAATGAAGCCGCCCGAAGTAGGCCTTAATGTTCATTAAGATTGACTCATTAAGATCAACTGAGTGACAGATTGTTCCTTTACAATGAAAATATCCTTGCATCAAATCTATGAATACTTTTTCCAGTATTTTCTACATATATTTTCTCTTTACGAAGTCTCATGGTACTCATTTGTTTTACTTTAATAACAAAAAGTTTCTATTTGAAATGTGGGTTCCCTTTATCCCGGCTAAAGAATAATTACACGGAACTCGAATAGTTTGTATATACGACAATGGTTCGCGCGGAATAACCCAGCAAGGATATTTTTTCTTTATAAATAGTACAAAGCCCTCAGTGGAGTCATTGTACAGTACAAAATAATAGGTACTGATTTCAACCATACAAAGAAACGTGCCATAATTTTTTTTCTCTGAAATAATCTATATGATTTGAAATTAAAGAAATGAACAGAAATATAAATAGGCTGGTAAAATATTTGAGGAAAATCTAATGGCATCCTTATAAAATTATACTACTCGCACGGACCTGAAAAAAAGACGGACGTAACGTAACCTCGTCAAATCGAGAGTGAAGCATAGCCGACCGCTTACCATGTGTGCGTAATTTTTGATTCGCGATTGACTCAGTATGGTGGCAGTATAGTGTCAATGTGTGGGTGTGTGTACTTGTACCAATAGAGAGTTGGTATTACTATGGGTGCTTCACTGAATTTGTTCTTGGGATTAGGTCCGTCTTTTTTTTAGGTCCGTGACTACTCGTTACATATTCTTACTTCTTTGCATAAGGGGAATATACTCGTAGGACTAGCTGTTTATGTAGCAAAAACAGTTTTGTAATTTAAATTTGTAATTGGTTCACGCCCCAACTCAGAGTCACTAACGGTTACTTAAATCGCTCCTTAGTACAGAATTTGTATAGTGATTCTTTACTAAAGGGCGATTAAAGTAACCGTTAGTGACTCTGAGTTGGGGCGTCAGTGTTTCTAATTGTAGGGTTGGTTTATGAACTTTAATTTAATAGTTCTCTGTAATTTATCATTGTTGAGATGATTAAACTGACTCTATATTGTATTAGAGTACTGGTGTATAATACATACTAATCCCCTTAATAAATAATCCCTAATAAATTAACAATATAATGAAATAATACGCTAAAGCACTACTTAGTATTAATAATTATAATACGAACAATAATATAATTTCTAAGATTCTAAGGCTTTTGTAATATAAGTCACTGATGTAATTTTAGTAGTAATTTGTAATGCTGTCTAACGCACAACTCTCCGCGCTGGCTATATGCCAACTTGAAACAAAACATACTATGGTAACAAAATAACAATGGCAGGATTAGGACAATTAATTAGGGCATAATAAGTTACTCCAAATTAATCTGAACCTTACTCAAACTTTTTACTTAAGGGGCAAGTAGGTGAAAAAGTTGAAGTTTCCTTTTCTAGAGAAGAAAAGTACTTGTACGTATATAAAGTAAAAGTTGGTTGTTAACTAAATCTCTAGTATCCGAAATAAGTTAAAACATTTTTCAGTTGACATTGAACAATCTAAATTTTACCAGCAAAATAATCGACGAAAAATTATCTTCGAGATACCATCGAAATTGCCATAATAAGACGTATACATACACTTTATATCTGATGAGTTCGTCGAAACTGTATTTTGAAACTAATATTTATATAGGTCTAATGTGGAAGTAATACCCTCCAAATAAAAAATCAAATTGGTAAATCGTAACAAACATAAAATATTTTTAAATGCAACGATTTGTACTTCATAATATCGATATTTCGAACCATGGATCGTCGTGGTCACTTATGGGGTCAATAAGAATCGTGAGTACAGTCGGCCGCAGAAGTAGCTTAACATTTTAGTACCTTGTAATAGTAACTGTTTCGACGGTTTCCTAACAACATCTATGACAAATTCAAGAAATGTAATGTGACAAGGTACTAAAATGTTAAGCTACTTCTGCGGCCAACTGCACACGCAACGTACCGCTATAATTTAAGTTTAAAATCAATTAAAAGATATAAAAGTAAATAGAGAACCTTCTCCGTTTTAGAAGTTAATAACCCCTTTGAGCTAAAAATTATTTAATTTATCTAAGTGTTATTTTTGAATAAAAATATTTTAATTTAATTAAATAACACTATTTGACATGACTATTGGACATGATTTTTATAAATGTAGATTGTAAGTAGATCTGTATCTGTCAGTAGGAAAAAACACCCCGGTAGTTTCTTGCTGCTTCTTCTCCCGGGCCCTCTCACAGTAGGGCCTTGTTGAAGCATTGGCGTAGCTTGCATGACTTTCAAAAAGTGTTTGTGTAAACCAAACCAATTTTGAATAAAATATTTGAATTTTGAATTATAAATAGGCATTTTGTACATAAAATAATTTACTAATTAGTCGTATTCTCCATCACAGCATATAACTTACAATGAAAAGAGTTATAAATAGTCGGTGGACTGTAAGCTGAAACCGCGACAAACTTTAAGTTGGCAGTGAGTAATAATTATGTTGTTTTAATTTTTACTTTGCGTGGAAAACGGCAAAGGAGTAACATAAGGGAGTGAATAATGTTTTTTACGAAACACCATACATCCTACTTATATGTATAATACATATTGTGAAAATTTTATTATGAGGATATATTATGGGTGTTTGTCATTCCTCCACACGAAAACCAGTGAACCGATTTTGATGAAATTTAGCGCACATGTAGACACACATGTAGAGCGCTAGTATTGATACAATATAATGTGATGTGGATATTTTGCATTAGGGACCAATGGAATATTCTAGCATTTACTTACACTAATTTGGCGGCGGGACATCCACAAAGCAAAGGCAAAGAATTAGGAATGCGAAACAAAAACGTTCGATAGTGTATAATATTACAGAATCTTTAGATTATAATCAATGTAAAATTCTATATGTAAACGCAAGGTACGATTTAACATTCATAATAACACAAATACTGTGTAATATTAAACATTACCGAACGTTTTAATTTCATGCCATGCATACGTAATTATTATGCCGACTGTACTTTTGGAAATCAGTGTCTTCAACACATTCATTCCCTCAAGGGTCTCTCCAGCTAAGGATATCTAAGCCATACTCCAAGACTGTGTTAAATTTAAAATATCTTTTTAACCGACTTCAAAAAAAGGAGGAGGTATTCAATTTGACTGTATTTTTTAATATTTCAATGATTCTTTTTTTAATCGAAAGCTAGTGTTTGTCATCTAGTCCTACCTAAAGAGCGAGATCTGGTATGGAATTCGGTTATTTCTTGTCAAGAATTATTAACAAAATATTACGTCTAAACCCACCAACAGGATCGACGCAAGCCCTTACCGACATCATTAAGATATACAGATATTCGTCATCAAATTACTTGTAACTTACTTACTAAATTATGTTATAATTACATATTAGACGTATCGTATAATTTGAACCAGTAAGGTTGTCACACACAGACACAGTCCTCAGTTGGAATCCAGCCAAGTTTAACGCTGAACTGAATGTATTAAATTAATGGTGTAATAGTAATGAGTTGACATCACTATTTATCATGATAAAATTTGTCATTTCGATGATAATATGAGTTATTTTTAAGATTAATTAGTGATTAGATAGCAAACAGTGTATTTGTCAATTAGGGATAAAGGACGAAATTCTAGTAATTAAATTAGCTCAATGTTACTATTTGCTAAAAGTTAGTAACGACTTACTAGGTACCTAGTTTACCTACATAATCTGACTACACTGCTGTGCCTATGCCAAATACCAGCTGGTATATCAATATGTACCGGTACACGCGAACCAATTTATTAGATTTTCAGACAATTGTGGCTTGTGTTATTGAATACATACAATAAACTTAATGAAATGGAGCAGCAATAGTTAACTATTTTCCCTTGATAGTAAATGTGAAATAAGGTTATGGATGAAAGAAAAAGCAGCTTTAGCCGTTATCTCCTCTGATAGGCCGACTTTTTGCGAGTGGGCCTAGAGGTTGGGATTGGTCCCTATACTGTTTTGTTTTTGTCCTTGATTCGATTAACTCGAACCAAATACAATTACTGCTTGTACTAAATAGAAATGGGCCAAAAAGCGTATAAATTAGGATACCCAGAGAGCATCAATCCTCCTGAAAAATAAAGTGTAAATATTACGGAAGTTCGTTACGGGCATTCCCCACGAGTTTCATTAAAATAATGACAACTCTAGAGTTCTTAGCTGCTTAGAGAGGCTCTCATTACAGCAGAGAAAAAAATCGGTCAAGCGCGCACCGAGCATTGGAATTGCTGGTACTTCTTTACGGCTATTTCGTTGTTTGTTTTGTTCGCCGGTACTTTAATGGGTAAAGAGGAAAATTGGAGTGTTTTTCATACAAAACCACTAAACTTTTATGTTTATAAAAATAACATTGGAATGTTGTTTTAGGGGTAGGTATGATTCGTAATTTTCAGCATAATTATAATGTAAGCCACCTGAGACTCGTCAAACGACTCATCATGTCAGGGTTGAGGGCTTGAGACCCAATTCTATCTTTCTTTTCCTTCTCTCTTTCTTAGTCGGCAACGCATCAGTGATGTTTTTAGTTACGCTGGTGTCCATGGGCGACGATGACCACTTACCATCAGGTAAAAAAATAAAGAAGCAAGGTTAGTGACACGTCATTAAAGCTCTGCTTCACGTATGTAAGTTAAACCATCACTACATACATACGAGCTTAAACAATAATAAATATCGTGAGTACACGTATAATAGTAAAATGTTTAAAATCGTTTAAAAAGTTTAAAATCGACAATGATGCTACTAACTTATGAGGTAAGTAAGACACGTAAGTACGTCTCTCAGCAATAAACATGCAAAAAATTACACACAGATTACTAGCTTGATATAACGTCAAATAAAACGAGTGAAATATTTCAATGTCAAGTCTTCAATAACAATCAAACAAGATCATAATAACACACATTTTACGGCGCTTAGGGTGAGGTACGCGTACGCCTAATTATTCCTGGAAATATTCCCCGTACCACGATGTGCCATTTGAGGGGTATTCCACGGAAATAAAGTGAGCAGGTGGTATCTACTACGTAGATGTAAAGAGAAACATGTTCAAAAAGAGCCAATGAAACGGTATTTTAGTGCAGTAAAGAACGATGGTTTGGATAGTGGTAAATTGGTTCCTTTCAGATATAATGACGGTGAATTTGAATACAAATTGTATTTGTACCTCATTCATGTACGAAAAACCAAGCGTTAATTGTTATATCCTATCTACTAAATACATTTGTTTGCAATAAGATTAATAATAATATCATGACAATTAATTTATTATTATTATAAAAAAAACAGTTATTATTATTATTTAAGTAAAGTCGAATTAAATTAAAGTTACCTACATTCTTAGGTGTAGGAACTTTAAATTCAATTTTAAACTCGGTAGTTAAAATAACATTTTGAAGTTACAGTGCATTAAAAAATATATTTTATTTGCAGCGTTTTAAATATTCGACGTCAAATAGATTTACGATAATATTTTATATTAAGTGCTCTTCTATGCTTAAAGCTATAAATATGTACCAAAATGTATTAAATTTTGCTGATGGAATTTCTAGTTCCTTATTATACCAATTCCAAAATTTGAAAAAACTTACTAATGATTTTTTTTTGCGTTTACTTAACATTAATTTGAATAACATCTAGCGGATCTATGGTAAGGTAAGTAGCCTTGCCGAAATTTTGACACAATACCGATCTAACTACACGTCGGCATGCTACCAGGATGCTCCCCTATCATGCAATACATTCAATAGGTTTTATCAGTTTATGTCATAAAAATTTATTTAAAGCTTATTAGCATGTTGATAATATTTGCACCAGCCTGACCATTTGCTTTCACTCAAATGTACGGTAAAAATATTTTCATGTGATTTCGTATCAGAGTTGAAGTTATTTTTGCCATTATTTTGTTGCCGAATTTGCTTCTTTCAAGATTCCATAGAAATAGAGACGGCAATAAATTCAATTCATGTAATTCATTCTATTGTTTGCTAGCTTTTACTTTAGATACAACTATTTAATATTGTACATAATACAATTAAGTGCTTTCAGAATCGAGGCGATTGAAATGTTATATCAGCTTAAAATTTGTAAAGGCATACTTACACAGACAAATAAATGTTTTCAAAGGAGATGAAAACCAAGATCTGAGGAGGCTATCTAACATTTATAACTACATTTTAGCATTTTACGAGGGCAATGAAACTTTATAGGCGATTCCTTCATTAGATCAAGCACGGAGCCGAGGAATTAGCGGCTATTACTAGGTTAATGATTGTAGTAAACGCCATCTAGCGAGGAATAGTGAAGTACAGCTACATATTATATTGTTTGTACAAAATATCGGGCCTTTTTTTCAATATATCTCCTTTTATATACCACAAACAGATTACCCTACATTCACACTCATTCTTTATAATATTAGTAATTATAGATACGGCTATACTATAATGGCTATATCATATTTTGACTAATAACTCAAAAACACATAATAACCAACGATAATAATATGAACTGATTATAAGGCTAATAATAACAAAATAAGGATTTTAAATGATACTAAAGCACCGTTGTAAAAACTTAAATACACCTGAACAATGTCGAGCTCGCTAACTAAGTATAATGAAAAATTTAACGTTGTTTTAAAACGTAAAATTATTGTAGGCAACCTGTCAGAAATACGCGGTAGAGTAACAAGCCCGCAAATAAAAATTTGCACAGTTAAATGGCGGACACGTAGCGAGTTAAGGATTTAATCAAAAGTTATATTCGTTCTTTAGACCTGTAATTTCACCGACATTCTACGCCGTAATATTTATAATACAATAATGTTTTTTTAAATAACGTTTACACACTAGGACTCCATGTGTTGAAATACGTAGGTAAAGCGTATTTTCCCGGGCGGAAAGACTAACTAAAACGTCAAATCTCTAGCTTGGGAAACCAATTCGAATTTAATTGATTACTACCTGAAAAGAAACAAGAACTATTAAGAAACTATCATCGACAAATTTCCTATATATTATCTCAAATTAATATTCTACTATGATGAATAAAACGCAATTAAGTTTTACAAAAATTCCTTGTTGAAAATTAAATAATTTCAAGCCTTATGTAGGTTGTCTGAAAGTTTACCAAAGAAGCAAGATCAGGCCAGCGTTGTATTTTATTGTAAGCTACATAATCTCGGCATAGTGGCCATAGGTTTTCATTTAGTGGTACATCTTTCGGAATTTTATTTCGCTACAACTCTTTTTAATGTACTGGGTAACTGGTACAAGAATACGAGTATGCTTTCAATTAGATGGTTAGGAGGTTATTTAAGTACGCTATTTCTGATTGCAGCCTAATCTTAAGTTTATTTGTAATATCCATCAAACAAATCATAAATACTTTTTTCGATGACTTTTTTCTTCTACGTAAAATTGATAAAATTCATTCTAGAAAACAAAACAGACTTCATTCGAGTCCCATTCAAAATTATTTACAATAAAGCGAGCTTAATTTATACTTTTTTAAATTAAATATGAAATGAAGAATATAGTTTTGGAGAGTAGTGATTCTCCTTTTGCTCTTCACCCCTTTCTTTCTGTTGTCTTTGAGGAACAGATAAGTCAATGAAGCAATGTCTTCGTTGGGCCCTATACTACAGTGTTAGAGTTTTTAATAAGTAGGTTTCACACTTTCACACTTCTTGATCTTCAAATTGTCATCACTTTAACCATTGTCCATTACGCACGCCCACGGGTAAAGGGGACCGCTGAATATCAGATGATTCATCTCATTATTCCATTATCAATCATCTCATCAGTCGTTTATGTTTCGCCTATTGACCTAAAAATAAGTCAACATTTTGCGTTTTGAAAAAAAAAACTCCTATCATTAAATAAAGTAACGCAAAAATGAGTCCTTTTCATAATGCCTTTAATTGTTAGAATGCGCCATAGAAAATTTGGAGAATGTCCTCAGATTTTGACATGATACGGTAACACTATTCCAAGGGAAGCGACGGTATTCGGTTCATTGCTTTTACTACGCTCGTTAAATGTATTACGGACAGATATTACCGATAGAGTGTACGACATTCTAATTTTTATGGCAAAATATGTGAGTATTCATTTGTAGCATGTGGACACGAAAAGAAAAGCCGTCTTTAATGTTGGTGTTTACGTTGGAAATCGATGGTCTTCTCATCCGAATAATTATATTGATAGCGCACACCGCAAAGTAGTGCAGAAACCTCTGGATCAATTTTAAAAAATGTTACTACTTTTTTGAAAAACATTAGCATTTTGTAAAGGTTATTATGTCAGGTAAGCTAAAAGAAATTTTAATCTTTTGTGAAAGTATCGAAGTAATTATGCATAGAGTTATTATGAACAAAATAATTATGAATATTATTCGGTATTATTAGTCTTCATTAATATTCATGACTTATTTCTAGCTCATACAATATCTGAGATTACATAACCCCTAACTGTCATTATTAGGTAGAGGTCATGGAAAGTCAAGGTTAAAGAGGTTAAACGAAGGAGTTGATTTTAGTAACTTTTTTAAGTTAATAATCGAAATTTTACTAACAAGAAATAACCGACTTCAAAGTTACTCAAAAACTACTTGTCACGTCTCGTTCAAATTTATGTGGGACCACATGACAAGCACCTGCTTTTGATTAAAAAAAGAATCATCGAAATCGGTTGGCGTGATATTGAGTAATTCGTCAATTTGTCGCGCACATTCTTAATACAAATTTACGACTTATGTAGTTTTCTCATGGATGCCATTGTCAGATCTCAATAAATTTATGTGGGACCACATGACAGCCACTAGCTTTCGATTAAAAAAAGAATCACCAAAATCGGTTCGCCCAGTCCAAAGTTCTGAGGTAACGAACATAAAAAAAAATACAGTCGAATGGTACATCTTTTTTTGAAGTCGGTTAAAAAAGTTCGTATTGTGAGAAGAATCGGCAAGAAACTACCTAGCAGTTCCTAAGGCGAATAATGAACATTGACATACATACAATGATGTTCTTTAAAACATACAATAAACATTTCCCGTTTGGTTGTTTCTCTTGCGGGTTGAAACTGCCAAGTCGCGGGGCAATTTCAACGACAAAGTGTTAGTGCCTTATAAATTATACAGGACGACTTTTAACGTTAAGCCAGAAATATGTAGTTTTGGGCGAACAGGCCAATACAGTATGGCAACGACGATGCAAATAAATCGTCTGTATTTATACTGGACCTATTTAACGGGGCCGTACGTCATATATGCATGAAATTTTGAAAATTATATCGTCTATAAACCTAAATAGTTTTCTTTGGATTTCCTTTTTCCTAGAGCGTAAAGGGTGAATATCAAATCGGCAAATTTTACGTGTCCACGTTGAGAATCGAGGTGTAAAATGATAGAATGTTTCTGATTTTTTTATATATTAAACTACGTAACTTCTTTTATTTGGGGCCACATTGTTTTTTTAAATATATGTGTAAATAAAAAATCAGGGTAAAAAAAATGCCTTAAAATTCAAGTTTGGTGGTATGTCCCAGCTCCATTTTTTGATATAATTTCATTCACCACAGTGACAATTGAAGTTAAAATAAAAAATATATAATTTCGTTAGTATACACATAAGACACACTATCTAAAAATAACTAAACCATATTATAAAATGTTATGTAGCATCACAGGATACTCGATCAAAGTTTGTCCAAGAAAAAACCAAAATCTTGGGTGCACTTGTTCAACTTACTAAAACATGAACTTTCTTGCGTATGCGATCATTTAAGTTTTATTATTTCGCAGGGCATAGTTGTCTGGTAACGTTTGAGTGTAACGGGTATGTGATTAGAGCTATGACTTCCCGCCAAAACAAAAGTACCCGCTTGGGTGGCACAGGGGGACAAGAATTGTTCAATTTTTGGTGGATCGATTTGCTGTTTATTTTAAAGTGCTTTTATAGTAAGCTACACAATATAGGTAGTGATTTGGATTACGCATAAAACAGTAATATAAATTTAATTGTATCATAAGATCCCTATTTTTAAAGATTTTTTTTATGCAGGGTCCGAGTTTGGTGGCTCAATTTTGGTGGATTTGGTGGCGTTTATGCGTGACCAAAATTTAAAACGAGCCACTTCAGCGAAACTAGAGCTTCAAAGTGTTCGCCAGGGATCTGTCTATTGGGCAAAGTCAGCTTACGAGGTTGAAGACCGAGTCCAGCACCATGTTTTCGTCGAAATCTGAAGTTCTGAGAGATGGTCGTATGCCTCCTCTCAAGCTCCAGCTGCCTGCGAGGACAATAACAATCAAGCTAAACTGACCCGACACTACACACAGGATACCCCGGACGCCGCCTGTATAAGGTAAGAGAGGCTCTCAAACAGCTTAAAAAGAACAAGGCTCCGGAAAATGACGGATTCACAATAGCTTCTAAGAGCTGATGGGAAACCTCTACTAATGACGCTCCAATAGCTGTTCGTTTCCGTCATCAATACTGGAACTGCCCCGGAAGCGTGCAGTAGAACTGTGGTGTCTCTGTTCTTCAAGAAGGGCGAAAAAGCCCTTTTGAAGAACTATAAAGGCCCATTGCATTTCTGAACCACGTTTGTAAGCCGTTTGCGAGGCAGGTTTGACGACTTCCAGCCTCCCGAACAAGCAGGATTCCGAAAGGCTACAGAACCATAGACCATAATATAGACATACTGAGGCAGATTATACAAAAGACCAAGGAGTATAATCTGTTGTTATGTGTTGCTTATGTATACTATGAGAAAGCCTTTGATTCTATCGGTATCGGTACTTAATTCTCATATCGAGGTGTTGAAGTGTTTGTAATCATCAGGTACCATTTCCGTCAGTGTATACGACACAGCTACGAACCCTATACAACTGCAGAGAGGTGTCAGGCAAGGGAACGTCATATCTCCATAACTGTTCACTGCTGCGTTAGAAGACGTGTTCAAGCTGATGGAATGAAAACAACGTGGTATCATCGTGGTCAATAGTGACATCACACACTTGCGATATGCCGATGATATAGTCTATCTGGCAAGATCCCTTGAGGAGCTTAGTAAAATTATAGGCGACTTGAACAGCGCAACAATCGGTGTGTCTTAAGATGAACATGGACAAGACGAAAATCATGTCCAATGTCCATATCATCCCTACGTCCAACTTCGAGAAATAAGTCACTCGTAGAATTCAACTCGAATGGGCTGCGTTCGGGAAACTGCGTCATATCTTGTCGTCCAAAACACTATCTCAGTGCCTGAAGTTGAAGGTGTTCAAGCAGTGTGTGTTGCCAGTGATGACATACGGCTCCGAGACGTCGTGCTTTATTATTATTGGCCTTATTCATATACTCAAAGTCACAAAGCGGACAGAGAGAGAAAAAGCGGATGGAGAGGGCTAAGCTCGGTATTTCTGTACGTGATCAAATCAGAAATGACGTAGACGAACAAGAATAATCGACATAGCTCATCGAGTACGCCGGCTGAAGTGGCAATGGGCTAGCCACATAATTCGAAGGACCGATGACCATTGGGAAGAGGTCCTCGAATGGCGCCCACGTCTTGGAAAAAGGCGCATTGGAAGCTCCCCAACCAGGTGGACTGACGACCTAAAGAAGACAGCAGGCACCCTCTGGATTCAGAAGGCACAGGACTGGTCAGAGTGGCGCAAGTTAGGGGAGGCCTGTGTCCACCAAGGGCTGATGGATTGATAGATTTTAAATAATAATATCTATATTTTTTTAACAATAGAGTTTTATAAAACGATGAAAGTTATTGATAATTCCCGAGAATTCGTGATATTAGCCACTTTGAGCTTTATTTTATAGATTTTAGAGCTTTTGTGACAGAAAAATCCAATTTTGGTATCACTGATTTTCAATTTTGGTGGGTACTTTCGATTTTGGTGGGCGATTATCAATTTTGGTGGCCACACTAAACTTTGAACTTAAATATCTCAAAAAGTTATCGAGATATTCTCAGACCTCTTGAAGGTTCTTATAGCTTAGACTTTCTATTCTTATACCAGGTCCTCATTTTTCACGTAAACTGAAGAGAAAATTTCGCCACCAAAGTTGAAAAAAAATACACGTTTCTGATATTCACCCTAATATATCTGGTCTATCCCAATGGGATACTGGTCCATTGAGTTGTCCCGTAATGGCGCTATTTAGACTCACTCACTAATCCTACGACAAAACATATTAAAACGAGTTTCATGGAAAATAACATAATATATTCTATCCATTCAAGTATATAAATAAAAACGTATCAAAATAAGCGATTTCTGACCAATTTTTGCTTATTTACTTTTATCCTATGCAGGATCTACACATTACAGTTTCACAATATAGATAATGTATATTGTTGTAAGTTATACAACAAACAATCAACAACAACAGTAAGAATGAAAACATTTCAGTTGTAAGGGCGGTACTGTGAGCTTGCGTCTTCCACATAAAACCTGCAATAATACAGAGGTTTCTGAAGAGAATATTTTATTTAGTGGGTCGCGTTTCCTGAGAGGTCGGGGGCTGCAATAAAAATATTATATACATAAGTGCTTTGGTCTGCGGTCTTCTTGTCTGGACAGCGCTTAAGTTATGAAAGGACGCGAGTAATTTTTTTAGTGCATTTAAATTTTTAATGCCACATTAGCTCAGTAGGTTTTTATGCCCAACATGAATGTATACCTGGTTTGTCCACTACATAGAATTTTTAACCTAATCGTAGTCCTTTCTGTCTTAATTTACTTACAAATTATGTCATTTATAACGTCGTGTATCGGTAGGTTTATGTTGGTAGAATTTTCGTTACTCTTAATGAAGTACGAATCATCTCTGAAGACCTAAAAATTGCAAATCTCTATAGATTTGCTTCGTACTTCACTTAGTACCTATGTACTAATATTATAAAGAGGAAAGATTTGATTGTTTGCATTGAATAGGCTCCGAAACTACTGAACCGATTTTAAAAATTCTTTCACTGTTAAGAAGCTACACTATCCCTGGGTGACATAATGTAGGCTATATTATATTTTCAAAAAAATTAGGGATCCTTAATAAAACTCCAATAATGTAACCCAAGGTGTAAAAAATATGAAAACCGAAGCAAAGCAAGGGCGGTTACTCGTACTAAATAAAGATTATGTAGTGACAATAGACTCAATCATGTCATCGCCAGATCTAAGATGGTAAAAATCACAGCAGGAGTAGTATACTAAATATGCGAGAAGCCAGTCTTGCGAAATCAAATATAAACTAAAAATATCATATTTATGGTTCATAACTGAATATTAAAAGTATACTGTTGCAATATCGTATGTCAAAGCAATAAATATTTTATTTACAGGCAATAATAATAAAGAGTTGAAACAAAAAAGAACCGCAAAATATTCAAAATAAATAAAACGGACGAACGTTTAACTTTGATTGTAACATAATTTGCCTATGTAAGTACCTATTGCGCGACTCTCTTTACATAGTCATTACATAGTCTGAATTGTGTAAATAACATAGCCGTCCACATCACATTCGTTGCCCGCTAATGATGTTTCATTATGGGCATTTGTACGCTTTGTGTAGCCTGTAAATCAGTCGCCCGATACATGTCGTTAGATAGCAGTCGTTGGACGTGTTTTTAGCGATGGAAAATATATAATATTGTGTTTAAGGGAGGGGATGGGAAGGGGAGGGGAGAGGGAGGGGAGGGGAGGGGGAGGGGAGGGGAGGGGGAGGGGAGGGGGAGGAGAGGGGAGGGGAAGGTGAGGCGGGAGATAAGGTGGAGCGGAGGGGAGCATTTCATACTTTAGTTACCATAAGTCTCTTGTATTATTTATCGAAAATGTAAGCTCCGAGTCTGAATAAATAGATGTAATATAGTATACCAATAAAATGTAAAATAATTATCTCATTTTGCATCACTATGTTCATTATTAAAACCTACAATTATCATCTTCCCGAAATTTTACATTCGTCTCATTATCTTGAAAACAAGAAGAAGGTTTCACTTCAACTAAGTGTGAATTGCACACATTTTAATTTTAATCAAGTTTCAACAGTTTAATCAAGTTATCCCAAACAACTTCAAACTTATAACTCGGACCATCTCAAGAAAGTCTAAATAGCCAAGGCCTTATTCTTAGGATATATTCGTTGTTTAAGTCTCGGTCTGTTATACAAAAAGGTATCGTACCCGAAATGATTTCAATATAAAATACATCTGTGCCAGTGTAATTTATCGACATATACTTGTACCTTATACTTGTACCTACATATTAATGTTACATTACGAAGGGGTGGTTCGATGAAATAACTTTTATGACCCAAGGCAGTAAAACGAGATGTCTTACGCTCCTCGCTATATTTAAATGTATGTACGAGCCCTTTAAGAAGTTTACGTCCTAGTAAAATTTGCTTCCACCCGATTAATGAACTAAAATAAAAACTGTGATGTTAATATTCATTTTTTAAAGCGTATTAAACACCAGTTCAGAAATCAATTTAGGTATTCAGTGATTTCAATATTATTAATCCGGGTTTGTTTTAAAACTAAAATAACATACAAGCGATATTATTTCCGTTCTTTAAGCGCAGTATTTGTAGATTTGTATATAGACATTAGTTGACCGGGCAAACGTTGTTTTGCCAAAAAAATTTAGGGGTAGGGGGATGAAAAATAGAGGTTGTCCGATTCTCCACCCTAGCCGATATGCACGCAATTCACAATGCCGATATTCACAAAAATCGGTTGAGCCGTTTCGGAGGAGTTATATATGATATAAGTGTACAATATTCGCTGTGACACTCGATACCGCATCACTTTTCGATACAATTTTTTGATAATGAAAACAGTGATAACCTACCTATTTCTGAAAGCGCTTAGTTCAATAAATATCTTAGTTCAATAAATATAAAATAGAAATTCCTTAGGTCAATAAATATCACCTGTTTCAATGAAGCAAAACATCGAAGGAAAAATTTCGTGCTTAAGAGGTGTCTCAACCATGATACTAATAAAATTATGTTTACTGTCAACTTTAGAAGAAATTGTGTTAGGTGGATTATAACCACAGACATATTTCTTTTCATAGTAAAAGCAATGATATTTAAAAAAATATAATACATCATGCCCTTACAAATCAACCAAAAAATCTGTTCCGAAAAGGGTTACCTACAACACACACGTTTATCTTTTGTTTCACTACACCAATCGCATTGGTATAATACACGAAGGCATTTGAACACTGTATGTTAAATGTGCGTAAACAACAAAAGCGTGCGTATCGTCTTGTATTGACAGAGCGACTAGGAGCAGAATGCTCAATTGCCTATTCTTCTTCTTACGCTCTGTATCGTCGGCGCGCTAGTGACATATCTACGTCTTTTACATTATAATATCATTGAGTAAAAGGAAACCTGTACCCAGCTATGACCAACTAGTGGTTTGTCATACCGAAACATACATACATCAAAAATAATAAAATTACTTGCACTGGTTTATCACCTGAATCCTAAGAATATAATTGTTTTCCGGAAGCTCGCTAAAAGGCACTAATGCCGCTCCGAGGATGTCTGCAGCTTTGTTTCATTTCCGACGACTGCACGCGTGGGGTATTAGCAAGATAATTTGAACCGACAATGGAGCTTTTAAAGCTCGCGGAACTTTCTGCGGAACGTAAGAAAGTAACAAGGTGAGTTTATTGAATCGTGATGGAGTTTTTCTCTGATCGTTAAACTGCTGCGGGCAGTTGTTTTGATGTAGATTGTTTGTAGCAAACCTCTCAGTTGTCAGATAAAAGTATAATAAGTTCACTTACGTATTTAGCAAATAAGAAATACAAAAGCTTGATTTATTACAAAAATGGATAGTGTAATTTTCCTTTATTAATTTAATACAAAATGATAGTTAAAATACAATTTGTGGGAGACTAATAGTATAGAAAAATGTAGCTGATAATATTTTTTTTGGCAAAAAGTATAGTCTACATGAAAGAAACAATATTTGAAAATCATGTTATTGTATCAAATCGCCATATGCATACCTAATATTCGAGGAATTCCTTCAATTCTTCATTGAATTCGTCATCCATTTTGAAAAGTATGGGAGCATTATGGAAGTATCAATTACGAAGTTCTCAGGTTTTTTTATGGAAATGATGGGCAAACGAGCTTACGATCCACCTGATGGTTAGTGGCTATCGTCGCCCATGGACATCAACGACACCAAAGTTTAGTCTGTCCCAGACTGAGGTTACTATTATAAGCCGCCCTAATACGGCTTAAACAGGCAACAAAACTTAAAATAAAAAAAAAACTACAACTGAATTGAGAACCTTCTCCTTTTATAAAGGCAGTTCAAACGTAGACAGTAATGCAAAATACGGTAAAGAGACAAAAAGTACACGAGATCAGAATTAATTAAACCGTGACATGTTTATGACCCGGCTATCCTTTACAAATGGTAACCAACTTTTAATACAACGGGGAAAAAGGAATTAAAAAGCAAAGCGGAAAGATTCAGAGCTCAATCGCTTTATTACAGTAAGGCCCTGAGGGAAATCGTCGTATAACTAGTTAGTCAGTGGGGTATCATTAATCTTCGTTACAGTTTAAAGATCTACTCCACGAGAGTTTTTGTACTGCAATCCTATCTTTTTATCTTTTTCGGGTCGGATTTTCGTCGGTGGCATTTTAAATTTAGGATTCATGAGGTAGCGAATTTTATTTCATAATTTTTAAATGCAACATTCATAGTTTGTACAGAATTAAATGGTAACCATTAGCATTTTCAATGGTGATTTTCAACATCATTCAATTTATTTCAATTTTAAACCAACTTATTGCTTAACATCATTTAGTAAAAGCGCTGAAGGAAAAAGCGACCAAAAAATGGCCTCAACAAGTTTAACCACAGATTAAACATAAGAAGCACGGTTCAGCTTACAATTTCCTATTTATTTCGCGAAGCAACGACGTATGCTTTGGCTCGTTCCGGTTCAAAGCTGAGCAAGCTATTGAATTTAACCGACAAAGGAAACATTCCGAATTCCGAACAAAAGATTTGAAAGAACGAGCGTACAATTGTGTTTCGGAATATAAAATAAGATGAGAAATTAGTTAGTAATTGAGGGCAGAATGGGTTTAAGGAAAACATTTTCAGTTAAAATGCAACCATTAGGGTGGTTACATTTTTTGAGGTCACTAATTTAGATGAATTTTACCAAGAAAAACATAACCGACTTCAAAATAACTCAAAAACTGCTCGTCAGATATAGCTCAAATTTAAGCGGGACCACACGACAATCTTTCGATTAAAATAAGAATCATCAAAATCGGTTCACCCAGTCGAGAGTTCTGAGGTAACAAACATAAAAAATACAGTCGAATTGAATACCTCCACCGTTTTTGATGTCGGTTAAAAAATACCTATATTCCGATGATAATAATAATCAATAAGTTGTGTGCAATTTACAAAGGATAACAGGTATTATAGTACTTTCTTAACTACGTTGTGATAAAGATAATTATTTTCAAAGCAATCAAACAAACATAATTAAATCACTTTGTCGTAGGTAAGCATTCATAGCGGAAATAAATTAGATACTAAAAATTTCCCACAATCATCTAAAGCTATTAAATCTATCATATAGATCGGGTTATCGCTGACACTTACGACCGCTGTGCGATTTATGAAGTCAAACTTCTAATAAATGTTGCAATTGCAATATCGGAAGGAAGGAGCTTCTAGTCCGGAACGAATCGTGGAATGTTTGCGGAAAACAGCGTACGTTTGGAGCCGATCCAAACGACGAAGATAAATAAAGTAGGTACATGGGACTTGCAGCCTCACTCAAAGGCATCAATACAGTTTATTTAAACGTTCTTTTTGTAACTGACAACAAACGTGATAACCAGATAATTAATTATAATTGATAGTGGTCAACATTGGCCATAGATATTCGTAAAACTAAAGACAATATTATAGGCATTATATGTGTTGTCTGGCGTTACTGGTCGTTTATTAGGTACTAGATAACTGACTTACCTAACCGAAGTAAATAAAGTAATGAATAATTATTTATCGAAATTAAATTATACAGTAGAGAGCCAGCACAGTTCGTGGCACCGAGCACGGGTCTCTCCTCTTGAGGAGACCTAGACGTGGAGAATGCTGTAGTTTTTATTACGTTTTCCAACTTAATGGAAAAATATCCCATTTTAAATATTACATAGAATTTTTTTTCTCTCATTTTTATGTAATGAATATTTAAGTGTTGGGATAACTTAATTATCTACGTTGTGATGATGTAATTTATTACTCGCTCGTATTTTTCAACTTTTTTGAACAAACATAAAATCTGAACATTGAACATGGCATCTTTGTAAAACACCTGATAACAAGTAACATTATTTCCTTACGACTTCCAGAAGAAAGAAGAGTAACCTAGTACCATAGTGTAATTACTACGTGTCATCAGACAAATTTTTTTTTTTTATGGAAATAGCTGGCAAACGAGCTGACGATCCACCTGATGGTAAGTGGCTATCGTCGCCCATGGACATCAGCAACACCAAAGGCATCACTGATGCGTTGCCGGCCAAGAAAGAGAGAAGAAAAAGAAAGAAAGAACTGGCTCTCAAGCCCCCAGCCGGAACACGACGAGTCGTTTGGCGGCTGACTCATGCTCGAGGGTGGTAGCTATCCAGGCGAACCCCATGGAGAAATAATAATAGTAATAATGGTATTAATTAATAATTAAAATCAATATTACTAATATAATCCCTCGAGGGGCCCTAACACCAGCGAGCCGGATTTAGTCGCCTTTTACGACACCCATCCAGCGTGGGATTGGGGTTAGTATTCTAAGCCGCCCCAATACGGCTAAATACATAAAAAATAATCCTTTTACCGTGAAATGTTTCGAGGAGGCCACTGAACTGTATTAGTTTGGATTCGATCCAGAACGCCGTACTAGTGGCGGATACCTAGAACTAGCACGAAGCGCGCAGTTAATTTTGGAAGCTATAATTTGTCCTTTTTGCAGCACACAGAAGATATTAGTGACAGTATTGGTTAGACTTGTTACTGAAGAAGGACGTATAAATGTTCTTTGATGATTGAAGAGAAATATCTTTTTAACCGACTTCAAAAAAGGAGGAGGTTCTCAATTCGACTGTATTTCTTTTTTTTATGTTTGTTACCTCAGAACTTTGGACTGGGCGAACCGATTTTGATGATTTTTTTTAATCGAAAGCTGGTGGCTGTCATGTGGTCCCACATAAATTTGAACGAGATATGACAACTATGTAGTTTTTGAGACTTTGAAGTCGGTTATTTTTTGTTAGTAAAATTTAGATTTATTTCTGGTTATTTTCTAAAATTCATAATTCATTTATTCATCAAGAATATGTTAACATATGTACATGGTGTTGGGTAATACATTTTTATAGTATGTTGACCAAACAAAATGATCGTCAGTTGCCTAAACTGGGCGTAAGCCTGTAATATAGGCAACTGAACTCTCCCAAGAGGTATCCGTTTACTATAATACATTTAATTTGAGACATTGTAAGTAGGTACTTATTATTTTTTAAAACTAGATCAGTATGTCGATTTATTGATGCGATGAATTTAAGAAAACATGATTTTACGAGATATTAAAATTACTTATGTATCTTACATAAATACTTTACTATATACTATAAACACGTATCTTTGATAAAACTTATAGTGCTAGGTCAGTTTTAAACATCCCTCTAACATAATTTCGTCTGGTATCAAAGCATTATCACAATATATACGACGGCATATTTTTTAAACAAAATTAAACATAGTGATGTCAAAGACATATCCGACCGAAGGAGGAGCAATCCAAACCACATTGTACACAAAAATCGCAAACACAATATCATAACTGGTTGGCATGTTTGCAGGTAGTGTTGCTGTGTGATGTATTACTGACACGGGGACAATAACTGAGAAACAAGACACTGCGAGTAATTACTGTACCGGTATTATCAACGTTATTGTTGCTGGGTAATCGATCTTATCAATTAATAGCTTCTGCGCTGCCTGGAAGGGTGTTGATGACTATGGAGAAACATTACCAACTGGGCCATTACGTAGTTTAGATTTACTTTGTATTTTATCGATGAACTGATTGATCATCGATTAGCTACGAGTCTACGAGTACCTATCTAAGCACGAATTTATCAAGTTGTCGTTGACTTTAAAGATAGTTGATATACTTATCTTTATCTTTATAAGTTGTTATCAATTGAAAAATGTAAGCGTTAAGAATAGCCTAGGGTTTGCTTGGTTGGTAACTTTGGTCGGGAATGGGAAGCCTGAGTTTGGATCCTACATGCAATTTGAAGATACTTTAGTGTGCAATTTACTGTACTTAATAGTGGAGAAGGTTGCTTGGTAATGAAAGTCCGTTATAAATGCATATAAGTATACTTATTGAGATAAATATAAGTACACGGTATACTATACAGACACTGAGTGTGAAGCGACTGGCGCAACCAGTCGATTATGCTTACTCAATTATATTGTAGTCCCTACAATACGAATAATGTGATGAAATAATTATAATCTCTAAATTCATATTTATATTATGTATAGTTAGATTTTTGTAGATACTGACTTTCGGTAAATTAGCCGTATGTTCCTGTGACGGCATAAATTATTTGACTTTGTCTTTGACGGCCTTATTTTCAACGTCACGAATCTCGCATAATTTTTGGGACACAATCACATTGGGACACAATCAATAGTCTTTCGCTTGACATGTGTCTATCAAACACGGCAGAACAATACCAGAGTTACTGCTGAATATTATTCCGATATCAATATCGGCTATTGTTCCGTATTGTTCACTTTGAATAAGCTTCGAGTCCTCAATTCACAACAGCTTATCCAAGACCTAACCGGATATGTCTGAGACTTCATGTGTGAATTTGGCATGTCACCCTGGAGCTAGGTTATTGACCCGTTCTCGAAACACATATGATTTCCTTTGTGAATGTAATTCAATACTGGATGTTCATTTTAATAGACACTAAAGCACCAAACGTAATATAAACTGTTTTGATCGACTTCAAAAACGAAGATATTCTGTTCGTACCTACTCGAACTATGTAGCTTCATTCAGTTTATCATTCAAATATTAACCTAGTTCATTTATTATTTCGGAAGTCAGTTAATTTTTTTTAACTATTAAAAGCATCACTTCACGTTGCCATACAAACGTAACGTAAACAGCTGAAGTGTGAAATACATTGACTGTAGCAATTACCATAACCCTACAATCCCTACACACACACTTAAACAATGATCGATTAATTGTGAACTCGGACGTAATTAGTGAACTCAATACTCTGTCATGACACTGATGCAAATCCCTCTGGCGTACCATTTATCTATTTATATGTAATACTACAATTTATTACCTAATTACCACGTCAACGTAATGGCGTTATTAGCCTCCTAAGTTGGATATTTTCATTGTGTCCAAAGACGATATAAAATTATCAGGTGTACGGTTAATAAAATGTAACAATGTATGAAGTATGAAGAAGATTAATTCAATATTTTTTTTTAGTTAACATAACTGCAATTTCACTTCTTTTATTGATTAGTTTATGACGCATGAGATGTGCCTTGTCTGAATGAAATAACGGCAAGTTCCTGAATTAAACTGACTCAATTTTTGCGCGCTCTTGGCATATCTTCATTTTTCATTCATCTAATCATTAAATATACCTACATATAATGTGAGGAGTAATGACGCGCTGTTAAAATTGAACTTGGCAACCACGTGCCTTAGCAATCTACTAACGATGCAGCAAGCGTCGTAGCTTCGACAAGTCAATAAATAAAGCTATGAGAAACATCATGAAGACAACAAAGTTTGTTCCCCACAAACTTGGTACAAGCTCCGCCCTGACCTAGATAAACTCTGTATCTGATAGTTATGCAAAACAGTCTAAGACCTGTTGAATGGTAAAGTCGCAAATTCATTTATTTGCATCTTAAGTTTCTTCCGTTTCTACTTCTAGAACTTTTCATAAATATGTTTGTTTAAATGGGACACCGAAATGTATTTGTTTTGTGTATGAAAGTCGAAAGTGAACGAGTTTAGGTTTGAAATCAATCTTTAAAATCGATAATTATCGAACACCGAATTGTGCCAAAGGATTTGATAAAACATGCTGATAATTTTATTTATAGTCGTAACTCGATTCAAATAAAATGTTATATTAGTTTGTTTATCTAAAATAAGCATAATGTGCAATTAAAAATATTTTAATATTTCATCTTGGTGAGCAAAGTTCAAAAGCTAATAAAATTAAATATTATCAAATAAATGTTGAATCCATGATTGATATAACGAAACACAGCTTATTATAATTCACTACTTTCAAATATCAACTCTTCTGATGAAAGTGTATGCTCCGAAAATTTGGAAAAAGCTTCCCATCTTCCATCCAAAATCCTTCCGACGAAGTTAGTTCCTTATCTAACGGATACCTTAAGCCAGGTTATCGTTTCAGCCAATATCAATTAAAAATAGTAGCACCGATGGTACAATCAATTTATACGAGTACCAGGGTTACATGAACCGATAGCGATAAATTCCTGCTGTCCCACTGCACGGTAACCGCGCGCCGCATTAAGCCTTTGTCCAGACCTGAAGCGAGGTAGGCTCTCCATTTAATATACTTCAATAAATTATTTTTAAGCAAAAAAAAAATCTACTTAAAAAACTGAAGAAAACAAATACGTATACTATCCTATATAATATCTTTCAAGTTGGATCAAACTGCACACGGTGTGCAAATGTGATTAAATTCGGTTAAGTAGTTTAGGAGTCCATCGCGGACAAACAACGTGACACGTAATTTATATATATTAAGAAGATTAGATGATACGTGGCTTCGCGCGCATGGATATCAAATTTTTACAAATCCCACGAAGACCCTGATCTTTACCGGGATAAAAAGGAGCCTATATGTTAAATCCAGGCTATCTCCATTCCAAACAGCCAAATCGGTCAAGTAGTAGTGGCGTGATTGAGGAACAAACATACAAACATCTTCACAAACTTTTACATTAAGAATATTAATACTTCAATAAATAAATAAATAGGATTAAACACGTAAACAATCCATAAAATGGTACATTAACCAAATTACATATACTAAATACATTACTTATACAAAATACATTACTTAAACAAAATACATTAATGATTAACCTTTTAGGATTAAAAATTTAAATATCAGTATTAACGATGGAACTAATATTATATTATGTTGTTAATACAGAAAGTATTTTAATTGTTACATACTAAATTATAATGTTTCTTGCTGTAGTATCTTACATATTTTAACGATGGTTGTGATTTTATTTCCATTTTGGAATTTGTTGTCAACACTAAACTTACCTACCTATTATATTATTATTATGATATAATTAGTAAGCAATGAGCGATTCGCTTAAAATTTTACTTGACAGGTCCATAAATACTGCTCAGAGTTTATGCCACTAATGGGTCTATTAAGGATGATGTCGTTTAAGTGTATAATTGCCATTTGCGAGTATTCATGAAACGAAACGGCCATTCTCTTATCTCTTGTTACATAAAGCGAGCCTACCAAATTAAAGAGGCGAGCGCTACGGAGTGGCGGTCGTATAAATTGGTCATATTAATCTTTGTCACTTAATACCCTATAAACTTCGCGCTTGATGAATCACTCGGTACCTGAATGAAGGAAAACGAGAAACTGTCTGAACTGTTAATTAATAGCTTGATTGAGGTAAACAAGTCGGAGATTTCAAAGCGAACAACGCTAGTGAAGGTGATGATTTTCAATTTAGACAGTTTGATTGAACAATGAAACAATTTATTGAAGGAACAAAAGTAAGGATCAGTTTGACACCGTTGTTAAAGAATTTTGATATCGCGATCGTAACTACGTATCGTTACAAGCCTAGTAGTTATTAAGTTTCTACGTGGTTATTCCGGTGCTAAATGATCCATCTGATTTTTATCGGATATTGATAGAATTAAAAAAATATATAAGTAATTATTAAAATTAAAGAAAATGGAGGTCTTTCAAACTGACGAAGAGAAAAATAGTGCGTCCAATTTGACGGTTAGTACCGTTACCATAATAAACGAGGTAAAATCTAACGAAAAAACTAGGTAAAAAACCGGACAAGTGCGTGTCAGGCCACGCGCAATGTAGGGTTCTGAAGTAGAAGTTTATCGACTATTACTCAACAACAAGGAAATTAAATTTTATGAGTATGTTACACCGAAAAACAGGCTAGATATCTGGATAATGTTTGACTAAATTAGTATGTTTAACCATCCAAGACTTCAGTGCCACTTATCATCACATGAGAATAGACTAAATTCTCATTAACTTATAATTTATAAAAAATTATGTGTGTGCGTGAGTTACAATACTTGAATCCTGTCATTTTCTTTGCCAAAATCCGAATGCAAACTCCGCAGCTGATCTATCAATAGTCCTAAAAAATTGCAAGCTGAAAATAGCTTGTGAAAGAAGGAGGATGCGGTTCAATAATTTTTGTGCTCAAATTGCATCGTTTATTAATAGCCAAAAGCTATTCACTTATCACATATTTTGATGTCTTTTATGAATGATTAGAAAATATAGACTGAGAGCCAGGGACGGTAATACATTGCTCCCTACATTTAACGCTGTATGCTACAAAGAGCAAATTATATGTACATTCGTCACAACCGTTCACGGCATGCTGTGTGTGTGTTCGTCAATGTGTTGGTGTCGAGCAATTAGCTCTGACCTCTGACCCAATTATCCGCTCCCATCGGAACTGGAACGTCAACCAAATTAGATGTCAGTTCAATTGTTGTAGGATTTGACAAGTGAAATATATGAATGGGTTTCATAATATAATTACAAGCCTTTTGGTAGGTCAACACTACACGTTGACATCACTAAAACATATTATTACAGTATTATCGTATCGCAATTAGTCTAAAGGCAGTCAAGTCGCTGTGGTAGTCTTCTCCCATTACTAAGAAAAACCAAACAAGTGATTGACATAATAATCTAAATTTTACTAACAAAAAATAACCGACTTCAAAGTCTCAAAAACTACATAGTTGTCAGATCTCGTTCAAATTTATGTGAGACCACATGACAAGCGCCTGCTTTCGATTAAAAAAAGAATCATCGAAATCGGTTGGCGTGATATTGAGTTATTCATCAATTTGTCGCGCACATCTTAACACAAAGGAGAACCCCGATTTACGGCCACGAATTATATGTGTTCTGTGGTAGGCATAAGAAAAGACAAAAGTAAACTATATACCAAAAAATTCGTCTTATTTACTAGATAAACACGTTTAAATCTGAGCCTCATCTGCATTTGCTAAATGAACAAAATAATACAAGAAAGTTTTCATAGTATTTAACCTCATTACAAACGATTTTATAATCGATTAAATCGATTACATATATCGATTAGGGAACTTAATAATATATTTTATGAATTATTTATTATTCATTGTAAGTACAAGATTAATTCCTTTTTTCCTTTTTTACATGTTTTCATATTCATTGTATAACTAAACTATGTAATATATTTATAATTACCATTAAATCGTTACGCTAATTAAAAGACAATTCTAGTATTTTGACATCGATTTCGAGACATTTGAATCGATTGACAACAAAGATCTCTGTTGTAATCTAACCTATCTAATGTCATTTTGGTTACCATAGCAATTATAAATAACACCATTGTCAATAATCTTTCATCTTTTGTGTATTTTTACTATTAAATAAATATTTTCATCGTATTTGCAGTCCTATTTACTATTGAAACATATCGAAACGCACACAGTTATTTTAATTTTCTATTACATTCGCTTTCGTACTAGTGTTTTGGTGAATGTGTTTTCGCTATAACTTCTGGATTTGTTGTTGTTGTTTTTTAAACAAATATTGCATGAATATTGGACTCCGAGATCGCCTGTTTTGTGACTGACCTTTTTCTGAACACTGGATGACGTTCCCTTTAAACCTCTAGAAGAACAGTAGGATGCAGACGTTGCAGTACCCATACAATACGTGTAAATAGCTTTTATTAATAATAATATTCACTCACCTACTTGGTTTCAACCATTACCTACTGTTTAAGTAGTTGTATTTTGTTATTGTTTATATGTAACTTTAATTTTTACTGCGTCTTATGATCATAATTATTCCTAATACTGTCAATATTAGAGTAGGTGTTTGGTTTGAGGTAGTAAGTCCCTAGTAACAGGCATAATATATTGCTGTGACATGAGTGTGACATAACCATATTTAGGTGGAAATTCTAGGATTTCATTAGTTGGCCATTGCTAGCAGACGTGAAAATTGGAGAAATTAAAGCTTTTACAATGATCTAATTGACCACCAATTTTGATTCTTGTCTAATCTGGGCCGGTGTCTCTATGAAAGATGGGGTTCTCCTTTACGACTTATGTGGTTTTCTCATGGACGCCATTGTCAGATCTCAATAAAATTTATGTGGGACCACATGACAACCACCAGCTTTCGATTAAAAAAAGAATCATCAAAATTGGTTTGCCCAGTCCAAAGTTCTGAGGTAACAAACATAAAAAAAAAATATAGTCGAATTGAGAACCTCCTCCTTTTTTGAAGTCGGTTAAAAATATTGTAATCAGTTAAAACGAACGTAGTACATACTATCTATAGTCATATTATAAAGCGAATCGAGAGAGGTCAGAAACACATAATAAAAGTAAATTTACAAACAGCCCAGAACTTTAAAGAGTATTGCAAGAAAAGAGATATTAATGATAATAGATAAATTCATCTTTGAGTGCTTTACAAAGTTAGATAAATCCAAAAGAAGCCAAATAGAATTGACACAAATAATCTAAAAATGATAAACATTAAACGTTAGATATTTTTTACTGAACAGAAAACAGTTACCAGACTAAATTAGCAGTATTATTCTGCTTAAAGATAAAACCTCTAGTGACTTAAAATTTAATTCGTCTTATAAATGCTGCGGTGAATTTAGAATGATTTTCTAAGAATTATGCTAAATTATTTAAAGTTAAATTTGAAGGGTCACAGTTTACCAAAGGACCCAATGAGATAACAAGCCCCGGCGCTGGCTATTGGTTTTTGCTCAAGCCCTCCCTTGTAATCGGATTTGCTTGTTTGTTTTCATATTCTCGAGACAAACTTGTTCCATAAGTTGTGTTGTTGTTTCAATTTGTGAATAGTTGTTCGTCGTCTTACGCTCACACTATTTGCTGTCGTCAACACTGACTGTAACCCTATTATAATCATTGTCTACTTCTAACAATAATTTTAAAACATGTGCTGAGGAGTTTCTTTACGGCTTTTCTTCTCCTCTATGACAGCTAATTACTTTTATTATGAAACTAATAAATTGTATGCCAATATTTAATTATTATTAAAGTTAAAACTGAACTGAAATAACCGAACTGACGTACTTTTTGTTTGAGATACATTATGATAACGCTGAGAGCGTTATTACAAGGCAGAGTCCCATAATTACTGCGGGGAGAGTAACTGTGGGCTTTGTTAGCGGAACAATACCACTAAACCGTATTGTTATATCTGATGTGTAATTTGTATTGAGAACAAGTGGTTTTATCTACGCTGTTTCAATATTTATTTTATTCATATTATTTAATAAACATAAATGGACGCGGTTACATTTGCGGAGCGTTAAAACGATGTAAAGTTTATTGTATTGTTTTTAGAGTTTTATATACATCAGATACTTTATATATCTCTTATAAATACGAAATATGAATCAAAAAATATTCCCCTTCAGTATATTCTTCACTCTGTTATAATCGATTTCCGCCAAATCGTAAAAGTTTAAATTGAGTACCCTTAACATAGATAATCATTTAAATTATTCCGAATGAAACGGTTAATTTTAGGGGTATGTAGGTAACCAAAAGTAAAAATTCTTACATATCGTCATAATGACAGAATCCTATGAAGGCATCATTATTTTATCAAATTCATAACAAAACGTTGCGCTATCGTATTCAATAATATTCATTCCATTTAACGACACTACCATATTTTCTTCCTCATAAATAATCACGTATCATGAAAATTCATTCAATATTCGATAAATGGCATAGATACTAAAACAAATTTCACAGCGACATTCGCCACGTTATTATTGGTCGGGTTTATAGCCTTATAATCAGTGTGGGACGCGTAACTGCTTTGCCCGTGGAATAATACCACTTTAACCGCTACCATTATCGTTCTATCGTGTTAGTAATGTATTACATATTGTATCGTATGACACAATATAATTTGTAGTGTGATTAAGGGTTTCAGCAGCTCTGTATCGATAAATAATTAAGTGAGTAAACTACATACTCTTTTTTGTGTCTGTCTATTGAAGATCGGTTCGAAGGATCAAATATTACGTATCAGTGTATGATGATATTGTCAAATGTGTGGCGAAAAATAAATGAATTTAAGTGTATTAGTTTGGAATAATTTTTACAATCCTGTTCCAATATTTTTGAAGTGAAAACTTCTTTAGTACGGGGGTGACTTGAAATTTTATGAAACGAAACTGTCCAGTAAAAAGAGACAAACACAAATTCTAAAGTGAGATAGGAAGCATTGTACAGGGGTAGGGTAGGGGAGTGAGGGGTAGAGGAGCGGAGCGGGGCGGGGCGGAGCGCAGCGGAGTGGGGCGGAGCGGAGCGGAGTGAAGTAGATTAGTGAAACCTATATTTATCATCTTCCCGAAATTTTACATTCGTCTCATTATCTTGAAAACAAAAATTCTGAAGGTTTCACTTCTACCACGTGTGAATTGCACACATTTTTTTTTTTTTTTTGGTAATAGCTGACAAATGACCACACAAGCCACCTGATGAGATGTGGTCATCGTCACCCAATGACATCAGCTGTAGCACCAACCAAGGCATCAACGATACATTGCCGGCCAAGAAAGAAAAAACTAAATAACTCTCAAGCCGTCAGCCGGAATACGTCAAGTCGTTTGGCTGTTGACTCAGACCAGAGCATGGCTAGGCTGGCTTCATGGTATTAATAGTAATACCACAGAATACATAATAGTACCCATTGGTACAGAAGAATCACTCCGTAAAATTATTTAAATAAAAAGCTACTCTTGCTCCGACACAATCAAGTGTAATTCAGGTCGCACAGCGCTAATCGTCAACAGACGTTGACATCTGGACGTTGCCTCTCTTTCTAATCATAACTCTTATCCTCTCTAACAACGTCAGGGTTGTCTTTTTTGTGTGATGACAGATTACGAATGTATGACACGGCCGGCGTGGCAGGGCGGTGCGTGGCAGCCCTTCTGAAATTGGCTCGACACGTCGAACGCGGCACGTACTTGTAACATCATACCTAAAGATCAGAGTGCGCCATGCCTGGATAATGTTCGGTACTATTAATTAATTAAATATCCGCTAATAAAATAAAGGTATGCACTGCCCACAACCCGCCATAATATGAGTAACCGACAACAAATTAACATTTTATGATACATAAACACTAATTGATAATTATTACTGACACAATGAATATTAATTCTGATATTTATTTATTAAAGCGTTATTTGGTTGTTGACCGCAGTGCCATGGGCTCATGTAAAACTCATATTTCTAAATTTTATCAACAGAACGCGTTCGTCGGGGTTTCAACAATTTTAATATGGCAATATTTTAAAATTTTGTGGTTTATGTCGTTATAAATATGCGTTTTGTGAATTTTGTGGAAGATAACGTCAAAGAGTGCTGACATGCGTTATTGTAATTTATGAACGCGTTGGTCAGACATTTTTTTTTTATTTACGCCTTTTATTGTTCCGTTCGTGAGGATTTCGGCATGATAATGGTTGAGAGCTTTATTGTATTAAATGCATTTTCGGAGTTTGACTTTATCCTGGTGAGCTTTTTTTTACTTAATATAAGTTACCGCTTAGACATAGTGTTAGGGGGAAATAGGGGATTTTCGAGATGACGCTAGGGGGGATGCTTAGTCGAGGTTGGCAACACTGTCGCCTACAGCAAACCTGACTGTAATGTCACGCTTATACGCATTACGCACGCTCAACAGAATGTTGTAATAAAACTTAATAAAATATTTGATTCACATAAACAGAGTAAGCTAAAATATAAAAGTCTACTCGTATAATACTCATGTATAAATTAAATAGACTGTTTTAAAACCAGTTAAACCTGTTCCTTTTTTGGCTTGCGACTTGATTAAAAATTAAGATTTCAGTATAACAGCACAGTGCGACTAAGATTTATATAACGTAGATTTAATGGGCTATTGTTATGAACCCAACAATGGTGGCGAAAATATGCTTAATTCTATTGTAGGGCAAGTTTTAACAAGAAAGCATTTTAAAAGGCGATTATTTTAGACAATAATGTCTCCGAGGTTAAAATATTTCTATATCATTTGTTACTGTTCGAAAATGTAGAGTAAATATTAAATTATTTGTAGAGGCGGGATCGTTTTACACCTCTTAATTTTACCGTGAAGCCTGAATAGTCGACTTTAGCAACCTGTTATATAGGTTTATGGAACGTTTATTCACCTATTAATTTTTGAAGTCTGGGAAGAGAAATCGACTACAAGATTTATAGGGCTAAGGATACGTATTAATTTCCACCAGTGTGTACGATCTATTAGATCCAACAAGCGCCCCTTAAATTGTTATGACGTTAAAAAGAGACTAGAGCCTGAAATTATACATACAAGGATACATTTGTAAGAAAATTATGATTTTTGTATGGCATCAGTAACATTTTATATTTTTAATAACAACCATTTTAGACCAAACAAATCTCCCATACATTTTTATACCTCTGATCTGTAGTTTTTGCTCAACTACACGAAAAAAGAAAGTTCACTTTTAAAAACTCGCCAACCGCTATCCATGCCAGGTTTTTAAAATCAACCGTACCTATATACCATCGTGTTCGCAATGAAACAGCGCTCATTTTGATACGAGAATTATTTAATAAACAGATGAGTGAAAATAACTAGTTCTAGCATCCTGTTTAAACCTGTCAACCCCGTAGTTATGTCAGGAAGAAATATGTCAACCCAACGTTGGCATTTTCTGTGAGCTCCATACTTTCGGTTGGTATTAAATTTATTCAATAAAGTTGTCAGTGCAATGTTAAAAAAATCATTTTTCAATTTCAAATTAATCATGATAATTATATTTTTTAGCATATCAAATTTAGTATTTATTTTTTATCAAATTTAGTATTTGATATAAAACACATTTCAATATTACATAAATCTTAGGTACTTGCGTTACTATTTTAACCATTAATCAACTCACCTAAAAGAGAGCGTAGTGAGTGGCCGGTACGACTTATGGCTGTTCGCATCAGCCATCGGTGTTCCCCAGAAGTCATCCAGCAGTACCTGCTTCAGGGAGTTGGTGCCAATGACGTCACCGTTCGTCACGATCGCCGGTATGTCGTCATGAACGAATTCACCGTTCAAACTATTCACATAACTCAACACTGCGGTTGTCGTCACCATGACGTATATCGCGATGTCACTGTGACGGACACTGGACTGTTCTTCCCGAACCGTCGGCAAGGATCGACGCTTCATCTTCGGAGAGGTCTTCGGCGATCTGATCGTCACATTTCTAAATCTGCACATTTGTCTGATGGCTCCGAAGTGTACCTGAAATTAAAGACAGTTTTTATGCATTGAGGAAGCAAACGCCGCGTCTATACCTACTAATAACAAAGTTTTTTTTACATGAAATATGTTAGTGCTTGACAACAATCCCACCTGATGACAAGTGGCGATGAAGTCGAAGATTGTTAACGCACTAACTTAGTAAAAGCCTATTCACTCTTCTCTTGAAGACACCATATAGACATTGTAGGTGGACGGGAACACCCACGCGGGCAAGCTATTCCAGTCCTTCGCGGCACGCACTATGAAAGATTATTATTTTCTTATTTAGTTAACTCTTTATTGCACACCAAGAATAGGACAACAACAATCTAAAAGTAGACAAATATATTATAAAGTACAAAAGGCGGTTTTATCGCTATACAACAATCTGTTCCAGAAACCTTAAGATGTGGAATGCTGAATAGAGTAAGATTAGATGAGGTAAGGCCTAAGGTGCACAAATAATATGAAGGAAATTACGATACAATTTTATGATAATAACACAAATGTGAATTCAGGATGACCAAAATACGGAAGAAGAGAGAGGAAAGAAGGTAAACTGATTAAATATGGAGATAGTGGACTTTTACCTTCTTTTAAAATAATTTAATGCGTTACGGATACAGTAATAAGTAACTTACGAAATGCACAATTTGTTACAACTTGTTTTTAGAGCAAATTACGTAATATTAATAATTATTATTAATAACAAAACCTTATTAAATATTTTTCTTATAAAGCCATAATCTAATTTTTTTATCATTTCCTGCCTGTCTGTCTTTTTGACTGCATGGCGAGCATCAATCGCTGAATAGTTTGGTTTTGAATGTTGCCACAGAATTTTTTTATGTTTTATAATATAGATGACAGACTCCCGTCTAAATAACTTACGGTTGATACAGAGTTGTAGGTATCCCGTCGAAAGCAAACATCTCGGCGTCAGTAAACGATTACGTATAGTTGGTTAGATGCGCTCGCTTTGCTCGAGTAAGCGATTTCAGGGTAGGGTTGTCAGTTGTCACGTGTAGGTATTGCTTGCTTTTTACGGTTATACACGATTAATAATTAAATGCCTTATTTGTCCAGTTTTTCAATAAAAACTGGACCAATAGATGAAAGTTTCTTTAGGTTACCTTTTGCCTTACCTATATGTTCGTACTAATTTTAAATATGAATAAATAAATAAACGCTTACACACTCATACTCCCGCAGTAGGTTTTTAGTTTTTACCTGTATCGCGGGTGGTTGGGAGACATATTATAACACATCACATGACCCGAGTACAAATATTTATGTGTCACATATATATCTGCCCCAGCCGGGAATCAAACCCGAGCAGGCAGGTTCACTAGCAACTAGGCTATAAAGTCGTCAATAGATAAAATATGTAAATAAAAGATTGGTTTAGTGCATAATAACGCTAAACTACAGTTTTCTGTGACCCTGATCGTCAGCTTTACACATAAAAAGGAAGTTACTGGCAACCCTACGGGTCAAGTTGACTCGGCTAACAGGCGTTTCTACCGAACGCTGTACGATTGAATACCCACTGACCTATATCAAACCTCACTGAGATCTAGACGCGTAATCTCGTTCACAATCTAGACTATTGTCTCTTTCAATGAGTGGGACTTTGCAACTGATAGTGACGCACTCGCTTCGGTGAATGCGAGATCGAGTTTCCTTTCAATCTTCGTAAACCAGTGGAAAATCAAACCCTATTCGGATTTTGTAGGATAATGTTGTAAATGTATGCAACAATGTTTTCTATTTTTTTGCGATTTAAGGATTTTGACATGGATTTTCTTAACTAATAAAAAAATCTACTTAATTTCTTATTAATATTTTTCTAGTAGATCAGTTGGAAAGTAGCGCAAATGCAAATAAATTATTTCCAAACAAAGAAGTGTAGTATTATAATATAGTTATAAGTTTGCACACACAAACACACACACACACACACACACACACACACACACACACAAGACCTTTAATTCACAACTTCAAAGAATAGCAAAGCATACGTTGTTACTTTTGAGTTGTAATAACATTTGAACAAAAGGGAACCGTTAGTTTCCATCACTTTGACAAGGATATAATTTTCAGCAAAGGAGTAATTAAATATATTCGACTTATATCGGGTCAAAATCTCGCAAGACGTAGGTATATCTCGTATTCAATAAAGCAAACTATCTATTAACGCATGACATGGCTTTTCACCACTCACCCAACAATAACTTAATAATGTCTTGTGGATAGTAGCACGTACCGAGCCCGATGTATCGACAAATCAATACCCAAGATAGTATAACCGTACTATTATTTCTTCTGTGGTATTAGCTAGATATTTAGGACCGTGTTCAAGTGTTTTTAACCGACTTCAAAAAAAGGAGGAGGTTCTCAATTCGACTGTATTTTTTTTTTTTTTTTTTTTTTTATGTTTGTTACCTCAGAACTTTGGACTGGGCGAACCGATTTTGATGATTCTTTTTTTAATCGAAATCTGGTGGCTGTCATGTGGTCCCATATAAATTTTATTGAGATCTGACAATGGCATCCATTAGAAAACCACATAAGTCGTAAATTTGTGTTAAGATGTGCGCGACAAATTGACGAATAACTCAATATCACGCCAACCGATTTCGATGATTCTTTTTTTAATCGAAAGCAGGTGCTTGTCATGTAGTCCCACATAAATTTGAACGAGATCTGACAAGTAGTTTTTGAGAATTTGAAGTCGGTTATTTTTTGTTAGTAAAATTTCGATTATGTTTTATTTGGATCTGCCTTGCCTGTATCGATCACCCCGGCCCAAGATTTTATCCGAGTACAAATAACTATATTTATTTTATTCGAGAGCAGGATACCTGAGAATTGACGAACTTATGTTATGGTTATCATGCCTGACCGATATAATTTGTGAAGAATTTGAGCTAAAATCACTCAAGCATCCCTGCTTATTTTTATTCAATTATAATAAACTACAATATTTCATTGTAAAGTCTGCTTCATAAATCAAAAGGCGTCTCGAGTTGGAAAAACTTAAAACGAAGATGAAACTTAAATAAATTTCATCACAAAAACTTTAATGAACGCGACGCTAGAAAGGCAAGAATTATATTTGAACTTCGACGGTAACTGTGCTTACAGTTGATAGTTTGTTTATCGAGGAAGATAATAAGCCTTTTTTATGTAAACAAAGTAACAAACGAGTAGCGTTAACAACAAGGGGCTTGATTGCAAGCTGTCACTGCCATATACATTAGTCGTCATTTCACACCCTCAGTGGAAAAAAGGCATAAGATGAAAATTGCAATTTTACAGGAGAGCCAAAAAAAACGGTTAAAATATCAGTAAGAAGTCAAAGGAATTTACATTACTATTTCTTGCATAAAACTGTCAAGATTAATGATAAAAATTTGAAAAAAATTGAGCATATGCAGGTTTTGTCCCTCTTTCCAATCATATCAATAACTAAAATTCAAAGTAAGACGACTTATGCTTTTTTTCCACTGAGGGTGCTATTTGAAGGCATCACTTACGCGACATGAACATGAACATAAATTCCTCTTAATATTTCTTCAACACTGCAACAACACAATGCTACAACCTTCGTGACCTCCAAATAAAAAATAGTTCCCGAGGTTTTTCCGAAGCGTGATGACGTGAGATTCTTCAAAAAAGGATCAAAAACTTGCTCTTCTTCAGGGCTGGTGATCATCCTCTGGTGCTGCGCATAAGCAACGGTGATCAGGTGGCCTGTCTGCTATGACACCAGCCCTTTAAGCTATAGAAAGCATCGTACATTGTTCAATAGTGCATAATGAGAGGTTGACTTGGAATCCAGGTTAGAGTTCCACTTCCTTTTACTATAGCTTTATAATATATATTATGTATGTACATATTATATTTTAAGGCTATAAAATCAAATCTTTTCCAAACAATATTTATTACCCTAACAGCCACATAACTGCGTTCACGGTACATTTGACGTCGAATCTTAGAAATTTATATGTAGTACGCATCGACTTACCCCCGCACATTTTTTCCTGCCCAAAACGTAATATATTTGAAACACGTACGCGGTACGCTAGACGAAAATTCATAACATCCGATATTGCGGGCTATATTGAAAAATAGTTATTTAGATTAGACCTCAGGCCGCGGTTTTGTGGAGGAATGAGGAATTGGTCACATTTCAGGAGGTAAACGACAAGCGAACAAATCGACAACGTTGGAACCTGTGTTTTTAAAAGATCAGTAGCTCGAGCACGAATATTTGCGAAAAAGTATTCGTATGGTTAACGTAAGCAATTTGTATGGCATTTTTTCAAAAGCGCCCCTATCGTGCGTAAATGGTACTAAAATGCCATACAAATTTGACAAATTGCTTACGTTAACCATACGAATACTTTCTCGCAAATATTCGTGCTCGAGCTACTAGCTGAAAATTTAAAGATATGAATCATCTAAACCTTGGTAACAAATTAATTAATTAATAGAAAGTAAAGAGTAAAGCGAAGGGAGAAACCGCCCATGGCGCATTTTATTTTAATTTTTTGACCTACTAAAGCAATCTAGTTTCTAGAAAGTATTATGACTTGAAAAACACTTATCTAGTCGCTTATAAGGTGTGGTCATAGTATCTACATGCCTAGGCGCAGGGTTCAATTTCATGTCGCGTTCGTTAACTTGTATGGCGTATGCGCCACCGATACGTGTTTGATATCGACATCAAAGCGACGTTATAAGCCAGCCTGTCGACCAGTTTGACGCGGATTTGGTATGTATGAAAAAATGTGATGCGGTTAGCAAATTAGTTTCACTGGAAGCGCTCGCTGTTCAGTGTACACCCCGTTATGCTTTGTTTTCGTGGAACGAACAACGCTAGGGTTAGTGTCATGTGGAGATTGATATCATATCCTGATATTCGTTAGTAGTAGGTACACATAATTCTTGACAAAAAATAACCGACGAAAGAGGAGAAGCCAAGACGTAAGAAGAGGCAAGACTAGATGAGAAGAGAGTAGTTAATACATAAAATACTAGCTATCTAGTGGGGCCTATATCTATTATTAAGGCTGACGACTAAGTTCTCAGTTTTACGATTTTCAGATCATAGAACTCAACATTTATTTTCAAAAAATATGGTAATATTTGTTTAAACTATATTATCATAAACGCGTAGTTTATTGAGATATAAACACGCTTCATGCCAACACATTTTAACTGACTTTACTATGCACTTATAAAGTATGCAGTAAAATAAATAAAACTTTATTTTTACAAAAACCTTATAAATCTGGGCAAACAATCCAACCAAGCGCATCTTTATAGTAGCACTTAACCCGCGCGCGCTAAGTAATAATGTCGGTAAATTTACAAGTATGTTATTTCAGTTATAGGGTTAAACAAAGAGCTTAGAGTGGAACGGCACATTAACAAGGAAATTCAATATTTACAAACGTCGAGCGCACGCCATTCACGGTATATTTCGCTATGTTTTTACTTTTCTAAATGCTTTAAAGTACTAAGAGTTTATAGTTTTTGTGTAAATTTTAACCCGTTTATATATCATTATATAAATCTAAACATAATAATCTTAATAAAAAGATGAAGAAGAAATACATACTTATATTATTTTGTATGTAAATAACATTTTCCCCAGTCGCGAGCGGCTAAAACTCAAATATTTTTATTCGAATTCGAGTATCACTCTACGCCATCACTTCAAAAAATCCCTACCGTGATAGTTCCCGGGAGAAGAAGCGGCAAGAAACTATCGAGGTTATTTTTTTCCTACTCACAATTACAGACAATGTTAGGTACATACGACTTGGACATTTGAACTAGAATTTTTTATGCAATAATCTAATAGTAACAATACTGTCAATTACTCGTCAGTATGTCAATAATAGATTGTCTCAACCTAAATCAATATTTTTTTCATCAAGCTAATTCCATATTACTGGCTGCTTCTCACTCAGTACATAATACACTTCGATACGTATTAGCGGTATGAAATTAACGAGGTTCGCTTGATTGGGCTTGGTCGTAATTTCATCGGAGCATCGGGAAAATTGGGCAAATATTTGTAACTATGTTGACCCATAACTCACATGGGAAAATTATATGTTCCCCCAAATCAATAAGTCAATAAGAATTTTATTGCATGCTTACAATATCATCTTAAATAACGGTCATGATAGAATTTCGACTACGAATAGAACACTCGTAATTACTTAAAACTACAAGCATAGAAACCCAAACAAATTCAGGAAAGTTCTCCAGAAACTGGAATCGGAAATTTGCAGCCTGAAATCTAGTTAAAAGTCAGATTTCGTCACCGGCCTTGATCGATCGAGTCTATCACAAAATAGCTCCGGCAGCTGGTTCATCGGAATTGAACGCTGACCCAGTAGCAGTTTTTAAAGTTTCAGATAATTGCCTATTACCGGAATGCTTCAGGATAGATATTTGAAACGTAATTAACGTTTCAAAGCGCTGTTAGATAATTAAAGAAAATGAATAACCTAAGGAGTTTCTTTCGCCATTTCTTCTAGTCTTTTTTGGTGAACAATCTAACAGTATCTATTTAAAAGAAAAGAATTAAAAGAGAGATTTAAAGCAAAAACTTATCACATTTTTACCCTAATTTAAATTAAATTTAAATAAAAAGTGGCCAAAAAAAAGACTATAGTTAAGAACAGTGTTTATTATGTATACATAGATAGATAGATCCGTCTTATAAAAGTATCAAATGAGATCCATTCACCAAAATATTTATTCAAAACCTTTTGGGCCTTTAATGTACTTAAGCTTAATATTTTATGCAAATGGATTCTTTTGTTCTCAACCGCAAAGTACTAAACTTGCTCAAAGATATCTACTTACTATCCGTGGCCTAGTCTTGTTGATACAATAGAGTAGTGTTTTATTATTAGGCAATGATATTACGTATATAATGTAAAAAAGAGATAGAGATGTCACTAGTGCGTTGACGATGAAGAGCGTAAGAACAGGCAACTGACCGTTCTGCTCGTAGTCGCTCTGTCAATAAAAGACGATATGCACGCTTTTGTTGTTGTCAGAAGTGCTTGATATTTGACGTACAGCGTTAAAATGCCTTTGTGTATTATACCAATGTGATTGTTGTAGTGAAACAAAAGATAAACGTATGTGTGTTGTAGCTCTTTTCGGAACATATTTTTTGGTTAATTTGTAAGGACATAACGTATCTATATTTTTTAAATATCATTGTTATTAGGTGTATGTATTATCTACTTTGTATAAATGGTAGGGCTTTTAGCTAAGTGGTGGTAGGTCTATAATCATCCGTTGACCTTTGAAAAAGTCCACTTCATGGTAAAAGCTTTTTTACTTCACACCGACTACGTTTAACAGGTTTCCGTTACTTTTTTCAGGTAATTAAATCAAAATATCGTTAAAATACTTCCTCTACTTTCAAAGCGAGGGCGTCTTTCATGGACTTTTCTGTTTCGGCTCAGTAGAAGTTAGATAGTTTTTGCAAGTTTTGAAATAAACATTTAAAATATACGGTTAAATTAACCGTATAAAACAAAAGCACGCCTCCATTCATATTCATCTACGCGTTATCTTATATCATAAACTAAAACCTGTAGCCTTAGTAAAGTTTAGTTTAGCATCTCATCTCATCTCAGTGTGGCAAGCAATTACCAAACAAGTTTTAGACAAGATTACCTTTATCTTTAAAAGTACTACGTTGCCATAATTATTACAGCCATGGAAGAAAAATGTGACTTTGTTATCTGAAAGTAGTTGGGGAAATTAATACGAGTAAATGGTTTAATACCGTTGTATAACTACCAATCGACTTGCAATTGCGATGAATTAATATTAATATACATTCCCTTCCACATTAAATTACATTTTATGTCAATTTTGTAGTATAGGAATATTAGTAGTAGGTATGTTCATAATTAACTTTAAAATTTATAGATTTGAAGGACGAGAAATCTCTTTAAAATGAAAATGAATCGAGACTCGTGCGGAGGCTGATTTCACAGTCTACGGCTTTTCAATAAAATTGATTGGTTTTAATAAAATGTTATTCATTTTAAATATATTAAACGAGTAACTAAATGATACACGATTGCTTGCTTCATGAACAGAATTACATGTTCCGAAATTATGTGCAAGAATATATTACGGATATCCATTTGGTAATATTTACTCACAGCTACGATGAAATTATGAAGCCGCTCCATCAAACGGGCGGGCTCATTGATTTTATGAGAGCAATAAACATGTTCGAACTACACGCAGTAAATTATGTGAGGTACCCTGCAAACATCGGCCTTGTTAATATATTAATAAATTTAAAATAGTTATATTATGAACGTTCACAGCCAATATGCATGCGTGCTTATGGCTTTGCGCTGGTTTTATATCAAGCCAGAATAAGCCTAAGTGAACAACAATAGCGTCTGATGACTATAAGTCAGTGATCATTATCTTCACGTTTCTAGTAACTTTTCTAATGTCAAGTTACATTTGATTGAAGTAATATGACACGCAACCCGTATTAGGTATATTGTTACAAATTGAATTAGTATGAAATCAAATCTCTTGCGCATCATTCGTGCGTTCCTTTCATAGTAAAAAAACATTAACACCGTAAATATTACCAGGTCACATCTGAATTCACACACCCTCACATTGGTGACCTTAACACCTTCAAATATTTTCTGAGATTGCTGGTGAAGCAGTGATTGCCAAGTTGTTTGAAGAACTCTAGTTTTAAAGGTTATGCGCCTATTAGAAACTTAGTACTCGGATGACCGAGCTTTGCTCGGTATTTTTTTTTAACAAACAACGCCATGTAGCTTAAGTATTGCAACTCGCCAATAGATGTCAGGAAGAGTCTATTGTAGCAGGCTAGCAGGTTTTCAATGAATCCTAGCTTGATTGATTTATCGCCCCCGAAACCCCCTGCATACTAAATTTCATGAAAATCGTTGGCGCCGTTTCCAAGATTCAAAAAATATATATACAAGAATTGCTCGTTTAAAAGTATGATTATAGACTGCGCATCTGAAAGATCCCTTAAGTGATATCCACAAATCTGACACCTGGGAAGACTATCTATCTATATATCTATCTATCGTTAAGTACAAACATACCTTTCTGCTCGTGCTTGTGATACGATTATGTGAGTTAATAACTGGTACAGACCAGCTATCTCCAACATAATGAACCTAGTACCTGGTGGTGGTGGAAGCAATAGAAGACGTTGGCTTGAATTCAAAAAACTGAGGAGTAATTACTCATAGCAATGGCGTAACTATCTGTTATTTACCTTCAGAGGATGTTTCTGACAGACATTGTTGGTCGCGAACAATACCTATCAGTTTCCTCTCTCTGCTTTTTTCTGATAAACCTTTGTCTGAATGCGCTGAATGCAGTTGAAGTTGAAGCCTCTTTGTGTTGGGCTCTCGTGATGTGAAACTGACTTCTTTAACGTCTTGGAGTCTTGTAAGTAATTGGTTTTCTACGGCCGATAGAAATGGAGAAGGAATGTTTTTTTAAGATTTATAAACTAATGCCGTTCGCTTTTGATGGGGTTTTTATTAGGGTTTCGTAGTCAAAACGTAAACGTAAAAAAAGTATCGTGACAGTTTTAGTATAATAATGCCGAAACACGTCAAGATAATCTACCTTCTCGACCAGACTGATCTATTGTGAAGACTTAAAATAACCCAACTCAGAGTCACTGACGATTACTTTAATCACTCCTTACTAAAGAATCTTCATACAAATTCTGTACTAAGGAGCGATTTAAGTAACCGTCAGTGACTCTGAGTTGGGGCGTGAATGTGTTAAATTAATAATATAGTAAATGTGCAATAACAACATGAAAGAAGCAACTTCTCTTTAACAGAGACGTTAAGAAAAAGCTCATGGACGCAGTATTCTTGCTTAAATGAGTTTAGTAATTTGAAATAATTAAAAATTATTGCATTGTTTTTTAGGCTAGATCGTTATTTAAATATGGAACTTATATTTATTTTTATTTTTTTATCATTTATTTATTATGGGCCCTCATAGCTATTAACACAACCTATAATCTTAGTTAATAGCAAAAACTAGTGTGAAATCGTCAGCTTAGTTGTAGCGTTCTTCGGGTTGTTCCACAGTAAAATCAGACGTAAGTGCCACAATAATGAAGCAATAATTTCCCCGGACATGGAGCCCATAAAAGGACGTAAGGCGTCCAAGACGCTATTATCTGTGTCCCCATAAACTGGTTTAGTAGACACCCGTTACGACACTTGTAGCCACCATTCCATTAGTGATAAGCGTGTATTACCGCGATGAATGTATCAATTTTAGTATTATGTTATTGTAATAGAACAGCTAAGTTTTCAGCAAAGGTATTGGAACTTTTCTTTTAGGCTATGCTATTGAAAGTAGGAAGAAAATCAGTAATCTAAAATTCTTAACAAAAAATAACCGACTTCAAATTAGGGATAACTCAAAAATTACTCTTCATATCTTTAGTGGGACCACATGACAAGCACAAGCTTTCGATTAAAAAAGGATCATCAAAATCGGTTCACACAGTCAAAAGTTCTGGGGTAACAAACATAAAAAGTACAGTCGAATTGAATATCTCCTTTTTTGAAGTCGGTTAAAAATGGTAAGCTCCGATAATCATTATAATCGCTTGGCATTGACTTAACCGACTTGTGAAACATGCTCTGGATATTTTATGTTTGTTGAAGTATTTATGACGGAATATCTATGAAGTGCAAATATCTAATAATGTTTTTATAATCAATGTTTATTATAACATAATAAACATTTGATTCACCGCAATGAAATAAACTTAATATATAAATAATGATTTATTTAGAACTTGAGCTTATAAGTACCCTGGAAAAACCTTAAAAGGGTAGTGAAAGTGAACTGAGTAAAACATACTTCGTAATACAAATATATTCTTTGATCTTAATTAATACTTATTTCTCTCTGTGTGTGTACACAGAAATAGAAATTAATGTTAATTTATTTTGCAAACAACTCTCGCAACGCACTGTTCTCTTATTTATGAAAGTATGGGTACATACATGTACAGGTTTAACAAGGCTCGCAAACATTTGTCATTGAATATTCTGGCGGCAATCTAATTATTCATCGCTGTTACAATTTGCATCGCTCCGAATAAAATAACTTATTTCTAAACTGGATGTTGAATTATTTCTGTAAACGAACTTATTTTCATCAACATTTTAGCTTATCTTTTAAAAGTACGAGTAAGTAACTGTAAAGTTACTCGCACTCATTTCGCTTCAGAAAACGTAATAATATCAATCTCAAATAGTGAAAGACTTGAAATCGTTTGTTTTATGAACCAAAAATACATAATATTTTCACATTATTTTACGTGAATAGTCAATAAACTAATATACGATCGTCTAAATAAGTAATCACCGTTACATTAACATCAAATTCACTGATGCGTTGCCGGCCTGGTTAGCAGAGAAAACAAAAAAATCTCGTCATATTCCAGCTGACTAAACACATAACTAAACACAGATTAGTTCATTACCTGCTAAACGGATTCAATTATAAGTTAAATCAAACGGCACTGTCAATTGCTTGCCCATTCGATATAACTTGTGCTATGAAGTAATTGAGTGCAAGTCACCCAAACTCACTTAGCTAGAACACATTAGCAGTCGACTAGTCTAGCCATAGGTCTCCTTACGATAGTTTGAAGTCTTGTCTACAGTTAAGTTCTCCTGCATGCACCTTTAATTTTCAAACTTATGTCTGTTAGAATAAACAAAGTCATAATAAAATTAATTATCACTTTCTTAGATGAATGAAAAACATCAACAACATACCACTACTAACCAAATTACATATTGTAGCAACTTGTACATTTGGTCAGGAGTTATAATAATACTAGCTATTACCCGCGGCTTCGCCGCGTGTTCAAGTAAGTAAGTATGGAAGTATGGATAGTATGGATATAGAAGTATAGAAGTATGGACAAATACGCAACATAATGGACCTTTCCATGGGAATGAGTTGTTTTACCGCGGTAAAAAGTAGCCTACGTTATGGTGGTCATTCAGTGGCCACCATTACTCTCTAGCCTACCTATCTTTACACAAAAAATCATACCATAACATCGCTCCGTTACGACGTGAAAAACGGACAAACAAACAAACACACTTTCGCATTTATAATATTAGCATGGATAGCTTATTATCCGTCTTCGTGATTGTGGCTCACACACAAAATATTTTTTCATATCCGTCTGGCAGTTCGAGAGATTTATAGCGTGTTCAAACAAACACACTCTTCAGTTTTATTGTATTAGAAGGTATAGATCTTGGTCCTAGGTAGCCTACGTGACAATATTTCACACACAAAACACTGTATAATTCTACCTAAATTTACCTCCTAGATATAGTATTTTATACTATAGTAACAAATTAAAACTCTTTGCAAGAGTTTTTTCGTGTCCGTCCTCTTGTAGCAACATAACGCAGTGATTCCTCAAACGACGAGCCCTAAAATAAAGGGCCCTTTTCAACTTAACCCCAAATTAAAGTCAGCCAAACATTTCAAGATAAGGTCCATTACACAGAACGTCCAAGTCTAAGCTACCCTCGCCATAAAACTCACTTATCTCCAACAAAAAACCCGCGGAGATACAACACGGATTTCGTTTTGGTTCGCACTCAGGAAGCTATAACCGAAAAGTTATGAGACATTGACAATATGCGATTATTTTGTGTATAGAATTGGAATGCGAAGAAAGAAAAATTAATATTCATGTTAGGTACTGAAAGGGATTATGAAGGGTTATAAACTCATGAGAAACATTTAGTAAGAGAAACATTAAGTAACTGTTTTAAAAATATCATGTTCCTAGTTACGTAATTTTTTAATTTTTCTCTTATTTCATACATACATATTGAAAGGGATATGTAAAGACTAATTGTCCAATTACATGTCAAAAATGCAATGATTGTGTCTAAATAATAATGTTAGAACTCCTATCTGCCTTATGTGGAATCAACGAAGGTTTGTGAAGAGATTTCTAAATAAAATGGTTATCATGCAGACAGTCTAGACGCATTATTTTAAAGTATTGATCTGTGACATTTCACTACGCGAATAACATACGATAGATGTACGAGTACATATGAGTATCTTAAAATTCTGTGAAGCATTTTCGAATAATAACAAAAGCACAATAGAATACTCATCCTATTAATTATATACAGAAAAATAATATACGAGTTAAAAGAGAGAGATAAAAAAACATTGTGGCAGTTTTATCAAACACTAGCGCTTTTTCCGCGGCTTTGTTGCGTTTTCCGCCGCGTTTTCTTATTATAAGTTCCCTTTATGTTATTCAAGTCTATTGGAAATTTCATAAAAGTCAAGTCAGTAGTTTTTACATGTAAGAGTATTAGTAGAATATTAGGATAATGGCTTTATGTTGACGCAATCATGCATTCCAGTGATTAGTTTATCAGATTGTTTGACAAATGAAAATTATAGTGTTGTAATGACCGAACGATACGGAAGGTTAAGTCATTACTCATATATTCATGCAAGTGGGTCGTAATATAGGAAGGAATAATATTATTATTTTATAATATGAGCTACTTAACGAATGAAATTTTCAGTTCAATTGATTACATTCAGCTTAACCCCGCCAGTGCCATCGCCACAAACGTTCGTCCGGTTATGATTTATGGCTCCTTGGATGTCTTAATAGCTTGTTCGGCTCACATAAATCATGGGAGCTATTCTTAACTTGCATTCCCTACGTATTAATTTAAGAGATTTTTGGATAGTTTATGTCATAGAAGAGATGAGTGGAATACCTTATTGAGTACACCCTTTGCCTTATGGGCAAGAAAATTAAGGTGGTTGCTGGTATTATTCATTAGATTACTGGTATTATTATCAGGTGGAAAATGTGACCAGTAATCAAAAGATTTCTTTAGTCGTTTGACGTAACGTACGTAAGAACATAACTCCATACTCGCTTAATAAACAACTATTCAAAATCATTAAATTCCAAGTAGTAGAATTAAAATTTCGTAACTCAACACAGACTATTAAAACTTATAATAAAAGAGGGACTTGGACATGACTTTATGACTTACAAACAGCTTAGTTCTGAAGGAAAGTCAAAGTAAGAGCGGGAATTCAATTTTAAATAACCAGATTGAAGTCAAACAACCCCAAGCTCGACCCAGATTTGAACTGGGAATGTCGCTGCAATCACAATTGGATTTGTAAGAAAAACTGGCCGTTTAAGGAAAAGATGTTTGTAAATGAGCGGTAACTGTTATTGTATTGCGCTTTTGGATATTTTACTACATAAAGTAAGGATTTTATTTCAAACGTGTGCTTTACCTGCATTACCCTGTATGTTATTTCAAATTTATGGCAATGATATTATAATGTAAAAAAGAGGTAGATATGTCACTAGTGCGCCGACAATGAAGAGCATAAGAACAGGCAATTGACTGTTCTGCTCGTAGTCACTCCGTCAATATACAAGACGATACGCTCGCTTTTCTGTAGTCTAAAGTGCTTAATATAATAATATGACATACAGCGTTAAAATGCCTTCGTGTATTATACCAATGTGATTGGTGTAGTGAAACAAAAGATAAACGTGTGTGTGCTGTAGCTCTTCTCGGAACAGATTTTTTGGTTGATTTATAAGGTATCCATATATATCTATAATAAGTACTGTATATAACGTATCTATATTTTTTAAACATCATTGGATTTATGGTCTATCTATGGGTTAGAGTTAACAAAAAATCCGTTCAGTAGCTTTTGTGTAAAAGAATAACAAACATTCATACATTCTTACTCACAAACTTTCACATTTATCGTATTAGTAGGAAGTAGGATTCAAATTCACAATTATTTTATTATGTTGGAATTATCAATACACATAATTTTATACATAATTTTTTTGCTTCTACCACCGTTTTGAAAAGGCGATTTGTGATCGACGAGAAAAAATGTCGCAAAGAACGAAATACATAAATAACTTTTTATATTATTCCCTATCATTTAAAGTTTTTATATAAACACTCTTCGAAAGTCAAAATACGCCACGTAGTCTTGGAATGAAAAGTGACTCTAAATACTTGTACTCAGTTACAGAAAACACTTTACAAATAAATGTGATTGAGTATGATGGACTTAATGACAAAATGTTCAGTATCTATTACTCTAAACCGTTCAATTTAAACAACAGGTATCACCCAATAAATAACCTCTAACTTAAATACTCTTTCAATATAGGTACTAGATAGAGCGATAACTATCGCACCGAGTACATTGGACGGTCATATTTTTTGCTCTCAACAACTTGTCGCACACGTATTAACTTTCCGTACCAGAATTTATGTCTGCCTGAATTCCGCAGTGCAGAAAAACTGATAAAATATTGAGAGTTGAAGGAGATGAAATATGGATGAATAACTATGGATGGATCACTGGGAATAGTGTGAAAGGAGCTAATCTCTCAGTTATATCTCTCAGTTAAAATATATAAGCAGTTTATAAACCAATTTTCCTACTAATCATGTGTTTTTATAAATATGAAGCCACTGATTGTGCATTCTCCTAATTGTGCTAAGGCGAAATGTTTTAAGCAACTCTGTATTTCCTTGAAGGAATGCTGGCGAGCATTACTTAACAAGCGATTCATCGTATTTTTCTTGACAAAAACATTTAACAAGTAGAAATGTGCCTCTAATATTATAATGACAGTAACCTTATAAGCACTCCACACTAAAGTACGAACTGATGTAACTGTGACATTTTATATTCGGCATTGTATGTATTCCGGCTATAGCCTAACAGTGTATTATTACTATTACCGGCTATTTCCATTAAAAAAAGTGTAACAGCGAGGTTTACAATCACCCGGTTTCGTCAAAACGATGGTATAGTTATTGAAAACACCAACAGACTACATATAGAACAATTATATTTATATCCGGTATCATATAAACTGTACAAAATTATAAGCTTCCTCCTCGCCAACGATAACTTTTAAACCTTAGCAAAAATAAGCAAGGAACAACCCTATTGTTATCCCTTGATTTCAAACCGCAGTCTCAAGGCTCGACACTTAATTCCGGATAACGGTGTGTTCGGAGAGATTGCTCGCGTTACGCCCGTAAATTGGCCAGGGAGGGGTAACTATCGCTAGTTACCCGCACTTGCCACTGACAGCCATTCACACTAAATTGGTCGCGTACCTTTTATATTTTAACTACATACCGCCCACGGCTTCGCCCGCGGAAGAGTGGTTTCACAATCATTTAAATTTTTATTTAATTGTTTAAATCATCCCGCAGGAACGTATAACTGGAATCAATTATATCCTGTTTTTAAGTCTGTACATCCACACAACGCGAAAGGTTTGCACGTATGGCTCTTCCAAATACCCAAATATTGACACGACCTTTCGCAGTTTCATCCGCGATCATTTACGAATAAGTAGTAAGATGCAGTAAAAGTATGTTTAACTTTTTGGTTCGTATTATTTTAATGTAACTATGATACAACAAACAACAATAACAAACGCTACACACTCATAGAATTCAAACACGACCCGGGAACAAATATTATTATCAAACTAATATCAGCCCCGGCCAGTCACTACCAACTAGGCCACGTGGTCGTCAAGATAGGTATACTTTATTTACACATGGACCAGCCAATAAACACACTCGCTTAAAATAGTTTTTATTAACATTGTACGTAAATTAAAAACTGTAGTGTAGAATACAAAATGATTCAGGTTTTAAAGGTTCTGAAGGCTCAGAATATTAAAAATAGTAACTTTTCCTATTTTCACTTCAGAAAAAGTATGATTTCCGAGAATATCTCAGCCCCAGATTTCGCGGTGCTCGGCACTAAATCCCGGATAACGGTGTGTCGGGAGAGATTGCATAGCTGCTTCCCCGTAAATTGAGGGTTGTAGCACTCCTAAGTACCACTAGTACCGTACACGACAGCCCATTCCAGTAGTTAACCGGCTGTTTACCACTGATTGCTGTTTAGTCTTAAGGATAAATTACATACTCACCGTATTACCGAGCAATGTAAAGGAAATAAGTTTCATTGTTTTCTCAATATTTTTTGTTAACGATCAGTAAGGTAATTTAGAGCTTACCCAGAGGTTCAGTATCATGGTCTTGATCGGTAAAAGGCAATTCGAATCCACCCAATAATTTTGAAAGTTATATATATGTACTTAAAATTAAACTATCACTCATACAGGACAGATTAAAAGATCACAAAAAAAAACCTTTTCTAAATTTTGTTAAAGTAGCTGACAAAGTTACTGGCGATCCACCAAATGGTAGGTAAGTGGCCATCATCGTCCATTCACATAAGTAAAGAAAAAAGAGAGAGTAAGAAAGAAAAATTACTTTACTAGATTTACCTCTGCTAATCCACAGTTTTGGTTAGGATGGAGGATTTCGTAAATAATAAACTTTCATTTAAACAGAAGATAGCGGGCGTCCGCTGGATTCAAAAGGCTCAGGACCAGAATGGCGCAGGATAGGGGAGGCCTATGTCCAGCAATGGACTTCCAAGGGCTGATGGATGGATGGAACAGTTTTTGTCCTTGATATTTTGTCCACTGTATGGTAAAACGTGGTCAAGGTCAGCATAGAGAACCAGGGCCTGAAGAAGATTCGTTTGACAGAAAGGCGGACTTTATAGAATATTATACCTTTGTATATCTTTTTCATAATTATAAGATTATGTAAAATTCGGAAACTTAAAACTCACCAACACTAGAAATAATCTTGGAGCACTCCTTACTGAAACAAAAAGAAAATAACGTTATTTTCCCTTCGGAGCATAATGTACAAAACGCAAAATGAACACAACTCGCAAAATGTACAAATCGCAAAATGTACAAAACGCAAAATGTACAAAACGCAGAATGAACACAACACGCAAAATGTATAAATTTTCACGTCAAAAAATATATAACTGATTAAGTATTAGCCGTTTCTTGGTGGGCATAAAATAAGTAATGTAAGTCAGTGTTATAAGACTGAAAAGTTTTAAATAGTCGTGAAATAAATTAAAAAAAAACATTTTACGACGTAGCCTTATTTTTATCTTCAAAGATACTCGAAAAGCTCAGATATTTAAGGTAGCGGCACCTATCGGCGGCACACTATCATCTAATTTACGGTCACATAACGCCGCAATCTCCCCGACACACCGTTATCCCCGAGTTAAGTGGGAGCTCTTCGCAAAAATTAACATTTAAGATAGTTAATAGTATCAGGCATTAATTTGCGGAAATCCGCTGCTATTAAGTTGATATTACTCTACTGCTGCAAACTGTGAACACATGCAGGCATATTTCATACTTTCGTTGCGACTTTATGACCTCTTATATGTAAAAAATCAGCTTTTTGAGGAAATCGATAAAAATCGATAAAGTTTTGTTTAGCAAGCACATAGGTGATTTTGAATTTGGTGAATAAATTACCATGGAAACGCACGTACACACATGAGAGTTTTTGAATTCGATAGTGCTTCAAAATGTAGAATCGTTTGACGTAAAAAAGTGATTTTGCCAAAAGTGGCACAAAACACTTAAGAGGTCAAGTCGCAACGACGATACGTTGTTTTTGACGCTCATTTTTTTGAAAACTTTCCTACCTATCTACGTACTGTCACCCTTTTAAAACTACCACTACTCCATTTTTTTAGTCGAGTCTAAAGTGGTAAACAATAATGGCCGACTTCTAATGTCAATTTGCCAAAGACAATATTCACGATTGAATAAGGTTTGGAACCATCGAATTAAAATCGATTAACTGTTAACAAATACAATTAATTGAATCAAATTATATTTTTATATATAATTATACTTTTAAAATAGATAAATTTAAATTAAATCTTTCATATTTCATAAATAAATGATACAAGATATTGAAAAAAAATTTATTCAGCGAATTAAGTTCATTATTGCCGTCTGATTCTGGCAAGTATATAATGAAACTTGGAGTCGGTTTATCTGATACAGCGACTAAATTTCATTGTCTATTAAAAAAATTACTATTTCAATTGATAAGTACCTACTTAAATATTTCTGTTTAAAACTATTTGCCATGATACGAATGAAAAATCATTCTCATTGTAACTTTGAGCAATAGAAAGAGATAAAAATAACATTACACAGTTTTAAAAATATGTCTTTAATTTTTCAAGCGTAAAGTTAAAATATTATTATATCGATCAAGAAATCATTTAAACGATTTAGAAAATCGATTTGTCTTTCAATCCTTACGAATCAACGACAATCTGAAGCTCCTAGCTGTCAAATTGTCAGCGATATATTGTTTCCTGTGCAAAGAAGTTTTGACAATGTTTCGTGTTTTAGAAAAGTTTAAGTGATTAAACGGTGAATTTAATGAAGTTTCAGTGTGGTATCAATAGTTGTTTGTGTAATAAATATATCTTTAAGGTATACAACTCTCAAAGCGTGTGCGTATCGTGAAACTAGTAAGATTTCCGTATGACTGTGTTTTGTTTATCAGTTTGGTCTCCGCCAAAAAAATGGACTATAATCGTTTTATAACGTGATTTGGTAGCAATGTTGCAGAGCTGCATGAATGATAGAGTTCAATAGTTTAGTTTATTAGCAATTACTAGTGCATTAACGCCTCAACTCAGAGTCACTAACGTTTACTTTAATCGCACCTTAGTAAAGAATCACCATACAAATTCTGTGCTAAGGAGCGATTTAAGTTACCGTTAGTGACTCTGAGTTGGGTTACTAAGGAGCGATTAAAGTAGCCATTAGTGACTCTGAGTTGGGACGTAAGATCTCTAGTACTGCCCTCCTAATGATGCAGAGTAGGTACTCGTGGATTAATATGTTGCCCGAAGCCCTCTGATATGGTTTAAAGACTTTACCTGGACCGAAGTTTTACCCTCAGAAGTATAAAAGCACTCACGTACTCAAACCTGTTTTAACAAAGTAAAAATAAATAAAGCTAGCCTAATAATTAAAGAATCCATTCCACGTTTAGCAATAAGGAAAAGCCACATTTTCCCGTTTATATAGAAGCTAAGTAAGTGCCATATAGAAATATACGTACAGGAAAATATTTTGCCAAGTTATTTCACAATATTTCCATATGGTATTTGTTTAGTGGAGAATAACAAGTGTGTATAATTTATTACCTATGTATAACCAATTAGGTGTTCTTCCCTCTTCCTATGTGCGGTATTCGGATATGATTCGGATCGCTTGGGTGAGTATTATACCCGATAGTGATGTTTCACTGTCCGCCCGGCCGGATTAGTGCATCTGTAATCCTATTATGCGTATAATACGATACGATTAATTGAGTAAGTCCTAACACTTGATCGTTGTGGATTGATATAGGTACGTATGAATTAATGTTACCTATTCGAGGTAATTAATAACATTACTAACACTGTCAATTGTATAAGTATACAGTTGCCTAGAGAGGCAACAGATAATTAAGGGGTTACAAGATACCTTTTTACCCGACTGCGCGACGCAAGGGAGGGTAATGTGTTTATTAGTCTATCTTTTCATGTACATATGTTTGTTCCTATTTGGTGTTGTAGAACTCAAACGCGTTGACCGATTTTGGTCACTAAAGACATGATGACTATTAATCCTTCTATTTTGTAGTTGCACAGAAGACATAATAGTACTTATGGTAGTTATTCAGTATTACTTTTAACAGCATTCTAAACTACTAGACTTGTTTTTTTCTTTTTATCTGTAGTTTATTTTACGCAGTCAGGTTTTTTTTTTTAATTAATTTTTTTATTAGATTTAGTGACTTATCTGTCATACATTGCTAAACTACTATAGGGTCCAATGATGGTTGGTTCTGACTCAAAGATGAATAATGTTATTGTAAAGTTTATATAAGAGTGTTAAAGTCTAAAGAGGAGACTGGTATTTTCTAGTAGTTTCTGAGTTTATCGCGTTCATACAGAAAGACAGACACGCTGCCGGGGGACTTCATTTTATTATCCCTAATATGTATTGTACAGAATCTATACATCTATAATATAAATGATACTATTAGTCTATTTTTTAACAGTACGCAATAATTATGAGACTCTACCATGGTTTGCTGCAACATAACGTCAAAATTAGTTACAAATTATCACTTGCACACATTTTACCGTCCATTTTACAAGTTAAATTATTCAAAACGCCATCACTGAGAGCATGACTTCTACTTTTTCAGATAATTTTACGAACGACAACAACGCCCTCTGGAAAGTCAATTTGCGTCTTCCACTTTGACGGTTAATAAAAGCGCTGATAGAGAGTGGATCTGAATTGCTAATGTTATTTTTCTTTAAATTACTCCGCTGTGGCACAGATTAAGCGTCCATTATATTCAAAGACCTGTAAGCCTACGATGACATCCGGGAGTAAGATTGGTCTTTTAGAGTTCCGCAAACAATATAAACGTTTTTAGGGTTCTGTAGTACCCATACCCGTAGTTTACTCGTATTTATGTCCATCCGTCCGTCTATCAACAGCTTAGCTTGGAGATTCTTAATACGTATTAGAAAGCTGTTATTTACTCGTACGTATAGTATTGATAGATAGATACTCACTAAACCTACTGCGGGCGTATGAGTGTGTAAGCGTTTAATATTATTATTTACTTACGCGGGCAAAGTGGAAGAATAAATTCTTTAAAGTTTTTTAGGGTAAAGTATTTTTGTTGTTCTACACTTAACCAGTTTTTATGTAAATAAATATTTGACAACCACCTGATTGTAAGTGGTCACTGGCGTTTGTACTCTGTACACACTGTTAAAGGCTTTTTCGCTACACTCTATTTAATCACGATAAAACAACCCTTTAATATTCAAATATTGTTTTCATTATAGACATCTTATTGGGTCGTCAGCGTAATCTTCCATTATGATTATACAGTAAGCTCGTCAATTTACTGAAGTAATAAAAAACACGGAAGAGCTTTAAGGGCTTCCGCTGAGTACTGCTCGATCGGAATAATCAATCGCAATTATGAGTTCGGATTTAGAAGAATCATTTTAGAAGAATTAGTTGCTGAAAATGCTGAAGAATGACATTTGTTCACGGTATAGTTTGTAATTTGTATATCGCCCAGACATTTTGTTTGCCGTTCATATTGTCCACATAGGTAAAATCTGTCCGTTACACGTTCTAATTAGACTATTTGTGATTCTTATTATGTATACTAATAATTTCCTTCACTACTTTTAAATTTGTATACCAGACATTTTGTTTGCCGTTCATATTGTCCACATAGGTAAAATCTGTCCGTTACACGTTCTAATTAGACTATTTGTGATTCTTATTATGTATACTAATAATTTCCTTCACTACTTTTAAACGTTAAACGTACGTTAAAACTTAGCTTAGGGTTATTTCCTAATGTGTGTAGGTATTTTATTATAATGTCTCCTACTTATTGAAGTGAAAACTTCTTTAGTACGGGGGTGATTTGAAATTCGATGAAACAAAACTGTCCAGTAAAAAGAGACAGACACATAAATTCTAAAGTGAGATAGGAAGCATTGTACAGGGGTAGGGGAGTTGAGTTGAGTAGAGTGGAGTGGAGTGGAGTGGAGTGGAGTGGAGGGGAGGGGAGGGGAGTGGAGTGGAGTGGAGTGGAGTTGAGTGGAGTTGAGTGGAGTTGAGTGGAGTTGAGTGGAGTTGAGTGGAGTTGAGTGGAGTTGAGTGGAGTTGAGTGGAGTTGAGTGGAGTTGAGTGGAGTTGAGTGGAGTTGAGTGGAGTTGAGTGGAGTTGAGTGGAGTTGAGTGGAGTTGAGTGGAGTTGAGTGGAGTTGAGTGGAGTTGAGTGGAGTTGAGTGGAGTTGAGTGAAGTTGAGTGGAGTTGAGTGGAGTTGAGTGGAGTTGAGTGGAGTTGAGTGGAGTTGAGTGGAGTTGAGTGGAGTTGAGTGGAGTGGAGTGGGATCTTGAAAAAAAAATTTTTGAAGGTTTCACTTCTACCACGTGTGAATTGCACACATTTTAATTTTTACTAATGTGTCGCAGCCAAGTATAAATATTTTTTTATCTTCATCTTCATAAATAATAACAAAATGTGAATGTAAAAAGAAAAGCTACCATACGCTCCTTTTGCGTCGGTTTCTTCGCCACGGTTTGCCAATTTCGCTTGTCTGGAATGTAACGTCAACGATGAAAGGGTTAATTTCGTTCGGCGAATTTTTATCAAGAACAATAGAAAGGTATACATTTTTAGTCACGTAGCTTCTGTTCCGCCTCTAGCGATAAACTTTAAGATTTTTATATGGATTTTCTTATGTTGAAATGTTTTAAATTACTTTTTTTATGTAAACAGCGTTGAAAATACGATAGTTGGAAAGATGGTATTAAAGCAGTCCATAAACCTCAGAAACACCAAAGAAATCATCGACAAATGGTCAAAAAGAAGTAGGAATTCTCTCGTTACTAGCATTTTTATGGAATACGCAAGCAGACGAGCAGACGGGCTACCTGATGGTAAGCAGTCACCGTCGCCCATGGACACTCGCAACACCAGAGGCGCCACCAGTGCGCTGCCGGCTAAGAAGGAAGTGATGGACCCGCTTTTTGAAGGTCCCTATATCGTAGCACTGTGGGAATACCGTCGGTGGTAGTTCATTCCACAGTTTACACGTACGCGGTAGGAAATGTCGTGTAAATCTTACCGTGGACGAATGCCAGGTATCGATATGGTGTTTGTGAAACATGGCATAGGACAACAACCTATGTTCGGATGTGAAAAACTGCTTTGCTCTATTGAGCACACCTTTTCTTTGAGGCTAGTGATCGGCCTTAACTTCCATGTAGTCCCTAAAATGGACTTCATTCGTAATTCGCAATAAATTCAACTTGGAGATGTTTAGGGGAACGTTCTGAAAGTGTGGTGCCACGATAAATGGGGATTTCTTTGCGTTTAATGCGCAAACTTGTGTCTTTGAGGGTTTAAGTTGGACTAAATTTAGTCTGCCCCATTCTGAGACCCGCTCGAGAGATGCAAACCATAAATCGAGGCATACGAACCAAAATACATACGTAAAAACTTATCATACAGTTGGTTCTAAAAGGAATTTGGTATCTGTAAAGGCAAGCAGATAACCCTTTAATCTATTTTATACATATAAGAGATGAACACCCGCCGTGCGTCAGGTTGTTTGATGGTACACAACAACGTAAACAACTTATGTTACAGATTAAAAGAGGCAATAAATTATCTGTTTCGTTTTTTAATAATTAAAAGTTCCGAAAATATAAAATAAGATCCACTAGTACACAATAAGCTGTGGCTTATTAAATTATCGGGTAGTTTTTTCCTAGTAATAAATAATATGATTTCTGATAGAAATCAAGATCTTTTTGAGTATATCAGTCTCTCGCTCATTCGCTGATAGTGAAACGGGCTGAGCCAGAGTTTCACATTCGTCAACGCTAAAATGTTCGTGTGGTTTTCTCGATGAAGGCGATTTTTTGTTAGTTTTTTACCTTTTTGACCTGCTTCACGCGAGCGTAGGACCCTCGGGATGGAGTGACACGGGCGTTGAATTGAACTGATTTACTTCATTACTATTTTTATTTTATTTTATGCTTACGGTTGGTAATTGTTATTTTTTTCTTGGTAAAATTCAGATTTTCAAACATGAACTGATTTACTTCACATTTACAACAAACATTCCTTCCTTAATGGATAACGTATTTCCCAATTTTTCAATATTTTGGAAGGAAAAAACAAAATAAACAATTTTCCACTTTTGAAAAACCTTTCTATAAAGCAAAGCGAGATCAGGATTATTAGGACAGGAAATAAAAAGTCTGACTTAAATTCAAAAATCGCGCCCTTATTACCTCGAAAATGTTATTATATTAAACGCCGCCGTTTATTCTTTTCCTATATTCTATGAATAGGCACTTTTAGTTATCGCTACCTCACCAAACTCCAGAGTATATATAATCACGTACTCACCAGATAGAGACTTTCAGTTGGAACCCAAACTTTGTATCCATCCGATACAAACTTTAACTAAGTACGTGCCTCCCTTTCATGTTCTATGAACGCTAGTGGGTACCCGCAACTTCGTTTCAGTCAGTTTCAGTGGATTTGAGTTATACCAATTTTTATACGTATTTCATAAGTTGGGATATATGTACTATTCTACACGGATAATTATTTGATTGCATTCTGCATAGCTTCAAAATAAGGCAAAGTATCGGATTTTTAGTACCAAAGTTTTCCGATATCAGATTAATGGCTCAGGACCTACCCTTTACTCTGAAGCAAGGAGCGTCACATTGGTATGGTTCACTGGCAAGTCTTAGGGTGAGATCAATGAACTCAAGATTATCCGAACAAAAATAATACCCCTGGATCAACCTTAATGTTAGCTTTTTTAAATGACTTTTTAATTTTTTAGTATTAACAAAGTGTTTCATCTAGTACATTTGACTGTTTTCTGAGCATTTTTTTATATCTTATAAGTTAATGCTTGACTACAATCCCACCTGATAGTAAGTGGCGATGTAGTCATGGGTGGTAAAAGGCATTACATTATAGTACAAGTCTAATGCCTCAACTCAGAGTCACTAACGGTTACTTAAATCGCTCCTTAGTAGAGAATTTATATTGTGATTATCTTCTCAGGAGCGACTTAAGTAATCGTTAATGCTTCTGAGTTGGGATGTAAGTGATTTATTATTTGGCGATTAGTGCTAATTAAGTATGGTAATTAGGGTAACATAAATTACGGCTAATATCTTACGCCCCAACTCAGAGGCACTAACGGTTACTTAAATCGCTCCTTAGTACAGAATTAGTATGGTGATTCTTTACTAAGGAGCGATTTAAGTAACCGTTAGTGACTCTGAGTTTGGGCGATAGTCAGCCAGTCCAACAACATTATGAAGAACTTTGTATAGTGCAAATAATTTTATAACACAATAAATAACATATTATTATAACATTGTGTATACATAGGCACTTGCATGCGGTTAACGATATGGTTTTACAAGCCCTTCAAAAGCCTCACACATAATCATGATCGACTTTCTCTCAATATGGAAACGACAGCAAAAAGTTTTGAAATGTCATTTTCTCTAATGACTGAGTGCGGGAAGTACAGGAAGGGAAAAAAGATATCGAGAGAAATTCTGGAATTGCTACACGTTCAGGAAGTACCGAATGGCACGTTTCAAGTTCGAAAAGAAAAAGGAAAGAGAATATATTAAATTTAATTTAATATTAAATGAATATGAAAGCGGTGTAATGTGAAGTGTTTTGCAAATTATTTGGCTTGCTTGCTGCATGCATCAATGCTGGTGTTGTGTGTGGAAATTACAGTCAACCATCAAATGACCACGCAAACAACACATGAACAAACATGTCTGCCCTGGGAATCGAACCCTTTCCTTCACAAGCGGGGTCACTGCCGAATAGGCTGAGATGTCGTCAATTTATAAAATACGAGTAACCGCCCTGGCTTTGCTTCGGTTTTCTTATTTTTTTACACCTTGGGTTACATTATTAGAGTTTTATTATGGATCCCTAAATTTTTTGAAAATATAATAAAGCCTATGTCACCTGGCAGTGTAGCTTCCAAACTGTGAAAGAATTTTTCAAATCGGTTCTGTAGTTTCGGAGCCTATTTAATCAAATCTTTCCTCTTTATAATATTAGTATACATTATTATAATTTCTGGTTTGGTGGTCAATTGGTGTGCAAATTCTAAGATAATAGTGGTTTATTTATTTACGTGGTTTATATCTATACTAATATAATGTTATAAAGCTGAAGAACTTTTTTGTTTGTTACAAGGCGCTTATATGTGGAACTGGCTATCGGATTCTAAAAAATATTTTTGCGTCTGATAGCCACATTCATTAGTAAGGCTATAGGTTATAAATCAAAATCTCCTCCCACGAAGGAAACGAGTAGGTACTTACAAGAAATAAAATTATGTACCAACATACATACCAACTCCAACACGTGTTTTGCTCTAAAACGGAGCCTTCAGCTTAAGTTAATTCTACAATGGTTACTCGCATTTTTTTGCCGACGCTTCCTGTCACGGAATAATTTATCTATTCCCTGGTACGCGGTTTTAAACCTGTCAAAACTGCGGTTGCGAAGGGCCGCAGTTATCATGAGCGAATGTACTCCTACTGCTACGAATATGTAGGTACCCAACTGATCCGCGGCGGTGCCAAACCACACATTTGGACTGCCCAGTGTGTACATACGCACTGCGAAAATTACACAACGTTTATGAATAAAATGTTAGCAAGGTTGTTTAACGTGCTTGCGTCACGTAAAACTATTCACAGACAGTTTTATATTTTAAAGCTTACCATGGTAATCTAAATAAGCAACAAAAACGATTATTATTACCCTACATATTTTATTTGGTTACAAAACTATTTTAATTACTTGACATTAGTATGACTTAACTTCTAGTTGTAGCACAAACATGTATACCCAGAGAGTTGTAGCCTATTCTTATTATTAAATCTATTGATATGTCCGCCTAATTTAAGCAAGTTCATCTTAAAGCCAGTCTATGCTGCTATGCGTCTTTGCTAAATGCATCTGATCTATTATTTTAACAATACAATCCATTTAGGTACTCGTGATTTTATCCATAAGTAGATATCGCATAATGTTTAACATTTCCTTATCAACTCATAGAGCAAATTGTATCTAATATTGTTTGCATCCGACCAAATAAAATAATTACTTTAAAAATTGAACTGCACATTATTAATAATAAATTAAGAACCTTCAATTTTTTGTGCCGTCAGTATGTTATGCGATTTCAGGAATAATAAGTACTCTATGTATTTCCAGTTCATATTTTACCTCAAATTTCAAGAAAATCCATGTTTGCGTGAAAGAGCAACAAAAATCTAACGAAGAATGTCTATGTGCTCATAAATTTTACTCACTTACTTATTTTTATTATGCAATAAAAATAATTCACTTATAACAGCACCCACGTCCTCATAATATAACCAATAAATTCAAAGTACTTTAAACGTTATAGATATCACATACATCAAAATTATTCATTTTAGAAATGGTACGTATCGAGCGTTTACTGAATACCTCCCCGAGTGGGAATGTCTGAATTTAATGGGAAATATAATTAATGCCTACATTTCGCATGGCTGTTACTAAATGGAGAATTAGTGTTTTAGGTTAATTGTACTGCCAAAATTACGGAGCGGCAAATCGTTTCGCAAATTTATTTTTAACGTCGTAAATTTATACTTTGCAGTATTATGGGATTTTGCTGAATGTGTGCCTTTTTAATGAGATGGAAGGAATAAATGTGCATGCAGTCTGCGCAGACAACTAGAAACTGCTATTCATAGACAATTCTATTGCAATCAACACGAAAACCAATTGGAAATAGTTATATATTTTTTGTCAACAAACTTAAGTAGATAGCATTATTAAAATGCGAAATTTTCATTTGTTATATATTTAATATATTATTCATCTTATATTTAATATTAAATCTGTTGAGCTGAGCGAATTTTCCTTTGTTTACACATAATGCCTTTCACAGCGTGATATATTTAGATTAAACTTTTGAGAACTATTTTCAAAACGTTCATGTAAAATTAGCGCTCGCTTCAAGTCACTTCTAGTAAAATCTTTAGTAACTTATCTCTTGTCTTATAAAATACTATATCTAACTGTATCTCATAAAAGAAGCATTATGGAATATGATGAGTCCCTTTCGTAACTAACGACAAAACTCATTTAGTTAACTATAACAAAGTTGTTAGTTAAGAGAATAAAGTGTCGAAGCTTCGATGTTCTGCCAGCGTTATAAGGATTTTTATTTCCTACTCTCAAAACCTTGTGAAAGGGATTCCACTGAGGAATCCGTTAAATGTATCATACGGTATGTATAGTTTACTGTTGCGAAATAATTGGTATCTTTACATATTTCTTGTAATTTTCTACCGGCTTCTTTATCGGAATGAAATGTAACATCATTCATTTAGTCCCAGTCTACTTCACTGAAACAAAAACTACAGCAAGATGCAAGATAGCGTAAGGCACAAATCACAATCTGGAATACATCCAACATTGGCTTACGAGTTGCGAGTAGGCGTTGCTCACAATAAGCAAAATAGTATTGTAGTTGTAACAAAACGAACAGGTTCCGTGTATCATAACTAGTGATCAACCGAGTTAATAAGCTTGTGAGTAAGGATGCGATTGTAAGTTGAATACAACAATTGGTTAAAATTCTTAAGCGGTTACCCCGGATGCTTTTTAGTGTTAAAAGATAACCAGTAGACGAACGACCTGATGATATTATGTATGTATGTATGAGTGGTCAGCGTCGCCAAAGGTTGCGTCAGTTGCTTCATCAGTTGCTTCAGATGCATCAGCAATGCTTTACCTTCTAAGAAAGAAGAGAGAAGAAATAAATTACTGTGTCAAGCTCCCAGCCTGAAGATGACAAGTCGTTTGGCGGCAGAAGTAAGTTGATAGCAGCTAGCGGCAGGCTTCACGAATTGATAAAACATGGTGTTAACCCAACTCAAAACTTCTAACAATTCGCGATGAAGCAGCGTATTACATTAGCATACCTGAGAGTTCCCTACGATGTTCTCAAAAGTATAGAACCCTGCCAATTCCCACTTAGCCTACGTGACCGCTAAATTCTTGACTTGTTGAGTTAAGTTTCCATCTTCAGCAATTATATCTATGTGAAAGACGACTTGAGACCCGCTAGGGGTTTTTGTTGAAGAATGATTACTTATTAAGTTAGTATTAGTCTACTTTGCAACAATCCGCGGTTAAAATGTATAATAGTATACACTTTAAGACATGCGTGGTTGGTTCCTTTCCTTTTCTTTTTTCTTTTATAGCCAGCAATGCATCAGTGACGCCTTTGGTGCCGCTGATGTATAGGGGCGACGATAGCCGCTTACCATGAGTTGGATCATTTTTCTGTTATTTCCCTTAAAAATAAAATACTTGCAAGACTATTGAAAAAATAATATTTTTTTAAGACCCAAGTGATGGCCTGATTGCAGTGAACGTTGTTTATTAGTTCATTGGCTGAATAATAGTCTGAAATGACTGTCATTGTGGCAATATAAAATTAACAATAAAAAATGTAATCAATAATAATATGTAATCATAAACTAATGAATACATATTTGTAGAGGTACATTCTGAAACAGACTTAACTGAAGCAACGCTAAAGGGTTCACGATACAAAAGATTGTACGTAAGAAAATTTGTCAGACAGCCTTGGTACAAAGGCACATAAATACGAAACATAAATTCAGAACTTAATACAATTCTAGAAGAAGGCAGCGTTTGTAAGTCAAATGTGAAAACAGATTTAAGACGCTGGCGGGGTTGCGTAAGATGATAAAAGGCAGAGATACGGCGAAGTTTCGACAGAAAATCCCTGTACAAAGCAATAAGCAAATGAATTGTGAGCTTTATATAATTTCAAGCGACTCGGGCGGACGAGCTAGATACGGAAGTTCGTAATTGAATTTTTAAGGAGAACCTTTCCTACGAATTATTATAAGATATTTACTCGTAACGATCCGAGTTGTTTTGTATTTCCTTATTACTTATTTCAGAGAATAGCAGACAGGGTCCGTGAAATTTAAAAAGAATCAACCAAGAAATACTTAACGCTACAGCCTTATAGGGTGTATAGGCCTTATAGCAGTACTTCACACCGAGGCAGATTTTAACATTGCATAAAGCTCAGGTTCGCCCATGTAAGTACTGCTGTCACTTTAGGGCTGGGGCCGCCAAATGGCACCATTCAGCCTTGGATTCGATGGTGAGGCGTACAATGAGGCTCTTAGATCTACAATTTTGAGATTCCCCCATCCCTATTCCTCCATCGAACAACTATAAATTAAATATTCTATCATCGAGAGAACTATAAACAAAATCGATGTGTTAAAGAACTTATTGATAACTCCTTGAAAATTTATGAACCGTTAACTTTGTATGACTCGCAGAGTTGAATAGTTCAGTCGTCCCGCAAGACTGGCTCGCAAACATTTCACAATGGCGTGGAAATTTGATAGCGCGATTAAAAACTTTGTACAATGAGGGCGCAAATTTGGAGAGTTGACGAGTTCAGTAATTATTGCCTCAGTGGTTCCTCTGACGTAATAATTCGCCAGACAATGGCTAGTTCATTTTATGTTGTGTTTTTAACATCGATTTTTTATATTAGATTGGCTGTACTTTTTCCACTAGAGAAATGATTCGTTTCTACTGAAATAAAGGAGTATTAGTGTAGTTTATCTATGTCTTCATTTAACACGATTTACTTCGTTGTATTCACCCACATAAATCCAGATAAATTGGCTGATGAAAATTTTTTCAATATGTTTATTAAATTTAAATTTTGTAAACAAGACAATTTATTAAGAAAAAAGTGTTTTTATAATTTTTAAAACGTATTGGAATATACCTACTTATGTTTTGGCAAAGTTGCTACAGTAATTTTGATGCTGTATTCTGTCAATGTTGATGTTTACAATGAAAGATTTTAAAAATTTTGAAATACTGCCATAGAAATAATAGCCGTATTAGATTATCAAAGGTCATGTGCTATAAAATATTATAAGTATGGCAATTATTTTTTGGAAGTAATTTACAATACTTCATTGAAAAACATTGAATGACGTCAGGATGCTATGCCCTTAGTGGCCAAAATATAATTTGTATTTTACATATTATAGGGCAGCTATATATAGTTAGAACTGCAGCCTCATTTCGATAGTAATAGATTTTTAAATCTACCTATAACAGTATACCTAGCAGTATATGCTGGCGTAACATTTCAACACCAGAAACGAATGGCCTACTTCTAAGACAAAAGAAATAAAATTCGTAACAAAAATTATGAAAGATATACGAGCAGATAATATTGTAGTATTGTACGGATTTCAACAATCACAGCTGAAAAATACAAAAAAGGCGAAGCAATTTCGATAAAACACTCAATATCGTGGAACTACAATCAAGGGAGCAATTAACTACGACTCCTAACGATTCTCATGTATTAAAAAACATTTAAAAGCCATTACAAACAAAACCATCGACTTTGCATCGCGGTTATGGATATGAATAAATGAAACATTCCGGGTAAAACGCAGTGAATGAATTATTATTTACATAGAGGTTTACATACTTTGATTGTACGGTTTAATACTAACAGTAATGACGACCCGTGTGGCGCAATGGTTACCATGCCAGATAGCCGCACCAAGGGTCCTGGGTTCGATTCCCAGCGAGGCGGAAATTTAAATGATGAGTTTGAATTTCTGTTCTCGGTCTGGGTGTGAATGTCCTTGTCTAGTGTGTTGTCCATGGCACCCGCGACACAGGGAATCCTAGTGTGGGGCTATGAGTGTGAAGCGTTATTATTATTATCATTAATCCCACACCGGATGCTTGTCGTAAGAACCGACTAAATCCGGCCCTCTGGTGGTAGGGCCCTTCAGAGGTATTATAGTGGTAATATTGATTTTAATAGTTCATGAATACCATTATTAGATATTTCTCCGTGGGATCTGTCTGAACAACCGCCAAACGACTTGTGTTGAGACTGTGAGAAGCAGTTCTTCCTTTGAAGATAGATTTTGCGTGTTTCCATGATCCACGTATAAACTTCCACTTCATTTTCAGTTGCCAACGCGTCGGTGATTCCTATGGTACTTTCTTCATGGGCGATGATAACCGATATAATTCTTGACAAAAATAACCGACTTTATCTCGCTCAAATTTAACTGGGACTACATGACAAGCACCAGCTTTCGATTAAAAAAAAGAATCATCAAAATTGGTTCACCCAGCCAGGTTTTGAGGTAACACACCTAAAAAAATACACTCGAATTGAATATCTCCTCCTTTTTTGAAGTCGGTTAAAAATTGTTTGCCAGTGATTTACACAAAATACGATATATAGGTTGTGTGCAGTATACATTATAATAATAGTAATTTTATTATAAATGCTGCACTGATTATAGTGTAGATACACTGTCAACGGTCGCGTGGTTGAAACTCGTATTCTATAATCAAATACGACATTTTGCAATTGATTTTTTCGCGTGACTGCATTGTAATGGCGTATTGTCGTATGTTATTATTAGACAGTTGGGCTGCGGAAGTCCTGCTGATAACCACCCATAACTATTGATGATTGGATGAATTTGTTATTATCCCTGTGCTGTAATAGCTGGTTAATGTTATTTTGTTATGTCAAAAATAAATTGTCATCAAAATTAAAATACAATATGATTTCAAACTTAACTCATCATGGACTGAACACATTTTTATTATAATACGGGTATTCACGATATATACCTATTTTATACACCGATATTTCGACCCCGTTGCATGGATCGTGGTCACGGCTAGACTCACAGGCGTTGAGACGGGTTCATTCTTACAAACGGTTTGGTTCATTCTTACAAACAATCTCCCTAGCTCGTAGTGATTCATGTTGAACAACGGACCCAGCGACTCAGAACCTATACGATAGATCGTCCGTTGTTCAACATGAATCACTACGAGCTAGGGAGATTGTTTGTAAGTGTTTGTGACTTTACTTGTATTTTGTTGTTTTTCTAATATAATTGTTTTACGGACGATGAAAATTGAAACGAACTTGTAACTCTCTTGATATTTTATTTTCTTGTGACATACATGACTTGAATTGACAATTGCATTTTTTATGAAAAATAATAACAAAATTAGTATGAAGGTTTTTATGACATCTTAAATGAATCGGACAGTAAGAATGGATGAAACCCGGTCTCAACGCCATTTAAAATCAGCTTTTGACATAAAAAGATCGGGAATAACTGAAAATTATTCTCGTCCATTATACTTAAACACCAACTGTGATGATAAACGTGATACAATCGCATAACTGACAATCGGCATTCATTCCCAGTATCTACCAGCATAATGCGAAATTCATACAATTTAAATTACGCACCGTATTGCCGCGACAGAGCGAAAAATACCCTCCCGATGGCTGCCACCGAGCTATAAATTTGCTTATTACAAGGAAAACTTTATGTGTACAAATTTCCCGTACGAGCGAGCGATGTTGTTATTATTTTTTTGTAAATGTAAATTTGATTTCCGTTGTCGCATCGGTTTATACGAGGTTTGCACTGATACACATGTTATCAGCGCTGCATAATAATATGTTGCCGTGTTTACGTTCAATGTCGTGGTAAATTAAAATCCAGGGAAAAAATGATGTTTGCTTTTATTCATGTTTTGATTTGATTCAGTTTGTCATAGTGAAAAAACTGGATGACAAATAAAATGATTCAGAAATGGAAAATATTATTTTAAAATTATATGTGACGAATTGATATGAGAATACACAAGTTACAAAACACAAAATAATATGGGACCATGCCCATGAAAAATACCGTAACATAACAAATCTGATTTTGTAGTACAGTTGACAAATTAATTAAGTATGCAGGGCATGATTGTAAGGTAGTAGCCGGGGTTTTTAGGGTTATCCGAAAATAAAACGTGAATTCCTTCAGCAAGGCGAGTATATTATCTTACAACTTCGTAATCACAAGTGAGTTCATCTGCCCATTGACAGGGCTTTTATACCAATATGGCTTAGATCAATTACAATCCAAAAACTACTTAATAGAAACTTAAACTATTATTAAAAGTACAATATATTTTATTAATTCTTTTTCATATTTTAATTAACATATTTTTACACAAAACAATTGTTAAGTATAATCTAAAGTAACTTCCGTCTATTGCGAAAATATATCACAAAATTATCTTGAGTTGACAACATCCGGTGACAGTTGAAAATATGCAAGCGTCCATTGACAGTTAACCGTGTTGTTTGGTATACAATTCTATTAGTGACTAGTTGATCTGTTAATCTTACAGGTAATGTAATAATTAATAATCTTACATTCGGCCTTCCTGACAATATTTGTTTGTCCTCAAACAATCTTGAATCAATTTATAAGAATAACAATTAGATATTATGATCTATTTGATACTTGGAAATGTTCATCAAGTTTATATATTTTAGAAACATAACAACATATTAATAATAAATAATATATAACTTATTAGTGAGAAATATCATCCAGTTCTAAATTCAATTACAACAATAACTTGATCCTGGGAAATATCGTCCAGTTATATAGTAATAATAAAAAGTTTATAGAAAAATATACCTGTGTCCAATAGGGAACTTCATCTATTGGCAAAACATTAATTGATTGCTGGGAAATATCATCCAGTAAAATAAAATCAATTAGTGTATTACTAGGAAAATTCATCTAGTAATAAAATAAAACAAAATAAATAAATAAAAGTAATAATAGCAATAATTGATTACTGGGAAATATCATCCACTAAAATATAATAATCAATTAGTATTTTACTAGGAAACTTCATCTAGTATAAGAATAAAAAGAACAAATTTACTAGGAAAAATCATCTAACTAGTAACTTTTTAATAAAATAAATAAATTATTCTTCTAAATCACTATCAGTACTTTCATCATTAACATGTGTATTAATCCATGGTTGTATTTGATCTACTGCCCATACATTACAATATTTCTTATTTCCTATATTGGATCCAGGTATACTGGATACTTCATACCGATCGTTTTCAAGTACTTTAGAAATTCTATAGGGGCCTGAAAATACTGGTAACAATTTTTTACTCTTGCCATCATTAGTATTTATCTGCTTTCTAACCTTTACTAAATCACCAATTGAGTAGATTTTCGGGGCTTTTCTATGTTTATCAAAATAGGATTTTTGTTGGGACTGATTTTTGTCTATATGTTTACTAATGCCAGATCTTATTGTATCTAGGTCATTTACTTGTGGGCGAGTATCGGTAAAAACATCTGCAAACATATTTTCTGATGCATGATTCAATGAGTGTCCAAATAATGCTTCGGCTGGGGTTTTACCAATACCTTTGTTTAACGTATTATTTAATCCCCATTGAATTTTTCCTAATGACTGGTCCCATTTGTGTTCACCTAATTTATCAGTATAGGAAATAAGAGCATCTAAAACAGTACGATTATATCGTTCTACTTGGCCGTTCGCTCTTGGAGAAGAGACGGCATTTAATATATGTTTAATGTTAGATGATTGACAATAACTTTCAAACTCTTTGGAAGTAAAGCTAGAACCTCTGTCTGATATTAATCTAGAAGGAAATCCGAAAATGGAGAATACTTCATTGAGAGCATTTATAGTGGGTGTTGATTTTAAATTGCGCAAAGGTTTTAAAATACAGAACTTCGTAAACCCGTCTACAATGAGTAACAAATATAAATATCCTTTACAACTCTTAATAAACGGTCCTAAATGATCCACATGAATGGTGTGAAATGGAATGGGGGTTTTGGGTATGGGATGAAGGTAACCTTCCTTTCTTCCTGAAACGTCTTTTCCATAAGCGCAGTGTATGCATGATTTTACGTACTTTGTAACAAACCTTTTTAATTTCGGAAACCAGAAATCTTTTTTAATTTTAGATATTGTTTTTTCCACAGAAAAATGACCAATATCGTCATGGTTTTGACGACAAATTTGCCACCGTGCTCCTTTCGGAACGACCCATTTTAGTTCATTTTCTTTAACCTTTCTGTATAGTTTATTGTTTTTTATTACGAAATTTTGTTTAATGTCAACAATGTCATTATAATTTGGGTCTTCTAAAACTTTCCTAATATGAGCTAATTTGGGGTCCGTTAATTGTAGAGATAATAACCAATCTTCATCTCTGATAGCAAGTGAACGAGGAACTTCAATTTCATCATTATCTAATGCATGTACGGGGTTACGACTTAATGCATCTACATGTGTCATATTAGTACTTGGGCGATAAATTATATTACAGTTAAATTCTTGCAAAGTCAACCACCATCTAGCTATTCTTGGCAACAGATCTCGTTTGGAAAAAGTGGATCTAAGGGCATTACAATCCGTCACTATTGTAAACGAAATACCTAAAAGATAGATCCTAAACCTATTAAGTGATTGAACTACAGCCAACGTCTCCAAATCGTATGCGTGAAATTTTTGTTCGTCAATTGTAGTTTTTCTACTATAGAAAGCTATTGGTCTTAATGGGGAATTTTCATTTTCCTTCTGTAACAGGATACCCGCTAGACCCATTTTACTTGCATCCGTGTGAAGCTCGGTGGTATGTTCAGGATTATATAAGGCTAATATAGGTCTCTCTACTAATTTATTTTTTAAGGTCACGAAAGAATTCTCCTCGCTATCGCCCCATTGCCACGGTCGATCCTTTTTTGTAAGATCTGTCAAGGGCTGTGCTATTAAAGAAAAAGATTTTATAAATTTTCGAAAGTAGCTAGCGAGTCCTATAAATTGCCTAACCTCGTGAACATTCTTGGGTCTGGGGAAATTTTCGACTGCATTAATTTTAGTTTTGCCTGGTTTTATACCCTCCGCATTTATTTCATACCCCAAATATTCGATATTTGTTTGAAAAAAACTACATTTTTTAATATTCAATGTTAATTTTGCATCATTTAATAAACTAAAGGTATTTTCTAATTTTTGTAATCCTTCTTCAAAAGTTTTTGAAGTTATAATAAGGTCATCCATATACGCTAGGGCTGGTTTGACATGTTTTTCTAACTGAGTATTCTTTGATGTATTTAATGATAAGGCTTTTAAAATTGTCCTTTGAAATATGGCCGGGGCATTAACTAATCCAAAAGGCATTCTTTTGAACTGATACAGTCCATCCGGGGTAATAAATGCTGTAAGATATCTACAATCTGGTTTTATAGGAATTTGATAGTATCCACTCATTAGATCTAAGCTAGTAAAGTACTTGCTACCACTCAAAAGATCTATCTGATCTTCAATTCGTGGTAGTGGAAAATTATCCTTTATCGTCTTACTATTTAGTTGTCTATAGTCTACACAAAGTCTTTGGCCGCCTGTTTTTTTTCGATACAAGCAGGATTGGGCTAGCATAGCATGAAGAAGATTCCTCAATGATATCATTCTCCAATAGCTCACCAACCATATCACGTACTACCGTTCGATCCTTGGAGTTGAGTCTGTATGGTTTGTAAGCTACAGGAGTTTTATCAGATAATTGGATGTCCATTTCAGTCAAGTCCGTACAACCTAACTCACTTAATTCGAGTGCAAAGGTCCGTCTGTATTGATTTATTAAATTATGCACCTTTTTACGTTCATCAACGGAAAGATTTTGGTTTACTACTATATCATTGTCATCAATAGGTTTATATACGCTTTGGACTGCGAGGCAACGATTTGTTAAGCTACATTCTTGTGTATGTATAATATTGGCACGTACTAACAGACAATCTTTGCAGAATTCTATGGGAGTTAATGGAGCTACTACAATAAGAGTCGTCATACCACCTTCAATTTTATAAATTCCTTCCTCTATCCAGTATTCACCGCTTAAACATTTTCGATAACTACCGGAGACAAAAATAGTGCCATGTTCAATATCCTTAGTATAGCAAGTAACATGACCTGTTTTGATAATTTTGCAAAATTCTTTTACAAATAATTTTATAGATTCATTAGGCTCATGATTTATTTGGGGTAACTCGCTTGAAAAGTCTCTGTTTATAATAACTAGTGATTGATTGGTTTTTATAACAAGTATATTAGGTTGCTCCGTAAAATCTTGGCCAATAAGCACAGGTACATGTAAATGATCTGGATGCACCACATAGGCTGAAATGAATGCTTGGACAGAATCTACAGTGATTTGCAAGTTAGTCGTGCCAATTGGAGTAAAACTAGTTTCACCTACGCCTCTAATGATAGGTACATTGGCTTGCTGTATAATTAATTGGTTATCTTCTGCAATATCTTTTCTAATTAACGAACAGTCACTACCGAAATCTATAAACGACAAGACTTTGTGGGGTTTTTCATTAATTGTAATTAGTTTATAGAACTTATTAGATGGCTTAGAAGTTGCCGCAATCATTACTCGTTTTTCTAATGTCTTATTATTATCCCTATTCCTGAAACAATTTTCTGATTTGTGCCCTATTTTCTGACAAGTTTCACATTTTATTATTGGTTGAGGACATTGCTGCATCCTATGCCCGTTTTGCTTACAATTATAACAGTAAGTGGTTCGACATTGTTTAGCACTATGACCAGCCCTTTTACAAATTAAGCATGATATATTATTGTTTGAATTGAATTGTGAAGTATTTCTTAGTTTATTTTTCATATCAGTCTCCCTACAAATATCTTTAAGGAATCCTAATAATTGTTCAGGGCGAGTAAATCTGGCTGAGGAAGCGCTCGACCTAACAGTTTTATCCTCCAATCCATGTATAATGCAATCTACTGCCTTTTTATTTGTGATTTCACAGGCATTCAAAAGGATCATTTTGTCGTAATAATATTCCTGTATTGATTCTCCAGGCTTAAACTTTCTTTCTAACATTTCAGCTAGTAAAACACCATAATTGCTCTCAGATGGAAATGCTTCTTTCAAAAGATCTTGCCATTCTACCCAGGATAAATTAATTGATTATAACCCCTCATACCATTTTTTTGCGTAGCCTACTAAACGAGGGAGTGCATAATGGGAAGTCTGTTGGTCTGTCCAGTTATATATTTTAGCACATTCGTTAACCTTAAATATCCAAGTCTCTACTCTCTGGTTTTTTAATAAAGGGTCAAATTCCGGTATTATATTTTTATCGGGATGCAGTTGAGAATGATTAGTTTTCATAATATTACTCATAATTTCTAGAAAGTTTTTAACGTTAGAATCTGAACTAAGGTTAACATAACTTGACGAACCCATATTTTGATCTCGGCGCGACGATCCCGGGAGGTTGGTTGGCTGATGCTCTGGTTGCTTGGTGTGCGGACCCGGTGTACGTAGACTGCGAACGGGACTGCGAGCTCGATGGCTAGCAGGGCTTCGCTCGTAGCGGTGAACAGGGCTGCGCTTGTTGCGGCGAGCAGGGCTGCGCTCGTGGCAGCGAATAGGGCTGTCCTCAGGGTGATGAGCAGCACTGCGCCCACGGCTGTAAGCTGAGCTGCGCTCATGGCGATGAAGGAGGCCGCGCCCGCTGTGGCGAGCGGGGCTGCACTCGTGATGATGAGCGGCACTGCGCTCACGCTGGCGAACGGGGCTGCGTCCGCTGTGGCGAGCAGAGTTTTCGTTAACTGGTCGAGAAGTACTGCGATGTGACAGATTGACCTCACTGCGTCGGACATGTGATGAACTCTGCTCCTCCCGCGGTACTTGCGATCTATTTGTCTGAGAACCATATCCCCTAGCAGATGATCGGGGAATTATCGGACTTCTGCTTCGACTGCGTAAGCTACTTTCCATCCTAGTGTTATGTTTATTTTCTGAAATAAAAAGTAAAAAAAAACGACAGTATTTGATTTTTATAAGTAAAATATGTAGTCATCATGATATTTCATCAGTTTTTATCATTTAATTATAAAAAATACTTTATAGCATAGTGATATTTTGTGATTATATAAATATTTTATTTTTAATTAATTATGTAGCTAATTAATATTATACGTTTTATTAACGTTTTTACCACAAATATTGATAGATTCATTGAATTGGCTTATGAATTACTGTATATTATAACTATAATTTTCTCAGTAAATGATTTTTTGTAAAATCTTTTGAGAAAATAAATGGTTTTAAATCGTAAATAATCGTAATTTTAAATTAATTTATTCTATGTAATAAAATATAAAACATTATTATCTTATGAGCAGTAGTGATCAAAAAAGTATAAATAAGAAAAAGAAAAAAAAAAAAAAAAAAGTAATATAAATATGTGTAAAAAAAACATACCTTTGTTTTATTTTTTATTCCGCAGCAGTTTTTACCGTATCTCCACTTCTGATGTAAGGTAGTAGCCGGGGTTTTTAGGGTTATCCGAAAATAAAACGTGAATTCCTTCAGCAAGGCGAGTATATTATCTTACAACTTCGTAATCACAAGTGAGTTCATCTGCCCATTGACAGGGCTTTTATACCAATATGGCTTAGATCAATTACAATCCAAAAACTACTTAATAGAAACTTAAACTATTATTAAAAGTACAATATATTTTATTAATTCTTTTTCATATTTTAATTAACATATTTTTACACAAAACAATTGTTAAGTATAATCTAAAGTAACTTCCGTCTATTGCGAAAATATATCACAAAATTATCTTGAGTTGACAACATCCGGTGACAGTTGAAAATATGCAAGCGTCCATTGACAGTTAACCGTGTTGTTTGGTATACAATTCTATTAGTGACTAGTTGATCTGTTAATCTTACAGGTAATGTAATAATTAATAATCTTACATGATTATAAAATCCTCTGTATTTCTTAATATTACATATTGATTACGTTATTATCAATGTTATATCACACCTTAACATTGATAATAACACAAACACAGGATTAGGAATAAGAAGTGCCCTTTTACAAATTGTTCATATCTTATGTCCTATGTATTTATGTGTGTACAAAATAAATAAATAAAACATTCTGTTATATCAATAATTACAGAAGGTTTTAGAATCATGCCTTGCATATCAATTTCTTTTGCTGAATGCCGTACATTACGCTATAGTTTGTGTTTAGTAACAGGACTAAAACTAAAAAAAAAACTTTAAAAACTACACATCATTAACATTTTATTATATCAAACCAACATTAGATAAAAGCTCTACGATGATTTTTCTGCATATAAAAATTTGGAGATGGTGGATTACCATTTAGAAAGAAGACATTGCGTTGATCCGATAAAGAATATGTGCCACGCACCTATATTTGTCTTCGGCCTGAGTCTATATCCCAAAAACATTAACTCATGAATAAAATAAGTAAGCATCGTCAAACGTTATAACACTACGAATTGTTAAAATATTTCACCACCTACCCTGGCCTACATTTCACCTGACAAAATGTCCCTAGTCAATAGCTAGCCTTGGTAAGTTTACACAAAAATCAATGTATCTTTAAACCAACAACCGCGCTAAACAAACACGGAATCGAACCTGGACTTACTCCATTATTTACGCCGGAACGTAAATGAGTGTCGATGTAGAACGTTGTTGACAAAGGCGGGGTGGATTCGTAATCGACGTGTAAACATTTGATGTCAACATTGCATTCAAAATGGAACGTTTTCAGCTATATTCTTTTTGTTGTAGGCATAGTAGTTGCTGGTTTGTGATTTGAATGTAGGTCTCTCGCAACGGAATCTCGCATGCACCTTCAATCCGCAATAGAAAATCGTGTATTAACGTCGGTGACCCCGTCGGTGACCCCGTTGGTGACCCCGTTGGTGACCCCGTCGGTGACCCCGACAGTGAAAAACTCGTGGTATCCATCCATCAACATTTAGTCCTTTGTTTTACCTGGTTACCTACAACTCATTTATGTATATCTATCTATGTATGTCTCTAAAATATTTATAGTCCAATGCATAAACCACTCACATCAGACAATATTTTTCTATCGTAAATTACACCACTATTTTAAAGGCCCGTAACCCGACTTTGTTTTGGGAAAGTTAATCCTTAGCTTTACAAACAGTACCTACCATGGTTGCTCCGCTATTTTTGTCAGGCGTTATGTAAATTTTATGTTTATTTCATTCCTTTGGCTTCAACCCATTAATGGCCCACTACTGGGCACGGGTCTCTCCTCTTGAGGAGGCCTAGAGCATACTCCACCACGCTGCTCCAGTGCGGATTGGTGGAGGGGTTAGTGGCCAACCCGAGTGTCGGAAGTTTTCAAACCGCCCGGGGGCCTCCGACATGGCTTAACGACTGTTATCTTATGATAACAACCGGGACCGACGGCTTTACGTGCCCTCCGAAGCACGGAAACGCTCAAGAAATTTTTGCCACTAGCGGTCACCCATCCAACTACCGACCGCGCCCGCTGTTGCTTAACTTTGTCGATCACATGAGATCGACGCAAGCCGCCGGGCTATGAGTGAGAGGGCATTCCTTTTAGGTGGCTTTATTTGGCATTTTTTAAATTTTTATGGAATGGTGTATATTTTTTTATAATTTATTTAAATGGTTTACTGAGAATTAAGGCTATGCTACATCAGTGGGAATGAGTGCAATAGGTCAGTCACCAACCTGACTGTCCGAAGTTCTTATGTCTCCGAACGCCTGGTATGCCTAAACGACAACTCTAACTACCCGCAGTCGACACGTCGTTTCTACCACTCCGATCGATGTGATTCAACCGAAAATTACACCATAAAGATACACGTATAGATCATAATTTTATGTTGGATGACCCTGCTGCCTAGTTGGTAGCGACCCTGCCTGTGAAGTGAGGGGTCCCGGGTTTGATTCACGACTGCGGCAAATATTCATGAGACAGATAAATATTTATACTCGGGTTATGGATGTTATTGTGTCCATGCCAACCACGACACAAGTTAAAACCTACTGTAGAATTGTGAGTGTGTTTATTATTTATTTATTGTTTTTCCTATGATTTGAGCCGGAGTAAAATTCATGTCGAATTGGTCGTCGAACCTTACGCTTGACGCTAAGTGGGGCTAGCTACGTACGTACCTACTAGCTAGGGCATAACCCTGACTTACTATTGTGCTGAAACGTGAGCTCCAACTAGTTCAAATAGGGCATATTGACAGGGCGCGGTGATATCATAATCGACAGATAAACATTTCTGGGTCCACCTACAAACAATAGTAAATACTACGGCTGGTTTATAGGAGATATTTGAATTACCGAAATTTTGTATCGTTCGGAAATATAAGCAACACTTTACATTTTTATATTATGTTTTAGGGTATGCTTTTATATTGTGTTTTTATGTATTTATTTAACTTTATGTTAAATGGAACATCGGTTAGTATAAAAACCAATCAAAAAATTAATCAATTATTTTCTCCTCTTTATCCATCTGTATTTCTATGCCTTGATTTGCCGCTTCATTCTTGTACGATATCGCCCTGATGATAACCAATAAGTTGTACCTGATGGGTTAAAAATTTAACCAACTTCAAAAGAAGGAGGCAGTTCTCAGTTGACTGTATTATTATGAGTGTTACCTCAGAACTTTCGACTGGATGAACTGATTTTGATGATTTTTTTTAAATCGAAAGCTGGTACTTTTCATGTAGTCCCAATTAAATTTGAGTGAGATCTGACGAGTAATTTTTGACTTATCCGTAATTTAGAAGCCGGTTATTTTTTGTCAGGAATTATTTTGGTAAAATTTAGATTATTTTGACAGACATGTCTGTTGTTTATTATCCTTACAAAATGTAATAAATATTAAAACTGTTTTAGAGCTACAAAACAAACAGTGATTACTTTACACCAGTACATGGTAAATTATTTATGTAAACATAACGTAAAAGGGTGTTAGAGTGTTGACACAGGCGTGGCGGTTCGTATGATCGATGTTCAGGCTTGGACAGGGGGAGCTTTGGTCAATAAGACCACTTGTAATGTTTGAAGAATTTCATGCATAACAATGAAAGACTTCTATGTATACTTCTGGACAGGCTGTTCTGTAGCTCGAGCACGAATATTTGCGAGAAAGTATTCGTATGGTTAACGTAAGCAATTTGTCAAATTTGTATGGCATTTTAGTACCATTTACGCACGATAGGGGCGCTTTTGAAAAAATGCCATACAAATTGCTTACGTTAACCATACGAATACTTTCTCGCAAATATTCGTGCTCGAGCTACTGAATTAAAAGTGCGGCATAATGCGGGATTTTGACATCTGTCAGCGCCTTGTGTCATTCATGGAGAGAAGCAAGATAGTAAATGAGTTGTAATCAATTAACCGCAAATTAGTGCGAATTTTCCCCAGTCCGGTTCGAATAGTACACTACGTTACCCGCACTACAAGGTTGTCAAAAATAAAAATAACATTCATTGTTTGATTTTACGAATTGTGCTACAAAGTACGAGCCATAAATTCTTACCACCATGCTTCTAACTACGGTCTCTTCTTAATTACTTTAATTTGGTTCATTAACTGAAGTGCCAAATGAAACAACAATAATCTTGGCAAGGAAAGTAAATCACAAAACTTCATAAATAAATAACTCGCCATTAGATAATGAAAACATCCGAAGAGATTCAGTAATGAGCATGGGGAATGACGGAATTAAGTATCTGTTGTACAGCTACCGTGAAGCGATTTTATGACAGGTCTTTGAGCAGCGTTGATTTTTATCCTTGACAAGAAACTTCTGCTTCTGCTAATCTTGTTAAAGAGTAATAACGTAATAAACGTTACACAGTCAGAGCCCTCACGTTATGATTCACTGTGTCGTGAGTTCCATGACAACAAAGACATGAACACACACACCCAACCGAGAACAGAAATTCAAATCCATCATTCTTTCCGCCTCGCTGATAATCGAACCCAGGACGCATTCAACGACAGTCTGGCATGGTAACCATTGCACCAAAACTTCTTACTTTATACACTATTTCTAATGTTGCAAGAAAACAAACATCGCGGCTCGATGACAATAAGACAACAGGTTAACAAAATAAGTGAGGTGCCCAGCCGAACTCAGAGAAACTTTTCAGCTTAATATTCGTAAACAATTGTCGAAAGCCCGGTAATTGAGTTGTTTCGGTCCGAGTGAAATGTGACCGCGTTTCATCATGAAATGTTTATTTTATATTCGCTACTCCACTTCTGTGGTGATGACGACCTTTTCTGCGCATTATTTAAAGTTTTAAAAATGACGACTACAATATTTAATGTTAAAACAGGCTAAGTTACAAGTTACACAATGAAATGATGATAATTACTCATATTTAAGATTTGATCTCCCGCGTGAAGCAATGTTATTCGAATCTTACACACAGATAAATCATATACACCTATAAAATACAATATAATATAAGTAATAGCAGTAAAATATGTATTTGTGTGTATTATAAAACTAAGACACTAATCATAATATTGTTGTGTAGTAAATAAATAATTATTGAGTTTTAAAAAGAAGAATATCCAAATAACACGTTATTAACACTGAACTTGCACACGTTAAGAAATCGTTGAGTTTTTGAAGTTATACTTCTTTTGGCGCGTGTGGAAAAGAATATAAGACTAAAATTTTTATTATGCGCGCGCACGACAGCCAAAAATCGACACAATGAAGTTAGTACATAACTGTCTCTCAAGTTTCCATTTTACTGGCGCATACCAACGGCCAAAAAGCGACTTTTTTTTGAAGTGAGTAAAATCCGGAAAATCGAGTTCGTGTCGGCATCGTAACGTGTAAAATCCACTGTTTCGCAATGTGGACGCGGATTAATTTGTAGCTGAATATTGCGTTTTAGTTGTGATGAGATAAAATTAAATAAAGGTATATTAGCTAATTATGTTATTTTGGATAAAATTACGTTCCGAATTCTCATCATATTTCTAGGTAATAAACTACATGTAACGGAATTGCTTTTTAGAGTATGAATGGGCCTTATTTAAATACCGTAACTGGCTAATATAGTTAAGAATCCACACTCGAAAAAATGTTTAGGTGGGATTCTATATTTTGTTTGGTCGTAGGTTCGATATTTCCAGCGATGCAGAAATAATGAGTTTGAATTTGTGTTCTTGGTCTAGTGAGATCCTGTCTTTGAGTATTGTCCATTGCACTCACAGCATCCTAGTGTGGGGCTATGAGTGTGTAGCGTTTATTTATCCTTATAGCTAGAACACAGTGTTTTGCATGCAGTCCTGTTTTGTCATCGCCGCGTTTGCCCTACGGCGCTGACTCGTTGACGAGGCATGACAAGTTGACTGTCAGGACTTTGGAGACAAAAGAGGAATGTTTATTATACGTATGTTGTACGTTGTGCACGTTTAGATATTACTACTTGGGATGAGATTTTACTAAAATTGTTATGTGTAGTTAAGTTAAAACTGCGATAGTTATAATTTCATATTGTTGCAAAAATGTGTTGATTTTGTCGAGTAATTTTAAACCCTAAAAGTAAATACTACTCAATTAATTTTCATTGAAGTTCTGACTAATAATAAATTCATAAAAAGATGTATCAAAATTGGGAACAAAATAATTACTTCTTTTCTATTCTACTCACCCTTTAGCAATCATTTTCTTATGCTCAAACTTGAGAATTTAGATTAGACTCTTAAGTTATTCATTTGCTTTTCATAATTCGTCAGTGTAAAAAGTGGAGGAGAGATAATTAGTAATATCTTATTAATTGACTTGTGAATTGGGTCGCGCTACAAAAGCTTTACTGACTCATAAAAAGGGTCATTTTCGCATCCTGATCGATACAGTCCATGAAAGAAGTCCATTTAGGGCTAACGATGACTTATTAGCGATAACGATGTCATTGTTATTCCTGTTTTTTTCTTTCCTTTGTCGTTTTATTTCCTCATGCCATTGTTAACTAGGGTTGCCACATCAGACGGAATAATCAATTATTCATATTCATTGAATAATACCATCTTAATGACAAGTGCTGGGAGCTTGGGAGCCAGTTCTATTTCTCTTTCTTGTTTTTTGTTCGTCAACGGAACGACGCGATGATGCGTTTGGTTTTGCTGAAGTGCATGAGCGACTGTGGCTAATTACCATACCTCACGATATCCACTGTATTCTTCAGGTCATCAGTCCACCTGATATTTTGCAAACGGACGCCTAATTCCAAAAATGATCTTAGAAGACAGTTGTTGTTGACTCTAGCGGCCTTTACAGCTTTACCCAGACAGAAGGGCGAACTTCCCCTATTCGAGAAATAGGGGATGCGAACGGCCTAAGACACCCCCTTCGGGGTTCGGACCTTGGCTTAGAACATTGCTTGGATTGGGTTTAAAGATATTGTTTGATTAGCTCGTTTATCTAAACTCATTAGTAACGCTTTAACGCGTTTGTCTTAACCTATGTTTCGTGTTCCATGATCGTATTGGAGTTAGTTACAGATGGTACCCTGGGGGCTGATAAAGTTCATTGATTAATTGATCATGACATTACTACTGGGTTTTCCTATCATGTAATCCAAGTGGATAGAAACAATTATTTTATTCTGAATTTATACAATATACAATTTGGCTTCAACCTATTAATGGCCCACTACTGGGCACGGGTCTCTCCTCTTGAGGAGGCCTAGAGCATACTCCAACACGCTGCTCCAGTGTGGATTGGTGGAGGATTAGTGGCCAACCTGAGTGTCGGAAGTTTTCAAACCGCCCGAGGGCCTCCGACATGGCTTAACGACTGTTATCTTTTGATAACAACCGGGACCGACGGCTTTACGTGCCCTCCGAAGCACGGAAACGCTCAAGATTTTTTTGCCACTAGCGGTCACCCATCCAACTACCGACCGCGCCCGCTGTTGCTTAACTTTTTCGATCACATAGGATCGCCGCAAGCCGCCAGGCTATGAGCGCTTCAACAATTTATTGTTATATTATTTTATCATAATTTGGTTTCTACATAACACTTGATTTGTTTTAATGTGTTGCATTGCCAATTCAGTTTCTCATATTTTGAAGAAAAATAAACAAGTAAGTCGCTTTACTATGATAAATTATAATATGAAATTTAAAAGTGCCAACCCTAGGTTCTCACACAGTACTAACTACCAAGCCATTTAGATAAAAGCTGAAATTGTACATAACAGCACTGGAAAAGGTTTAAAAGCAATTAAGCATTTATGGAAATGCATTTTCTTTTATCATATCAATTTGAGTCGTTTTTTAACTTTATGTAGCAATTAGTTTTGCATTTAGTGTCATTTTTATAATAGTCCAGCAACATATTTGGACTCACAGCCATGAGCAAGTGGTTTCTTTTAATAAAATTAAATTATGTTGCAGTTTAATTGGTTGTGATGGTTAAAGAATGGGTGTAGTTGTTCGTACTGTTTAAAGATATTGTAATGATTTAAAAAGTAAAAGCCAGAAACAAAAACATTTACAAACTGCTCCTATGAAAAAAATAGTAGGTACAATCAACAGGTAGTATGTAGTTTAACACCTCGTTTACATTCAGCCCCTACCGCTGCTCCTCGCGCTGTCGGCAATAATCCCCTTGATACTGCCGTGGCAGGATCGAGAGAAGTGTAGTGTTTACATACTGCCCTACCACTCACATCGCTTTCGACTTTCGGCAATGGCAGACGTCGAAATATTACTGCGACGGAGCTGAATGCAGTGTTGCCAATGAAAATTTTTGGAAGGCCGTGTACATTAGATAAAAAGCCGTGTTTATATGGGAAAGGATCAAGTGTGGGCCGTAGCAATCCAATTACGCCAATATACACCATCGGTTCAGCGCTCGAACTAAAAAAAAAGGTCATCGGCAGTGAATTTGATGCCCACAAAACGAGTAATACTTTTCATTAGCCTACATTAACATCAATATAAGCCTGGTGGCGCTGTTTTAAGGGTTTAACATTCGTTAAATGTTTGCAAAACAATAAATAAAATTGACTTTGTGAAAATTTGCGAAAAGCCTTAGAATTTGCTACGACAATAGGGTTCCAGCCGTAGCCCGTAGATTTTGTGATTTTTTGGCCTGAAAGCCGTAGAACACGGTAATTGCCGTAGCATTGGCAACACTGGCTGAAAAACCGCTCTTTTGGGGAGCGCCGGGCAGCGCGAGTAGCAGTGGTAGGAGCATGAGAAGTATCGTGTTCACATACTCGTCCTGCCCACTTCCCTACCTACTTTCCTGCTCAAATGAGCTGAATGTAAACGAGGTATAAGAAATCTGCAAAGCTGCACACGTCCCACTTCATTCTCTGTCGGTAACGCATCAGAGATAACTTTGGTGTTAGTTAGACAGTAATTAATAATAAGTCATAACATGTGGCTCCTATGCTTATAGATTGACTACTGTTACAAAAAATTTTCTTCCGCATTTTCATGTCATTTTTAAGCGACTTCAAAAAACGAGGAGGTATTCAATTAGACTGTATTTTTTATGTTTATTACCTCAGAACTTTCGACTGGGTGAACCGATTTTGATGATTCTTTTTTTAATCGAAAGCTGGTGCTTGTCATGTGGTCCTACTTAAATTTGAACTAGATCTGACGAGTAGTTTTTGAGTTATTTTGAAGTCGGTTATTTTTTTCTTGGTAAAATTCAGATTATTTTAAATCAAATACAAGTAAAGTTGTTGACGAGTAACGTAGGCGTATGGGGTAAATATTATATTTACTCATATACGGTTGGCCGGGGCACTTGAGGAATTGAGGTCAAGACTGAAAACCGGTGTTAACGCCGAGCCCTGACCTTTCCGAGTTTAGCGTAACGAGAAGGTTAATTTACCTATTAAGTACTTTTGGTAATGGGAGCATAAGATTTTATTTATTAAAGTGTCGCTCGAATGTGGTACGGTTTGATTTAGATAGATAGCTACTCGTACAACCCTCCTTCAAAAACCGTGAAATGTTTTGACATGAGAGTTTTTGAAGTGAAAACTTCTTTAGTACGGGGGTGACTTGAAATTTTATGAAACGAAACTGTCCAGTGGAGACTAGAAATGAGTGGAGACTGGAGTTGAGTGGAGACTAGACTTGAGCGAAGCGGAGCGGAGTGAAGTAGATTAGTGAAACCTACATTTATCATCTTCCCGAAATTTTACATTTGTCTCATTATCTTGAAAACAAAAATTTTGAAGGTTTCACTTCTACCACGTGTGAATTGCACACGTTTTAATTTTAAATAAATGTTATATCATTAATTAAAAAAGCAAAAATATAATCTTTAAACTCAGTTTACGGTCAAATATTACTAATTCAAAGTGAAGCTTCATTAGGACAAAAGCATAATAATATTAAGAGTAGCCTTCATTACAACTCTTAATTAATTAAATTTCAGCCATGCAACATAAAATGCCTACCTAGGCAGGTTCTAAATAACCCGTATACAGTCGTGTGTGCTGAGGCACGGTTCTCGGGCGTATTTCAATTGTAATCAAATATGTCGGAGGGTCGCCGTCTGAGTAAACAAGATAGAGCCTCCGATGTGCTGGCGTGTAAACGTGTAATACTCGTCTTTGACAACCTTCTGCTTGACACGCCTCTTCAAGTGACGGGCGTAAAGCGTGTACAGTGCCACCAAGTTATCTGTGAAATGGCGAAAATTGGAAAAAATGCCGGTTCATTCATAAGTTCATTGTGTTCATTCCTGTTCATTCATTGACATTTACTACCTCTTGAATTGCGTCCAGTGATTGGTCCAATGCGTCCGATAGCGCCCCCCTTCAATTCATAAATAAGTTGGTGGCACTGTGCTACGTATACAGTGCAATTGATAAAGAATACATGTCAAATATAACTCTTAAAAATCAGATATGGAAACACGTGACACATAAACATGGAAACACTTGTAACATAAAGTAAGATGGGGCACAACTGTGTGACATTTATAAAAATATTGCCATATTGACTACTCTACTTAAAAGCTTATAGCAAATTAATTATCAGTTCCGTGCTTCGAAAGCCATGTTCAGCCGTCACTCACGATTTAAACCATTATAATTTTGCAGCTCGTCTTAGCCTTTAGTGGACATTTAGCCTTTAAGGACATTGCACCTTTGGACATACATACATAATTTGTAATTTGAATTTCTATCAAGACTTTGCATTCTCAAAACGCTATCTTCTTGTGACTTGGCCCGTCGCAAGGGATTATCGAGTGAACGCCGCACCCAGATTTCTCTTAATAATATTACTCAACTTTATTACTTCACTAATGATTGTCATTCGCCCGGAGAAGGATATTGTATTAAAGTGTGGAGTCGGCACCTTATTATGAGTAATGATATACGTATTTAGAGATAAACGACATTACTCAGATTACGAGTAATAAGATTTGTAATTTTTTGTGCTCTTTATAATTAATGAAAGAGAATTTTATTTATAATGTTGAAAGCAATAAAGAGTTATTATTATTATTATTATTATTATTTATCCTTTTTTACTAATGTGAAAGTTTGTATGTTTGGATGGTTTTTACTCAATCACGTAAAACGGCTTAACGGATTTAGATGAGATTTGGCACACATATATTTTGCTACTTCAGATAAACTTTGGAAAAATTTCATCTCGGAAAATGGATCTATTCCTGCGGGATAAGAGGTAAAAAGGTTCTGTTAATAAATTAAAATTAATGTTTTGAGTAGTTTTATGATTTTATTTATAAGGTATTAAATATTATCGGTTAGCTTAGAAGTTTTTATCCCATTATGTTATTTTTTTAATTTCTGTCTGAGCTCAGTTCTCTACCCACGCAGTTAGTCTCGGGCAAGTGGTAATGTACAGTATTTTTATGATTTAGAACTAGCAAAAGATGATGCTATGTTAAGGTAACCAAGTAACTGCGTCATAATACTTTATTTTCTTTTCACGCACATATTCCGTATGATAAAGTAGTGTTAGGTTAAATAATGACCATGTGTTAATAGATAATACGTTACAGAGGGGAAACTTAAATTAAATGTTAAGTTGTTCGGCACTGTATCCATTAGGGTCCATTTATTTACAAGCCGAAGCGGTGGCTAAGCGTTATTTATGAGCTCATCGCTAAGTGCTCGGTCACGAGGGACACCCCTGGCTTTAAAAGATGAACCTTCCTGCAGCCCTTTGGGGAAGACTTTTAATAATTCTTTGCGTATCCAAGGTGTCAGGGTTGTCCAATAAATTTAAAACATCACACCTTTGAGATATGACTCCTTGGTCGTAGTGGCTTAAACACATGTTTATGTCTTAGTACACACTCTTTTACCAGTACATTAAAGTGCATATATTGTGTACAAGTGTACTATACAGGTTAATTTATATTGTCTATCTAAAATAATAAAAAAGAGGCGGTGCCTACTAGATAAATTCAGGTATATAGAAAGAGCATCTTTCCTACAAATATTACAAATGTGAAAGTTTTGACGACCCTGTAGCTTAGTTGGTAGCAACTTTGCCTGCAAAGCGAGGGGTCCTGGGTTTGATTCCCGTTCGGAGCAGATATTTGATAAATATTTGTACTCGTTTCATGGGTGTTATTGTGATGTGTTATTTGTGTCGTCCATGCCACCCGCGACACAGGTAATAACCTACTGCAGGGGTGCGAGTGTGTCAGCGTTTATTTGAGTTGTACATGGTCCAGCAAACTTTATCAGCAGGACATATGTATAACCTCGTTTTTTGTTGAGTGCTTTTAAATGTGTCACGTATGTCGTTAACCATGTGTTTCAATAATAATTTAGGCTAATAATCTTGATATCGTAAATTATTGAAAATAACTTTCCCGCGTCAGAATGGACAAGTTCATTCCATTAGTCAAGCATTAACCTTTATTGAATAAAAAATGTTATTGTAAACGAAAACCTAGATTACTCAAATTGCCTTTCATTCCAGTCAAATAAAAGTAGTCATTTTAAGGTTGGTTTAAAAACTATTTCAACGCAAGAAACATATTGTTAGCTGTGCCCATTTTATTAATGGTTAACGTTCAAGCAAGACTGCTACTAAATGTTAACATTCCATTGTTGGATTTTCCGTCGTATTTTCAAAGGAACCTCTTCAGTTGCCGGCGTAACACGTCTATTGTGAGGCTAATGCATGCAAGTTGTTGTTAACAGCCTCTTTTTAGAGCGGTGTACTTGTAATAGATAGCACAAAGGGACCATTCTCTGCTTTCCTTTATCTTGTTACAACACTAGGCAATTGTCACGCTTCCATCTAGATTTTGACGTACAATAAACCTTTGTAGGGTTGGAGCTTGGCTTTCTAGGTTTGGAGCTGGCTTCGTAGGGTTTGGAGTGTGGCTTGAACATCTAGTTATGGAAGAACAAATAAGAGAATAAAATCATGCTACGCAGCTTTGAGTGGATTGCTATGTTCTTTGCTATGCTGCATCGAAATAACCTAAATCTAAACAAATAAATAAAATTGGAGTGTCTGTTTGTAATATTAAAATAACCGCTTTTTACTAAGTGCATTTTGATGTATACACGGTACATATACCAAAACAACATTTTCTAAAAATTTTGTCTGTCTGTCTGTCTGTTTGTTCCGGCTAATCTCTGAAATGGCTGGACCGATTTTGACGGGACTTTTACTGGCAGATAGCTGATTTAACAAGGAGTAACTTAGACTACTTTTATTTTAGAAAAAAATAGTTTGTTAGGCGATACGAAGTTCGCTGGGTCAGTTAGTAATGTTATCTTATCTTAATATATATAAATTACGTGTCACGTTGTTTGTCCGCTATGGACTCCTAAACTACTTAACCGATTTTAATCAAATTTGCACACCGTATGCAGTTTGATCCAACTTGAAAGATAGGATAGCTTACATCTTAAAAAAAACCTTTTGACAGAACAAAGTCTGTCCGGGCAGCTAGTAAAAATATATATTATTGTGCTACGCATGATATTATGTGACTCCGCGATGCGTTGCTACGAATGCTACGCAACTCAGCGATGATGTGCTACGCAACTTCAATTACGAGTACGTGCTACGAGTGCTACGAGTGCTACGCAGTCGCGTTCTGCTACGCGTTATGCTATGTTATATCTTTACATTTTAAGGACAATTTTAACATTCCTCAATACGGATATCAATAATATTTATCAATAGTATCTAATAATGTTTTCATTGATCTGAGTTCAGGTATTTTTGTCACATTAATGACTTTTAGTCCAGTCATCTTAGGAATTCACTGCGGAATGAGAGATACCCAGCTGATTTTTTTGTATAAAGTTGTATTTTGGCATTCTAAAACTTGTCTCAAAACCTGCATATGGTAGGGTGACCGCGTCTATTAAAAATTTGAGGACAAAGGTCACAAAAATCGGTTTTTTGCAAATATCTCATTTCCTATGAGTTGTTCGCTATTTGTATCTTCATCAATATTGTAGAAAATTAAATTCCCTACAACTTTTGTATTAATAAATTTTTTATACGTTGAATCGTTTTCGAGATAGAGGGCGGAGAGCGCGCGGTTAGAGCACAATGTAAAGTCAACCGGTACAGTCCCGGTCAAAACATGCTATATTAAGTTTATTAATTCTATCTATCTAACAGCCTTTTAAAGTCCACTGCTGGACATAGGCCTCCCCTAATTAGCGCCATTCCGACCGATTCTGGGCCCTCTGAGTCCACATCGTTCGAAGGACAGATAACCAATGGGGTTGCAAAGTCCTCGAATGGCGGCCACGTTTCGGTAAAAGGAGCACTGGTCGCTCCCCGACCAGGTGGACTGATGACCTAAAGAAGACAGCGGGAAGCCGCTGGATTCAGAGGGCCCAGGACCGGTCGGAGTGGCGCCAATTAGGGAGGCCTATGTCCAGCAGTGGACTTTAAAAGGCTGTTAGATAGATAGAATTAATAAACTTAATATAGCATGTTTTGACCGGGACTGTACCGGTTGACTTTACATTGTGCTCTAACCGCGCGCTCTCCGCCCTCTATCTCGAAAACGATTCAACGTATAAAAAATTTATTAATACAAAAGTTGTAGGGAATTTAATTCTCTACAATATTGATGAAGATACAAATAGCGAAAAACTCATAGGAAATGAGATATTTGCAAAAAAACGATTTTTGTGACCTTTGTCCTCAAATTTTTAATAGACGCGGTCACCCTACCATATGCAGGTTTTGAGACAAGTTTTAGAATGCCAAAATACAACTTTATACAAAAAAATCAGCTGGGTATCTCTCATTCCGCAATTCTTACCTAATTTTGACTAAAATGACTGGGCTATTTAGGGTTTAATTCATGTCGGATTCCGATCAAATGTCACTATAATATCACGATGGTATGTGACAGATACATATTTATTCCCGTTGTTTGTGATATCTTAATCGTGTTTGCCTTAGGGACTCCTGCAGGAACATGGGGAATGTCAGTGAGAGTGTCAGCTGTTTGTTAAGTAAACATGTCTCCTATATTGATAGTATGATGAAGCGTCGCGTAGTGGGAAAGTATGGCTCTTGGGGCTAATAACAATTTTCAATTTTAGTTATGTAAAGTAGCAGTCTTAAACAGTAACTATATTGCGTTTTTTTTTTCATTTATTTGACGGTTAAAATTATAAAAAAATATATAAAAAAGCGTCTAAAAGTAAAAGAAAATTAAAAATATAATATGATTTTGAAAATTATAAAAAATTTAAAGTTCAAAGAACTAGTCTTAGAAAAATATCAATATGTAATAATATAATATTATAATGGCGATTTTATATAGATACTATGTTTAGGGATAATTTTAGTGATCCTTATCAAAGTCTATTTCATTGAAGTACAAATTTTGATAAAACTTTGATTATAGAGTCAGTTTTAGTTTAGTAGTGTAAGACGACAGCACAAGCCTGTGTAAGACCACGTCTGGAGAGCTCTCATCAGGGCCGAGTTTATTAGCAGAGCCTCCTTGACTCCGTGCCGCCGTGTTGTTCGGATCCTTTTCTTACTTCACCCCTTAACCCCTTTTAGGGTAACCAAACTGTTGCTGTACATACGTTTTTTTGTTTTTATACAAACCCTCGCTCGGGGATACAATCTCTTAATAATTCCCACACTCGAATTTATGTAAAGACGGAATTGTTTAAATTGACAAAGTCAAGTCATTTATTTCATTTTTTTTATCTAACACAACATTATCTTTTTTATTTGTGAAACTGTGTATCAATATCGCATGTAAACCGGTTAAACCGTGTGACAACAAACGCACTGGAAGACGGACAATAATTCTAAAAAGTTATGCTGTGGGATCTATTGCGTTAAATACCTTAAATAACATTTAAAAGTTTTTTTTAAATATACCATATTACAGGATTATTATATCTACTAAGTATATATGATAATTATTGTCATGATAAGTAAGTTTCATGCAGGTCTGTCTAGCCTAATTAAATCTGCTTCCCCTTATCCCAAGGAGTTGAAATTGTATTATACTGTTGTAGTTCTGATGACAAAGCATTTTTGTTATAAGTATGACCTTATACTACACACAAGTTAGGCTCCAGACGAAGCAACTCCTTAACGATTAACGGAAAATTAACATTTTTAACCGACTTCAAAAAAAGGAGGAGGTTCTCAATTCGACTGTATTTTTTTATGTTTGTTACCTCACAACTTCCGACTGGGCAAACCGATTTTGATGATTTTTTCTTTAGTCGAAAGCAGGTGCTTGTCATGTAGTCCCACATAAATTTGAACTTGATTTGACTATTAGTTTTTGAGTTATTTTTAAATCGATTATTTATTGTCAAGAATTATTTGTGCCTAGACAGACACAATGAAACCGTGTATTTAGTTTTTCAGTCATCAACCTGTTTCCCCGTAAAACATTTAATATAACATAACCCTAACGTTAACGTTATAAAAAGCGTTATAAGTACCAGAAATATGTATTTCAATGTAACCCTGACACGCTTTCAAAATGTACAATTCGATGTATAAATCGATGCAAAGTGTCATACGATAGCCTTCATTATCTAATGACTACGTTTAGTGTGGGCTTCGGCTTATGAAGTGAGATTATTCGGAATTGGGCACTCATTCCGAAAGCTGATAGATTTTTGTACATCTGTATGTTAATCTATGAGTATATTATAATGGTCTAAGATCCGAAATAGGCGTGACCATCACCGATCTGTTTATTGGATGAAAAGTGGTATATGTCAATAAGTGTACTTTCATACCTGAAAGTCCTACATTTTGTTCTCACAGATATGCAGACTACAAACCCGCATTTGAATAACCTTGAATTATTTAGCTTCTCTCATTTTCAAAGAACACTGAGACCCAGATGTGAGAACTGGACGAAATATTATAGATACGGTATTACCGTATTTTACGAAAGCAGGTCAAATCGTTCAATGTATATGAATGGCGCGTGATATTGAATAATCAAGTGACTTACTTTTGTTCGTTGGAACTTCTTTGATATATAATACATAATTACCCGACTGCCAAGGAAGTGTTGTTTTTCGCGCGTATTTTGTATGGATTTATGTATGTATGTATGTAATATTCTTTATTACCTCATATCTTACAAACCACTGCTACACTGAAGGGATTTATATAATTAAGATAATTATATAAGAAGTTGAAGTCTGTCAATCCGCACTTGACCAGCGTGGACTATATACTGTGGTCTCCTACCTGAGCTCATCGTGGTTTGATGACATTTTGCTTCAATTCAACTTAGTTTTCTTAATTAAATTGTTATGTCCTCAATTAAATTATTATTATTTAAGCGGAAGTTCAGAGATTATCGCGCGCTCGGTTTGTGTTAATATATCTTCACCTTAGCGTCTTAATATCATTGGTAAATCGTCTTACGTTACTTAAACATCCTTTTCAATAATAATTTTGGCTGTGAGCTAATGGATTGAAAATGATTCAGTAGTTAATCCCTATTGAGAAAATTTGTTTGTAAGAATGTGTGGCTGTCTGTTACTCATCTTACATGCTAAAAATACTGACAGAATTGAATATTACTTCATACGTGGTTCCTTAAATAAAACCAAAATGTCCCGGTAACTACCATTTTTCAAAATACTTTTAACAATAATAAAATATGAAACTATAGTCACTTTACTGTACGAGTAAAGTTGACATCTTCAAGTCGGCACCGTGGTAGTGGTATCGTATACCAGTCCAATCAAACTAAACGTGTAAATAATAAAATGACACTTAATATTAATTTATGTGATGTCCCTTTATTATACGTAGTTTATAATTCTGCCGGAACAGATGAAAATAAAAACATACTTATATGAAATCAAAAGTTAAGATTTTTGTAGTTCATCATTAAACATATACTTTTTGAATTTGACTTTTAGAAGTATTGAAACACTTAAAATCTAACTCTGAACAAATAATAAATCATTCTAATCACTATACAAAATCCTAATAATGATATGTGTATTGAATACTGAATAATTCATTATTAGAATTGCCCATTGTATGGTACAAAACTCAATCCATATGATGTGGCACTTAATGCTGCAGTGAAATCAGTTTTATTCATGACTCGTATTAACTTTGGAATAATAGTAGTGAAGCATTTGCATCGCATAATGAGTATCAGTAGTAAACGTTTCAAAAATAACGTTAAATAATAAATAATAAGAAGTAGTTTAAGAACTACATCCATGGTTTTAAAGAGCCAATTTAGGCATTAAAGAAAATGTTGACTGTGCTATTAACTAGGAGTTCGCCCGTCGGGAGCCAAACGTGTGCTACAGAAGACATGATAGTACATAATTGTACCTGTGCGTAGTATCAGCTCAAGCGTATCATAAAAATGTATTGATTGTCATAGGATAAGAACAAACAGGTCTAATTAGGCTTACAAAATTTTACTCACACAAACAGGGTAAGCTAAATAAAATAATAACTAACTATTAATATATATAATATAAATATCATATTTACTTATTATGCTTTATTTATCATCTCTTTATTATATACCGCCTTTGATGTCTCTGTTTTCCCAAAGGTCGGCTGGCAGCGAATGTTTCTAGAATTAAGCCAACTGTTGTGCCATTTTTTAAACGGTATAATAAAGTTTTAAATAAATAAATAAATTAATTAATAAGGGTTCTCTGTTACTTCTCGGTTTTTGGATCGATGTAACTGACTTCGTTTTCTAAATCATTTTTTAACTGATGAAGCGGCCGGTGAAAACTAGCAAAATGTACCTTGTTGTAATTTCAATAATAGATCCTCAAGGGACCATAAATGTTATCATAATAATATAAAACTTACCTCTTACCTTTACCTTTATGATCATAAGTAAATCCAGCCAAATGTGCAGCAAACGTTGTGGCCATAAAGAGGACCCACTGGCAATAAAACTGTAAATTGTAAACGCTATCGAGACCGCAATCGGCTTAGACTGCACTACTGAAGCATTAGGATTCATTTATTAATGCTGTTCTGTGAATACCTTTGGAGTAAAGGAATATAAAGTGGATTTAAGCTGTCCTAATAGAATAAGCGTTCTTTAAGAGGTAGTAACGAAAGGTAATGCTAATGACATTCAGTGCGAGTGTGAGCCAGGTGGTGAAAAGATCTGCGCTTAAAGGTGTCTAATACAGCGTACCATACCATGAACGTGCTATGGTAACCTACGTAAAAATAGGCATTGGTATTGAAAAGTTTGACACTATTCCCATTAGAATGGTCCATCACCGAGCAAAACCGTCGCGTATCGTGCACGGAGCGTAAAAAATTGGCGACGAAAATTTATAGATTCGGGTATGGAAAGCCGACGATCCGTTACAGTGGGCATGGTGTATCCTGTTGCTTTCCTAATACGTTCATAACACGGTCGTGATATGTTAGGCTATAGTGACTAGTATTGGCTGTTATAAAGCAAAAATATAATCAAGACTCTTTGTATGTACAAAACTTTATTTGAATTTATTCTCCAACTTTTACATTATTATACATTTATGCAACTACACATTTCACCGTTTATTTTGTTGTGCTTTAAATAACCCGCTCTTAGATATTTAAAGTTTTATAGCCGGGATGGTAAAGCAGTTTTTAATGACTGCGATACAGCGGTGTTAAACTTGAAAATTATGTTACATTTTACGACATCAGTCTGTAAAACATATTTCGTGTCTCTACAAAGTGGTCTTCATTGTGCATTCATGCAGGTGATATTTTAAAAAGAAAATAGACACTTAGCATTGCAGGTAAACTACTAGACAGATTATTGAAATAGCTGTGAGCACTTTATATACGTACTAGCTGACCCGGCGAACTTCGTATCGCACCAAACTATTTTTTTTTTCTAAAATAAAAGTAGCCTAAGTTACTCCTTGTTACATCAGCTATCTGCCAGTGAACGTCCCGTCAAAATTGATCCAACCATTTCAGAGATTAGCCGGAACAAACAGACAGACAGACAGACAAAAATTGTGGAAAATGTTGTTTTGGTATATGTACCATGTATACATACAAATGCACTTGGTAAAAAGCGGTTATTTTAATATTACAAACAGACACTCCAATTTTATTTATTTGTATAGAATATAGAATGTATAGAATGTATAGAATATAGAATAGATGTATAGATGTATAGATTTCTAATAGATTCGTAATTAAATTGACATTTCCTTTTAATGCCCTTTAATCTTTTGTAGTTGTATTTTTTAACAGACTTAAAAAAAGAAGGAAAGAAAAAGAAATCGGTTCACTCAGAACTTTCGACTGAGTGAACCGATTTTGATGATACTTATTTTAATCGAAAGCTAGTGCTTGTCATGTGGTCCCACTTAAATTGAGCTAGATCTGACGAGTAGTTTTTGAGTTATTTTGCAGTTGGTTATTTTTTTCTTGGTTTTCAGATTATATATGAAATAGCCGACAAACGAGCTGACGATCCAACTGATGGTAAATGCCTATCGTCTGGAAGTTTCAAATTAGTTACTGCGTATTTACAAAAAACAAACTATTATTTTATTCTAAATTCTGAGTGAAAATATAAAATTTTGTACCGAAACATCACGAAGCGAAGTAGTCTATTCACTCTTGGCACATCTTCATAATAATAAAATGTAACAAACTGCTTTGTTAAAGAAATTTTCGTTTACTCTTTCGCTGGAAGTGCACTCTGGTATTAAATTTTATGACCATCTGCAGTAAAATTTTAATAGCCATGATACTGCAACGCTAAACTTGTAAATTCATATACCTGCGACTAGCGAGTCGACCCCGCTTCACTTCGATAAACATAGTTCCTAGTTCCTAATATCGTACATTTAATCAGATTTTTTTTTACTTATTTTATATTGATGTAAATTTTAATAGTTACAAAGAGCGCCTATACTCTAAACCCCTAGTTATTAATAAAATTGACGACTTAGTGACATAGCTGGAATGTAGCTCAGCTATAATAATAATAATAAAATAATTTATTTCGGACTTTCATCCATAAGCTATGGAAGCGAGGACATTAATTTGGATCTCTCACTTTCTTTGAAGCTTCAACGTTTCGGTGATAACTTTGACGTTACTGGTGACCATGACTGACAATGACCACTTACCATCAGGTGGATCCTCAGTGGATCCTACACTTGTTGAATATTTACATAAATGAGTCTCATACCAATGGGAGAAAGGAGGAAAGATAATATCAAAACATAATTTCTTCACTTACAACAAAAAGTAACACGGTCTTGTTTTCCTTATTAATATAGATTTATTACAACGAGATTATAATGAGCTTTGTTTGCGACCTTCTTTGCTTGAAACATTTTTTGTTTTAAGGTACCGTAGCTTGAATTGAACCCTTTAAAATAATTCTTAATGTCTTAAAAGGTGGTTGGATAAAGACGAGACTTTCATAAAAACATGAATATCACCATAATGTAAACCTCAAATGTTTGAGATTTCCCTTAATTCCTCAAGGATTCTATCATCACAATCTGCAAACAATATAGATTATAAGACAAAATATCTCATATTTTCCACGAAGGAAGAAATCAACACGTATTTCGTCCCGAAACGGAGCATCGCCACGATACATTGAATCATCAGTCAGCCATAAAAATACTCTACGAGAGAAAAGTGTGTACCTAATTGGATACTAGAGGGACGACAATAATGCTTTAGACAATGTAGCTGTACTGTAAATATTTGTTTGGAAAATAAATACCAAAATGTTCGTGAAAAAAAATTCTAAAATTTGAAAAGACTGACAGTTAGTAAAAATGTATACTGAAGTCTTGTGTATCTATAAATAAACTGACCAATACCTTCAAACTGTAGACGTACATAAACATTGGACTGTCTTTGATAAATGTAAATACAAGAGATTATCACTTGTTTATTAAAACGGTAGCTTAAGATAATCCTCCCTCTCCGTCTTTGCCAAATTGAAAGCGTATTTTTCCTCTAACGAATTTCCTTCTATTAATAGATTAGTGTCCTTTTTCTGGTTCACGGTTTCATAATTTCTTATTCATTACGTTCCATTCATCCCTCAAACCGCAAAATTTAATATTATTACTCACCCTTTCTAATTCGGCATCTGACACACGCATGTGATTACTGATTGCTTCTATTTCTAAACCCAACACAAGTTTTGCTAACAATTAAATTAAACATTCTAGAAAGAAAACTAATTTAAAGTTACGAGTACGTTGCAAAGTTCACTGTGAAATAGTTCGTAAACGATCTGCGATCGCTTCCATTCGCGTGTTCGAGCGAATCGCGCGGCAGACGCGACCGTCCCTCACGACGGCTGCCTATCGACTGACACTGGCAGTACCACAACACTTTCCCGAGCCTCTGCCAAGCTGCAGTGATAACGACGCATGCGTGGTGCAACTAGCTCCTCTCTCATAACATCTTAAAATACGCCACTTTTATTTGTCGACGGATTAAACCGAAATCACGTTTATTGCCTTGAAATAAGCGCGACCGCGAGTGATGATGCAAAAGTGGGTAGTTATTATATTTGAGAAGATACGGTACGACTTCAAAGAAAGTTGGGAGCACATGTCATGTCAGAGGAACTCTGTTTGAGTGTTTGACCCTGGGTTAGTGAATTAAATGCTTCACTGAATGTGTTATCTCTTCTTCTTTTGTGACCGGCTTTTAGCTTTCGGTGCTCTGATGTTACGTAAAACGATATTATGCTGAGACTTATAGGGATTTTTAGAGGGAACTTTATCTAAGAACAGTTTTAACAAGAGTATCATGGTTGTGGTTTTTAGGGTTCCGTAGCCAAATGGCAAAAAACGGAACCCTTATAGATTCGTCATGTCTGTCTGTCTGTCTGTCTGTCTGTCTGTCCGTCCGTATGTCACAGCCACTTTTTTCCGAAACTATGGGAACTATACTGTTGAAACTTGGTAAGTAGATGTATTCTGTGAACCGCATTAAGATTTTCACACAAAAATAGAAAAAAAACAATAAATTTTGCGGGTTCCCCATACTTAGAACTAAAACTCAAAAATTTTTTTTTCATCAAACCCATACGTGTGGGGTATCTATGAATAGGTCTTCAAAAATGATATTGAGGTTTCTCATATCATTTTTTTCTAAACTGAATAGTTTGTGCGAGAGACATTTCCAAAGTGGTAAAATGTGTGTCCCCCCCCCCTGTAACTTCTAAAATAAGAGAATGATAAAACTAAAAAAATATATGATGTACATTACCATGTAAACTTCCAACGAAAATTGGTTTGAACGAGATCTAGTAAGTAGTTTTTTTTTAATACGTCATAAATCGTAAACCACAATTTACCTCGATAAAAGTTACAACGAACTTCAAGAACTTTTATATTATGTTACTTGCTGCTACGGAACCCTTCATGGGCGAGTCCGACTCGCACTTGGCCGCTTTTTTTTATCAGTCTGTTTGTCAGTATTATGTGATAAATAAATTGGTTGATTAATTTAACAGTCAAAACATTAATAATCTTGCACCACATTATCCCGTAAAATCTATTACATCAACAAAATAAATAACAAAAATTAAAATAAAAAAGCGAAAAACAAATCATAATAATATACGAGTATAATCACAAAGACAAGAACACTCGCACCCAGACCGAGAACAGAAATTCAAACTCATCATTCGAATTTCCGCCTCGCTGGGAATCGAACCCAGGACCCGTGGCACGGCGATCCGGCATGGTAACCATTGCGCCACACGGGTCGTTGAAAAAAGTCATACATCCGATGTTACTGAAATGATCGTTATTCACTTATCGTGGATACACTAAAAATGTAGTCAACCATAAAAAACTAACTTCATATGGTAATACATTTTAAGGGTATTTTAAGGGTAAGCAATAAATGTTTGTGAACAAATTTATGGCATAGTATCTACCCTCTAACACTCGCGATAAGACTCGCACCCAATAAATAGCGATGATCATTTAACGTTTCACCCTGCACTAACCCCATAGCGCTTTAAGCACTCCCCGTGGCGTGTAATGCCATGGTATCTGCACCCTATGAATCTACGCCCTTGTCCCCTTTTTGTACTGACTTATAAGGCAATTTTCATACCAGTGATGTGCTCACGAGATTTTAAAATATATTTGTACATTGTATTTATTATGGATAAAGTTTTTGATCTAAAATATTACTTACATATTTTTAGTTTTAGGTATAATTTGTATGAAATATTTGATTTTATGAATATTGTTTAATACATATGTACGTGATTATTAAGCGAGGACATAACTTATTTTACTTTCCTTAAGTTTTTCTTAATTTTTTATAGAAAATGGAAAACATTTCTTTCTACAAGATTGAGAGCAAAAAGATTTGACTGATAATTTACAAAACAATACTATACCTACATATTAGACAACATTTTTCTTTAATATTTTTATTACATGTCAAGTAAACGACGTGTTAACTGACACGTCGTTATATACGGCATTTTAATTCGGACTTTGGTCGATGTACGAAGTACGATGTTGTCAAAATAGTATTAACAAAAATAATAGTATTAAAAACGTGTTAACTATTTTTGACAACATTTTTTAAAGTAATATTTCATGTACCCATAAGAACCTAACTCGCTGAGCTTGAGACGAGGGCCTTAGCTCTTGAAGCTTGGCTGGATTTGCATTTTTTAATTGTATTAACTGCTAAACGACTTCCCTTCAAGATTTAAGGACCACTCTTGCATTCATTTTAGGGCCCATAACTTGAGAATAGTAATAAAATATCTAGATTCAATTAAGTTTTGTATTGCTCTGCCTCTAAAATTGCGTTCGTAAATAATGTTTATTTTTATTTGAGGAATTTCAATTTACATGCAAATATCCTGTTTCTACTTTGTAATTATTCAGAAGTCTTGATGTATGTTCAATAATGAATAATAGTTTATTATTATTGATTATTTAAAAGGTGGTTGAATTTATATGTATATGTTACCGGATATCTGTAAAATTCAGCAGTCTATACAATACCTAGGCAATGTATAGAATATCTAAAACGTTCAGGTAACGCTTTGAATATTATTTATTTCATACTTCACCCAGGCATTCTATACTATACTCCATGCGTAGTTGGTAATGTGTGTAAAAGACAAAAACAAGCAAGTGGGAGAGGGGCGAGACGGCGTCTTTTCCTTCTATACAACGCTAGAACGCAGTGATAGGAAACTGCTCGCGTATATATTGTAAGGCTGTTTTTAAACTTATTGTTACAATGCATACACGAATTTTGCGTATTGATCGTGCATATTTTGTATCGTAGATGGTGTCCTTCTTCGTTCCAAACTAATTCCAAACACTTCGGGATCTCTGCCTTTTCGCCGAATATTGTTTGGCAGATTATCACTTGCCAACTAACGTTTCGCAGAATTTTATTTCGCCGAATAATAATTTGCCAACTTATCACATAATTTTGTTTTATTTCCCAACCTAACAGTTGCCAACTGTACGTTTGATCTGCCTTTTATAATGACACTTTTCAAAAGGCCAACTCATTCATTTAGTTGTATATTGTTTACCAAATGATGTATTAAGTAAAGTAAAATTAAAAATCATTATATTTACAAAGTTGCAATAAATGCACTTTAAGGGGGAATTTAGGGGTTTTTGATACACAAACAGGCTTCCAAACGTCTCCGGCGCTGCGGGAAGTGCAGCCCCTCCGCCCTTGCGTAACAAACTGCAGGCACTCCATGCTCGCCTACGCAGCTTCGGCTTTTTGGTCGCCTGCGGCGACCAGCCTCAGCCGCTTCGGCTCACATGGTGCCTGCGGTTTGTTACAGCGTGCGGGGGCTGCTCTCCCTCCGCGCCTCCGGGGTTCACATTCACTCTAGGGGTAGGGCAGACTAGTACCACGTGGGGTCGGGGTTGACTAAGTCGGTTCTGTCACTAATTTTGAAAAATTATCCGCCCCCCACTCCCCCTGTCACGGAGGTTCCGATCAGGGGCGTAGCTACCGCCGTATCAGCCGTATCAATTATACGGGGCCCCCAGCGTATAGGGGCCCCCACTAACACTCGCTCTAAAAAAAGCTCGCCAGCGGCCTACGACCACTACAGTTGGCACTCCTTTTATATTTTGACAGCTAACGTCGAGGGGGCCCCAAAACAAATATTGATAAGGGGGCCTTCTCAGGGCTAGCTACGCCACTGGTTCCGATACACACACGATTAGTCCGTATGCGTAATGGCGCTGTACATTATGGATCAAGATATACTTCTACGTCTTCTACGAAGTATACGCGATTATTTGCGTACTGCTCGTGTATGGATTGGAAGAACTTAGTAAAAAAGTTAGTTCCAATCTATACGTGGTTAGTTTCATATCCCTGCGTTCTGGCCTTGTACAGAATGGCAAAACGCGGCGAGACGTGAGGGCAGGCAGTAAAAGTTTACTTGCCACAAAGGGTTTTGGCTGCCAAACCCAAACTTTGGCATTCTTACATTTAAGCAAGCTTCCAGCTCCGACATCTCCTCTGGCCTTATTGGCTAGGTTTAGGATTTCTTCTTGATACATAGAAATGACTCGCTCATACCTGTTATCTATGGTTACGCAGACGATAGCAGAGTGGTGGTGGAACACATAAATCTCACAATTTGGGCTGTATCCGAGTGGGGCACGGCCAATCTTGTACAATTCTAAGACTAAGATACGTGTAAGTATATTTACCTCACGTACCAGGAGCCCGCTCACCCTAGCCCTACTTTTCATAACGTACATTAAGAATATACCGATCGCCTTCAGTTGTTACGAAGATAAAAACCCCAACTTTTGGCGGTGCATTGAACCAAACGCTTAAGCTGTTGCAACGATACGTGGAATTCTTGCAAAGTTGCGCAAACACTACACCCACCCACCAATGACGTGAAGAGAGTCAAAATTCAAAATATTTTTTTCATATCACTGGCAGGTTTTTTAATTTACCAGGTTTTCGGAAAGGTGCTTTGTCATGGAGGAGAAGAAAAGCCGTCGAGAAACTCCTTAGCAAATCTTTTAAAAATAAAAATACATTGGTATATATTTTATTACAAAAAAATATCACTAACTTAAACGGAACTGGTTGTAGAGTTGGTCATTTCCATGCGTCTTTGTCATTTAAGTACTTATCTAATCTTCAAGAAAAGAGTGAATCTTATGGCTCTTACACACTATGCCGTCGGCTGAAAAAAGCATAAAAAAAGCCACAAATCAGTTCATTCCTGGCACGAAAAAGGAATATTAAATGTAATTTAATAACTAAAAAGAAGCATTGCTGGTAATTGAAATTTTTCCAAGGGCCTTTATATTTCTCTGGATGTAAAGTTTTCTAATATAATATGACATGATGTAATTAATATACCTACCCAATTACCTACATCGATGCCAGGACAGACAAACAGACATAGTTACAAGTAATAATTTAAAAAAATATTTTTGATTTCTAACTTGGTGTATAAGTGCCCCCTTAGTGAGTTAAACAAATACAACGTGCTCATGTATCATCATCACCATGCGTTATACAAGACTGATGTTGCTATCCGGCACTGAGCCGATATCTGCGGCACATGCTGCCGGCAAGATATCCGCAAAATATTTCGCCATGGCTTCATACCGCGCGGGATGACGGCGGCATAGTGTGTAGGAGCCATTAGACTGCATCTCCCCTTACCATCAAGTGGGATTTCGGTCAAGCATTAATTTAAAATGTATAAAAATTTCATTTCATTTTCATTTCATATATGTAAATTCTTAATTCCAACCTACATCCAAGTTGACTACACATACCCAAATCTATTAATTTTATGCATTGCCGGTGGACCTGCAGGTATTCTGTACAGTAGATGGGAAACGTATACATTACCTAGGTAAAGTATGTAATGGTGAATATTATTAATATCATTTAACACATTGCCAAAACGACCCAGGTATTATACACATTACCTAGGAATTGTGCTGAATACCTGCATTATACAGATATCCGGTAACATATAGATATAGCTTCCATAGGGAGTAACGCTATATAACGTATATAAAAAAACAAACGTGTCAACGAACGATGACAAATAAAATTTATATTTTAAAAATATTTTATTAACAACCTTTAGGAACCTCGATGCCACAGACCTATCTACACACGAACACATGAAACTTATGGCACCCCTCTTTTTGCGTTGGGGGTTAATAAAAGTATCATGAATAATAATAATCACAAAAATAATCACGACCTGTAGCTCGAGCACGAATATTTGCGAGAAAGTATTCGTATGGTTAACGTAAGCAATTTGTATGGCATTTTTTCAAAAGCGCCCCTATCGTGCGTAAATGGTACTAAAATGCCATACAAATTTGACAAATTGCTTACGTTAACCATACGAATACTTTCTCGCAAATATTCGTGCTCGAGCTACTGACAGAAGCTGCGAATAACAATATTCACACGGGTTCATTCATATTAAAATTGTAATGTTTTAACTTTTACCACAACGACAATGCAAACAACATACCAAAATTTCAAGTTGGAATAGATTCTTAGTATCTCTTAAAATAGAAAATGGCTCTCAACGATAGCAGTACTCTCAAAAACATATTACCTGCAGCCGACACACATTTCTCGCCAACCTTGTTTCTTGAGGTCGAAGTTCTTCAAATCTCCTCGGCCTCAATATGCAAAAATTCTGAATTGCCCTTGAATTGCAAAAGTCACATATTTTAATGAGGTTATTAAAGAATGATGCGTCAGACTTTCTAAGTACCTACTAACTTTAAAAGTGTATTCCAATCAAATCAAATCAAATCAAAATCTTTTATTCCTATAATTGAAATTACTTGTACCCATACTAGTATCTCAAACCTACATGTTCATACAATGTAATATAAACAATGTAATCTCGTTGGCAAACCTGAATAAATAAATAAATATAGGTATCACTGATACACTTTAAATGGGTGCCCCCTATTGTAGTTTAGAATCTAAGGTAACTGTTTAATGTTTAACATAAAATTCTTATGATATACATAATTGTAAAAACTTGAACGAGTCCGGCTGAAATATATAAAGCCTGTAACACATCTAAACATATCGCTGCTTTGATCGGACAATGACACAACAGAAAAAGTTTGACTTTTCAGGAGAGTTTAAAAAACCCAAAAAGTTTAAAGACTCATAGCTTTTAATGATCACACACTGACCAATGACTGCGCCACGTCACCAGTTTTGCGTATAGAAATATGATCTTTTGCTACAATGTAATAGAGGTCATTTTACGTTCAACTGTATCCTTAACTTAAAATCGACACATCTGGTAATGTGTCATTATCCGATCAAAGCAGCGATATGAACATATTATTTTTAAATTTAGAAATTGCCTATTCACAAATATATTCCTTCAAACATGAAATCCATCCCTTTACACACAAATGATATCCAACACGCGATCATGCAGCCGTTCCGTCTTCAACATTGCATATGAAGATTTATTATTTAAATCTGAATGCATATGAATAGCGCTGTTTCTCGAAGGGCTCGTTTGAAAGAAAAATGGGGTACTTTACGATAAAATACAATAAGGACGACATCCCTACAATCTTACTTCCTTGCTTACGGCTGTGGAATGGACGCAATAGGTATGCATACTACTTAGGTAAGCTCAAATGCTAGTTTGTTTTTACTACAATGTACTGAAGTGTATGAAATCTTGAATACATCAATACCCTTATGTATTAGAAAACTCTTATGAGACTCAGAATTTGCTTTGCTTTTGAAAGCATTCTGAATGACGAAGAAATGTTTCTTTATAATCATATGAGGGTGATTTTGAACCAAACAAACTTAGAATTAGAGCTAAAACAAGAGGGCATAAAAAATAACTTATTACAAACTTAAACCATCTACGTTAGACATCGTGCCCGTTCGCTATTTCCATATCCATTAAAAGCATCAATTTCACAAATCATTCAAAAGAGCAGTAATAATAGGAAATTAAACTGGCAGAAATAAAACGTTCCCGGATTCCTACTATTCATATCCCGGAACCGTCAATAATTCGCGATGTTCCATTGTCTGTCGACTGAGGACAATGGATAAACCTTTTTTTTCAGGCATTTCATTAATACCCGTTTAATTTGAATTTCCCGCAGTGTTTTAAATTCCTTTTGAACGAAATATTTTTACTGTCTTCAGACAAGTATTTAATAGTATCTCCGTAGTTTTTTTTTAATTTTGTTCGACGCATATTATAACGTACTTACGTAGACACTTACGTTACGATCGTCTATGATAATATATCGTGCCATAATATAAAAAATGTATTACCCAAAAACAAAGTATTTCTCATCGGGAATTTAAAAAAATCAGAACTCGCTAACAAGCTCGTCGACTAACATTTACTTATGAAATACTTTAAGTGGTATATGTATAATAAATTACTTTTCTTCATTAATTATCCCCTGAGTCCTGTGTAACACGTTAAGATCCCCCGCTTCTGACTTAAGACAAGTCTGCAGTGAAAATTCACTTGTTAGCTATCACAGAGTTGAGGGGTATTATTCCATCATGTGGGGTTAAGTCGTTTTATACAAATTCGTAAGGATATTTCCAAGTAAATAATTTTGTACGTAATAGAAATGGTAGGTATTTTCATCCTTTTTTCTGATATCTTTTACATTTGTTATTTAATTAAGCGACTTCAAAAAAGGAGGAGGTATTCAATTCGACTGTATTTTTTTATGTTTGTTACCTCAGTATTTTCGACTGGGTGAACCGATTTTGATTATTCTTTTTTTAATCGAAAGCTGGTGCTTATCATATGGTCGCACTTTTTGAGGTAGATCTAACCAGTAGTTTTTGAGTTATTTGAAGTCGGTTATTTTTTGTCAAGAATTATTATATTAGAATTGTCATGATAACAATCCCTGTGGTTTAGTGGTGCGGTTAGGAAGAGCGGGAGTGAAGTAACTATAAATAAATAAATAATTTATCTCTCGCCCCACTTTGAAAGGTATCCTTATAATGTATGTAACACTTGGAAGTGTTGATGACTTTTTGAATTTTTAACCGACTTCAAAAAAAGGAGGAGGTTCTCAATTCGACTGTATTTTTTTTTTTTTTTTTTTTTATGTTTGTTACCTCAGAACTTTGGATTGGGCGAACCGATTTTGATGATTCTTTTTTTAATCGAAAGCTGGTGGCTGTCATGTAGTCCCATATAAATTTTATTGAGATCTGACAATGGAATCCATGATAAAACCACATAAGTCGTAAATTTGTGTTAAGATGTGCGCGACAAATTGACGAATAACTCAATAACACGCCAACCGATTTCGATGATTCTTTTTTTAATCGAAAGCAGGTGCTTGTCATGTGGTCCCACATAAATTTGAACGAGATCTGACTGACAAGTCGTTTTTGAGACTTTGAAGTCGGTTATTTTTTGTTAGTAAAATTTAGATTATTATCAATTCAGAATCAGGGATATCCCTAAAAAAATTTTAAATTTTAAATACTTAGATCTCCCATATTTACTGCTTATACCACAGAAAGCAGTTACAGCACATTCTTTGTCGACATACACTTTAATCCTAAGTACTCCCTACACTGCTAATAACAATATTTTATTGTGAACGTGTAGTTAAATCAACAGTTTATTCGTGACTCGCCACTTACAAGCCAAATATTGTTGTGCGGTCGCTCGGGTACTGCGGGATAAGCATATTCCACCGTGTTTGGATTGCCTGTGGGCGGGCCACTCAGATTAGCTTTGTTTGTCCTGGGAAATTGGTGTTTAAACGGCAAATAACATTACTAATACTTGATAAAGCTCTTTTCTTATTGATATTATAGCTGGTATATTGCTGTTATAACTGTAGCCGTTCAAAAGATATTTGAGAAAAACTATTACTTACCACAGTAGATCATAATTTATAACAATCTCTTTGTTTGCTCGATAGGAAAGGTTAGGAATAGATTAGGAAATCCTAGTTTTCAGTGAAATCCAGTGATCTGTTTATATTCCAGTAAAGATAAGGTAACATTTTATGCTTTATTTCAATCGGTTCACAAATAAAAAGGCAAATCAAAGAATCTTTATTTATGGATCCTTGTATCCATATTTGAGTGATCTTTACATCTTAATGACAAGGTTTCTCCAAGAAGCGAAGCGAGGAATACTTAAGTCTTGTGTTCTCTTAAAGGCGTAGTTAGCTAATCCGCACTTGACCAGCGCAACGAAGACGTTATGCCCTTAGAATCTCATGTTAGGTGAAACTCAGGCCCAGCATTGAGACTATTTTATGGGTTGTAAATATTATAGCCACAGATTTTAACATACCTGCGCTTTGGCTTATATAATATAATATTATAGGATAGACACCACATGTGGAACTACGCGAAAAACGGGACTACCCTGAAAACCAGCAGCCGTGGTTTCTAGCCGTTCCATGGCACAGGCTGAGGGTAGTCCTTTTTCGTCAGGTAACATGGTACCCTCATAAATATGTTTTCTGTTTCGTTCACGCAATAATTTTATTATGGCTACATATTGTTAGTTTTTTCTTGTTGTAACTTTGTACCGTGTTTATTCATGACGGAATAAATGTTTCTTTCTTTCTTTCTTTCTTTGTGCGCGAGTTTGACCGCGTTATCCGGATTGTAAATAACTAATTAACTAAGTAATAATTTTGCGACTAACCACTAATAATCAACGAGTCAACTTACCCTGATGATGCTCCATTTCGGGGCGAAACACGTGTTGGTGCTGGTATGTATGTTGGTATATACTTTTGATTATTGTAGTACATGTTTCCGTTGTGGGAGGAGTATATACCATCATAATATTATATATGTTAACCGCGGATTGTCGCAAAGTAGACTAATACTAACTTAATAACAATGTATTTCCGCAAAATAACGCTACATATAGTAAATAACTTTATATTATGGTCTGTGTACTAAATTTCATGAAAATCCGTTCAGTATTTTTTGCGTGAAAGCATAAGAAAGATTTTTCAACTTTCACATATAATATTAGTAGAAATCGCTGGAATTAAGAACTCAATTTATATTTTATTAATACGACTAATTAATAACGTGAAAAACAGGCTGAATTTCGTAATAACTTTACTGACAATCGGTCGCATTTCGGCCACATGCGAAGCTTGTTTAATTAAAACTTACAGAGCAACCAATTTTGCGTTACTTGATACAATTTGGATCTCAAACCCCTGTGGCTACTGCTTTTATAAAAAAAAGGTGATTCAAGTTCATAAATATAATTAATTTTCGTTGAAAACAGAAATGGCTGGTGAATTAAACGAACATAATATATGTTTATTTATATTTATTTCGTAACCTACGAACGTCTTTGTTTCACTTCGAAATCCATTTTTAAGGTTTCAGATAAAATTTGAAGTGACCTAGAGAAGAGGCAACATACTGCTTTAATGGTCATTGGTGAAGGGGTCTGTGGCCAATTCAAGTTTCGGAAGTTGTTTGTGGCCTGAAAGCCTCCGACACAGCTTAACTATCGTAATAATTTGTATACTTTTGACCGACCGGAACACAAGTACATCCTTATGTAGCGACGCTATAAGATTAAACAATAACATAAGAAGTGTACAATGTCATGTACATTCCGTTATTAAGCAGTCATAAACGCATAAACAAAACAGTTCAAATGACGTTATAGTGATGACCCTGTACCTATCCTAGTTGGTAGCAACCCTGCCTGCGAAGCGAGAGGCCTCGGGTTCAATTCCCGGCCGGGGCAGATATTTATGTAACAGATAAATATTTGTACTCGGGTCATGGGTGCTATTCTGATGTGATATGTGTGTCGTCCATGCCACCTAGGGATTGCAATCCGGTAAACCGGATCCGGTAATCCGGCCGGATCCGGCGTTTTTTACACATTCCGGATCCGGTGAAAATTGCCGGGTCCGGTGACCGGATCCGGTTACGCCAATTTCTGGCAGAATAATCAGCCTGTTGCTCGTGTGATGCTTTGAATGCCTGGTATAGGTGTTTTAATTAATCTAGTAACGTTCAATTGGGATGTAATGTGCAACACAAATTACTGAATGGATAAATTGAAAGTTATAAAATATATTTTCGTTAATATTATTTCTTTCGTTATTACTTCTTGTTTATAACTTGTAATATTTGCCCTAAATGGATGCAGGTATAAGTTATATGTGTATTTCAATTGATGCGCGATGATATGACAACAGAAAAACCTCTTTAAACATACAAAGATGTGTAGTTGAATACACTTTGTTATTGGCTCCCAGAAAATAAAGAGGAAAAATAATAGCAATTGATATATTTTTAGAAGACAAGTTATATTGACCATCTGTTCTACTTCTTACTAAAATTACAGTTGTCGGACTAACAGACAGTAATATAATAAACCAGCTGAACCGTATCCACTTTGCTGGGTGTCAAACATTTTTACTTGAGATGAAGTTAAAAAATATTATTAATCACAATAAAATATAGTCTGTGTGACTTAGGAATAATGTAGCTTTTTAATGGTGTAAAAGTTTTTGAAATTGGTTCAATAGCTTTTGAGTTTATCCATTACAAAAAATAAATAACATATCAAAACTTTCCTCTTATTCCATCTATCCATCCATCATCCTTTTAGAGGTCCACTGCTGGACATAGGCCTCCCCTTATATACGTCACTCAGACCGGTGGACTGAGCCTTCTAAATCCAGTGGATACCCGCTGTCTTCTTCAGGTCGTCGGTCCACATGGTCGAGGGATGTCCTATGCTCCTTTTATCGAGGCGTGGTCGCCATTCGAGGACCTTTCTTCCCCAAAGGTTATCGGTCCTTCGAACTATGTGACCAGCCCATTGCCACTTCAGCCGGCTAATTCCCTAAGCTATGTTGGTCATCCTCGTTCGTCTACGGATTTCATCATTTTTGATTCGATCGCGCAGAGAAATACCGAGCATAGCTCGTTCCATAGCCCGCCGGGCGGCTTTAGGGTTGTGCATTCGGCCAATAGCAAAGCACCCCACGTCTCGGATCCGTATGTCATCACTGGCAACACACACTGCTCAAACACCTTCGACTTCATGCACTGAGACAGTGTTTTGGACGACAAAATATGACGCAGTTTCCCAAACGCAGCCCATCCGAGTTGGATTCTACGAGTGACTTCTTGCTCAAAGTTGGACTTACCCATTTGGATCACTTGTCACTTGTCAAATGTACTCGTCTACAACTTTGAAAGCATCGCCGTCAACAACAATCGGTACGGGTGTGACATATGGACGTTTGACATGATTTCCGTCTTGTCCATTCTTGTAGATTCCTCTTATTAATAGTAAGTATTACATAATCGTCATTAGGTTCTACCTGGCTTAACCTGTGCGAGTATTTATTACGGCTCGGTTGCATTTACTTTGTTTTAATGCATTTGTGTTCCTGTATAAATTTCCTGTATAAATTAAAATTCTACATCAAAAACAGTCTATATTGAAACGAGAACGAAAAAATTTGATCAAGTGATCAATCCGGCCGGATCCGACCGGATTGGTGAAAATCCGGTAAAATCCGGCTGGATTGAAAATGACACCGGATTGCAATCCCTAATGCCACCCGAGACACAGGGAAAACCTACTGCGGGTGTATGAGTGTAAGCGTTTTAAGCGTTTTAGTTTAATTAATCCTACAAGTCTCCCTCTAAATACTAAGCAAACAAGAAATAATACAATTAAATTCTGTCAACAAACTTTTACAGTAATAACATGGCCCAGAGAAGTGGAGCGGACTTCAAACCGTTATCTGCTGTCGTACAGACCCGAAGTAACGCACCGTTCGTGTCTTATCTGCATCCATATTTAAATACCGGTTCATATTTAAACCGGTACGTACAAATAAACCGGTACCTGTTACGCAACAAACAATCATTACGGACCCGGACTTGTTCCCGGTTTCGTATAAATGGCTTCGGGATCCCCTACGAAGCGATTCCGTTGCGTCCCTTAGGCGCCTTTAGGTGGTATGATGTTTTAGTCGTAGTCTTTTTTGTATATTGTTTTATTTTGCCAAAAAAATATAAATTTTGTTGCATGTAAACTATTACAGCTGAGTGTCTTACGCCCCAACTCAGAATCACTAAAGGTTACTTAAATCGCTCCTTAGTAGATACAGAATTTGTATGGTGATTACTAAGGAGCGATTACAGTAACCTAGTGACTCTGAGTTGGGGCGTTAGTATAGCTATGATGATTTTCGGCTGCAATTGAACCCCAATTCATCTTTGAGTTCATGCTATTCCTCCTTCAATTCGTGCACGCAATAGGACGCGATTATTTCTATTTAGACTTTGACGCTCTGAATAAGGAAATTAATGGAACTGTTACACTATCATATAGATCTGAGATATAGATACTTAGTTGTGTAATAATTTAGAAGACGAAACAATAAACATAATTTCGTCTTTGTCTTTGTGTAACGTATACAATGAAAACGTAAGCTTTGACGACATAAAAAACTTCATGCCAACAATGACACATAAAAGAAGATCGTTGCAGAAGACTACGACAAAAAAATCGTAAGGTATAAAAGTGTCTACGCACACCTAATACGTGTTTCGCAACTGACGTTTAATATTTTAAAGTTCGTTTCATTTTATGTGTGCATATAAAAAGCGGTAGAGTGAGAATTGGGAAAATGATGGGGTTTAATAAATGAAGACCGAAGGTGTTTGTGAACGACCGGAAACGGATATAAAAACGAATAGAATATTTAACTTGTAACAATTAATAAATTATTAGGAAAAAATGCAATAAAATGGCAACTGAACTCAGTTTTGAAACAATGATTTACGACTACAAACTATTAGACCTACTGTCCACGCCGCTTCATCTGACAGTTGCATGCAAGCTGCACAATAAATGCATAATAATGTCAGTTTCATTGGTAAAATTCAGATTATTCACGTAGACAAAAACGTAGGCCCTTCCTTAGTATAGAATAAAATATACAACCACTTTTTGTAATTATTTCGGAATTGCACTTTATGGATTTAATAATTTAGATATCGACATCGTGAATATTTTACATCAGCTTTTACCTTTAAAATATCAATGCTTTGAATATATAAAACGGCTAAAAATACAGTTTAATAAAATATATGCGCTGTAGCTTAAGCGATAGAATTTTTAATACGCCACAAAATAACCCACATTTTGTTAAAAGCTTTTAATTATTTATAGTAGATTATTTTAAAAAAGTAAATTCAATAGATAAGATAGATCAAACATTTTACTTTAACCCTCCTTGTACCGTATTGGTTATTTATAATATTAATCGCTGACTTGGCAAACGTTGTTCTGCCAAAAATTACCTAAATAGGTATGGCAGAAGGGGTATTCTATGGTGTTGGTTGTTCAATAATATTCCTTTTAATTTACTCCATGATTATATTTTCAATTTTCCTAAAATTCACATCAATAAAATTCTCTACTACTCCGTGATCACTACTCGAATTGCCCACAATGTCCCACACGTATTGTTCTTAATATATTGACACATTTCTTATTCTAAATATTTAGTTTTTCTTCATGACTTCTTGTATGACAGCTTCTGCATCGGCCGATCATTGTAGAACCAAAGAGGCCGTTCGCCGTCACAAGCACATAAGGATACCCTAATCGCATAGCGGTATGAAATATACTTTATCCCAAATATCCACAAAAAAATTCACAAAAATCAATCGCGCTGTTTCGGAGGTGTGCGACCACAAATACCGTGAATATTTTTTTAATCGTCGCATTTAGATATCTAGAAAAGCTGAGTTGAACTTATTCCGCGTAGGTACTTATCGTCAAAGGAAAAAACTAAAACATATTCAACAATGATTAATAATTATCTTTCCCCAGAAAAGATCTTGAAAACATCACTTTAACCTACCAAATGCAAATCTTGTTTAAAACTTTAAACAGCATAATTACATTTAAGATAATATAGTATCAATGATTACGGTGAAACGCCGATTGAACGTACCTAATAGGCTCAGCGCTAATTGACGTTAATCACTGAAGATTAGCGCCCGTCTGTCTCTTCACATTGGAGTGTTTCCTCGTCGCTTCCATTAAGAATTTATCCTTCCCTAATCTCCTGTAAGCAGCGTAACGATAACCTAATGATACGTTTGAGATAGAACTCACGTTTCGTTAACTTGTCACTGATTTTTTTATGTAAGGCCAAAAACGATCCACCTTATGGTAAGAATTCATCGCAACGTTAGGCAAAAGATACCTGTAGATCACCGATGAGTGCCAATCTGCCAATTGAAGCAATACTTATCGAAAAGCTGTCCAGTATAAAACCATATAACAACAAACGGGTTAAACCCATTGTATTTTACACTCTTCTGTGTCATTACCCTACAAACAGACAGGTTACTTGATAGTACTTAAGTGGTCATTGACCGTCCATAATAAACAATGGTAGAATTAGATCAGTAGGAATTAAACAAAGCGTCTGCTGTGGATTATTATACTTTCATAAGCTCTCTTTACACTTCCTTTTTCACTCAACGCTGAATTTTTTTGTTATTTTTTACGAGGGAGAATCTTCGGAAGATACCCAACGGGTTATATGGGATTTTTACCCCGCAAAACCCCCATGATAACCTGACGTAATACTTAGAAGTTCGAGGATCTGCGAGAAACACGCCGGTTTTTCCTCTGACAACATTCACCTAGCTTGATCAGTTGATTTGAATTTTCAATGTTCAGTTTATAACTTTATAATTTAACGCGGCTAAGCTGTCTCACGTAGTTTGTACGAGCGAAGGCGCTAATTTTTTCATGTTTTGTGTGAAATGTTCTAACAGGATATCTTTCGTTTTAAAATCATTGCGTGCAACTCAAACTCGAAATTTCACCAACCACGAAGCATCTGCTGTGGATAACTAATGCATTGAAATACGACCGTTCAGGCCAATATTTATTAGTCTGAGTGCAACCGTTACTTTATCACAACCACTGACAACGAGTTTCAAAGAATGCAGAAGAGAATAAAACATTAAACTAGTCCAAGCACCTTCCAAGCCAGCGTCGTGTTACCAAAGCAGAGTGAATCCTTTTGCTAAAAGAAACTAAGCACATAAAAGGTGTCGTTCTTTAGCGAAACTAAAGACTAAGGCTTGTATAAATAGCTCTTAACTACTACTTAAAAGATTGTTTGAGAGTACGCCACATCAAAAGGATTGGGGATCAGTTATATAAGCTGTTTAATCTAACGTTCCTATCTATGGTTTCAATATTGCTCTAGTTAGCGGGATCAAAGTTAAACATAGACTTAAATATATAGACACGCTGTACCATACAAAATTCGTGTCTCATTCGCCAGCCACAGAGTACTCAATCACAGCCCAAGTAGCACTCGGGGCTGAATAAGAGTTCACATTTAGCGTACAAGTGAACTTAAAGCATTAATTCACTCTTATATGAGTTCACCTGTGATGTATTAGCTGTATAAAGGCGAAAAATACGCTTAAAGCTGTTTAAGGTCTGTATAAGAGTGTAATGTTAACCTAATATACAGCTAAGGTCTGTATAAGAGTGTAATGTTAACCTAATATACAGCTGTAGGTGTTATAATGCGATAACGTTACTGTTATAATGCGAGAAGCTGAATAAGAGCATTATAAGATGGTAAATATACGCCAATAGCTGTCTAAGGGTCCACAAATACGACGTTATAATGCTGGAGTTATAAAAGTTCACGTGTGGGCACTTATTCAGCTTAAAGCTGTTTAGTTTACCCCTTTGAGAGTGTTATTCAGCTAATTGCTGTAAGTCAAAAGTCCAGCAAGGTTTATGTAATTGGGACTGGGAGTTCTTAAGGGGGGTTGGAAATCGTGTCAAAAATCGTCTAGGACGCACCGTTTCCGAGATATCCGTTTTTCCAAAAAAAAAAATTGTTGAAAATTTGGGTGGGGGTTAGGGGTAGGTCCAGCAAGGTTTATGTAATTGGGACTGGGAGTTCTTAAGGGGGGTTGGAAATCGTGTCAAAAATCGTCTAGGACGCACCGTTTCCGAGATATCCGTTTTTCCAAAAAAAAATTGTTGAAAATTTGGGTGGGGGGTTAGGGGTAGGTCCAGCAAGGTTTAAGTAATTGGGACTGGGTGTTCTTAAGGGGGGTTGGAAATCGTGTCAAAAATCGTCTAGGACGCACCGTTTCCGAGATATCCGGGATTTCTGGTTTTTCCAAAAAAAAAAATTGTTGAAAATTTGGGTGGAGGTTAGCGATGGGTACAGCAAGGTTATGTAATCGGGACTGGGGTATGTACGGGGGTTGGGAATCGTGTCAAAAATCGTCTAGGACGCACCGTTTCTGAGATATCCGGGATTTCATTCATTCACAACTAATTTCATTTTTAAAATAGAAGATGTAATATTCACAATTACAAAACTACAAATAAACTCAAGTCGTTTGATAAAATTAAAATACTGTCAGTGGACGCGCGCGTTTAAGTACCGCGCGGGTGTAGGCAATTTTTTCAAGGACAGGGCCGAGTAGGAATATGGCTTATTTGTGCTGCAAAGCCGGCGGCTTCAAAAGTTGCCAGTCACGCCAGCGGCAAAGTGTGTAACATACAGAAGCGGGCTGAATAATTAGCCACATGTTACTCCCTATTACACTCTTGGCTGTTTATTGGATCACATCGGGTCCCATATACTGCCATTAATCAGCTTTAAGGTAACGTGTTACCTCTTATACTGCTATTTAAATGCTGTTATACTGCTACTGTACAGCTATGTGAACTTAAGGCTGTATAACTTATGCCCAAATCAGTCGTATAAGGGCTGTAAAGCGTGCTCTACAGCTCTTATACAGCTGACTTACCGCTTATAGTTCACGTGTGAACCATTAGACAGCCCTTATACAGCCCCGAGTGCTACTTGGGAGAGTCACTATGCGCCTGCCTATGGTGCCGGCACCCTGTTCCGTAGTGATTAAGTACTCTGTGTTCGTTCTGTCAAGTTTGGTTAAAGATGGCGGTATTAAATATTTGACACTAAATATTTTTTTTAAATGTAAATAAAAATATCTAGACACGCGGAGCGTGTCAAGTCAATTTCTTAGCTAACAGAATTGACGAGCAGCACCGTGTGTAATATTACACGAACCATTTGGAGCCACTTTTGACCACCTCATAACTCAAAAACTATTCAACATAAACCTGTCAAATTTGGCTCATTTATTAAGACTTGCGAAATACATACGTCTTTCAAATTTCATAAACACATCTCAAACTGTTATTTAGATATTAACGTCCAAAAATCAAGAAATTTAACACTGACTGACCTATAGATCAAAACTATATCCAACTTCCAGGTGACCTAGAAAGTTAAAATTTGGCATGCAGATAGGTAGTCGGGTGAATACAAAGGAATAAATCTGAAAGTAGTAAATTTTTATCAATTTATGATAATTTTTCAAAAAATTGATTCTATTAGGAACACTTACTTAAAATGCCTGAAATTTAAGAGTAGCGATCAAAATTGATGACATCTGGTCATTATGTGGATTCCAAGGCGAATATATAACGAAACATATCAGTTTTAGTACTTTCTGAAGCTTTCAACGGGAGGAAGATGTTCAGTGTTCCAAGTGCCTGTGAGAAGTGCACAGCACATATACATTTACGTGAAGATCAGTGGTTCGTCAGGAGACGTTATTTCCAGTGTATTACGTCGTTTTATTTTTAATGTGTGGAAAATTATTTTTCTCTAATCTACAAGATTACACCACAAAATTCTGTATTATTTCCGTAATTATACCAGTTTAAAGTAATTAGAATTATTGTTTCAAAATTTATTGTTGCACGATGTCATCGAACATAAACAACTTATCTGTACTAATAGTATAAAGAGGAAAGATTTGATTGTTTGTTTGCATTGAATAGGCTCCGAAACTACTAAACCGATTTGAAAAATTCCTTCACTGTTGGAAAGCTACACTATCCCCGGGTGACATAGGCTATATTATATTTTCAATAAATTAGGGATCCTTAATAAAACTCCAATAACGTAACCCAAGGTGTAAAAAAATAAGAAAACCAAAGCAAAGCGAGGGCGGTCACTCGTAACTAATAAGAGTATAGTCGACTTTCGTATTTATTACGATAGTATAATTGGGATTTAGTATTAATTATTATTTCAATATTTAGCGGACATCAATAGTGGAAGATCATTACTTATAAATAATGAAATAATAGGTACCGTATTTCGGACCACGGCGCACTAACTACAGATTTAGTTGAAGAGCACTATAACAGTTCATGTATTAAAATTAATCAGTAACGTTATGAATAAGTACTTACTAATAATTTCTATACAAAAAGTAATGATATCCCATCAAAAACATAAATGTAAAGTGAGAGTCAATTAAAAAAAAAAAAAGAATTGAGATCTAAATGGGTGCCAATTTCTGTGTAGAAAAGCCTAAAATTTTAGTCACAAGAACATGTAATTCAAGCTTTACATTTGACTTGGCTAGTTTTCTTTAGTTAGCAACCAACAAACCAAATTAGTGAAGAGTGTCATAAGCCATCAACCTAACAGATTTGACGAAGCTAATTACATAGATATAATATAGCCTAGGTAGGTACGTGAAAACTAACCAAGTCAAATGTGGAGCTTGAATTACATGTTCTTGTGACTAAAATTTTAGGCTTTTCTACACAGAAATTGGCACCCATTTAGATCTCAATTCTTTTTTTTTTTTTAATTGACTCTCACTTTACATTTATGTTTTTGATGGGATAGTTACTTACCAATTATGATTAAATAAAGTGAAGTTAAATTATTATTTTTTATTTTTATGGAAATAGCCGGCAAACGAGCTGACGATCTACCTGATGGTAAGTGGTTATCGTCGCCCATGGACATCAGCAATACCAAAGGCATCACTGATGCGTTGCCGGCCAAGAAAGAAAGAAGAAAAACTAAAAAGAAAGAAATAACTGGTTCTCAACCCCCCAGCCAGAACGCGACGTGTTGTTTGGCGGCTGACCCATGCTCAAGGGTGGTAGCAAATTATGCAAGGAATTAGAAATTATTTATCATTTTGCTTGCATGAGGGAAAACATCTTCAAAACCTGCTTAAATAAATAAATAACACTTCACACTCATAGTCCCACACTAGGATTCCCTGTGTCGTGGGTGCCATGGATAACACACTAGACAAGGAAATTCACACTCAGACCAAGAACAGAAATTCAAACTCATCTTTCAAATTTCCGCCTCGCTGGGAATCGAACCCAGGACCCTCGGTACGGTGATCCGGCATGGTAACCATTGCGCCATGCGCCACGGGTCGTCATGCTTACTTCAAAGTTTTTTGGAATAGGGTCAACAAACTCACACTACGCTACCATGGTAAACCTTGAATCTTCTCAATGAAATTTTACATGTATCAAATGATATGAATGTTAGTATTTATGTCATAATAAAAGTATACAATAACACACTGTGTGAATAAAGTTTAAAATCACCTGATTTATTTTATTAATTAGTGTGAATAATGTTCCCTACTTCTAACTTTACTCCGAGCAAGGCTTTCATCTCGCACACTTTTCTCTAGGGTAAAGGCGCGCGCGCGTCCTTTCAATTTACTTTTAAATAGGCGTTACTTCACGCTCCACGCCTGAATGTACTAAATAGGTTAACCGAACCTCTTAATTAGTGTCACGCTTTGTAGACATCCTTATCTAAAAAGGTTTTCGGGTCGCATGAAAGTCAACCATAAATAAAGAGTATGAAAGCTTGCTTGGGAACGGTACAACTTATAGTAATACAACCTTCAAGTCAACTCTGTTTCGAAAGAATAAGTAAGGACAAAAATTAAATTATTGCTAGAGAATAAAACTAGCTTTTTTATATATTTTTAAATAACGCTAAACTACAAGTCCTGGCTGACTGACTGATTTTTATCATCTCCCAGCCCAAATTCTATGAACCAGAAAGCTGAAAATTTTTAGGCAGGTGTCCTTCATAACGCAGACAAGTGTTAAGGTTGGATCTTACGAAATTCCTTCGCGATATACGATAGAATAAACAGGATTTATATTTTCATTTAAAGGTAAGGGGCTGTATTTTCGTAAATATTTATTAAAAACTTTTAGGTAACCTACATTTCAGGTAGGTTATTTCTAAAAAGAATTTTTTCAGATTTTTCATAACCACGTATGTAACTTGTATAAAAATAGCGTATATTTATATACAAGTTACATATATAATTATACTAGCTATTACCCGCGGCTTCGCCCGCGTGTTCAAAGGGAAGTAACAATGAGTTGTTTAACATGCATGACTCTTTCCTAGAAATAATAACATAATAATTAATAACAATAATTCATAAATAAGTAACAGATCCAAAATCAAATTAAGTATGGAAGTTTGGAAGTATGGATAGTATGGATGGATATGAAAGTATAGAAGTATGGGCAAATACGCATCATAATGGATCTTTCCATGGGAATGTGTTGTTTTACTGAGGTAAAAAGTAGCCTACGTTACTCTCCAACCTCCTACCTATCTCCACACAAAAAATCTTAACATAACATCGCTCCGTTACGACGTGAAAGACGGGCAAACAAACAAACAAACAAACACACACACTTTCACATTTATAATATTATATATAGTAATATATAGTAATATAGTATATAGTATATATAGTATGGATTATGTTATTATATCTAGGAAAGAGTCATGCATGTTAAACAACTCATTGTTACTTCCCTTTGAACACGCGGGCGAAGCCGCGGGTAATAGCTAGTGTTATTATATCTAGGAAAGAGTCATGCATGTTAAACAACTTATTATTACTTCCCTTTGAACTCGCGGGCGAAGCCGCGGGTAATAGCTAGTGGAAGTATAGAAGTATGGACAAATACGCATCATAATGGATCTTTCCATGGGAATGAGTTGTTTTACTGCGGTAAAAAGTAGCCTACGTTACTCTCCAGCCTCCTACCTATCTCCACACAAAAAATCTTACCATAACATCGCTCCGTTACGACGTGAAAGACGGACAAACAAACAAACAAACAAACAAACAAACACACTTTCACATTTATAATATTAGTATGGATACTCGTCTAGTTATATTTCATAAGCTTAAAATTTCATGAGCATTATTATGACATGTATATTTTACAAAATCCAATTAAATCTCAACGTCAGGATAAAAGCATATGCCAGATACATGAACCTTTCAGCTCTCTTCCCCAAGGACAAAGTTTTCAGCCATCAAAGGATATTCTGCGGCGAACTCATAAGTCTCTAACTCGCTTCAAACTATTTACCAAGTAACTAACCACTAGCGTCAGAAATTATTATGGTGTACTGAATAACTGAGTTGTACATAGATAATTTTATTATACAAATACATATATTATATAAATACATTAATATTATTTTTATAGCAGTTATTTTTATATCATACTAGCTGCCCGGACAGACTTCGTTCTGTCAAAAGTTTTTTTTATTAAAAACCTTGGGATGTAAGCCATCCTATCTTTCAAGTTGGATCAAACTGCACAGTGCACACCGTGTGCAAATTTGATTAAAATCGGTTAAGTAGTTTAGGAGTCCATCGCGGACAAACAACGTGACACGTAATTTATATATATTAAGATAATATAAGCGCGTCGCAGATCATTGATAAACGTGGCCACCAATATAATCTAAATTTTACTAACAAAAAATAACCGACTTCAAAGTCTCAAAAACTACATAGTTGTCAGATCTCATTCAAATTTATGTGAGACCACATGACAAGCGCTTGCTTTCGATTAAAAAACGAATCATCGAAATCGGTTGGCGTGATATTGAGTTATTCGTCAATTTGTCGCGCACATCTTAACACAAATTTATGACTTATGTAGTTTTCTCATGGATGCCATTGTCAGATCTCAATAAAATTTATGTGGGACCACATGACAGCCACCAGCTTTCGATTAAAAAAAGAATCATCAAAATCGGTTCGCCCAGTCCAAAGTTCTGAGGTAACAAACATAAAAAAAAATACAGTCGAACTGAGAACCTCCTCCTTTTTTGAAGTCGGTTAAAAAAGGCACTACCAGCCAAGAAGGAAACTCGCTTTGTAAGTCGACTGTAGTACCTACTTTGTGGTTGACTTAGTCTTCGAAACAATGGGTCATGATTCGATTCCCGGAGCAGAATCGTGGGTTCTTATTAGTGTTGTCCATGCAATTCGTGATACAGGGAGTTACTACTTGTGGTTAGCACGAACTGCACTTATAATTATTTTAGTGGTCGTTTGTCATATATTATAGTAAGAGAAAACTAAACAGGTAAAAAACCCTACTGTCATGAGGGATTAAATGGAGATCATTTTCCAGGGAGCTCCAACAAATTGGACCCCTCGCTTTACTTCAACCGTTGTTCGTTAGGTAGTGACCGGGGAAAGTCGGCTTTATTAAGGGTTACAAAAACGTCTTAGAAAATCTTAAGTACTAAATTTACGATTTTACGATTTGAAAACTTCTGCAGTTGCTGCTATAAGTACTTTAGAATTAAATATTTAAGAAAAGTTCAATCGACAAATTTGAAGATAAAAGCCGTACTACATAGGTACTAAAATAGGAAAGGTGTCAAACGATAGCGTAATTTGTCAATAGACAATCTTCCTCCATGACCTATGTTAAGGCTACTCGCCCACGTCCGATAATAGGTGACCGATTTTTTGTAGGCGAAAAATAGAACACACTGATAGCAATTTATAGTGCAACGCACACGTCCTACAAAAAGTCGGTTAGAAATAACATTGGAGGAAAAATCGGCCCGATTATCTGTCCTACAAAAAGTCTGACGTGGGTGAGGGCACTTAGAACAACGAGTCACGCATAATATTACCTGTCGTACTCAAACATAATAATAGCCTAGTATGATCGTCATTTTCTCGCCTCGGTGACTCGATTTCGTATCCATCACGCACTACACATTTTTGAAATCATACGCATATTAGATTTATCGCTTGCGTCTGTGAAGGAGAACAACGTGAATTTTCCACCTACTTTGTAATATGAAATTCTATACAACGTTCTCAAAGGTGAGTGAAGGTTGTCAATTCACCTTTATCAGCTTTCCAGTGATACAGATGAAGCACAATAGAGAACATACTTACCTATTTCTTTTGTGTTCGGTTTACACGTATTAAGTAGTTAACTAAATTTTAACAAAATTTTAAGTAAATTAATACGGTAAACAGACAATTTAGTACGCAAGTAAACAAGTAATTTAGATTTTTTTCTATTTTTATATTAAGTAGGTGGGTGGAGCTTATCACTTAACACGTTTGGACAGGCATTCTTTAGTTAAAATTTAGTATAATGCATAAGTAATTAAGTAGGTTGTGAAACTTGTGAAGAATTGTATGAACTAAAGAGCTTTACTAAATTATTACGTTTGGACGCGCACTAAAAATTATTCACTTAAAATTTATTCAAAATTTATTTATTTACTTAACTACTTAATACGTATAAACCGCACTTTGGCCTTGGTGATCCTCATAACCCATGGCAACCTCACTACATATGGGCTATGTCATACCCGCTATGACCGCACACTACAATACAAAGCTTTTGACGCCATAGGTATCACACGTGACTGACGCCTCAGTTCATGTCATTAGGAAGGAGAAAAGAGATTGGGATACGGTTTGTTATAATGATTTAAACATAAATTAAAATACCCAATTTAAGTTATCGTCGGGATGAATTGTTCAGTACCAACGTAACTTTAACCGTGTTTTTGTGGCATTATTTAAAGTAATTGCTCAAAAGTAATGTAAATAGACAAAGAGGTTAAAGTAAAAGCGGTCTTATTTTATAGGATAAAGGTGATGAAAGCAAAGGAATTTAAAATTTAAAGGCAAAGGAAACGTTTTAAAAGAAAATACTGTTAGAACTGGTAGGTATAAGGCGTTCTTGATCCTTGAAGTTATGTAGCGCTTTACCGAACTCAGTATAAGTTTGTACATTTTAAATATCGTAACTTATTATTATTGTAATTTAAAATTTAATGTCAAAGAAAACGAATAAAATAAGAATATTTGAACTTGCCTGAACTCAGAATGATTTGTAAATATTACAAAATCTTAACTGAATGCACGATACATTTTTACATATAATCTGCTATTCGCAAGTTGATACACAAGTGCTGATAACTGGGAAAATATTGAAATGTAAACAAGAATACATGTGGAACATAATTTACTACTTAGGTACTAGTAAATTTTCAAGAGTTATTTTAAAACTATTCACGTTTAAAAATACCACTGTGCACGTACGTGTTAAGCTATTCAAGCTTTTCATTCACGCTATTCATTAGCCAAGTCTCATTGTAAACAAAGGACGACGAAGGCGGACTTCCGTAATGTATGTAAATATCTCGAAGTCGCTTCTAATTAAGAAGGCTAACGACGTTTCAGTTCTTTGAACGTGGTGCCGACGAAATAATGTTAATTTGTTTTAATTGCTTCATGTAATCTTTGATTGCTGTAATGTTTTGGGGTGAGGCTTGAACCTCCCCTGCTCGGGGGAGGGGTGCTCTACTGAAGTTATTGAGAATGAGATGAATATGAAGCTATAGTGCCAAGTCTATGCAGTTTATTGCTAACAATAATAGGTATTTTATTATATCCTACTATTGTTATATAACAATAATACTTAATATTATAAAGAGTAAAAAAAAATATTGTTTGCATTGAATAGGCTCCGAAACTGCTGAACCGATTTGAAAAATTCTTTCACTGTTAGGAAGCTACACTATCCCCGGGTGACATAGGCTATATTATATTTAAAAAAAATTTGGGATCGCTTGCTGGGAATCGAACTCAGGACCCTTGGCACGGCGCGGGCGATCCACCATGATATGATAACCATTGCGCCACACGGGTCGTCAATATTATAAATGTGAAAGTTTTTATGGATTTTTGTTTCTCTTTCACTCAAAAACAACTGAACGAATTTTCATGAAATTCAGCACGCAGGTAGAACGTGATCTTAGATAAGATATAGCGTACTTTTAGCGTTAATTTTAAATAAATTTCTACTAGCCTAAAGATTTACATGTCAGAGATAATGTCAGGTAACGCAAAAACTTTCTGAACCCCAATGATATTATAATGTAAAAAAGAGGTAGATATGTCACTAGCGCGCCGACCATGAAGAGCGTAAGAACAGGCAATTGACCGTTCTGCTCGTAGTCGCTCTGTCAATACAAGACTATACGCATGCTTTTGATGTTCTACAAGTGTTTGACATTTGACATACAGCATTAAAATGCCTTCGTGTACTCGTGTACTATACCAATGTGATTGGTGTAGTGAAACAAAATATAAACGTGTGTGTGTTGTAGCTCTTTTCTGAACAGATTTTTTGGTCGACTTGCAAGGGCATAACGTATCTATATTTTTTTAATATCATTGCACAACCCTGCAAAGGGTATTATAGTAGGGTTTATGAAGTACCTAACCGGATGGTCCTGTATTATTACTGCTATAAGTATTTTTCCATGAAGACTTTCTGGCTAGCCACCAACCCTGTTGCCTGAGTCCGCCGCCAAACGACTCGTCGTGTTCCGGCTGGGGGCTTGAGAATTAAACTTTCCTTTTCTTTCTTCACCTCGCATCGGTAATGGGCTTAATATTACATTACTGTGCAGTCTGTGCGCATGGTGACCAATACCATCCTAAACTTTGTTAAAATCGGCAACTACTTTAACTACAAAACTATTTCTTTTAATTTACAGAGAACACTCAGAATGCTAATCGGCATTGCAAACCATGACTCGAATAATAATTCCAAATACACGTAACAGATACTTAACTTTAATTTTATCAAGAACCCAGTAAAGTTAAAAACAGGCGTCACTTTGAATAAACAATTGTGTTTCGTCGTCCCAACTCGGTTTTACTTACAGTCATTCCAAGTGACGATTTTATGCAGTCAACTGAGTACTAAGGTTTCTCGAACTAGTCGAAGTCAAGTTAAAATTGGATTGGAGGTTTTAATTAAGCGCTTGAAAAGTATTAGCACAAATAAATAAATGAAATAAAAAGAAGTAACTATTAAAAATGACGGAGTTTTGATGTAACAAAAATTAAAAAAAATAACTGACTTGATTTTTTTTGAAGTTAGTTTAAAAATCGGAATGCATTTAGTTTTTAACACTCAATTGAGTTGTTCATTTTAAAAAAAAATATTTTTTTTTAAATGTATTTTAAATCTTAAACACAAATTATATTGATTGGCATTGTTAATAATAATAATATAATAATTAATAATAACGAAATAAAAGTTGAAAAAAAATCACGTGGCTACGAACGCGCCAAATTTGACCGCCATATTTGTGACGTCACTTTGTTAAAGAAATTTCACGATAGTACGGTCTCAACGGCTCCTACACGTAAATTAACTAAAAATATCCGAAATTTAGTGCAAAAAGATATTCCACGTAATTTTATTGTAAATTTAAACGTTAAATGATTTATTCTTCATTAAATATAATAAAACTCTCCATTGATTATATACTTACACCAAAAGAAAAGGTTACACTGTTTACTAGTAAATCGTGTCTGGGAGGAATCAGGGCAGGGTGTTAGGGGTATGAAATCAGGGGTGTATGATAAATTATATTTCATTTATCATACAACTAGCTTCTATCCGCGACTTCGTCTGCGTAAATTTCAGATATGGATCCTTAGAGAAATGAAGAATGTGATTAATAAAAAAAATGCACAATGCAATGCTACAGAAATTCTATGCTAGTAGTAGGTACATACATACGATGACCCTATAGCCTAGTTGATAGCGATTCGATCCAACCTGCGAAGCGAGGGTCCCAGGTTCAATTCCCGGCCATATCTAATAAATATTTGTACTCGGGTCTTGGGTGTTATAGTGACGTGTTTTCCATATCACCCGCGACAGGGAAACCTACTGCGGCGTTATGGGTTTGTACGCGCTTTATACATAAAACTGGTACAATATATAATTTTTTTTGTCTCCGAAATACACCAACTTGGTCAATGACCCGTGTGGCGAATGGATACCACGCCACATCGCTGAGTCAAGTGTCCTGGGTTCGATACGATGCGAGGTGGTTTGAATGATTAGTTTGAATTTCTGTTCTTGGTCTGGGTGTGTGTCCTTGTATTGTCTATGGCACCCACGACTCAGGGTATCCTAGTAAGGGGCTTCACACTCATAGGAGTGTGAAGCGTTTATTTATTTAATGATGTTCCTACTGATTTTACAATGTTAATGATAGGTAGTAATAGTAGTAGTAGTTATCTTTAAACACGGCTCCGTTTTACTCTACCATTGAGGAGTTCCACTTTGTAGCCCCAGAACTCATCATCAAATCCTCATTGAATTGAAGTAGGATCAACGTGGCAAAATTCCTAACCTAATAAAATAAAACCATCAGTTGTTTCATAAAAGAAACGGGCAAGTGCGTGTCAGACCACGCGCAATGTAGAGTTCCGAAGTAGTAAGTTTATCGACTATTATTCATTAACTACTCATGTTAACATAGCCGTGATAGTTTTCCTTGTAAATTCATCATATTATAACCTATTTTTGAGATTTTTTTCACTTGTCCAACTCCAACCGTTTAGCCAACTGTCCCCCCTGGACACTTGACTCCAACCAGAATTAGCACTTTAAAGCAAATATTTCGCAAAGGGACCCAAAATTCCAAAAATGGTCTTCCCATAATATTTTTGGAAGAGCTTTTCAATTTTTTTAATAAATATATGTATATATCCATGCCAAATTACAGCTTTCTAGCACTAAGGGTTTCGGCGCTTTGTTTTGGACAGACGGACGGACGGACAGTCGGACAGACGGACAGATGGACAGACGGACAGACGGACAGACGGACAGACGGACAGACGGACAGACGGACAGACGGACGGACGGACGGACATGACATGACGAAACTATAAGAATTCTGATTTTACTTCGGAACCCTAAAAATGAATCTATGAACGAAAACTAAAATTTAACCTCTTATTCCTCGGGAAAAGGTCTATTTCCGGGATAAAAAGTATCCTATCTGGTAAGTTAGGTCAAAAACTATCTGTGTGCCTTTCATCTATATCCGTTCAGCCGTTTTTGCGTAATGGAGTCACAAACATCCAAAATTTCAGATTTATAACATTAAGTACGAAAGTAGGATTAAATGTACAGGTTCCGAATAAATGTACACATTTAACATTATCTTTTTTGTAGTATTCACACGTAATGGTGCAAAACAAGCACGATAACTTTTAAGGTTTAGCATTTTTAATATGTTTATCAATATATTGACGATAATATCAAGATTTTATCAGTTTAAAGTCAAATCACAGTATCAGCTGTATGCTGCAATGAATAGCAATTAACAAAGTGACGTCACACGCGCGCTCGGGTCTATTCGGGAACTGTCGGCGTGTTTTCGGTACTGGATTCAAAAACGTATTTTTGATTTGATGTAACTTTTAAATTATAGCGAATATAAAAAAACTAAAATAACTTTGTTATAAAACTTATATATGAACTTTCCATTTATAACAAAAAAAAATTTTAGGAAACAACTCAATTATACACCGTTACACACTCACACACAATATACCGTTTTCTGGGATTGCATGTATTGATTGCATGCACCCTGACTGTGGTTACTATTTTGTATTAGATATCTTAGAAGGACAGATACAGAATTTAAGATTATTTTATATGATAAACAGTACTATCTAACCATATGAGAAATAATTATTTCAATCGACTAACAATCGAGGCGAGTACAAGTAGTAAATGCACTTTACTCCATTCGGTTTTTCTAAATATTTATGCACTACCCGCGAATTCTAACGGCATTTCTTTGCCGTGTACTCGTAGCGTCTTTATTTCTCTCTACTGTTTTATTCTCTAATGGTATTTGCAAAATTTAATCTAAGTGCAGTATTTTGAAATTTCGTTGAGTAGACTACAAGCTGAATGAATATTGAATAGGGTGCGTGCAGAAATTCATCTTAATTCCTATAGGGCTTCTATCATTTAACGCCGTTTGATTGTCAATTTTAGAAAGGAAAGAGCTGTTAAAAATTCATTCCGTGAAACATTAATTTATTTTTCATAAAGATTTTTCTATCATTGAGTATCCTTCATGTGTGAATAACGCCAATATAATGTGCCACTGCAAAAAAACGGAACCCCTATCTCGATCTGGAGTTCTATTCAATATGAACGAGCTAATCTATAAACAAAACACTCTCTCTATTAATAAAAACGCGAGCTAATACTCTATCTATAAACAAAACACTATCTATAAAAAAGTCATGCTTACAATATGACGACAAATAGCGTCCAGTTTTAACCTATGATCTAAAAACAAAACACAAGCACATGACGTCAAATAGCGTCCAGTATTAACCGGTTCTGTCGTAAGCAAGTGGCGCGTCACGCAGATATCCCGCCTGTCGATCAGCTTCCCGCAGCCTTCCCTGACGGATGACGGGATACAACGACGTGCACGCTACATCACTCGCACTGACTCGCAGTCGCATACAGGATGCTATTTATACGTTTATAACGAAGTATACTTATAGCATAGTGCAGTATACCTAGACAAATGCGATTGCGATGGAATGAAACATCGCTAACGCCGCAACTCAGAGTCACTAACGGTTACTTAAATCGCTCCTTAGTACAGAATTTGTATGGTGCTTCTTTACTAAGGATCGATTAAAGTAACCGTTAGTGACTCTGAGTTGGGGCGTAAGAGACATTGTTAAGGGTTTTTCATTCTCTCTTGTGTGCTGAAGTATGTAAGTAATAATAGTATTGTACAGATTGTAATGACAAGGAATTAAGAAAAAGGAGACAGAACAAGTAATACAATAGGCGTTCTTATCGCTCAACAGTGAATTCTTCCAGACAACCTTAGGGTTACGTAATAAGCGTAGAAATATTGTTTAATGGTGAGGTTTACTACTATGAAAATAAACAAAGAAGATAAAGTTAGTGGTGGTCGTAGGTAACTGAATTTTTTGAATGATTATTGACGTCCAAAATAAATGTGAGTACCCGTCTTATAGTAAATTGTGTTTACTCCACCATTAGTCAAGTTTAAAATGATATTTTAAAAATACTACTTAAAAAATATACCTACTTTTTAGACATACTCACGCCATGTATCCAATTAATCCTGATACGAATATATTATTACTCAGGTGCAACGTGGAACCACAGACGTGCCGTCCTATAGGTTGTCGATCACCGTCAACTCAATGTTCCATGTCTGACAGATGACGAGATACGACCGCTGGATGGCCCAATACGTCACGACGGGTTCTATTTACGAAAGTGCGTGACAAAATAGTTAATGTCAAAGTGACAAAGTGAAACTAACATATTTACTGTATACGAGTAACCGCCCTTGCTTTGCTTCGGTTTTCTTATTTTTTTACGCCTTGGGTTTACTGGAGTTTTATTAAAGATCCCTAATTTTTTTTATATAATCTAGCCTATGTCACCCGGGGATAGTGTAGCTTCCCAAAAGAGAAAGAATTTTTCAAATCGGTTCAGTAGTTTTAGAGCCTATTCAATGCAAACAAACAATCAAATCTTTCCTCTTTATAATATTAGTATAGATAACAACTACTTGTATCACCTATAGTTCACAAAAAAATGATTGATTGATTGAAAAATACAAGTGTTGGTTATTTTAGGTATTTGTGGAACATGAAACAATATATTATCATCTCATAATGCCCAATTATCAAAATGCCAACTTCACGGAATGTCAACTTCAAGAAGACCAACATCTCAAAATCTGGGGGCACGGCAGTGCCCCCGCCAAGTCGAGCAAAAAAGCGGCACGGCCGTACCATCCTTTTCTCGAAGCAATTCAGGCCATTTTCGACCCCCTATAACTTCGTTGTGGATAAAGCTAGAAACCTGAATTTTTAGTAACCAAGCAGGCATTGTATAAACACAGTATATTTCAAATTTCATTCAATTTGAACCAGTAGTTTAAGAATTATAACTAGTCAAAGTTTCTTAATTTCGTCACTCACTGACTGACCGATCATCAAAACTCTAAGGCACTTCTAGCAGACATAGAACCTTCAAATTTGGAACACAATTAGTGTTTAGTGTATAGATCAAGGAAAAACTAAAATATTTTGCAATTTCACTCCAGTTTTCTAGATACATCAACTGCATAAATAACTTTGTAATCTATACTAATATATAAAGAGGAAAGATTTGATTTTTTGTTTGCATTGAATAGGCTCCGAAACTACTGAACCGATTTGAAAAATTCTTTCACTGTTAGAAAGCTACACTATTCGTGGTGAACATAGGCTATATTATATTTAAAAAAAAATAGGGATCCTTACTTAAACTCCAATAATGTGTAAAAAATTACCTAAAATATTCTTTACATCGCGTGCGCTGCGAAAACTATTCATGATAGAACAAAAAAATGTTCTACAATATTAGAGAACATATCAATATCTACAAAAAACCTCGCGATACAATATATCCAACTATTGTAGTTATGCCACTATAACCACTTTTTACATTTTAAAAGTTAATAAAAAAGCTGACCAAAATCAGACCATGATAACTATACCTTCGTATTAATCTTTATCCAAATAAATCATTTCATATTCAAAACTATTTCAATACCTATTGATTACTTTTTAAATTACTCAAATCGGATATTCCATTCAGAAGATATTACGATTTCAGGAAAATAAATACCGCCGCCGCCGCCGCGCAATGACCAGTACTAGCCAAATCTCTGAAACTACTGAACGAATTTTAACAGGACTATTTAATTTAGGATATTGAAAAGACTTCAACTTAGCATTTAAGCTATTTTTTAGGGTTCCATACCAAAGAGTTCCTTAAGGACATTTTGTATGGAAAAATAAAAATTGTCAGCTGATTTGTTTGAAATAATAAAAAAACGTTTTCTCCGTACAAAAAGAGTAATAGGTACATGCATTTCTTAAATTTTACTTATGGAATGACTTATGAATTTTACATGGAAAGGCCATAAAATGCCTTAAGTATTTTTGTCATTAATTCACAACCCTATAACTGAATGGATATATTCTATTTTCTTAATTTGTTTTCAAGAGCATGTTTTTGCGTATCTATGTCCTCCAATATAATTTCAGCATTTCATTAATTTCACCTTGAAAGTGCTGGAAAAACGCAAATTAATTTTGTAAGAGTACCCGATATTCAACAAATTCGGGTAATTTTTTTGTATGTTCCTTAAGGCCCACGGAAGTTACATAATGAGTTGATTACATTTTTTAAAACTGCATTGGATCACATGCCATCTGATAGTTATACAATTGTAATCAGAGCTGATAAAACTCCTGTAGGACAACATGCAAGACGTTTCAATGCACCAAAAATTTATGAAGTTGCCATTGTAATGGTTGGAGAAAATCTGGAAGCCCGTGATATTGTTTTACATCGCAGAAAAGATCAGTTACAGCGTTTGCATGAATCACATCTCTCATGACGCGTTACAATATCCAATATTATTTTGGAAAGTTGAAGATGGTTATCATTTCTCAATCAAGATGATAAATCCTAATACAGGCAATTATAAAGTGTCGTTGCATTGTTTTTGTTTACAATTATGTTATTGTTGAATGACTGTCATCAAAACATTATCTTATTTACAGGAGCTGAAACTAATAAAAAAGTTAGTTCAATAAATTTTTACTCATACCGTCTGATGGTTCCTGAAAATAAAGACAATCACATATTGAAATGTCGGCGACTATTTCATCAATATGCTGTTGATATGTATGTAAACATAGAAACATAGAGAGATTGACCTTCATCAGATTGAACCAGACCAAACTACATTCTGACGAGTATATGTATTCACCTTCGAGATGCAATTACTACCGATGGAAATCCAAACAATGTCGGGCGGATGACAATTCTTCCAGCAACATATTATATTGGAAGTCCTCGGCATATGCATGAATACGCTCAAAATGCCATGGACATATGTATGTTTGTTATTTTGGCACTGCAGATTTATTTATCACATTCACATGCAGTCTTTAGTGAATAGAAATCAAACAGGAGTTTTTACCTGGCCAATCACCGATTGGTCGCCATGATATTACTGCTCAAGTCTTCCGACTAAAGTTGAAATCTTTAATGGATTTAATTGTGAAACACAGTGTATTTGGTGAGACGCGCTGCGAGCAGGTTGCCTCATGCTCATAATCTTGATTTGGCTAATTGAGAAAATAAAGTTGATACCAAATGAAGTTGATCAAATCATATCTGCTGAAATTCCTGATGTATAAGTCAATCCTGATGTAGGTACAAGTTGATCCAGGCTTGCATGAAGTTGTTATTAAAAACATGATTCATGGCCCATGTGGAAATCTCAATTCAAATTCACCATGTATGGTAGATGGTTAATTTTCGAAACGGTGTCCACGGGAATTAGTGGCAGAAACAATTACCGGGAACGATGGCTATCCACTATATCGTCGCCGATCGACCGCAGATAATGAAAGATCAACAGTTGTAAAAGTAAATCACAAAATAAATCACAGGGTCGGTCTTTAAGTATTTGCGGCGTTAATCTGGAAAACCCATGCTTCTCTCATGGTCAGTATGTTGCCTGCTCCCGCGTTAGGCTACGTTCACACGGCGTCCATTCGATTCGATTTTCTCCCGTATACGGTTTCCCCGTATACGAGGCAGTCGTTCACACGACAACACGATTTTAACGTTAACTTTTATATCGAATGGAAAGCATCCAGTTGTTTAGTGCGGAAACTATTGATGATAGAAAAAAAATGTTTTACAATATTAGAGAACATGTCAATATCTACAAAAAACCTCGCGATACTATATGTCCAACTATTGTCGTTAGTCACTACAACCACTTTTTACATTTTAATTTTAACAGTTAATAAAAAAGATGACCAAAATCAAATCATGAAAACCATACCTTCGTATTGATCCTTATCCAAATATATCATTTCATACTCAAAACTGTTTCAATACCTATAGATAACTTTTTGAATTACTCAAATCGGACATTCCATTCAGAAGATAATACGAATTTAGGAAAATAAACACCGCCGCCACCACCGCGGCCGCGCAATGACCAGTGTGGCCCCACGCAAAGCATCTGTAGCGTAGTCCTTTATTTATTAAACCAATAAAATGTAAATAGATGTATGTATGTACAAAAATGTAAATAGAGGAATCTAAAAAAAATAGTTCAAGTAAAAAAATAAACCCATTACAAATAAATTAATTGAGTAAAATGTATATGTTATAAAAATAACAATAGGTTGGCAAGTACAAATTTAAATATAAAAAATTAAAGAAAAAACACATACCTATGTCCTTTAAAAAGGTAATAAATAAAAACAAATAATAAATAATAACGTTTCACACTCATAGCCCCACACTAGGATTCCCTGTGTCGTGGGTGCCATGGATAACACACTAGACAAGGACATTCACACCCAGACCGAGAAAAGAAATTCAAATTCATCATTCTAATTTCCGCTTCGCTGGGAATCGAACACAGGACCCTTGGCGCGGCGATCCGGCATGGTAGCCATCGCGCCACATGGGTCGTCAAAACATAAAATTATAAATATATCTCTAAATGTTTAAAAATAAAATTACACCCGAGCGAAGCCGGGGTGGGCTGCTAGTTATATTATATACATGTACATTCATTCACTGCAAATGTAACTTTGTTATACAGGTACAGTGATTCATTAACTGCAAATGTAACTTTGTAATCCTATACCTTTATATAGGACTAGCAGCCCACCCCGGCTTCGCTCGGGTGTAATTTTATTTTTAAACATTTAGAGATATATTTATAATTTTATGTTTTGACGACCCATGTGGCGCGATGGCTACCATGCCGGATCGCCGCGCCAAGGGTCCTGTGTTCGATTCCCAGCGAAGCGGAAATTAGAATGATGAATTTGAATTTCTTTTCTCGGTCTGGGTGTGAATGTCCTTGTCTAGTGTGTTGTCCATGGCACCCACGACACAGGGAATCCTAGTGTGGGGCTATGAGTGTGAAACGTTATCATTGAAGTGAAAACTTCTTTAGTACGGGGGTGATTTGAAATTCGATGAAACGAAACTGTCCAGTGGAGACTGGAGTGGAGTGAAGTGGAGACTTGAGTGGAGTGGAGTGGAGACTGGAGTGGAGTGGAGACTGGAGTGGAGTGGAGACTGGAGTGGAGTGGAGACTGGAGTGGAGTGGAGTAGTAAAACCTACAATTATCATCTTTCCGAAATTTTATTCGTCTCATTATCTTGAAAACAAAATTTTTGAAGGTTTCACTTCTACCACGTGTGAATATTTATTATTTGTTTTTATTTATTATCTTTTTAAAGGACATAGGTATGTGTTTTTTCTTTAAATTTTAAATTTGTACTTGCCAACCTATTATTATTTTTATAACATATACATTTTACTCAATTAATTTATTTGTAATGGGTTTATTTTTTTACTTGAACTATTTTTTTTAGATTCCTCTATTTACATTTTTGTACATACATACATCTATTTACATTTTATTGGTTTAATAAATAAAGGACTACGCTACAGATGCTTTGCGTGGGGCCACACTGGTCATTGCGCGGCCGCGGTGGTGGCGGCGGTGTTTATTTTCCTAAATTCGTATTATCTTCTGAATGGAATGTCCGATTTGAGTAATTCAAAAAGTTATCTATAGGTATTGAAACAGTTTTGAGTATGAAATGATATATTTGGATAAGGATCAATACGAAGGTATGGTTTTCATGATTTGATTTTGGTCATCTTTTTTATTAACTGTTAAAATTAAAATGTAAAAAGTGGTTGTAGTGACTAACGACAATAGTTGGACATATAGTATCGCGAGGTTTTTTGTAGATATTGACATGTTCTCTAATATTGTAAAACATTTTTTTTCTATCATCAATAGTTTCCGCACTAAACAACTGGATGCTTTCCATTCGATATAAAAGTTAACGTTAAAATCGTGTTGTCGTGTGAACGACTGCCTCGTATACGGGGAAACCGTATACGGGAGAAAATCGAATCGAATGGACGCCGTGTGAACGTAGCCTAACGCGGGAGCAGGCAACATACTGACCATGAGAGAAGCATGGGTTTTCCAGATTAACGCCGCAAATACTTAAAGACCGACCCTGTGATTTATTTTGTGATTTACTTTTACAACTGTTGATCTTTCATTATCTGCGGTCGATCGGCGACGATATAGTGGATAGCCATCGTTCCCGGTAATTGTTTCTGCCACTAATTCCCGTGGACACCGTTTCGAAAATTAACCATCTACCATACATGGTGAATTTGAATTGAGATTTCCACATGGGCCATGAATCATGTTTTTAATAACAACTTCATGCAAGCCTGGATCAACTTGTACCTACATCAGGATTGACTTATACATCAGGAATTTCAGCAGATATGATTTGATCAACTTCATTTGGTATCAACTTTATTTTCTCAATTAGCCAAATCAAGATTATGAGCATGAGGCAACCTGCTCGCAGCGCGTCTCACCAAATACACTGTGTTTCACAATTAAATCCATTAAAGATTTCAACTTTAGTCGGAAGACTTGAGCAGTAATATCATGGCGACCAATCGGTGATTGGCCAGGTAAAAACTCCTGTTTGATTTCTATTCACTAAAGACTGCATGTGAATGTGATAAATAAATCTGCAGTGCCAAAATAACAAACATACATATGTCCATGGCATTTTGAGCGTATTCATGCATATGCCGAGGACTTCCAATATAATATGTTGCTGGAAGAATTGTCATCCACCCGACATTGTTTGGATTTCCATCGGTAGTAATTGCATCTCGAAGGTGAATACATATACTCGTCAGAATGTAGTTTGGTCTGGTTCAATCTGATGAAGGTCAATCTCTCTATGTTTCTATGTTTACATACATATCAACAGCATATTGATGAAATAGTCGCCGACATTTCAATATGTGATTGTCTTTATTTTCAGGAACCATCAGACGGTATGAGTAAAAATTTATTGAACTAACTTTTTTATTAGTTTCAGCTCCTGTAAATAAGATAATGTTTTGATGACAGTCATTCAACAATAACATAATTGTAAACAAAAACAATGCAATGACACTTTATAATTGCCTGTATTAGGATTTATCATCTTGATTGAGAAATGATAACCATCTTCAACTTTCCAAAATAATATTGGATATTGTAACGCGTCATGAGAGATGTGATTCATGCAAACGCTGTAACTGATCTTTTCTGCGATGTAAAACAATATCACGGGCTTCCAGATTTTCTCCAACCATTACAATGGCAACTTCATAAATTTTTGGTGCATTGAAACGTCTTGCATGTTGTCCTACAGGAGTTTTATCAGCTCTGATTACAATTGTATAACTATCAGATGGCATGTGATCCAATGCAGTTTTAAAAAATGTAATCAACTCATTATGTAACTTCCGTGGGCCTTAAGGAACATACAAAAAAATTACCCGAATTTGTTGAATATCGGGTACTCTTACAAAATTAATTTGCGTTTTTCCAGCACTTTCAAGGTGAAATTAATGAAATGCTGAAATTATATTGGAGGACATAGATACGCAAAAACATGCTCTTGAAAACAAAATAAGAAAATAGAATATATCCATTCAGTTATAGGGTTGTGAATTAATGACAAAAATACTTAAGGCATTTTATGGCCTTTCCATGTAAAATTCATAAGTCATTCCATAAGTAAAATTTAAGAAATGCATGTACCTATTACTCTTTTTGTACGGAGAAAACGTTTTTTTATTATTTCAAACAAATCAGCTGACAATTTTTATTTTTCCATACAAAATGTCCTTAAGGAACTCTTTGGTATGGAACCCTAAAAAATAGCTTAAATGCTAAGTTGAAGTCTTTTCAATATCCTAAATTAAATAGTCCTGTTAAAATTCGTTCAGTAGTTTCAGAGATTTGGCTAGTACTGGTCATTGCGCGGCGGCGGCGGCGGTATTTATTTTCCTGAAATCGTAATATCTTCTGAATGGAATATCCGATTTGAGTAATTTAAAAAGTAATCAATAGGTATTGAAATAGTTTTGAATATGAAATGATTTATTTGGATAAAGATTAATACGAAGGTATAGTTATCATGGTCTGATTTTGGTCAGCTTTTTTATTAACTTTTAAAATGTAAAAAGTGGTTATAGTGGCATAACTACAATAGTTGGATATATTGTATTGCGAGGTTTTTTGTAGATATTGATATGTTCTCTAATATTGTAGAACATTTTTTTGTTCTATCATGAATAGTTTTCGCAGCGCACGCGATGTAAAGAATATTTTAGGTAATTTTTTACACATTATTGGAGTTTAAGTAAGGATCCCTATTTTTTTTTAAATATAATATAGCCTATGTTCACCACGAATAGTGTAGCTTTCTAACAGTGAAAGAATTTTTCAAATCGGTTCAGTAGTTTCGGAGCCTATTCAATGCAAACAAAAAATCAAATCTTTCCTCTTTATATATTAGTATAGAAGTATAGATTAGCCAAATCATGATTATGAGCATGAGGCGACCTGCTCGCAGCGCGTAACGTCTCACCAAATACACTGTGTTTTACAATTAAATCCACTAATGATTTCAACTTTAGTCGGAAGACTCGTGCAGTAAATTATCATGGCGATCAATCGGTGATTGGCCAGGTAAAAACTCCTGTTTGATTTCTATTCACTAAAGACTGCATGTGAATGTGATAAATAAATCTGCAGTGCCATAATAACAAACATACATATGTCATGGCATTTTGAGCGTATTCATGCATATGCCGAGGACTTCCAATATAATATGTTGCTGAAAGAATTGTCATCCGCCCGACATTGTTTGGATTTCCATCGGTAGTAATTGCATCTCGAAGGTGAATACATAAACTCGTCAGAACGTAGTTTGGTCTGGTTCAATCTGATGAAGGTCAATCTCTCTATGTTTCTATGTTTACATACATATCAACAGCATATTGATGAAATAATCGCCGACATTTCAATATGTGATTGTCTTTATTTTCAGGAACCATCAGACGGTATGAGTAAAAATTTATTGTACTAACTTTTTTATTAGTTTCAGCTCCAGTAAATAAGATAATGTTTTGATGACAGTCATTCAACAATAACTTAATTGTAAACAAAAACAATGCAATGACACTTTATAATTGCCTGTATTAAGATTTATCATCTTGATTGAGAAATGATAACCATCTTCACCTTTCCAAAATAATATTGGATATTGTAACGCGTCATGAGAGATGTGATTCATGCACACGCTGTAACTGATCATTTCTGCGATGTAAATCAATATCACGGGTTTCCAGATTTTCTCCAACCATTACAATAGCAACTTCATAAATTTTTGGTGCATTGAAACGTCTTGCATGTTGTCCTACAGGAGTTTTATCAGCTCTGATTACAATTTTATAACTATCAGATGGCATGTGCGTCTGCGGAAAAAATATCGAAAACATTTCATCGAATTACAATTCGCCGAACACAATACATCGAAAAAACATTTCGTCGACTAACAAAACGTAGAACAACCAAGTCATCGATTGACATTTCTTCGAATAGCATTACGTAGAATAACCATTTAATCGCATGGCAAATAATCGAATTACATTTCGTCGAATGTCATTTCATCGAATATCATTTCATCGAATGTCATTTCATCGAATGTCATTTCATCGAATGTCATTTCATCGAATGGCAAATCATCGAATGGCGATTTTTCTTGTTTAAAAGATTTAAAGATTTTATTATTAACAGAAACAATTTTATGCTTTTTATAACCTTTTTGTATTTCTTATTTTTTGATCAATAACAATTTAATATTTTTCTGTACATAATAATTTTAGGTTTACTTTCTTCCTTGAATCATTTTTTTTCAAAACGTTTACGTTAGTGACAGAAACGAACCGTTGCAAAACCGACTCCACGTAGTCTTGTTTGCCCTACCCCTAGAGTGTAATGTAAACCCGCGTAGGCGCGGAGGGGCGAGGCGGCCCGCGAGCTAAGAAGCAGGTGGTTTTAATGCTCGCCGCAGCAGCTGAGGCTGGCCGGCTCAGCCGGCCAGCAAGCCGAAGCTGCGGTGGTGAGCATTAAAAGCATCTGCGACGATAAGCTCGCGTGGGACCGCCGGAGCCCCGCAGCGCCGGAGCCGTGACAGAAACTGTGCTTGCTGCATGTTGCATGCTGCTTACGTCTTAGTGCTGCCTTTCAGGGATGTGTGACGTTTGAAATAATAAAAAAAATATTTATTAATGATCATATGAAAATTATATCATTCGATTCGGCCATATATTGTTATTCGGTACATTGTCATAATATTATATTGTCATTCGATATATTGTCATTCGATATATTGTCATTCGATATATTGTAATTCGATATATTGTAATTCGATATATTGTAATTCGATATATTGTAATTCGATATATTGTCATTCGATGAACTGTCATTCGATGAAATGACATTCGATTAATTGTTTTCGATGAAATGTTAATTCGATTAATTGTGTTTTCGATGAAATGATCATTCGATTAATTGTGATTTCGTTGAAATGTCGATTCGATTAATTGTAATTCGATGAAATGTGTTCGATTAAATGTCATTCGATGAAATGTTTTCGATGATTTTTCCGCAAATCGGCATGTGATCCAATGCAGTTTTAAAAAATGTAATCAACTGATTTAAGTAACTTCCGAGGGCCTTAAGGAACATACAAAGAAATTACCCGAATTTGTTGAATATCGGGTACTCTTACAGAATTAATTTGCGTTTTTCCACCACTTTCAAGGTGAAATTAACGTCTGCGGAAAAATCATCGAAAACATTTCATCGAATTACAATTCGCCGAACACAATACATCGAAAAAACATTTCGTCGAATAACAAAACGTAGAACAACCAAGTCATCGATTGACATTTGTTCGAATAGCATTACGTAGAACAACCATTTAATCGCATGACAATTAATCGAATTACATTTCGTCGAATGTCATTTCATCGAATGTCATTTCATCGAATATAATTTCATCGAATGTCATTTCATCGAATGTCATTTCATCGAATGGCAAATCATCGAATGGCGATTCATCAAATGGACTGCCATTCGATTAACTTTCATCGAATGGCAATTCATCGAATGACAATTCCTCGAATTGCAATTTTCCTAGTTTAAAAGATTTAAAGATTTTATTTTAAACAGAAACAATTTTATGCTTTTTATAACTTTTTTGTATTTCTTATTTTTTGATCAATAACAATTTAACATTTTTCTGTACATAAAAATTTTAGGTTTACTTTCTTCCTTGAATCATTTTTTTTTCAAAATGTTTACGTTAGTGACAGAAACAAATCGCTGCAAAAACGACTCCACGTAGTCTTGTTTGCCCTACCCCTAGAGTTTAATGTAAACCCGCGTAGGCGCGGAGGGGCGAGGCGGCCCGCGAGCTAAGGAGCAGGTGATTTTAATGCTCGCCGCAGCAGCTGAGGCTGGCCGGCGTAGCCAGCCAGCAAGCCGAAGCTGCGGTGGTGAGCATTAAAAGCATCTGCGACGATAAGCTCGCGTGGGACCGCCGGAGCCCCGCAGCGCCGGAGCCGTGACAGAAACTGTGCTTGCTGCATGTTGCATGCTGCTCACGTCTTAGTGCTGCCTTTTAAGGATGTGTGACGTTTGAAATAATTAAAATATATTTATTAATGATCATATGAAAATTATATCATTCGATTCGGCCAATTGCGATTCGATATATTGTCATTCGATATATTGTCATTCGATATATTGTAATTCGATATATTGTCATTCGATTAACTGTCATTCGATGAAATGACATTCGATTAAATGTTAATTCGATTAATTGTGTTTTCGTTTAAATGATCATTCGATTAATTGTGATTTCGATGAAATTTCGATTCGATTTATTGTAATTCGATGAAATGTGTTCGATGAAATGTAATTCGATGAAATGTTTTCGATGATTTTTCCGCAAATCGAAATTAATGAAATGCTGAAATTATATTGCAGGACATAGATACGCAAAAACATGCTCTTGAAAACAAAATAAGAAAATAGAATATATCCATTCAGTTATAGGGTTGTGAATTAATGAAAAAAATAACTTAAGGCATTTTATGGCCTTTCCATGTAATATAAGTAAAATTTAAGAAATGCATGTATTACCTACTCTTTTTATACGGAGTAAACGTTTTTTTATTATTTAAAACAAATCAGCTGACATTTTTTATTTTTCCATACAAAATGTCCTTAAGGAACTCTTTGGTATGGAACCCTAAAAATAGCTTAAATGCTAAGTTGAAGTCTTTTCAATATCCTAAATAGTCCTGTTAAAATTCGTTCAGTAGTTTCAGAGATTTGGCTAGTACTGGTCATTGCGCGGCGGCGGCGACGGTATTTATTTTCCTGAAGTCGTAATATCTTCTGAATGGAATATCCGATTTGAGTAATTTAAAAAGTAATCAATAGGTATTGAAATAGTTTTGAATATGAAATGGTTTATTTGGATAAGGATTCATACGAAGGTATAGTTATCATGGTCTAATTTTGGTCAGCTTTTTTATTAACTTTTAAAATGTAAAAAGTGGTTATAGTGGCATAACTACAATAGTTGGACATATAGTATCGCGAGGTTTTTTGTAGATATTGATATGTTCTCTAATATTGTTGAACATTTTTTTGTTCTATCATGAATAGTTTTCGCAGCGCACGCGATGTAAAGAATATTTTAGGTAATTTTTTACACATTATTGGAGTTTTAGTAAGGATCCCTAATTTTTTTTAAATATAATATAGCCTATGTTCACCACGAATAGTGTAGCTTTCTAACAGTGAAAGAATTTTTCAAATCGGTTCAGTAGTTTCGGAGCCTATTCAATGCAAACAAAAAATCAAATCTTTCCTCTTTATATATTAGTATAGATGGAATAATAGGTGTAGATAGGTACATAGATATAATTATGTTCAAAGGTAACTTGTAAAAGGAAAAAAAATAGGACTATCTACAAAAAGAAATGAGATGCCATCAAAAACATAACTTGTAAAAAAACCCAAGTCTCGCAACTCAGTTCTTCTACCGTAAAAAGTTGTGAGATCAATGTAATACCAAGTCGGTTAATTTATTCAGTTCCTACTTAAGGTTCCTTCTGTCTTAAGTTATTACGTAATTAGCTAACCTAATAAGTAACAACATCTTATAGTGACCATATCAATATTAAAAATCTTTTATGTTTTAAATAAATAGATTGACTTGGCAATCGCACTAAACAAATATAATATGTAGGTAGATATTACTTGTGAGATTCATTGTGTTTTCATGCGATGGTCAAGTCGATCTATTTATTTAAAACATAAAAGATTTTTAATATTGATATGGTCACTATAAGATGTTGTTACTTATTAGGTTAGCTAATTACGTAATAACTTAAGACAGAAGGAACCTTAAGTAGGAACTGAATAAATTAACCGACTTGGTATTACATTGATCTCACAACTTTTTACGGTAGAAGAACTGAGTTGCGAGACTTGGGTTTTTTTACAAGTTATGTTTTTGATGGCATTACAATTTTACACGAAACAACTTGGTGCCCACGACTATATAAAAAGCAAAGCAAAAAGCTTTGCTTTTTATATAGTCGTGGGCACCAAGTTGTATTCCAACCAATATAAATATCCTTATTATATATTAAATATTATCCTTATTATCATAGAAACTTTCACCCCTCTCTTCCCTTTCATGATGAACGCACATTTATCGGGATCGTCCGGCGTGGACGGTGCGGATAAATGTGCGTTCACCATCAGGCGATGAATTTTTAAATAATCCATTCTTAGAGCTCTCCACAATATACATATAATATACATACTATGTACAAAGTTTCATGCATCTAGGTCCAATGGTTTACACAGTACGTTGTCTGCCAGTAACAGTTTTCATTTTAATTAAATATGATTAAAATAAAGATAATTATGACATAGTTACAACTAATTTGATGGCATTAACGAAAGCCAGAGCGATAGAATGACAGATAATAATTATTAACTTTATTTCAGACAGAAATAGCACATTTTGCATAGTTATTAAAACTAACTATTTAAGGCTTAGTAAAATAGAATTACTATTATAATACACAGGATAAACTTTTATAAGTCTAAAAATAAATTTCGCTGAAGGCGAACTCATTTCTTATTCGAATTTTATACCAAAGTTAACCAAGTAAGTTTGATTAAGAATTTAGCAATTTAAGTTTCGAGTATGACGGTGGCATATCAAACACGATGCTTGAGATGCTTCACTGTTATATAGGTCTAAACTTCTAATTTGCCATTATTCTCTCTGTGTCGTGGGAACAGCTATGGGCGACATGCGTTGATCAACTAACTCTGTACTCCTGTAATAATATACACTCCCTCGGAGACTTAGCAGACAATGCGCATTGCTACGTAATTACTAACTAGGATACCAATTACAACAATCGCTCATAAGGAAATCCTTTGTTCGGCTAGTATGTCGCCGACCCATTCCACACATTATAAAACTGTAATGGAGCAGGACTTACAAAAATGACAATTTTTGTGGTTATATCTGAGAATTTTTAAAGATTTTTTTATGACCTACGAATAGAAGTTATTGAAACGCTATTAGTTTTAGTCTACTTTGCAACAATCCGCGGTTAACATGTATTATGGTACATAGGTATACATATATTTTTAGACTTGCGTGGCCCGTTGCGTTCCCACAACGGAAACATGCACTACAATAATTAAAAGCACAAGGCTAATAAGTAATGATAAAAAAGTGATTGTATCAAATTACATAACATTTGTACTGAACTTGCTTTGAAAAACCATTTAACTAATAGATAAACCTTCAAAAACTCAACGCCAATGAATACTCAGTATAACCGGACTCGACAGTTCGGTTCTGTGAAACAGCTCCGGCTCGGTTACTCCACAGCTATTGAAAGCGCTCCCTCACAATCTCCGGTGGCCAATTAGAAACGGTCTCTCTTCGAATCGCATCGGTGTCTTCTTTCAGCTCAAATTTAATAAGGCTGATACTTAATCATGGATTAAGTGCGACTTATTTTCCGGCGCCATTGCGGGACAGCTTACCCGCAGATCCCCAATTTAATCACTCCATTTTATTTGGAAGCCCATCAATGGCCTACTGATTATCTTAGGATTTCTATATCCAATAAAAAAATGTAATCTTATAGAATAAGTTACTGTTTGTATGCCTATATGTCACACACGGCTCGTCCTTCTTGATGGAAGAGGTTGAAAAGAACATAATATACAGGATGGATTTTTGAGACGGGTCAGTAAGGGCAGGTACCTTAACCGTTATAGTTACAGGAAAACGTTCCTAGGAGACTATCCATACCTTTTTAAGATATTCTGAACTGCATTCACAGATTTTTGAAAAAATGTACGGTCAGCGAAAAAAGTACTAAAATAAAAAAAAAATATTTTTATGCCTATCGATCCTACTTCGTATGTGGATCAAAATACTCTATGGGACCATTTAAGGTATGAGTACTAGAAATGTCAGAAAACGCTAAAAACATTTTCCATACATTTTGTACTGAAAAACGATAAATCAACTCGAAATATTCTTTATCGCCAAACAATCCTATTTCTCACTGCGATTAAAAGATTCTTTAAGGCCTATTGAAATTTAAATACAAAAACTACGGTAAGACACAACATATCACACAAACTTAAAAATAGGTTATCTATTGTTCTAAATGACCGCCGTTTTCACGAATACATAAGTTCACTCTTTTTTGTACTGAGCAAGTAGCAGCGGAAAGTTTTCTTTGATGGATATTATTTAAAATCCTCGTTAATGCCTCTTTCAGCTCCTGAACACTGCCGTACTTTCTTTTGTAGACTTCATTTTTTAGGTGGCCCCACGAAAAAAAAACTCGAGAGACGTTAGATAGGGGCTGCGAGGTGGCCACTTAATTGGACCATGTGTTCCCTTAACAGCACCTCTTGTAGCCCCGATCTAACGCCTCTCGATTTTTTTTGTGGGGCCACCTAAAAAATTAAGTCTACAAAAGAAAGTACGACAGTGTTCAGGAGCTGAAAGAGGCATTAACGAGGATTTTAAATAATATCCATCAAAGAAAACTTTCCGCTGCTACTTGCTCAGTACAAAAACGAGTGAACTTATGTATTCGTGAAAACGGCGTTCATTTAGAACAATAGATAACCTATTTTTAAGTTTGTGTGATATGTTGTGTCTTACCGTAGTTTTTGTATTTAAATTTCAATAGGCCTTAAAGAATCTTTTAATCGCAGTGAGAAATAGGATTGTTTGGCGATAAAGAATATTTCGAGTTGATTTATCGTTTTTCAGTACAAAATGTATGGAAAATGTTTTTAGCGTTTTCTGACATTTCTAGTATTCAAACCTTAAATGGTCCCATAGAGTATTTTGATCCCCATACGAAGTAGGATCGATAGGCATAAAAATTTTTTTTTTTGGATTTTTGCACTTTTTTCGCTGACCGTACTTTTTTTCAAAAATCTGTGAATGCAGTTCAGAATATCTTAAAAAGTTGTGGATAGTCTCCTAGGAACGTTTTCCTGTAACTATAACGGTTAAGGTACCTGCCCTTACTGACCCGTCTCAAAAATCCACCCTGTATATTCAACACTGACTTTTAATTCAAACATTTTTCAGTAACGGTTTTGCCGAAAGATAGCGCTGAAAGTTTCACCTGTTTTATGGCGTTAGGTTTCAGATGGAAGGTTATTTGCTAGCAAAATACCATATTCGTAATTTACATCTAATAAGACAAATAATTCTTGTAAGATCAGTCTTATTTACTGAAATAATAACCATAGAATACTTACGTAATAGATCAGGTTGTGATTACATATTATATCATAGTTATGTATTGTATCAGTTGTGGTATGAGAAGTACTATTATTTCTTCTGTGGTATGAGCTCAATAGTTTTAATACTGCAGCAGTAATTGCGTTTTTATTGCGGAAACGGCGTTTTACACCCGCAATGGCATTACTTGATAGGATCGGTTTAAGTGCTCGGATTCTACGTACCTTGTCGCTGTAATTTGCAATTCCCAGTATTGTTCCTATTACTTTAAAAGAAGTTTCTTTCTCTATAGATTTTTATACGTTCTCCGATCATTTAATGTTAGTTTTTTTTTTCTTTTACCCTATTGATGAAATATTTTAAAAGCTTATTATTTATTGCGTTGTCTTAAGTATTGTTTGGCCCAATATTTTCGATGTTTCATAAGTCTAAAATTTTGTATGTCTAACCTGATGGGACGAAAGATATTTTGTCATCTAGCATCAGCGAGTAACTAGGATTCCCTATGTCGAGAGTGGGATTAACCCATGGCTTAAAACTTAAATCTATGAATCACATTAATATTTGCTGAAATCGAACTTGGGACCGCTCTCGGTAAAGTGTACCAACTGGTTTTATTCTACCTGAAAAAGATAGAGCAACAAACATGTAGATAAACCAGCTCAGTAACAATGGATAAAGTGAAATTTCTCGTCTGTAAGTACCAGGATATCATAGGCACGTTGACACAGACGCAGCGTCTAATTGAAAGCAAACAGACGGCCGTGTCGACGTGCCTCCCGCGCGGGCTTTGTGCCGGCGGCTACTCGCTAATTCACTACTGAATACTGTTCCTTACTCCGAGACGTCAACCAACTTTAATTATTTACTGGCATTATCCATAGTCCTGAGTCCTTGGTAATTGTGTCGTCACGTACGTTCATTCCCACTAGTTCTACTGCTTAGTTCTATCGTAGAACTAGTGGGATTTTTTTTTCTCACTAGTTCTACCGTAGAACTAGTGGGAACAAAAACCGTATCTACGTTTTGTTCCTACTAGTTCTACTGGTTAGTCTAGTTCTACGATAGAACTAACCAGTAGAACTAGTGGGAATGAACCTGTATATCTACCGCTTTGTTCCCACTAATTCTACTCGTTATTCCGATCGTCGGACGAGTGGGATTTTTTTTTCTCATTAGTTCAAAAAATGTTAAACTACATAAATATTTGAATTTATTTTATCAAGTGCAGGATCAAATAGTGCTATAATAAAGGTGTACGTTTTTATTCACTGCTAAAATTATATAAGTTCTACTTTCACTTTCCTTTCTCTTATTTTACAAGAAGTGTGTATTCTACTAATTATACAAAGTTAGAGTCCTATTGCAATAGCAGAAATAAAAAAAATTAAAAAATATTAGTGCAATATCTGCCTCGCTAGACACGTTTTCCTTTTTAATGAAGATAAGAATGCATCCGTCTAACAACCCAGATCTCGGAAGCTCAGAAGTACCTACTCATTTATTATTTTGTTTTCTTATTCGTTATATTATTCTTTATTACTTACAACCGTCGTCTTGCACTTGATAATATCGATCAGTTCAGACACAACGCAGTAAGTTCAGATATCAGGAGCTCAGGCACCAGGTTCGATTCCTAGAGGGAGAAAACCTTTATTTTGGTTAACTTTATTTTTCAATAATAGGTAAACATTTATTTTCGACTGTCTAATGTTTTATTGTGTTTTTGCTGTCTGCGTCATAAGTGGTTTTATGATGGATATAAATGTATATGTGTTAGATGTGTATAAGTGGTAAATCTTATCCTACCCTTTATTTACTGACAATGAGACAAAAGTTTGAGGCATATAAGTACTATGTCTTTTGTGGGCATATCGCAACTTTGAAACTAAAATTGCAATTTTCCTTGCACGATACCAGGACATCATAGGCATGTGACGGCGCAACGTCCAATTGAAAGCAAAGCTTTGCTACGTAAAAAATTGCAATTTTCCTTGCACGATACCAGGACATCATAGGCATGTGATGGCGCAACGTCTAATTGAAAGCAAACCTTTGCTACGTAAATCTCCCCAAGCGTTGTCTGCGCCATGCATCTGCTATCGTTTACCAGTTAATTAGCTTGTACTCCGGTGAAAACTAAACGTGCTTTTACGTCGCCTTTGAAATACAAAATACGTTTTGATGATTTGTCCAATTCATTCCTTTATTGCGATCTTGCTTATGTTATTGCAGTATCTCTGTAGTTAGTAGACCGAAGAACTTCAGAAAGTTATGAAATTGTAATGACCATTTTGAAATGATAAAAATTTGTCCTTTTTGTAGACACATCTCTATCCGTCTATCTAACATAGAAGATTGTTTAAGGGTTAATTGTAAGGATGTATCACAGGCATATAATATTTACTAGAAGCATGTATTAAAAAGCGTGGCAAATATAAAATATATAGGTTAATTTAATTTATTATTGCCTTTAAAGATTTCGTGAGAAACTTTTGAAAAGGTACGACATCTCCGAATCACGCTTCTAAAAGTACTTATATTGCTCCATATCCAAAAGTGTGGCTACGATGTCACTATGAGAAATTTTGCATCTCACTTTGCCAAAAATACCGTCCAAATACCGACTGCTATTTTTTCGCAAGTTTCCACAACAAATTACTGGGACTTCATTGGGATCAAAAGGCTTCAGAGTTTTCAGCTTATCACCGTCTGGTGTGAGCCGAACTGGGATAAAAAAATTAAACAAAAAATTAATTAAGCTAACGATCCCCTCGACAAGGAGCTAATGGTATGCCGAACAGTTTCGACGCGTCACGCCGACACGTCATGACGAGCGGATTCTGAAAGGAAATATTTTAATCAACTTTAGTTTTGAACATAATTAGGAAGGGTATTTTTTGTCCATGTAACTTTTGGTCATTGAAAATGAAGGAAATTTCAGGGTTCAAAAAGGGTTTGATGGAGGAATGGAAGGTTATAGAAAATAATCTAAATTTTACTAACAAAAAATAACCGACTTCAAATTCTCAAAAACTACTTACTTTACATTCGAATTTATGTGGGACCACATGACAAGCACCAGCTTTCTATTAAAAAAAGAATCATCGAAATCGGTTGACGTGATATTGAGTTATTCGTCAATTTGTCGCGCACATCTTAACACAAATTTACGACTTATGTAGTTTTCTCAAGGATTCCATTGTCAAATCTCAATAAAATTTATGTGGGACCACATGACAGCCATCAGCTTTCGATTAAAAAAAGAATCATCAAAATCGGTTCGCCCAGTCCAAAGTTCTGAGGTAACAAACATAAAAAAAAAATACAGTCGAATTGAGAACCTCCTCCTTTTTTTGAAGTCGGTTAAAAACGTTGCTAGACAAAGTTCATATCTTAACGCTAATTGTATCAGACTAACAGTAAACGCACATCAAGACTTTTTGTGCAGTGGTTCCTTGCAAATTGTAATTCAAACTCTACATTTGACTTGGCTAGTTTTCATTAGTTATGTAGCACAGCAGTGATAGCCTAGCGGTAGAACGTTGGTCTCCCGAACGAAGGGGCCCGAGTTCAAATCCTGGCACGCACCTCCAATTTTCAAATATTATGTGCGTATTACAAGTTAATTATCACTTGCTTCGGTGAAGGAAAACATCGTGAGGAAACCTGCACACCGGAGAGTTCTCCAGAAAAAGTTCTCGAAGGTGTGTGAAGTCTACCAATCCGCACTTGGCCAGCGTGGTAGACTATGGCCTAACCCTCACATTCTGAGAGGAGACCCCGAGCCCAGCAGTGGGACAATTATGGGTTGTTGCTTTGCTTTGCTTTATGTAGCTACCAACATATCAAATTTTAGAAAAGTACCATAATTATGTATTATATCAACCTAACAGAGTAAACGAAGATAATTATACAAATTTAGTGTTTATTATTATTATTATTAAATATAATATAGTCTATATGTACATAAAAACAAGCCAAGTAAAAATGTACAGTTTGAATTACATGTTTTGTGACTAATAGGATTTTCTACACTTAACTTGGCTCTCATTTCACATTTATGTTTTTGATTAGTTAAATTTCATCAGATTTACATAACACATTCAACTCCGTAAGATAAGAGGAAGTAGTTTTAATTCAGTTTGCAGTATTTGACCCATACATGCTAAGTGCTAACAAACTTTGTTTTTTTGTTTCCTAACTAGTTTGTCGCCTGTTTTAATAAAAAAACTTACGAACAAAGCAAGTCAAATAAAAACCTGTAAAAAACCATTATGTACGTCTGGAAACCTTTATAAAACCAATAACAATATAGTAACTTCATAAAAAACAGCGCTCTTTAAAAATAGTAATACCCTGATCTTGCGAGCAAACTTATCCCTCAGGTTGTATCTAAGAGGCTTTTCTTTGCGGTGTTATTACAAAAACAATAGGGATGTTGACTAATTTTAGGATTCAATTTGATTTTATAGATAGAACCTTAAGATTCATGAAAAAAATATTATAAAAATAATAATCTTCAATTTAAAGACAAAAATTGAGAAATAAAAATCATTTTCAAATTTCCCACCAAAAACGTCACGTGACGTCACTAGCCGATATTCAATACTATCTGTCGACTAAAGTTAGTTACACTTGCATATAAAATAAGAACAATGACGTCATAAGCGCAAAATGACGTTTGTGGTCACGTGACAATGAGACTATTTTTAACATTTTAAATAAATTATATTTAATTTATTGTGATTGATTTCAACAAAAGAATAATATTTTAGGTGTTTAAATGTTTTCCTTGATAGGTACTTTAAAGTAAACATAAATTTATTTTAATTTACTGATAGTGTCAACATCCCTATTGCTTTTCATATCGTGCTTTGCATACCTAATAGGTGGTAACAATTTAAAAAAACTAGAGTGAGGGTCAGGGTTTGAATTTTTGTTGAACCTCTTGGTTTGATGATTATTTTTTGGATGGATAAGGGCTACGTTTCCACGGTCACTGTTACTAAGTTTATTCTGTTGCAAACAGACTTGTGTTAACTTTGTTCACTTACGGTTAACTACAAGTGAAAAATAATTAAATGAAAAACGGAACTTCCTTCTTATTAATTAACTTAAATATTTATGCTATCTACTGAATTGTTTTAAGTCGGTGCCAAGGTTTTGCACAAAATATTTTGATATTTTATTTTCATATCTCTTTATTGTTTATCGAGCCACCCACTAGACTAAAAAAATACACCCATACCCGGCATCAGCCATGTATTACGGGTAGCATGGACAACACGAAAAAGTCTTCACTAACATCCAACTACAAATAATATTTAGTTGTAGCATAAATATCTGCCCCGGACGGAATCGTACCCGGGACTCTTCGCATCGCAGACAGGACAAACCACGGGGGTACAGGTTAAAATACCATAGAACTTTCTTGGGCTGTAGATCCTAAAAAAATTAACATTTATTCCAAGACTAGCTTTTGCCCGCATCTTCGCCCGCGGTAGAGATCGATTTTTTACAAATCCTACTTTTACTTAGTTAGATCTAGTTGCCTGTGACTTAAGTAATTTACATGTATCATATTTTGATAGCGTAATTCACTTGCAAATTAATTTTACTAACGCCATCTCTTAACAACATTCGGAAATAAATATGTAACAAATACCATACCTTATAACAGCTTCGTTGCGAGTTGCGACGTGAAAAACGGACAAACAAACAAACACACTTTCACATATTTTATAATATTAGTATGGATTTGCACGAACACCATTGGCGTAATTCTAATCACACTACATTGTTAGTCTTAATTAAAATACGAATTCAATACCGGATTATCCAATATTCTAATAATATTAGATTAATTGCCATCTAGTCGAGTAGCTCATCTGAATGTACATTATCGAATAACCCACCTAATTAGTCACTACAAACACGTAGTTATTAAATTTTGTAGGTCGGTGATATTTAGATATTACGAGTAGGATTAAAAGCGAAGCATATGTTGAGGTTTGAATAAATACTAAAGTCTATTTTATTTTTATGGAAATTTTGTTACCTGTCTATCTCTTGTAAAGTTAGTTGTATAATAGTAGTAGTAGTATTAGTTGTCTATCTCTTGTAAAATTAGTTGTATAGTAGTAGTAGTAGTATTAGTTGTCTATCTCAAGACTTTACAAGTAAAGTGTAGGTAAAGAAATGGCTTCTGACCATCTTCTAATACTGAACTAACTTTAAAGTGTTTTGGTGCAAATTTTAAACTTATAAATTGAAGTGTATTTATTTTAAACTAAACCTTATTTTTTTGTGGAAATATGATGTACGTTGTAATTAAATATATGTCCATTGTACACGTAGATTATTGATAACCCATATTTCCTATTAACCAGTTGTTATTTAATTTCCAACCGTGCCTCTCGATCAATCAAAGGTATATTGATTTAGGTTAACCAACCATGAGAACTAGCACATGTCATGTTAACCATGAACCTATAATTACAAGTCAACACGTCTTACATAAACTGCTCGACGACAAACAACATTGTTTTAATTATAGGGTATCAAATATGTTTAAAATAGTAATAAATGTTTTTAATGCTAAATACTCTCCATACTAACTTATCCTTTTATCCATCAGAACTATTTCCTGGAAAAAAAACATAGATTTACACTTTAGTTAATCCAAGTTACAAAGTATTCGTGTGCTAAATTTAATTGAACTTTGTTCAGACGTTTTTTCTTGACAAATAACCAAACGTACACATGTATAATATCAGTAATATGTAATGAAAACAGATACATGACGTGTCTCGTCATTTATTGATGCCTTGCGTTGCACGATCGTATCGTAAGTCAATCTGTTGGATTAATAGTTCAAGGAGCAAAACTCTGATGTCCATACACCTCATTTGTTTCAGAGGAGCGCACACCTATTCTGGTCTTTTAGAACATCTTTTAAGACATAAAGACATTTATTATGTTGATTCTTCAATATGATATCACGTTATAGTTTGTTATAAAAAACAAAGCAATAAAATTAATTATAATTAACCAGTTAATAAGTTATTCCCTAAGTGAATATTTCGTTAGACGAAAAATTTATCAATAATGAAAATGTAATTATAAAGCCCAGTTTAATCGAATGTAATATTTTTTTATTTCATTTTATAAATAGCAATTCTTAACACGTTCACTGCGGATCACCCACAATCGGCCCGATGCTGTACCAACGCGCTGTGCGTACAGGAAAAATAGGTTCTTCCCGCCTGTGCGGGACCGGTTTCTTGGGAATTTTTACGAGTATGACAGAGACAAATATACTTTTCGATTCGTGACTAACAATATAGAAATATAGCAGTTTAATAAAGTGGGGTACCTTTTTCAACCTCCACCGCACAGAACGTAAAAAAAGTTATCTCAGTGCGGGAGCGGGCCTGTTTTGGTAGATGACCGCCCGCGACCTGATCCCGCACTGTGGAGATGCGTACGCGTCGAGCCGCCAGTAGTGTTGTGCTTGCTACACGAGGAACACGCGCTCGCGCTCGATATAATGGCGAATTGCAATAAAAAATTGTTATAAATAGATAATAAAAGTCACACCCGGGAGGACGCTTCAATTTCAAAAACGAACATACAAAGTAAAATACAAGAAAACTTATTTTAAACAAGCAGTAGAGCCATCCACCAGCAAAATCGCAGTTTTAGAAGATAAAATAATCCGCTCAGTCAATAAACATTTTATTTATTATTTTTTGTATACAGGGTGTTGGTTTGATTAACAACGAGCGCTGCAAGGGTGACTATATGCATGATACTGATTCCAAAAAAAAAACATTTAAAGGAGGTGGCCAATATGTGCCACGGAAATGGTTAAAGTACGTTTATTTGTACAAGGTTTTAGTCCTTTGAAAAGACATGTTTTCCATTTATTATAACGTAACTAGAATTTTAATTTGCTTCTGAACTTCGCAGTGAGTAGTTATAATAAATTAACAATAATAATAAGTTGTATTTTATACACTTAATCTTCTACTACCTCCATTGCTATCACTGTAGGTTGACAATTGACTGACAGAAATGCGAATGTCGGCTATATTGCTATTTGCCATATGGCAAAAGAAGATTTTTTGAGTTTCATTTCTGCAAAATAATAATTGTGTTTGATTTTTTGCCATGAGGTGCATTAATTGCTCGTATGATATTGAGCACATGGCACGTCACTCCATGTCTTCGCTAGCAAGAAACCTTCAATCCATATTGGTAGAATGGATCACTGCAGTACAGGTTTGGCATTTTCACATGATGACATTAGTTTGATATTTGGGGTGGGCACGTCACCAAGAACACATAGAAGCCCCTGCATCACTTTTAGATTTTATATTAATTACTGCTGATCTTGAATAGAGAACAAGTAGATGGGTACAGATAAAATCAGATAAAATCAGCCAATCCATCACCTTATTTGCCTTGTTTGATACTATAGTTTTATTTCCTAAATTTTTACATATGTGTACCTAAATGTATATATTTAAACAATAATATCAATATGCAGTTTTAGAATTAGAATAATATGTGAAGCAAACTTTATAATTTCCCATCAGATGGCGTTCATGTAGCTCGGCCGAGCATTCGCTTAACGTGTATGTATGTATATGGTACGACTGTACGAAGCTCGCACTGATCGATACTAGCTGCTCCGAAACCGGACGAATATATAAGCAGCTGTTTGTGAGAAAGTATATAGGTGTATAGGTAACTATCATATCTTTATAATGCCACACTCACCGCATGTGTATAAGTACCGTAAGTATAGGTACATGTAGGTATATATGTATACATAGGTACACCTATAACTATGTACAACAGTGAATAGCAGCTGCTGGTGAATAGCTGTACGCGTAAAATTTAAAAAATAAATAAATAATTATAATTGCATAAGTTGATAAAAAATGCTATGCAATAGCTTTACCGCAGCAGTCCCCGAGTGCCACACGTATTTTTTTAAATCAGTATTTAGTCACCCCTCCAACGCTCGCTGTTCCTCAAATCAACAACCTGTCCGGTAAATATTTTTTTTCATAACTTTTAATTTTGTTTTTTTTTATGTAAATTACATAATTTTGTTTTACATATTTTTTTAACACATATTAAAATTGTACTTGTTAAAATTTCATTAAAATATAATGACTCGATATTTTCTTTTCTTTCACTATCCCATCACTACAAAAATAACGCTACAGTGCGGTATCGGTCCTTATCGACCCGACATTTTCAATTGCTAATTACTCATTTTCTGTTTGGAGAATCCAGGGGCGAGGCCAATGCAAACACAAGTGATTCATGACGATTATAAAAAGTATAAAAATTGTTATATACCATACTCCTTGATTAAGATATTGAGCTTTAAAACCACTCAGAGGTGTCGGATCGAATGGACCGCCCCGCACTGTAAGAAAGTCAAGTGGGTGCCTTTTTGGACCGCCACCGCACCAGCTGAAAGTCACTGTTTTTAATGCCGCAGTCAAGGTGTAAGCGTCATAGGTTGTCTTCAGACGAAATAGGAGCTTATGATATTCAGGTTAATACAAGAAACCCTCCATCAACTCGATATAGATTGGTTTCTTTTCAGAAAAGATCTAAAAACTTTATTTAGCCCGTAGATATTATTTAATTCCGCATTATTTAATTTACTTCTGCAATATGAAAGAGGTATTAATCTTAATATATATAAATTACGTGTCACGTTGTTTGTCCGCGATGGACTCCTAAACTACTGAACCGATTTTAATCAAATTTGCACACCGTGTGCAGTTTGACCCAACTTGAAAGATAGGATAGCTTACATCTCAAAATAAAATAAACCTTTTGACAGAACGAAGTTTGTGGGGGCAGCTAGTAGATTCTAAAATATTATTCTTTGAAGCAAAGTTATATTGCTCAAAATGGTGTAGGTACTTAATTGTATTTTTACTTCATACATACAGTATCATTGATTAATACTTAGGATTTTTAAATGCCTGTGACATGCCATGCGTTGCATTTTGTTTCGGAAATAGCTCACAAATTAGCTGATGGTCCACCTAATGATTGGCTAAGAAGGTGGTATCGAAGCTATCCAGGCGGTTCCCACGAAGAATTAATAATAGAATTTTATTGATGAACTATTAAGATCAATATCACCAACATAATAATAAAATGGATGTGTGTTATGAATAAATAAAGGAGCCCTACCATCATCGGGCTGTTTGTAGTCGCTTCTTGACACCCATCCGGCGGAGGTTTTGGTAGTATTCTCAGCCGCCCCAATACTACTTAAATACGGCTGTATTTAAACAAATAAACGTAATATCGTAATGAAAATAATAGAATATATTTATTTTAAATTAGGTAGGCATAGCATAAAAACCTTAGCATGTATAAAAAAAAACTTGAGAGGTGATAAAGGGACACCCGGATGGAACGATGTTCCTTGCAGTCAGTACTAGGATAGAAAAAACATGCAGCAAGTGTGTCAAAACAAATCTGAGGTATTAAATTTCTCATCGGCTTATGAGATAAGTTTTGGCACAATCGCTTGCATGTTTTTGCTATCCTAGTACTGACTGCAAGTAACGAAAATATCTGGCTTACTTTCTATGTAAAAAAAACTACGACGGCAAAAAGTGTCGTTACAACTTTTCATCCCAAAATTTTCCGCCTAGCCCCCTTTCGCAACGCGCGATAAGGAACTTCGTTCCAAAAATATATATTTTTTGTTGTTAATCCATCTTATTCAACTTTTACCAACTTCATTTACCTAAAACCTAACTGTACCTTCTACACGACCTATACACAAAATCAGTAAGTACACGAGTTATAAAGTTATTCATGGGGCATTAGTCTCCTAGATCTGCAATAACTCATGGAGATGTGTTTAATAAATCAGAAATCGTCGACCGCTGTCGGCGTGTCATCGTGTGTCGCCGCGTTGACAAATACCAGGCGATCGCGTGTTGACGTGTGTGAACGATTACTGAACAATCACAACTGATAGAAATGATAGAACAGACACGAAAAGTACTGGAGAGATATTCCCTTTCATTGTGTTTAAACTTCGCTCGAAGCTCTGATTTCAATTTTGGTCTACTTGTATGTTCTGTGCGTTTGTTCTCGCTTATCTCAGAAACGGCTTTGCCTAATTCGTTGCGGTTCGCTTAAGTATCGTAGTCAGCTTGGCGTAACATTTAAGTTTTTGTTTAAGTTTAATCTGTTCACAAAAATTTTTCGTGCGGGAACTAAGGCATAGGTTGTTCGTAGGAAAAGCGAGGCTAGTTCCATTCATCAATTTATCTATCAACCTTTACAAATCCGTCGCTGGAGGCCTCTTCTAATAATTAACGCCACTGATTCCTTTTTTAGCCTTCTGAATCCAGAAACCCGCTGTTTTCTTCTAGTTCTGTCCGGTCAGGGTTCTGCGTTCTTTGGCCGTGTTCTAGTAAATAATGCATGAAAATTATGAGCCAATCGTGTGAGATGGTGGAGTTGAAGACAAGATTACAGAATAACCCGGCGCGCCAAGCGAGCAATACATCAGGGCGATGCATTTAATAAATCAGGGGAATCGACCGCCGCAGTGTCATCGCGCGGTGACAAATTGCACCGCACATGCGACCGATTGATGATGGCGGCGATATCGATGAGAACACTAATAATTATTATTACATTTTTCGTGCTTTTTTTTCATTTTTGTGTTTTATTTTCGCCTGGTAGTTCTCTATTAATAGCGCTTTATAAAAACCAAAATTTGTAGAGAGTGGCCAATATTGACTGTAGAGAAATAAGACCCTGGTTCGATTCCTGCAAGGCTATTCTGTTTCGTAAATCGACAGCGGAACCCACGATGAGTGTCAAAATTCCTATCTTTAGTCGGTTGAAGTTCGAGTTCGAGACTCACTTCGCTTCGCAAGTGCGTAATAGATGATTAGAGAATCACATATCAAGATGATGTAAGTTCGCTTTCGAGTCTCACTTGAGTGAGCTTCGATTTCGAGTTTGTATTTTAGATATTAGCCCTCCTGCTCAGGCACATTTTGACGCAAACATTTATGTGACACATGAGTTTCTTTCAAATAAATATTGGGATGGCTAAAACATTAAAATACTTTTAGCATGATGAAATCTGAAAAAAAAGAGTAATTCCTGCAGGATACAATATGGACATATTCATGGCCTCCATTCAATTAACCCAGGTGAAGGCGGGAAGAAAGCAAAAATTAAATTACAATAGGTACATTGAGTGCACTCAAAGCAATTGCTCGGGCACAAAGGCAAAACATTTCGTTGAAAATTCCGCAAATTGTAAACGAAAGAATAAAAGTATTTCATTTACGTCTCTACTTTTAAAGCAAATTTTTAAAATATAAACTTTGTTTAAAAAAATATATTCGTCATATTTTATTTAGAAATTGTAACGGTATGCTTTTCTTTCATACCGCATCCTAATGTATCTAATTTAATGTCATGTCGTAATATTCAAAGTAACTAAATAAGTGGAAATAAATGTTTTAATTTCAATAATTCAAAAAAAATTGGAAACTCACTACCATGAACGAATTTCGTGTAATCAGTTTAGTTGATTTTTCCCAAAAACTGAAGGTGATTGTTGCTTAAAATAACGATAAATAAAATCTATTTAATAAAATCATAGATTTTGATTGATTATATTTACAATAAAAAATAAAAATATTCTTTATTGCCACACAAATTCAGTGAAATAAACACTTAAATCTAACTTATCCAGTTAAATTAGGTACTCTAAGTTATACAGTAACCATTACATTATCTAGTTATTGTGGGCAAAGGGGGAGTCTCAGCTATATGGTTACCAACAATATATGTGGTATATAGAAACAGTTATCAGTGTTATTATCATAAAATATAATGTATAATTTTATTACAAATCTGTGCGTACCAGATATCAAAATATAAACAAGATCCGAATCCAAATCCATAGAATTTGCAACAGTCTCAGTTTAAAAGCACTAGTGTTCATATTTTCTAAGTTATATTTCCACGAGGCTCAGTAGTATTACCGTTGAAAGTAGAACGAGAGTATTTACAACAAAACACATTTAAAACCTCGTACCTCATACCTCGTACCTGGCCAAACAATACGCTCTGGACGAATGCATCTCCGCACCTAACAAATGTACGGCGTAACTTGTAAGAACGCCTCGAACTCATAGTTAAGCTGAGGCGACACAACACTATCTTATATTCTATCTTGTACTGAAAATATTTGGCTTTTTGCATTAATGGATTGAAGCCAATAAAACCTTAGATACAAAGCATGTGAAAAGTCATATATCAATATTGGTTTTTTGTTGGTACAAACCATATACAAACATACGACAAAAATTTATCCCCAAGTTACCTGTAGGGGAAGTACCCTGAAAAAATGTTGCAGACGGAGGGACAGATGGACGGACGGACGGACGGATATGACGAAACTATAAGGGTTCCGTTTTGACTAGAGAACCCTAAAAAAGATAATTACGTTAAGTAAAGTCGTAGCCGCGTATCCGTCGTAGGCCGTTCGTAGCAAAATACAGTATAGTGTTTTTATAATTTCAAAAAACCTAACTACCATTAATTAGAGAGATAATAATAGCATAGTTGTCACATTCATCAAAGGTAATAAAAATAGGAATAACATACATAGAGCTAATTTTGTACATTATGTATAACATTAGGAATTTAAAAAACTTACTTCAATGCTACCAACATAGCAGCAAAGGATATGTGTAAAGCACTACGAGTAGATATAATGAGCCCCCAGCCTTAGTTCCATGACCACAGCGATACATCACTGTAGAACACCTCTGATGGAGATGGAAAGCACACGTTAGTTTCGTTCAAATGCAACTTTAAGTGTAGCTTAATATAAAGATAAACAAAAACAAATATTGCTTTTAAATGTAATACAATAACTGCCCAGAACATTCTGTCATAGTGATAATATGTCCACTGTGCATAAATATCAGCCCGGAATTCGATCGCACAGCAGACTAATAAAGCTATAGGGGAATGGACTCGTCTGAATCTAAATAAAATATAAATAAGTACAACATAAGAGTTGAACGCGTACAAACAATTTCCTACATAAATATCATCTCACTGAAGTGTATGTGTATGATAGCAAAATGTTTCGTACATTGAACGTTTTTCAAAGAAATACACAGATATCGTTTTCTCAAATAAATAACGTATGGCACTTTCTTATAAAAACATCAAAATTACCAAGCTCATTCGAGTTCCTCGGATCGAGTATACGCACAATAAACAGGGTTTATTTGCGCGGGCCTCAGTGAGGGGCCGGCCTCTAGGGGCCCCGTTTCTGTTTGGGACATCTAAAACGTCGTATTTTGCTAAGTTTCAAAATAGCCTTACCTACTATCTTAAATATGTACGGAATGGATACTTTAAACAAATTTAAAAAAATATTTTAATCGTATTGCAGTTATACAAAAATACTATTCTCAAGGTCAAAATTACATAATACATAATTTTTAGAAAACTTTTGTTGCCTTCTTCTAAACAACTGATTTAATATTTTATTTAAGCTTTCTTACGTTTTCGTCAGCTAGCATGACCTATGGCAATTGGTTTAATTTTATGGCAAGTTATGACTAAAATCAGAAAATCAAGGAACCTTGTATACAGTTACACTTCCTTCACCCTATACAGGACAGTTATAAACATAAAAATTACAGAGCTAGTAAATAATTCTTGTTCTCTGGAATCCGAAGGTCCACTCACAATAAACAGGGATTATTTACGCGGGCCTCCCAGCGAGCGGGTCCAGCCCCCAGGGACCCTGTGCGTTTGCTCGGGGGCCTAAATTGTTGTATTGTTTGATATCCCTAATGATTTCACGGTGAATGTTCTATCGATTTGGGTCCGGGGATTATAATTTCAAAGTTCGTTTTATTTAAAATATCGTGTGTTCACGATTCTAAGATTGCTATAGCTAAGCCAAGCTAAGAATGCTATTGCTGAACAACCAGAGCCGTGGTCTTTAGTTGGATGAGTGACCATTTTTTACGCACTTTTGTGCTTCAAAAATTATTTTAAACCTTTGCTTCGATACATTTTTTTTATTTTTGTGATAAGTGCTTTATGTTTCTTATTTTCAACCCCCCACGCAAAAAGAGGAGTGTTATATACGTAAGTTTGACGTCTCAATCAATCAAATTCTTTATTTGCAGGATAAGGTTATTTTACATAGTCTTATAAGGTATTCCAGATCTCCTATCCTCGCCTACTAGGCGTGCAAAGTCAAGTTAGCAAAAAATTTTCAAAATAGCATTAAATATTAGTAACCAAACATTGTGAAACGATACAAACAATATGTTCTAAGAAAGATAAATAATTATCATTCACCTTTGCGGACTCTGGATTCGCGAATATGATCTTGAAAAAGGAAAAAAAAACAGGATAACGGAGTTTTTGCCGCTTTCTCTTCCAGGACTACACTCAGCAAAGATTTTTTGAATATTTTACTTGGAATACATTCCAAGTGATTGAAAAAACTATGCTGTGTGCATGTCCATTTTTTTCTAATTCAATTCAAATTGTTTAACGTTTTAATATATCATCATTGTAATAGAAAAAAAAAACTAGAAAACGGCATTTTAGAGCCGAAGCAACTTAGTAAATACGTTTATAGTGTCACTCACTACAATAACAACCCAAGGGACGGACGTGATGCGAACGGACAAGAACTAGTGAACTTTGTAGCGAAAAATTGTATCCTAACTGTGAAGCGAATGAAGGGCTTAGTAGTACATAACATAACGTACACTTTGGACGATAGACTGTGTTGTTGTATATGTACCATACCCACGACACGTATAATGGAAGCCATACACGATCAATGCATGTCAAGTTTGCAGCGGACTTGACGCCGACCTAACTGATCGTGTGGCCACGGTATAGCTACTGGCATAGCTGTCTCATGCACACTGGATGCCGCGTCAAGTAAACTGCAAATTTGACAAGTCAAACTGCAAACTTGACCAGTACACTTGATCGTGTATGGCCTCCATAAGGGGGACAAAAACTCATGAGAAAAACATAAAACAATATAGGTAGGTATTACCGCTTAAGTACGCTTCCGCACGCAGTTTCACCTGCGAAAGAGGGTGACGTCGACTTTATTCACCTGAGTTAATTCACCTAGGTGTCTTAAGTCTACTTTTAGTGTACTTTATTCACCTATGCACCCAGGTGCTTTAAATTTACTGATCTAGGTGAATTGATATTAGTAGACTTAATTCACCTATCATTTTAGTCAATGCAATTAGTGATGTTGGAATGTTATTCCGATTCGATTTTGTATAACAATCGATTTTGTTTATGAAGAAGAAGAGTGGTTTCATAAATATATAAATCGCAATTATAATATTAGTAGGAATTAGTATAATGTAATCGTCATTAAGTGTACTAAATGAATAATATTATATTAGTGCTTTAGCATTTTAGCGCTACCAAACCGACACACAGGTCAGACAGTACCCGGTCGTGAGTTTTGCGACGTAACAAACAAAACCGGCGAGAACTTTGAGCAGGAAATTGTTTTAAGAAGCGTGGACGAGACTTGCAGGTGGACACTTCCAGTACTGGCTCTGCGTACTTTAACTGTTTGACAACAAATAAACTCGCTATTGACGTCAATTCAATTGTTTGTTACGTTGTTTCAATGGAAGCATTTCCTTTGAGCGCCCGAACGCAAAGGGTGATAGTAATTTCTAGAAAATCTTAATTTGGCTTGCTACAAACTGTGGATTTTTTTCAGAGCAATCATGAAAATGTCTTATGGAAGTGGAAAAGATTATTCTTTATTGTTACTAGTCTATCGATGAAACCTTTTTTGAGTAGTAACTTAAAACGATGTAGACGAGCGGGATGTTACCTTGAAATCAAGAATGCATGAAGCCTTACCGTAAACCTCAATATATGTTGTTCAAAACATTTAACCCAACATGAAACCCAACAAGTTGCTAACCTCGAAGCTTAAAGCTAAAGTTTAAATTTGGCTAGTGTTGTGGAGATCCTATCTCAGCTCGCCGCTGCCAACTTCTAAACATAGATAAGTTAAATTGGAAAAGAGATCATCTTCTCATCTCGACTGCTCTAAAGATTATATCGTATAAATTACATAGTAGGTACGTCATATTTCATATTCGAAGTTGAATAACTCTTGACAAAAAATAACCGACTTCAAAATTAGGGATAACTCAAAAACTACTAGTCAGATCTCGCTCAAATTTAAGTGGAACCACATAACAAGCACCAGCTTTCGATTAAAAAAGAATCATCAAAGTCGGTTCACCCAGTCGAAAGTCCATAATTCTGGAATTTAGAATAGAATTCCTCATTTAACCTAGAGACTAAGAAACGAATTCTAGGTAAGTCGGTTCCTAAGATGTTGATGATGAGAAATTGTATTGGACAGAAGGCTAGAAAATTAATAAATAATAAACACTGAGGAACCTTATTGTTCTTGAACTTATTTAGATGAATAATACACATAAATCATTGTAATGTAACGTTCAAACATGTATCTGGTTTCAATAAAGATTCACAATTATGCCCATGACAGTGCTGCTTAAATAGACCTAGGTAAACCTAGGTAGGACCTAAAATTATTGACTACAATCTCAACCGATAATTTTACCAAGATTTTTATCTGAATTTTACCAAGAAAAAAATAACCGACTTCAAAATAATTCAAAAACTACTCTTCAGATAATTTAAGTGAGACCACATGGCAAGCACCAGCTTTTGATTAAAATAAGAATCATCAAAATCGGTTCACCCAGTCGAAATATCTGAGGTAACAAACAAAAAAATACAGTCGAATTGAATACCTCCTCCTTTTTTGAAGTCGGTTAACAATATTTGTGGTGATGTAGTCTTGGGTGGTAAAGTAAAGCAAACTAATTCATTAGAAACCTTCAATATTGATTCTTGACTAGACCAATAACTCATTCATATTTTGTTCAAAGTATGTAATGTAACATTTATATCACCTAGTCTGGCTATCCAATTTAGCAAAAATATAACCCTCCAACACAGAATTAGATTTACGTATAATTTTAGCGCTTCGAGCCGAGTGAATTAACTCATGACGCAACTTGTTCCATAAAGAGGGAATAAATTGTTCCGCCGTAACAAATGGATTTTTAATGTCCCGATAGATGTTTACGGAACTAGTGCGCTGGAACTAACTTCTAATTGAATCTTATCTTTATTAATTGCTTAAGTTCGGGCGCAATCTTTCGAGTAATTTCAGCTTTTGTTTCTGTTACCACTGATTAAATGCTGTTTTCGTGGACCGGAATGTTTAGTTCGAACTAGTGTGCTCCATTTAACTGTTTATTATTTGTTTATTAAAAAATTGTTAGTAACAAACTATGGGCTAAAATTGCCTGAAATAAATTATTATTATTAAATTATTATTATTAACACTAGTTTACAGTTAAAACATAAGTTGTTCAGTTGACTAATAGTACCTAACCAAAATTATGAATTAAAATGAGTCAGTCAATAAGCGCATACTTATCTATCTATACACGATCATAGGCAGGGAGCAGGAATGATCCACTGTACGTATATCTTTTATCTTTCTCTCTTTAATCGTCTAAGAAGATTCATATTTTTCTGCCCTTTTCGTAAGCACCTTATCGGTTAAAAGTAGGTGTTACAGATGGATATCATTTAAACATTGGAAATCTGCAACTCACAATTATTGTAATAAAGATCACCCAAGACTTAGTTTATGAAGCAACTTTACAACACAATTCACATTCTGCGCTATAAAAATATATTACAGCAAGTCAGGGAAACAGCTTGTAATATCATAATTTATTGTTACAGAAATCCGAACGCAGTAAAACAGCCGGATGGCAGCAAATCCGACAAATATTTCAATAAAAATACACCCTCCGGAACTTGTTTGTTTTGATCCTTGTCTATTTCGCTTCCGGGTTTCTCATCTGGGTTTTATATCAATGTTTGATTTTGTCAAAAGCATCTCTGGTTTTATATTTCTCTAGAAATAGGATCCCAGTGAAACAAAGTGTTACCGATCGCAGATGAGGGATAACTTACAGGGTACAGTCTCCAAATAACGTTAGTGCTGTTGGATTGTTGGGCCAAAATTAAAGCCAACATATAGCGTATTTTTATTGCGTAGGTAATAGCTGCGTAACAGCTGTTTAACAATTCTTAAGACAATCTTAAATTAATATTTAAAAAACCCCCGAAAGTTTTATTTACACTAAACATTGCTAAGAACACTCTCGATTAAGTCACCTTTCAGACAAAAAAAAACTATATCAAAATCGGTTCACCCATTTGGGAGCTACGATGCCACAGACTGACATACAGATACACAAATACACAGACACGTCAAACTTATAACACCCCTCTTTTTTCGTCGGGGGTTAAAAACATGGACGTGAACTATAGAAAAGAACGGATTCATTCATATTAAAAAATTGAGATCAAAATAAGTATTGTACAAACATATTAAAAATAATAGAATGCAATATAGTGTGTAGAAGCCACTCTAATCAACCCTAAATGATGATATACAATTTACATCCTGCTACTACCATAACATAGAAGGTGAAGGTCTGAAGAAAACATTTATTTTGTATTTGCCACTGTGATACTGCATATTATCGATGCGAGATAATTTGAAGCTTACAGGATGTAATTTATATATTATCATCATTTAGGGTTGATTAGCGTGGCGACTACAGCCGTGCTAATAGTGTTTACTCACAGTTTTTATTAAAAATATCGAATGGTTTTGTTAGTGTACTTACAGTGTGTAAATCCACGTGATCAAATGATCAAATAACAAATCAACATTAAAGTTGAAGCTCATGCGAATGCAGGCCAAGTTTTTCCAAATGAGGCGTCACGGTGGAAGGACGTTCCTTTGCGAAGATATTCCCATGTACTGAGACCGGTCGTAAATCGAAGATTCTGGAATCGTGCCCGGTGTTTCCTTTGCTACTAACTCTTGGGATTTTGCCTCTTTGCATATTGTAGTTTAGCTTACATTTTAATATATATTCAACTGACAAAACGGGATACTAAAGTCAGGGATCATGTTTGCGTTAGCTACTTGGGATGCTGAAACTTAAATTACATGCATACCAGTATGCATATAATCTAATATTATGCAATAGCAGCCTCTACAGGGTATAGACATCTACGGATATCAAAACTGAAGTCAACACACAATTAGTATTCAAAATCAGAAGATTTTCCCGTGTCCCGTGGGCCCTGTGTTAAAGTATAGACTTTTATATTTAAATTCAAATTAGTTGATATGTACTTGGTATACAGAGGCATTACAGGTAATGAAGTCGGATACCTTCTGTCATGTAAGAGTCTAATTTTACAATTTACTTATTTAGCCACTACTACTTATTTTATTTAGTTCTGAAACTTATTCTGGACATTTGCTTGTCAAATCAACAAATAATAATTTAAGTCTATAATATGCTTATAGAAATTACTTTGGTGATATTAATTTTGAATAAGTATGATAGTTGATTATGTCATTTTTCCTAAACTATAATACCATAAGTAAAGGACATTATCTATAAACTAATATGCTTTACGTAAATCCAAAGCTTTCCTCAACTCACCTCGATGTATAGTTTTGAGTGCTACGAATAAATCAGCAAACGCATTATGCTGTTTTTTGCTTTGGTTATTTTCACCATTAACCACGCTTGTTTGAATTCTGCGCGTAGTTATTTAATTAAAGCTAGGCAAGCCTTTGCGCAGCATAGATCTGTTAACCAGGAGAAGAGACATGAATTGTCTCAAGAGTTATAGCCTAATCGACATCAAGTTAAAGTAAAGTTAAATAAATAAGTAAATAAAAGTTTTCAGATGAAATAGCGGGCGGACGCTGGCAAAAAATCGCTTGAATTTATTTTAAGTAATTTTACAAACAAAACTCGCAAAGTGTAAAGAAATTTATAAAGTCAAAGTAGCCAGTTTACTTAAGACCAAGTCAGAAAACTCCATCATAACTTCCTTAGCCTATAATATTCCAACACAACTGTGGCTTGTTAAGCCGTTAACAGCACATGCGTTAGGCATGATACCCCAACTGAGGATCAAAACCGTTCTTTCTGTACCTACATGTTTAATCTATGACTATACCTCCACTTAACCTCATCGGCCTTGATTTTAAAGCAGCCTTGAATACCGAGCTAATTACAGACTTTGTTTTTGCATTCCTTCCGCGAGTTGTTTCAGAAAGTACAAGAAGGTTTTGTGTTCGCTTCGTTATATATTGAAGTACTTCGAAATGTCTGAGTAATTGTGGATAAAGCTAAGTTAAACTTTAATGCCCACAGAATTCAAGAGCAAAGTTGGAGCTCCTATGAAACGCGTTATGTTTTTTACGAAGCGCATAATAACATAATGGTTAGCATGCCGGAATGCCTGCATCACAGCCGCCGAGCCAAGGGTCCTGGGTTCGATTCCCAGCAAGGCGGAAATGTGCATAATGAGTTTAAAACAGGAACTCATCATCATCATCATCATCATCATCATCAAACCGAGACTGTTCTCGGTCTGGGTGTGTGTGTTATTGTCGTTGTATGTTGTCCATGGTACCTACGACACAGTGAATCTTAGTGTAGGTCTCCGGTCTATGTGTACTGTGTAGCGTTAAATATTTATCAAGGCTCGTCCACTCTGTCGACTATTTAGGAAAAATATATGGATTTATTTGGCTCCAGGCATTGCTTACTCATCTGCTCTATTAACTGCGATAGATATAAAAACTAGTTCACATACTAACAATACGCAATACTATGAGTAGCCTAGATAACCGTAGTCTAACTCTAAACCAGCAATATCCATCATGTTATTGTATTGTTTTGTATTGTACCACAGTTATTGCCAGTCGTTTTATTGGTGAACTGGTTGCGATGGATTGCCTGTTACGCCATAGATGCTTTTTAATCAAAAATTCAGATTCAGTTGGATATTAAAAGTTCGATGAAACCAGCTGAAAAATTGCATGCGTTAATAGAACAATGGAATTGGATTTTCGTTATAATTGAACGCTGAAAACCAATTCCCGCGCCTCACATACATTTGTGTTATACTTAAATGTCGTTTATGGGCTCATAACAATTTTCTAGGACTTTTGTTCGCTGTAAAAATATTAAAAATGTATGGGTAACTGTTAAAAATATAGCAGCAGAATTATTTACTAGTTAAACCAATACAAGTTTACCTGCTGTCATATACGAGTAGGTATATTGTCTTGTATTGTATTTATACATACACGACTATACTATACTAGGTACATACCTATACTATACTAACAGAACTAACCTACACTGGTATTGCTGCCGTCCTAACGAAGAGTGCAATAAGTCGAGTTTTTGGGTTAATTGACTTGAGACCTTCAGTAGTTACGGATATGGTCATAAATCAATTTTCCCAAGAACTCGACTTATTGCATTCTTCGTTAGGACGGCAGTATGGGTGGTAATAGTTAAGAAAATATTTTTTCTCGATTGTAAATGTTCTGTATTTATTTGTGCAAGAGCTAAAGGGTGCCGTTAATTATGGAGTCCACTTGCGTTACGCACTTGACCGAAAAACCACCGCTTACACACAGGCCGTCGTGAGTGTGTGTTTTTATGACGTGATTTGTGCTGCGTAAAGGCGGTAGATATTGCATTACAACCATGGAAAATAGAGGAGAAGGAATGCCATTTCTGTATATGAAAAGTGTCCGTGAAAACGCGTAAAATTACGGGTGGCGTTGCGGTGCTCTAATCACTAGGCAAACTTCACTCCGTCTACAACAGCTATGTTCATGGTTCGCTATTTGTATCACAATAGCGCCATTCAGAAATGGCCATTATTGGAACCTCTATTTTCTGTAAACAGCGGGACACTTTTTCAACTTTCCCTTCATATGAGATGGCGCTCCTACTATATGTATATCAATGCTCCATGATTACATTATTATTATGATTTTTTTTATCTGTTGTAAGAGTATAAGATTTAAATTTAAAAGTTATTAAAAGTAAAAATTTAGAAACACCTTTATTTGCTTCCCTTTTTTTCATAGATGGTGAACAGACGGGCCACACGATGATGAGTAGTCATCATCGTCTTTGCTCACATACATAACACATAATCCTTCCATAGTGGGTGCCTACGTGACAAAACTCATATTCCATAGTCCAATTTCACATTTCTAGCTTCCATAGTAGGCTCAGCAATGATAGCAGAGGTAAGCACTTTTATAATTAACATTACAAAATTACTCTACAAAATTCCTGCAAACACAGTTAGAATCAACAGACAAATTGCCTTCCAATCCATTACAATGCAAAAAGTGATGAAAAAGCGTCATAAAATTTTTCATATCGAAATAGAAAAAAAAAGCGAACAGACCAATCTAGATAAATGTATTTGCATTTTTCTATAACTTTTAGGAGAGAGGGCTGATTTTATATCACACGGTATATCATATTTTTGACTCCAAAAGGTACCTTTCTTTAAATGACAAGCGACAAATATTACCGTGTGTTACACAACAATACCGACACTTTGGTGTATCGGAAAATATTCACGTTTTACTGGAAATTGGATTCTCGCATGTGACAGGTGAAGCCGAACGTATTATTTTATATTATATAATCCTAGACTTACCACTGACTTAACTATATAATTGATCTCCCTGATGGAGGTGAGATGGGACTTTGTTGTCTATGGCGGGTTTTCTCCTTTCCCCCCCGACACCTCGGGAAAAATCTGACATTTCACATTTTCAAGATGGCGGCCGCTCTGTGATTTTCAACTTTTTTGTTTATGGCTTTTTGCGGGATTTTTTTCGGGCGTTTTGACAAGTTTAAAAAAATGTTTAGAAAAATTTTGGAAAAAATTGAAAAAACAAGATGGCCGCCGAGTTATTCGAGTTTGAATTTTTTCAATTTTAGAGGTCACTTTGCGGGGTCGCATCGGGGTGGTTTTTCTACTTTTTTTCAATATTTTTTTAGTGTTGTCTCGAGTGTATCCTCAATTTTGATATTTTGGGAATATTTATTTTTTCGACAAGATGGCGGACGCGGTGGCGGCCATTTTGAAAAATGTACGAAAAACGACGTTTTTTGGGTGAATTTTTCTTCGGGTTGGCAACATTTGAGCGGGTGTCTTTATTCCGGGCGGTTGTGTAACTGGACCCAAAGTGTTGCCAGGTTGAGTTTTTTTTTCTTTTGTTGGTACATTTTTTTGGACTTTTTATTCAAAAATATGAAAAGTAGAAGGAGCAACATTTTTAATCAAAATGTCACACGGGCAAACGTGTCGTGGTCGTCGTAATGACATTTGACCATTTTCGTCGATGTCGGCTGGCAACACTGGGTGCTGGATTTTTTTTTTCATTTTACGAAAAGTCGAATTGATCTCCCAGAAGGAGTAGTGGGGGGTGGGTACAATGTATGGGGGAATTTTTGGTTTGCCTCCGTGTCTATGGGAAAAATCCGACCTTTCAAAAATCCAAGATGGCGGCCGAGTCGAAATGACCAACTTTTTTTTTCACTATGCACCTACCCGAGATTGGAGTCGTTTTCGGCTAATGTTGGGAAATGTGTTACGATGAAATTAGAAAAAAATAAAAAATCAAGATGGCCGCCGAGATATTTCAGTTTAAAATTTTTCAATTTTCGAGGTGACTTTGCGGGGTCGGATTGCAATGGGTTTTCAACTTTCTTTCGATTTTTTTTCTTAATTGCCTCAGGTCTGTCCCCAATTTTGACGTATGGGGAATATTTTTTTTTTTCGACAAGATGGCGGATCCTATGGCGGCCATTTTGCAAAATGTACAAAAAATTGCATTTTTTGAGGTAAAAAATTTTGAGGTTGGCAATATTTGAGGGGGTCGCTTTGTATAGGGCGGTTGTGAGGTTTGGTCTGAGGTGTTGCCAGGTTACGTTAATTTTTTTTTCATTCATACATTTTTGTGAACTTTCTATTCAAAAATATAAAAAGTAGAAGGAGAAACATTTTTAATCAAAAAATTGCACCAAAAAATTTCTCGTGGCCGTCGTAATGACATTTGACCATTTTCATCAAAATTAACTGGCAACACTGGCTGCTGGATTTTTTTTTCACGTTTTTTCACATTTCGAATAGCCCAGCCGAAAGTATTGGTGGGGGGTAATAATAATGTATGGGGAAATTGCTTGACTATCTATGATCATTACAGGAAAAATACGACCATTCGAAAATTCAAGATGGCGGCCGCTCGGCGATTGTCAACTTTTTGTTTACTTTGAGCACCTACCCGACATTGGTGTCGTTTTCGGTTAATCTTGGGACGACTAATGTGATGAAGTTGGAAAAAATTGAAAAAACAAGATGGCCGCCGAGATATTTCAGTTTGAAATTTTTCAATTTTCGAGGTGTGTCTGTGGGCTCGCATCGCGGTGGTGTTTTAACATTTTTGCGATATTTTTACTCTATTGATTTGGGTTTATCCTCAATTTTGACATGTTGGGTATATTTTTTTTTTCGACAAGATGGCGGACCCCGTGGCGGCCATTTTGTAAAATGTACGAAAAACTTCATTTTTTGAAGGAAAAAATTTGTATGTTGGCAACATTTGAGGGGGTCACTTTGTATGGGGCGGTTGTGTAACTTGACTGAAAGTGTTGCCAGGTTACGTTGATTTTTTTTTCATTCATACAATTTTGTGAACTTTCTATTCAAAAATGTAAAAAGTAGAAGGAGAAACATTTTTAATCAAAAAATTACACTACAAGATTTTGTGTGGGCGTCGTAATGACATTTGACCATTTTCAACTCAATCATCTGGCAACACTGGAGTCCAGAATTTTTTTCACTTTTCGAGTAGATGAGCCGAAACTATAGATCAAGGGTATGGAAAATGTATGGAAGATATTTATAAATTAATACAATCGTTTTAGAAAAACTATAAAATTTTAGTGTTGCCATACAAAAAATAATAGTTTTCATACAAATTTATTTTTGAATCGAATATTTCGTTATTATAATGTATGAGGCATTTGTAGGTACTGACATTTTGTAAATTTTGATGAAAAAAAATTCTATGTTGCCATACAAAAAAATATAATTTTCATACAAATGTATTCTTTTTTCGAATGTTTGAAGCTGTTGTCACCATTGTATGTCTTTATAATGTATGAAGCATTTGTAGGTACTAAAGAGCCGGACACGTTGGTGTAATCAATGTTTAGTGGTGCCATACAAAAAATAATAATTTTCATATAAATGAATTTTTTGTCTGTAATATTTCAGGCTTTTGTCTCTTTTTGATGTCATTAAATTGTATACGACGTTTATTGCTACTGATAGATCGGTCGCATCCGTGTAAACCTGTTTCAATGTTGCCATAAAAAATGAGAAATTTTCAGTGTTGCCATACAAAAACAATTTTTTTTCATAAAAATCTACATTGAACATTTCGGACTGTTGTTTGCATTTGTTGTATGAGGCGTTTAGGTATATGTGCAAATAGACCTCATATTATGAGTGAAAAAAGAGAGTTGGCATATAATAAAATATTTTATTGTTAAATCTAGAAAACAATATTAACGTGTAAACATTTTTTTAGTACTTCATACATTTTAGACATTCAAGACATTTGTACCACTATAGTGTTGTTATTATTACCTACTGGTCTGGAATTGATTGTCCGTTTCTTGACTCTCCTATCCTATTTTTGTCATGTCGTCTGCCCTTTACTCCTTTAAATAGTTATTGTGTATAGACAAAATTATTTTTAAGTGTAATTACTTTTAAATCATAACTAAACTGTGAGAAATTCTTTACATGGTTAAGCCATGGATAAGCCTATTCTTTTTCTATTCTATAGCAGCAGTATTCAACACTACGACAGTGTACGGTTTGTTTGTAAATCGACTCGCATCTTTGTCTGATTACGAAAATCTCAAGTGTGGCCAGATAAATAAAAATATGCACATTTCTGCATTTGCATACGTACTAAAATTGCAGCTAAAAAAAAATAACATGTCATGCATGATGCAGAATATCAGTTTAAGTCAGTTTTATTGTTTTACGCCTAAACAGATCTTCATAAGTTATAGTTGAGAACCCTCTCAATCTCAGCATTAAAAGAAACTGCATCACAATCGTTCTATTCATTTAGTAGATACGATGCCACAAACAGACCCACATACATATCAAAATTATAACACCCCTAACCCTACCCCTTTATGCTTCGGGGGTTTTTTTTATGGAAATAGCCGGCAAACGAGCTCACGATCCACCTGATGGTATGCGGCTATCGTCGCCCATGGACATCAGCAACACCAAAGGCATCACTGATGCGTTGCCGGCCAAGAAAGAGAGAAGAAAAAGAAAGAAAGAAAGAACTGGCTCTCAAGCCCCCAGCCGGAACACGACGAGTCGTTTGGCGGCTGACTCATGCTCGAGGGTGGTAGCTATCCAGGCGAACCCCATAGAGAAATAATAATAGTAATAATGGGGTTAAAATATATTGTACTAGCTTTTGCCCGCAGCTTCACTCGCTTAAATGACAGTTTCAACATTTTTTAGTTTTTACGAACCTTTCAGTGAAAGTCCTATCAAAATTGGTTCAGCCCATGGAATTTCGTGATAAAAGTACCCTATGAGTTATTTCAGGTTATATTCTACCCATTTACTAAATTTCATCGAAATCCGTTCAGTCATATTTACATGAAAGAGTAACAATCATTTTTTTTAACCCCTTAGGGAGAATTTACAAAAATATTCTCTTAGTGCTCCCCTACACTCCCCAAGGAACATAATATATACATATTAAAAGCTTCTTACGCCCAGAAGCTTCGGCTATGCGATTGATTGTAAATTGTAATGTAATGTTACTACAAAACGGTCTTAAAATTTTTCCCTTACGACATTGCTTCTCACCGCATTTCATTTTTCTTGATCCACGGGAACGTAAATATTAGGGGATAGGTTTTGATAAGTTACCTTGCGAGAGTCGAAATAACTAAAAAAATAGGGCATACAAAGAGTTTTATGATAGCGTTGACTTTTAAAAGCTTGATTTTTTTCATAACTCTAAGGGATTGTACAGCAGACCTAATAATTCGAAATTAATTTCAAATTAATACCTCCACGTATTCCTTACTGAAAGATTTTTGATAGACACACATACAGACAGGCGGACCTTTTACCTCAAAAGGAAAAACGGAACGGAACCCTAAAAATAATAATATAAAAAATCTAATCCACAGGCACATTAAACATCCATACTAAATTATACCCCGTATCCTGATGGAACAGATCCATTTCTGTTATAAAAAGCATCCTAACTACATACATATACAGGTCATAAACTATCTGAGATACAAATTTTATCCGAATCCGTTTAGCCGTATTAGCGTGATTGAATAAAAACATCCAAATTTTCACTATACATAAATATGTTGGTAGGATTTACATACTTTCCAAGTACGTGGTAAGTATTACAGTATGTACCTATATTAAAACTACTTTTTACAATGTATGAAATATAACTTTGTATCAACTATCACTTACAATAACTATGTACTTAAGCTAACATTGCCATGAGAGTTTTCCTTTTAAATTCATCATATTAATTATGCTCTTCTCCCTCTCGCTCTCTCTCTCTCACTCTCCCTCTCGCTCTCTCTCTATCTCTCCCTCTCGCTCTCGCTCTCCCTCTCCATCTCCTGCTCCCTCTCCCTCTCGCTTTCTCTCTCGCTCTCCCTCTCGCTCTCGCTCTGCCCTCTCCCTCTCCCTCTCCTGCTCCCTATCCCACTCCCTCTCCCTCTCGTGCTCCCTCTCACTCTCCCTCTCTCTCCCCCCTCTCTGTCTCGCGCTCCCTCTCGCTCTCCCTGTCACTCTCCCTCTCCCTCTCGCTCTCCCTCTCACTCTCCCTCCCCCTCTCCCTCTCCCGCTCCCTCTCTGTCTCGCGCTCCCTCTCCCTCTCGCTCTCCCTGCCCCTCCCCCTCTCCCCCTCCCACTCCCTCTTTGTCTCGCACTCCCACTCCCTCTCGCTCCCTCTTCCTCTCGCTCCCTCTCCCTCTCGCTCCCTCTCCCTCTCGCTCCCTCTCCCTCTCCCACTCGCTCTCCCTCTCCCTCTCGCTTTCCCTCTCCCTCTCGCTTTCCCTCTCCATCTCCTCCCCTCTTGCTCTCCTCTCCCTATCGATCTTAATCTCCCTCTCCCTCTCCATCTCCTCCCCTCTCGCTCTCCTCTCCCTCTCAATCTTCCTCTCCCTCTCACTCTCGCTCTCCCCTCTTCGTCTCGCTCTCGCTCTCCCTTTCGCTCTCCCTCGCTCTCCCTCTCGCTCTCCCTCTCCCTCGCTCTCCCTCTCGCACTCCCTCTCACTCTCCCTCTCGCACTCCCTCTCGCACTCCCTCTCACTCTCCCTCTCACTCTCCCTCTCACTCTACCTCTCCCTTTCCCTCTCCTTCTCCCATTCCCGATCCCTAATTATAATAATCATAATCATTCTTTATTTGTGATCTCCTCTCCCGCTTCACGTCCCTCTCCCGCACTCGGTCCCTCTCTCGCTTTCTGTCCCCCTCTTTCTCCCTCCCTGCTCCCTGCCCCTCTTCCTCTCCTTCCCTCGCTCCCGGTATCTCTCTCGCTTCCTGTCCCTCTCCCCACCCCATCCCGTCAAAAAAATAATGTGAAGCCGAACATGTCGCACACAGACCCGTGAATCGAAAAATTTTCGCAGACCAATGATATTTTTGAAAAAAAAACTATTTTTTTATTTGTTAATTTGCGGAAGAAAAAGGCACGCGCGCTGCTTTAGCAGCGCGCGCCCCACGCAAAACCTAGTTATATTATATAATCCTAGACTTACGGGGAGTGATCTATATAATTGTTCTCCCAGAAGGAGTCGAGATGGGACTTTGTTGTCTATGGCGGGTTTTCTCCGTTCCCCCCCGACACCTCGGGAAAAATCTGACATTTCACATTTTCAAGATGGCGGCCGCTCTGTGATTTTCAACTTTTTTGTTTATGGCTTTTTGTGGGATGTTTTTCGGTAGTTTCGTAAACTTTTGAGGGAAATTTACGAAAACTTTGGAAAAAATTTAAAAAACAAGATGGCCGCCGAGATATTTCACTTTGAATTTTTTTGATTTCAGAGGTCACTTTGCGGGGTCGCATCGGGGTGGTGTTTCAACTTTTTTTAAATGTTTTTCGTGTGTTCGTTTGATAGTATCCCCAATTTTGATATTTTGGGAATATTTATTTTTTCGACAAGATGGCGGACGCGGTGGCGGCCATTTTGAAAAATGTACGAAAAACGACGTTTTTTGGGTGAATTTTTCTTCGGCTTGGCAACATTTGAGCGGTTGTCTTTGTTCCGGGCGGTTCTGTAACTTGACCCAAAGTATTGCCAGGTTGAGTTTTTTTTTCTTTTGTTGATACATTTTTTTGGACTTTTTATTCAAAAATATGAAAAGTAGAAGGAGCAATATTTTTAATCAAAATGTCACACGGGCAAACGTGTCGTGGTCGTCGTAATGACATTTGACCATTTTCGTCGATGTCGGCTGGCAACACTGGGTGCTGGAATTTTTTTTTCGTTTTACGAAAAGTCGAATTGATCTCCCAGAAGGAGTGGTGGGGGGTCGGTACAATGTATGGGGGAATTTTTAGTTTGCCTCCGTGTCTATGGGAAAAATCCGACCTTTCAAAAATCCAAGATGGCGGCCGAGGCGAAATGACCAACTTTTTTTTTCACTATGCACCTACCCGAGATTGGTGTCGTTTTCGGCTAATGTTGGGAAATGTGTTACGATGAAATTAGAAAAAAATAAAAATACAAGATGGCCGCCGAGATATTTCAGTTTAAAATTTTTCAATTTTGGAAGTGACTTTGCGGGGTCGGATTGCAATGGGTTTTCAACTTTTTTTCGATTTTTTTTCGCTATTGCCTCGGGTCTATCCCCAATTTTGACGATTGGGGTATATTTTTTTTTTCTTAAAGATGGCGGATCCTATGGCGGCCATTTTGCAAAATGTACAAAAAATTGCATTTTTTGAGGTAAAAAATTTTGAGGTTAGCAATATTTGAGAGGGTCACTTTGTATTGAGCGGTTGTGAGGCTTGGTCTGAAGTATTGCCAGGTTACGTTAATTTTTTTTTCATTCATACATTTTTGTGAACTTTCTATTCAAAAATATAAAAAGTAGAAGGAGAAACATTTTTAATCAAAAAATTGAACCAAAAAATTTCTCGTGGCCTTCGTAATGACATTTGACCATTTTCATCAAAATTAATTGGCAACACTGGCTGCTGGATTTTTTTTTCACGTTTTTTCACATTTCGAATAGCACAGCCGAAAGTAAAGGTGGGGGGTAATAGTAATGTATGGAGAAGTTTCTTGACTATCTATAGTCATTACAGGAAAAATACGACCATTCGAAAATTCAAGATGGCGGCCGCTCGGCGATTGTCAACTTCTTGTTTACTTTGAGCACCTACCCAACATTGGTGTTGTTTTCGGCTAATCTTGGGATGTTTGTTACGATTAAATTAGAAAAAAATGAAAAAACAAGATGGCCGCCGAGATATTTTACATTAAAAATTTTCAATTTTCGAGGTAACTTTGTGGGGTCGGATTGCGTTGGGTATTTAACTTTTTCTTGATTTTTTTTCTTATTTACCTCAGGTCTATCCCCAATTTTGACGTTTGGGGTATATTTTTTTTTTCAACAAGATGGCGGACCCCTTGGCGGCCATTTTGTAAAATGTACGAAAAATTGCATTTTTTGAAGAAAAAAATTTGTACGTTGGCAACATTTGAGGGGGTCACTTTGTATGAGGCGATTGTGTAACTTGACTGAAGGTGTTGCCAGGTAACGTTGATTTTTTTTTCATTCATACATTTTTGTGAACTTTCTATTCAAAAATGTAAAAAGTAGAAGGAGACACATTTTTAATCAAAAAATTACACCACAAGATTGCTTGTGGGCGTCGTAATGACATTTGACCATTTTCATCTCAATCAATTGGCAACACTGGAGTCCAGAATTTTTTTCACTTTTCGAGTAGTTGAGCCGAAATTATAGATCAAGGGTACAGAAAATGTATGGGAGATATTTTTAAATTAGAATATTCATTTTGGAAAAACCATAAAATTTCAGTGTTGCCATACGAAAAATAATAATTTTCCTACAAATTTATTTTTGAATCGAATATTTCGTTAATATAATGTATGGGGCGTTTGTAGGTACTGATATTTTGTAAATTTTGATGAAAAAAAATTCTGTGTTGCCATATAAAAAATAATTATTTTCATACAAATGTATTCTTTTTTTGGATGTTTGAGGCTGTTGTCTCCATTTGAGGGCTTTATAATGTATGAGGCGTTTGTAGGTACTAAAGTACCGGACACGTCGGTGTAACCAATGTTTAGTGATGCCATACAAAAAATAATAATTGTCATACAAATGAATTTTTTGTATTGTAATATTTCATGCTATTGCCTCCTTTTGATGTCATTAAAATGTATACAACGTTTGATGCTACTGATTGATCGGTCACATCCGTGTAAACATGTTTCAGTGTTGCCATAAAAATGAGAAACTTTCAGTGTTGCCATACAAAAAACAAATATTTTTAATAAAAATGTATAATGAACCTTTCGGACTGTTTGCATTTGATGACTATAAAATGTATGGGGCGTTTATAGGTGCAAATAGACTGCACATTATAATGAGTGAAAAAAAAACTGTGTTGGCATACAAAGAAATGTTCAATCTAGAAATCAAAATTAACGTGTAAATATTTGAAATAATGAAATATAATTCAATAACATTTTCATACATTTTACACATTCAGGACATTAATTTGTACCACTATAATGTTGTTATTATTACCTACTGGTCTGGTTTGGAAGTGATTGTCCGTTTCTTGACTCTTCTATCGGATAGTTTAGTTTGAACCCGTTTTTGTCATTTCATTTTTCTTGATCCACGGAACCGTAAACGCTTTAGTTAGGGGATAGGTTTTGATTACCTTGCGAGAGTCGAAATAACTAAATAAATAGGGCATAAGAAAGAGTTTTATTATTGCGTTGACTTTTAAAAGCTTGATTTTTTCACAACTCTAAGGGATTGCATAGCAGACCTAAGAATTCGATTTTAATTTCAAATTAATACCTCCACGTATTTCTTAGTGAAAGGTTTTATATAGACACACATACAGACAGACGGACCTTTTACCTCAAAAAGAAAAACGGAAAGGAACCCTAAAAATAATAATATAAAAATATACCCTCCCTTATCCTGACAGAACAGATCCATTCCCGTTATAACAAGCATCCTACCTTTTTATGCAAGTCTTAAACTATCTGTGAGACAAATTTCATCCTAATCCATTTAGCCGTATTAGCGTGATTGAATCATCCATCCATCCATCAGCCTTTGTAGGTCCACTGTTGATTAAATAATATTGAATAAAGACATCCAAATCACTAAAATATATTGGTAGGATTTAAATAATCTCCAAGTACGTGATAAGTATTACAGTATAATAAAATTACTTTTTACAATGTATGAAATATAACTATGTACCTATATCAAAGTGCCGTTCTTTAATTAAGTTGAATTACAAGTCACATTATACTCGTAATTATATTGAGTACTTTTTAGTTTTCACAATAGAATAGAGAACATTTATTGTGAGATTCTTTACATTTTACGTGTTGATCTTTTTTAAGTCTTATTATACTCGTAGGTCCTTAGAAAGGATTCAACTCCAAAATACATCACACATGGATGGAGTTGTTAAATTATGGACTGGTTGTTCAATAATAACATTCCCAAAAATTATTATTTATGCCTCACCACTGAGGTGCTCCACTCTTTATCTCTGGAACCATCATCAGATCCTTCCTATATTAACTTGAGTTGGGGAGGACTTGGGTAGAGAATTTAGGGTACTGTAGTTGTAAGTTTATCGACTATCACTTAACTATTAAGCTAACATTGCCATGAGAGTTTTCCTTTTGAATTTATCATATTAAATTAATTACTGCCGTGGATATATTCACATGTCCAACATCTACCATTTCGTTGGCACTACCCGAAAAAACTTATAAAGATTTTATTTTACCATTTTGTAATTTTGATAAAATGCTAAATAAATTATCGCGTAATGAATGTAGTGTTACTTTCAAGTCTACACTTTTGTAGTTTTTGTAGGTTTAAAAAATGTGAGATCATTAAATTCCCTCTCCCTCTCCTTCTCCCTCTCTCTCTCCCTCTCCCTATCCCTCTCACTCCTCCGCTCCCGCTCCCTGCCCTTCCTCTCCCTTTCGCTCTTCCTCTCGCTCTCCCTCTCGCTCTCCCTCTCCCTCTCCCTCTCCTTCCCCGCTCCCTGTCCCTCCCTCTCTCCCGCACCCGCTTCCTGTCCCTCTTCCTCTCCCTCTCGCTCTACCTCTCCCTATCCTCTCACTCTCATTCTCCCTCTCGCTCTACCTCTCCCTATCCTCTCACTCTCATTCTCCCTCTCGCTCTACCTCTCGCTCCCCCTCCCCCTCTCCCTCTCCCTCCCGCTCTACCTCTCGCTCTCCCTCCCCCTCTCCCTCTAGCTCTCCCTCCCCCTCCCCCTCCCCCTCTCCCTCTCCCTCTCCCTCCCGCTCTACATCTCGCTCTCCCTCTCCCCCTCCCGTCAAAAAAATAGTGAGAAACCGAAGATGACGCAAACAGACCTGTGAATCGAAAAATGAATTTCTCAGACCAATGATATCTCTCTCCCCTTTCCCTCTCTCCCTCTCCCTGACCGTCTCCCTCTCTCTCCCCAAGTCCCTCTCCCAAGCCCCTCTCCCCCTCTCTCTCTTCCCCTGTCCTTTTCCCTCTCCTTGTCACTCACTCACTCCCCTACTACCTCTCCCACTCCCTGTCCTTCTCGCTTTCCCTCTCCCTCTATCTCTCTCTCTCTCCTTCTCCCGCTCTCCGTCCCTCTCCCTATCCTGCCCCCGGTCCTTCTCCCGCTTTCCGTCCCTCTTTTTCCCTTACTCCCAGTCGTTCTCCCGCTTTCTATCCCGCTCTTTCTCCCTCTCTCTCTCCCTCTCGCTCTTCCTTTCGCTCTCCCTCTTCCTCTCCTTCCCCGCTCCCTGTCTACCGCACCCGCTTCCTGTCGCACTCCCTCTCACTCTCCCTCTCGCTCTAGCTCTCGCTCTACCTCTCCCTCTCCTTCTCCTACTCCTTGTCCCTCTGCCCTTTCCGCTCCCGTTATCGCTTCCTGTCCCTCTTCCACTCCCGATCCCTCTCCCTCTAGCTCTCATTGTCACTCTACCTCCCCCTATCCTCTCACTGTCGCTCTTCCTCTCCCCTCTCCCTCCCGTCAAAAAAATAGTGAGAAACCGAACATGTCGCAAACAGACCCCTGAATCGAAAAATGAATTTCACAGACCAATGATATTTTTGAAAAAACTATTTTTTTATTTGTTCTTTTACGGAAGAAAAAGGCACGCGCGCTGCTTTAGCAGCGCGCGCCCCACGCAAAACCTAGTTATTATAATATATAATCCTAGACTTACCACCTAGTGATCTATATAATTGTTCTCCCAGAAGGAGTCGAGATGGGACTTTGTTGTCTATGGCGGGTTTTCTCCGTTCCCCCCCGACACCTCGGGAAAAATCTGACATTTCACATTTTCAAGATGGCGGCCGCTCTGTGATTTTCAACTTTTTTGTTTATGGCTTTTAACGGGATTTTTTTGGGGCGTTTTGTAAAGTTTTGAGGGAGATTTACGAAAACTTTGGAAAAAATTGAAAAAACAAAATGGCCGCCGAGATATTTTAGTTTGAATTTTTTCGATTTTAGAGGTCACTTTGCGGGGTCGCATCGGGGTGGTTTTTCAACTTTTTTTCAAATTTTTTTGTGTGTTCGTTTGATTGTATCCTCGATTTTGATATTTTGGGGATAATTATTTTTTCGGCAAGATGGCGGACGCGGTGGCGGCCATTTTGAAAAATGTACGAAAAACGACGTTTTTTGGGTGAATTTTTCTTCGGGTTGGCAACATTTGAGCGGGTGTCTTTGTTCCGGGCGGTTGTGTAACTTGATGCAAAGTGTTGCCAGGTTGAGTTTTTTTTTCTTTTGTTGATACATTTTTTTGGACTTTTTATTCAAAAATATGAAAAGTAGAAGGAGCAATATTTTTAATCAAAATGTCACACGGGCAAACGTGTCGTGGTTGTCGTAATGACATTTGACCATTTTCGTCGATGTCGGCTGGCAACACTGGGTGCTGGAATTTTTTTTTCGTTTTATGAAAAGTCGAATTGATCTCCCAGAAAGAGTGGTGGGGGGTGGGTACGATGTATGGGGGAATTTTTGGTTTGCCTCCGTGTCTATGGGAAAAATCCGACCTTTCAAAAATCCAAGATGGCGGCCGAGTCGAAATGACCAACTTTTTTTTTCACTATGCACCTACCCGAGATTGGTGTCGTTTTCGGCTAATGTTAGGAAATGTGTTACGTTGAAATTGGAAAAAAACAAAAAAACAAGATGGCCGCCGAGATATTTTACTTTAAAATTTTTCAATTTTTGAGGTGACTTTGCTGGGTCGGATTGCAATGGGTTTTCAACTTTTTTACGATTTTTTTTCGCTATTGCCTCGGGTCTATCCCCAATTTTGACGATTGGAGTATATTTTTTTTTTCTTAAAGATGGCGGATCCTATGGCGGCCATTTTGCAAAATGTACAAAAAATTGCATTTTTTGAGGTAAAAAATTTTGAGGTTGGCAATATTTGAGGGGGTCACTTTGTATGGGGCGGTTGTGAGGCTTGGTCTAAAGTGTTGCCAGGTTACGTTAATTTTTTTTTCATTCATACATTTTTGTGAACTTTCTATTCAAAAATATAAAAAGTAGAAGGAGAAACATTTTTAATCAAAAAATTGCACCAAAAAATTTCTCGTGGCTGTTGTAATGACATTTGACCATTTTCATCAAAATTTACTGGCAACACTGGGTGCTGGATTTTTTTTTCACGTTTTTTCACATTTCGAATAGCACAGCCGAAAGTATTGGTGGGGGGTAATAATAATGTACAAAGAAGTTGCTTGACTATCTATGGTCATTACAGGAAAAATACGACCATTCGAAAATTCAAGATGGCGGCCGCTCGGCGATTGTCAACTTTTTGTTTACTTTGAGCAGTTACCCAACATTGGTGTCGTTTTCGGCTAATATTAGGACGACTAATATGATTAAGTTGAAAAAAATTTAAAAAACAAGATGGCCGCCGAGATATTTTAGTTTGAAATTTTTCAATTTTAGAGGTGTATTTGCGGGGTCGCATCGCGGTGATGTTTTAACATTTTTGCTATATTTTTCCGCTTTTGGCTTGGGTCTATCCTCAATTTTGACGTTTGGGGTATATATTTTTTTTCAACAAGATGGCGGACCCCGTGGCGGCCATTTTGTAAAATGTACGAAAAACTGCATTTTTTGAAGGAAAAAATTTGTATGTTGGCAACATTTGAGGGGGTCGCTTTGTATGGAACGGTTGTGTAACTTAACTGAAGGTGTTGCCAGGTAACGTTGATTTTTTTTTCATTCATACATTTTTGTGAACTTTCTATTCAAAAATGTAAAAAGTAGAAGGAGACACATTTTAAATCAAAAAATTACACCACAAGATTGCTTGTGGGCGTCGTAATGACATTTGACCATTTTTAACTCAATCAACTGGCAACACTGGAGTCCAGAATTTTTTTCACATTTCGAGTAGTTGAGCCGAAACTATAGATCAAGAGTATAGAAAATGTATGGGAGATACTTTTAAATTAATATATTCATTTTAAAAAAACTATAAAATTTTAGTGTTGCCATACAAAAAATAATAATTTTCATACAAATTTATTTTTGGATCGAATATTTCGTTATTATAATGTATGGGGCATTTGTAGGTACTGACATTTTGTAAATTTTGGTGAAAAAAAATTCAGTGTTGCCATACAAAAAATTATAATTTTAATACGAATGTATCCTTTTTTCGAATGTTTGAGGCTGTTGTCTCCATTGTATGTCTTTATAATGTATGAGGCGTTTGTAGATACTAAAGGGCCGGACACGTTGGTGTAACCAATGTTTAGTGATACCATACAAAAAATAATAATTTTCATACAAATTAATTTTTTGTTCGTAATATTTCAGGCTTTTGTCTCCTTTTGCTGTCATTAAAATGTATACGACGTTTGTTGCTACTGATAAATCGGTCACATCCGTATAAACGTGTTTTAGTGTTGCCATAAAAATGAGAAACTTTCAGTGTTGCCATATAAAAACAAGTATTTTTCACAAAAATCTATATCGAACATTTCGGACTGTTGTTTGCATTTAGTGTCTATAAAATGTATGAGGCGTTTATAGGTGCAAATAGACTGCACATTGTATGAATGATAAAAAATCCGTGTTGGCATACAAAAAATATTTTATTGTTCAATCTAGAAAACAAAATTAACGAGTACACATTTAAAATCTCGAAAGATAATTTAAGACATCATTCAAGATATTATTTTTTTGTACCATTATAGTGTTGTTATTACCAACTGGTCTGGTCTGATGTGATTGTCTGTTTCTTGACTCTCCTCTCCGATAGTTTAGTTTGAACTTGATTTTGTCATTTATATTTACTTCTCTCTACTCTGCCCTATACCGCTCTGAATAGTTAATATGTGTGTAGGCACAATTAATTTTGAGTATAATTATTTTTCAATCATAACTAAACGGTGATAAATACTGGTTAAGCCCTACCTACTAATAGAAGCAAAAAGCGTTATTCTATAGCAGCAATATACAACACCACGACAGCGTACGAATTGTTTGTAAATCGTCTCGCATCTCATGTGTTGCCAGATAAATAAAAAATGTGCACATTTTTTGCATTTGCATTTGCATACATACTAAAATTGCAGCTAAAATATAATAAAAAATAACACGTCATGCATGACGCAGAATATCGGTTTAAGTCAGTTTTATTATTTTACTCCAAAAAGTTTTTAATAAATTATAGTTAAGAACCCTCAGCATTAAACGAAACTGCATCATAATCGGTCTATTCATTTAGGAGATACGATGCCACAAACAGACACACATACAAATCATATTGTACTAGCTTTTACCCGCAGCTTCACGCGCCTTAATGACATTTTTCAACATTTTTTATTTTTCACGAACCTTTCAGTGAGAGTCCTATCAATATTGGTTCAGCACATGGAATTTTGCGATAAAAAGTACTCTATGAGCTATTTCAGGTTATATTCTACCCGTTTGCCAAATTTGATCGAAATTCGTCCAGTGTTATTTGCGTGAAAGAGTAACAATCATACCTCTTGAGGGTTTACAAAAAGCATCTCTTAGTGCTCCCCTACACTCCCAAAGGAACATAATACATGCCAAAAACTTCTTGCCCCCAGTAGCTTCGGCTGTGCGATTGATTGTAAATTGTAATGTAATGTTACTACAAAACGGTCTTCAAATTTTTCCCTTACGACATTGCTTCTCACCACATTTCATTTTTCTTGATCAACCGGAACGTAAACTTAAGTCTTTAGGGGATAGGTTTTGATTACCTTGCGAGTGTCGAAAGAATTAAAAAAAAAGCATAACAAAGAGTTTTATGATTGCGTTGACTTTTAAAAGCTTAATTTTTACACAACTCTTAAGGGATTGCACAGCAGACCTAAGAATTGGATATTATTTTTTAAATTAATACCTCCACGTATTCCTTAGTGAAAGGTTCTAGACAGACACACATACAGACAGACGGACCTTTTACCTCAAAAGCAAAAATGGAACGGAAAAGGACCCTAAAAATAATAATTTAAAAAAATATAAGCTACTTGCAGATACTTTAAACATCCATACTAAAATATACCCCATAACCTAATATAACAGGTCCATTCCCGTTATAAAAATCGTCCTTCCTTTAGATGCAGGTCATAAACTATCTGTGAGATAAATTTCATCCGAATCCGTTTAGCCGTATTAGCGTGACTGAATAAAGACATACAAATTTTCACTACAATATGTTCGTAGTATTTACATAATCTCCAAGTACGTGATAAGTATTACAGTATAATAAAACTACTTTTTACAATGTATGAAATACAACTATGTGCCGTTCTTTAAGTAAGTTTAATACAAGTCACATTAAGATTTAATTGAGTACTCTTCTAATGGTCCGTGAGCTAGCGACAGATTTTCCTGACCAATTTCCTCTCAAGCGATAACTCGTGAAATACTTCAGAGAGTTGCATTATATAGCATGGTGAACGTCAGCTGCCACTCCAAGGGTGGGTAGGGGGGCGGCAGCCTTTCAATCATGTAAAAAAAAATTGTTTTCAGTCATTTCCTCCCGACTGAAAATTTGTTAGATGATAGATAACGTAATTATTTAAAGGTAAAAAAAAGTCAGCTGGCCATAGCGTGGTGGATTATACGTCAGCTGCATTATATAGCATGGTGAACGTCAGCTGCCGCTCTAAGGGGCGGCAGCCTTTCAATCATGTAAAAAAAAAATTGTTTTCAGTCATTTCCTCCCGACTGAAAATTTGTTAGATGATAGATAACGTAATTATTTAAAGGTAAAAAAAGTCAGCTGGCCATACCGTGGTGGATTATACGTCAGCTGGGCACGCGAACATGCAAAAAAAATTTTTTTGTTCAGTGATATCCTCTCACTTGAAAATGCGTCAGATGATACTTTACATGTTATTTTGAGTAATTAAAAACGTCAGCTGGCTGTATGTTGGTGGAAAGGTCGTCAGCTGATGCAGTGAATGGTGGAGCTCAGAAGCCAGGCGTGAGCGCCGATCGCTTATTTACATTCGTCAGCTGACGGGTTTTCCACCAACTTAGAGCCAGCTGATGTTTTTGTTTATTCAAAATAGCACGTAAACTATCACCTGACACATTTTCAAGTGAGAGGAAATTGCGTAACTACAGTTATTTTGAAAATTGGTGGCTTCTGAGCTCAACCATTCACTGCATCAGCTGACGACCTTTCCACCAACATACAGCCAGCTGACGTTTTTATTTACTCAAAATAACATGTAAAGTATCATCTGACGCATTTTCGAGTGAGAGGATATCACTGAACAAAAAAATTTTTTTCGCATGTTCGCGTGCCCAGCTGACATATAATCCACCACGGTATGGCCAGCTGACTTTTTTTTACCTTTAAATAATTACGTTATCTATCATCTAACAAATTTTCAGTCGGGAGGAAATGACTGAAAACAATTTTTTTTTCTACATGATTGAAAGGCTGCCGCCCCCCTACCCACCCTTGGAGCGGCAGCTGACGTTCACCATGCTATATAATGCAACTCTCTGAAGTATTTCACGAGTTATCGCTTGAGAGGAAATGACTGACAAAAAATACTATCTGGCTCACGGGCTATAAGTCTTAATATAGGTCCTTAGAAAGGATTCAACTCCGAAATACATCACGCATGAACGGAGTTGTTAAATTATGGACTGGTTGTTGAATAGTAACAGTCCCGAAATTAAAGATTATTATTAATGCCTCACCACTGAGGTGTTCCACTCTTTATCTCTGGAACCCATCATCAGATCCTTCCTATATTAAAGGAGGACTTGGGTAGAGAGTAGTTGTAAGTTTGACGAACATCACTAAATAACTATTTAAGTTAACATTTTCATGAGTTTTCGTTTGAAATTCATCATATTAAATATTCTACTGCCGTGGTCACATGTCCAACATCTACCATTTCGCTGGCATGGCACTACCCGAAAAAACTTATAAACATTTTATTTTACTATTATTCTAGCGCTAATGATCTCGGCGCTATACTGCGGTCGGACGGAGAGACGGACATGAAGAAGCTATTATTATTTACTAGGTGACCCGGCGAACTTCCTATCGCCTAATGCTAAATAAATTATCGCGTAATGAATGTAGGTTTAACAAATCAGAGATCATTAAATTCCCTCTCCTTCTCGCCTCTCCCTCTCCCCTCTCCTTTTCCCCTCTCCCTCTCCCATTTCCCTCTCCCTCTCCCATTTCCCTCTCCCTCTCGATCTCTCTCCTTCTTACTCTGCCCCTCTCCCTCTCTCCTATCTCCTTCTCACTATCTCCCATCACCTTCTCCCGCTCCCTGTCTCTCTCTCCCTCTCGCTCTCTCCCCCTCTCCTTCTTACTCTGCCCCCCGCCCTCTCTCTCCTTCTTAATCTGTCCCTCTCCCTCTCTCTCCTTCTTACTCTGCCTCTCTCCTTATCTCTCCTTCTTACTCTGCCCCTCTATCTCTCTCCCATCTCCCCCCCCTGCTTCCTGTCTCCCTCCCGCTTCACATCCGTCTCCCGCTCCCAGTCCCTCTCCCTTTTTCTGTCCCGCTCTTTCTCCCTCCCCGCTCCCTGCCCCTCTCCCTTTCCCTCTCCTCTCACTCCCGGTCCCTGTCTCGCGTCCTGTCCCCCTTCCCTTCCCCCTCCCGCCAAAAAAATAGTGTGAAGCCGAACATGTCGCAAACAGACCCGTGAATCGAAAAATCGAAATTTCTCAGACCAATGATATTTATGAAAAAAAACTATTTTTTTATTTGTTCTTTTGCGGAAGAAAAAGGCACGCGCGCTGCTTCAGCAGCGCGCGCCCCACGCAAAACCTAGTCGAATCTATAAACATATACGCTATGGTTTGTAAGTTCGTGTATTTTTGGCTGTTCCATTCTTTTTCCTTGTGACATTGGCAATGATACATCGGCCGACCTTAATAGTGTGATGAAATTGAGTAGCTTTTCAGTAATAGCAGGTGTGTTGAGTTAATCTCTCATATTATTGTGTTTATTGCGATCCAGTAGTCGGAATCCGGCCATAATTTAAAAATTTCAGGAAACAATAAACATTTGATTTGCACGCATCGATTCTTTTTTCTACTTTATCTATGTATTTATTGTACAATTTATGTAAATACTTAATACGAAACAGTGTAATACCGTTATGCACTGCAGTTCTATGAGGTTACAAATGTACAATTTCCGTGATCAATTTACCATTCCAGTATTCTGCTTGCCTTTAAGTTATTTCCCTCTGACAATTTAAAATTTTCCTCAACCAATTTAATTTCTGTAAAGACATTCAGGTTCCTAACGCAGCTTGTTTCAAAGTGTACAAAGTGTCAATAAAGTGCAGCAGTGCAGCAGTGGCGGCCGTCCACCTGTGAATCTCTTCGCTATTTCCTGACAATTTGCTAACAAAGTTGACGCGAGTTTTTGTTAGTCTCGTTCCAACTTGTTTTGTCTGTCGCTTGCTTAGCATCAAGAACGAGAAAGGAATATTCTGGGCTTGAAAAGTTCCGAAGTGTTCAATTTTTAACAACTATTGTAGATATTAATTTGCGACCAGTTAAATTGACGACCAGTGTGGCGGAATGGTTACTATGCCCGATCGCCGCACCGAGGGTCCTGGGTTCGATTCCCAGCGAGGCAGAAATTTAAATGATGAGTTTGAATTTCTGTTCACGGTCTGGGTGTGAATGTCCTTGTCTAGTGTATTGTCCATGGTACCCATGACACAGGCAATCCTAGTGTGGGGCTATGAGTGTGTTTAATAATAATATACATTCATGATATTAAAAAAAAATGTATTATTTACTTGTTTTAATTGATTTACGTAAGAGTCTTGGTACTAATATTTTTTCCTTCTCTCTTTTTCCTCGGCCGGTCTATGAAATAAAATGGACAGGCAATAAAGTAAAACTTGCAGACAAATGACAATATCAGTACAGCGAACTACAAAATAAGCGAATAGATTTTTTAAATACGCAGCCCATTTGGCATCTATTTTCGTATTTGAAAACATGGCTGATATTAAAAATCTGTCTTCGTAATAGAAAGCAGTATAAGGTTCGATAACGGAGTAGTTCAATGATAGCAATTCGCAATGGACACCAAGAGGAAAACTCTTATATCCCGAACCCGTATGATTGAAAAAGAAATATTTGTACCTTAAGTATTGCTCAGTTTACTCCACACGTTTGTCAGAGAGCAGCGAAGTGCATACGAATGGTGCGCTGTTTGCCCATGTCAGTTACAACTTTTTAAAAATAGCTCAATACATTACCTCTGCAGCAGCCACAAACACCTGAATGTTACTTTAATAGTTCCCGCAAATGTTTCTCGCTTTACCAAGAACTATTTGTTTGTACTTGCTAAAGTTTTGTGTAAGATCCGACGATTCAGACGATTAAATTATATACTTCGCTTGCTGTACATGTTTATTTATTAACAACATTTTGTTATTACTATGCCGCATGTTTACTGTGGCGTTTAGTTTAGTTACATAGTTATGTGTCTCAAGTACGAGTACTTCCGATGGATTTGAGTACATTTGAAATTTTCTAAACATTTCTGCCATTTTCAGCTCTTCAATAATGTCTTTAATAGCATTATCCTTTATATTTTATTTATTTTATTTTATTTTATTCTTTTCGGAAAGCATACAGTGATCTTATTATAATATTACAATTACTTAATTAGTTTAGAAAGAATAACACCTTTTAGCTGCTTTCGCATAGTGAATCTAGATTCCTAACTTGTTTGTTTACAATAAAAATAAAAATAAAGAAAAAAATATGTAACTAAATCTATATCGCCTGTATCATCTTTCAAGTTTGTTATAAGAAGTATTTCATTAAAAACAAAACGTAATTTTACACGATACGGCAAACATGTTTCTCTATTCATGTTGGATTCAATTGAAAATATTGTTTCTTAACTTTTTCCAACCCAAAGAGTTTTCTATGTCATGATAAGTTCATGATTCCATTGGTTTCATTAGGCTTTTAAAATTCATTTTAAAAATCGTATTTTGACCACAATAGGTATGGCTTAAATTTAAACATACACGACTTTACCTACTGTGTAAAATTATTACAGCAGTCGTTCGTAATTCCATTTATGAAGCCTGTTTGGAACTTTTCTGACGTGCCATGGAATACAAAGTTCCATTTTCCAAGAACTTTACAATAGTTTCAAACAATTTTTATTCCCTGAGCGCTTTCTTTGTACAATTTCAGACACGTATTTATTTAATATCGAGCCCCGCGTCGCTTGCTTATAATACGACGTCTTCAGAACAGTCTATTCCGAATATTAATAATAGGTACATTAGTTTTCATAAAAGTGAGTGTTATTACAGCAAGTGGCTATAAAGTAAAACATTTGTATAAGATTAATGGACGTGGTGTGGTAGTCCACACAGCTGTTTACGAAGTAATGAATTTCATTCTCTTTGTGGTTAATGCCAAAAACTCCCGAATAATTTTGTTAAAAAGCGCGATGAATGTGAATTAAAGAGAAATGAGGGACAAGATTGCTTGTATTTTAAATCCTTTGATTCATCGTAGGTTCTTACAATATTTTTAGGAACACGGAATAGCGAAATCTTTGAGTCGGTATTATTTATTTATTTATTTTGTACTATATGTATTTCTAAAAGCGGATTAGCCTTTCTTCAAACCTTTATTAACCTGATACCATGAAGCTGTGTATTGTTCGTGTTTCGTTCACAGATTATATTTATACTTATAAAAATATAATCTGTGAAGATAACATTAAAAGATTTACTCGTTCCTCATATTCTTTTTGCCGTATGTGGTCGAAGAAGCATTTCAATAATAAACCGCTTTTTTAAGACACAACAAATAATACCGATGGGCGATGGTCTTCAATTTCTCACGCCGCATGTTCTCATCAAAAATAAATAATAACCAATAACATCCGTCACCACTCGACTATTTCGTTCTCCTGAGTTTCGAATTAAAGTAATCGCTTACACCCACACACTCCCTTACCTTACAAACAAGATATTTGATATGAAAGAACCTTTAAAAAAAAACTTCAGAGGTGTCAAGGGACACCCGGATGGAAAAAATTTCCTTGCAGTCAGTACTAGGATAGCAAAAACAAAACATGCAAGTGTGCCAAAACAAATCTAAGGTATTAAATTTCTCACGAAATTTTGGCACACTCGCTTGCATTTTTTTTGCTATCCTAGTACTCTGGCTTGCTTTCTATGTAAAAAAAACTACGAGGGCAAAAAGTGTCGTTACCAAATTTTCCGCCTAGCCCCCTTTCGCAACGCGCGATAAGGAACTTCGTTCCAAAAGCTTAAAAATTTAGGGTTTGTGCTGTTGGCCTTGTAAAAACAATACCTATGACATCAATCCATCCGCGTGAAACTAAAAAGGCTGCTAGAGCAAACCAATCCATTAAAAAAAACCGGGCACATGCGTGTCAGGCCACGGGCAATGTGGTATTCCGAAGTAGTAAGTTACTCATTACCAACAACTCTTTAACCAAAATTAGCACTTTAATGCCAAATATTTCAACAAATATGTATAATACACATGTCAAATAACAGTTTTCTAGCACTAAGGTTCTCGGCGCTTTGCTTCGGACGGACGGACAAACGGACGGACGGAGATGAAAAAACTATAAGGGTTCTGATTTTACTTCGGAACCCTAAAAAAGGACCCCAATACCATACTGACAGATAAGAGCAGTCAGCGACCCCTGCTGGGTGTTAGGGCTTTGTGGTCTCTCTTGGCTGACGGTGATATGGTGTTGCTAATGTCCATGGATGACGGTGCCCATTCACCATTAGGTGGCTTGTCTGCTCGTTTGACAGTTACATTAAATAGTCAAAATATCCCTCCAAAACCTTTACTCTCATTCTTTGAACAAACTCAATATAACTTCAGTAATTTACAGGTGACAACATTATAAGAGACGCACTAAAGATGATTCTGTAGCTACATAAAGATTAAAATTTTTGTTTGCAATTTTCAGTGCTTCCCACGACACGACCTTTGTTATTTTTCGCCAGAGCAATACGTAATAACTTTGAGTGCACTTTAGATTATAAAATGATTTCCCCATTGCTGCAAGAGGTTACTTGCATTATTTTAAAATAAGTGGAGTTTTAAAGGACGCTGAATATTTCTTGAAATCTTATTCTCATAGTAAGACTAGCTGACCGGGCAAACTTTGTTCTGCCAAAAATTTGGGAGTGGAGGGGGATAGAAAAATAGATGCTGTCCGATTCTTCACCCTAGCCGATATGCACGCAAAGATTCACGAAAATCGGTCGAGCCGTTTCGGAGGAGTTCAACTTCTAACACCGTGACACGAGAATCTAATATATAAAATTCTTGAAACCGAATTCAGCCGACTTATTATTCGCGACTCAAAGCCCAAAAAAGCGGCCAAGTGCGAGTCGGACTCGCCCATGAAGGGTTCCGTAGCAGCAAGTAACATAATATAAAAGTTCTTGAAGTTCGTTGTAACTTTGATCGAGGTAAATTGCGGTTTACGATTTATGACGTATTAAAAAAAAACTACTTACTAGATCTCGTTCAAACCAATTTTCGTTGGAAGTTTGCATGGTAATATACATCATATATTTTTTTTAGTTTTATCATTCTCTTATTTTAGAAGTTACGGGGGGGGGGGGGGACACACATTTTTCCACTTTGGAAGTGTCTCTCGCGCAAACTATTCAGTTTAGAAAAAAATGATATTAGAAACCTCAATATCATTTTTGAAGACCTATTCATAGATACCCCACATGTATGGGTTAGATGAAAAAAAAATTTTTGAGTTTCAGTTCTAAGTATGGGGAACCCCCAAAATTTATTGTTTTTTTTCTATTTTTGTGTGAAAATCTTAATGCGGTTCACAGAATACATATAGGTACTTACCAAGTTTCAACAGTGTACTTCTTATAGTTTCGGAGAAAAGTGGCTGTGACATACGGACGGACGGACAGACAGACAGACAGACAGACAGACAGACAGACATGACGAATCTATAAGGGTTCCGTTTTTTGCCATTTGGCTACGGAACCCTAAAAAATACGCTCGTTTGACCTAACCCTTAAAGAGCATGTATGACCTATTTGGCACCTCAACCAAGTGTACCATAAAATCAGTGTAAAAATCTAAATCAATCATTGAACCACAACGATCGAACATTGGTTGTGGCCGGCACCATCAGTTGTAGACACGCGCGTCGCAATTTGTCATCGCGCGACACAACCAATGATTCAACTGATTTATTAAACGCATTGCTATGATATATTGCCGTTTGTATCGCAAGTGTATCAAGATGGACTTTTTGGTACAGTTGGCTAATGGAGACTGGTAGACGTGTAGAGTTCAAGGACGCTTTAAATGTCTAGTTTCCGAAACATCCCTTTTGAAGTGAAATCTTAAAGATTCCTGATTCCCCGTTATTTTTCTGTCACGAAAAAACTAACGTTTTTTCGAGCCGTGACGTAGACGTAGAGGATATATCGCATGGAAATATTTAAAATAAATATTATTAAATATAAATACGTCGCCATTCATTTTAAATATGTAAAAATTTTTTAGAATGTTATTTCTTGAAATATTTTTATTGAAATTTTTTTTTTTAGACAAAATTTTATTGAATTGCACTTGTCTGTTGAAGTTTTACGTCTGTTATGTGTCCCAGCACACATTTCGTTTTTTATTTTATTGATTTACTGCCTAACTTAAGATATAAAAACGATTTTTTCTTACAAAATCGATACACAGCGGCGTATCAAGAGTAGAGTACTCCGAAGCGTGCAATATTCTCAATTTATGTTAGAACTCCGCTTTCACGCGTTAGACTTGCCTCGATAAAACTGATGTAATGCTGCGCCCGCACTATCGTCTTATTCACGGCGAATTTACGCGAACATAACCAACATATTTACAGCCTTGTAGTTGCGATGCATAGACATCTTTCTAAAAGGCGAGAACAAAGTTATATCGCTGTTTTAACGGGTTTGGAAAACATATTTCTGTCATTTTATATATATGAACTGCAGCGCCATCTATTAGATAAAATCATAGATACCAACTTTCATCCTAAAATAGAATAGGTACTTGTTAATCAAAACTTAAACTGTTCAATATTTTCAAGGAAACGGTAACAAGGCTTCCCATTTCACTTTGATCTAACGATAACAGTGGAAAATGCTAAAAAAATTGCTTTTCAAAGCACAGAATAACTTAAAATACTTCATATAGGTATGTTTTTCTCTCTAAAATTAAATTTTGATTTTTTAAATTTCTAACATACACTTATTACGCTAAGTAAATATTTTACTATATAATTTCTTGAAATACTCATAGCCTGGTGGTTCCCTGCTTCGGAGGGCACGCAAAGACAACAGTATTAGTTATTATTATTTGATAGCTAGTTTAGTAGTTATGCCATGACAGGCGGTGTAAAAAATTCCAAAACTTGGGTTAGCCATTAACGCCTTAACCAATATGTGGTGGAGTATGCCGATGGCCCCCTAGGAAGACCTCGTGCCTTATAATGAGCCGTTAACGGGTTGAAGCCATTATTAAATAATTTTCTAAATAAATTCAGCTACGTTAGCATCCCTCTAATGTGGCGCGAGCATTAGACGTGACGAAGCATTCCGACCGTACGTAGTTTCATTTATCTGCGAATGTTGCGATCTCACAAGGCAAACGGTTTCTTGCTTCTTATAAATGGCTAGTCATGTTCAATTGTAATACAACGACTATTAAAAAGACGTATAAAATATTTATACAGCAAACAATCGTTAATCATATGACCATTAACCCGGCAGCACTCGCGCCTCAAGAAATTACATCAGCACTCGCGTGTAGAGCATTTTGCTCACGTTTATGAATGTCAATAAATGCAAGTTTTACCAAAAAATATGAATAAAAAAATATTTTAATAAATAAAATACACATTATTCTACAAAATATATATTGAAAAAGTTAACAATATTAATCTTTTTTATTTTAATTAACAATCATAGGAACTAATTTGCCAGTCTTGTAAGGCAGTCTTACGGAAAAAATGAAAAAAAAAACAACTTTTCAAAAAAACTTTTAAACTAAGTATAAATAACTAATCTTTGTCATATACGCGAGCTTTACACATATCACATAGTGTACGACTATGCTCGGTACATAAAAATTTTTGACAGTAAATGCAGCTCTTTTTGGTCTTGCGATTTTTGCGTCTTGGGCAAACCGCGCAGATACCACTTGGTTTTTCTTCTTCTGGTAACTCAGATTCTGGTACAAAAGGTTTCATCACTTGCTGAAGAGGATATGAAATATTTTGGAAGGTGCTTCTTCTTTGGATATGTGGCTGTGTTAGTTGAAGAGCTAGTGTTTTCAAGTAGTATCTGCGCGTGATAATTATACCCGTATTTTCTTTATAAATGATTTGACTGTTTATTCCGGCTATGTTTAGGATCGTGAAAAATAATCTCAGCGGCCTTCTACGTGCCACTCTTGCCACAGATACTCTTCTTTTAGTCGATCTACAACGTCAACACCTCCTTTCGTTTTATTATAAAAGGTGATAATTTCATGTTTCGCGTTAGTTCCAGTAGTTGGATCGATTCGGTCGTCGTTATGAAGTGTACTTATCATAAGAACATTTTTTTTTTATTCTTTTTGTTTGGTACGTAAGACACTAGAACCTTGCTCTTATGAAAACCAAAGATACTAATAGGTTTTGGTCTTTGTTTGATGTCAAGAAAAAAATTGTGGAATTTCCCTTTTATTCTTCCTAAGAGTGTTTTGTAATAGAAATACATAATAGATTACTATTTCAGTAATGTAAAATCATAATATTAGATAAAAGTAGCAGTAAAACTGTCGCTAAGATGAAAAAAAAATTAAGTCATGAGTAAAAAAAGTATTTACGTCGATACCCGCGCGATGAGCAAAACGCCGCCTGATGGCATATGGCGCAACAAACCACCTCGTCCAAGTGACTGGCGCACACTGGCGAGAAGTGAACTGCATACAGGGGTGGAGGACGGAACAAAACTAGCTACCAAATGAACGATGTACGTTCGAATAATTTTGACAAAATGGCGCGTGTTTTAAATTTACTGTGAGCAAAATGCTCATAGCGCGAGTGCTCGCGGGTTAAAGAAAAACTTGTGGGATGGGCTGTATGACAAAGTTAGAATGGATTCTATGTTGCTAAGTCATTAATAAAGGCATGGGCTGGTGACTTGATATTGATAAACTGAGTTAAGTTACTTCGAGTACCCAGAGCCGGCGTAAGGGGGGGGGGGGTGAGGTGGGGCGACGGCTTAGGGAGCCAAAGGAGGGCGCCACAGTTGCGATGAGGAGCAAAAAAAAGGTTTGTTTTTTATAAACGTTCCCATTGGTTCAGTAAAAAAAAATTCGAGCAAAGAACGCTCGATTTTTATGTGGGCGCCACAATATTCTTGCCTAGGGCGTCAGTGGCTCTAACGCTTGCACTGCGAGTACCGCAGTACTTATAGTGTAGTAAGATGGATCTGCTAGTGGAATAAGCTTGCTCTGTTATGGTCGGTAGTAGTAACTAAAACTGAGAGATGAACAACTCTCAATCAGTTGAAATATTAACTTGAATGATTATACTTAAATGGTCATCGATGCTCACGGACATCACCAAACTATAAGCATCCGATGCGTTGTAAGCCAAGAAAGAAGAGAGAATGCTATACGCCGTGCCAAGGGTCTTGGTTCGATTCCCAGCGAGGCGGAAATTTTATTGATAGGATTGAATTTCTGTTCTCGGTCTGGGTGTGTGTGTTTTTGTTTTTGTATAATTATTATCCATGGCACCTACGAGTCCCACGACACAGGGAATTTATGAACTAAATTACTGGAAACTTCCTGTTTGGTATCCACTTTCCCAAGTTGACCATAACGCTAAAAACATGCTACCAGAAAAAATATTTCGTGCATACCACTTTGTATGGCAAAAAAATTAACAATGGCATTTTTTTTGTTCAGGTTTGCTCGCGAAACCTGAACAAAAAGTTGGGGTTTCATTAAAAATCTTCCGCGGCTGGAACATACCCGTATAATAGAATTCTTATTGTTAAATTAATAATGGCGAAGGAGCCCTTCAGTTGGAAATCTACATTTCAAAACGTGTTTTCTTTACATTTTGAATAAAAGTTGAAGAGTATAAGAAGTTAGTTTAAAAGTGTCGCTTCTACCTTTCTTAAAAATCTTTTTATGAAACTTTGAGTTTCAAGAAACAAACAAAATAAGACCCCTGTGGTAATTACGGAACGTTTTCATAAACAATGATTTTATTCTAAGAAGAGATGCTACAATGAAACTTGATATGTAAGGCTGGCCGCACATTGGCACCGTCTTGAGCAACTGATAGATTTAACGATGAAACGAAAAATAAATGTAACAATAAAATAATTCAAATAAATCACTAAACGTTAACTAAAGTATACCTATACTAAAACACCTCAGTGAAAACCTCATCCAAATAGGATATGCCATTTGTGTTATTTGGACACACAAAGACACAAAGAGGAAAAAACTCATTGTAGTGTATCTTTAGCGTTAAAAACTTAACCGATAGTTTTTCATATCTTCCATGTGCTGACATCTATCAGACTGTAACTGATTATTCTGTTTAAATACTTTGAAGTCAGTATTGTTTTTTTTCCGCATAAAGCATTAATCACCGCCTTTGTAGATGAGTTATCTTCTATTGTAATACGAGTACAGTAATTATGTATGCTCATGTTTTCAATTATGGATTCCGTCTGAGCGTTTCGTCTCCGTGATTACTGCGCTGTGTTCCAAACAGATATGAAAATGGTTGACAGCATTGTCTACCCCTCGCTTTGCTTGCTCATGTAATATTATGTTGTTATTATTATGCACCTACACTGCAAATACTATTTTTGAAGCGACGCAGAGTTTCTAAATATATGCGAGAATAAATAACAAAAAGTTAGGTACTTGTTAGCACTTAAATATTACTGAAATATCTACTCTAATCTTTTAATCTTAATCTTTAATCTGGATATGTAGAACATAATATTATAACAAATGGCAGCAAGTGGTTGGAAAATTTAAAGAATATTTTTGTGCTGCATAATCTTGCTCAACAAAAGGTGCATCCATATTTATCTAAACCGAAGATCGAATATAACACAGCCAGACAAAAATAATTATTTTCAGTGTTACTAAATTATATACAAAGGTTTGCTGTATTATCCCTTTTTGGATGATAAGAAATCAACTCAGTTTTAAGCGTATTTCAAAATTTATTTGTATAGTTTTACAATTTTTTTTATCACTGTAGGGGATATTTAATGAAAATCCTTTCTTATTATTATTATTTTATTTAAGGAGTATGAACTCCTCCCCATGGAACCCCTGTACCAAGTTTCATGCATGTAGGTTCACTGATCTACGATATTTTGTTAAGTGGGACATCACACACTTTGTTTCATAGTTTTCGTCCATGAGAACCCATAGTATAACAAGCTAGCACTGCATGCAATATGAACATAAATCACTATGGTTAACGTTAAACCAACAATAATTATCTCTTAGACAAAAGTCGTTTAAATAAGATTTTAAACATAGTTTCAAAACTGAAATGATTAAGGAACTATCCGAAATGACTTAAACGAAAAAGTTCCCGCAAATCGTTTTTAAACTCGCGCATACTAATTGCCGTAATTCGGGTCAGTATCAAGATAGTTCGAGCTTGTAATTTAATCTTTCTTGAGGAAGGACTATGAAAAATGCACAAACTATCTATTTTTACTGAATTACCTTAAATTCTGCAACGCTTAAGACCATAATGCGAGTATTTACTCGTAATAAAAATCAAATTATTTAAATACATACACCCATACGCAATTGGATGTCCTGTGCCGTGGCTGGCATGGCTATCACAAATAAGACAACACTAATCTGTCACATAAACACCTGCCCCAACTGGGATTCGAACCAGGAAATAGTAATCCTTCCACCTAATATTAAAAATGTGAGTTTGGATGTTTGTGACTCTCACGCAAAAACCGTGCACCAATGGATACAATTTGGCATACATTAGTTTATACTAGATCATCTACAAGATACTTTTTTTCGTCTGCTCGTATGCACCTAATAATGAAATAAATAAATAGAGAGAGATGCAGTAAATTGAGACGAGGTGCGTGAGATAGGAAAGGAGAGAAGCGAGAAGCAGGTCAATGAGGTACTGTTCGGAGTCGTAGTTGAAATGAGTTAGAGTATTATTACAGTGTCAACAATTCTATGGAATAAAATTATTGCAAAGGGCGTGAGCGTATTTATTTTCAGCGTTTATCACATTCCAAATTTGATCAGGGACACAGCTACGAAATTCCTGTAAAGCATGACGTCACGAATTCCGCTTACAACATGAATACGACGACAGAATAGTTCTGGCTGTCGAACGCTGTGAACACGCCCAATGGGCTGCATTAGCTGATTAGAGTGGCGTCAAGGAACGAATGCACCTTTACACCTACACAGGTAGAGAAGATCTAGATACGACACTACTGAATATTATTTTTAAGCTTTTACATTTTAACCCCTTGTAGTATTTACTATTTCAACCTTTAAATACCTTTTTCTATTCATCCTTCTCTTCATCTTACTTCATTCCTTTCTTCATTTTTTATCTTTGTTTATTTCTAATATTTCTATATACTTTATATGTTTTACCTTTCCCTCATAGTTTTGTTGGCTGTAGCCTGTAATTTAGAGTTAATATTTATTATAGATATCCTTTTACTTACTGATTAGTTTTGGTTTATTTATTCAAAATTTATCGTATAACTTAATCATTGTATTTTTCACTCTTAGGTCTATTGTAACTTTAAAATTACCTTTTGTAACATTCTTGTATAGCTCTCTCTTTAGTTTAATAATGATTTCTGTATTATTTTCTTAGAACGTTTAGTATTATGTCCATTTTCTGTAACTTTGTTATGACAATGTTTGTCATTAGTGTCTTAGTATTATCTTCTAAATTTCCATAGATTATACTATGTTTTCTTGTTATCGTATATAGATTATATACACAATAGAATTGTAATATTGTAGGCCATTTAGGAATATTTAAATATTTGAAAATGGAAGAAGGAATCTTCTGCCGAGCACAGAGCAGCTCGGTAGAACAGAGGGAGTTGCCCGGTATCTTTCACACGTGAGAGACGTGTGTCTGGACTTCATTTTATTGAAAGGAAAAATATCTGATGGGAAAATTGTTTCAGAGCTTCCTGATCTGATTCTTATTTCCGGGCTACGGCGTGTGTTGGCTTGTGCGCCTGCTGCACGCCCGCAACTGACCGCTCTGTTGACGCTCCGAGGGAGCGAGTTGCCGAGTCGCTGCGTGCGTGGGTTGTGCGACCCAACGCACGACCCTGATACACCTGCTGAGTGTGCCGGCCGGTGTACTCTCTTACACGGCCGCACCTCACTTCCTTATTCCTTTGGTGTGGACGCCGGCGGGAGTGGACGCCGGAGGTTCCACGTGCAGCTGCCCAGGGCCTTAGTGGAAGGCCTCCTTCAACAGTGCTTCAGAACAGTGACTTTGTGTTTTTCTAAATTTATTCCTTTCTTTTTAATACTTACGTGTAACCACCAGGTAAATTCTATTATACCCTTTTAACTTTTACCTTTCTTTCATTTATAGCTTCTTCTCCCTTATTTCACTACACCCTAACACAAAAATAAAGGTAACCTAATCGATGGTGTCAAAAACTCTCGAATGACGTATAAAGGAGTTCAAAAAGACTTCGAATTGTGGCGACACGTCTTGGAAAAAGGAGCATGGGTCACTCCCCGGCCAGGTGGAATGATGATCTAAAGAAGACAGCGAGTAACCGCTGAGTCAGAGGGGCAAGGACCGGTCGGAGTGGCGCCAATTAGGTTAGGTCTATGCCCAATGGTCTTTAAAAGGCTTTTAGATAGATACAGACAGAAGATTAACGTTTGTAACTTTGGCCCTGATGGTGACTACCATCCAATGGTCAATGGTCATGGAGGTCATTACCATACCATCCGTCGATTCGTTTGCCCCGTTAGGAAAGATGAAGTCGGTGGATGACCCACCGATCCCGCCCGCTATCACTTCACTCGATCAATCAATCATGATCGGCTCAAACATAACTCAAACCGCCGGACGGTGATGGCTACTTAAGACTCGGATAACGTTCTAACTGGATCATAGGAGATTCCAGCATATTTAGATGCCTGTCCCACTCCAGTTATTTACAAAAGGACAGAGCTGCGTGGAACGCTCCACATTTGCATTTCAGATTTAATGCCGTTTAAACCGCAGAGCATCCGTCCTATCGCGCAACTTTAAACGTTCTCACTTCATAAATACATCGCGCTGGTTAAATATTACTGCTTTAAGGACTATTTCTGTGTTATTTAGGTCCTTGTGTGTATGATATAGTATTGTGCTAGTTCAGCTCTAGTTTAAGAAATACTACAACATTAAAGTTGAGTCCTTACGAAAGATATTATATTTGTAAATATCTGACAAAGACTGTCGAAACTTCTCTGTCGTCTACTTCTGACTGTTAACGTAGATAGACTGTCTTCTTATTACTTTTATTATAGTAATCATTGTAATGAGATGTGAAGGTAGGTACAGTCACCTGCAGAGAAAAGTAACCCATCTGTTTATAAACACACAGTTATGGGTTACTTTTCTCTGCAGGTGACTGTACCTATGTGATTTTGATGCTAGGTATGTGTAGGGATGGCGAAAAATTTGGTGGAAATTGGTAGTAAATGAATGTGATAAATGGGATATAATATTATGGTAAATGAAACTCTTAAAAACTCAACTCACCTTTTACTCTTCTATTAGATAGGTACTTTCATACAGAAATCTAAGAAGTTATTTCGTGCACCGGTGAAAAACGAAGAAACCTGTTCTCAAAATGAAGTCTCAGCACCCCAACGCAGATTAATTCAATGTAACGTGACAATTATAACTCCTAACGACTTAAAGATACTCCAGTTTTCGGATAAATATACTGCCCCATTACAGAATTTTTGTGTTCATCGCCCCAACGAAATTCCTTAGCACCTCGCTGAGCCTACTGATTTGTGGAATTAATCTAATTTGCAGGGTGCCGGCTCAGCGCCTGGGGTTATGTAGCTGTGGCACGTAGCGTTGATCGACGATATGCCCCTCTAATTATACATAGAGCTCTAACTAAAACCATTCAGTTCAGTTATTTGGTGCAGTCAGACTTTGGTATTTATTGACGTTCATTTCATAGAAGAGGTCTTTTTTCTTCTTTTCTTTTTCTTTTACTGTAAGTTTTTAAATGCAAGTAGACTAACAAGGTGAGTAAAGTAAGTGGTTATCGTGGCCTAGGTACAAGAGCAACACCAAAGGAGAGAAGATAAAAGAAAGAAACAAAGGAAGAAAAATTCGTATCTTACGAGAGACCTTAGACTCAATTAATTTGTCATGTTGCAAATCCACAACCTTAATCTTGCCAATTCGGTAATAATCTTTATTTTTACCGTATATTTATTAATGTCTATTAAAACTGTCAACGTAAAACAAGACAAGACAAAACAAGAAAAATTGCGTATGTATTTATGACCATTATTTATTTCACAAAATTATAGCAATATTTTTATTGTAAACACCGGAGGGTTCGAGCAATTTGTCCAATTTTTCTGAATTCGGATTGCTAACTTTACTCGTGGGGTGTTACTAATTGAGCACGTGTCAGCAATAAAACTCTGATATTATGAATAACGAATATTTTTTAGGGTTCCGAAGTAAAATCGGAACCCTTATCTACCTTATCTTGGGACTAAAATTTTAGGCTTTTCCACACAGAACTTGGCACCCATTTAGATTTCCATTTTTTTTTTTATTAGCTCTCATTTCACTTTTATGATTTTGATGAGATCTAAGTACTTAACACATGCGTCATTTCATAGCAAAAAAATCTCAATCGTATCGTAACAAAACTCTTAAGTATTAAACAAGGTTCCTCTCCAAATAGAGTACAATTTCTATTACCGACTAATTCTAAGACATCGAAGCCTGCACCAGGAACAAAGTCAGAGTGGAACAAAATGGCGTCGTCTTTGTCCTCAGCTTACATTGAAGACAACGCTTGCGTGCAGTTTCTTTGGTAACTCTTTTAGCTTCGAATTCAATGCTTACAGTTACAAGATAAAGGCGACCATTTTGTAAAAGAACTTGCTTGCTTTGCTACTGTATAACTCGAATTGTGGTTTTTCTTGGACGACTAAACACGTATTGTCTTAAATACGGGGAACTTGATCAAAACTTGTACGGCTAACAAAACTTTTATGATCGATTGTCTTTAACAAGCAACAACTTTGCTTGCAGCGAGGGTTTAGAAATAAACAAGAAGTCAACATCAAAAACAATATTATATTAAGACTAGCATTCCTTCCGCGGCTTTGCTATGTAGCTTAGTTAGTAGCAACCCTGCCTGCGATGCAAGGGGTCCCGGGTTCGATTCCCAGCCGGGGCAGATATTTATGTGACAGATAAATATTTGTACTCGGGTCATGGGTGTTATTGTGATGTGTTATATTATGCGTCGTCCATGCCACCCGCGACACAGGTAAATAACCTACTGCGGTGGTATGAATGTGTAAGCGTTTATTTTATTTTTACCCCCTTTTTCCGGGGTAATAATTATTGCCCTATATTAAATAGTATTGTACTATATTTTGGGTCTGGGTACTACTGTTGAAGAAACACATGCCTAGTACGCAAAAATATTATATTTTCAACACCAAAATCTAAGATGTGTATAATCTAATGTCAACTTTAAAATCTACACTAGAACAACATAAAACAGATACCTTTTTTGGTTAAGAAATCAAAAAAACGTTGCAATCTTTAGAAGCTTTAGCTGAAGAAATGTTGGCAACCCTAACCCAGTTCGACCGTAGATACGTTACCATAAAATCAAAGTCCAAAAGTTCACTCCACATTCGAGATGATCTGCTAACGATGGCCTGAGACATTACCTGAGACCACGCCCCTTCCACGTTCATTTATCCTAATGGATCTCCAAGTCACATCTAACAGAGCCAGTAACATCTCGATGTGATGCGGTCACTAGATGACTCGAACATACTCGTTACATTGTCGATGGCGCTCTTTGTTCCAACTGCAAGCTATTTGGGATCTGAAGATACTCCCCTTTCGTGTTCATTGACCTGATCTGTGGATAGCAATCTTAGAAACTAGGGTTCAGGATAGCAAAGATGGTTAAGGAATGTACTATGGTATTCGAATCATGATTTATTGAAGTAGAAATTGAATTGTAGTACGATAGCGTTGGATCAAAATTCTAATTCTATGGCCCGTGTTTACGTCATGATGATCATGTCGGTCGTTGCCCAAAACCTTACCTACCGTGCGAAAGATACCGTCGCGTCGTCGATCGTTTTATAACAAAGTAGCGTTGTCTTTGATATTATAGTACTTACTGTAAACTTCGAACTGATAGTTTAATTTGGTAAAGATGTGTACAAATACACAGATGTACGAGTAGATATACACAGTACATTATACATACAGTATAGTTCGTACAGGCTTAAGAGCGTTTTCTATGCTCCGTTTTATCACCAAACGTAGGAATTCCTAAAAATCCTTATTGCTAAAAATTTTGGTACGCAACCTGTATCCCAAACATCTCTAATCTCGTAAATGACAAACCTGACCTCTTTAGACAAGTGGTCCAATGTAATTGCGGTCTACAAAGACATACTCACCTACTCGCTCATTATTAGCCGGGTAAAAAGAAGTTGTGGCACAATAGCCTCACGAATAAACCTTAAAGGCTTAACCGCTTCGACTACAGGCAACTGAGATATCGTTTGCTGTAATATAAGGACTGAGGACATTCCCGGGGATATTAAGAGAATAAATAAGCTTCAAAATAATCATATCAGTGAAAAGCTTCCAAATTATCAACATAAACTATCGTACACCTAAAAGTACAAAAGGGCTTAATAAATGACTTTGCTGTTAAAATTTACTACTTAAATCTTCATTAGTTTAATGACAATTGTTACCAGGAACAATGCGTCATTGTAAGCACAATGACGTAATTAATCCAGTTTATCCGACTAAACCTAAGTGCCCCTCACTCGGATGTCATAGTACAAAGGAGTCATTACAATCTGGCTGGATAAATCCTAGGGATTTCATCTAAAATCTTGTAAACTGTTAGCTCATAAACTAATAATATTATTACGTGAAGGAAAAACTTTGTACCCCTGGGAGGGAGAAGTATGAAATTTGGCGCAGTTAAAGTTTACATGGAGTACGAGTGCAGAGAGATAATATTTTCATATAATATGCAGATACACACACACACACACACACACACACACACACAATACAATTCCACCTTTAAACATGCAGCTTGGACAATTTGACATACACAATTAATAACCTAACATTGAATAGCAGTAGAATAGCAACGCCAATCGAGTTATGGCTGCTAATAATGTTTACGTAATAGTTACATCATTAAGATCTCACCACTGTGCGTTATACCTGAAATTTCTCTATTTTATGCCTGAAGGTAGCTTCATGAACTGAAAGCATACAATAGTTGGTTGGTTTTGGAGAAATATTCGAAGTTTCGGTTGACCGCAACAGTGAACGCGCGGAGTTTCCTTTGTTCTCTAATATTTAGTGGTTAAAACATAACTTTTAGTATTGTAGATACAATATGATTGTGACCACTAAAATTTCATAATTGTAAATCCTCGGCTAAAAGTGATTCGTATTTAAACTCGTATTTGCCAGTTGAGAGTTTGTGGGATTTAACAGTACAAGTCAATAGATTAAAAACTAAATACACTGTGACTGTGCTGAGAACAATTAAGGAATTCCCTGATCCCTGGTCTAGAGCCAAACCTGAGTGTAATATTAGGTCATGCCTATCACCAAAAAATATTATCATTAGAACTGAAGCAATACGTTTTTTAACTCCTTAGGATAACGCACGGACCTGAAAAAAAGACGGACGTAACCTCGTCTAATCGAGAGTGAAGCATAGCAATGGCCGCCCGCTTACCATGTGTGCATAATTTTTTATTCACGATTGACGCAGTATGGTGTCAATGTGTGGGTGCGTGTACTTATACGAATAGAGAGTTGGTATTACTATGGGTGCTTCACTGAATTTCTTGTTGGGATTACGTCCGTCTTTTTTTAGGTCCGTGGATAAGAGAGCACTCTCGCATAAGTTACCTTTCAAACAAAATAATCAAATCAAAATCGGATCATACATTTAGGAGCTACGATGCTACAGGATACTCACAGATACACATACAAAAGTACCCGTACATAGAGTTTTGCATTAACTTTAGCACTCCTCTTTTTGCCCCGGAGATTAATAAAAGACCTAACTCCATACTACAGACAGAGAAATTGCAAGTTGTGCAAACTATTGATAATAGAAAACGTACTATAGTAAATATTCATTTTGAAAGTGAATAGACAATATGAACTTAAAAAACTTTTCCTATAAGTAAATATCCCGCTCACCTATTGCGGGTTTACAAATTGGAAATTTATACAGGAGTAAGGGATGGAATGGAAATCAGCCGCGCAGGTGTTCCGATATTGTTGTGGGAATATTGAATTTTAATACATTTTATTTTAAAGCAGAAATTACGAAATATTCTGTAATAAGACATGTCTCGAATAATGAAGGCTTATTCATCCGAAAAACATCAGTCTCATAATGATCTTGTATGCTACAGTATACTGACTTAGTAAAATTCCATTCAATTGGCAAATTGGCTTGAAAATTTGTATTTCTTTATTAATTGGGTTCCATGATATAATTTATCTAAGAGTTTAATTAAATTTACAATATTTTTTCTCTCAGTTGTACAGATTCAGTACAAATTCATGAGGAAGTTTATTACATTATTCCCGTAATAATTCTCCCAATCGTCTCTTCAAAAGTGTCCCCCGGGGGTTAAGATTTGACAGTTCAAACGATGTTGTCTTGGTTAACCCCAAAAACTTTGTACAAATCCCATTAGACGTTCGTTACCTTACAAATCATCAAAGGACAACTTTGTTACTGCCTTGCCGCTACTAAACTAGTGTCGTATCGTGGCGTCACGCGTAACTTATGCTATCAAATATACTTTTAGTGTATTGAATTATTGATGTACGTTAACACGGTCTATTGGGTGGCTAAGGGTGGCCACTCACGGTCGCGCCATTTGGCGTGGCTCCAAATGACATATTATGTCAAAATGGATGGATGCCAAACATGATTCACACTCACGATCATTCCAATTCTCTTTCATTTGCGCGTTTGACATCGAAAGACGTTGACATGACGTTGCGTTCGGAAGCCATTTTGTTACACAAAATTAAACAATGACTTTTGGAACTGTCTCCTTCGTTCGACGTCTCGGCGCGAAATAAACAAAAAAGCGGCCAAGTGCGAGTCGGACTCGCCCATGAAGAGTTCCGTAGCAGCAAGTAACATATTATAAAAGTTTTTGAAGTTCGTTGTAACTTTGATCGAGGTAAATTGCGGTTTACGATTTATGACGTATTAAAAAAAACTACATACTAGATCTCGTTCAAACCAATTTTCGTTGGAAGTTTGCATGGTAATGTACATCATATATTTTTTTTAGTTTTATCATTCCCTTATTTTAGAAGTTACGGGGGGGGGACACACATTTTACCACTTTGGAAGTGTCTCTCGCGCAAACTATTAAAGACCTATTCATAGATACCCCACACGTATGGGTTTGATGAAAAAAAATTTTTTGAGTTTCAATTCTAAGTATGGGGAACCCCCAAAATTTATTGTTGTTTTTCTATTTTTGTGTGAAAATCTTAATGCGGTTCACAGAATTTGCGCGCGATTGGAAATCCAGAGTTTTATATCACGCCATCAGTTTTTCACATTCACGATCAAATTTTGGCTGTATATCACGCCATTTGACGCGACGCGATGGCCTGACCGTGAGTGACCACCATTAAAATACTTACCCAAATCCCACACCGGATGGGTGTCGTAAGAGCGGACTAAATACGGCTAGCTGCTGGTCGGGCCCCTCGGAGGGATTAAATTCGTTATATTGATTTTAATATTTCGTTAATACCATTATTAGTATGATTATATTAGTATGATGGTTTTTTCGTAGGAACCGCCTACGACGGGCCTACGGGGGCTTGAGAACCAGTTTTTTCTTTCTTTCTTATTTATCTCTTTCTTGGCCGGCAACGCATCAGTGATGCCTTTGGTGTTGCTGATGTCCATGGGCGACGATAGCCACTTATCATCAGGTGGATCGTCAAGTCGTTTGTGGGCTGTTTCCATACGTACTTAGGTACATGTCGTGAATTTTTGCACTTAACATTAACAATGACATGTAATTTTTTATTAATTAAGTAGTATACTAATTAAAATTTACTTAAAGTTTGACGGTAGCTACTAATTAATACACGTGTGATTTTATCATCTGCGGCATGTTGTTGTTATTACGCAGTTAAATATCATTCAATCCCATTTCTTCCGATCACAAATTTTAATATTGGAAAATTTCACTCCCCGCGAACAGACACTACAGACCTCAGGACAGACGACAAATTGCCGAAAAAACAAGGTGTGTTAAATGGAACATGTTTCCTTCAGCCAAATTAATTAAGTTGGGGGTGGAAAAAAGGGGTTGCGAGATGGACGGGCGTGCTGCATCTGAGCCCGCCTGACAATGATTTATGGCGTACCTCGGGGAAATATAACAGTACAACTCCGCTACAGACCCGAAACTCACCGACTTAGCTCTTTAAATTGGACGGTGTAATAATTTCGTCAATTGTGCACGCCTATTGTCTTGTCTATAACATTCTTCATTCTACTCAAAACTTTTGTAGTCTTCTTGGACAAAGATTTGCATATGCATATTGCATATTTTGAGTACAACTTCTACTCGTAATATTCTAGGCTACTTGCATGGGTCATTCTGTAGTAAACACTTAACCAAGAAAAAGATCAGAAACATTTAGTAAAATGGAAATAATATTAAACAGAGAGACTAATAATATCACTTCTAATTAATTGATATTAAACAAACAATTCCCTAATACCTAATAGCAATGACATGACATTTCTTCCAGGTAATTGTATCCTGTCATTCTGAACACAGGGATTAACAATTACATGACAAAAACCTACGAAGTTACATAACTTGTAATGACTGACTCTCCAACATTACTACCGGAATTTGTATAAAATATTATATTATAGTCTATTTTATAAGGAGAGTGGTATATACCTACCTAGATAGCCAGCAGGTCAAAATACCCTTCCACTGCTGAGTCGATGGTTAAGACCTAGTTATATACCACCATGAAGAGGGACATGGCGACGTAAACTTGTCTGTTGTTCAGCGCGGTGCACCACGATCTGGAGATCTTGGCTTTGACTTAAGGATGGAAAGAGTTCTGCCCCTACCATTTTCCCTACCATCACCAACTGTCCATTCGAAAAGAGCTGTCTTTTTTGTTAAGACTTGGAAACTAATACGTCTTCCTGAAACCGTAGTCGCATCAAAGTCAACACCTATACCAATATCACTAGAATTACTTTAATAGCCGTCTTGTCCATTAAAACTTGTATCATCACATAAGAGATAGTAAATCAATAAAGGCACATTTACAAGTATACCATGAAGCTTCCTTTTAATGACGGTGACCTCCTTTGCTTCAACGAAAGCCAAGACCGAGTGACAGTAATAGGTAAGCTTTTTTACCTTTCAAAACTTATGATTAATGTCTCTCAAACGTAGACCGACTGCGTACGCTCGCTCGATCAATCTTGAACCGCGACATTTCGTGAAGACTGCGCCTACTTACGAACGGATACAAAACTGCCGTGCAGAAGATAATTTTTGCAGTCAAATAATTTTGTCGAAATTGACACGCAAATAATCGTAATGCCGTCATAGACTTAAATATAAGTCTCTGAATGCCGTTTGAAAAAAGAAACACAGAAAGAAATAACACACAATCTCGCACAATGTTTAGTATATTGCACTTGGCATGAAAATATACAATAGAAAACAAACAAACAGCCTCACAAGCAACAAGTATTAACATTAATCCAATGAACTAATACTAACGGACACTTAAATTTCTGCACCGAAGTGAACCCACAATCTCCCACTTGCCATGTAGGTTCTAACTACCAAAAAGTAGTTATTGAAAAATTTTAACCAGTAGGTCGCACAAAATGTTATGCTCTAACATTTCTTTATTGTTTGAAATGAATAGAATTTGACTCTAACGTATAATTAATTACCATTCACTGCCGCTGCCACCTCAAATCGACTACCTGTGAGATGCAACGTAGCGCCCTCAAAAATACAACTTACAAGGCTCAACATCCAGTCTGTATTTATCTTTATACCTATATCTATACTAATATTATAAAGAGGAAAGCTTTGTATTTTTGTATGTTTGCAACGAATAAACTCAAAAACTACTGAACCGATTTTCAAAATTCTTTCACCATTAGAATGCTACATCATTCATGAGTAACATAGGCTATATTTATTACTAGAAAAAATTAGGGATCCTTGCTAAAACATCAGTAACGTGAACCAAAGTGTGAAAAAATTTGCTTAAAAATTTCTTTCATCGCATACGCTGCGGAAACTATTGATGATAGAACAAAAAAATGTTCTACAATATTATAGAACATATCAATATGTACAAAAAACCTCGCGATAGTATATGTCCAACTATTGTCGTTATGTCACTATAACCACTTTTTACATTTTAAAAGTTAATAAAAAAGATGACCAAAATCAGATCATGAAAACCATACCTTCGTATTAATCCTTATACAAATAAATCCTTTCATATTCAAAACTGTTTCAATACCTATAGATAACTTTTTGAATTACTCAAATCGGACATTCAATTCAGAAGATATTACGTAGTAAAGGAACTACGTGATAACGTGATTGTACGAGTAGCAACAATCATCACCGGCCCCGCGGCCGGACAGCTCGTGCATGTTCCGCGGATCCCGATTATGTAACACGGGGAGGGGAGGGGAGGGGAGGGGAGGGGAGTGGAGTGGGAGCGGGAGCGGGAGAGGGAGAGGAAGAGAGATAGGGAGAGGGAGAGGGGGAGGGGATGGGAGGGTGAGGGGAGGGGGAGGGAGAGGGGGAGGGGAGGGTGAGGGGAGGGGGAGGGGAGAGGGAGAGTTTGCGGGAGCAGGAGCGGGAGCGGGAGCGGGAGCGGGAGAGGGAGAGGAAGAGAGAGGGGGAGAGGGGGGGGGAGGGGAGAGGGAGAGGGAGAGTTAGCGCGAGCGGGAGAGGGAGGACACGGAAACTATAACGGCTAAGAACGGCTGTACCGATTTTAATGATCTCTGATTTGTCACATTCTTAGGCGATACGAAGTTCGCCGGGTCAGCTAGTGTATGATATAATTGGATGCACGAAGGATTGTTAAAGGCATTTGATTATGCCAATTTCAAGTATCTATAAAATTTATCAAAGAAAACTATAACGTAAAACAATTAACTAGTGGGCGTCCACAGTAGATCAGTAATAAAATTGTAAGCTTGACTGTGGATACTTGGAAACAGATGCTATGTATTTTTATTGATACAGTATCAGCAAACGAGTTTTCAGCCCACGCAGTGTACGTCGTGTGTTACGATGCGCGCTCGTCATGAAGTGTACGTGACCGTGGCTAATGAATATTTAGGATATCTTCAGATACTTATTCGAAACGAATCGCTAAGCCAGAAGGCTTTGTCGATCCTTAGTGATCGACTGAATTAAGCAATTGCGGGCTCGGTCGGTGGTTGGATGAGTAACTGGAAGTTACTAAATGGCTCGAAAGATTCCTAGCTGGGATTGGCAAGATAAGTCTTGCAGGAGGCCTTCAGCCACATAAAAACTTCCACAACTGGCTAACCCCTCACTTAGAGCTTCAACAATGGGCATTAAAGCAGAATAATTGAGTATACTCCAGGCCAGTAGGTATAAGTCACCTAAATTTTGTGTCCAGTAATAAGTCGCTAATAGATTTGAGCTAGATCCAGTAGAGTTTATCCAGGCTTTTTATCCGGTATAAACTTAATTACTGCAGTAGATACTTTGTGATTGGTTTCTTTCCCAACTTCCGGCGAATACAATGCAAAGCGGTTGGCTTCGTAGTTCGATTCAAGACAATCATCTTCTTTTATTTACCGATCAAAGCCCTCACAGCTGTAACTACGCCCAACCATACAGGTACTTTGAAGGAGAATTTTTAGAGAAGGATTCCAATTTCCTGTAGCTGGTTCTGTATGTTGATAGGATTATCTAGGCCAGCTATCTACCATGAATATCCATGGATCGTGATAATCACTTACCATCAGGTGGCCGTCTGCTCGTTGGCAACCTATTTACATAAATAATGAATGTTCAGTTTAAAAATGTCGGTGGAAAATCATTATGCAAACACCACACGAGGGGTTTATTCTACGAAATGGACGTAGTTGCTCACAGCAGATTTTACGGTTATGAATTTTTAATTTGCTTTTTTGTATCCGAGCGTTGTAATCTATTTCGTAGCTTCTTAATCTTCTTATGCTTTTCTGCTGTTTAAAAATTTATGGATGATGTATAAATCAGGGACTGAATTAAGCATAAAGTCGAGTTCAAAGCCTACATACGTCTCTATCCTTCGGAATTTTTTGCTAAATAACAATAAATATCACTTGCAATGGTTAAAGATTTCGCTAGTAACAATTACAGAAAATCCTATGCGAGAGATCAACTCATTCATCCATTCATCCGGTCATTCAACTAAACAAAAGTTGTAGGTGTATCATAATTGTTTTGTTCATACACTATTTATAACTGAACAAATCAATATACCATCTCCCTATAGACAGAAATTATTTGTCTGTGTACAAGAATTTAATATCAGGGATAAGTGATAACGCCACGATGAAATATTTCGCGGGAATATTATCACAAACTTTGTTCAATTCTCGCGGCGCTATACCGAGCGTCGCGCGTCGGGAGTTTGCGAGCGAGGTTACGTTGTATATGACAATAACTGCATTTTCTATAAATGGATGGATGGACAGGGTCACAACCAGGGCATTTTTTCCCGGACATCTATTATTCAATTGACGCAAAGTGAAAAGGGGCTGCAAGAGGCGCTACGTTTAAAATAAATAATAAATAACGCTTATCATCGCCCCACACTAGGTTTCCCTGTCTTGTGTGCCATGGACAACACAGAGACAAGAATACTCGCACTCAGACCGAGAGCAGAAATTCAAACCTATCATTTAAATTTCCGCCTCGCTGGGAATCGAACCCAGTAAGTACCCTTGGCGCGGCGATCCGGCATGGTAATCATCGCGCCACATAGGTCGTCAAGTGTGAAATACAATCAAATGCAGAGAAATACGTCGATAGAGGGACGCTAGTTGCTAAGGGCGGCGTTGAGGCGTTGACGGTTTTCCCTGGACCCTTTTAAAAATATTCAAGTACATTCTAATCGCATTTTTTTCTTAGTTGACGTCGCGTCGTGGGCTGTGGTAACCACTTCGAACTAACATATAACAACTTACAACACATAACTGCGCACATACGCTTGATTGTCGGATTTGTATTGAAAATAAAGTACATAAAGCAGAAAATACTTCGTGGAGATATATCCACGTGGAGGAAACATGGACGCCACTTGAACATAATACGCTTATTCAGAACGACTTTTATAAAATATCGGTATGAATTCAAATATTCCTTTATTCCAGAAATATCAGTACAATAGAGAAAGCAAACAGCGATTGATATCTCAAAGGGAATCGCTTGACATGCCTCATCGTGTTACCGTCGAATCCTTTACATCTCAGTATTTGCATTTATTAAACATTTCGCTTTAATATATACGTATAGATTATGTATTATCGTTTTATAAAGATTCTATAGGAACTGCCAACCACTGTTGATAGGTTCTACAGGGTATATGTTTATAAATGGCTAAGTATTTAAAAATATATATTGGTCAAAACTAACACAGAGACATGTTGTGGTCACATTCAATAACAAAAAATGGAACTAATACTAACAAAAAAAACTATAACGTAGACTATACAAAAAAGATGTTAAACTAAATTACTACTAGCTGCCCGGACAGAGTTCGTTCTGTCAAGTTTTTTTTTATTTTGAGATGTAAGCTACCCTATCTTTCAAGTTGAATCAAACCGCACACGGTGTGCTAATTTGATTAAAATCGGTTCAGTAGTTTAGGAGTTCATCGCGGACAAACAACGTGACACGTAATTTATATATATTAAAGATACTAAAAAAACTATGCGATACTGTAAGGAATCTCAAGAAAAACATATGAGAAAATATAACATAATATAGCTGAAAGAATATAACAGTCGACATATGGATTTACCTTAGGATTGTATTTATATTGCATTTAATCTTAAGTATCTACCATTCTTCCTCTACTCTATTTTAACAATACACTTTATCTGCTGTCAGAGCTGCGGGCTTATACAGGGTGTCCCGTAAGTAGTGGATCAACCGAAGGTGACAGATAGCTTGAAGGTTGACCTATCATATGTCAAAAAATTACCTCAGTAAAAGTGTCACCGTTTTCGAGATATTGACCATTTTATAAAATTTAGAAAATTCGGCTCCCTTACCCTACTTTTTCTTGTTGATTCCACAAATGAGCAGATATTTTGATAATTTTGTTTTCTTAGAGCTCTTAGATAGTTGTTTTATAATTATCAGTATGTAATGTTGTTGAAATTATTAGGGAACACTGAGAAAATAGCGTCTACTTTGGATATTTTTGTTTTTGATTTTCTTCGACGCAACTTTGATGCGAGGTGGTTGAAAAAAAATGAACTGGGCAAGTGTGCCCCAGTATTTTAAAAACTTGTCTGTTAAATGCAAATTTTAAAAAGGTACAATACAGGCTACTTTGATAGGGAAAATTTTGAAGTAAAAGCCATTTCAGTGTCAAAGGGGTGAATTTGAATCGAAAGTTATTTTATTGTTTACTGTTATGGGATGAAGTTTTTCAATGGTTTTTTGCTTAATATTACGTTACGTTAAATTAATACTCTAATAAATATTTAAAATAATGATTATTTTCCGATATTTCAACCTTTAAAAGAAATTTCAAATTACCTAAGAATTATTTGAAAAATATTGTTTCTTCAAAAAATTATGCTATTATTTACTGTTTTTTAATACAAGATGATCAGCATCCCTTGTCAATTATTGCTTTAAGATTATTTTTGTATGATAAAACAAACAAAAATAAATATTTTACTTACATTTTTTCTCATTATTTTTTTTGTTGAATATTCATACAAAAATAATCTTAAAACAATAATATTCAATTCTTCCTGATCATCTAGTATTAAAAAACAGTAAATCATAGCATTATTTTTGAAATAAACAATATTTTTCAAGTAATTTGTAATTTCTTTATAAGGTTGGAATATCGGAAAATAATCATTATTTTAAATATTTATTAGAGCATTAATTTAACGTAACGTAATATTAAGCAAAAACCATTGAAAAACTTCATCCCATAACAGTAAACAATAAAATAACTTTCGATTCAAATTCACCCCTTTGACACTGAAATGGCTTTTACTTGAAAATTTTCCCTATTAAAGTAGCCTGTATTGTACCTTTTTAAAATCTGCATTTAACAGACAAGTTTTTAAAATACTGGGGCACACTTGCCCAGTACATTTTTTTTCAACCACCTTGCATCAAAGTTGCGTCGAAGAAAATCAAAAACAAAAATATCCAAAGTAGACGCTATTTTCTCAATGTTCCCTAATAATTTCAACAACATTACATACTGATAATTATAAAGCAACTATCTGTGAGCTCTAAGAAAAAAAAATTATCAAAATATCTGCTCATTTGTGGAATCAACAGGAAAAAGTAGGGTAAAGGAGCCGAATTTTCTAAATTTAAAAAAATGGTCAATATCTCGAAAACGGTGACACTTTTACTGAGATAATTTTTTGACATATGATAGGTCAACCTTCAAGCTATCTGCCACCTTCGGTTGATCCGCTACTTACGGGACACCCTGTATAGGTATTTATCAAAGCATCTGATTAAAATATTCTTCTATCACTGCTGTTACATATGTGTAGCCATGTTCTTTTTCACTTATTAACCGACTTCAAAAAAGGAGGAGGTTCTCAATTCGACTGTATTTTTTTTTATGTTTGTTACCTCAGAACTTTGGACTGGGCGAACCGATTTTGATGATTCTTTTTTTAATCGAAAGCTGGTGGCTGTCATGTGGTCCCACATAAATTTTATTGAGATCTGACAGTGGCATTCATGAGAAAACCACATAAGTCGTAAATTTGTGTTAAGATGTGGGCGACAAATTGACGAATAACTCAATATCACGCCAACCGATTTCGATGATTCTTTTTTTAATCGAAAGCAGGTGCTTGCCATGTGGTCCCACATAAATTTGAGCGAGATCTGACAAGTAGTTTTTGAGAATTTGAAGTCGGTTATTTTTTGTTAGTAAAATTTAGATTATTATGTTACAAGTTACAACAGCTTTGCTTTACTACTGCCCTAAGAGGTACCTAATTCTCTCAGCATTAACTCATTTGATTTACCGATTTAATGCCATGAGGATTAGTTTAATTTAATGCCACAAAGAACGTCTTAAACTCCAAATGGAAATCAGATAATCTTAAGTATGTAAACAATAACATTCTCTATTATATATTCCCTTTTATTTCCGTTCAAACGCCAGTCACGTTACCAAAGCAAGACTACTTGATACAATTGTGAATAAGAGGGCATCTCGGTAATCCAGTACATATATTCAATTGGAAACAAACGCGCATTCTGGACTGAAGGAAATATTTCAGACTTGGTGTGACGGAGAAAAATGACTCAGTTGGGTATTTTAAGGTGACCACGCGTTAGATTTATGCAGAGTTGTCCCGATTGTACATTAAGTCATATACCTACGTACTGGTTTGTCTGGGAGTACAACTGTGCATGAAGCAAGTTAATGTGTTTTGGTTGTCAATTCTCAATCATGCGGATCACGTAATTTAAAACGCGTTCCTGAATCTCTAACAGCGGTTCGGGAAGAGCGTTAGATGCCGCAATGTGTAATTTTATACGCGCGTAATTTAGCGCTTTTTTTCCGTGTCTGCCATGGGGGTAATAGCCATAGTCACCGCGCTTGGCTATTGCGAGTTGGTGACCGCAGGTGACATGACTGGTATTAGTCAACACAGGAAGATGCTGCTGCCCATCTTCTGGATTTGTCCTATTAGTCGCCTTTTACGACATCCCAGGAAGAACGGGAGTGGTGCTATTCTACAAAGTGAACCCGGACACCACACGGTGGTTACCAGTCACCACCAGGTGGACTGATGACCTAAAGAAGACGGCGGGAAGCCGCTGGATTCAGAGGGCCCAGGACCGGTCGGAGTGGCGCCAATTAGGGGAGACATATGTCCAGTAGTGGACTTTAAAAGGCTGTTAGATAGGTAGATAGAATTTAGCGCGTCTGCTTTCATTTCCAACGGGAATGGCGATGGACCACTATCAATGATTTTTCATTCTCTCTAAATACATTTTAAGTAAGTCAATTAATTTATCACGATAACACGCAACTACGCTGCCTTTAAAACTAGGTATATAATTGTATGTCCTGAAAATATAATTAGATCACATGGCATCTCTAATTTTAACCAGCTAGTGTTTCCAATCCTCCGTAAAATACCACTATGGGATAAAGGGCTTGTAAAGAGTTATTGTCTTGCAACTAACTCGAAAGCTGGTACGTAAGGTATGTATTAACAAAAATATTTAAAACGCATACCTACTTCAAGTATTAATTTGTTAATTTCGCACGTTATAAAGACAAAAAGAAATAAATATGTGGATTATTTATAGGTGACAAGGACTCACGCCTATCATATGGCCACAAAAATACCTCCGCCAATTTTCAGAGTGCTTATTCCCATATCCATGCAATCCAGGCATAAAATAAAGAAAATACACGATGATTTCCAATCAGCACCTAATAATCGAGATGACAATGGTTTTTCTTAATTAATACCAATAAACTCTGATTTTCAGTTGGAAGCAATATGAGAGCGACAGGTCGAGTGGTTCGCTATCGGCATCTCGTGATAAGGCACGACGGCACACCTGGGGCAGTACCTCTTCACTATATTGCGTGTCTACAGAGTTAGCTCTGACAATGGATAAGGTATAGGTACCTACATTTAGAGCTGATCGCTGTAGTCAAGAATTCAACACAATACAGCGTTAGTTGTTATTAATTTATCTATTTACCTACTTATCCAGAGATTATGGGTGGATAGATTCATTTCTTATTACTATTTTTTTATGGAAATAGCCGGCAAACGAACTGACGATCCACCTGATTGTAAGTGGCTATCGTCGCCCATGGACATCAGCGACACCAAAGGCATCACTGATGCGTTGCCGGCCAAGAAATAGAAAAGAAAAATAAAGTCCGTTTGGCGTCGTTTGGCGGCTGACTCGTGCTCAAGGGTTGTAGAAAAAAGGGTTGCAGGTGAACCCCATGGAGAAATAATAATACCTAGTAATAATACTATTAATTAACAATTAAAATCAATATTACCAACATAATCCCTCGAGGGACCCTACCACCAGTGGGCCGGATTTAGTCGCCTCTTACGATCCATAATCATCCATCAGCCCTTGGAAGCTGAATATAGGCCTTCCCTAACTTGCGCCACTCTGACCGGTCCTAAGTCTGCTGTCTTCTTCAGGTCGTTAGTCCCGTAGTTATTAGGTACTATTCGTTTATTTATTAGATGGTATTCCGTTGGCCAAATCAGTGTAGCGAGTGACCGCGGCTACTGTGATCTTGTTGTCGGGACATTGAAAGACGGACGGTTTGGAAGATGAGACAATGAAAGTTTGTAACTATTTGTCGTTCAAGTTTATCATTGATCTCCAGTTTTCAATACCAAATATAGCTTCAAAATTAATCACTTTAACATCATGATATATACCTAATCTAAATTTTACTAACAAAAAATAAGCGACTTCAAAATTACTGAAAAACTACCAGTCAAATCTCGTCCAAATTTATGTGGGACTACCATGACAAGCACCTGCTTTCGATTAAAAAAAGAATCATCGCAATCAGTTCACTCAGTCGAAAGTTCTGAGGTAACAAACATAAAAAAATACAGTCGAATTGAGACCCTCCTCCTTTTTTGGAAGTCGGTTAAAAATTAACTGTCACACTCAACAAATTCAAAATTGTAAAGAACCACATCCATTCTCTCATACCCTTGAAGGCAGTATATGAAGACGCGAGCTATCAGATCTGCAGATGACTAAGACTTCGTTGGCGTGAGAAATTGTGCTATACCTACTAATTAGTTTGCTAGGCATACGGTATATTACTATTGAAGGTAATTCAAATTCAAATTCAAAATCATTTATTCATGTAGGTATCATTGATACACTTATTCACGTCAATTTTTTAATTTATTTATTTATAGCTTTTCGGAAAGGTGCTTTGTCATGGAGGAGAAGAAAAGCCGAAAGTAATGTAATGTACAAGTCTCTCGAGATTTCGTGAGGGAGCCATGGGACAGCCTATGCTAGAGAGAGAGACTGATGCTCAGAGGATTCTGCTGCTAACCAAATAGTTCCAAGCAAGATTCCCTTTCGGTTTGTTCGTTTCCACATTCTAGTTTCAGAAGTAGCAGTACGTCTAGGAGTGAGCAGTATGTATGTGGGTTTTATTGCTACATATGTAAGTCGACAAAGGAGTTCAATACCACAGACATAGGTAATAGGAGGTACTAGGTATACATCAGTCTGGGTTCAATACCAAAAAGCTCCTGAAATCAGAGCAATATTATAATTATTGCTTGTCTTTTGAAAATCACATTTTTTCTTTGATTATTCAAAATTCCAGCCCGAAAAAGCATTTATACCTAATTAATGAATTAGAAAAAATCTAAGTTCTACCACAGAAGACATAATAGTACAAGTTCTACTAGAAGGTTTCTTATGTTCGGTTTACACGTATTATGTAATTAATTAGGTAACTAAATTTTAACTAAAAAGTTACTAAATAGTCTGTTTACACGTATTACTTTACTTAAAATTTAGTTATATACTTAACTACTTAATACGTGTAAATCGAACTTCAGGGAGAACTCTTTCCGGAAAAATATTTCCTACAGTATTAACAGGAGTGACATTTTATCTGTCAAAGCTGTCAAAAGCTTTTAGGCTGGCAAAATTTTAAAAATAATCAGTTTCATCAATCCTTTGATGTCAGAGCTTTGTATAAAATATGATCCTTTGCAAGATTATATCTTTTGATAGAGATGAATGAATGAAACAGACAGTAGTTAATTTTCTATTCTGATTCAATAATACATTACTTTTTAGGGTCGTTCAACGAACAAGCTGTTCTCGTGTTATGAAGTAAGTTTGTTCACGTCGACCTTTTTAAGAAAACAATCCGTTTCTCTGTATTAAACCACGCTGGAAAAGTATCTACCCATCTCAAATAAAGATTATATCCATGTATTAAAATGTCATTCAAGTAACAAATAAGTAAGTATATGCTGTATAATTTATACGTATAGCATATTACCTATAGATAAAGTTTGAAATGAAATGTTTTCAATACATCGACTTTTGCCGTAAAAAAAGGTAATTTTGGCGCCCAAGTATGAGTACGACATCAGCAGCTGTCACCGCACATATTTTTTGTCTGTAATATCCGATCCCATGGACTATACGGGCCAATATTAGACTGTCTGGTTTTCAGAGATTAACTCCATAGTCAAAAAAGTACAAATATCGACCATAGAGTCGATTTTCTCGCCATTATCAAATGTCTATAAAGAGAAAGCAGTGAAATATGATTTTCTATTATAATAAATTTACTAGTACTGTAATAATAATAAATTTATTATTACAGCCATACCATATGAAGTCTACAAGAAAAAGAGGCATTTTAAATTGAACCTAAGAAACGTTTTTAAAGGGCTACTTACATAAAATGTTTCTAACGAGTAACGCCCCAACTCAGAGTCACTAATGGTTACTTAAATCGCTCCTTAGTACAGAATTTGTATGGTAATTCTTTACTAAGGAGCGATTAAAGTAACCGAGTGACTCTGCGTAGGTAAGAGGGTTTCGCCGTAATCTTTATTTTTCAATCTGTTTAGGGAAGTTCTAAGACTCGATTTGTAAAATAAGTACTTCAAAACCTGAACCATTTAAGAGGATACTTTCCTCATTGAATTGAGAAGTTTCCACTTTTCTTTGCCATCAACCGTCAAAAAAACTAGGGTTTCGAAAAAGGTATTTTATTATCGAAGAAACACCGTATCTCACTTCGCAGCTAATAGATATTTCAAAACAGTAATAAACATTAATACCCTAAATACAAAGTACTCCTGAGAAATAATATGCATGAAACCGATTGCGCCAGTATTATTCCCAGAGGTCCTTGTAATTAATTCATTCAAACTATAGTCCCCGCGAACTAAGATGCCCAATTTGTCGTTTGCAATCACAGTGACACTAGAGATGTACAAAAAAATCGGTTCACGAAAGAAACCAATTTTTGCAACAAATCGATTCAAAATTGTAAGACCTTCTAATCGATTCGATAATTAAATTGTAAACTAAAAACCGTAACATTTAGGTACCTCCCGACCCAACTACCTCGATTGAGCTACATATCTCGTACCACGTATTCTCAATATTATGTATTTACGACTCCAATAAAATATTCTTTTGTTTCTTCCTAACAACTCATGCTGCTAGACATGCATGGAAATAGCCGAGCCGGCAAACAACCTGACGGTCCACCTGATGGTAAATGGCTGTCATCGCCCATGAACATCAGTAAAACCAAAAGCATCACTGATGCGTTGCCGGCTAAGAAAGAGTAGAAAAAGAAAGAAAGATTGATCATGATAGAAAGAACTCATCCGCTCAGTTTCATAATAATATTTTGAATAATACTATGAGCGTCAGGGAAAAAACTACAGTGAATAAATTCTTGTTTATTTCGTAACACACATTCATGTATAAATAATTATTATTTTGTTGAAAAAAAAGAATACCGCAAAAAGCTTAGCTACATAATTACATATAATATATTATCTGCAGTTTACTGTCCATGGATGGCGAAGTGCCCATACATAATGGAAAATGTCCTTTGTTAGCATCCAATTCGTCGTGGTATTCTTAAGTACCTAATTTTAAATTCAAATACAAGTAAATCATTTTTAACAAAGTAATTAAATTAATCAATTTTCATTTTTAAATTCCGATTATAGTAACGCATCGATTATGATTGGTTTTTGAGACGGTTTCAGGCCGTCACATCACTTTGCGTCAGTTTTGTTTTAGGCCTCTTCATCTATCATTGTTTCGACGTCAAATATTTTTAATAAATTTTGCATAAATTATGATGTGATGGGATTTTTACTAGATTATAACGTTTACTATGATTTATAATCAATGCCAATGCAAATGAGTAAGGATTTTTAACAAATTTTGGAAAAATCCTTTGTCCGTAAGTGTTCAACTATTCATGTCAAGTAAATTAATATTCCATTTCGCTCAAAGACGCCCATACAATGTTAGTTCATATTAATAAATGGCAGCTATCATTATGGGCATCTTAGATAATTTTGACTATAGTCCTATCATAACCTACTAATATACGTATTATATAGCGAATGTTTTTGAGGCTGATAGGATGTTTTTTTTCTAGAAAGAGCAAAGATTTCTGATCGGATTTTGTTGATATTTCCCACACAGATAGTTCAAACCCTGAATTAATCTGTTTTTTATCTCTGAAAATGGATCTATTCCCGTGGGATAAGATTTAATCCCGTATAAGTCAGTACGGAGGTTTTGATAAGAGATTAGTAAATGCAGTTTTCATGTATTTATTATAAGTAAACATAAAATTTGTTTATTACCTATGCTAATATTTGGTAAAAATATTATTATCCCGAAAAGAAGGGAGTGTGAGTTACTCGCATCATACACGACGTGCGTGTTAAACATTAATAAATAAAACAATATTTTGCATGCGTAGGTACATGGGTAGCTAGGTACATCTAAATATTTTGTACAGTTGAAATTAAATTTCTTGCAGGCCTGCCACCTGTCAATTCAGATAATCAGAATATAGAAAATAAACTTTATGCTAAAACGAACGCATTCGCTGTTGGCGGCAAACGCCTAGAATGCGCCAAGACTCCGACACTGAATGCTAACAAATGCATAGCAGATACCACGCGGTATAACTGATCTCTGCAAATATCAAATCATGTTATTTTAAATCATACAACCTATCCATTGCTAGTTTTACTCAAACATCGAAAACAAACTTAAAGATTACAAAGAAATGGATATGGAAATCGAACTAAGTACTGGCAAACGCAAGTTTGGTGTCAGCTGTGGTAAAAGTTAGCCTTATTTCACATTTCCATCCCGTAATTGGCGTAAACAAATATTGTTGTGAATATAGTTCGTAATTAACATCAAAAAGATGGTAGATCGTGAACAAGAGCTTCGGGAGTTAGAGGATATGCTTTGTAGTGAGTAGAAAACGCTTCAGTTTGAGTGGTTTTGCGGTTCTCTTTGAACGCTTCCTCCTAACGGATACACTTCAATGTTTAACTCGTAATTAGTACTTAGTTTAGCTCACTTGAAATAATTCTTCGGATACCTTAGAGCGTTTTTGTGCCACCTCGGCAAATACTGCGTATTTTAATCAAGTACGGTGTATAGAGGCAACCGATTCTGCAATCGCAACACGTAAAAACCTATTTGTCGGCATTGAAGTATAATGTCATAGAATAGACATCTCGAACAAAATGTGTGTCCCCGCCGGGAGGTCCTATTTTCAAAATTGGGCCCCCGTTCTCCTTTCAAAATTGAACGAATCCATTGGCAATTGAAGCCGCGCGGCGTCAATTCATTGGAACGTACATTGTGTTCGCGGTGTCCATTCTATACGCTAGTAATAATACTTCAATGTTTGTCGGTTGGTTTAGACAGGAGGATGGAAGTAAGCCGGAAGCCCCATCACTATGAGAACCTTCGAAATGGTACAGGACCCAGCAAAGCACAATAGCATGCTAGGTACTTAATGGACTGGGAAGACATTAAACCATGTAGAATGTCAAATATAACTAACTAACTAACGCTTCACACTCATAGCCCCACACTAGGATTCCCTGTGTCGTGGTTACCATAGACAACACACTAGACAAGGACATTCACACCCAGACCGAGAACAGAAATTCAAACTCATCTTTCAAATAAAAAATCCGGCTCGAAGGACCATGTAGAAACCCGATTCAACCGAACGGACATTATAACCACATTATACAAAAAAGGAAAACCAATCAATAATAATATTAATAAATAATCACAATAAAAATAAAAATAAAATAATAATAATAAAACATGTCAAATAAAGTTCAATGTCAAACTTCACGAATAAATTGCATTCCATGAAATACATACTATAACTTATAAAATAAAATTCAATATACATAAAAGGAAAAATTGAAAAGTCAGTAAAACAAATGTAATCACAGCCAGTCATCAGCCACTTTACCTTTATTATATTGCTGAATATACAGCAAGTTCTGGAGTTCATGTTTATATTAGTTTCTTACGTGAAATTGCACATTCCCTATAGAGGGATCTGAAATCAAATATCTGGCGTTTTATTACAATTTCAAAGCTACGAATTGTCCGATGCAAATTTGGTTATTCAATTGTTTTTGCGTCATTTGCTATTGCTCTGTCATCGTGCTGTTCGCCATTGAAAAAGTTAAAAGACAGGTCTAGACTCTAGACTGAGACCGCACTACAGTTTTCAACCGTGTGATTTTGTGACACTGAAGCATCTGATGCAAGTGGTTCCACATTAGCGAATTTTTAAGACGCCGAAGAGTCATGTTCTACCACAGTAGAAACATCTTAACAAAAAAATATTAAAGTCAAGAAAAATATCCTAGTCTAATCTAAACTAATACAATATTATAAACAGGAAAGTCTTGATTTTTTTATTGCTTGTAATGAATAAACTCAAAAACGACTGGACCGATTTCAAAATTACAGCAGTAGAAAGCTAAATTATTTGAAAGTAACATAGGCTTTATTTGATTTTATTATTAGTAATATTTTTTTATCTATACTAATATTATAAAGAAGAAAGATTTGATTGTTTGTTTGCATTGAATAGGCTCCGAAACTACTGAACCGATTTGTATTTAATTGATTCTTTCACTGTTGAGAGGCTACACTATCCGGGTGACATAGGCTATATTATATTTTCAAAAAAATTAGGGATCCTTAATAAAATTCCAATAATGTAACCCAAGGCGTAAAAAAATTACCTAAAATATTCTTTTCATCGCGTGCGCTGCGAAAACTATTGATGATAGAACAAAAAAATGTTCATTTATTACGCAACACTTGTTTTAAAAATGGACAACAGCAATAAAAAAATATAGAACATTTTAAAAAGCATTAATGCGACTCTTGCAATTTAAATTGTTTATTTTTAAAACTCGATATTCGATTGTACAATGATTTCAATGTCGGAAATTTTAATGACATCTAATGTTATTGTTTCATCAAAATGCCACGAATACAAACTAAGAAGTGTTTCTTAGTTTAATAGATTGTTATTGTTATTTTTGTTCGGATGAAATAAAAATGAATAAAAACTATTTGTCGTATGAATTATTTACAGAAGCCCAAGTTAATAATCCATATCTTTAAAAAACTGCCTTCAAAATTACTAGATAGAAAACTTCGCGAGCCCTCCTAAAGCACCGCTTTTTGCTAGTAAAATATAATAAACAACTTATTGCTGCTCACTACTTTCCACAGGCGTTTAAAAACTTTTTGTTTATCCCGTCATATCCCGTCTTTTTTTTCAAAAGAATTTTCTAGGTCCTCTGAAATAAAGCAAAGTTATTAAATTAGTTTGGGGTAAAGTTTTACTCAGAAAACTGTTAAGTTTTCATTTATAAATTTTGCACAAAAGTAAAAAAAAAATACTTTTTAATTTCTTACTCGATGAGGTTGGATGATTCTGACGCCAATTTCATTATTTTTGTTGAAACAAGTTAGCATTAAAAATACTGAAATTCATTGTTTGAAACTCAGATGAAAGAATAAAGGGGTTTGAAAGATGAGTTTAACCAAATTTCCCCGGTCGTCGTGCGACGTGCACCCTAATGAACAACGTATGCAATTAGTCGGAAAGACCAACTTTCCGAACTTTCCGACTAACCGTCGTAGAGTCAACTTACCCTGATGATGCTCCGTTTCGGGGCGAAACACGTGTTGGTGCTGGTATGTATGTTGGTATATACGTTTAATTATTGTAGTGCATGTTTCCGTTGTGGGAGGGAGGGAGGTGCCACGCATGTTTTTTTTTAAGTATATACCATCATACATGTTAAACGCGGATTGTTGCAAAGTAGACTAATACTAACTTAATTCAAAGTTTGTATTTATTGCGAACGTGTAAGTACCTACAATACTTTTGTTGATTGCAGTAACTTCGATGAAAAGTCATTCGTGTTGTTGCTAAAGTAAAGCGCAAGTACCTACGATCGCACATGGAGTATATACCGCCTTTGGATTGAAGCCCCAAATAGCCAAGTGGATCCTTTCAACCGAATCCAATGCCGAGCTTCTTTACCTACGTAACTATCCAGGCGGGCCCCACGGATTAATAATGATAGTATTATTGGTATTAATGAATTATTAAAATAAAAATTAATATTACCAATATAATCTCTCCGAGAGTCCGAGGGGCCCTACCACCAGCGACCCGGATTTAGTCGCTTCTATATACGACAGCCATTCAGCGAGGGATTGGGGTTAGTATTCTAAATCACCACAATCAGCTACATCATGGAATATTGTTTTTAGCATATTTATAACAGAATTTGTTTTTAGTTTTGTCTGTCCTATATACTTTAAAATCTTTCGACAAAACTGGCTATAATTAGTCTGTGAAGTGTGTCAGATGTCAGAGCGACAGATTGACACAATTGGCTGCGTTCCAGTAGACGCTCACATCGCTCACAACGATCAAAACGCGTTCCACATGGCGACCACGGTCGTCATGGTCGTGGTGAAAACGTCATTGATGACGTCATTAATTTCGCTCACGGCACGCTCAAAACAACCCACCTCACGGGGTGGGTCGAAGTGGTCGAATTGCAGTGTTGCCAGAGACGACGAAGTTACTCTCGCCAGTTTTTAGACCTGGCAACATTGGTAGAAATGGACGGTGATAGAAAGGCGCAATTTTATAAAAGATAAGGATGGTGATGGAAAAATTTACTGTATACGATTCGAAAAGAGATACTTTAGTGGATTAGAGTAGTTTCTCCAACGGATGCTCGACGTGGGGTCACAAGTTGATATATATATGTTAAATCATGTAAATAATTTTAATGTTTAATTCAGTATACATATAGGCATGTATACATTTTTCCTCGTCAGTCAATATCATTAACATAATTAATATGCAATTTTTTAATATATTAATTTGTCTTTTCATAAAAAAAATGTTTTGTTTGTAGATATACTTTTTTGCTAGTATAAAAATAAAATTGATAATTAATTATGTAACGTTTATTTATAATTTAAAAATTATAACATAACCTCTAATCTAAGTTTCAGACTTGTCTTATTCTCAACATCATAGAGTACATTTTGTATGAACGGCTAAAACGTGTAAGTACTCTGTGGCTTGAACGCTCACGTCGCTAACTATACCCGTTCCACTTGGGTGTATGATTGTAACGCTCACAAGCTAGTGGAACGGAAAAATCGCGGTCGTGAGCGTGGTCGTTGTGATCGTCTAGTGGAACGTAGGGAATGACAGACCTCACCTTGACAGTTCTGACACTTCTGACAGCCAGTAGTAAACAAATTAAAAACTGTAAAGCTTTCTAAAAATTACATGAAATATAAATAATTTACTCAATTATTTAAACTATTACGACAAATGATATAATTAAAAAGTGTGAAATATAAGATATTTTGGATATCGCCATGGAATGTATCTGCTGCAGTTACCGCTATATGTTATAAATTAGCATTAATTGCATTGAAATGGGGACATGAACTCAGGCTCACTAATACCGTTACGATACATTCTACTTATTGGTGTGCTTTCCTTTCATTTTCGTTTCTAAAATATTCTTATTCCTTGCTTGCTTTGTATGTGATACGTTTGTGAAAATGTTAAACTTAATCGACATAAGTTTCTTGGCCCTGGCGTTTACAGTAGCTTTTACGGGATTTCTTATAAACAATTTCGAGAAACATGTTCCCGTATTCATAGTAAAAGGCTTTAAATACGGAAGTTTCGCTTATCAAGGTAGCGGTGGAAATTTCCTACAAGTTATTGAGATTCCGAAGTCGTGTTACAGACATTTTTACTCATTTTCCTCTGTGTTCAGTACAATCGCTTTATTTTATTCGACTTTAGTATATTTCTTCGACTATGAAGTGCACAGTTATGTGACGATAGTATTAAAATTGCTGCTGGAGCAGGAGAGACCGGCAGGTGAGTTTTTTTTTGTTTAATATTTTATGTATTTTATATAATTGATTATGTATTTACCAATATTTTTCTATGTATTAATTTTTGCCCTTTTTTAAGACCATGGACGTCTTATAGGTTTTCCTGTAATATATAAGTAAAGAACTATTTTCTGTATTTTTCTCAAAATTCTAGCCTCAGTAGTTCTGGAGATAAGGGGGGAGGAAGTCGTCTTTGTGTTACAAAAAAGCACACAAGTACCAAATTTCAACTCATTTGGACCAGTAATTTCGGAGCAAATAGGCTGTAAAGGGCGGTCGCCCAAACACACAAGTTCAGAACCCTAAAAATTAAAAAAATGTTTTACATTGTATGAGTTTTGTATAAGTATTCCACTAACATTACAGGAAAAAGTTATAGAATTATGAATAAAATAATTATAGATATTTTATATTATGCTTTTTCTAATTTATGTTTCAGTGTCAGTTTTAGCAGCAATGGCAGCCCTGTCTCTCCTGACTCTGCAGTGCATCAAGCGGTGTTACGAGACATACTACATGCAAGTGTTTGCCACGGCCAGCAAGATCAACCTCAGCCACTACATATCTGGCCTGCTCCATTACTTCGCAGTTGTCGTGGCTATTGTTGGACAAGCACCTTTGTTCTGTGGTGAGTTGAACATGTCTTCACATGGTTAAGACCAGTCCCAGCCTTTATAAGTTATCTATATTAATATTTATTTATTTATTTATTCGGCACACCAACGTATATTATACAAGATAAACAAAACTTACAATCGTGTACACACAATTACAGGTGAGCACAACATTCACATTAAACGCTCATTTGTAAAAAGATTCATACTACTTATTACTACTATAAAGAGGAAAGATTTGATTGTTTCTTTGCATTGAATAGGCTCTGAAACTACTGAACCAATTTGAAAAATTCTTTCACTGTCGGAAAGCTACACTATCCCCGGATGACATAGGGTATATTATGTTTGCAAAATAATTAGGTATCCTTAAACTCTAATAATGTAACTCAAGGTGTAAAAAAATAAGAAAACCGAAGCAAAGCGAGGGCGGTTACTCGATTAAATAAAACACGCCAAGGTAATCACAACTATGATTCTTTGTCTTGCTTGTTAGAACTACAAACATTTATTGCCTAGCTCGCTACTTTAAACTGAGCATTAGAAGTGAATAGCCTATAAGAAAACTATGGCTCACATGGTTAGTAATATGACTATAGTTCTGACTATTGGGGGACAATATTGAAGTATTCCTGTATTCAAATTTTAAAGAAGTAACTATTACAAACAGTCAAGTCATAGAGCTGAATCACTATAACTTAAGTTATTGATTGTTTATAAAAGGTTTCTATCAATTTTTTTGCAGGTGACCAATATAGAGAAAAAATTGTATGGACAGACCTAAGAACAACTCTTGCACTGATACCCGGGATTCCAATCTTTCTATGGGCCTTTCATGAACAGTATCAAACCAATGTAATCTTTGCAAACCTGAGGAAAGACAAGAAGTCTGGTCAAGTGGTTACAGAGGACCACAAAGTTCCTCACGGACGACTCTTTGAGAGTATCTCCAGCCCCCACAGATACTGTGAGATTATACTCTATACTGTGCTTTTGTCTATCATTCCAACAAAGACATTCTTCTGTATATTCCTATGGGTTCTCTGCAATCAGGTTAGTATTATTTATTTTTATTTATTTATGTACCATATACTACCTCTTCCAAAGTCTAAGCATTTTTACTTATAGTTTATGGTAATAATCTCATTTGATGGTAACTAAGTGGAGATACAGTTTGTTGAGCTTACTTAGTAAATGCCTATTCAGTCTTCACGAAACTACATCATAAGCAGGTGGGAACGCTACGCCGAAGCAGGCAGCTTGCCTTCCATTCACCATTCACTTCCACTAGCATTCCAATTATTCGAATTAATAATGAGGCTAACTAAATAAACTAATAATGAGGCAAACTAAATTATTGTTTTGTTGCAGGTACAAACAGCAATTCAGGCTCATGAATGGTATAAGAAAACATTCAAAAACTACCCCACTGAGAGGTATGCCATCTTCAAAGGTATTCTGTAAACTTGAAAGAGTAAGAAAAATAAAAACAAAAATCTTTTTACAAAATTACAACTAACAATAAGTTTAATTTGTAGAGGCTATAAGAGATTGATTTTTTTAATTTTGGTTGATAAGTTTTAGTTAATTATACTCAATGTTATGATGCTAAATATTTTTAACTCAGTTATTGTTTTGGATAAATGCTAACGAATTATAATATAATTATGATAATTATTATGATGTTATGTTTAGTACAATGTTATGCATTTAATGTGCACTCATAAGCAATATTTTTTAGTAAATTTTTTATTAACATGATAATAAATTATGTAATGTTTTTTGGTACAAGATCTCGCATTTAACATGCATGCACTCAATATAAGCAATGTTATATACATATCATAGTACTTCATGATACTTTAAATTATAAAAAACATGCCTAAAGGAGACTATCTTTAAATTGATAACATTAATTATTTTTGTTTTATTGTATTATGTTGTGAAAAAACTGCGTAAGTACTTATATTTATTAAAATAAAATTAGACTGATATAGAATTTCTGTTGAAATTATTAATTTATTTATCAATAAAATTTATACAAAAACTATGTTTTCTATTGTGTGTGAAATAGTGGACTAGCAATTAATATAATAAGAACTTGCTTGCATCTACCACAGTACCATTTTCCTGTCAATGACGCCGATGTATGAGGTAAGAGTAAGTTTTTTCCATCCTATTAAAGAGTCCAAGTTAACATTAATCATTGTTGCAAACCATGGGCGTAGCCAGGTTTTAGTTTCGGGGGGGGTTCAAGTTTCGAGGGGGGGGGGGGGGGGGTTCAAGAAAATACAACGACTAAAAGTACATGACAATAACCCTAAAGAAAATTGAGACTTTATTTTTTCTCACGACGTATGTAGTGCCATCTATTATTAGTCTAGTCAAAAAGTTCAAAAACGTGTTTAATAGAAATAAAGCTCCCAAAAATATGTGCGATAGCTCATTCGATTCGGAATGACGTCTAGAAAAATGTTTTTTAAGGGTTTATTAGCACATAAAAATGTCAGTCCTTAATTAACATTTCGGGGGGGGGGTTTGAACCCCCGAAACCCCCCCCCCCCTGGCTACGCCCATGTTGCAAACACAGAACTGCTACTGTAGTTTTTGAATAACTACAGCTAATACATATTCTGAAGCTAATACTTCCTCGTCTTTCATTTGCATAGACCTTGATAAAATTGTATAAATTATTCATTCTCATTAAACAAGAGCCACTCTTTAAACCAAAATGAATATCATTCAAAACAGCTGATACATCAGATGTATTATATCAAGTATTAACTAAGAAGTAAATGTAATATTTTAAAATCAAACAAAAACAGTAAATAAATTACTTTTAATGAAGTCTATCAGCTCACACATATTCGAAAAATCCCACTAGCACTTCACAACAATATTGGAGCATATAAACAATTTTATAATAAGGCCCTAGACAGAAGAAGGCACACCTAACTGTCCATCGTCTGCCCAACCCCTTACTTCATTGTTGATTCCTTATTTGAATAGGAAACTGAAACAAAAAAGAAACAATTTTACTACCTGTCTTTATACCACAGAAGAAATAATAGTACTTATTTATACTAAGAAGAAATAATTCAATATTATTATACATAATAACAACTACAAACATCAAAATACAATATTAATAATTTATTCATGTGGGTATTTTATCTATACACTACACATCATATAATGATTCTGCCACCGTTTCGGAACGGTGCTTTACTGTTGTGGATATAACATTACTTTAGCAAGTAATGTCAATACCCCTCGCTTCGCAGGCAGGATTGCTACCAACTAGGCTACAGGGTCAATACTGACACTGACAGTACATTAAACAGTGCCTGAAGAAGAACTGGCAAGAAACTCCGTACAATTTATAACCTCACCTGTACGGATACCCTTGTGTCTTCACCCGAAACACAGAGAGCAGCAACGAGAAGAACACACACACCAGCACCAGCCCCACCACGGACTGGAACCGTCTCCGCTTGCCGTCGTGGTCGTGACGCGCGTCAGAATTCTTCACTCCACCTGCCGCTTCTATCATCAGTATCATACCTACTACTACTGCACCATCTGACGTTACGTTCAGGAAGAATTAAATTAATTTATAGGATTTTCTGATCCTTAACTAGGTCATTTAGACTCAAGCCTTATGAGTCGAAAGTACCAGAATGAATAATATCTCAACAACATACCTAGACATGCATTTCAACCTTGACGTCATACAATTAAGGTTTATTCTACAAACAATCATTTCAAAAGGATACTCAATATAGCCACAATATAGCTTTCCAGAACAAACTGGCCATGGGATCCGCCATTGATGTACACTGGACCATTCTTAGACCTGTGGAAGAACGGTGGGCCTCGTATCTGGTTCCACATCTGGCCGGAGACCATGGCAAAGCAGAAGAAGACTGCTCCGATGGCCCACATTTGTTTGTTCTGCAGAAACTCGAGGTTGTTGCGACGTAGGTAGAGCAGACCGGCCACTAGCACCACAACTGTTCCAATGGCTACTGCAGCACCGTAGTTTGGTGGACGGAATACTCTTACCTGGGGACAATTGTTTAAGTAAATTGAAAATGGTACATGATTATTGCTATTGTTAACGTTTTAAGAGCCTATGTAACTAGCAAAAATATCATATTTCAACATATCCAAAAAGTTTATAATTGCAATTTGTAATTGTAAGTTGTAATTGTAAAGTTTGTGTAATACGATCGGACTGACATGTAAATTAATTACAAAAGTCCGTTAAATGAATGAGATTAAAAAAAAACATCCACAAAGGGGTTCAATTTTGATAGTACTAGCATTAGGCTCCTGACTACTAGGTACCTAACTTGTCCTTGTAATACCTTATACATAACTTTGAAATATTTTTTCTTCAGAGTTGATATAATTTGCACAGTAACCTATTACATCTACTACATCTTTACAAGTACCTGAACTTCAGATCTGTCCTGGATCCATTTAGCAATAGCTTCAGCGTGGATACCGTGCCGTTCAAAGTCCATGGTGTCAGCCGGCTTAGGTTTACCCTTCGCTGGGAAATGCATGATCACTGGAGCTGTGTTTAGCCGCAACTGGAAAATGAAATCACGTCTAAAATAATTATACGACTTATTGTCTCTCATGCTTCAGAATGTAATCATTTTTTTATTATCATACTTTTGTTTAGAAGATAACAGTAGATTGTAAAACTAGGGAGCAAATAACAATTAAAGGTGACGTAGCTAGGGTAGCGTTGCTCATGAGGTGGACACTATTTTGTATTCTACTTCAAAGTGAAAGGATTTAAGTTAAGCTTTAGTCTACAAGATTGAGCAGGGTGGATTGTGTATTTGTTATGCATTAGGCAGTCCGGTCATTTGACCAAGCCATTTATAGTGATAATAAAATAATTAAAGTGAGGACTACTAACTCAAGAGTCACTAACGGTTACATAAATCGCTCCTCAGTACAGAATTTGTGTGGAGGCTCTGTACCAAGGGGCAATTTAAGTAACCGCTAGTGACTCTGAGTTGGGGTGTATTTTTGAGCTTTCGAAAGGTACATACCATTTGGAATATATCAGATCCGTCATCAAAATCTACCATACCGAAGAATAACTTGTCAGTATTTGTCCGGAGGTACCTAAATGAATTTGCTACTAGTAGATATTCTTCGTATACGTGCTGGCAAATTGCACAGCGGCGAGATGGAGCCATGGCGGTAAACATGACGATAAACGAGTAGTCCCTCGGTGGAGACTTCACGAAGTCTTTAAACTTGCTTAAATTTAACTGTATAATAGACCGCTTTGAAGCAATATCCACCAACTCTTCCACTTTATCCTCGATCTGAAACAAAAACGGTTTTATTTATTTAAAATAGGAATGTTAGCTGAGCCGGGATTACTTCAATTCACTTTCTCATTACTTACGCCTCTAAAGCGGCTTTGAGCGTCAACATTGTAATAAGTTAGAAGAACTGTAAGGAATAACAGGGAAACGCTCTTCATGTTGTACTCTTGATTCCTCTTGGTAATGGTTAAACTGTTAATTTCATTAATGTAAAGAAAATACTGCACCATTCACCAATATCTTCGTGCCACATCTCAATGACAGTTCCCTTTTGTTGTGTTGTCATTTGTCAATCACATTTGACAAGTCATTTTACTGTCAAAAATAAACGTCAAAGTTCAACACACGTGTCCAAATCGCAAACGAGCACAGGTAATATAATTTTACTCTATGGTTAATATTTAACCAAGGAACTTACACATAATTTTAGTTCCGTTAGTATTTTACACTTATTTTAATCTATTACAAGAAGTTTTGGTTTATTCGCCTGAAGACGGATCGGTCATATGATAATGGATGACCAATTTCGATCAATAATTTTATTGTTCATTCAAAATCACATGATCGATTCGTCTTCAGGAAAAATAATAAAGTTCCACGGAGAAAATAATTCAAATTCAGGACCCGTGTTCGTATGGCGCAATGGTTACCAATTACCTTAGACATAATACTACTAGACTAGACAAGCGGGCCTTCTTTGCGTCACGCTATTAGAAAGAGACCAAGGAGACTCGCGTAACTCGTAAGTAAGACAAGGATAGGTTTACCTCCTGCCTTTCTTCGCAGCGTGACGGTTTCACTTACATATATGCTCAGATACCTTGGTAAGACAAGGATAGGTTTACCTCCTGCGGCCTGCCTTACTTCGCAGCGTGACGGTTTCACTTACTTATGCTCAGATACCTTGCCTAGTCTAGTAGTATTATGGCTATGCCAATTACCATGCCGAATAGCCGTGCCAAGTGTCCTGGGTTCGATTCCCACACCCAAAACTATTACCTACTTATCAAGTCAACCTCAGCATAACTGTTCTAAATCTTGGGGGTGTTCTTGTCTTTGTGTGATGTCAATAGCACCCACAATATGAGGGAATCTTATTGTTAGTGGGCTATCGAGTGTAGCTTTATTTATTAAGTTCCATAATCCCTACCACCAGCGGGTCGGATTTATTGTCTCTTACGACACCATCTGACATGGTATTGTGTATCATCATGCAAATTATCCTGGCAGTAAGAGGTTTGGTTCCAGCAGTATTGGGTTTGTTGCCAGTGTTACTACCTATCAATTCGTTATCTACGAGAGGAGCTTATTTTTAGTCAAAAACAGACTCTAAAAATGTTAATTTGGTCTGGTGGATTCTTGGTCTTTCTTTAATTTAAGATACTATGTTGCTCAAAATAAATTGATCCTTGTAAATGACCCTTTCGATTGGTACAGGATGTTTTTTTTTCACAGGTTCGATTCCGGAAGCAGATGATTTACCAAAATCTTTGAATGCAGTTTTACTAATACGGAGTACTATGTACCCTTTTGAATCTATTCAGAATAGTTTATAAACATGATTCAAATCAAATGGTAAACGCCAGCCAATGTTTTCTAATCAATGTTGTTTGAAAATAATATTTTAATAATAAATGCACTAATTCGTCAGCCCATCGTCCGTCGAATTATATACATAATATTATGTAGTGTAATAAAATGTAAAGTAAAATTTTGGTATTATGTCTTACTTTATCGTGACTATTTATTAAGTAAAAAATAACTAAATAAATCTGGATATAACTGAAACACTCGATCATAATTTACAGTACTTTTCAAAATATTTTATTAACACAATTCATTCAATAACACCAAAGATTATAACATTCTCTAACATGGAACCTAAAATAAAATACAATTTATCTATTTGTATTTACTTACCAATTTATAATCATTCAAACATCATTTCGACTATGAGGTATACATAATAAAAATACTTTGAAATATATTTCACATAGTAAGTCGTCAGAAATGTAGTATATTATATTTAATTATTATTCATAGTTAATTTGATATAATATGACAAGTGCAGTATGTCATGAAGCTTCTGCCTTGCTAATACTATAAGTATATTTAAATATTTAAGTAATATTGATTGCTCATATGGAGACATAAAAAGGAAAATAAAACACACAAGACAAGTAGAAACAAAATAATATGGAATGTACAAATCATGTTTATTAACTGATCCCTGGCAATACATTGTTTGTGACTCGCTTTGGAATAACGTTGTCAGTGGTCACTTGCGACCGAGACCGCGCAATAGAGGCAGCACACAAGTAGATAGAATAAGTACACCCACTATAAACACTGCAAGCTGCAATAACATGTACACTTCAAGCCAGGTTCCACCTCACTCTCAACTCAAGAGACCGGTACACAGTACCCAGGGGGTTCGACTGTTCATAAATTATTTAAGACAACTTGTTTGGACTTAAATTTCTACTCTCTAACTGTACATTAGTTTCGCCTTAACGCTAAAATAATCTAAATTGATATCGTCAGATGTTAACTTCGATCGCGAGGGGTGTTGGACGCGCAAACAATTGATATGTTGGTGAATATCTCCGTCACCGAAAATCAAATAAAAAAATCAGCCAGCGTTTCAATAAATTAGAAATAAAAATAATATAACTCGTCATCGCGCGGTAGCGTCACTCGGAACATGATTGGGATTCGAACTTGGTTATTTATAAAATCGAAGATAAAAAATTATTTATACAGGTCGCGTCTCGGGGCTCGGCGCCACCGCAGCATCTAGGTAGCGTCGGGCCGGAGATGGCGAATTATCTAACGAGTTGGGATACGATACAACTAGACACTACACCATAGAGTATACGGCGAAGTGTCTGGAAGTGCCTCGGGGCGCTATGCGGACCGCTACCGGCGAAGACGTCCCCTGTGCGCGATATCGACATGAGCAGATATAGATTCGTGGCATAGAGCTCCGGGGCACGGGCGACGGGAGTGTGCGGGCAGATTTATTGTTTCGTGTAAAGGTAGATGGCGACGATCAGCCCGTATAGACCCAATACTTCGGCGAAAATGAGGATAAGGATCATTCCGACGAATAACCTCGGCTGCTGAGCGGTACCGCGCACGCCAGCATCACCCACGATGCCTATGGCGAACCCGGCCGCCAGACCCGAGAAACCTACGGCGAGACCTGCTCCCAGGTGGATGAACCCTCTGGAAATAACAAAAATACATTTTTTATTCATACAGATAAAACAGCAAGAAAGACACAGTAATAAAATAGCATGAGGAGCTGGCTAAGAAAACGGTGCATTTGCATATTTTTTTATGAATATTTATAAAATCTTGTTCTTGTCGTCTGTTTATCTATTACATACAAGTATAAAGGTCTAAACGCCAAAACGCTCGAAATCGGGTTTAAAAACGGCGCCCAAATTAAATCCAATGTGTGGTCTTCTAACACATATTTAGTTTTCAGCTTCTATTGAAAAATTAAACGTTTAAAATGTTTAAAAAGTTTTGACTTCGGAAAGCCAATAACAATACGGGACTCTCTATTTTTTGGTCGGCAACACATGCTTGATCGCCAGTGGGCACTGATATCTATTGGGTGACGGTACCCACGTACCCTTTGCCCGTTTTTCGGCTGTTTAATAATTTGCTCATTAAAAGTACTCGAACTAATCAAGAGAAAAGCACTACTGCGTCAACTTCAGACAATAATTGCGTTGACCAGATTTAAATAAAGCAATAACAATAACAAAGTTTCCTAAATCTAATATTCAATTAGGTTCATGCGAAACACGGCCTTGAATTGTCGTTTTTGTGACATTCTGTAATCCAAACTGTCTCCAAGTCGACCATTTTGAGCAATTTATCTGATACAGATTATTATTATCATGATGGATGTTGAAATGTCAAGTGGTTTTCTAAGAAAAGTCCTATGTTAATACAATATTAAACGAAGAACAAGCGCAATTTTTAAATTACATAATTGTTGTTGTTGTGCAATAAGGTGGTATGTAGTGGCGCGTTATGTCTGCATGATTATGCAGAAAGAATAATTTTTTGGCCAGCAACGCATCGGAAATGTCTTTGGTGTTATTGATGTCCATGGACGCCGTTGACCAATTAATTATCAAGGTTGCGTGTGTTCAATTGTTGGCTATGGCTTAATACATTAAGAACCAGTAGATTCTCCCATACATACATTTGACAGAGCGAGATCACCAGTTACAAAATCTACGTGAAAGGGGCCGTTAAAGTATTACGTAAGCACTATAAGGGGGTGGGGGGTGTGGTCTTTGTTTTGCTTATTTTGGATGACATGGGGGATAGGGGAGTCTAGATGATGATTACGTCATCGGTAGTTATTATAACATTATAATAATTATAATATAAAAAAATACATTTATAATTGAAAAATGTTTACGTTACCATAGGAGGAGGGGCTAAGAGCTATGCTTACTTTTGCTGACAAGGAGGATTGGGGGGGGTAAATAATTTTAATAAATCTGCTTACGTAATATTTGAACGGCCCCAAAGGCAGAGACGAAAACATTATTTTTTGTTCCCGTCACCGTGGCCAATTGCGTTATACCTATACGTTGTTTGTCACAAGTGCAAAAAATGTATTGAGTTGTGACAAACAATAAAGGGTAAGTTGGCTATCTGGAGATATAAAGTTTCAGTTAGATTTTTAAGCAGAAAAGAATCGTAATAAGTTTAAGTATATAAGGTGAGTAGCAGTATTCTGGACTGCTTGTTAAATATATTTTACATTTCTTTTAAAATAACCTCAAAGAAACGTAAATTCTCTGTCTCATGTGCGGCCACGCCGTGGCTGAATCTATAGGTATTACATCTATCATCTATGACATTACTAAACCCTTAAACGGGCCCAAAGACGAACTGTATCCGCCGTTAGACATTAGTCATTAGTCACAAATAAACTTTTCCTCTCATTCAACAATATCACAGTAATACTGCACGATTTAACCGCTCATGCTTCCTTTGACCTTGTCTTGTGTAACCAAGTGTACAATAATTTGTGCGATCAAGGTTCAGTAGCAGGAAATTGACGGAGTCAAAAAAATTGTTCATCGTTTTGAAGTTACTCTACAACTGTTTTGATTAGCCTATACCACAGTATATATGTAATAATATTTTTACTGTGCCTATACTTTTGAATAAAAGCCCTTGTTCGACGGCTCGTGCCCATAACTTTTGGCTGTCTTCAGCATCCCTGGTCAGTAATCAGATGGGTGACCCTTTAGATCGGCTTGTATTTTTAGATAGCTAACATATCAGAGGTCTTTGAGGTGCATAAAAATTTCCACTTAATTAGTCCACTGGTTTAAACCATCCACTGCCTATTTTAGAGCAGTACGCTGAAGGAGGTTCATAACAATCTTTTCAATTAAAAGCATATAATAATCTTAGTAAAATTTCCTAAAATCATCAAATACCTATTCTGTTTGAATAATGTTATCTGAGTTTATTTATGCACTTGTGTAATATGTTTTATACTATTTTAGCAAATACATAAACGTAAACATTCTATAAGGCTCCTGTATTTTTTACATTTTACATTGCCATTCTGATTTTTTGACAGGCCGAAAGCCAGGACTACGCTAAGCTAAGATATACGTCCGCACCGCAATAGAAAAATAAAGCAATTTTGACATTAGTCAATACCATTAAAAAACCAAATAACATAAATGTCAACAAACCTGAAGAGTGGGTAAGTGGCGGGTGACTCGAGGGAGCCAGCAATAAGTACGGCCACGACCAGCCCGTAGATAGCGATAATACCCGCCATGACGACGGGGATGATGGACTTCATGATCAGCTCCGGCCGCATCACCGACATGGCGGCGATACCGGTGCCTGACTTGGCCGTTCCATAGGCGGCTCCCAGCGCTGGAATTCAATTGTTTTTGACATTAATTTATTGAACAGTGAATCTTTCAAGCATTTTGAAGTGAAAACTTCTTTAGTATGGGGGTGACTTGAAATTTTATGAAACGAAACTGTCCAGTGGAGACTAGAAATGAGTGGATACTGACTTGAGTTGAGTTGAGTTGAGTGGAGTGGATTAGTAAAACCTACAATTATCATCTTCCCGAAATTTTACATTCGTCTCATTATCTTGAAAACAAAATTTTTGAAGGTTTCACTTCAAACATGTGTGAATTGCACACATTTTAATTTGTTTTTTATATTACTTATTGTGATAATTAGAGGTGGTCTGGTGATGTAATTTGGACAGAAAGGATTTGGATTTTACTTAAAGTTTTGCAAGTGATAAATTTTGTGTCAAGTTTTACAGTAGCATTCTTTTTGACTGGTGATAATAATGTACCTAATGCTTTTGGTGTTACAGAGGTTCCATAAACTCTAATGGTCATTATTGGGTGGCACATCTGATTGTATGCTTCTTATAAATTGATAATCTAAATTTTACTAACAAAAAATAACAGACTTCAAAGTTACTCAAAAACTACTTGTCAGATCTCGTTTAAATTTATGTGGGATTACATGACAACCACCTGCTTTCGATTAAAAAAAGAATCATCAAAATCGGTTCGCCCAGTCCAAAGTTCTGAGGTGACAAAAAAAAAAAATTACAGTCGAATTGAGAACCTCCTCCTTTTTTTGAAGTCGGTTAAAAACAATTAAATACCATGCTTAAATTAAATAGTATTAAGCAAATTACTAAACAATTATACATAAGTGCTAATTAATGTAATCAAGTATCATGTAAGCATTCAATTTTAATTCAATAAATGTAGATACATTTATTAAATCAACTACTCTGTAATTAGTAGGTATTCCCATTAGCGGAATAGTGACTCAAATGTTCACTGCAAATTGCTTTGCTAAGTTGTCAGAATGAAATGTAAGGTATAGTTATGACGTAATGATTGGCATTTTTACTATTAACATAATAATTACTTTTTACGCCACATTTTTTAATAATAAAGATTTATGATTATATTCATTACTCTTACTCTTATATCACATTATTCCATTTTTAACAGACTTCAAAAAAAGGAGAAGGTTCTCAATTCAACTGTATTTTTGTTTTAACGTTTGTTACTTTCGACTGGGCGAACCGATTTTGATGATTCTTTTTTTAATCGAAAGCTGGTGCCTGTCATGTGGTCCCACATAAATGTTATTGAGATCTGACAATGGCATCGATGAGAAAACCATATCAGTCTTTTTGTATTAAGTATGTGCGCAACAAATGGACGAATAACTCAATATCACGCCACCCGATTTCGATGATTCTTTTTTTAATCGAAAATAGGTGCTTGTCATGTGGTCCCACATAAATTTGAATGAGATCTGACAAGTAGTTTTTGAGTAACTTTGAAGTCGGTTATTTTTTGTCAGTAAAATTTAGATTATGACACATGTTGTAGGCTCTGTAATATAATTTTTCATGTAAATGTATTGCCAAAGTATTAGTACAGTTGAAAAACAAAGATGCCCGGCGTCTATGAAATTATCAATATGTAATCAATTTTATGAATAAACTATGACCTCATTTTAAGTCATAAACCTTTGTGATTCTTCTCAACTTATACACCGTGTTTCAAAATACCCCGTAAAAAATATAATTAATTATCAAAGCCAAAAATTTTGTCAACCCTAGTAAGCTGTCATGTCGGGGACCCAGATTATTTAACAGAAAGGTCTACGTACATATTTTAACTAATAATTATTATTATAATAGTTGTTCTATTTTTCATTCATAAATGTTTGCTACCTCAATACAAGGATGTCATTATACTCAAGTACTGGCTTCAAAAAATGTCCTCCGATGGAGCTCCGGCACATTTTGCTCGCAACGTACGAGAACATCTTAACGGTTGCTTTCCGTGAGGATGGATCGGCCGCGGCGGACCGGTGCTATGGCCTGCTCGTTCTCCAGACCTCACACCCTTGGACTTCTTTTTGTGGGGTTATGTGAAGGACAGAGTGTATTTCGACGATTGCCCAACGGTTGCCGAGATGTTACAGCGTGTTAGATCGGTTTTCGCATCAATAACACCGACGATGGTGCGAAATGCCACACAAGCCATATCACGACGAGCGAGGTTGTGTATTGAGCAAGGCGGAGCTCACTTTGAGCCGTTTTTTGTAAAGTTGACGTTTTTTTATGAAAAAGTAGGTGTTCGTTTTGGTTGTTTCGTTAGGTTAGGTCTTTTAAAATTTTTGTCGTTCCGCGAATTAGGTAGAAATGTAGGTACATTCTGCGTAGTTTACTCTTTGATTTTACTGAAATAGGGTTTGCACATCAGTGAAAATAATAATATTTTTTTATTTTTTTGGGGTATGTTATACAGCGTTACTACGGTTCTTAAATATTGTGAATGGACTCGTTATAAGGCTCCATTTAACCTCCTTTCAGCTTTACGGGTACTTTTGAAACACCCTGTATAAAGTAAGTCATTATTGCATTCCTATTTTTTTTTTATATTAAACTTTAAAGCTAGTCATGTGCCTATTTCAGCTGACCATATTGTGATATCATCAAAATTATGTCACAATCCCATGATAAGAACCCTGGTGGTATGTCAATCATCCTGATAATATTAGCACTCAGTCATCACCATTTGATGATGATGATTATGACGATATGTAATGATGGTTAAATGCCTAGTTAAATAACATAATACAACATTGAAAATTGAAAGCAAATATTTGAACTTGATTGCAGTGTTAAAGATTGTTCTAATCTGTATCATGTGAGTTTGTGTAGCTTTCCAGTGTCTGCTTTATTAGAACTGATTACTTATTGAATATAACCTTTTTTGTAGAAGCCATTAGTTATGGATTAATAGGACGATAAAGCTATAAATGTAGCTTAGAATGTTTTGGTAACAAATTACTTCATAATAATTAGTAACTTCCAATCACAATGTAGCAGTATGGAAGATGGATATATTTTTAACTTTATATTATTGACTCATCCATCCTTTAATTCAGATTATTACTGGAAGGCTCCATAGACCAGCTGACTTAATCACATGATTCAAGTTAACTGTCATGTGATGTTGAGGGATCCCCCACACTACAATATCATGTAAATTTAGGCATTACACTGTATATATTACAGTCAGATTTGTAAATCAGACAATTAAAATGTAACTTTCCATTGTCCGCAACTGCAAACGAAATGAATCATTCGGTATCGACCGAAAAAAACAATTTTCAATCTTCTCACACGGCGATAGGATGCACTTTACCGGAGACATGTGTTGTTAACAGGGGCGGGTATGGCGACCCTGATATTGTCACAAGATGTGTCATTGAGTTTTCAATTACGTGTTACCCATGCAAAAAAAAGTAAGGCACTATCGGTCAGTCACATGACTTTATTCAGGCTGTTTCATACAACGCCCCTTTCTTGAACGAAAGACTGGACATTCACAAAACATCCGAAAGACTGAACATTCACAAAACATCAATACTTGCCCGATCGAGCAGATCATACATACTTAAACGTAATAAAGACATACTCCAAGGCGCGGCTACTACTATATTTAGGATGCTTAAAATAACAGCCAGACTCGTAATTTTATGATTTATCAATCAACATCTAAGGAAAATATGATCATACAATCTGAAATCTTGCCATTCTCCGAATCTTAACGAATTTTGGGGATCGATAACTGAATAGGAACAGCCATTTCAATCACTATACAGATAGAATACGTACCGCTAAAGATGATAGCAGACGCCGCCCCCATAACTCCAAAGAAGGGTCCATAGATGGGATTCGTTTCAGCGGTCGACATTTTGAAATGTAATGTGGGAGTATTTACAGGTCCCAAAAACTGTGATGACTATCTGCACACACTCACTCCACGGAACTATTTTAGAACAGACAAATATGGCTCAAGCTTTGCGAACTGAATAGAATGGGTCATATGACGCTTGGTGTTCAAGGCAGTACTCGATATGCCCTAACTTCTGATTGGCGATTCTACGTCATTTCCGAAATGCGCGACCAATCTTGAGCTAAAGATTTCGCAGCGGTCTGACGTCGATCATTGATGTGGATCGCTGGCCAGCAAGTTTTATTTGCGCATGTGCTAATTAAACGTTTTATTCTTTTTATATTAATAAAATAAAGAATTTTACATAATTATACACAATTAAATAAATTTTCTGTATTTAATTAACTTATTTGTTATATTTTGATACAGAAAATTATACTTTTGATCACATATTATAAGTTCTAAGTAATAAAATTTAATATTGACTACCGTTTGAAGTTGCCAGTGGTTTAATAGGAGCTGTATAGCGCGAAATTTAAAATCTTTTTTTAAAATAACAGGCTCGGGAGTCGGGAATTTATTTATACAGTTGAGCACTAATGATATTAGGTATAATGTATTCATATCATAATGTATTTTTTAAATATTATTGTGGGCACCGACATCACTATATTTTTGTGTTCGTTTAATTTAATCATTATTCAAGCAGAAAGGATTCCGAATAAACTTTGGATTTTAAGTTACTTACGATCTTGAATCTTGATCTAATAAAGTACCCTAAGTTTTTCAGTATAAAACAGATAAAAACTATGTCAGTTTTCGTATAGATCCCTTTTTGACGTGATAACGTCTATTAAAACGATGAGCGCCGGGCGCACCCATGAAAAAATGTCGCGTTCCACGGGCGAGAGAGCGGCAAAAGCGAGAGAGAGGCACTATCGGCTACGATCGGCGTATCGTAGCCGATGCCGTAGGCGATCGTAGTTGAGTGGGGCGGAGTGGGACGGGGCGGAGCGGAGCGGGGCGGGGCGGGGCGGAGCGGAGCTTTGTCATGACGTTGTCACGTTAAACTACCGTCCGTAAACCGACTTTACAGACAACCATTTTTTAAAATAAAATATAGCCCATGTTATTCAGAAACAATAGAGACTCCTATTGGTGAAAGAATTTTTGAAATCGGTCCACATTGAACTACTATTACTAGCGTATAGAATAGACACCGCAAACATCGGGTTCGGGGGTGTGCATTGCAGCCGGCTGCATTTCATTCTGTCACTCGGCTGCGCTCATGGCGGCCGCATGTCAAAATTGTTTACGAAAAAACTGAAAAAATGCCGTCGTGCGTAATAAGAACATGTCAAAATTGTACGACAAAAAAACATAAAAGATAATGATATCACTTAACATTGGTAAGAAAACAAAATGTTAACTTAAATCAACTAAAACGAATTTAATTAAATTACGTATATTGTGCAAGGTTCCCGCCATTTTTGAATGAAAAAATCATAAGGAGCGTTTAAACTTGGCAAGCCACTAGCGTGTTAATGGACTAAATAAGCTTGCCGACGCGACGCTTGTGACCAATTTAAGGTGTTGGATTTTTGACACGAATCAATGGTAATTACGTTTGAAAATCGTTCAAACGCTTTTGCACATTAAATAAAGTTGGATTAAGAGCTTGTAAAGATTTGGAGTTTGTGACTGCTTGTCTTGGTTCGGCAAGTATCTTAAACAAAGTTACTCTATGGGAAGTGTCTAAACGAGCCTTCTAGTTTGAAAAGAGAACGAAGGACAAGCCGGCGGTGGAACACACATTTTGTTTGAGATGTCTACTCTATGTAATACCTCAATGGGTATAGAAAATAAAAACGTTTATTAATTCCTGTTCTCCTACTCAGGCTGAAAAAAAATATCGTGTTTAGAGGAAAAGTACCCTGAATATTGATGAGGGTTTTTACTGAAAGGTTAAAGTAAATATACCTTTAACTTCAAAAATGAAGCTGAAAATAAAACTGCATTCAAAGGTTTTTGAAAAATCCCCTGCTTGAGGCGGGTATGACTTTTACTCGATAAATTCAGACGTAAAAAATTGGATACATTTTATCCCAGTTTTACGTTCCCGTGGAATGATTTGGATGTTTTTTTCAAACCACAATTCCGCGAGCGAAGCCGCGGGCGAAACTACGTTATATTTTGTACTTGGCTGAGCGAGTAGCGCCAACGCCTTTCAGAAAAAATAGAAGGTGTCTGTGGAAAAATGACAACAATAAAATGTCAATGTCAACCGATGTTAAATGTCAGAAAACCCAACCAATCAGGTTGTTTGTTTTGCACAAACAGGTGTTTTGGCGACGTGCTTTTGGCATTTAATTTTTAGGTTATAAATTTTGTGGTTATGCCAAATTAAAGCTTGAAATATTTTGTTTGTTAGTAAATAAATAATGGTACTTTACAGTTAATTGATCAAATAATATTTTAAGATGAAGTACAATTACAAGGTGAGTAAGAATTCTTTGTGTGAGAAATGTGATTTATGTTACTTATTTTGAATTTCTGATCATAGTTAACAGTGCTGAACGAATTATAAACTTACACTTCTATCATATATTTGCCAGTGTCCAGTGATATTGATAAATTAAATATACTTTGTCGGAATTGAGCAGTACAACTTTACTTACGTAGTGATTTGATAATATTTGGGTAATTAGTGAGAGTAGTGGCCTGGGATCAGGATTCCTTGTCCGAAGGGAATGCATCATTGATCCTATTAATGTATCCATGTCCTAAGTTGGTAACTATTTACTATGGCTTGTCTTCGCATATAAATCCTTTCCCACTAACAATATTATTGCTGTTTGTTTGAATGTAATAAATAAATAAATAAATAAATAAATAAATATTGTATAATGTAATACCTATATAACGCAAATAATACTCAGCAGATTTTCATGAAATTTAGCATACATGTATATCATCTGGATAACATGGATAATGGATAAATATATATAGGGTACATCCCGGAAGATGTGGGCAAAGGCACAGCTGGAGCTCTAGTATTTAATAATGACTCCCTGTAGCCTAGTTGGTAGCGATCCTGCCTGCGAAGCGAATTATATCAACTTATTTCAGTTCCCGGGTTCGATTCCCAGCCGGGGCCGATATTTATGTGACAGATAAATATTTGTACTCGAGTCATGGGTGTTATAGTGATGTGTTGTATGTGTCGTCCATGCCACCCCGCATACACACACACACACATATATACACAGGTAAAAACCTACTGCGGGGGTATGAGTGTGAAAGCGTGTTTTTTATTATTTTAATGTTTTATATCAACTTATTTCAGTTTCAAAACCTGCTGGGCACAGTGTACAGGAAGGGAGACATCCTGTTCACAAATGATGGGAACTGTGTCATCAGTCCCGTGGGCAACAAGATCACTGTTTACAATCTAAAACAGTAAGTGAATTAAAATTGTATAGTGAATCTGTAGCCCGTAGGTTACTTTTTTGATTTTGACGTTATCAATTTATCCCGGCACACCACATTGATGGTAAATCAAACCTTAACAATTTTATTACTAATATGTACTAATCAATGCTGCAACAAAATTCACAATTAACAATAGCAACACTGCAACAACAAATAAAGTTAAAGTTCTATATACATGTAGGGGTGGTGATAAGAATTTTTTCTGTCACAAAAAAGCGTTACGGCCGCGTGGAGGGGGTAGCGATATATCTCATGGAAATATTTAATATAAATATTAAATATAAATATGTTGTTATTCGTTTTAAATATTTATTTTTAAATATTTATGCTGTGGAATGAGCTTCCTTCTGAGGTATTCCCGGAGCGCTATGGCATGGGGTTCTTCAAAAAAGGTGTAAAAAGAGTTCTCTTTCAGGGCCAACGATGCATTGGCGATTCCACTGGTATTGCTCATGTCCATAGGCGACGGTGACCACTTACCATCAGGTGGCCCGTCTGCTTTTTCGTCAGCCCCTCAGGCTATAAAAAAAATAATAAATTTTGAATTTTTTTAAATATTTTTTTTGGAATGTTTTTTCTTGAAATATTTTTTAAACAAAATTTTATTGAATTCCACTTGTCCGTTAAAGTTTCACTTCTACTATGTGTCCCAGCACACATTTCGTTTTATTTTCAAGACTTACTATTGATTAATTTTGAGCTGTAATTTTATTTTCAGAAATAAAAGTAACACACTTCCTGTAGAGAGCCGTTACAACTATACAGCTTTAGATGTATCACCAAATGGAGCTATGCTTTTGGCTATTGATGAGAGTAAGTACAAGATTAATTACTTTTGTGATAGTTTACTACATATAACTCCTTGCTTCTAAACTTATGACTTAGTTCTCAAACCCAAAAAATGTTTCAAAGCATTAAGCAACACATCAGTGATAACTGTATCAAAATTGGTTTAGTTGCTTCTGAAAGTAGTGAGATCAACAACACAGATTTAATTTATTTTTATTGATCCAATTACTCCAAGGGCATTACTTAGTACTTATTTTCTTATTCAGAGTTTGATAGCATAGTAGTTGAATAGCATTGTTCAATGAAAGGGCTTCAGTGCAATTAAATGGCTTATTTAACCAGTCTGCTACCACACAATGCAATCAACTTATGTCATTTAAGACTAAGTAGGTACAATGTATCCTCATTTAATAATCCCTCATCAATGAAGGAAAAACTACATTGAGAAACTATGTTGTTAATTCCAAGTCACGGTCAACTGCTTAATGTTTTTTATGTAATTTACTTGTAGAGGGCGAAGCTCAAATGATCAGCCTGCTAACATGCACAGTGATACATAAATACAAGTTCAAACAGCAAGTGAATGCGGTCAAGTTCAGTCCGGATGGAAAGTATTTTGCAGCATGCTGTGATGATACAGGTATGTCATTGGAATTTAAATTTTTACTGGTTTTTCAATCAAGTGAGATACAAACAAATCTGGAATATATAGATAGGTAATGTTGGTATGTATTCTTGTATGAAACTCGCATTATTTTTGGCCTTCCAACACTGCAACCATGATTTGCTGATGTCCATGGGCGACAATACCCACTTGCCACCAGGTGGATCGTAAGCTCATTTGTCGGCTATTTCCATAATAATCTGAATTTTACCAAGAAAAAATGACCGACTTCAAAATATGTAACTCAAAAACTACCTATTCGTAAGATTTAGCTCAAGATGAACCAGCTTTCAATTAAAAAAAAAAACATCAAAATCGGTTTACCCAGTCGAAAGTTCTAAGGTAACAAACATAAAAAAAAACAGTCGAATTGAATACCTCCTACTTTTTTGATGTCGGTTTTTATGGGCAATGTTGACTATTTACTACCAAGAACAGAGGGTACAATTTGCCAATTTAGTATTTTACGTAATACATGAATATTCATGATTTCAAAGTTCGTAGCGACTTCCGCTGGCGTACACATTATAATATTAAATCTTCTCTATACTTTCAGTATTCATAATGACGGCTCCAAGCAACTACACTGGCGAATATCGGTCGTTCATCATGAAACGAGTGTTCAAGAAAGCCCACGATGAAGTCACCTGTATAGACTGGTCGTCTTGTGGGAAACTTCTCGCTGTGGGCTCAAAAGATACGACCACTAAAATATACACCCCGGAGTATTTGGACAATTTAAACATGTATTCTTTAAGTGGGCATACAGATAAAGTTGTAGGGGTGTTCTTTGAAAAGAAGAGCTTGGATTTAATAACAGTCAGTAGGAACGGGCAGGTTTGCTTGTGGGAAGCTAGTATTGACGCTGACGATTTGGTAACTTCAAGTGTTCAAATATCTCACGCTAAGAGACGGAAGATTAAGCGAGAGAGTGCTCTGGTACCTGATGAAGTGGATGAGAAGAACATTATTGAGAAGGATAAGGAATATGTGAGTTTTGTTATTTATTGTGGGCTGTATGCAGGGGTGTAGCTACCGCCGTATCAGCCGTATCAATTATACGGGGCCCCCAGCGTATAGGGGCCTCTACTAACACATCCAAAAAAGCTCGCCAGCGGCCTACGACCACTATAGTTGGCACTTTTTTTATATTTGACAGCTAACGTCAAGGGCGCCCTATAACAAGTATTGACATAGAGCCTCTTTAGGGCTGGCTACGCCACTGGCTGTATGTTTCGTTCAAAGGATTAAACCGTCAGTCTTGGTTGTCACTGATTTTAAGCCGTGAAGAACATAATGAGAAAACTCGATTCTTTATTGGCCGGCCAAACACTGGTTGTGCGTTTTTGGTGTTAATGTTCAGTGACCACTTACCATCAAATGACTAGTTACTACAATGCTAAAGGTAGCTCCGATACATAAAGCAAAGCAAAGCAACAACCCATAATTGTCCCACTGCTGGGCTCGGAGTCTCCTCTCACAATGTGAGGGGTATTAGGCCATAGTCTACCACGCAGGCCAAGTGCGGATTGGTAGAATTCACACACCTTCGAGAACTTTATGGAGAACTCTCCGGTGTGCAGGTTTCCTCACGATGTTTTCCTTCACCGAAGCAAGTGATAATTAACTTGTAATACGCACATAATATTTGAAAAATTAGAGGTGCGCGCCAGGGTTTGAACTCGGGCCCCTTCGTTCGGGAGACCAACGTTCTACCGCTAGGCTATCACTGCTCCGATACATGCTAGCCAATAAAGAGTCACTATTCCTTAACCATTTCCACTTCTACTTATGCCATAAACTCCTGTCTCTCTTCTCAGGAAAGCGAAGAGGAGAGTCCTATGGACCAGGCCGAGGTCCCGGACAACAAGAAGCTCCAATACAAGAAGCTGGGCCGGCACTACATCGGCGACGCCATCAGAAACGCCAGCCATAAAGTGAAGCTCACCGCTGCACAGTATCATAAAGACACTAAGATGTTGGTTACTGGTGAGTAGTGATAATTTATTGGCAGCTCAGTGTCTACTACAACGTACCATACCATGAATGTGTTGGGAACATCTCGGACCGAAAAGTGTTCTTTGTATTGAATGTCACCTACTCATATAAATCGACATATCCCGATGACAAATGAAAGTAGATAGTAGTAGTAGATAGTTTGATACTTTTTTGTTTAGTGACAGTAAATGTCACACACATCACACAGTCTAGTGTTACCTAGTTATAGGTGTACCAGCATCTCATGGCATTTTTGACAAGCAGAAAAATGGGTTTTTGATATGGCAATGAAAATTTTTAAAACTAACTGTTGTCAAGCGCGGCTTGTCAAGTCAAAGAAAGAGTTGTATGGAATTTTTTTCTTTTTCTAAAATGATGATTATTTTCGATTTACTGTCGAAAAGACCTTTACGATCACAAGCCACAAATATTATTTTCAATGTTTATTGAAAAACATGTGAGGAAAAAGTTGTATTTAAGCGACAATCTGCATTATTAATATCATCCATCTTGTAGGATTAACTCGTTTTGATACTTAGTTTTCGTGATTATATTTTCTTAATAAATAATCTACATATTATGATTTCCTTGTATGTAAGTAAGATTAGCAAATGATATTAAATTAATTGAAATAAATAAAACATGATACAAGTTCACGTAACTGAAACGGTGGAGGAGTAATTTATTATTAAACTAACTTGACCGTTCTTCCAAACCTAATAAAACATGAGAGAAGCGAACTTGACTTTTTCGGTCTGTTCTGTACTATGGTCCCTTTATTTCGTCTATGTCCTTCACTTTTTTGACGTTTGACAATGACATTACGGTGGCGCCTCTTTCAACCTGGCAGAATCTTGCTGGTTATTGCAAGACAATTTGTGATCATTGGCGTCTTGATTTTCGGTCTGAACGAACACGAGCTCAAGGAAGCTCCCAAGTAGTGCATTCTGTTATTTAATAAGCTGAATGCTTCGTTATAACAGTGAAGACAAGTCGATTTATTGTAAGTAACATAATACGGGTACAGCCCACGGGTGAGTTGCATTAGCTCATTTCATTTCGAAGTAATTCTAGTTTTAACATTCATTAATGTTTATGTGATGTGCATTCCTAATACAATACTAGCACACGCGTTATATTCCATTAGATTAAACATATTAGTTTGGACGGTCCCTTGATAAGAATTTTTTACTAGCTACCCCCTTTTTGAACTTTATAAATTTCAACAAGTAATTCGCTATAATTAACGGTGTTACCGTTCGATTATGTTTTAGTATCCTACAGTTAATATGGAGGTCGGTAGCCATAACACTGAATCGGAACCTATATTGCCGGAACAGCAAAAGAGGAAGAATAGAAATGATTCTAGCTCATCCGACTCCGGATCTACGTCGTCAACGTCAAGTACGAGCTCTTCCAACGAAAGGAGGAAGAGGCGTCCACGCAAATCAAAACCCAAAAAGCGTCGTCGCGACCGTAAGTTCGATAAATTATTTTCGGAATTAAGTGACCTAAGGAAGCAAATACAGGGTTCCGCTTCCGTTAACAATGAGTCCTACCCTCAACATGAACTTATTAATGATAATAATTTTTCCGATTACGTTGAACTGAACGGAAGCAATGAGCTATACAATGGACTATGCACTTCTCCTACGGAGAAGCCCGTTGAGCTCACCTGGAATTTAGTCACGAAAACACAGGAGCCCGCGGTTGCAATAGCGGATCCGGCTCACGTGCAGCAAATTAACAAATTGCAACGTTTTGGCCAAGAGGAGTGGAACAGCGTCAGATATGCTGACATACAAAAGCTATATTTGCGTACACCGGGCTTTACCGCTCTTCAAGCTAACGATGAAATCAAGAGGTACGATACATCACGTTCCGATGCGACACTGGAAAAAGCGTTTGCAGCTATGACTTACGCACTCCTTAAACAACGTGAGACATTACAAGGTGACTTTGTAAAATTCTTAACATGGGCAAACGAACAAGAACAATAACAAGAACAAGAACAAGAACATAATATAACACATTGTCAAATAACATAAATAATGAATTTAATCAAATTTTCAAGTTTAGGTATATAGATATAGCTAAAAATAGTAAATTTAGTGATTGGGCTACTGTAGGTATTTATAAAAGCAGGAACAAGATGTACGATCTCTATGCCGAGAAACAATACAATTTTTCTTCATCTTTTCAGGAGCATGTAAGAAATTATTCAAAAATCTTTAAAATAGTTTGCATTCAGGCGAAATCAATGTACATAAAGGACAAGATTATTAACTCGGATAACAAAATAAAAACGGCTTGGAATATAATTAGTAGTGAGAATGGTAACGCAAAGTCCTGTGATTTCAGTTACGAACTGTTGATTAATGATAACACAATCACTGCTGATAAAGACGTGGCAAGTGAGTTTGAAAATCACTTCCGTAATATTCCTATAACGTTAACTAGTTCATTAGCTTCTTCGCCGACGGAAGCACTTTCTATATTAAAAAATCATGTTAATGAATGTAATATTTTATTTGAATTTAAACATATAACCACTAGAGACTTAATTAACGCATTTCAGTCTCTGAAGGTGACTTATGGGGCATTTCGGTAAAAATAATACAGCATATTATAGATATTATAGCACCATATTTGGTCATAGTTTTTAATAAATGCATAGATCTAGGTATCTTTCCAGATCTTATGAAATGCAGCAAAATTATACCACTTTTTAAAACAGGCGAAAAAACCGATATTAATAACTATAGACCAGTTTCTATTTTACCAACTCTTAGTAAGATTTTTGAAAAAATAATATTGAATCAAATGCTGTCCCATTTCAACAATAATAATTTATTACATCCTGATCAATACGGTTTCACTAAAGGCCGTAGTACAACCGATGCAGGGGCTAGGCTTTTAAAGCATATATTTGAAGCATGGGAATCATCACAAAATGCCATAGGTGTATTTTGTGACTTATCTAAGGCATTTGATTGTGTTCAGCACGAAACATTGCTGTTTAAACTTGGCCACTATGGTATAAAAAACAAGGCCCTTAGCTTGATCGCGTCTTATTTGAGTGATAGGATACAAAAAGTTAGTATAAAAGATATTAAGTCATCGGGGTCACCGGCTGTGTTGGGTGTACCGCAGGGCTCGATCTTGGGTCCGTTTCTTTTTCTGGTATACATTAACGATTTACCACATTATGTAAAGAACCAAGCGGATATTGTACTATTTGCTGACGATACATCATTAATATTTAAGTGTGAAAGGAATAAAGTAAATTTTGACGACGTAAATAGTGCTCTTTCGCATGTGTCGCGTTGGTTCACTATCAATAATTTGCTTTTAAATGCAAAAAAAACTAAATGTATAGAGTTTGTACTACCTAATGTTAAAAAAGTTAACAAATCTCTCAGACTGAATAATGAAATATTGCACATGGAGGAATCCACGGTCTTTTTAGGGGTGACCTTAGATAGTAAACTTCAGTGGGGCCCACATATAACAAATCTCGCGACTAAACTCGGTAGGGCTGCTTATGCTGTTAGGAAAATAAGGCAGTTTACTGACGTCGAAACTGCTAGGATGGTTTATTTTGCATATTTTCACAGTATTATGTCATATGCCATCTTGCTGTGGGGCAAAGCAGCCAGTATAGAACAAATTTTCATACTACAAAAAAGAGCTATTAGGGCTATTTATAAACTTAGATCTCGTGAAACTTTGCGTGACAAGTTCAAAGAAATAGGTATACTTACAGTAGCCTCACAATATATCTATAGTAACGTGGTTTTTATACGGAATAATATAAGCGCGTATAAACAAAATTTTGATATCACTAATCGCCAAACAAGAAAAATGCACCAGTTAGTAACGCCATCTTACCGTCTTTCTAAAGTGAAGCGATCTTTTATGGGCCGTGGTGTACAGTTCTATAATAAAATCCCAAAGTTAATACGTGATTTGCCAGTGGAATTATTTAAGAAACATGTAAAATCTCAACTTTTAGGCAAAGGCTACTATACTGTAGATGAGTACATAAATGACAAAGACGCATGGAAATGACCAGATCTGCAACCAGTTCCGTACAGGCTAGTGATACTTCTTTGTAAGAAATATACCAATGTATTTTATTTTTAAAAGATGTGCTGAGGAGTTTCTTTCGGCTTTTCTTCTCCTCCATGACAAAGCACCTTTCCGAAAAGCTGGTAAATTAAAAAAATGACGTGCATAAGTGTATCAATGATACCTACATGAATAAATGATTTTGAATTTGAATTTGAATTTGAACAAACTCTGTCATACAAAACTATTTATGAAAAAATTGATGCCATATTCACCACCGGTGAATATATAAAGACATACAATGATACTCTTCAAATGGTCTGTGGCCATAGGGCCGAGATAATACAACGTAGACGTGAGACTTGTTTATCTTCGATGAAAGACCCATATCACAAAAGCGCATTTCGCAAAATACCCCCAACCAAAGATAATTTGTTCGATTCTAACAAGTTTAGCGCCCTAACAGAAAAGTTAGGTGGCATGAAAAGCATATTTTGGCCAACTTACAAGGATCGCAAAACCCCTGCACCGCAGAACGGTCCTGGCCCATCCACCTCAACTTTCAATCAAAACGCTGTAATCAATCGATCCCCCAGCACAAGAGGTAACGCCTCGAGGGGACGTAGCAGCCGCGGTTCATTTCACAAGGGTGGGAACCCAAAGAACCGTCAACAATCCGATTACAAGCCCTCGAGAGGGTCGCATAGTCGCCGCTCAATTTCCCACCGGGAAAAAGCAGGCCACCGGCGATCACAATATTGACAATCAAAGCCTTTTCTGTGCCGGTCAGCTCCGTTATCATTACGAACAGTGGCAACGCCTGGGAGCTCCAACACATATCTTAAAGATGATCAAGGGATATCACATACCTTTCGCAACCAAGCCTCCCTTATACCTACCCAATCGGCACAGCAGAATAACACAGTCATCTCCAGAGATGGATACCGTTATCAGGAAATTGCTCAAGCAAGGAGTCCTCGAACCCGCAACTTGCTCCCCGAGCTTCATATCCCCCATATTCCTAAGATCGAAGAGCGACGGAACATCGCGACCCATATTCAACTTGAAGCGCCTAAACGAGTATATTCAACCGGAAAAATTTCGACTAATAAGTGCGCAACGCGTACCCGATTTTCTTCAACCATGCGACTGGATGGCGAAACTGGACATCCAACAAGCCTACTTTCATGTCCCAGTAGCTCTCACTCACAGAAGGTTTATTCGGTTGGTATACAAAGGGAAACTCCTGCAAATGACATGCCTGCCGTTCGGCTTAAGCTCGGCGCCAAAATCATTTGCAAGCATAACGAACTGGATAGGCGAGAATCTTCGAAACCAGGGCCTTCGAATTCTTATATATCTGGACGATTTCTTTCTCGCTCATCAGGACTATCAACAACTGGTGGAACACACAAGTCTAGCCGTGAACCTTTTAAAGACGCTCGGCTGGACGCTAAATATAGAGAAGTCAATAACCAAACCGCGAAGAATCGTAGAATTTTTAGGCATCACTTGGGATCCATGGCAAAACGAAAAATATCTCCCACAAAGGTCGTTGGTCAAGCTGGAGACCCATGTTTCAAGGCTCTTGCTCCGAAAAAAGGCGAATCTAGAGGATTTGCAAAGGATTGTAGGCATTCTCAACTTCGCCAGTTTCGTAGTTCCACGTGGGCGGCTCAACTACCGCCATCTGCAAGAGCAATCGAACATCGCACTAAAGTTAAATACCCGAATAGCATTTCCCATATCAGACGACATCATAAACGAGCTAATGTGGTGGCAAGTACATTACAAAGCACGATCCAAAATCCACTCACAAGCTCCAATACATCACCTGGTAACCGATGCAAGCGACATTGGTTGGGGCGCAATGTTGGACAACCAACCCCTCTCAGGGACATGGACTTCAGAAGAAGAAGGTCTACATTCAAACCAGAAAGAAATGATCGCAATCCTCAAAGTACTCGACGAACAATGTCAGCGCCTGAGTTACGGAGCCCTTCACATTCAAAGCGACAACAGAACGGTAGTGTCATACATTCGGAACGAAGGCGGCACCAAGTCCAAAGAGTTAATGGAACTGACACGCAGAGTCTTCACCATTCTCGATCATTTCCACATACAGATTTCCATTTACCATATACCCGGTCAGTACAATTGCCATGCGGACAGGTTATCGCGGAATCGACAAGCACCGGAGTGGCACCTTCTACCAGAGATCACGAAAGTAGTGTTCGCGAAATGTGGAACACCTGTAATAGACCTCTTCGCGTCACGGCGAGCTCACGTGGTGGCAACATACGGATCTCTACACAGACGAGACGATCGTGCGAGTCTCCACGACGCATTAAGCACAAATTGGAATTACAGTCTGGCGTGGGTGTTCCCGCCACCATACCTGATACCCAAGGTACTATCGCACTTGAATCAGGCTCAGGGAGTGTACCTCGTTGTGGCTCCACGTTGGGAAAAAGTGTACTGGAGGCCAGACCTGAAGCGCCGGTCTCTGTCGGCACCGTTCACAGTGAGGAACCTTCCCCAAGTTCTAGTCGATGTCTCCACAGGCTTCGCTCCCCCCAATGTAACAGAAATGACACTCGAAATATGGAGATGTGGGGGTGGGAAAATCACTTGAAGAACTGGACCGAAGACCAAAAGGCCCTACTAACATCTAGCTGGCGACCATCAACCCGGAACACCTATCGGCCAGCATGGAATAGATGGTGTGACTGGGCGCAAAAGAATCAGATTTATGATGATATGCCTACAGGATCTGATCTCGCGAGGTTTTTGGCTGACCTACATCAAAAAGAGAATCTTGCATTAAACACGATCTTGGTACACAAATCAGTGGTTTCTACATTCTGCGACCCAAACAATCGGTATAAGCTAAGCTCCCACCCGCTTGTAAAACAAGTACTAAAAGCTATAAGCTTAGCCAAACCAAAACTTTCGAAACCACCTATTTGGGACATAGACATCCGCGCTAAACATTTAGCCACGAAGAACCCAGACACGACAAGCCTGTACGAAGCCTCGTGCCAAACTGCGACCATCTTGCTCTTAGCTTCGGGAAGACGAATTCATGATTTAACTCTTCTTAAAATCTCTCCTGATCACTGTATTATCACTGACCAATACATTATCCTAATACCGAACTATGGTTCAAAAACTGACTCAACTACTCATCGGCAATCTAGCTGGAAATTAATCAAAAATGCATCTAATAAGTCTTTGGACCCTATTCACTGGATTCGTAAATTGATCACTCTATCCCAACGTAGAAGAACTCCATCAACCGCCAATCATTTATTCTTGACAACCGCAGGCCAAGCCAAGCCAGCGTCTAGCGCGGTTATCTCCGGATGGGTAAAACGCTTACTGAAGGAGGCAAAAATTGATGCGAGTCCTGGAAGCTGTAGATCAGCGGTAGCGTCAAAAAGTTGGCTTGAAAACTCTCCACTAAGTGACATATTAGCTAGAGGGAATTGGAGATCGGCTAACACATTTAGAAGATTTTACCAGCGCGAAGTCAATACTTCATCTAACAGTCTCAATAGCGCTTCGATTACAAGTTTATTTACTCCAATCGATTAACAGTTAATTGTTTTGATCTTATTATGGAACCTGTTAATTAGTAAATTGTGTACAAGAATATTATATGAGTTTTGTTATAGTTATATCATAGCTTTCATTTCTGCCTCAAAACCTATTCATCACATTGACGTCCTCTTTCACCAGGCGAAAACAAACAAATCTCTCATGTTTTATTAGGTTTGGAAGAACGGTCAAGTTAGTTTAATAGTAACGTTTTACCTTACAATAAAACGTTTATTAAACATACTTACCTTCTTCCAAACCTAATACACTAATTCTGCCTGGTGATCAAAACATTCGAGCCAATGATCACAAATTGTCTTGCAATAACCAGCAAGATTCTGCCAGGTTGAAAGAGGCGCCACCGTAATGTCATTGTCAAACGTCAAAAAAGTGAAGGACATAGACGAAATAAAGGGACCATAGTACAGAACAGACCGAAAAAGTCAAGTTCGCTTCTCTCATGTTTTATTAGGTTTGGAAGAAGGTAAGTATGTTTAATAAACGTTTTATTGTAAGGTAAAACGTTACTATTATTATCTATTTGTTCTCTTCATAAAATGAATAAAAAATACTAGTATACGTATAGATGGCAAATTTTAAATTATAGTTGCATAAATTATTGTTAGTCACTGTAATAATTCATTATAATATAAAAAATATGTGCTTGTCTCAAAAATAGCTTTATTTTCATCTGAAGTTAATAAACCATACCTACATATTATATTGCCTATTATGAAACTAACACCGTTAAAAATATCAAGGATCAACAAGTTTTATTCTAGTTTTCCCAACACTGGGGAGTGTGTTGTCTCCAATTTTAATTTCCACATTTTGCCATCAGATTCTGGTATACCTATACCAATCTATAGTTTTTTCCCGTCATCACAGTCTAGCCTTTATGGTATGGGCAACACTTGTATACAGTAAGGTGGGCGGTGGGGCTCATTAAGACATATTTAATACTAGCTGACCCGGCAGACGTTGTTCTGTAACATGCAATTTTTTTCTAAAACAAAAGTAGCCTAAGTGACTCTTTGTTGCATCACCTATCTGCCAGTGAAAGTCCCGTCAAAATCGGTCCAGCCATTTCAGAGATTTGCTGAAACAAACAGACAGACAAAAATTGTAAAAAATGTTGTTTTGGTATTACTATTACAAACAGACACTCCAATTTTACTTATTTGTATCGATAACATTTGCAGTAGTAGGTATTTGTTTTTGTCTTATCTGTCATATTTGGCTCTGACGCTTCCCGCCCACGTGCGATAATCGGTGACCGATTTTTTGTAGGAGAAAAATAGAACGTACTGATAGCAATAGTGCAACGCACACGTCGTACAAAAAGTCGTTCAGAAATAATATGGAAGAAAAAATCGGCCCGATTATCTCTCCTACAAAAAGTCGGACGTGGGCGGGAAGCGTTAGCCTACTTCAGTAATAGTGTTGCCCTATCAGATTTTTTTACATTTATCATTTAACATCGCACTATTTGTCTGTGTCCAGGGTTCTCCAACGGCACATTCTTCCTGCACGAGTTGCCGGACGTGAACCTGGTGCACTCGCTGTCGGTGTCGGAGCACCGCATCGGGGCCGCGGCGGTGTCCCGCCAGGGGGACTGGCTGGCGCTCGCCTGCCCGCACGCCGGACAGCTGCTCGTGTGGGAGTGGCAGAGTGAGTGGGATAGCTGATAGATATAGAATAAACAAATAACGCTTCACACTCATAGCCCCACACTAGTATGCTCTCCTGGTACTTTAGTAACGTTATGCTACACTCATAGCCCCACACTAGGATTGCCAGTCGTGGGTGCCATGGACAACACACTAGACAAGGACATTTACACCCAGACCGAACAGAAATTCAAACTCATCATTCACATTTCCGCCTCGCTGGGAATCGAACCCAGGACCCTCGGTGCGGCGATCCGGCGTGGTAACCATTGCGCCACATGGCTCGTCGTATCTAGAGTCATTGAAACACCGGTGCGCATAGGAATCAGTAGCTAAAGATGTCGCCGATACTTTATCGGCCAAGAAGGAATTTCTCGAACTTCTAGCAAACTGTAACTAGCCAGTCAGATATTATCAGGAAAAAATAATGATGACAATAATAACATTGATGGTGTAATGGCGACCTCGAATCCAATCAGCCAGAAGGTCGGCCTCTATCACATAAGATTCCCAGGTCTTCCGGCTTGGGATTGTGGACTGTATTCTGGGCCGTCCCATTAAAAAGTAAATAAGTTTCTGTCATTTACCCCACGCCCACAATCACACCGAGTGGCGACTAGCGATGTAGTCTGAGCTGGTTAAGGGCAGTGCCGGATTAACCAAACCACGTAACAAGGGCAGCAAATGCTACGAGCCCCGCGCGAAAGGGGGCCCCGCATATTTATGTTTTTGTACTTGTCAGAGTCTAGCATGGCCTATAACAATTTACTAGACTATTAATTCACCTATAGATGGCAAATAAACTTATTGAGTACCGAATTATTTTTTTACCACTTTATACTTAAGAACCCATAGTAGATCAATCTCTTTAAAAGAATTTGCTACGAGCCCCGCGCTTGCTTAATCCGGCACTGGTTAAGGGTACTAAAATATTAGTTACACTATACTTAAAATATTATGGGTACTAAAATATAAGTAACGCTATACTTAAGCCCAATGCATACGTAACGGGTTTTTTTCTCGTACGGGACGGGGACGGGGTATAAATATACGTGCTGCCCCGTTCCCGTCCCGCACGGCATTCCGCTGCGTATGCACTATCGTATACATTTTCTATGAAACGATGTTTCCAAAATTTCACGTCCCGTACGGGACGGGAAAAAGCCCCGTTACGTATGCATTGGGCTTTAAAATATCTCCTCTCCCCTTAACTTATACATCTCACCCCAGGCGAGCAATACGTGATGAAGCAGCAAGGCCACGCGCTTGACATGACCTGCCTGACGTACTCTCCCGACGGCCTGTATATAGTGACGGGCGGGTACGACGGCAAGGTGAAGGTGTGGAACACCACCACCGGGTTCTGTGTGGTGACGTTCAGCGAGCACAGCTCCACGGTGACTGGGGTGGTGTGCGGTAACAAGAAGTTCTTCGTGTCCGCGTCGTTGGATGGCACGGTGCGGTGTTATGACTTGGTTAGGTAATGTATTTTTGTCTTATTCTTTTTAACCGACTTCAGTAATCTAAATTTTACTAACAAAAAATAACCGACTTCAAAATTACTCAAAAACTACTTGTCAGATCTCGCTCTTTATGTGGTACTATATGACAAGCACCTGCTTTCGATTGAAAAAAGAATCATCAAAATCGGTTCACCCAGTCGAAAGTTCTGAGGTAACAAACATAAGAAAAATACAATCGAATTGAGAACCTCCTCCTTTTTAGAAGTCGGTAAAAATGCTGTATTGCCACACACCAAAATAAATAAAATAAACACTTCAATATAACTTACACATATAATATCTACGAGAGGTCTCGTGCAGCACTCTCTCCCTCTCCCTCTAACAATAATATCCTATGTTGGTACTTGTCAGGTACCGCAACTTCCGCACGCTGACGTCACCGAGTTTAGTACAGTTTAGTTGCGTGGCCATCGACTCGAGCGGCGAGCTGGTGGCCGCGGGCGGACAAGATGTCTTCGACATCTATCTCTGGTCCGTCAAGTTTGGGAAACTGTTGGAGGTACGTGTCGCTCATTGTCGTCGCGGTCGATAACTAATAATAGCAATCCAAAACAACTCCAGCGAATGCTGTGCGCCTGGTATCACGCACCTTCATCATGTCGCATTTTGTTGTTGTTTAGTAATCCAAAACAACTCCAGCGACTGCTGTGCGCCTAGTATCACGCACTTTCATCATGTCGCATTTTGTTGTTGTTAGCACAGATAAAATAAATAAATAAACGCTGACACACTCATACCCCCGCAGTAGATTTTTACCTGTGTCGCGGGTGGCATAGACGACACATAACACATCACAATAACACCCATGACTCGAGTACAAATATTTATCTGTCATATAAATATCTGCCCCGGTCGGGAATCGAACCCGAGACTCCTCGCTTCGCAGGCAGGATCGCTACTAACTAGGCTACAGGGTCATAATCATAATCCTTTATTTTGCCAGAACATAGTATCATATAGGTGTTTACATTAACAAATTCCTTATGCTCTGCCTCCATAGGCGTGCAAAAGAGTAACATTAGTCTATTCTACTATTTTAAACTTAATTACAAAATAGCTATCGTGAGTATCTATATTATACTACAGTGTTTTCTATTAATCGTTGTCGTCACGGGTGGTCGTCAAAGGTCAAGTCCTTATTAATATACTATCAATATCACAACCCACATTCAGGTACTAGGAGGTCATGAAGCGCCGGTGTCTTCTCTCTCGTTCAGCCCGCACCTGGGCAGCTCGAAGCTGGCGTCGGGCGGCTGGGACAAGGCCGTGAGGGTCTGGGACTGCGTGGAGACCAGCGCCGAGAGCGAGGTGATACGGCTCACTAGTGATGTGCTGCAGGTCGTGTTCAGACCGGATGGGGAGGAGGTGAGTCGAATGAGGTTAGGTTAGTTCCTTCAGTGAAATTCGCGTAATTTTCGTAAGTATACGCAAGTATTAAGAAATTATGGTGGAGGTAAATCAGGTTTCTGAAATGCTGATCAATATAAACTATGTACAGAAAGCAAAAGAGTTTAGTTTGCACCGCACACTAACAATCAAAATGTGTGCATGATACTGAAGAGTATATTACTTGACTCTTACATGAAAACAAAACTTATTTCTACACTTACATTACATTGAAGCCGTTTTGCATACAGTTTACTTTATTAGTCAAGTTCAAGTTTAAGTACATATCGCACCCTCAGTGGAAAAAAGGCATAAGGTGAAAATTGCAATTTTACAGGAGAGCAAAAAAACTGTTAAAATATCAGTAAGTAGTCCAAAGAATTTACATTACGATTTTTTGCACAAAACTATCAAGATTAAAGATAAAAATTTGAAAAAAATTGAGCATATGCAGCTTTTGTTCCTCTTTCCAATCATATTAATAACTAAAATTCAAAGTAACACGCTTATGCTTTTTTTCCACTGAGGGTGCGATTATTTCGGTATCCATACGTAAACGTTATATTAACGGCACCGTACCCCAGCTCGCAGTGTCGACCCTGGACGGCAGCATAACGTTCTTCAACGCGACTAGCGGCGAGCAGGCCGGCAGCGTGGAGGGCCGCGCCGACCTCGGCTCCGCGCGCGGTGACACCGACCTCGTCACCGCTGAGAAGCTGCTTAAAACCAAGTTAGTAGTTGTAGTAAACGTAGTTACATCTGACGGCTTGTAGCCTAGTTGGTAGCGACCTCCAAAGCGAGGGTCCTGTGTTCGATTCCCGGCCGGGGTAGATGTTTATGTGAAAGATAAATATTTGTACTCGAATCATGGGTGTGTTTGTGATGTGTTATGTGTAGTCCATGCCACCCGCGACACAGGTATAATCCTACAGCGGGGGTATGAGTAGGTCAGCGTTTATTTATTTATTTTATCTGTGCTAACAACAACAAATTGCGACATGATGAAGGTGCGTGATACTAGGCGCGCAGCATTCGTTAGGAGTTGTTAGCGCGCGCCGGGTTGTGGGTGCGAGCGAGAGGTACTTATAAGTAAGAGATAAGTATAATTTCTTACGCGCGTACATAAGTACACACATGTATTTTATTTTGTGAAACATAACATTGTATTTTATAATGTACTAGCTTTTGCCCGCAGCTTCGCCCGCGGTAGAGATCAATTTTTTACAAATCCTACTTACTTTTACTTAGTTAGATTTAGTTGCCTGTGACTTCAGTAAACATTTATCATTTGATAGCGTGATTCAGAACTTGAAAATGAATTTTACTAACGCCATCTATTAACAACACCCGGAACTGAATATCTAGCAACTAACAAAATATCGATCTTCCCATGGGGATGTTTTAGCGCGTTAAAAAGTAGCCTACGTTACTCTCCACCCTCCTTACTATCTCCACACACAAGAACCATACCATATAACAGCTTCGTTGCGACGTGAAAGACGGACAAACAAACAAACACACTTTCACATTTACAATATTAGTATGGATTTTACGCAGAGCGTTCACAAGCATCTGCTACTCGGCGGACGGGCGCTGCGTGCTCGCGGGCGGCAACTCGAAGCACGTGTGTCTGTACAGCGTGCAGGACGCCGTGCTCATCAAGAAGTTTGTTATCACGCAGAACAGGTCGCTCGATGCTGTTAACGTATGTATTGTAGCTTATTATCTTTTAATGGAAACAGCCGACAAACGAGCTGACGATCCACCTGATGGTATGTGCCTATCGTCCCCATGGACATCAGCAACACTAAAGGCATCACAGCCGACCAAGAAAGAGAGAAGCAAAAGAAAGAAGGAACTGGCTCTCAAGCCCCCAGCCAGAACACGACGAGTCGTTTGGCGGCTAACTCGTGCTCAAGGGTGGTAGCTATCCAGGCGAACCCCATGGTGAAATAATAATACACGTAGTAATAATGGTATTAATTAACAATTAAAATCAATATTACCAATATAACCCCTCCGAGGGCCCTACCACCATCGGGCCGGATTTAGTCGCCTCTTACGACACCCATCTGACGTGGGATTGATGTTAGTATTCTAAGCCGCCCCAATACGGCTAATAGGCTTGTTTCCACTAAGAATAAATCCGATGGCTTAGAGTTTCTAATGATTAACCATGATAATTAGTAAACAAAAATGCAACTTTTCTATTAAAATAATAAAAGATTTGACAAATTGAGGCGTTTAATCATGTGACATTAAACACCTATCAGAGAAGCGCATGGAGGCGTGACGTCACACCTCGCGAAACACTACGTTGTAGCTGTCATTTTCGTATAAAGTGAACAGGTTATTTGGAGTTTTCAGCAATTGGCTATTAGACAATTTTTGGAAAAATATTTTAAAATTTTCGTAGTTTTATTTTATAGCTCTTACAATCTTTATTTTTCTCATAAAAGTGTTATTTAGTAGGAAAAAAATAACTTTTAATCCATTAATTTTAAATTCGCGCGAAAATAGTCCGCCATCTGTCACTTGCTGGCTGTGACGTCACATTTCAATTAACAAAAGTTTACGCTCTAACTCTGAAGATATTTTAAGTGAAAAACTTTCACCTTTTTCACTGGAATTGTGAAAATGACAAGCTACAAGACGTGTGCAGTGCCTATGTGTAGAAGTACTGCAATTAAAGCTGACAAATTGTTTATACCTACACGTTTCTAAATGCCCTCAACGTCGAAAGCAGTGTGTTTGGGCTTCCCGATTCCTATCCTTTGCATTAATTCCACCTCGGCCGAATTTGAATATTCCGCGGAATCGAAGAACGCGGAGGAAGTTTCTCCCGGCAACCACCGTGCGACGCGGCGCCACTGAGCTGCCGATCGCAAGACATCGCCGCCATCGCCGGCGCTAGCGAGCAATTCAACGGTGCTCCGTGAAAAACTTTAATAAAACGCAAATTACGGATGGGCCCATCAAATCAAACTCCAAACGTGTACTAAATACTTAATACTATACAGTGCGCGTGTGTTATGTGCTACAGCTCGCATCAACAACAGCAAATCTTACTGGATCGAGACGACGCGGTCGAAGGCCGAGGTGAGTTCTTAACTACCTACTTCAAATCCTTCCTGGGTCTCTCTCCACCGTAAAAGACTTACCTAGAAGACTAATTCCTATGCAGCTACATGTCTAGCCATTTAAAGTGGTCACTTCGAGCGCGAATTTCCTATGGGTTATTGGGTTCAAATTTCTAAAATACTCCAATATTCACAGTGCAAATTGCAATCGTGTTTCTAACTCCGTAAAACAAGTGATTAAGCTCATTAAAACATATTTTCTAACATATTCGATACATCTAATTTCTTTTTGTGCTCAGTACAAAACCTGTAAAACATTACACAACATAATTTTCATTTACCTATTCAAGTCACAACGAGTTGCAACGCTGCCATTTTGTTTTTGTGTTTAATTAATTTTTATTAATACGCAACGTAACTTCAATCATTTTATTCTTATTACCTAGGTACTTTATTTCTGTGCTAAAATGGATGAAAACTCGAAATTAGTACTTCTAAATACACGAAGGGAGTATATATTTCATGAAATACAAATATTACATGATTTGTCGAAAAGTATTACAACAGATACGAAAGATAAAACAAAGATCGGAGCATTTAAGTGTAGGTATAAACGCATAGAATCAGTTCGTGTGGAGTTTTTAGAGGTGGTGAACGAGATAAATTCTTTAAAACTAAAAATCAATCCTGAACAATCTGTTGATTACAAATCCGTGGAGTCATTTGATATGCTGTACTATGCCGTCCAAGCTGCGGCGGAAGATATCGTGACACCATCGTCGTCGGCCGCGTCGGGCTCCGCCACCGATTCGACGTATTACGACTCGAGCGCGGTCGTTTGTCGTAAACCAACCGCGCAAGCAAAGTTACCGAAAATTGAATTACCCAGATTTGATGGTAATATCGAATTGTGGCAAACGTTTTACGATACGTTCTTATCGTTAGTACATCATAACAATAATTTAACGCTTATAGAAAAATTTCACTACTTGCTATCTTGTTTATCAGGTTCTGCACTATCAATAGTAAAAGGTATTCCCGTGACAGCTGATAATTATACCGTAGTTTTCGAGGCTCTCGTAAACCGTTATGAAAATAAAAGAATTTTAGCTACCAACTATTTGGACAAAATTTGTACTTATCCTTCTATGAAACATTGTAACTTGAACGACTTGAGAAATATGTCAAATTTATTGTATGAGTCGGTCAATGCTCTCAAGGCAATAAAAATTAAAGACTTAGGAGAATTTGTTTTATTTTATTTAGCATCGCGTAACCTTGACATAGATACGCGTAAGAGATTTGAAGCTCAAAATAAAGAGGAGATACCAACCTTTAACAATTTATTACAATTCTTGCAAGATTATGTTAAAGTATTAGAAGCGAGCGAGCCGTGCTTTTCAGCTCGTATAAATAATTATCAACCTAGGGGGCAATTGCGACCGCAAGGTTATAGGAACTTAGACATGCGTACTAAAACGAATCCTAGTACTAATAATAATAATAATCAGGTATACCGTTCCGCGTCTTTCCCGGTAAACGAAATGTCGGGACAATATTACGACTCAGGGCCGTACTCGGACTTTGTTCCGTTCGTCGATTCGGTACCGTACTCGAACACAGGGCCGTACTCAGAACCAGGGCCGTACTCAGAATCAATCTCGTATCAAATTCAGGAACCATATACTGATATAATCGGAGAGCGTTATTTAGAACCGCCATCGGTACCATCACAAATGTTTACCGGAACATATTCGGCTGCCGTTAATTACAATAATGGAAATAAATTTCCGGACTGTCCGTGTTGTGGGTTTTCACATCATGGTATTTATAAGTGTCCATTATTTCATTCTTATGATTTCTCGGGTCGACAAAAGGTAGTTAAAAATAAAAACCTTTGTGTCAATTGCTTACGTCCAAATCATAGTGCGGATAAATGCCTATCTAAAACAAATTGCACTAAGTGTAACGCTCGTCACCATACCTTATTACACGGACCAGTTAATGTAGCGATTCCAGCTAGCTGCGTTCATACCGAGTCTGAACCATCGCTACCAACTGTCACTCCCGAGGCTCACATTAGCTCTATTAATACCAGCGCACACGTAGCAAACAGCCGCGCTCTGGTTCTTTTGGGGACTTGTACAGTCCGTGTGCGTGGACCGAGCGGCATCATGCATGTTCGCGCGCTCATTGATAGTGGCGCACAAGACTGCTTCATGACGACCTCGTGCGCTCAGCGTCTTGGCTTACCTCTTCGTCGCTGTCGTATTTCAGTAGCTGGCTTAGGCCAAAGCGTTGTACATCAGGTTAAGGGTGTGACGGAGTGTACAATTCAACCAATCGATTCTGAAAATCCTAAATTTAATATTTCCCCCATAGTGATGGATACCATAACAAATGAAATGCCTACTGTCGAAGTACCTTCTACTGTTCGAGATGCTTGTAAACATTTAATTTTTGCTGATGATAATTTTGATAAACCCACTTGCGTCGACCTTCTGCTCGGTGCTGAATTGTTTCATAATCTTTACGACGGACAGCGTCTTGACTTAGGTCCGGGCTTACCTGCTGCACTACATAGTGTATTCGGTTGGGTCATATCGGGAAAGTTAGATTCCATATATCGGCCGCCAAAAAATACTACTAACCTACTCGTATCTACCCTTGCTCTCGACAAAGTAATTAAACGTTTCTGGGAAGTCGAGGAGCCACCATCAACTGTCATATCTAACCCAGAGCATGAAAAATGTGAGAAACAATATAAAAGCCTCGTAAGACGTAAGCCTGATGGTAGATATGTAGTACCAATATTACTCAAAGACCCCTGCGAAGTTCTGGGCGAATCATATAACACTTCGTTATCTCGCTTATTTAATTTAGAGAAGCGTCTTCATCGTCACGAAAAATTAAGGGACGATTACATTAATTTCATGCGTGAATATTCAAGTTTGGATCATATGCAGTTAGTTGAGAAACCTGAAGAGGGTTCCAATATAATTCCCCATCATTGTGTTTTAAGACCGGAAAGTACCACCACGAAGCTGAGAGTGGTTTTTGATGGGAGCGCGAAGACTTCTAATGGAACCACACTAAATGATATTGTCCACACAGGTCCAAAGCTGCAAAATGACATAGTGAACATTATAACTAAATTTCGAATTCCAAATGTCGTATTCACGGCTGATATTACAAAAATGTATCGAAACATTGACCTTAGACCTGAAGACCAAAAGTACCAACACATCTTGTGGCGAGAGTCCGTTGAGGAGCCAGTTCAAGAATTTAAGCTGACCACTGTCACTTATGGCGTCAGTAGTTCGCCTTACTTGGCAATCCGTACACTACATCAACTAGCTGATGACCATGGTGAGCAATATCCCCAGGCTGCTACTGTTCTTAAAAGAGACACATTCATGGACGATATTGTAACCGGAGCAGAATCAATAAACAAGGCCATAAAATTAAAAAACGACTTGATTGAACTGTTAGCATGTGGCAAGTTTCAACTGAGAAAGTGGAGCAGCAATTCTCTAAAATTCCTTGGCGAGTTACCTACAGAGCATTGTCAGGAACTGAAATCTTTTTGCGATGACAACAACCAGCATACTCTTAAGATCTTAGGGATACAATGGGATCCAGCAAAGGACTTGTTTACTTACTCTCGGTCAGCGCTGGACTCTAAGTGTACCAAGCGTGCAGTATTGTCAAATATTGCCCGTATATACGACCCTCTTGGCTGGTTGACACCGGTAGTATTGATTGCAAAACTACTTATGCAACATCTTTGGAGACTTCAATTGGAGTGGGATGAACTTGTGCCCCATGATGTTCTGCTCCAGTGGCAACATTTTTGCTCAGAACTACAACATTTGCCAGAAATACAAGTACCTCGTCAAATAGTCGGATCAGAAGCAAATCAGTTTGAACTGGTCGGATTTTGCGACGGTTCAACGAAAGCTTATGGTTGTTGTATCTATTTGCGAGTATCAGGTGGTGGTACAACCGCTTCACATTTGCTAATTGCCAAATCTAGTGTCGCGCCCTTGAAGCTGTTGACAGTCAATCGTCTTGAACTCCTCGCTGCAGTTCTCCTAGCCAGCCTGTTGAAACACATGTTCCAGTTACTTTCTGAACAACTTAAAATTTCAAGGTTGACTGCATTCACTGACAGCAGTACTGTTCTGGCTTGGCTCAATACCCCACCCTACAAACTTAAAACATTTGTCTCTCATCGCGTAACCAAGATCATTGATGAGGTCGGCATTGAGAACTGGCAACATGTGGCAACTCATGACAACCCTGCTGACCTGTGTAGTCGAGGTTTGAATTGTTCGCAGCTGGCCACATCTCCACTATGGTGGTCCGGTCCAGCTTGGTTGTCTACAGATCCCGCTACTTGGCCTATTGGGAAACCATTACAAATTGATTCCGTTCCAGAGTTAAAGCCTGTAGCAAATGTGTCAATTCCGTGTACACAATCGGACAATTCTAGTGTTATGTTATGACTCAATTATTAAATAAATACTCATCTCTGTCTCGAGTTCAGAGAGTTCTGGCGTGGTGCTTACGATTTTCACTGAATTCTCGAACTCCTGAAAAAATGCGTGTCACTTCTGGATTGAACGCTAAGGAGCTTGATGCCGCACTTCACATACTGATTAAACATGAACAAACTTTATACTTTTCTGAAGAGATAAACTTGTTGAAGAAAAAACAGGCCTGTAGTCGTACTATTCAAAAACTAAATCCTTATCTTGACGAGGTCGGTTTTCTGCGTGTGGGGGGGCGACTTAGAAATGCTTGTTTGTCACCAAGTACTATAAATCCGTACTTATTACCTAAAATGTCCCGTCTTTCTCTACTATTGATTGACTTCTATCATCAAACGTATTTGCATTGTGGTCCACGTACACTGCAGTCTCTAGTGCAAAGGAAATTTTGGATATTAGGCATCCGAAACCTGATTCGATCCCGTTTAGCCAAGTGTGTAATTTGTTTTAAAGTAAACCCAAAACCTTGTTACCCATTGATGGGAAATTTACCAACGCCAAGAGTCCAACCATCAAGGTGCTTTCAAAATATCGGAGTAGATTTTGCAGGTCCATTTGTTATCAAGGAAAGCCATAGGCGTAAGGCTCCCACCTACAAGGTTTATGTTTGTGTGATGGTATGCTTGGCTGTTAAGGCGATTCATTTGGAGGTCGTAACCGACTTATCGACTCCTGCTTTTATCGCCGCTCTCGATCGATTCGTCTCGCGACGGGGTCTCTGTAAGCAAATTATTTCCGACTGTGGCAGAAATTTTGTGGGTGCTCGGCGTTACCTTCACGAGGTTCAGAAATTTTTGCTGGATCGTCAGTCAGAGATCCACGTGGACTTATCAAAGCGCGGTATAGTGTGGCATTTGAATCCTCCTACTGGTAGCCATTTTGGTGGAATATTTGAAAGTGGCGTTAAGTCCATGAAGTATCACTTTAAACGCGTAGTAGGGTCTCAGGTTCTTACCTATGAAGAACTGATGACAGTTCTTCTTAAAATCGAAGCCGTACTTAATTCCCGGCCACTCTGTGTGATTTCTACCGATCCTGATGAAGTAGACGTTTTAACACCTGGTCACTTCTTGACGGGAGGACCTTTAGTATCCTTACCTGAACCTCCGATGTATGATGCGTACGTTCCACCACGCGAGAGATGGCAAATGCTTCAAAAACTAACACAAAGTTTCTGGAGAATTTGGCAACGTGACTACCTCCATACCCTACAACAGCGCGCTAGGTGGTTTCAAAACCAAGCTAATCTGCAAATTGGAGATGTTGTAATCATTGTAGAACAGAACCTTTCTCCGTTAGAGTGGCGGTTAGGAAAAATAACAGAACTTCATCCCGGCGAGGACGGTGTAGTGCGGGTTGTTTCAGTCCGTACCGAAAAGGGTAATTATCGACGACCAGTCACAAAACTTTGTCCATTACCTCTAAACAATTAATAATAAAGTATATTATCGTCTATTTTATAATTAAAACCATAAAAAATTTCCTAGAATTAAGAAATAGATTAAAAGTCTAAAATTACATATTTTTTTTTAAATTTATATGAATATTTCGATAACTATTAATGTAAAATATCTGGTTCACTGAGCACAACGAGATCTTATTTGTCTATCGTACTATCTTATCGTTAAATTTCCTTGCAGCACTGTCATTTTCTGTTCCTGGTTTCGACCATGTTTCAACTTTGTTTTGTGAAATCCCTTAAGTGATTTCATGTGGGGGGGTATGTTTGGGCTTCCCGATTCCTATCCTTTGCATTAATTCCACCTCGGCCGAATTTGAATATTCCGCGGAATCGAAGAACGCGGAGGAAGTTTCTCCCGGCAACCACCGTGCGACGCGGCGCCACTGAGCTGCCGATCGCAAGACATCGCCGCCATCGCAGGCGCTAGCGAGCAATTCAACGGTGCTCCGTGAAAAACTTTAATAAAACGCAAATTACGGATGGGCCCATCAAATCAAACTCCAAACGTGTACTAAATACTTAATACTATACAGTGCGCGTGTGTTATGTGCTACAGCTCGCATCAACAACAGCAAATCTTACTGGATCGAGACGACGCGGTCGAAGGCCGAGGTGAGTTCTTAACTACCTACTTCAAATCCTTCCTGGGTCTCTCTCCACCGTAAAAGACTTACCTAGAAGACTAATTCCTATGCAGCTACATGTCTAGCCACAGTGGTTACAATTAGCACGTCGAGACCCAGAGTTAACATCTGTTATATCAGCAATATTATTTTGTGAGGACCACTTTGATGTAAGTATTTAGAAGAAATCAACTTAGCCTCTGATTTACTAAAAAAACAAATTAAACCTAACCTAATATTGTTCATAAACATAACCTATAAGTAATTTAAAATCATTAGTAATATGGTGTCGTTAAGGGGACGTTGAGGAAAAACTTAGAAAAATATCCCCCTGTGACTACTTAGCAAGACTGACCAATTTTACTTTATTAATTTCAGTACTTAAAAGGAGTTTTTTGCATTCCGAAACTCGGTAGAGCAAAAGTCAGGGTTACACGCAAAGAAATTTGCGACCATAAATGAATCAACTTGAGGCAAATTCGCACTGTCAGCTTTTGTATAGCCTGACTCCATTTTACAAAACCTCTCAAAAGCAGAAATCAAAATATATCTTATTAATTTTCTCAGTAAATTGCACAGTGCACACGATATAGTTAGTAGTACACGACGCTTTATTTTTTGAATTGTGACGTCATAAGATGCTCAATCATGGCCGCCCGCGTTTCGGTTCTCGTATCCACAGGTAAAAAAACTCAAATCTATTTTTCAAAAGTAAAAATATTTTCAATTTATTTTCATGCAAGAAACGTATTGTATAATTATTGTTAACCATTATGCAACCATATTTAACACATTTCATATTTTACCGTGATAACTGTCAAATAGCCAATTCTTGTTAAATTAATACAGTTCGTTTTTAGTTTAATCTTGAAAGACAGGTATAATTTGCCATGGAATCAGGATTTAACAAAGCAAACAGCAGTAATTTGCCCAAAATTGACGCCGTTATGCTTGGCAAATTTTTTGCAATGATCACCGACTTTTGTTCATCGGAATTCCGCAATGTTAAAACTTGTGTGTAAGTATAATGTGAAGAACAAACAAAGTCTCATATTTTAATGAGCAGTTACCAGTCAGAGTCGCATTTACCTACTATGGAATTTAAATATAGGTATAACTTATTTTGAGGTTAGCGAATACAAAGTTTTAATAATATTTTAACTCAAATACATCATAAAACCCTATTCAAGTCATAAAATTTTATAGGTTATGTGTGGTATATTATGCTAGATTTTGCAAAATTCATTTCTTTTACTATACATTTTTAAATAGATACATCAAGTTGTGTTTAATACTTGGATCAAAATGATCTTCACAGAAATAAATTGTGGAATCAGTTGATAAAGTAAGAGCATCTTGCCTCCTTGCCATATTTAACCACTTTCTTCGTATTTGTTTATTGTTTGGAACGTATATGAATAATTTGTTTGGCGTTTTTATCATTGTACTTTTACATTGGGGCACTATAAAGTTTTTATAATGCGAGGAATTCATTATTTATTAAAAAACACAATTGACTGTCATATACAAACACGGCTGTTTCGCGAGGTGTGACGTCATTCGAGACGCCATGACAGTCTTGGCCTTTTTCGCGGTCAATTTCAAGTTCATTTCTAAAAACTCAAAATACTAATGTAAAAGACTTATTTTTCTTAGAATAATATATTTTTGGGGTGAAATAGATGCTAAGCTATAGTTTTAAACTAATTTCCAAATTTTGTCAACTAGCCTATGGTAATGGTAATGGTAGCCAACAGCCCAAACAAAATGTTAAAAGACTGTTTAGTATAACAGTTGTTTGTTACCAGGACTTCATAAACCGGCGGCTGCTGTCCGAGTTCGGCAACATGGCGCTGGTGGAGGAGCGCGCGGCGCTGGAGGGCGGTGACGTCAGCGTGCGGCTGCCGGGCGTCGCCGCCGGGGACATGGCTGATCGCCGGGTCAAACCTGAGGTACACACACATACACACACACACACACAGTACACACACACACACACAGTACACACACACAGTACACACACACACAGTACACACACACACACATTCGAATACTACATACACATACAAATTCAAATATTCAAAATTATTTATTCATATAGGTATTACTGATACACTTATGCACGTCATTTTTTAATCTACTACCATTTAGGATAATTATTGATAAATAACTATATTTGGGCGTTTCTCTGTAAACTGGGCAACTCGTTGTCTCAGGCCAATATTGTATAGTAAAATTATAGATAATATCTGTTTCGTAGGTAACTAAGAAAGATAATAATCTAATCTATCTCTACTCAGCGTTTAATATTCATTAAAATAAATTTTATTTCATCAAAATCGTTCCAATATCCCTCAAAAATCAGTCCCCTGGTGTGTCACCAAACCAGTTTACTCACTCCAGATTAAATTAATTAAAAGAATAACCAGTGGAAACAATAAAATTATATGATTATACAAACAATATTAATAGATTGTTTATGAGGCCTGTTTATTTTTAATAAATATAATTTTATAACACTAAAAAAGTTAATTAAAGTTTGTCTCCACATCTTGTGAACAGTTCCCCTGTCCATATTTTAAATTACGCAGAATGTAGTCTAAAAGTTAAACACAAGCATTACTGCATATAACGAAACGCAAACGATCTGAAGTTTGGCGCGGTTGCTGCTATTCCGCTCAGAAGCCATTTTATTTAGTGCTACACGAGCATCCCTTGGTGAAAGTGACGTCGTAACCTGTCGGCCACCAGTCCTCTGGTAAGGGTTATTTTTGTTTCATCTTATGTTATAATTTTTTATCATAGAAACTTTATTTCGTTGTAATAGATAAATATAACCTGTGTATTGCAAAATAACATAGCTCAATCACATTTTGTGCTACCTTTCTATGAAATCAAATTAAACAGACCCCTGGCAACAGTCCCCTGTCCCTCAACAGATCAGGTGACTGTTTTTGCATCCAGGGGACTCTTTTTATATTACGTTTGTCATCGTTTTAGGTAAACACACGTGTTTTGAGTATGGCGCCAAGGAAGAAAAACCTCTCTAACGTAGAGATTTGGTAAAGAAAAAGAGAAACCAAGTGAAAGAGATACGAGCGTATTAAAAACGACCCGCAGAAAAGGGAAGAGCTTAGGGTGAAAGAACGCCTTAAATACCTTAAAAAAAAGAAAAGGGAACAAGGAAGCTCTTTGAAAACATGACTCCACACAAACATCGGAAGGCAAAGAAGAAGTGGCGAGAAAAAGAAAAAGTATTAGCAAATATTACGAATTAGTTTATGAGAGAAAATACTCCAGATTCTGATGCATCTAATTCATCTCAAATGCCAACACCTGAAGGATGTAGTTCGAAAAAATAATAATAGAGACAAGTTACTAAGATATAAAATTAACAAATATTACAAAATTAAAGCTCTGAAGAAGAAATTATTGGAGTACAAGAAACGCGTATCCTGGTTGAAGAAGAAAGTAAATCCTAAAAATACACCAAATATTAAGTTAAAGAAAACGGCCGACACTCCAGAGTGCAGGAAAGATCTAGCCAAAAAAGCACGTTTCGGTGAAGTGTTAAAAGAGAAAATGCAAGAGAAATTTTCAGAGATGAAAACAGTAAAAGAAAAAAGGGTTCTAACAAAAATAATTTCAGGAAAGATTGTTGATAAATATAAGTTATGGTGAATGAAAAACACAAGTGTGATAACCTATAAAGGGAAAAAAAAAGAAAACGTCTCATCAAAAAAAAGAAAAAGAAAGTTTCAGAAGAATGTGAAAAATAAAGTTTAACAGCAATAGTAAATTTCTACGAAGATGATTCTAACAGTAGACAAAGAGCGGAAAAGAAAGAATTTATCACAAAAGAAAGATTCTATAGTGCAAGATTGAAATTAGTTACATTTTAATACTAAGGTAAGAAGATTAAGATAAGAGACAAAGTCTGACTTAAAATTGATTATAAATAAAATATTTTAAGAAGACTGTTGATTTTATATGTTTATTTGTTGTTCAGTTACTTAATTAGTGAGCTCCAAAGTTTAATGAAAATTAAAATGTTTAATTTTAGTATTAAAATGGTATTTTTCATTTAAATACACAGTCCCCTGACATAGGCAACAGTCCCCCTGTAAGGATTTTTCAGAAAAAGTTCAATATTTCCTAAAGTAATGGAAATATTTTTGGTTCCTCTGCCGTGTAATGTTAAATAGATGAATATTTAACGCCTGAATAACATTTATTGAATATATAAGCATAAAAGTTGCCGAGACAGCTCTCTTAGAGCAAGTTGCCCAGTTTACAGAGAAACGCCCATTTTTACTTGTATTTTTAAAAATTATTTAGTGCAAAATATTTGATATCCGCCATCTTGAACCGAATTTGACCGTACGAAGCGCTGTCACCAAGCTGTCAGTGAGTAAGAAAAATGTGACACGGATTTTGTTCGGAACAGCCCGTCTATATAAATATTTAAGTCTATGTATACAGTGCCTTTTGTGTATTAAAGGTTCGCGTCCACTGCGTGAGGTTCTCTCCGACCGGTGAGAGCTTCGCAGTGGCGGCCACTGAGGGGCTCCTACTGTACAGCCAGAACGCCGGCCTCGATGGAACGTTTAGGTATGTTGGGTGTCAAGAATTCTCTATTACCTGGATTCCATCTTCAATTCAAGCCTCTCCCAATATGTCCGAGTGGTAGTATTGTTTGTGTACCACTTGTACCATTGTGAAACGCTTTTTTGGCTTTATGTCAGCTGATTTCAATTTTCTAACTGTTTTACGATTTACATGATTTACACGATTACATTACTGACATATTTTACGATTCAAAAAACCGGAAAAGGAGATCGCACAAAAACTGCTATCATTATTTCGAACATTAGAGGTTGTCATTTTAGTGGACAGGGTTTACTAAATTGTCCGTTTACACGTATTAATTTACTTAAAATTTAGTTAACTACTTGATACGTGTAAACGGATAACATAACTGCTCTAACCCCGTACCACCAGGCCGTACCGTCTGGAGACTGGGTCGACGCCGCGCGGCGTGCGCGAGTACCTGTCGCGGCGCGAGTGGGGCGCGGCGCTGGCGGGCGCGCTGCAACTCAACGAGCGGGGTGTGGTGCGGGAGTGTGTGGAGGCCGTACCACCGGGGGACGGTGAGGGATTAACTATGTATTTGGTTTGTGTGATGGTTGTACAGCGAGTAGTGATTGAAGCTAAAGAACAAATTAACTTTCCTTTGCAAAATATAACACTGTCATGGGCGTAGCCGGGGGGGGGGGGGGGTTTGGGGGTTCAAACCCCCCCCCCCCCCCCCCGAAAAGTTAAGGACTGACATTTTTATGTGGTAATACACCCTTAAAAATCATTTTTCTAGACGTCATTCCGAATCGAATGAGCTATCGCACATATTTTTAGGAGCTTTATTTCTATTAAACACGTTTTTGAACTTTTTGACTAAACTAATAATAATATATATTAGATGGGACTACATATGTACGTCGTGAGAAAAAATAAAGTCTCAATTTTCTTTAGAGTTATTTTATTTACTTTTAGTCGTTGTATTTTCTTGAACCCCCCCCCCCCCCGAAACTAAAACCTGGCTACGACCATGAACACTGTGTGGCTTCCTCGTGTATGTATGTGTGTGTATGACTTAAAAAAACCTTAAATAATATTTATATTTTATTATTATATACACTTTATTAATACAAAATTAAGATTTATTCATTGGACATAAAAAAAACCTCAAACTAACTAACATGATACAGAAAAAGATCTTAAAACTGAAATCTTAAAACGTAGAAACTTGTTTAATTTACATTTCTTTTAGACAGTGTCTTGTTGTACAGTTGAATTTAAGTATGTATTATTTAAGTTTTATTAATTTGTTATGTCGTTTATTTTACGTATTTGAAACTTGCCGCAAACGGAAAGAGGGATTTTTGAATGCGAGTATCGTAGTATTCTCGCTTGGAAGTTTTTCTTGCAAAAGGTAATGTGCGGTAATCGCAGGGGCGATCCTTCGATGTATGTAATGTGGACTGTATAAATGTATGTATGTATGTATGAAGCAGTAGGTTGGTAGTATGTCCAATCCAATACCAAAATCAGTAAGAAAGAACCCACCAACCTTAACATCCAATGTCGCAGGATTGCGCTGCGCACGACTGCTTCTTTCTTTCACGGCACGGCCGGAGGACAGCACCATAAACGTTATGGTCTTCTGATGATGGAAACTCCACGAACGTCGTGAATTCTACCGATCTTCTTAACGGAGTTGACGCAACTCGCGATATTTTTTCCTTTGACATTAAGTGTCAATTTTGGAAGGGTTTTACTTTTCTTTCACACCGACCAGTGCTAAAGGATTGAACATACCCCCCACCGAAATCAGTGTGATGATTTCCTAATAGTGTCGGTGTGAAGAATGAGTGTGTTAATAATTTGTGTTAATGAATATTTACGAAATAATTCAAAAATAAAATAAACTTGTTAGTGTTAAGTAAAAAAGTTGAGTGTATGTGCCTAATCTAAGTCCTAACCTAATAACCTAACTTTATATTTAGTTTGCATATGGCAATGGGCAGATCTTATTTACCGGTCTTTTATAAACCCCAGTTTGCGTGCGTACAGTGACTACACGTACAATGTTATCAAAACCAGGGTGAACCTCTTCTATTCTGCCAAGAGGCCACTGTAACGGTTTGGTTAAGTTAGATTTAAGGAGCACTAAATCACCCTTCTTAACATTTGGAATTGAGGTGAACCACTTTTCTCTTTGCTGTAAAGTGTGCAAATAATCATTTGACCATCGCTTCCAAAATGATTGTGATGCCTTTTGAATACATTGCCAACGTGACAATCGCTTCATCTGTACATCTTCAAAATTATTCTCCGGAACAGTTAATAAATTCTGTCCAATTAAAAAATGACCCGCAGTCAGAACTTCAAATTCATTAGGATTATTTGAAAGGGAGCATAATGGTCGCGAGTTCATAATTGCCTCAATTTTACAAAATAAGGTACTTAACTCCTCAAAAGTCAAGGACCTATCACCTACTACACGGTAGAGATGATATTTGGCTGATTTTATGCCTGCCTCCCACAGACCACCCATGGAAGCTGCATTAGGCGGGTTCGTACGCCATTCGACGCCTCGCGAGGATAATCCAGAAAGAATTTCATCAGAATTAGACGTAGAATTAAAATAATTAGTAACGTTTTTTAAATGTTTAGCTGCTGCAATAAAGTTTTTTCCACAATCGGAATATAAGCAAGTACAGAGACCGCGGCGTGCCACAAAACGATCAAATGTGGCCAGAAAACATTCGCAAGATAAATCTGAGAGCACTTCTAGGTGCACTGCTTTTGTAGAGAAACATACAAATAAACACAAATATGCCTTAGTAACTTTTGCGTTTCGCCGCATACCTTCTTTTATAAAGAATGGACCACCAATATCGCAACCAACATGGTCAAACACCTTGTTGGCCTTAAGCCTAGTTGCAGGTAACGTACCCATCATAGGCTGTGTGGAGTATGGACGAAATTTAAAACAAGCCCGACATTTCGACAAAACTGAACGAATTACACTACGAGCATTTATTATCCAGTATTTATTATTTAAAATGCCTTGCAAGGTGCGCGGTCCTACATGCATGTACAATTTATGAAAATAATCAATTATTAAATTTGTTATGTGGCACTTCTTAGGTAATAGTGCCGGATGTTTTATATTATACGGTAAATCCGACTGTTGTATTCGACCCCCCACCCTGAGGAAATTATCAGGGTCTATAAAGGGAGATAGTTTACGAAGGGATGATACATGAGTTCCCTTTGCTAGCATTTGTATTTCAGAATAAAAATAATTATTTTGAATGACTTTTATAATTAAATCATGTCCCTGTTTTAACTCGCAAGACTTTAGTGAACCAAATGTTCGATCAGATTTTTTACATTTTAAATTATTTACAAAACGAAGACACCACGCTGTTACGCGCTCGAGTTTACTAAACGATGAAATATTATTAAAGGAATGTTCAAGATCATTGAAGTTATTTAAATTGTAAGAATTAAAGGTAAATGTGTCTACGTTAGTTTTAAGTTCCGGAATAATATCATTTTCTTTTAAAAATAATGTACTTCTTGGCCAACTACGTGGATCTCTAGCAAGCCATGCAGGGCCACTAAACCATTCGTCCGCTACTGCTAAAAGTTGTTCAGGCAGCGCGCCTCGAGAACAGAGGTCGGCTGCATTGTTCTCACTGTTTACATGAAACCAGCAATTGGGCGGAATCACGTCAACAATCTCGCTAACACGGTTAGCCACGAACACTTTTAGCTTGTATGGCGGAGTCTGTAGCCACGACAAAACTACACTCGAGTCGCTAAAGGCAACTATTGGTAAATTAAAATCTTTAACGTTTTGTACGACAAAACGAACTAGCTTCGATAACAGCACGGCTGCCATAAGTTCAAGCCTAGGGATAGACATTAACGGCTTCAATGGAGCAACTCTAGATTTGCTCGTCAATAGTTTGACTTTGACGTTCCCATCCTTGTCAGTACTACGAAGATATATGCAAGCTGCGTAACCCAGTGATGACGCATCACAGAAACCGATTAATTGTACGTTTACAAACGAATTCACTAGAAGGTGTCGCTCAATGCGAAGTTGTGAAAGGATCGGTAATTGACCGATAAATTTATCCCATTTTTGTAACAATTCGTATGGTAAACGGTCATTCCAGCCGAGGCTCAGTTTCCAAAGATCCTGCATGATACATTTGGCAACGAAAGTACACGGCGAAATAAAACCAACCGGATCGTATATACTAGCAAGCAGCTTAAGTACTGAACGTTTCGTTCCGTCATTATCTTTTAAATTATAATTAAATGAAAAGAAGTCGCATGAGGGCAACCATGTCAATCCTAGGACTTTTAAGGACGATGATAACGTCTCATCTTGAAAATTTATTTGCGTTATTTGTTCTGATTTCATACGTGTCAATAGCTCGGGACAGTTGCTAGCCCACTTACGTAATTCAAACCCGCCTTTTTTCAGAAGACTCATTAAGCCGTCTTGTAAGGTACAAGCTTCATCTACAGATTGACATGACCACAAAAAGTCATCGACGTAGACACCCTCTTCTAGAACTCGGGAAGCCTTACAGTCTGACCGTTCGTCTTGGGCAAGTTGAAGCAGCGTGCGAATGGCCGTGTAAGGCGCGCTACGCAGTCCGTAAGTGACCGTTTTCAACTCGTAAACTTGTACTGGGTCTGACGGTGTATCACGCCATAATATGTGTTGATAACACCTATCAGCGGGGTCGATGAGCACGGCTCGATACATCTTTGACACGTCCGCCGTAAAACATATGTCGTAGAGACGAAAGTTAATAATAATTTTTAAAATATTTGGAAGTAATTTACGGCCGGTCAAAAGGTTGTCATTTAGTGACACCCCAGTACTAGTTTTCTGTGATCCATCAAAGACCACACGCAACGGTGTTGTGGAGCTAGAAGGCCGTAACACACAGTGATGTGGTATAAAATATTTAGACGGCTCCGTACCACGATATAGCTCCATATGCCCCAGTGACTCGTACTCCTTCAGAAAATCAGAATAAGCCTTCCGGAACTCGGGTGAGTGCGCAAGTCGGCGCTCGACATGCGTGAGTCTCCTAAAGGCTATGTCATACGAATTACCTAACGGTTCGTGATTTGGCTTTAATAAAATAGGTGAAACATATCGGCCACTCTCGTCACGATAATGTTTCTGAATATATAGTTTTTCAGCGACTTCATCATCGGGATTTAAAGGAACATCGCACGGCGAGGATTCTATTTCCCAGAATCGCTTAAGAGTATCATTTAAATGATCATCAGTGGTGTACGACACCAACGTTGTAGACGCTACAACGTTCACATCCGTGACGTCATTAGTCGACGGGGTAATTAGTTTACCTGTGATAATATACCCAAATACGCTATCCAGCACGGCTGGCATATTGGGACCCATAATAATTTTCTTCCCACTATAAATATGAGGAAAAACGTCACCGCCTAAAATTAAATCAATTGGCGATTGCTTATAGAAATGAGGATCAGCTAAAAATAAATTATCATACTGTTTTATTATATGCTCAGGAATTTTAATGGTAGGTAGATCTGAAGTTACTTTCTGAAGAATAACAGCATCAATATTAAAAGCAGGTTTATCAGTGTGACGCGGCCTTAAGCTACATGACGTCATGCCGTAGTTCTTAACTAAACCATCAGCTAATCCGCAAATGCTAAACGGACATTTACGTTGAGATAAACCTAAACGTTGTAAGCATGCAGCGGAAATAAAATTGGATTGTGCACCGGAATCAATTAATACGCGACATGGTTGATAGACGTTAAAGTTGTCTAAAATATAAACAATCGCGGTACCCAACAAAACCGTACTGTAACTGTTATTATTATCAGTTGAAGGGCCTCCCGACTGGGCGGGCGCGCTTACAGGAATCGATGCATTACCGGAGTCATAAGAGGAAGCGAGAAACGTTTTCGTTACGTCCTGATGCAATAATAAGTTATGTGGTCGCTCACAAATAATGCATTTAAATTCACTCCTGCATTGTTCAACAGTGTGATTAGGTTTAAGACAATTATGACATAACTTCAACTCATCAGCACGGCTGATTCGTAGCGAAGCACTCAATTTACGAAATTGAGCACAGCGATATATCATATGATTGTCTCCGCAATGCAAACAAGATAAATTATTTTTTGAGTTTAATGACGATGCATGTGCGTAGCTTTTCTGTGCACTGTTTCTAGTTCGCGCCGTAAACCTACTTACATCTGGTTGACGTTTATTCTGTACAACGTTTTGGTTGCTTGTACTAGCACCATAAGAACTAGAATGATCCAACACTTTTATTTGATTAGTAACAAAAGTAATCAATTCAGAGAATTTTGGTATCGACTTCTGATTGATACTTTGTTCAAATGACCTACGAGTGTATGGATCCAAGGCTCGTAATGCTATATGACACAGAATGTAACTATTCAAATCTTCAATATTAAGAGATTGTATAGCTTTGTATGAGTTATCAAAGGTTTCCAAGAAATTATTCAACTGAAAGGATGATTCCTTCGCAATAGGTGTAAAGTTTAACATTTTATCTAAATAATTCCCGACTAACATTCGGTTATCTTGATACCTGTCGAGTAAAGCTTGCCAAACTATGTCGTAATTATTAGAAGATATCGGAATACTTTTGACTATGTTCAAAGCGGAACCTTTGATACATGAGAGTAAATAGTGAAATTTATCTATATTAGGTATCTGAGGCTGATTATGAACCAACGAACAGAATGTCTCGTAAAAGGTATTAAAATTCTCAATATTTCCATCGAAACAAAACAACTCCAATTTTGGAAGACGTGGCCTAGATTCGATGCACGACTGTGTTTTTTCAGTTTTAACGTTCGCTAGTAATTTTGAAGAAATCAATTTTATACGGAAATACAACTCATCAAAACTATTCAATTCCTGACTTTGAAATATGGTTTTCATACCAGCTTGTAACTGACATTTATAAATTTCAAAAATGCATAATTCGAAAGATGAACGTAGCTCATCTATATCCGTGACACGCAATAGAAACATTTCACGAATATTGTTGTCAGTTACATTTAATGACATGTCAGATATTGTCTGTAATTGTTCAAAAATTCTTTGCTATTTGTTGATTAAAACGTTTAATTCAACATCAGCTATGCACTCCTCGTACACTTCCTGAACCTTCTGACCCTTTTTAGCCATTGCAACGTGCAAACTAAATATATTATGTCAAATAAAATAAATGAATAAAGAATTGCCAACTCTATGTTCGGCTCGAAGGCCACAAAAAATTGTGCGGTAATCGCAGGGGCGATCCTTCGATGTATGTAATGTGGACTGTATAAATGTATGTATGTATGTATGAAGCAGTAGGTTGGTAGTATGTCCAATCCAATACCAAAATCAGTAAGAAAGAACCCACCAACCTTAACATCCAATGTCGCAGGATTGCGCTGCGCACGACTGCTTCTTTCTTTCACGGCACGGCCGGAGGACAGCACCATAAACGTTATGGTCTTCTGATGATGGAAACTCCACGAACGTCGTGAATTCTACCGATCTTCTTAACGGAGTTGACGCAACTCGCGATATTTTTTCCTTTGACATTAAGTGTCAATTTTGGAAGGGTTTTACTTTTCTTTCACACCGACCAGTGCTAAAGGATTGAACAGGTAATCAGTAATCTATTTGGTAAATTATTTTCTGATATTCTCAAAATAAACAGGTAAATAAATCTGAATAATTGAATAAGTTCCAGATTTGAGTACAATGAGTAACATTATTCTATTATTTTAAACTTAATTACAAAATAGCTATCGTGAGTAACCATATTATTGTACAGTGTTTTCTATTAATTCTAACATTACCTACTAATTATATTATTCTATTATTATTATGTTAATCACAGGTTCCATTTTCATAATTTAGCCGAATACAGAATTAATGATGAATGTCAGTTAGATTAATATGATACATTAAAAGGAAAATTATAGATACAATGTCAAAAGATTATAATGTCACAGATTAATTAATTCATTTGTAATGTCAAAGTATTCTTTTAGACTATAGAATTGGGTCCATAAGCCAATTAAACAATTTTCGTTTAAATAATGTATTACGTAGTTTTTCAAGATTATTTGGGAGCTATGTATGTATGTGTTTTATTATTGTTTTACTACGATACGGGTCCTAATTGAATATCGTAAGTACACGTTGCAAACGTGATCAGACTATGAGTTAACTTAAACTACTTATCACTTCCCAGTGGAGCTAACAGTAACCAGCCTAGAAGACGACTACGCCGACCGTCTCCTGACCTGGGTATCTCGTCTGCTGGAGGACAGTAACCACTTGGAGCACCTGGTGCTGTGGGCGCGCGCCCTCCTGGCGCCCCCCCGCCGCCCCCCCGCGCCCGCCGCGCTGCGAGCGCTCGACAAGGTGCTCAGTGTCAAGTATGGACAGCTTAGTAAGATGTGAGTATGGACTGCTTGGCACCAAACACAGAATACTTAATAGTGCCTATTGGTACAGAAGACTCACTCCGCAAAATCATTTAAATAAATAGTGACTCTTGCTCCGACACAGCAAAGCAAAGCAAAGCAAAAAAAAACATTAATTTGACATATAGACGTTGCCTCTCTTTGTAATCATAACTCTAATGTTCGGCTTAGACGTATTAAGTAGTTAGTAGTTAACTAAATTTTAACTAAAAAGTTACTAAATTGTCTGTTTACACGTATTAATTTACTTAAAATTTAGTTATCTACTTAACTATTATACCTATTAAACCGGACTTTATCCTCTCTACTCATGAAGAAAGCATATTACAAAGTTGATGAGTATTTAAATGACAAGACTGCTTGGACATGAGTTTTTTTTTTAAATTAAATAATGTAATAAGTAGTAGTAAGTACTGTCTGTAACTGTGAGTAGGAAAAAAAATAATCCCGGGAGTTTCTTGCCGCTTCTTCTACCGGGACCACTCACGGTAGGGATTTGTTGAAGCGATGGCGTTGAGTGACTTTCGAAAAGTGTTTGTAACAAACCTACTTCGAATAAAACTAATTTCATTTCATTTCATTTCTCACAACGTCAGGGTTGTCTTTTATTTTATAAGTTCAGATCGGAAGTCAGTCGGAGCTCGGCCACTCTCTAGGTAACCTATCGAGCCTGGCGAGTGATCTCCCTTTGTTATACACTGCGCCCACTCATTGCGACGGTTGCTATAGACGTTACGTACATACTTCTCTTTTTAACCGACATTAAATTAAGTCCCCGACGCAAAAAGAGGGGTGTAGTTGATAGTATCAGACGTTACTTTGCGGAAATCCATTGTTAGTATTAGTTGTAAAGTAGACTAATACAGTGAAACTTGGTTAAATGGGACCTGGATAAGTGAGAAACCTCCATAACTGGAACTCATGCTGAGGTCCCAACACTTTGGCACTGAATTACCTCTGTTAGTGGGACGAGGTAGGCCTCTATATCTGGGATTTGTTCTTTCGATTTAATTATCATCATAGTTACCTCTATAACTGAGACAGCGAGTAAATTTTATATGCATAAACCTCTGTAACTGAGATAACATTGTTTGTTTACTCATTCTTATTCTACCCACAAATGGGAAATTAATGGAACCCTCTGTAAATGAGACAGATATTTATTTATACCTGTATATCTGAGACACTGGGTAAGTGGAATACCTCTATAAGTGAAACGACATTGCAGGTCCCTTGATGTCTCACTTAACCAGGTTTCACTGTAGTAACTTAATAACCGACTTCAAAATAACTCAAAAACTACTCGTCAGATCTAGCTCAAATTTAATTGGGGCCACATGACAAGCACCATCTTTCGATTAAAAAAAGAGTCATCAAAATTGGTGCATCCACTCGAAAGTTCTGAGGTAACCAACATAAAAAATACAGTCGAATTGAATACCGCCTCCTTTTTTTGATGACCGTTATTTTTGTCAAGAATTATATTAATGTCTCTATTTTAATATCGATACTGTATCGCTGTATCATTTGCTGAGTACAGTGGCGAGAGGCCGCGCATTTACGTATCGCGACTTATAAAACGCTACAAAAAGTAGTTGTTGGTGACCTCTCTAATTTGATACGGATAGCTTGGCAAAATGACTAATGTTTTAACTTTATTAAGTTTATTTTGCCGGCTTTTAATTTAGCCGGATTATAATGATGTCCATCGCTGTTACATAACATGCGAAGAATGTAATTATCAGGTATGACATTTTATACGTAAGATAACACTCGCTAAAAAAAGTAGCTTTATGTAATTCTTTATCACGTGTTGGTTGTCAATGCATTGGAACCTCGAATTAAGGTCAAGTGCGAAGATAAGATATAAGGTTGATTGATAGTACTCTCGATAACGTTGTTTGATACACTGATTTTAGGGTTCCTTACATTTTATTTAAAAAAAAATAAGGGCCTCTACACACGTACGTAAGTCATACCACAGTCGGAACGTGTGAAGTCTTGCAGCAGCTTATAGTCTTAAAATTGGTGTTGATTAAACTAATTTAATTTATTAATATTTGGAGCAGAAGTATCAGTGCATATTGGTTGCTAGAAAAAAAATATATGGGGTTCTGTCGCTGTCCAACATAGTAAAATATCTGTGAGCTATACTAGTCTGTTTGTTTAAGTATCTGAGCTGGGATATTTTTTTCAAATAAGAAAAAAATACAAATTGGTTCATAAATGAAAATTTCCTCCCTGTCGGGTAAAAAGACACTACTTAATAACTGATAATTAACATACATAATTAACAACAAATGGTACTGTTCCAGCTGCGAGTTCAACAAGTACACGATCCGGTGTATAAAGGCGGTGGGCGCCATGCCGTGCAAGCGAGAGGCCGCGGGGGAGCGGGACGGCGATAGTGACCAGTCTAGCGGCCGCGGCACCGGCATCGATTCCGACTCCGATGGCGATTGATACAATATATTTGTTTAGTATATCATGTGGTTTCATTTTATATACTGGTCTCTTGAGAGTGAAGTCGACGATAGAAATAAATAAAAACCTTATAAAATACAGTAATGTGGTACTGTAACTAATGAATAACACCCTAAATGAGAGTCACTAACGGTTACTTTAATCGTTCCTTAGTAAAGAATCACCATACAATGTCTGTACTAAGGAGCGATTTAAGTAACTGTTAGTGACTCTGAGTTGGGGCGTTTAAGTGTAAAGTTAATAGAAGCATACTGTTTGTTATCAGTTCATTTTTTAGCGGAATAGCAAACGCCGGGTATCCGCTAGTTATCCATACTGGGATAGTCTCTTCTTCTTTTATCGGTCCCTCATTACTGAGGATCGTGGTCACTGGAAACCCTTAAATGGACAATCTGTCTCCATCGGTTCCGGTCTGAAGTAGCCCTCACCGTATGATAGAATTTGGATGAGATGGTTTCCTTTACTTGGTCAGACCATCGTGTTGGCGACCGGCCACGTGATCTTTTGCCTTCAGTATTGCCAACAATGACCAGTTTTTCTAGGTTACCATCCCCCCTTCGCATTATATGGCCGAAATAAATGAGAATGCGCTGTAAGCATACGGTGGACAGCCGAGTCTTTATGCCCAGTTGGGAGAGAATAGATACATTTGTGCGTTTAGCCGTCCATGGTATTCGGAGCATGCGCCTCCAGCACCACATTTCGAATGCATCTATTCGCTGTCTCTCTCTTGCTCGTATTGTCCACGTCTCGACTCCATAGAGGAAGATTGGGAATATCAAGGCTTTGACTAATCGAGCTTTAGTTTTATAGCTTATTCCCCGGTTTTTCCAGATGTTCTGTAGGCGTGTCATTGCGTCTTTAGCCATCGCTATTCTCCGTTTAATCTCTGGCACACAGCTTCCCTCGTTATTTATATTAGATCCCAAATAAATAAAATCGTCTATGATGTCGATACCTTGGATGTTTTGAACTTCCGACAGTTTACCAGCACGATCAACTACCATCAATTTGGTTTTCTTTCTGTTTATTGTTAGTCCTAGTTTCTCACTCTCTACCTCCAGCCTGTACAGTATCTCCTTCATGTCGGTAAAGTTTGTAGCAATAAGTACTGTATCATCCGCATATCGAAGGTTACAAATGCGTTTTCCACCAACGGCAAAGCCTCTATTCCAGTCTGGGATAGTAGTCAAGCATTAACTTATAAGATATACTAGCTGCCCGGACAGACTTCGTTCTGTCAAAAGTTTATTTTGACATGTAAGCTATCCTATCTTTCAAGTTGGATCAAACTGCACATGGTGTGCAAAGATTAAAATCGGTTCAGTAGTTTAGGATTCCATCGCGGACAAACAACGTGACACGTAATTTATATATATTAAAGATAAAAAAAAACACAATAGCAAACTAAGTAAATTTATTAATATCGCTCATATTCCCCGTGTTCCCCGGACGCAGTATAAAGCTGACAGTGTTCCGGCGGCAGAGCGTCCCCGCGCGCGCCACGGCCGCGCCCGCGAGCGCGCACGCTAACAGCGCGGCCGCTACCAACGCCCAGCGCAGCGCTTCCACGTAGCCCAGCACCGCGTGGGAGTGCTGCAGCTCGCTTTGGATGCTCTCTGGGAGGTCTGCGCCCTGGGGGTACAGATTGGTTAGTTATAGGTGTGTCTAGTAGCCAATGAGGGGGGGGGGGGGGGGGGGATTATGCGCCTCAAATAATTGGGTCTACTTCTTGTCAAATCATCTTACCGAAAAATGCGTGCTTATGTGTTTAAATAAAACGCATTTGGTGCATTCATGCCAGTTGGTAAAAAACCCTATGAAACGATTTTAATATGTAGATTGCTTACATTTGTTTCGGCTGCAAATCGCATTTAGTAGATAATAGATACTACCTTATTAAGACTTTAACTTTGGTTAGACATAGGCGTATTCCGTAGCCCCTGGAGAGGGGGGGGGGGGGGGGAGGAATTTATATTGTACGAACGGCGTGCGTTGCTTCGTCGTTTATCATGCATACCGCGAAGGGTGGAATAGGGAAGTGAGAGGTTTACTTGTAAACATCAGAAGTAGTTTTTCTCGAAGTGATACCAGTAACCAGGGTACCAGGAGAGCATTAACTCTATCAGTGTCATGTATGTAGTTCTTCTCGAAATGATACCAGGGTACCAGGAGAGCATAAACTATAAAGCAGTGTACGTGCGTACCTCCTCGACCCACAGCAGCGGGAAGAGGCCGGTGGAGACGTTGGCGAGCTGCGGCACCTGCGGCACGTTGCGCAGCTCGATGTTGAACTGCAGCCGCTGCCGGCCCTTCAGGATCACGCCCGTTTTCTGGAACATTCCAGGTTCTTGTTAGAGCTTGTAATACTAATAACTCGTATTTTTGATTATGAGACTTATGATCGTCCGATGTCAAAGACCGTATCGTGCCGCCACTAAGGCGTGACGTCAAGAAATTTATTTGTACATCTGGATGGCAGGCTTCGAAGACGAAGGTACTTGAAGACGGATCACGTGACAATGGATGAACAATTTTGATCAATCATAGGCGTGATTGACGTTGATCTAAGACTCGCAGCTATTCTTAGGGTGTCGGTGTGTAACTTTGACCAATGATAGGACGCATATTATATTCATCCATGAAGATCCATGATTTATTTATTTATTGCCATAATTGTGTGATGGCTTTTACAGATCTTATAAAATTATGCAGTATACAAACAACCCAGGTAGGGCACGGCAGGATAAAATGAAATAATATAATTATACTGATAAATACAAAATTTTCCTTTGACATAATTTGAAGCTTATGAATTCAAAATGTAAATTAAGAGTATTAATAGAAATAAAAAAATATGTCACGTGATCGTCTTAATAAACTAATATAATAGTTCTTGAAGGTTGTTCATCCGTTAAACCCGGTTCAATTAATAACCAACTCACCGGCTCAAGATATAAGTACGAGCCATGTTTCTCGGCATCAGGCTTGACGCCGCCCTTGAAGTAGGTCAGCAGGTCATCAGACGCGAGGTGGAAGTGCGGCAGCGAGGCCACGGCCGGCGCGCCCTGGCACGGCTGCAGGTTGAGCACGCCCATCAGCAGGCAGCCGTCGTGGTTGGCGCTCCAGTTTCTGCAAGGGGCCAGTCATTACTTACTCGTATGTTCGGTTTACACGTATTATGTAGTTAACTAAATTTTAAGTTTTATACGTGTAAACGGACAATTTAGTAGTTTAGTAATCAAGTAGACAAGTAATTTTTTTTTCCTGTTAAGCAGGTGGGCGGAGCTTATCACTTAACACGTTTGGACAGGTACTTTTTAGTTATTTAGTAAAATGATTAAGTAATTAAGTAAAATGCTTAAGTAATTAAGTAGAATTTTATTGTATGAACTAAAGAGCTTTACTAAATTATTACGTGTGGACGCACACTAAAAATTATTCACTTAAAATTTAGTTAACTACTTAACTACTTATTACGTCTAAACCGAACATTACGGTCCAGAGGGGAAGGGTCCTATCTAAATACCCTTATCTCCGAGGGACGGGGTTTCGTCATGTCCGGTGGACGGACACGCCTTGAGAAATGTAGGTTCATAAATAAAAACCCGTTTGCGAAATAAGCTTTAAGGTACTAATTTTGGTTTCATTTTCACATGAGTGTCTTTTGTTTCGATCTTGTTATCGTTAGAAAACAGTCATTCAGTAATTGCCTTTATTTCTATCAATTTTTTTAGGACTTTTGTAACCGACGAAGATCGTAGACGCGGTTAATATATTCAAGTCTTTTTAACTCAAAAGATAATATTAATTAATAATATCAAGACTGAAAACGCTACGGATTCTCTTCTAAAGGAGCCTAATGTGTTTTTGATTCCCTCGGAAACAAAGTAAAAAGTCGTTAATAATTCGTGACAGCTAAATCACTGAACTCTGTTCGCAAAACAATTTCGTTCCCTTCATTTCAAACTTCTAACTTCTTTAACTTTAACCGGATAACATACCATTTAGAATGTTTTTTTTTGTGTTGTACCTAAGCTAAGTAACTAAATAATATATTTTTAATGCCGATAGCTTCCAAACTAGCTAAGCGTGCAAAAAGACAATACGTCGACAAAGAAATATTCACGGATTATTCTACAAGGACACTCTCCTTGAGCCAAGGTTTTTTATGGATATAGCCGACTAAAAAACTGATGATCCACCGATGGTGAGTGGCTACCGTCGTCAATGGACAACAGCGACATCAAAGGCATTACTAATACGGAAAGAGAAGAAAAAGAGAGAAATAAAGAACCCTTAGGGTATTTAAAGAACTCTCACGATGAGTAAGTACCCTTGCCACCGTCATTAACTGGTTGTTGGTAGTTCCCTCTTGTATCGAGTGGTTAGCTACACATTCTAACAGTCTTTTTACATTAGCAGAAAATGTTATACTTACTCTTTACAGAAGCATTTATTGCCAGGGTTGGCGCTTTTCGAAGCGAGTGGCATGTTCGACAGCTCGTAGTAGTACGCCGTCATGTTGAACAGGGTCCTCTGTTCCACGAAGTCGACGTACATTGACCTGCGAAAATAAAATAGGTAAGTAGGTAGGTATATAGAATTAATAAAGCAAGCATCTACTACGGTATCTATATTTGATTATATTCGCCTAATAACGTCAATGTGGTGTTGACGGTAACCCTTCTAATTCCGAGTGAAGTAAGATTGGATTTGACTCAAAGATAGATTAATCTTACTTGGCAGATTTAGCGTGTTACATACCAATGATATCAATTTACACATCTGTTTCGAACCTCATCTGTCTTAGGACTTTACCCAGCCCTAAAACGTCATTCAGTTTAAGAGTTTCGTCCTAGTTGGTCATTCTGCAACCATACATGAGGTGGCAAGCTGGAGTGCTTTTGAGCGCTAGCACGTGTACCACCGGGTGGGCGGGAGTTTAAATCTCTTCGGATGTAACATCTCGTACAGTCTTCAAATAGATTCGTATGTAGGTTGTAGGTATATCGATGTTACTGTAACGGCTTATTTTAAGAATAACTTAAGCGGTCCGAGAGAGCTGCCAACTATCGAACACACTTAACCCCGTTTATCTGGCAACGTGTGCCAAATTCTTCTGTCCATAATGTTATAATTTGGACTTCTTTTTTATAGGGTCAAATAATATTTTCTAATGTGTTTCATTTTTAACCGAAGAAGGAGGTATTCAATTCGACTGTATTTTTTTATGTTTGTTACCTCAGAACTTTCGACTGGGTGAACCGATTTTGATGATTCATTTTTTAATCGAAAGCTAGTGCATGTCATGTGGTCCCACTTAAATTTGAACGAGATCTTACTAGTAGTTTTTGAGTTACCTAGGGGTAATTTTGAAGTCGGTTATTTTTGTCAAGAATTATCAAAAAACTGATAGGTAGAAAGAGAATATTAGGGAGTGTTATATTTTGGAAAAAAAAGTGCCGTGGTTGGTCCGTTTTCTGTTCTAATATATCTAATAAACATCTTTTTCCGTCCTCATCTTAAGTCTGTATATTCTGTATAGATATGTAATTAAATAAATTCCAAAGGGTTTTTATGATACCTGCATAAATCCGGTTGGAAGGTATAGATCCTTTGGGGGACGTCTGACTCGTCGATAGGCGGGAATATTGCGCCATCGGTTCCATTGATCATGCCGCAGTAGGGATCTGCCCAGGTCTTCAACGCATTCTGCTCCTTGTAGGACACAATGTGGCCTAAGTCTTTAACGTCTTCGGTTCCACGGATGATCTCGTAAGGACCGGACTCTGTTGTGTTTAGCTGGGAAGTTAAAAAGATTCTCATAATACTTATTGTTAGTTATTTATCTCGTTATGTATGGTAGGTAGGGTTGCCAGATGGAATTGAAATATCTGGACAAAACTTCAGAAAGTCGAGATTTGTCGGGACGAAAATTTTTGTATTGGAATTGTCGGGACATTCTGTATTTTGTTGGGACTTGCACTTATATTTTGTCGGGACAATCCAGACGGATCCCGACCATCTGGCAACCCTAATAGTATGGTATATCAAGACAAGGGCGTATCCAGCTTCTGAAAACTGTATTACTAAGGACAACAGTAGCCCAATAGCTACCTGACACATCCATAGTCCAGGATTACATACTATATAGGTACGTAATCCCCGTAAACATTTTACACACATAATAAAATTATAATAGGATTTGAGCCCTTTGTCCCCTCCCTCCTCTACACCCATGAATGTAAATTTAACTTGTTTTACTTTAACCTACGTTAGCGAAAATAAAATAAGTAGGTAGGTAGGTACTTAAGATTACAGCGATTTTAAATTCAGCTGGTAATTTTCAGATGTGAAGGAGATATTTTTAACAACAGGTCTAAATCTGATCAATAAATAGGTACGATCCCGAAACGAAGTGATTCACACACTACATTTTGATAAGTCAGTAAACTAGACTACAGACAATGACATTTTAAGTCAAGGACCTCTGACCGCTCATTTATACGCGCGTCTCGCGGATCGTCTCGTAGCGCGTCCGTAAGCCACGCCCCCTACGCGCGCGAGCGCTATCTAGTGTTCACACGCTCGCTGCGTTCAGATGCGTTCGAACGTTCAAGGATGGAGCACGTTGACATAATACATCGGCACGTTGACATACAACACAGTCAGTGAAACATTTCTACCATGATTTATAGGCAAAATACTCAATGTAGATTGTACTATGGGTAGATTTCTGTACAATTAGGCTTTTTAAAATAAAAAAGCTATTGGTATTCATTACAAACAAAACATCAAAATTTTCTTCTTTATAATAATATTACTTTGAATATACGAGGTTTTGTTACTAGTAGTTATAGGTTATTATTATCATTCAGTATTAACGTTCAGTATCATATTTTTATTTTGAAAAATACGAATCCAATAGAAGACGTATGGCGCTAGTAGCCGTTGTCGAATGAAGCGCGCGCCGCGCGCGTGTGAACACCGCGCGAGCTCTCGCGCGAGCCCCTTTGGCGCGCGCCCAAAAAACCGCTCCCGACGCGAGCCCTGCGAGCCACGAGACGCGCCGCGGTCTGGTCCGCGAGCTCGCTGTTCACACGCGCGCGTACGAGCGCGTCTCGCAGCGCGTCTCGTGGCTCGCGCGCGCGTCTAAACGGGGCATCAGGCGCGGCTTAGCAAAACAAGTTTAGAGTTAGTTATGCCCTACTTGACTAGGTCGGTGGTAATGACCTCAGTCAATTATGCGAAGAGATAAGACATCGGCGCAACAGGCGGACGCTGTTACATGACTGCCCTTGGCATTACCATGCAGAATTGTCAGTTAACAAAAGGCTAGCTTAATAGCTGTCATTCTATTCTAATTCTACTAATATTATATTTAAATGTGAAAGTTTGTGAGGATTTGTTAATCTTTCACACAAAAACTACCGACTCTACCGCCCAATTTAAACTGGAAAATAATCTTAATATATATAAATTACGTGTCACGTTGTTTGTCCACGATGGACTAACATAACCTAAATTACTTAATCGATTTTAATCTTTGCACACCGAATGCAGTTTGATTCAACTTGAAAGATAGGACTGCTTACCTACATCTCAAAAAAAACTTTTGACAGAACGAAGTCTGTCCGGGGAGCTAGTAATTGTATAGGTTTTTCGTGTTTATATTGTCAAAAGCAACATACAATAAGAAATAAATCCCACCAAAAATATTTAAATGTAGAATTTTGCCCAGACGAGACCATATATATGGCTCTACATCAAAAAGTTATCAGATCTTATGAAGAGCCAAGCTTCTAACCTTACACGTCCCTTAATCTACAAACTACAAGCCCTATTTTCACAAACTCTGCACCTTAGTCAAAATATGTGGATTGGCTGTTTCTCTACCGCACATGGTTTTAGGTTTTAGTTCTTTTCATAACGAAATGGCTAAGCCACATATTTTGACTACAGTGTAGCATTTTTGTGAAGATAGCTAGGACTTGTATAGTTAGGCCGTGTAGTTAGAAGTTTGGCTCTACCAGCTCTACATGATATCTGATTACTTTTTTATGGATGACGTTTTGATTGGTCTCGTTTGGGCAACATTTTACACGTAGTGATTAAGTACTCTGTGCATTTTACATGAAAATATTTTTGGTGGGATATCCTATTCCAGATCATGATGCTAAAAATCATGAAAATCTGTTCATTAACTCTACCTTATTTATTTAACTAAATAGTATTTATAAAAACCCTTATTCATAAAAACTTAATAAACCTATCTTGGTTACTGCACTGTTGCAATATGTATAATTTTATCGTTTCACATATTAAGTCTTAACATTTTACTTCTATAACTTCGCTAGTTTTTATGAATTAGGGGGTGAGACCCTCAGATTTTAGTGTTTGTTTGTGCTTTGGTCCTTCGAATAAATGCTTTTTCTTTCTTTCTTTCATTCTTTCTTTCTATTTTATTTAAGTAACTTAATATTAAACCTATATTATTGAAGTTATAACTTCTTATGGGGCGTTTGGAAAAAAATAATATGAGAGTAAAATTTTTACGATGCGACAGCCAATAAAGCGACAAGATGAAGGTGCATGATACTAGGCGCACAGAATTCGCTGGAGTTGGTTTCAAACAAAGTACTCCGTGGTTGTTTTGGATTGCTAAAGGTACCCACTGACGATACGTCCATCAATCCAAATGGAGTGGTCGTCTTCCAAAATCGTTCCGTGAATGGTAAAATAATATTCCATTTGGATGGACGTCATCCAGCTCTGGATTTCCAAACGGATTGAAATCCACGCGTCCAGTCTAAATGGACGTCGTCTGCGGCCGACTGTGAATGTCAAAAACGTGCGCCATGCCATATGGAAGCAGTCCGTATTGTCAGTGAATGGGCGAATCGGCGTCCATTTTCTTGTGTTTATTGTCTCAGTTTATGTTTTGGTGTCGATGGTGGTACTTGGTACATGTGCTGGATCTGTCATTTGTATCTAACAAACTTCTCCGTACCTATCTATTGGACTATATTATTATAATGCCTACGTCTACGCCTCACATGAGGACTTAAGGCTTGCCTCATATAAGTATCTTGTTTTTTATTAATGGTGTCACACTTTCCAGTTATTTGTAATACGTCTGTTCGTCTATTCTCAAGTAGTTTCTCTAAAGATAATTATAATAAATAATAAATAAATAACGCTTCACACTCATAGCCCCACACTAGGATTCCTTGTGTCGTGGGTGCCATGGACAACACACTAGACAAGGACATTCACACGCAGACCGAGAACAGAAATTCAAACTCATCGTTCTTTCCGCCTCGCTGGGAATCGAACCCAGGACCCTTGGTGCGGCGATCCGGCATGGTAACCATTGCGCCACACGGGTCGTCAAATTCAAATTCGTCAAATTCCGACAATAAGTTGGTATGTGTAAATGTTTTTCTTTGTTTCAACCAACCCTTCATCCACTTCTTCTTAAGATTTTTTTTGTCTTTTTATTGAAATACACACTGCTGTTGCCACGACTGCAAAGATCGAAGTGATGCCATGCATCCAAACGGAAGTATAATCAATGGTCCCTTATCAGGATACATTTTCATTTGGAGTGCATCCATTTGGAAGTCTACCAAAGGGACTTATCGTCAGTGGGTACCTTAACTCGGGTCGTGGGTGCGAGCCAGAGGTACATATACTTAAGTAAGTTTTTATTTTACCTATCCTACGTTAGATACGAAAGGTACGTTAATTACAACAGCCAAAATGATACTTTATAACTAGGTAACTTTAATGTAGTTTCAACTTTCACTGTTATAAGCTCTGTTTTACGACGAGAACTTACCCTATCTATGTTGTACCTAGTTAAAAGATGAAAGACTTGATAGGGGCATACGTTATTTATTCCTATTATAACTTGTCGTATCTTGGAATAACCCTTTCTCTACGTTTTCTATACGTATTAATAATACTTATAATCTAGTCCTAGAAAAGCTGAGAGATTATTTTGAACACAAAGGTATTTTACACTTAAATACCCTATATTCGTAAAAATTATGATAAGTATTTATGACTGAATAAAAATTATAATAATTCTGAGTAGAAAATAGCATAAAATGAAAACCGCCTAAAACTTAAAAAAAAAACTAAGCGAATTTGAGTATTATTGAAGACTCAATTATCAAGTAGATCCTTTTTGTATTATCTCTACTTAATACCCACGATTCACAGTAAAACACTTTATTAGATGTAAAGTAATATTTACTCGTATCTGTGGAATGAAATATTCAAAGCAGGCTACAATCTACATTAAATTAACATTATTCATCTTATTATACCTTCATAAATAGTTAATGTTGATAACTAAGAAAATGTCGGGAATAATATGTAATCTCGTATATATTATGTTTACCTAAGTAAAAACCATTGCAATGTTAATATGGATGGAATTATTACAAAAAAAACAGCTTTACGGTATGTTACTTTTATCCCTCGAAGACTAGTATTATAACTTGCCTTCGCTTCACTTCCAGAACTTTTAAAAACTTTTTTGTAAATTTTTTCAGTTGCTCCATTTTTACCCCATTAAATTGTTAGTAGGTACCCTACCTACCTAGATTCCGATGTCATGTCATTTACATATTATAAACGTTTATTGCGCAATTCCCATGAATATTTTTTGGTTTCGATACCGAAAATAAACCTATCTGAGTACATACAATTTTAGCAATAGATTTTAATAAATTTTAGCAACTAAATCAGTACCTATAGAATATTACATTTTCAACGCTTTTAACGCACAGATTGTGACTTATGGTTTTATGGCAACGTTATAGTATGACAAATTGTGTGGGGCTGCAACCGCTGTGTAAGGTTTCTGATAAAATATTAGACTCAAACAACGAAACTGATTAGTTTATTTATTATTTTTGTTTCGAAACCATTCTACCGCGGGCGAAGCCGCGGGCAAAAGTTAGTAGGTTATAATTGGATAAAGCACATTTAAGTTAGCGGTTTTAGTCAAACTACAAAGGTAGTTTGATTGACTTGATCCTTAAGGGATTCAAAGGGTTGGGACTTGGGAGCGTATGATTATTGATTATATCATAATCCGTATGATAATAATTATGTATCCGACTAAATTATTATTGACGAGAAGTCCGACGACATTCGGTAAGTTAACTACCGTTATGTTTGTAATAAAGGCTGTGATGATGCCGAGGAAGAAGGAACCTACACTCTATTTAAATAATAGCGAATATTTACACATGGTGTTTGACATCAAAAACAACCATGAATTAGAATTTACTAATGTCTTGGCCGGAAATCGAAAGAGTCTGCGCAACGGTATAATCAGCGTACAGTTTACCGCTACAAATAAACAAATAACTTAAATAATTTAGCGCTAAAATAAGTTGGTGTTTATAAGCCAAAAGTATTTGTAGCATTCATACACATAAGAGTTATCTTCGTTACCATTAATGTCGGGACTCTACATACAAATTATAAAACTACTAGCTGCCCGGACAAACTTCGTTCTGTCAAAAGTTTTTATTTTTATTTTGAGTTGTAAGCTATCCTATCTTTCAAGTTGGATCAAACTGCACGCGGTGTGCAAATTTGATTAAAATCGGTTCAGTAGCTTAGGAGTCCATCGCGGACAAACAACGTGACACGTAATTTATATATATTAAGATTTTATGGCATTTAAAATCACGCGTACAAGTTTATACTAATGTTTACGATAGCAGCTTACTTAGTTACAACCTGCCCAGTTTGTCCGGCGAACTCGGTCACGTTAGTAAGTCATTAAGCAAGCGTTTACGACTTACGGACCCTCTGGCGCACTGTGGGGCTTAAGATTTAATGTCCTGGAAGATATAAGATTTTCAGTGTTTCATGTCAGTTACAAACTAACATGCAAATTGTACTTAACTTTGACAATTCTTTGTTGATAAATGAAGCGACTAAAAGACGCTCTAGCTATGCGCAGTAAACTAGGGATATTTACAACCAAGCCAGAACATAATTTTAGGAATCATCTACATAGCCTAGCTCTATGAATTGAATCAAATGCTATCCCATTTCAACAATAATAATTTATTACATCCTGATCAATACGGTTTCACTAAAGGCCGCAGTACAACCGATGCAGGGGCTAGGCTTTTAAAGCATATATTTGAAGCATGGGAATCATCACAAAATGCCATAGGTGTATTTTGTGACTTATCTAAGGCATTTGATTGTGTTCAGCACGAAACATTGCTGTTTAAACTTGGCCACTATGGTATAAAAAAAAGCGGCCAAGTGCGAGTCGGACTCGCCCATGAAGGGTTCCGTAGCAGCAAGTAACATAATATAAAAGTTCTTGAAGTTCGTTGTAAGTTTGATCGAGGTAAATTGCGGTTTACGATTTATGACGTATTAAAAAAAAACTACTTACTAGATCTCGTTCAAACCAATTTTCGTTGGAAGTTTGCATGGTAATATACATCATATATTTTTTTTAGTTTTATCATTCTCTTATTTTAGAAGTTACGGGGGGGGGGGGGGGACACACATTTTTCCACTTTGGAAGTGTCTCTCGCACAAACTATTCAGTTTAGAAAAAAATAATGTTAGAAACCTCAATATCATTTTTGAAGACCTATTCATAGATACCCCACATGTATGGGTTTGATGAAAAAAAAATTTTTGAGTTTCAGTTCTAAGTATGGGGAACCCCCAAAATTTTTTTTTTTTCTATTTTTGTGTGAAAATCTTAATGCGGTTCACAGAATACATCTACTTACCAAGTTTCAACAGTGTAGTTCTTATAGTTTCGGAGAAAAGTGGCTGTGACATACGGACGGACGGACAGACAGACAGACAGACAGACAGACATGACGAATCTATAAGGGTTCCGTTTTTTGCCATTTGGCTACGGAACCCTAAAAACAAGGCCCTTAGCTTGATCGCGTCTTATTTGAGTGATAGGATACAAAAAGTTAGTATAAAAGATATTAAGTCATCGGGGTCACCGGCTGTGTTGGGTTTACCGCAGGGCTCGATCTTGGGTCCGTTTCTTTTTCTGGTATACATTAACGATTTACCACATTATGTAAAGAACCAAGCGGATATTGTACTATTTGCTGACGATACATCATTAATATTTAAGTGTGAAAGGAATAAAGTAAATTTTGACGACGTAAATAGTGCTCTTTCGCATGTGTCGCGTTGGTTCACTATCAATAATTTGCTTTTAAATGCAAAAAAAACTAAATGTATAGAGTTTGTACTACCTAATGTTAAAAAAGTTAACAAATCTCTCAGACTGAATAATGAAATATTGCATATGGAGGAATCCACGGTCTTTTTAGGGGTGACCTTAGATAGTAAACTTCAGTGGGGCCCACATATAACAAATCTCGCGACTAAACTCGGTAGGGCTGCTTATGCTGTTAGGAAAATAAGGCAGTTTACTGACGTCGAAACTGCTAGGATGGTTTATTTTGCATATTTTCACAGTATTATGTCATATGCCATCTTGCTGTGGGGCAAAGCAGCCAGTATAGAACAAATTTTCATACTACAAAAAAGAGCTATTAGGGCTATTTATAAACTTAGATCTCGTGAAACTTTGCGTGACAAGTCCAAAGAAATAGGTATACTTACAGTAGCCTCACAATATATCTATAGTAACGTGGTTTTTATACGGAATAATATAAGCGCGTATAAACAAAATTTTGATATCACTAATCGCCAAACAAGAAAAATGCACCAGTTAGTAACGCCATCTTACCGTCTTTCTAAAGTGAAGCGATCTTTTATGGGCCGTGGTGTACAGTTCTATAATAAAATCCCAAAGTTAATACGTGATTTGCCAGTGGAATTATTTAAGAAACATGTAAAATCTCAACTTTTAGGCAAAGGCTACTATACTGTAGATGAGTACATAAATGACAAAGACGCATGGAAATGACCAGATCTGCAACCAGTTCCGTACAGGCTAGTGATACTTCTTTGTAAGAAATATACCAATGTATTTTATTTTTAAAAGATGTGCTGAGGAGTTTCTTTCGGCTTTTCTTCTCCTCCATGACAAAGCACCTTTCCGAAAAGCTGGTAAATTAAAAAAATGACGTGCATAAGTGTATCAATGATACCTACATGAATAAATGATTCTGAATTTGAATTTGAATTTGAATATGGAATTATATTCTGCAGTGTTGGTTAAATAAATTGATTTTTGTGTGGTTTTCTTTTGTTCTATTTCACTGAGATTCCAAATTTTAATTCCATAATTTTCCTGAATAATTTCTGTAGGTACAGGTACGCTATTAGGTCTTTTTAATTTTAATTTCTGTTCTTGGACTGGTTGTATGTATGTTTTTGTCTTTGTAAATTTTTGCGTCTCTGTTTAGCATATGTAGCGTTTTTTTTGTTTCTAATCTAACATGTTTAAACATTTTTTTCTGAATACACACTGTTAGAATTCGTCTCCGGGCCGCATCCGGATTTAACGTAGTCCACACATAGTACCCGCATCGTCCACAGATATTAGTAGTCCTTGCTGATTCGAACAACACATAATCTAAATTCTACTAACTAATCTAAATCTAATACTAACAAAAAATAACCGACTTCAAAGTCTCAAAAACTACATAGTTGTCAGATCTCGTTCAAATTTATGTGAGACCACATGACAAGCGCCTGCTTTCGATTAAAAAAAGAATCATCGAAATCGGTTGGCGTGATATTGAGTTATTCGTCAATTTGTCGCGCACATCTTAACACAAAGGAGGTGGCCAATATTTACCCCGGAAATGGTTAAAATACCTTTTTTTTGTACAAGGTTTTAGTCCTCTGAAAAGACATATTTTCCATTTATTATAACATAACTAGAATTTTAATTTTCTTCTGAACTCCGCCGTGAGTAGTTATAATAAATTAACAATAATAATAAGTTGTATTGTATACAAATATACATTTACTACCTCCATTGCTATCACCCCGGTCACTCACAAGCGCGCAAATGTTTGACATTTGTACGAATGTTTGCACATATGTGAAGGGCGGTCAAGCAAATGGGTTCGCATATGAGTATACAAGCCCATTTCCGCTTCCTCCTACACTTTGTTCACGAATGTTCAATGTTGCTGTTGTTATTATGTTGTTGTCATTCAAATCCATTTTCAATACAGAAAATAAATGGTAGTACGATTAGACGCCACGAACCACGAAAAATTAGGAGATACATCACCTTTTTAGTCGTGTGCGCAACTGGTCGCACAAATGTGTGGGAGACTACACGAAGGTTCGAGGTTCGCGCGCTTTGATGTGCGACAAAAAACCGACACAGCTTGGAAAACCCCGAATGCCTCCAAAACTTCGCATAATCATTCGCGAAGGTCGTCCCACACTTGTGGGTTAGCGTATTCGCGCGAATGTGAGTGACCGGCATCACTGGAGGTTGACAATTGGCTGACAGAAGTGCGAATGTCTACTATATTGTCATTTGCCAAAATAATATTTTTCAGTTTCATTTCTGCAAAATATTAATTGTATTTGATTTTTTGCCATGAGGTGCATTAATTGCGCGGTTGATATTGAGCGCATGGCACGTCATATCTTCCTTAGCAAGAAACCTGCAATCCATATTGGTAGAATGGATCACTGCAGTAGAGGTATAGCATTTTTCTTTACTATTAAGTAGTGCTTACTACGACTAGGTTCACGCGGCAATGTACAATATTCCTGTTTTTTTTGCAATACGTTTAGAAAATAAGTTCTATTTTATAATAGGCTCCTAACATTTTTTCTTTCAACTTTTAGGCAAAGGCTACTACTGTAGATGAGTACATAAATGACAAAGACGCATGGAAATGACCAGCTCTGCAACCAGTTCTGTACAAGCTGTATATTTTTTTGTAATAAATAATATTAAGTATATGTCGGCACAGTCTCAAATAAGTTCGTATTATCTATGAAAATTAAGAATAAGAAGAACTGACATAACGATAGACAGATTGATATAGTATCGCGAAACCAAAGAAAACTAAATAACGTTGAATTCATGAAACCGGGTGTTATCAGGCATTAAACGAAGAGTATCCTTGTGCCTGTTGAACTGTGTGTTTTATTTAGTATCCTGGCAGTCCTGACATATAACTACGCCCACAGAGAGAGATCTATGTTCATAGTACTGAAGTGCTCTTTGATACATGGTTTACAGAGATGATCTGAACATACGAAAGCATACAGTATACACTCCAACCCAGCCTTGGACGATATCAGGCGTGGGATAAAAAACCCAGATGGTGATACAGTTTTCATGAGAATCTGAGAAATACATGTCGGAAAATAAATGACGGACAAAACAGTTTGGATGACATTTGAAATAAACGTGAAGGAAAATTTTACACGAAACGATACAAAATCAATTAAACATAACGGAGATGATGAGATCATGGAGTGTGATAGCAAAGTTGGGCTTTATCTAAAAATCCACAGCGCGTTGGTACTTATGACTAAAATTCGAGAAATAGATGGAAATAAGCATTTGGTTTCAGGTTTTTCACGAAAGGAATGCAAGATAAGTAGCACCAGTGAATATGATGCTCAATATCATGCAATTGAGAGTAACCTATCTTAAATGTTTCAGCTAAGGAAAAAATGACGAGATTTGAATCTGTATAGCTGCGAGTGTGGAGCGAGGCTGGTTCCTGCTAAACTGCAACGGGTTGTTGATGCTCCTGCCGGCGTTGTTGCGAGCGCTGTGTCCTGTGCTGACTACTGAGTTAACCTGTGCATGGTCGAACCCCGGCATGATTGGCATAAAGCTTTCAGTTGTTAACATTTCATTTACTTTTAGAGAACCGAATGAATACTCATAAACTAAAGATAATTCTCGTTAGTTGGTAAAGTTGGTGAAAGATGCAATCGTAACATGGTGTTCTTCTGGTACTATATCGTTGAGTATAACGCAACGGAAAGACCAACCTATCTGTGATGCTACGTTATATTATGAGGTGTTCACCAGTGATCAAATGGTCATGTCGCTTTAGCATAATTATGCATCTAATTCTATCATTGATTGCATTGTGATTTTGAACATGGTAAGATGGTCGAGTAGATGCCTTGATTATAACGGTAGCGTTCCCTATCATGCCTTAACTACGCACCTATAGCTCTTTTGTAAGATTGATATTGATTTGTGTATTGGCAACTTTAATGATCGTGCGACATTGTGGATCGTTGTAAAGTGGAATGAATGGTAGATTGATATCTTCAGTTGACGAGTAACGGTGACTGCATATTTAAATAGTAGCATTATTTTATTTCGTGTTTTGCCTGCATAACTTTGTGATAATGTTTTGATTGTTCTTGGATTAATAGGACAAAATTGTCATCAAGGTTTGTTATGACATATTATGTTTTGACGTAAGTATTATAGTCTGTCGATGTGACGGCTGATGACAATTATGATGAATAATAAATTTTGAAATGTCGTGTTGACTACAGACCACTCTTCTACAGACTTGCTCACTTCAACAGAGTTGAATTTGAAATGTTATGTTCGATTCATACAGTTGAGGATGATAGATGATCTAATTAGCGTTAGATTAAACGTGATAAGATGGAATGAAAGCAATCAGATCAAGGTGGGTCCTAAGTTCAAAAACCCATTTCAAATAATTGTGTTTCTTACTTTCTCACAAATGATCGGTGCTGTTTCCTAAATTCTAAGATGTCCTAATGTTGAAACTGGGATTTGTTGGTACGATGACGAGATGAGTTGTTGATGCGACGTCAAGCTATAAAGTTATTCTTCTTTTTATTAATGCAAAAGTGGATTGAATAATTGATGTGGTGCTGATGATTATTTATTGATTGAATTGTAATGTTTACCTAATTGATCAGTTAGTGGAAAGAAAGAAAGAAATGTTTAATTCTCCAAATATCCTACAACGTTACTACGGAATTTATAGACACCAGGTCTTAGAACTTGGATCCTATTCTTTAGATAAATTGATGGAGATTATTTGGTGAGTACAGTTTGTGTCCGAATGGACGTCACTTGCGGTGGCGGAGTATATAAATGAGATGAGCAATAACTTTTGTTTGCTTTTAAGATGCGGGCGATGTTTGCTTGAGGATCGTTCGAAAAATTGCCTATACTAATCTTTTTAATTTCATTTAATTTTATTATTGGTACGGAACGATTGTTAGTGACACGTGTTCGGAGCGATAGTAAGAGAGTCTTACGCGATTATTGGCGGTATTGTTGAATTGTGCCAATATTGTAAAACCTTCTTAGTGAAATAGACTATATGGCCGTTTCTTGGTGGTCATGCATTTGACTGAGACGAGTTAACAATGAGATGTAGCACTGATGGTTTATGACTGGGGACACACAGAGGAACATAATTTAACAAAACATTAATGGGCAGGAAATAATTACAATGATTATAGAAAAAAGTGATAATAGTAGTATTGAATTGAGGATTGGAGTGCATCTGAAGAAATCAAATTAATTAGAGCCTTTCGAAACTTGTGGATTTCACTTGTGAATAAGTCAATGTCATTATGATTGGAAATATTCCTAAATGTGCGAATAATTCTAGTTGGAATTACATTGTGCGTCATTGAAAATTCTGAACCATGGTGATCTAGATGATTTGGATGGTACGGAAATGTTGAGTTCAGAGAGAAGATTAGGTGCGTCAAGTATTCGTCTTCGATTCGATAGTTTCTGAGCATTTTCGAGTCTCTTAGAATACACATCATCCACATAAATCCGTATGGATTCTAAGCAGCACTGCGGTGCTCAAAACCACTGCGGACTAATAAGTTTAGGTTAGGTTAGGTTTAAAAAAAGGTTAGGTAAGTCTAGGTTAGGGTTATAATCTGTTATGCTATGAGATAAATTGTTTAACCAGTATTCTTAGTTGAATTCGTATTAAGCGTGGCTTAATAAGGTCTCTTTATCTGTAACAGCCGTGACTGTTTAAATTGTCTGAAGGTTAAATGGTTATAGTAGAGATCAATGCGGCCTTTCGCATGATGGTGATGAGGCAGTTGGGCCAACACAATGCTTAGTGACACATGGGGTGGGAACGCTTGGTATTAGCGTGTCCCTTGTGAGAACGCTCGAGCAAGGCGTTGGTGGATACAGAAAGAATCAGTAATGTATGTGTACTAAGCAAAGTGGTTAATTTGTTGACTTAAGAGTAATTTGATGATGTTCTCAGCTTTGAGTTTAATGATGATGATCAACCTTCAGCCATTTTTTTTTGTGTGTTGAACTGTGACATAACGTGTAAAAAACCAGGTTGGATAATAGCTTAAGCTGTTTAAATACTGGTTGAACAATAACAAAAGCGTCTGAATACTGAGGTAAAAGCGGTTTAAAATGTTTTAAAGTTTATTTTGAAGGAATTACGATGATGTGATACTCGAATTTGATGACAATATTTGTATGACTAATACAGGCTAAGTGCCTTAATGTACTTAAGACAAATAAAATGAATTGAACTGAATTTAATTGAATTACGATTTGATGTGATGTTACTTGTGGTTTACGTTTAAAATGAAAATTGAGTAGTATGGATGGAGACGGGAATTTATAACGCCTTTCCGTTATTTTTATTGAGGAATGAGTTTGTCTCTTTATTGAACATAGTTGATATGGGAGTTGAGAAATTTTATCTGGGATTACGACCACACACAAAAAACATACACACACATACTTCCCTTTATTCTTGAAGTCAGAATAGCCGAACGAATTACTGTGTTGATATTGTCTTTACAGAATGATCACACGAGGACGTGTGAGTCGTCAGCAATGGCCGACAGTGAGTCAAACGAACGAGATGCTTTGATTCGGTGACGACGCCGCGACCGCGACGTACCAAACGACCCTACGCGTGACGTGAATATTTTAAAATCGCGCAAATAATAATTTGGTAGTTCCGTATTAAAAAAAGTGTTGTTATGGAGTTTCTTCCGCTGCTTCTTCTCCATAGCGAAAACACATAGCGAAGCAGTGAACTTTTGGCAGTAAAGTAAATTAAAGTTAATGAGAATGCCTGTAGGTCATGTACCAGTCGAATTTAATTTTAATAATGAGATTGTTGATGAAGTAAGAAAACATGGGAACTCGAGTCAGTAACTTTGCAGCACAAGTAGTCCGTGGGTGCGCGATGCGCATTTTGCTCTGGTGAGGGTGACGTTATTTACTTGTTGGATATGTGTATGGTAGCAATGGAGATTGCTGATCGACTGTGGGAACCGTGGAGATTGTTGGTTGGCTTTGGAAGCCGTGGAGATTGAGGGACTCACTCGAGATTCAAAGATCGTTTGGCATTTTTGTTGTTACTTTTGATAGTTGAAGTTAACGACTATGGTACGTGGCTCAGGTGAATTAATCCAAATTAGTAATGATTTTTGAAGATCTTGGTTTATGTTACGTTTGTTTAAAATGACGCGATTTCGTACGATTCACACACGAGGACGTGTGTCTTTTCAGAATGGCCGTGTCGGCACAGTCTCAAATAAGTTCGTATTATCTATGAAAATTAAGAATAAGAAGAACTGACATAACGATAGACAGATTGATATAGTATCGCGAAACCAAAGAAAACTAAATAACGTTGAATTCATGAAACCGGGTGTTATCAGGCATTAAACGAAGAGTATCCTTGTGCCTGTTGAACTGTGTGTTTTATTTAGTATCCTGGCAGTCCTGACATATAACTACGCCCACAGAGAGAGATCTATGTTCATAGTACTGAAGTGCTCTTTGATACATGGTTTACAGAGATGATCTGAACATACGAAAGCATACAGTATACACTCCAACCCAGCCTTGGACGATATATATATTATATTTTTATTTTAAAAAGATGTGTTGAGGAGATTTTTTACAGCTTTTCTTGTCCTCCATGACAAAGCACCTTTGCGAAAAGCTGGTTGATTAAAAAATTACGTGCATAAGTGTATCAATGATACCTAAACGAATAAATGATTTTGAATTTGAAAAAAAATTGAATGCATCACCTTATTTGCCTTATTTGGTACTATTGTTATATTTTATTCCTTAATTTTTACATATGTGTACCTAAATGTATATAATGAAACACTTAATAATATCAATATGCAGTTTTATTTATACGTTTGCTTGTGAATATTTACAGATAGGTAGGTGACAAGTTAATACGTATATTTTATTTAGTGCTGCTGGTACTTCTTTTTGTAGGAATAAGGTCATACAGTCATAATTAAAGTAAAAGACATATATTAATTAATTATCCAAGAGATAAAAAGTATTTATTTAATACAAAAAACTTTTTCACGATTACATATGTTTTGCAGAATGTCAAACTACAAAAGCTAAAACTGCCCGTAAAAGGAGAATCCCGAGTTCTAGAGATTTTTATTGATAAAATTATCAAAGTAGATATTGTAAGCTTTAATGTAAGGTAAAAATAGTATGTGTACATTATACTTCACAAATGGGGCAAATGCCCATACAGATGTTGGCCACCTCCTTTACGACTTATGTGGTTTTCTCATGGATGCCATTGTCAGATCTCAATAAAATTTATGTGGGACCACATGACAGCCATCAGCTTTCGATTAAAAAAAGAATCATCAAAATCGGTTCGCCCAGTCCAAAATTCTGAGGTAACAAACAAAAAAAACAGTGGGATTGAGAACCTCCTCCTTTTTTGAAGTCGGTTAAAAAAAACCGGCCCCGGACCGTCTCCACTCCCCTACCAGTTTGCTTACAATCACTTTTTACAGAAACCGAGCTTTTCTTAGCACTAATTTTGACAACCCTAGGAACAAATTGACAAAGTTGCGTGAAACTTAGCCGTGTTAGCTACACGTGTAAAATAACAGATGTGAAGCTGGTAAACTACTAACTACTTAAAGTAACAATGTTGTTGTTGTAACAATGTGCCACGTTGAAGTAATGCACGCGCAGTTAACATACACTGTAACTATTTAATGCAGTTAACATACTCGTAACAATATTACAAGGATTATTAGAATTTAAACTTTGCTGCGCTAGGTTAATGTCGGGAAAACACGGGAAAGATCATCATTACCGTTTTAAAGATTAGTACGGTATACAAATTACATCAATACCAAGACTTTTCGTGGTCTTGATGCGATAAATGATAATTTTATAAAGGTTGCTTTAGTTATATTACGAAAGCTTTCATAACGATTTAACGTGCGATGTATTGTTGTTGACAGTTGTTGGGACTGTAGAAGGTTGTAGCCCAGACGGCTTATTAATTGCGGGATATTTAATGGTTGGTTGCACATTATAATCCATTGTTTGAACTAGACAACGATTTTGTAAGCAGACCTCTGCCGAGATAAATTATTATTGTCTTGATAGTTTCCATGTTCTTGCGGAATGGAAGTGTGTGCTTTATCTATTTAGGTTTCGATTTTGGGTAGATCTACGCAGAATGACGTATAAATTTTATTGATTAATTATTTATTTCATTTTATTTTAAGGTTTTTAGTTATCGAGTAAGCCAATGATTGAAGGTGTTTTACATAAAGCTCCGTTTTACTTTGTAGTTATCATCCTATTACTGGCCATTATCCTATTACCGGCAAAGTCAATGAACGTTTTCAAGTTTGTTCCAAATTTTACCCCTTTAATACCAAATATTACGCAATTAGGTCTATCTATACCTACAGGATCAATTTTTCAAGTGAGCGTGGATGACTAAATCCGAAACTATAAAGAGTAGCGGAATTTGCTATAGGTACCTACGGATTTTCAGGCCCGATTTTGATGAAAACTATTTTTTTATGTTTGCTACCTCAGAACTTTCGACTGGGTAAACCGATTTTGATGACCCTTTGATTTAGAAAAAAAAAACATCCTGTATTATTACACCTTTCGACAGTGTCGCTAATAAGGATCGAATTCTGGGAAATAATGACTCACGGAAAACTAAAGGAAAATGTTAGATTTTAATAAACTGCTTCCTTTTAAACATTTTTATTGAACTTATTCTGAGTCTGTGGGTCAAATCTTGCGAGCTTAACTTATTTCTCCTACTACCAACTTCATCATGTTCTGAGAATTTGAAATTTTACATATTGCCACAGAAGACATAATAGTAGGTACCTACTTAATATTGCTTCAGTTCTGACGACAGTTGTGATTTTTTGCTATATTAGATGCGTAAATAAACACCACAAAAGCGTGAATGTAGTTTTAAAACTATCAACTTGTTCTACAGTAATTCTATAATACAAATACCACATAGTTTCAGATTTGGCCATCCACATTGCACGTCCACATGAAAAATTCACTCTGTGTATGACTGAATTACGTGACCACTTTGGTTTTATCGAAATAATCGATTTTAACTGTTTTGAATAAAAAACTCACTATTGTAAATAATGTAGTTAGGCTGATTGAGCTCTCATGGCCTAGTTTATGATTGAATTACTTACGTGAGAAAACATGGAGTAGTAATAACCAGTGCCGTCCTCAGAAGGCCTCATCGTAGGCCGCTTGTCCAGCTTCACTTTACCGCAAATAAGGCCTGGAAGTAATAATTACTTACTATACTAAAAGCACATGAAATCGTAACGCTGGTTTTCAATACAGCCTGAATAAAGTATAAGTCTATTAGCATATATACAAAGATATGTCATGAAACCTATAGTCTGGCAAGACAGCCTGGTAAATGCTTTTTTCATCCACCAGCATCCACCTGATAGAACCTAAATGGCTATCGTCATTCGTCACCCACGGACATCAGCAACACTAAAGGCACAAAGGCATCATTGATGCGTTGCTGGCCAATAAAGAGAGAAGAAAAGGAAAGAAAGAATTGGTTAATGGTTTGTATATGAAAATCCATTTGCTCTCTGCACATTGCTATTATCATAAAAGTCGGGTAATGATTATTTATGAGGTTGAGTTCCTGCAATAATGGCGAGAGCTAATACAATATTCATTTAATTTTTATAACTTGCACTGTTAACGTGAAATATAAGACGTAAATAACCGAAGAATTCTTCGTAATTTTCTCGAAGTGTGTGAAGTTTTCCGCTTCACTTCGCCTACGTAACATAGACCCTCTATACTTAATTATGAGAAGAAGACACAAATCCATTAGTAGCCTGTGATTAAGTATACAAAGTATAATATAGATATAACAATGTCTAAGAAATAGCGAAGGCGAAAAGCAGCGAAAAATATTTTATAAAATAGCGTGCAATCTGTATCTAAAGCTCAAGTTTTCCAAGAAAATCATGCTTCTAAAATAATGTAAACGTAAAGATTGAAGTTTCAAATTACTATAATATTATAATAATACTTTTTAAACAATAAAGCGCTTCGCTACTTAGGCTATGATGGTGGGAAAGCTCCGGGAATGAAACTAAAGCCTTATTACGTAAATTTCGAGGGCACTATAGAATACGTTTTTACCTAAGTACTTCTTTATCGAAGTAAGTATTGTAATAACTTGTCAAGTTGTTGGCATTTCGGAACTTTTGTTTGGAATCCCAATAATGAAGTAGGTATGTATATGTACGTTTATAGAAAAAGTTTAAAGTGATATTGTTAAATGTACGTTCATCTTTATCAAATTGTACATAATAATAAATAGTATTCCATAAATATAATGTAGGTACCTATACCTACCTATTTGGCTAATATCCATATTTGAGTCCATTTTATTTTTATTGCATTTGTCGCGCGGAATACATTTATTAGAATAAATTGAAATTGTCATATTTATATAAGTACAGTGAGTATTTTACGATATTTCGTATCCCGTGGAATGGCCCTGCTTCCTCGAAAGGGATAAAAGCTAGTATGGGAGCTCTGATAACAGAGACTTAAGAGAGTAGGGATCTAATAAAAATATTTAAGTGATTTTTTTTTCACAGCAATGAATAAATTTTCGTTTCTGATACATAAAATCAAATTAATGTAAGTACTTATGACACGGGGAACTAACCTAATAATAAAATTATTTCTAGTGCATTAAAAGTATCGCAAAAAAAGAAATACTTAGTAAAGTAATCATAGTACATATCTACATATAATTTTAAATGTTATCCTACCATGTAGACGTTGAAATATATTGTGTAATTTTAGTCTATAAATATTAAAGGAGGTCTAATGGGAATACAGAAGAAAACCTTTTGAAGGATTAGGCGGTACCTATTGCTAACGTTTTAGTCATTTTACTCTTTTTTTAAATTCAACATACATTATTAGTAGGTACTTTGGTTGGACATTTAACTGTAACTAAAAGTTAAAGCGTGTTGCAAACGGATTCCTAAATCGAAAAATAGGAATCGCAGACCCATGAAGTACCTATGGGTCACTATGGGGTAGACGAGAAAAAATCATCTCCACTTTAGTTGTAAGGTACCAAAAAAAAAAATTTTTTTTTTCGATTTTGTTCTACCACTTTGTCGGTCTTTCCAGGACTAAGCACTATAGATGTACCCCCAGATCCCTCTATTAAAATGAAATCAGTAGGTATCTGTAAGCTTACCAAGTCCGTCATCAGAGCTCTCTTCGGTGCAGTTGAGGAAAATGCCATCGAAGAGCAAATCCTTCACCTTCACCCTGAGGAAAGGGTCGTGCAGGTTGGGGATGAACTTCATCAGCGCGTCGTTGATGACACCCACCAGCTCCGGCATTATGCCCTGCACTGAGATGATTCCAGCCTGCAATGATATTACGTGAAACATGTTAACAAATCTACCCCAAAGTGTTGCCAGGTATTATACGTACATAGTCATGGTAGATCTATTGTATTCAGCGATCTACCGTCTACCGTAACGATGTTTTAATATATTTACCGTTTTTTAAATCACACAAAAACCGATTTTTATAGGAAACAAATCTAATAGAATCTACCGTAGGTCATGGAAGAAAATGCCGTAACCCAGTTTCTTAAAATTAGCCTTCTTTATCGAGTTAGTCGATCATTCTAATTTCAACCCACCAAAGAAGTGGTTGAAAAAAGGTTCCTCTACAAAAAGTATATGTGGTGTAGATTCAACTTTTTGATGATTATTTATCTTGAAAGGAAGAATATTCTTTTAACTTCCACATCTATAAAAAAGTGTGTATAAAAAATACTAACGTATTCTTGCGAGGTATACTCGCAAATAAAAACGCCTGTAAAGCCCCTATAACTATTATTATGCTAATTTAATTTAAAAAAACGAGCAAAAACACGGTAAAGTTCTATTATTTTTGCGAACACACAGGAGAAAAACACTTGAATCGTATATCAGCTGTTTTAATCATAATCATATTACATTATGATAATTGGGTACAAAGATTAATTATATAATACTACAACATACTACTATATAGCTACTACATACATAGTTTCTACATAGTTTAGTAATATAGAATTTATAGATATAATACATATTATTAATCATGACATTCTTTAAAGTCTTACTATTTTTAAATAACAGCTGCTGATGGTCCTAGCGTGATTAAGAGCTTCATGTGAATAATATGGATTTATAGGTGAGCCTGGAGAGATTCAGGTCTTTGTCTATGAGTTGTCTGTTTCTTTCTATGAGCAGGGGAAGGACTGGCTCACCTTCTTAGGAGAAGTAGGGGGTTGCGAACATCCTAAAGACACCTCAAGTGGAGGCCGAACCTTGGCTTATGACGACAAAGACGTCTAGTGATGGAAGAAATCAGAAAAGACGACTGCTCACATGGAAACGCCTTAAGAGCCATGCAATTACGTAATTACGTAAGGACGATTTTGTCTACTTTTGCCCTCCTATTCCCATGTTAGGACACGTAAAATTTCTGAGACCCCCCTTCCCATTCTTACGTAAGATTTTGCCTAGTTTTAGAATGGAATAAACTTTATACTCCCCTCCCCCCGAAGTAAGGACATGTAGATATTTTGACAACACCCCCCCTTCGGGACCCTTACGTAATTATTGAATGGCCCCACGTCGCAGCCACGATGTGCGTGTAGTGTCTGTGTGGTATGTTTGTTAGAGACTGTGCCTTCGTTATCGGAGTAGTGTGACCTATGTTAAGAATGTCTGAAAGTGACAGAGACGTCCTTGCCGGATAGACTACTAGATCACAAAGAGTTTCATATAAAAAAGCGGCCAAGTGCGAGTCGGACTCTCCCATGAAGGGTTCCGTAGTAGCAAGTAACATAATATAAAAGTTCTTGAAGTTCGTTGTAACTTTGATCGAGGTAAATTGCGGTTTACGATTTATGACGTATTAAATAAAAACTACTTACTAGATCTCGTTCAAACCAATTTTCGTTGGAAGTTTGCATGGTAATGTACATCATATATTTTTTTTAGTTTTATCATTCTCTTATTTATGAAGTTACAGGGGGGGGGGGACACACTTTTTACCACTTTGGAAGTGTCTCTCGCGCAAACTATTCAGTTTAGAAAAAAATGATACTAGAAACCTCAATATCATTTTTAAAGACCTATTCCCCTATGCATTTTTAAAGACTTATTCCATTTTTAAAGACCTATACCCCACAAAAATTTTTGAGTTTCAGTTCTAAGTATGGGGAACCCCCAATATTTATTGTTTTTTTTTCTATTTTTGTGTGAAAATCTTAATGCAGTTCACAGAATACATCTACTTACCAAGTTTCAAGAGTATAGTTCCTATAGTTTCGGAAAAAAGTGACTGTGACATACGGACGGACGGACAGACAGACAGACATGACGAATCTACAAGGGTTCCGTTTTTGCCATTTGGCTACGGAACCCTAAAAAGCAAATGGCAAAAAGCATGACATTGTAATTTGAAAACGAAATATTTGAGTACGGTATTTGATATGGTACATGATTTAGGCTTCATCGTCATCTTCTTTCCAAATGCCAAACTAAAAAAGTAAAAAAAGTCCGATGTGGCCTAAGAAAAGGCTTACTAGGAAATGCCTCCTTGTTATTTTAGCCAATTCCATTACACAAAATAAATTTCGGTAGTCTATTTTAATTAAAATACGATCCCTTAAAGAATTATTTTCACTCGAAATTTACTTTTAATGGAAACGGAATCGGTCTGGGGCTTAAAGCTTTTATAAAATTAAAACTATATCGAAAGTGTTTAAAAATCACTTAGAAAATAATTAGATTACAAGGTGGTTTTGATAACATAATAATTGATACCTTCGTTTTTACTTTACCGTGTCTAAATAAGCTAAGTTTGTTTTAAAGGCTTATAAAACATCTCATCTATACTAATTATAAAGAGGAAAGATTTGTGTGTTTGCATTGAATAGGCTCCGGAACTACTGAACCGATTTGAAAAATTCTTTCACTGTTGGGAAGCTACATTATCCCCGGGTGACATAGGCTATATTATATTTTCAAAAAAGTTAGGGATCCTTAATAAAACCCAAGGTGTAGAAAAATAAGAAAAGCGAAGCAAAGCGAGGGCGGTTACTCGTATTATTATATTTTATTATACGTTCTTTCGGCTCCATATGCGTGACCTATTGCCACCCAATACATAATAATATACACTTACAATGTCTTACACTGTTCTGTTTCTGTCACGTACACTCGACAATTATATATTAAGGTAACCACTTGGGTGTGCTAGTGACGTCAATATGTGTCTATACAACATTACGAGATAATATTAATTTTGTTATTTGTTTCTATCCATGTTCGGGGTTCAAGAGCTATTTCAAGAGCTCGTGAATCGAATATCAATTAACTAAAAGTCTGGATTATATTTAAACATGACTATATTTTATGTTAGTTACTAAAAGTATTTTTAGTCGGTAACCAGAAGTGGAATTGGTTTTTATAGGAATAACTAGCTTTTACCCGCGACTTCGTCTGCGTGGTCTTGAGAACTAAATGAAAGTAAAAAACATGCCCGGGAAATGCGAGTTTTTGGCACCGAGGGTTTCGTACAAATTTAGAGAACCGAACATAAGAGTAATATTAAATGATTCAGTAACAAACTTAACTTTGCCGCTGTATAACTGTCATTCCTATGCCTGGACATAGCGATCAATTAACCAAATACAAATACGTTTAAGTTTTTTTGGAATGATACCTCCACGCATTCCTTAGAAAAATGGTCGATAGACAGACAGACGGACAACGAAGTGTGTATAAAGGTTATGTTTTTTTCTTTAGAGGAACAAAATCCTAAAACAATAAATAACCTGTAAACCCAACTTCCAAACTAAATTATACCCTTGACCTGATGAAGAAGCAGATCCATCTCCGACCCTCGAACGACCTGATCCCGACGAACATGCACCCTGTTCTTTGATGCGGGATTTGAAATACCTGTGAGCCAAATTTCATCTAAATCCATTTAGCCGCTTTAGCGAGAGTAAAAAAATATCTTAATTCTTATTATACGCCTAAGAAATATTAGTGGGATTTTATATACGTACACGATCAGATCTTGAATTGGTCAATGTTGTACTGGTTTTGCTATGTCAACGTGACCATGAACAAATATTTTTAAAACTGTTATTTCCACTCATTCTGGAGTTACATAGTCTGTCTCTAAGATACACCACCAGACCCAACCCAACCCAGACCCTAACACAATATGGCCTATGGTTGGGCCTTACCATCTGTTATTTCATAGCAGCTACCAGACAACATTTACATAATAATGTATTTTTTATACCATCAAAAAGTAGAGATTTCAAGGAAAAAATCCCACTTTTTTAAAAAAGCAGATATTTTGACGTGAGAATTTTCAATTGAAAGTTAGGGTTCTTTTTCGATGTTAAGTCAAAATTAGGTGAAAAAAGAAATATTTTAAATCAAAAAAATTACAGTGTGTTTGGAACATAAAAAGTTAAGTTTTCACCAAATTTCATGAAATTTTTTTTTTGTAAAAGAAAAATAAAAAACCAAAAACTTGGTTATTTGAAATTTTCACATAAATTTTGAGATTATATGAAAAAAGTGTAAACCCAAAATTTGTAGATCTTTCTATTACCTACAACTTTGCCATTTAACTTTTTCCCATAGGACTTGTAGTTTTGCCGGAAATCGAGATAAACCGTTTTTAACCGACGAAAAAAAAAGGAGGAGGTTCTCAATTCGACACGTATATTTTTTTTTTTTTTTTTGTATGATCACGCAGAAATCGGCACAGGGTGGTCCGATTTGGATGATTCTTTTTTTATTGGATAGGGTATGTCCTGAAGTTGGTCCCATATTTTTTGAAAATTTTATTCCCACCCTAAAGGTACGAAAATAGGGAATTATTGATTATTCACCCGTTTTTTACCCGGAATTTTTACATGTTAACCCCAATAACTTTGTACTGGATGATCCGATTTCGATGATTCTTTTTTTATTGAATAGTATATACCTTAAGGTTACTCTTGTTTAAATTTCAAAACAAAATTTTACCCATATAGGTACGAAAATAGGGGATGATTGATATTTCATCTACTACATTTTTACCTGGTAACTGAATCTATAATTCATAAAATCAATAATTTATTATTAATTATAAGTATTATAGCAACTAAAAATTAAAAAATAATTACTTTTTAACAAAAAATAAAACCAACGAAAAAAAAACTGAAAAGCAAAAAATAAAATAAACCATTTAGTATTATAAATTAAGATCCGAAATTAACAGTAAATAAATAATTTTGAGGCGGTGCCAAACCAATGAAAAAACAAACGGCGAAAAGATGTGCGCCGCGCTGCTGCTGCCATGTGCATCGCATGCCGCTGCCCTCATAATATGAACTTTATGTAATTAATTTTGGTTGTTTGTTTGGCACGGTCTCAAAATTATTTATTTACTGTTAATTTCGGATCTTAATTTATAATACTAAATGGTTTATTTTATTTTTTGCTTTTCATTTTTTTTTTTCGTTGGTTTTATTTTTTTTTACCATTAAAAACTCACAATTCCCGACCTCAGATCGCCCGTAAATTATTTTTTCTTTCATTTTTGTTATATTCTCTTCCTTTTTCAATGAGTTTCATCCTACTATTATTTTTTCACTTACCATTTTCAAAGGCTTTAACCCTGGTCAATTAAGATATCCTGAGATAAATAAAGACAACTGAAAAAAAGTTTTACTTCGACTACACCTCCCCGAAATTAAACCAGGACATTGTAGGAGTTGGATATTATAAATGACAGTTTAATTCAGACTACTGGAATACTGGACTGCTCCTATTTATTCATAGACGTCGACAAATTTTTCCACGTAAGTATAAACAGTAGGAAAGTAATCGAATTCTTCTTCTATATTAATTACGTAGTGTTTTATTGGCACTACTTCTTCCTTCTTTTCGACTTATTATGTGTTTTCATCTGACCAAGTAATGTCTGTAAGACGGTCCCCATGCTGCCCACCAGATCACGCAAACTGCCGCCGCCGCCGCGCCGCTCTGTCTCCATGATCGGATCGGGTGGTTTAGCAGGTGCCTGAGGTGTACCATGTCAGGTTTCTCGGTCAATGTTAATGTTAATGCTACATGAGTCGCTCAGGGACGTCTCGCCCCTCCGTATTTGACTGCCTGAGAGCTAAACGCTTCTGTGCGAAGAATCAAAAGAGCCCCGCCGACTATCTGGGGAGTTTCGAAACCGCGGCACCAGCTAGATTTACGGTAATAAAAGGATCCGCTACCCGACAGCAGGGTCCGCCTCTCAACCAGGAGAATCTAGTTCTCCTGAGTTTATTCCTGAATGACTTTGGTGTTTTAAGTGTCCAAGAACCTGGCCCAAATACCAGACGTATATGTTATACCTATAAAACGTTTCAAAAGAAACTCATTGTTTTAACTGATTCGCCATTTGTGGATTAAACAGCGTGCCTGCATTACCATCACCTTTGTTTTTTTTTACTACTATTTAAATAAGTCTAAACTTGACAGAATGGAAATTTAATAATCTTCATAATTTATTATTTTTTCATTCTTGTTTTCTTTCTTTGATAACAACCAATGGGTGATGATATGCCTTTAGTCTGATCTGATCACGGACGATGCTTTTAGTCATCCATGGAGGATGATGACAATTTAGCATCAGGTGGCTCGTCTGCTTTTACGTGGCTATTCACAAATTCAAAAGTATTTTAGTTATTTGTATTGTACTTACGTCCGGTCATAATTAGCAAGCGGGGCCGGCATGGTACGCATTGACCAGTAGGTGACACCAGTACACGATTATTCGCAAATATTTTAATTTCTTACTCATTGTGAGTTGTATTTTTATTATTATCTACTTTCTAATGTGCCTATTCCTACATCACAATAAATCTAAATTGTTAAATACTTATATATGTAATTGTTAAATACTTTATTAAAATTTAAGATTATTATTTATCTACAAAAAAAAACAATATTTCATAATAAAATTTTCCTAAATTGTGTCATATTATTATCACTAACTCTGACCCACACCATCATACAACGAATTGAATATAGCGCAATCTAACATAGTTATGTGTTATTGATTGAGTAGGGTACCTAATTTCTTAAAACCTCTATGTTTTAAATATTGTAAATATGTATATTTATGGTATATATGAATTTCAATGAAAGATTTCTTGACTCGTTCTCAGACCTACTTACATTTTTTAATTTTATTATGGCTTCTAGTTACCTAAACTGACATCTATTGTTGATTAGCAGAACTAATTCACTGCAAAATCATAAATTAAAAATATTGGTACACATTGATTTTTTTTGAAGAAATAACGTATACTTCCGATACTAAACAATCTTTTATAGCCCTCTGTCGGGCACTTTCGTTATTTCCTGCAGTTATGTGGCGTATCAAAAAGTCCTATTTATTGATATCTCGGCTTCTAAGCGACGTATCACGATAAAACATACACCAGATTTTAAGTTAGACTACCAGTAATACAACTGTGAAAACCACACTCAATTTTATTCAGTGGTTTTGGCGTGATGCGGTGTCAAACATACAGACAGACAAGATTTTTAAAAATGACAGATTTGCAATCTATTGCTCCTATATAGTCCCCTGATACCAAATTTTCTTAAATATCTTCAATGTACAGACATTATCGAGTTACAGTTTTATAATATATATAGATAACGTTAACCTAATATTTATTTTTTCCAAAAATTAACAAAAGAAAACGAAAAATCAAACTAATAAAAGGACTTAAACATATTATTAATTTATTTTTTGTTTGTCTGTCCGTCGATACCATTATCACGCGTAAACCACTGAACTGTAACTTAAAATTTAGGGTCATCATTTTGGATATCTTTTATCTCGACAAAGGAGGATAATCGTTGTAAGTTAAGCACCTCACGTGGAAATAGTCCATGAAAACTGTTTGTACTATTGCGAACAGTGTATATAGGTAAGTACATTATACAAGTCAAGAGTAACAAGAGTATATTATACAAGTCATGGCCATGAACGCTTTTATCAAAATAAGTTGCTTCATAATGCAAATTTTAGACAACATCAACTGAACCTTCGTAATGAGGTAGGAAAACACTTTGCCAGATTAAAATATGTAGGTAATGTTTTAGGAGCAGCAACATGTGTACATACTTATTATGGTATTTAAACTTTTTCTTACAATAGGTAATAAAGATTGTGAGTAGATTTTTGTTCAGATACAATCATACCATTGTTTTATTCAAACAATTGAACTCAAAATCTGTTTTTTTATTAATTGCTTCAGGTGTTTATGTAATGTATTTTGTAATCTATATATATTATAAAACTGTAACTCGATAATGTCTGTACATTGAAGATATTTAAGAAAATTTGGTATCAGGGGACTATATAGGAGCAATAGATTGCAAATCTGTCATTTTTAAAAATCTTGTCTGTCTGTATGTTTGACACCGCATCACGCCAAAACCACTGAATAAAATTGAGTGTGGTTTTCACAGTTGTATTACTGGTAGTCTAACTTAAAATCTGGTGTATGTTTTATCGTGATACGTCGCTTAGAAGCCGAGATATCAATAAATAGGACTTTTTGATACGCCACATAACTGCAGGAAATAACGAAAGTGCCCGACAGAGGGCTATAAAAGATTGTTTAGTATCGGAAGTATACGTTATTTCTTCAAAAAAAATCAATGTGTACCAATATTTTTAATTTATGATTTTGCAGTGAATTAGTTCTGCTAATCAACAATAGATGTCAGTTTAGGTAACTAGAAGCCATAATAAAATTAAAAAATGTAAGTAGGTCTGAGAACGAGTCAAGAAATCTTTCATTGAAATTCATATATACCATAAATATACATATTTACAATATTTAAAACATAGAGGTTTTAAGAAATTAGGTACCCTACTCAATCAATAACACATAACTATGTTAGATTGCGCTATATTCAATTCGTTGTATGATGGTGTGGGTCAGAGTTAGTGATAATAATATGACACAATTTAGGAAAATTTTATTATGAAATATTGTTTTTTTTTGTAGATAAATAATAATCTTAAATTTTAATAAAGTATTTAACAATTACATATATAAGTATTTAACAATTTAGATTTATTGTGATGTAGGAATAGGCACATTAGAAAGTAGATAATAATAAAAATACAACTCACAATGAGTAAGAAATTAAAATATTTGCGAATAATCGTGTACTGGTGTCACCTACTGGTCAATGCGTACCATGCCGGCCCCGCTTGCTAATTATGACCGGACGTAAGTACAATACAAATAACTAAAATACTTTTGAATTTGTGAATAGCCACGTAAAAGCAGACGAGCCACCTGATGCTAAATTGTCATCATCCTCCATGGATGACTAAAAGCATCGTCCGTGATCAGATCAGACTAAAGGCATATCATCACCCATTGGTTGTTATCAAAGAAAGAAAACAAGAATGAAAAAATAATAAATTATGAAGATTATTAAATTTCCATTCTGTCAAGTTTAGACTTATTTAAATAGTAGTAAAAAAAAACAAAGGTGATGGTAATGCAGGCACGCTGTTTAATCCACAAATGGCGAATCAGTTAAAACAATGAGTTTCTTTTGAAACGTTTTATAGGTATAACATATACGTCTGGTATTTGGGCCAGGTTCTTGGACACTTAAAACACCAAAGTCATTCAGGAATAAACTCAGGAGAACTAGATTCTCCTGGTTGAGAGGCGGACCCTGCTGTCGGGTAGCGGATCCTTTTATTACCGTAAATCTAGCTGGTGCCGCGGTTTCGAAACTCCCCAGATAGTCGGCGGGGCTCTTTTGATTCTTCGCACAGAAGCGTTTAGCTCTCAGGCAGTCAAATACGGAGGGGCGAGACGTCCCTGAGCGACTCATGTAGCATTAACATTAACATTGACCGAGAAACCTGACATGGTACACCTCAGGCACCTGCTAAACCACCCGATCCGATCATGGAGACAGAGCGGCGCGGCGGCGGCGGCAGTTTGCGTGATCTGGTGGGCAGCATGGGGACCGTCTTACAGACATTACTTGGTCAGATGAAAACACATAATAAGTCGAAAAGAAGGAAGAAGTAGTGCCAATAAAACACTACGTAATTAATATAGAAGAAGAATTCGATTACTTTCCTACTGTTTATACTTACGTGGAAAAATTTGTCGACGTCTATGAATAAATAGGAGCAGTCCAGTATTCCAGTAGTCTGAATTAAACTGTCATTTATAATATCCAACTCCTACAATGTCCTGGTTTAATTTCGGGGAGGTGTAGTCGAAGTAAAACTTTTTTTCAGTTGTCTTTATTTATCTCAGGATATCTTAATTGACCAGGGTTAAAGCCTTTGAAAATGGTAAGTGAAAAAATAATAGTAGGATGAAACTCATTGAAAAAGGAAGAGAATATAACAAAAATGAAAGAAAAAATAATTTACGGGCGATCTGAGGTCGGGAATTGTGAGTTTTTAATGGTAAAAAAAAATAAAACCAACGAAAAAAAAAAATGAAAAGCAAAAAATAAAATAAACCATTTAGTATTATAAATTAAGATCCGAAATTAACAGTAAATAAATAATTTTGAGACCGTGCCAAACAAACAACCAAAATTAATTACATAAAGTTCATATTATGAGGGCAGCGGCATGCGATGCACATGGCAGCAGCAGCGCGGCGCACATCTTTTCGCCGTTTGTTTTTTCATTGGTTTGGCACCGCCTCAAAATTATTTATTTACTGTTAATTTCGGATCTTAATTTATAATACTAAATGGTTTATTTTATTTTTTGCTTTTCAGTTTTTTTTTCGTTGGTTTTATTTTTTGTTAAAAAGTAATTATTTTTTAATTTTTAGTTGCTATAATACTTATAATTAATAATAAATTATTGATTTTATGAATTATAGATTCAGTTACCAGGTAAAAATGTAGTAGATGAAATATCAATCATCCCCTATTTTCGTACCTATATGGGTAAAATTTTGTTTTGAAATTTAAACAAGAGTAACCTTAAGGTATATACTATTCAATAAAAAAAGAATCATCGAAATCGGATCATCCAGTACAAAGTTATTGGGGTTAACATGTAAAAATTCCGGGTAAAAAACGGGTGAATAATCAATAATTCCCTATTTTCGTACCTTTAGGGTGGGAATAAAATTTTCAAAAAATATGGGACCAACTTCAGGACATACCCTATCCAATAAAAAAAGAATCATCCAAATCGGACCACCCTGTGCCGATTTCTGCGTGATCATACAAAAAAAAAAAAAAAAATATACGTGTCGAATTGAGAACCTCCTCCTTTTTTTTTCGTCGGTTAAAAACGGTTTATCTCGATTTCCGGCAAAACTACAAGTCCTATGGGAAAAAGTTAAATGGCAAAGTTGTAGGTAATAGAAAGATCTACAAATTTTGGGTTTACACTTTTTTCATATAATCTCAAAATTTATGTGAAAAATTCAAATAACCAAGTTTTTGGTTTTTTATTTTTCTTTTACAAAAAAAAAATTTCATGAAATTTGGTGAAAACTTAACTTTTTATGTTCCAAACACACTGTAATTTTTTTGATTTAAAATATTTCTTTTTTCACCTAATTTTGACTTAACATCGAAAAAGAACCCTAACTTTCAATTGAAAATTCTCACGTCAAAATATCTGCTTTTTTAAAAAAGTGGGATTTTTTCCTTGAAATCTCTACTTTTTGATGGTATAAAAAATACATTATTATGTAAATGTTGTCTGGTAGCTGCTATGAAATAACAGATGGTAAGGCCCAACCATAGGCCATATTGTGTTAGGGTCTGGGTTGGGTTGGGTCTGGTGGTGTATCTTAGAGACAGACTATGTAACTCCAGAATGAGTGGAAATAACAGTTTTAAAAATATTTGTTCATGGTCACGTTGACATAGCAAAACCAGTACAACATTGACCAATTCAAGATCTGATCGTGTACGTATATAAAATCCCACTAATATTTCTTAGGCGTATAATAAGAATTAAGATATTTTTTTACTCTCGCTAAAGCGGCTAAATGGATTTAGATGAAATTTGGCTCACAGGTATTTCAAATCCCGCATCAAAGAACAGGGTGCATGTTCGTCGGGATCAGGTCGTTCGAGGGTCGGAGATGGATCTGCTTCTTCATCAGGTCAAGGGTATAATTTAGTTTGGAAGTTGGGTTTACAGGTTATTTATTGTTTTAGGATTTTGTTCCTCTAAAGAAAAAAACATAACCTTTATACACACTTCGTTGTCCGTCTGTCTGTCTATCGACCATTTTTCTAAGGAATGCGTGGAGGTATCATTCCAAAAAAACTTAAACGTATTTGTATTTGGTTAATTGATCGCTATGTCCAGGCATAGGAATGACAGTTATACAGCGGCAAAGTTAAGTTTGTTACTGAATCATTTAATATTACTCTTATGTTCGGTTCTCTAAATTTGTACGAAACCCTCGGTGCCAAAAACTCGCATTTCCCGGGCATGTTTTTTACTTTCATTTAGTTCTCAAGACCACGCAGACGAAGTCGCGGGTAAAAGCTAGTAAATGCATAAGTTTATTAGAAAGTAGACTTTCAGTATTTTGAAAATGAACGACCCACAAATGATCAAACTACCTGATGACAATTCCGCACGGGGTCATCCATAGCATCATTGACTACTACAGCTGGTCAAAAATGAGTTTATTTTTACTGTAAATTTCGCGAAATTGAAGTTCAAATATTCTTCAATTTGTCATATTGTTAATAACATATTTTTCATTTATAACACTCCAGAATTATATTTTATAACTGAACATATATTTTATGTTTCCATATTATTAAGATTTATGAACATAATGTTGTAATAAATAAGTACTGAATAATTTTCTTCCCTTCCTTTGATTTCTTTGCAAATCAAATGATTGATATGTATTACACAAAAAATACTTACCATATAAGGAATATTTATAACAGTGACGTCATCATCCTCTTTGAACATACCCGATGCTTCGGCGTCGAAAAAGTATGTTTTCTTCAGCATGTATTTTACTGTATCATTTTCTCCATAACTTAATATTGTTTTCTCTCGGTATTGCCTGAAAAAATATTATTCCTTCAGTCTATAACATTTATTATTTAAGTAGATATTGCATGTAGTGAAACACAGATTAAAATACGATTATCTAAAGAAAGTATTTGAAGAAGTTATCAAATTGTCCGCATTTATGCATAGGCTACGAAAATATATTATTTTGCGATATGAGGCCAAAGCCCTTACCGATCACCTTAAGTTTTACCTTAAGCTTTCAAACATTCGATAGAATATTCGTCTTTCTAGGTACTTATATACTTAAGAAAGTTCGTATAGCACAACTCATAAGTAAAAATTATGAAATCGAAAATTGATACTTATCACAACCGAAAATATTTTTTACTTATTTGCAGTTAGTAAGTGAATCGCGACCTATATCGATCCATGGTTCATGTTCATCATCATTCATGATCCATCAGTTTATAAAAACATGGTTTGGTTCTATAATAGTGTAGTAATGTCGGTTTGTACGGAACCTTCAGTGCTTGATTTCGACTCACATTTGGGCGGTTTTTTATGCTTTGGACTCCCACAAGAGCAGGATTTCATAATTGAATCACGTAATAAAGTAATTCTACTTAGAATCCTGATGAAATCCTTAATGAAATCTTTGAAGACACAGACTTCAAATCGCTTTGTTTTCATTATATTTTCACCTTTGATCTTGATAGAAAATATAAGATGTCAGAAAAATAAGTAACAGAATTGAATAATATGTTACCTAGAAAGTTGTTCTTTCATCTCCTTATAGTAGGTATACCTACTGACCAATTCAATTACCTACAGACCTACAGAACGTAAATACATACGTTTGTTTTATAATATTTTAAGTAGGTACTTTTTGATAAATTTGATTTTATTATTTAGGTGTACTATATGTATTCTGCTACACATTTTCACAAAAGGTACATAAATGGGTCACATAATTCAAATAAAATATTGATGAATGCAAACAATTTAACATAAGTAGATCCGTTAATTTAGTTAAACATCTATTTAAACACTATAATTATGGCGTAGAGTGAATTTAACAGACTGCACGCAAAACAATACAAAATACTGCAACCTTGTTGTACGGGTAGGTTCATATATGAAAATTGATCTACATACGCTATTGTGAACCTTTGTTTTGGCTCTTTTAGTTTACTTACCCTACCTACTAATATTATTAATGTAAGTTTGTATGGATAATTTTCGCACTAAAACTACTAAATTTAACGATATAATTATTTTATTTTATACGCCGATATTTCGTTATATCGATAATTATATCGTGAGTACCCGTATTACAGTAAAAATGTGTTCAGTCCACGATGAGTTAAGTTTATAATCATGTATTACTTTTAAGCCCACAGGTAGGCCATGATCTGAAATAAGCATCCAACTACTACGCCCGGTGATGCTTACTTGGTCGATAAGGATCAACTGTCGCCGAGCTATGAGCGCTTTGCTGTTTTAGTTACAGTACGGCCGGGGCCGCTGTATCTTGGCGCGTCTGAACATAGGCTTTGCAAACTATAGCGCATGTAAGACAGAGATGGCAACACGAACATGCTAACGTATGACTGAGACACAATACACCGCGTATCGAGTATTGGCGAATTATGTTACTGCGCAGCAGTGGCGTAGCGTGGGCTCCCGCCGCCCGGGGCCGACCAAAAATTTGCCGCTTCCCCCAGTGATCTTTACCGCCCCCATATTATTTAAAATATTTTTTTTGTTAATTAAAAATGCACTTTTATTGTTTTTTTCATAGCGCAATTTACATTAAAATTTAAATAAAAGTAATTTTAATATACATATATTTTCTTTATTATTTAAAAATCGAGTGGCTTGCCGCCCCCTCTTCATGTGCCGCCCGGGGCCACGGCCCCCCCACGCTACGCTACTGTTGCGCAGCCTTCTGCGCGAAGTTCAGACGCGCCAAGATACAGCGGCCGTACTATACTTACTTATAAACATAAGGGCCGATTTCGGTGAGGTTCGGCTTGGCACCTCGGTTCACCCGCTCAACATTGGTCACGTTGAACAGGTACACCTTGAAGGTGACGGGCATTGGCAGCTTCCGCCACTTCTCGAACATCATCGAGGAATTATCGATCTGGATGCTCTGAAAAAAATATGGTTTGTTTAGTGACTACAGAAATCCTTCTAGGAAGTCTTCCGGAAAATATCATGTTTGTATGGCTTGATAATTTATATTCAAAATTCACATAAAGACTATTCAAATGATAAATATTATTCACATTTTTGTGAGGAGTGAATGAACGATAAGTCGGCCTTCAGATATCAGTTTCGGTCTTTGTCATTTTCATTCAATACCATTCATTCACATAGGTAGCACTAATAGATTTTTGCACTTAATTTGATGATTGTATTGTATGAAAACTCAAGGAGACACGTAGATATTAAATGTTTAAGTCGGTGATTTATCATTATGCAAAAATTTATGATAATTTGTTAATTACTTTAAGTTATAAAAACGAAAATAATTATTTTCGTAATTATACTAACATGACTAATTAGAATCTCAAAAACATTTTAGTATAATAAGGATATAAGTAAATTAAATGTTTGATTTAAAAAAATATAATAATAGGAAGATGTAAAAGTTTTCACGTTAGTAAAGATGGATAGGTAATATTACTACATTTATTCTACCTTTCAGTGTATATTAGGTATATATGTAATTTAATAATAATATTAAATGTTAATATAATCATTATAACTCAAATTATAACAATAATCATTACCTTTAACCGACTTCACTGAAAATCAGCAAAATCATTTAGCTTTTTATTATTGTAGAGAACTGTAGATTTATGGTCTACGTTTGACACCTCTGTAAAAATTTCAAAAGTTGCATATTTTTTAATATAATAATTAGTAAGTATTCATGTTAAACAACTGAATATAGATACAAAATTTTAAATTGAAACATTAAAATTTCCTTGCTATCAAGCTAAATTAAATTATGTGTCAGTTTTTGCACATTATGATACTCGCACGTTAACCATAAACCCACTTTTTATTGCTACCCAGAAATGTTACGTCAAGTTTAATTTGTTTTGATGAAGCGTATTATAAAGTGTTTGTCTGTGTAACCTATACAATACAAAAGGTACAACGTTGAAGTATCAAAGGCCATAGAGGCGTACAATGTACATGAGACTTCCTCAAACCTTTCAACAACAACAGTAAAAATCATATTTCATTATTCAATCCATAATACGTGTTCTAATATCCAATAGATTGATATGTACATTATTGATTATGTTGGCGCAAGAGATTTAAATAAGATCGTATTGTATAACAATGATTTTCATGAATTATCGTTTCTATAAAATACATTTTTACCAGATTCCACAAAGTGCGTTGAAATGTTACATAATATTCAGAGATAAAACAACTAAATAAAGTAAAATTATCCCTTTATTTCTTGTACACTTGCACGTCGTCTGTGCGAAGCGATCCATGGAAGTGATCGACAAAGAAGCAACGTAAGTAGTGGACATAGATTAGTGGTAATCTATAGTAGTGGATCACTATGCATTATGGTACTCGTAAGTATGCGCTGCTGACAAACTCGTCTTACCGCATGCGCATGCGTCATAGCACGCGCTATGGTTGTATGCGCATTGCGCGTATGTATTCATGCGGTTGAGAAAAACGCAAGATGATCATGAAAGCGCAATGGTGTGTAATGGGTGATTTCTTGAGCGCTTGTTTATTTTAGAGCAGGGATTCCCAACCAGTAGGGTGCGCCTAACTTGGGGGGCGTAGGATGATCTAAAGAGGGGCGTGCTGAGCGTTTCCTATTTTAAAACTGTTTATAAATAAATATTTATTATTTAGCCTAGTGTATAATATCGTTACTATCTATTGAAATTCATATTCTCGCGCGACGTGAATAATGTGCAACCATTTAGGTATAGTTTTAACAGTTTGTTGAATTATTTCGACTCCACTCGCAAAAAAAAATCTGGAGTTGGTATTGTAGCAGAAACTTGGGTGAGTCGCATAGAGTAAAAGGTTGGAAATCCCTGTTTTAGAGGGTACGTAAAGCGGCTTTACTAAAGCCGACGGTCCCAGTTCTTATCATTTTCTGTTTTATGGGTGGCACGAAAGCACAATTTAGGCACCCTAAACATCATATTCTGAGATAAGTTTATGCATTACATAAATTCTATCCCACCCAGGAAATGAATGCCGGAATTGCCGGACTATTCGCCAGACAGGCTCTGTCTGATCTCTACCTATATTACCTACTGTATATACAAATGTTCTGTATGGTAAAATTAACTTTTATAAAACTATGAATACTTTACTGCAGTTAGCAGAGTTTTGACGACCCGGCGTGTGGCGCATTGGTTACCACGCCGGATCGCCACGCCAATGGTCCAGGGTTCGATTCCCAGCGAGACGAAAATTTGAATGATAAGTTTGAATTTCTGTTCTCGGTCTGGGTGTGAATTTCCTTGTCTAGTGTGTTGTCCATGGCACCCACGACACAGGGAATCCTAGTGTGGGGCAATGAGTGTAAAGCGTTATTTTTTATTTTTTATTTATTATTTAATTTTGTTATAGTAAAGTTCGCACAAGTTACACAGAGAATTCGTCGTAGGATTTTTCGTCTTTTGTATATTGAAGAAAACTATCTACCTCAAGAATAATACACATATAATTATGTAGTTGAAGACTTATTACGTTCTGTTGCATGCAAAATACATAACAATGATAAGACTTGAATTGCTTCAACAAACATGTTGATTGCACTAATAAAGTCATTATTTTGTTTCTGTAGCTCGTCAAAAAGACGATCTTATTATTATAATCCTTTGTTTTACAAAAGGCCAGAAACTAGATCTACTTTCCTGTGATTGGAATGTTTAAAAAATTCTAATCAAAATCGTCTACCTGCAAAATTGTGCACGGGCACCCTATAATAATAATAGCAACAGTACTTATAACTTTATGCCTGTATTATCTATGTTGGGTATCCTATAAATAAATAAAATATAACTTGTAACTGTTTTGAAGGTACAACTTTGAAAATTTTTATGTAGATTGTGTAGACAAAAATATTTGACATGTGTATCGGTTTTTGTATATACAAAAAATAACGTTGTATACACAGATAGATCAGAGATAGACTAGACGACGTTGGGATATTCTAAGATTCGATCAGTAGTTTGAAAGGATGCTTAAAACTATTTTCAATTCTGCGCTTCTCTTCAAGCGCTCAGCCCGCGTTTGGGATATTAAGTACCCTACATGAATCCAGAACATGGTACAGTCACCTGCAGAGAAAAGCAATCCATCTGTTAATGTGTGTTTATAAACAGATGGGTTACTTTTCTCTGCAGGTGACTATACCAGTGTGCTAAATTGCATGAAAATCTATTCAGTTACTGAATTTCAGTAGATTTGCGTGAAAGAGTAACAAAAATCCATACATCCTTATAAACTTTCACATTTATATTATTAGTAGGATAAGGTGGTATAAGCAGAACCCGTTTTCCCACAGGGCACTCTGGGCAAGTGCCCAGGGCACCGTGATCGATAGGGGCCCCCTAGTTCCTGCCAGATCACTAAACGATAACCGATTATTAATACCGAAAATCTTTTTTAATTTAAATTACTTTGCTTATTAGCTTTGCATTAATCTAGAGGCTTCCTTGTCTACTTTCTTTGTTTATTCTCACAAAATAGTGTTTTGTCAAAGTCATAGGGGCCCCATTATCCTAATATGCCCAGGACCTCCAATAGGTTAAAGACGGACTTGGGTATAACGATTCAAGAAATATAGTACTTATATCTTAATATATATAAATTACGTGTCACGTTGTTTGTCCGCAATGGACTCCTAAACTGCAAGGCTATTTAGTATTGTAACTTGACAGCGGAATCCGCGATGAGTTTCAAAATTGAAGTTCGAGTCCGAGATCTTGATATTATTATGTGATTCTCTAATCGTCTGGCACGCACTTGCGAAGTGGAGGGAGTCTCGAACTCTAACTTCAATTTAGAAACTCATCGTGTATTCCGCTGTCAAGTTACAAAACAAAAGCGAACTTGCATTATATTGACATGTCATTAACTAATCATCTAGTACGCACTTGCGAAGTGAAGTGATCCTAGAACTCGAACGTCAATTTTGAAACTCCGCTGTCAAGTTACAAAAGAGAATAGCCTTCCAGCTGAACCGATTTTAATCAAATTTGCACACCGTGTGCAGTTTGAGCCAACTTGAAAGATAGGATAGCTTACATCTCAAAATAAGAAAAAAACTTTTGACAGAACGAAGTCTGTCCAGGCAGCTAGTTATATATAAATATAAATCCACGCTTGAGATAACGGTTTAGTCGCAAATGGTCCCTTGGTTGCAAAACGTCCTATTCGCATAATCCTATTCATTGGTTCAGAAACAAGCTGACGATTTGTGAATAAATTCACAAAAATGTAATTAACTTTGATTTATAACCGCGATATATCCCTATTTGCTACGAAAGCCCTCCATTTGCATTTTTATTAAAAGACTGATGGGAGCACCCGGTATGAAAATAAAAAAATGCGGTGTAAGTTAAAGTTGTGTTGACCCCTTAAGGACCCCATAGTCCATTTGGTAGAGACAATAGGACAATGGGTCCCAGGTTCCATGTCCGCCGGGCCATGATAGATAAATATTTGGATGGTCGTATTGTTGATGTGTTATGTCTATTCATGACGCGACGCAGGGAATCCTAGTGCGAGTAAGAGTATAATGTGAAGCTTCATTACGTAAATTGTTCACAAATAATAGTTTATTTGTGAACAATTTACATAATAACTAGCTGCCCGCACAGACTTCGTTCTGTCAAAAGTTATTTTTTTTATTTTGAGATGTAAGCTATCCTATCTTTCAAGTTGGATCAAACTGCACACGGTGTGCATTTTTTTTTTAAATCAGTTAAGTAGTTTAGGAGTCCATCGCGGACAAACAACGTGACACGTAATTTATATACCTAGTCTTGCCATAAATACTGAAACAAAGAAAAAAAAAATTTTTCTATTGCAAATAACATTTATTACTTTCGCAGTGTGTTAGTTTAATACATAAATATTAAACGATTTAAAAATAAAAAGCTTATTCGAAATGGTCTCCATTGGCTGCAATACAATCCTTTAAACGTTGAGGCCAGTTATCAATTGAAGCACGCACTCTTTCCATGGGAAAATTCTTCACTGCCAATCGTATGGATTGTTTTAGGGACTCCAAATTATCATGGCGTTTAGAGCAAGCCGTACTCTCTAAAACTGACCATAAATCATAATCTAGCGGATTAAGATCGGGACTAGACGACGGCCAGTCTTCAGCTCTGATGAAGTCCGAAACGTTCGTTTCCAACCAAGACTGCGTAGACCGAGCTTTATGACCCGGCGCCGAGTCTTGCTGGAAGGACCATTCTTGGTTATTGAACATGGTGTTGTTAAGGGGCTTCACTACCTTCTCAAGAATGGTATCTTGATACACTTGTGCCGATGTTTTGATACCTTTTTCACAAAAGTATGGCTCATTCACTCCTTCATAGCTAATACCCCACCAAACCATCACTGAAGTCGGATAGTGCCCACGTTGCACTCTGTCGACTAATTGGGAAGCTTCCTTAGAGCTTTGAGCATAAATACGGTCATTTTGTTTGTTAAAATGTTGCTCAATTGTAAAAAATTTCTCATCCGTAAACAAAATTTTTCTGTGACCTCCCTTGGCGTACCGCTTCAGTAGTTGTTTCGATTTTACCACCCTATTCTTTTTTAAATTATCAGTCAAGAAATGACCAGTACGTCTCTTATAGGCTGCAAGTCCTAAGTCATCTTTTAAAATACGCGACATGGTTCTAGGTGCTATCTTCATCTCCCGAGATAAAATCTTTTGCTTTCGGACAGGATTTCTTCGAATTCTTTCCCTTACTGCTTTGACCACCTTTTTCGTACGAACACTACGTGGACGGCCAGATCTTTTTCTGTCACAAACAGAGGAGGTCTCATTGTACTATTAATAGCCCGGTATACAAAGATTTTACTAATACCAAGCGTATGGAGAGTTTTAAAAACTGCATTTGGCTCCATACCTACTTTGTGTAATGCAATCACAGCGATTCGGTTCTCTTTATCACCCCACTCCATTTTAATATCGCAAAATATTGTACAATGTATTGGCGCCAAAATAAGAAAACTAAATGAACAATCATATAAAAATGATAGATTCCAAATTCAAATGTAATATTTTTTTTATTTTTAATTGTAACAGTATTTATGGCCAGACTAAGTATCTTAAGATTTATGTTAATTAGGGGATCTTTATGTTAATTAACCTCAGCACAAGAAATACAGGTATAAAGTAGTTACATCATAATTCAATTCACGATATACCTACTTGAATGTGTAAAGCAGCCATCTTCCTCAGCTACGAGTCATTGTCATGGCCAGTGAACGGAGTGGAACCGACCATCTACGAGTCCTTGTTTCAATTATCGAAAGACCTACGTTCGACGAGAGGTTACGAAAGCGAACAATGAACAGACCAATGAATAGACCGTTTAGTACTTTTGTTTTTGTAAACAATCATCTCGGCTTTAAATGGGTAATGGGTTTTGTTTGGGCCGAGTCTTCTTCTCGGAGGCCTGAGGTCTTTATTATTTTCCATAAGTATTTTAAAGACTCACTATTGCGCACGGGTCTCTCCTCTTGAGGAGGCTTAGACCATACTCCACCACGATGCTATGCAGATTGGCATTCACATAAAAAATAATGAAGTAATTATATTCCCGCTGGTCGGTATTGCAGATAGGTCTTTTTTTCAAGAACCTAATGTAACAAAATTCTAAAAATAGCCAACAGGTCTTCTAAGTTCACACGAAGGTGAAGGAACTGTGATGTGATTTTATCTCTGATTAACGAACGCTGAGTACTTACTTAATATTACTTTGCTTGAAACTTTGGAGACAAAGACGAAAATGTCTAACTGTAAGACAGATATTTTATGACATCCATAATTGATATTTTAAGAGAATTTTGTAAAGATTTTGAGTTGATTGATTTATTAGATTATATGAATTGATGTATTATATTAGAACTAACTGATACCTTATTATAAGTACTATTGTTGTGCTGTGCTGATACTAACTTAATAATACGTAGTCATTTTTAGAAGGAATTTATTTTGGTTAGCTTTTAACCTCATACAAAACTCCGGTTCAGCCATTTGTAGAGTGATGTAGAGGGATGGTGTACTATGCCATTTTTCAGGATTGGATTCAGCAAATTTCACCAATGGAGAGAAGTGCTAAGAGGCTTATTGGCAACCCTAAACTGATTGAGACCAATCTTCAGAACCTCAAGCACAGACGCAGACTTGCCTCGATATTCTAAAAGATACATTTTAGAGAGTGTGCAGGAATTACATGACTTAATTCCCCTCTCCCCTTTCTAACAATGAACATCCCGACGCCGCGACGCACGGCGGGTATATCTTTATCACTTCGTGTTCAACATCCCTCCAGTTCGGACGACGTTCTTTGCTTCGTCTTTCATTATACGTACCGCGAATGACTGGAATAAATTACCCGTGTTTGTGTTCCCGTTCGATATAATGGATGTCTTCAAGTCAAGAGTGAATAGGCTTTTACCAAGTTATTTTTAAATTCATTTAGCTTTTCAATCGAGCAAATATTAAATCTATTTATCGTGTATATAGTATATAGTGCTTTAATTTTTATTATTGTAAATAGAACTACATAACTTTTTTCCTTTTTATACAAAAAAAAAATGTTGATTGTTTTTGAAATAAATATAGAGTTTAAGTGCTGTAGCTATATGTAGATCCGATTGAAATAGAGATTGTAATTCTTATTTGTTGCAAGTAATATCTACAACATAGAATATGTTATAACTACTCACCTTCTGAATTTGACTTTTCACAATTTTCGGAAACCCCCATGCGGCTAGAACGATCGCAGCAATGAGAGCGGCTATTGAAATTGTAAAAATCAATTTTGCATGTTTCCCGAACATATTTGTAAAAGTTCACAAAACCTAACTTCAACAAACAATTGCTTTTAAATACACGAAAATCACTTTTATGTTAACAAACACTCATCCTCTATATAAATACAATTTGAATAAAGTTAAGCGCACTTTTGTATAAAATTATTTAAAATTCGCGCCAGTAGATAATTCTATTTTCAAATAAAACAGAAACACAGTCCGTCGACGTTGGGATCACAAACTAAACAATAATACTAGTCAGTTAAAGAGCTGTACACATGTGCGTTTTTCCTTGTAATTTTTTCCGATAAAACCAAGATGGCGGACATAAAGCTGGTTTTGTTTGCCGCGCTATTGACTTAGGTTAAGGTTAGGGTTGGTACTTTAAGGATTTTAATTTGGTTTTTCGTTGGATATTGCATTTAATGGTATTTAGTGATTCTAAGAAACATTGAGTTGAAATTGGGAACTTACAATTATTGTTACGAAACTTTATAATATTGAAAGAACTGTTAATCCTTCTATGGTATAGGTACTTGTTCAGTATTACTTTTAACAACATTCTGTACTACTGGGCTTGTTTTTTTCTTTTTAGTTTTGTTACGCAGTCTTGTTTTTTTAATACCAAATACTAATTTTAGTTTACTAAAATTTTAGCTTAGCATTTTGTTAGTTACAATAATTACAGACCAAAGCTATAACATAATCTTCTACCATCTTGATAAAGTGCTTGATTATCAAAACTAAATAGCGAAAGAAAATTTAACTCGCTGTACAACTTTGAAAACTAATGCATATTAATTACAGGTATAAATTAAAATGTAAATTAGCGGATAATGATGGTATAAGTAATCGAGTAGCACACGTTTATCCCTTCATTACTTCTGAAGTAGTTTAGTACAAATATCCTTAGGCATACGAGATTTACAAGGCAATATAATTAAGCCAAGCTGTTCAGCATCTATCGTCCCTATTTCCTGACAATAAACCGTGCGATAAGCCGCCCGTGTATGAACACAGCCTAATTACATAATACACGTTACACGATAACGACCTCGCAAATTGTAAGCATTACAATTTAAGTACTTTTAATTGTCAGGTCATCAAATGAAATAGCCGTGTTATTCCTATAAGTTTTTTATTAGCACGTGTGTTTGTGATTGGAAACATTGATACGGATGTGATGGCCATGGGCATCGATGATTGATGAACAAAAAACATCATTCAGATATTTTCCGGTTGATTAAAATAACTTGTTTTGGTTTACATATCATCATCATCCATCTATCAGCATTTAAGAGTTCACTGCTTAACATATGCCTCTCCTAATTTGTGCCACTACATTGACCGGTTTTTAATCCTTATGAACTAGGATTTTTTAAGGTTCCGTTCGAAAAAACGAAAAACGGAACCCTTATAGGATCACTCGTGCGTCTGGGTGACCACCGTTCACAGCTAATTTACTCCGAAACTACTTGACCAAATAAGTTGAAATTTGGTAATCATGTACTTTTTGTGACCCAAAGACGAAGGTATAAAGTAAACAACTGATTTTTGAAAAAAAAGACAATTTTGTAACTAGGTATGTAGTTGTTTTATTTATTTAACCTTTATTGACCACAATAAAAATATTACGGTGCAAATGGCGATCTTAATGCTTAATGCATTCTCTACCAGCTAACCATTGGACAGTTGTTCGAGATCAACTGCAAATATCTTGTACCAAGTGTACCTTCAAACCAATTTGATCTCGAATATATTAACCCCTGTTAACCCGGTAACGGTAGTTTGCAACTTGACTTTAATTACTATTATGTCTTCTGTGCTTTATTCGAAATAATGTCAACAGGTTATATCGGAACATTTAATATCGGAAATAGTTCATAATTCAAACTTCTGGAATTAAAGGACCCAACACTTCCTTATTTGTGTGTATAGATTCAGTTGGCTTCAACCCGTAATGGCCCCGCTACTTCTTAGTACTTTCTTACTATTGTCTGAGTTTCAGCACTATCATGAGTATTGGATATAGAAGGGGCAAGAAACTTCCAAAGATATTTTCTTTTCATAGAAAATTATTACGTGGAAGCATTTTCACAGCTTTAGAGTTTGTTTTCCTAGAAGTCTTATAGAAAATTGAATTATACGAGTAGGTACAGTCACCTGCAGAGAAAAGTAACCCATCTGTTTATAAATATACGAACAGGAACGTTTCCGTTGCCTGTTGCGTTGTAAACAGATGGGTTACTTTTCTCTGCAGGTGACTGTACACACATACATCGTAGGACGTGGATATTAGGTTAGTACTCAGCAACGATCCGCAAGCACAATGCAAGGTATACCTTGTCAAAAGTTAAAAGACTCCCTCTTTTACTTCTGCTTTAGAAAAACTACGTGAGCAGTTGTGGATTGAGCTGAAACTGGAATATTAGTTCTGTTTGTTACTAGTTTGTAAGACGAGACCTTTAATTACACTGTCGACGACTATAAAATATGTTAAGATAATACTAGTTTTAAAGAAGGTAGAGTAAGGCGCTCCACCCACTGAAGACGCGTCCCGCCGCGGTGCGCGGAGCGACGGATAACACAACTGCGCGCGGAGCGATTTCCCGCGCGGTGCCGCGTCGGCAGTGTGTTGTGCTAGGCGTGATTTCTATACAAATTGAGATAATTGCATACAATGGTAAAATCTGCCATCCCGCGCACCGCGACGGGGCGCGGTGCAGTGGGTGGAGCGCCTTAAGTTGAACTTATAAAACTTCTAAAGGACTAATTAATTCAGTTTAATTAAGGGTGTAGCTACTATTAGAGGGCTTATTATTTTATCAAAACGCTTTCGTCTATACCAACTTCAGTTTTGAGTACGGCTTGCTTGAGTTAAGTCAAGATCTCTAACTCTAATACCTCGCTCTAATAACTTTAAATTCTTAAAACTTTATCGAAATGAGTTTTTGTTTGGATTTTATTTCTTACTCTTCTTAAACTAATAAAACATTCAACATTGGATTACATCGTTACATCTCACCTCCGAAAGAGATAATATTACCATTTTAAATGAGGCTCTAAATCCTTTTAATCACTAACTATAAATTTGCTATCGGCGGGCAATAGCTGTCTATACCGACAGGTACCTAATATCTCAGTGCTCTACGAGATTGGCTACACCGACATTAGGTATAAACATACCATAATTCTAAAATTTCTAATTATGATTACACCTTAAATTATCACTTGCTTCGGTGGAGGAAAACATCGTGAGGAAACCTGTAGCTCGAGCACGAATATTTGCGAGAAAGTATTCGTATGGTTAACGTAAGCAATTTGTCAAATTTGTATGGCATTTTAGTACCATTTACGTACGATAGGGGCGCTTTTGAAAAAATGCCATACAAATTGCTTACGTTAACCATACGAATACTTTCTCGCAAATATTCGTGCTCGAGCTACTGCACTCCTGCAAGTTCTACAAAGTGTTCTCAAAGGTGTGTAAAATGGCCTGTACCTCTCACATTGTGGGAGGAGATCTCCAACCAGCTGTGGGACAACGATGGGTTGTGAATTTGTGATGATGACGATTATAGTGATGATACCATAAAATGATTGTAATTGTTATTAAGATCTATCTGACACAAATCAAATGTGTCTATAAAATATAATAATAATATTAATAAGCCCCTCGCTTCTTACGACACCCATTCGGCGAAGGATTGTGATTAGTATTCTAAGCCGCCCCAATACGGCTCAATATGTTCTTAACACTCATAAGCGTCACATTAATTGCCATAATCAATGGATAAATGATGGGCCAATTATGAAATCATACGGCAAAGTGCGTCCTTCCATTATCTTGATTATGATTGTTGGGTAACTATAGCCAGTAATTGCATCCGAATTAAAACGTTGATGGAGCGGCCATTTTTATTATTGATATTATGAATTTGTAAGGTTAATTTGTTTGAGTAGATTATCGTTTTACGTGGGCATCTAAAGCGGTAAAATGGAAATGGAATTAAGTTTTACCTAAAGTCGGGTCGATCAGCCGATACAAATGTAAAGTCGTTTTCTAGGGTTTTCACCAACTGACATGAATTTGTACACCAAATGCGTTTTATTCAGGCTTATTACAAATAATAGTAATCGCCCTCGCTTTGCTTCGGTTTTCTTATTTTTTTACACCTTGGGTTACATTATTGGAGTTTTAGTAAGGGTCCCTAATTTTTTTATATACTATAGCCTATGTTCACCGGGGATAGTGTAGCTTTCTAACAGTGAAATAATTTTTCAAATCGGTTCACTAGTTTTGGAGCCTATTCAATGCAAACAAAAAATCAAATCTTTCCTCTTTATATATTAGTTTAAAGTATAGATTACACGTTAAGTTCTATTAATGTATCTGCTGCGGACACCAGGCCACCTGGTTAGCAGTTCAATAAAAACTGTTAATGAAAGGGTTACAACATAGCTGTAGGTAAATAAAAATAACGCTTCACAATCATAGGCCATATAGCTCTACACTAGGATCCCCTGTGTCATGGGTGCCATGGACAACACACTAGACAAGGACATTCACACCCAGACCGAGAACAGAAATTCAAACTCATCATTCAAATTTCCGCCTCGCTGGGAATCGAACCCAGGACCCTTGGTGCGGCGATCCGGCATGGTAACCATCGCGCCACACGGGTCGTCGAATGCATTATTATTTTATTTTGATAATTAACTAATAAATGCCATTCTTCCTGATTCCGTATGAATTATCTTTTTCTAACATATTAAAATTAAGCAAAAATATATATTTCATGGCGCATGATTTTCACACAGTAAAGTACCTTTTTTGACTAAAACAGATTGTTTAATAAGGAAATTTATTAATTAAGTAATAAAATAAAATAAATTATATTCATATATCAATGATATTATACAAGGATATATCTACCTATTTTACCTAAGTGAATAAAATAAGTAAAGTTAGAATGTAAAATAAGGTTAGTTGAAATGGTTACATATTGCATATACAGCTATGTATTAAATGGACCATAATTGTTAATAATCAGAACAAAGGCTCGTCAATCTTCAATCTTCGTGATTCGTCTGCTAGTTTCTCGGCTATCAGTATAAAAATGTTTTAATCCCGTAATTTTGAAAGCTTAAGGGCCCGGCCACAGCTACTAGCGGCGCGGATTGCGGCGCGGCGGGCGGCGCGATTTGCGGTGGTATGCCACAGCTACATTAGTTGCGACCGCGGCGGCGTCAGCGGTGGACGTACTTAGACGACTATATAATAATATTATGTATAATAATATTGATAAATAATCTGTAGATAAATAGTAACATTGTTTTGTGTTCCTTCCTTGTGCTCTTTACGTATATTATGTTTTGGTGTACAAACAATAAAGTGTTAAATGTAATAAATAAATAAATAACATAATAATGTAAGCAGGTAATTAAGATACCAGCCATGTTTGTCATTATAAGAAAAACGAATACTAAAAGGTATGATGGAATGAGCTGTCACATGGATTATTAAGAAAATATGATGAGAACTAGTCTTTGAAGCAACCGATTGTTTTACTATTGTTCATGAAATAAAGATAAATATAATACATCAAGAATAAAAAATAATAAATAATAAGATAAATATAATACATGCTGAGTTCGTCCACCGATACGGCCGCGCGCGGCATTTGTTTCACTCGCGCACCGCGCAGTCCGCCGCCGCCGCGACTCTCACCGCGCCGCAAAACGCGCCGCTGTAGCTGTGGCATACTCCATACATTGTCTACCATTTGTTCTCGCCGCTCACCGCTTGCCGCGCCGCTCACCGCGCCGCAATCCGCGCCACTAGTAGCTGTGGCCGGGCGGTAAGGGCAGAGTTTTCGACATAATCAGACCTTATTGATAACCGCTTACTGATATTATTGAACGTTAAATTCAACTATCTTCCATTGATTAATAGATAACATTAAATTTCTACTTTAGGGTTTAACGAAGCTTAAATTTTGAAATCACTTTACTGAAGATGCGATAGAATAGATGAATTGTCTGCTTTTTAGTAAGAAATTATCTTTCAGAATGACTGACGAAAATTGGTATCGGAGTAACTCCTTTTTCTAGTTTCCAAAATAAAAACAAAAAAATATGACTAGTATAGGAAATAAAAGACTATCAAAAAGAAAAAAAGACGCGGTGAAAAAATATTTGTACCTACCAGTTATTATTCATTTATTCGTACTTAATATGAATTGTGATTAGTAATTACGAATGTCATAAATATTATTTTCTCAGTGACTTTTAATTTTATATTTCCGCCAGCCATCACATGAGCTCAAATCAAGGTCGCGTTATGAAATATTATTAGGAAAACAGTTCCATCATCACAGCTGAGCAGTTTTATCTGCAATTATGTAGTCACACTGGTTGACTATCCACGCTAAGCATAATTACAAGGACGGGGTAATTACAGTTTTTACGTAAATCCACCACAAGTATGCGCTATTGTTCGATAGAATTATGTATTGTACTTCATTATAATCGTGCTAGTAAATAGTGGAAAAACTGTCTCCGCTTACGAGTTATGAAGTTACTTGGCCTAATATTGGAAGGTGTTAAAACATCGAGATTGACATTTTTGTTTTTGATTCGAATGAATTATATTTCATAGAAATCCTGGTGGCAAAATCCAAAACCATTCAACAGAGCCAGTAGCCGGAGGCAATGAATGTAAAGGCTCGTGAGCTCGGAAATAGCTAAACCTACTTTATTTATTTATTTACCAATGAAGACTTACAAAAAAGAAACAGATTTAAGTTCTGCCAAACTGTAAGCCAGTTTGTCGGCAGTCTGATGCACGTCTCCTAAAAAGAAAAATACTATTTCGTGTCACTCTCACCTCACCGCTGGCAAACCAGTAAGACAAAGTTAGGGACTGAGACTGACTGAAAGGGCGTTTTACTAACTATCCCTATGCCCATGTTTTCCGGGAAAAATATCCACAGGACAGGCAAGAAACTTATAGCATATCCGTGTGATGATCGGGATTTATAGTCTTTAGTTAAAGCTATTCAAGGTAATTTCTATGAATCGTTGGTTCTCCAACATATTGGATCTGGGACCTTGGTTTCGTCCATGGTGTAGCAGAGTGCACATTGGTGCACTAACTGCTTTACGTAGTTACGTGTAAAAAGGTTTGGATTTAAAGGCGTTTCACTAATGACAATTTTATTATTCCTTACTCTGATTTTAAACTAAATATTCTAAAGTTAAAGCTCTTTACTCGTTGTAAATGTACATAGGTTAACTATATCTGCGACACCTGTATTATAATTTTATTATAGGTACCTAAAGTATAAAATATGTTTAATTAAAGTGAACATTATTATGTGGCAGTATAGGTAGGATACAATTTATCACAATTGACAAGACAGACATATCGTGATTGCTTTGCGTGTGAATCAGGGACCATAATCATTGGTATAATCTCTCTGTTAATAAGTACCTATAAAGCAATGTTCCGTTGTCACGTCCTCAAAAAAACTAATATGTTAAGTAATGTAGAAAAATTTGAGCAATCCGAGTCGAGCTTAGCCGCAATCTTCGCTATCAAGTAATGCATTGGAAATAAATATTTTTGTATGGTCTTAAGCCGATTCTGCTTCGACAAGTATGAGAAGACCTCGTCGATATTGGCTTCAACCATTAATGGCCCACTACTGAGCATAAGCCTTTCCTCTTGGACTAGGCCTCCAGAGCACGCTGCTCCAGTGCAGGGTACTACTTAACTTAATAATCAGAAGAATGGTTGTGAACTGGTCCCGCTTTGTATGTACTAGGTCAAGGGAGAAGCGTCTACAAGACTATATTTACAGCGATACAAAGATAAGATTCATGATGGTTTGTTTGACCCTAGGTAAGGCAAAAGGCCTTGCTCGAAGTCATGGTATAGCATTATGCACGTTCAAACATACTAAGTAAAGTCGTTCGTGTAAACAGGTTGCATTAATACAGAACTGTTTAGATAATCAAAACTCTGTACTAACAATAAGATTAGATATCTTGAACTTAATAAAACATTTTGACGACCTGCGTAGCGTAATGTTAGAAAAATAAGACCGCTGAGGAATTTCTTTACGGCTTTTCTTATCCTCCATGACAAAGCACCTTTCCAAAAAGCTGGTAGATTAAAAAAATTACGTGCATAAATGTATCAGTGATATCTACATGAATAAAAGATAATTTAATTTAATTTCATGCCGGAACGCTGATAAACAAATAAATAAACGCTACGTACTCATAGCCCTACACTAGGATTCAACATGTCATGAAACAGAAATTCAAACTCATCATTCAAATTTCCGCCTCGCTGGGAATCGAACCCAGGGCTTTTGACACGGCGATCCAGCGTGGTAACCCGATAAACGCTTGTAGCAAGCTGGTGACAGAGACAGATATTGCATGTTTCTTAAATTTCACGTCTCATCTTGATGTTTCATCTAGCAGTATATTTGACGACATTCCGTCGTCGCTATTTTGTTATGATGAACGTGGATAGAATAAACAGAATCGCGGGAAACCAACGAATATCGAACATGACGTGGGAAGTGAGCTGAATCGTAAATTATGATTTATTTAGTGAAGGGTTGGCGTTTTCTGTCGTCAGGCAATCTTGGAGTACCGAAGCTAAGTTACGTAAGTGGTAATTGGATAAATTTATATCATGTATTTCGGACTTCAGCTTCAGACATCACAGCTGGTCTTTTTGCTGTCTGGCAAACTTGAAGTACCTAATTAAGTAAAGTTACGGAAGCGGTCCATCGTGTATTCGGACTTCAGACGCCACAGCTGTTCTTCGTATTGTCAATTTAAATATCAATGCCTTGTCAAATGAAATCATTATATGGAAACGTTAACGTTAAGGACGTTGTACCTACAAACGTTACAAAGGCTTAAACACTTATTCCGTAGTTCTCTTTGAACTGCAAATGGCATTAGCACTTACGACACGGGAACAAAAGACATTTTCATTTATGGGGAAGGTCTCACAAATGTGACAAGCTGTGACAAGGATGGAGGGGAGGGGTCAAAAAGTCATGAAATTAGTGTGACATAATTTATGGTTAAATGGTTCATAAACCTATTTTAGATTGTACACTGTTATAATAATTATGTGTTGTCTTTATCGTTTTACATAAGAGTGAAAAAAAATAAAATATAAAACACAATAAGCCTTCTTTAACTTTGCTTGTTTTTATGAGTATTCTTTACCAAATCGCCTACGCTCGTCGCACATTACATAAATAAGTCGTCGTCCTTCAATTGTTTTCGTTAAGGCGAGCGTATTCGACCGTTGTAGGCATTTTGTTCACTGCCCTTTACCCCGCTCCCCTGAGTGTAAACTCGACCGCCACGCCGTGAGCCGGCCGCGCGCGGCTGTGAGGTTAATGACCCCGTGCGTAGCTGTAGATCCTACATAGCCTAGTTGGTAGTGGACCTGCCTGCGAACTGCGAAGCGAGGGGTTTCGGGTTCGATTTCCGGCCGGGGCAAATATTTATGTGACAGATAAATATTTGTACTCGTGTCATGGCTGTTATTGTGATGTGTTATATGTGTAGTACATGCCACCCGCGACACAGGTAAATACTTGTAACCTACTGCGGGGGTATGAGTGTGGAAGGGTTTTATTATTATTATTATTATTATTCGATAATTTCTCCTTGCTAGAAGGGTGATTACAACCTCAACCGCGGGCCATAGCCAAGCGCTTGAGGAGGTTTTATTGGATAGTGATGGTGGATGATGAAATTGTAGAGGATGATAAAAATTTTCTCGTTATGTGACATGTGTTTAAGATGGCTGCTTTCTGTAACATATGCAGTGTGTAATGAGGCATATTAAGCATATTTATTATTATTATTATTATTAGTAACTGCTCTGAGTTGGGGTGTAAGTATACTTTATTTTGATTTATTCATTGGAATTTTAGGTGTAATAAAATAAGAGTAATGATAATTTTAGCTTATCCAGTGGAGACTAGAGGTGAGTGGAGACTGACTTGAAATTTTATGATACGAAACTGTCCAATGGAGACTAGAGGTGAGTGGAGACTGACTTGAAATTTTATGATACGAAACTGTCCAGTGGAGACTAGAGGTGAGTGGAGACTGACTTGAAATTTTATGATACGAAACTGTCCAGTGGAGACTAGAGGTGAGTGGAGACTGACTTGAAATTTTATGATACGAAACTGGCCAGTGGAGACTAGAGGTGAGTGGAGACTGACTTGAAATTTTATGATACGAAACTGTCCAGTGGAGACTAGAGGTGAGTGGAGACTGACTTGAAATTTTATGATACGAAACTGTCCAGTGGAGACTAGAGGTGAGTGGAGACTGACTTGAAATTTTATGAAACGAAACTGTCCAGTGGAGACTAGAGGTGAGTGCAGACTGACTTGAAATTTTATGAAACGAAACTGTCCAGTGGAGACTAAAGGTGAGTGGATAACAAATAAGTAGGTACTTACATACAAAATTGACTAATATCATCTAAATACTAACAAAAAATAACCAACTTCAAAATAACTCGAAAACTACTTGTCAAATCTCCCTCAAATTTATGTGGAACCACATGATACGCACCAGCTTTCTATCAAAAAAAGAATCATCAAAATCGGTTCACCTACAAATAAGTAGGTACTTACATACAAAATTGACTAATATCATCTAAATACTAACAAAAAGTAACCAACTTCAAAATCGAAACGAGCTTTTTTTTCAAAATGGCGGACTTGTAGGTATGCCAGGTTCCGTACAAAAATCTTCAAACCCTTTGGATAAGATATTTTACAAGTATGTTGAGAATGATAAAAAGTATAAGAATAATTTAAAATAAAATACCTAAAGATACGTAAAAAATAATAAAAACAAAAAAATTAAAATGTGTGCCATTCACACATTTTAGAACTTAGAAGTGAAACCTTCAAAAATTTTGTTTTCAAGATAATGAGACGAATGTAAAATTTCGGGAAGATGATAATTGTAGGTTTTACTATTCCACTCCACTCCACTCCACTCCACAAATTTTGACTTTTGACTTTTTTGCCTTTTTTGACTTTAGACTTTAGACTTTTTTGACTTTTTTTGACGTTTTTGACTTGACTGTTGACTTTTGACTTTTTTGACTTTTTTGACTTTTTTGACTTTGACTTTTCTTACTTTTTTCACTTTATTGACTTTTTTGACTTTTTTGACTTTTGACTTTTTTGACTTTTTTGACTTGACTTTTTTTACTTTTTTGACTTGACTTTTTTGACTTTTGACTTTTGACTTTTGACTTTTTTGACTTTTTTGAATTTTGACTTTGACTTTTTTGGCTTTTTTGACTTTTTTGACTTTTTTGACTTTTGACTTTTTTGACTTTTTTGACTTTTGACTTTTGACTTTTTTGAATTTTGACCTTTTTGACTTTTGACTTTTGACTTTTTTGACTTTTTTTACTTTTTTGACTTTAGACTTTTGACTTTTGACTTTTGACTTTTGACTTTTTTGAATTTTGACTTTTTTGACTTTTTTGACTTTTGACTTTTTTGACTTTGACTTTTTTGACTTTTGACTTTTTTGACTTTTGACTTTTGACTTTTTTGAATTTTGACTTTTTTGACTTTTTTGACTTTTTTGACTTTGACTTTTTTGACTTTTTTGACTTGACTTTTATGACTTTTTTGACTTTTGACTTTTGACTTTTGACTTTTTTGAATTTTGACTTTTTTGACTTTTGACTTTTTTGACTTTAGACTTTTGACTTTTGACTTTTTTGACTTTTGACTTTTGACTTTTGACTTTTGACTTTTGACTTTTTTGAATTTTGACTTTTTTGACTTTTGACTTTTTTGACTTTGACTTTTTTGACTTTTTTGACTTGACTTTTTTGACTTTTTTGACTTTTGACTTTTGACTTGTTTGAATTTTGACTTTTTTGACTTTTTACTTTTTTGACTTTAGACTTTTGACTTTTGACTTTTGACTTTTGACTTTTTTGAATTTTGACTTTTTTGACTTTTTTGACTTTTGACTTTTTTGACTTTGACTTTTTTGACTTTTGACTTTTTTGACTTTTGACTTTTGACTTTTTTGAATTTTGACTTTTTTGACTTTTTTGACTTTGACTTTTTAGACTTTTTTGACTTGACTTTTATGACTTTTTTGACTTTTGACTTTTGACTTTTTTGAATTTTGACTTTTTTGACTTTTTTGACTTTTGACTTTTTTGACTTTAGACTTTTGACTTTTTTGACTTTTGACTTTTGACTTTTGACTTTTTTGAATTTTGACTTTTTTGACTTTTGACTTTTTTGACTTTTTTGACTTGACTTTTTTGACTTTTTTGACTTTTGACTTTTGACTTGTTTGAATTTTGACTTTTTTGACTTTTTTGACTTTTGACTTTTTTGACTTTGACTTTTTTGACTTGACTTTTTTGACTTTTTTGACTTTTGACTTGACTTTTTTGACTTTTTTGACTTTTTTGAATTTCGACTTTTGACTTTTTTGACTTTTTTGACATTTTTGACTTTCGACTTTTTTGACTTTTGACTTCAAGAAGTTTTCACTTCAATAATCATTTTTTCAAAACAATTTTCCATTTATTTCATAACGCGCCTAAATAAGGTATAACTTCAAAAAAGAAAACTGTCTCTCAAGCTCCCAGCCGTCACGACGAGTCGTTTGGCGACTGACACATGCTCAAGGGTGGTAGCTATCCATGCGAACCCCATGGAGAAATAATAATAGTAATAATGGTATTAAATTTAAAATCAATATTACCAATATAATCCCTCGAGGGGCCCTACCACCAGCGGGCCGGATTTAGTCGCCTTTTACGACACCCATCCGGCTTGGGATAGTATTAGATAATAATTGTGTAATTAGCACTTGACTTATACCAATACCCAAATACTATAATAGTAACTAAAGTATAAAAACGAAAAATTTTTATTATTTCAAATTACAGCAGTGTGGATACTTTGGACAGTACCTAATACGTAATATAAGTTCAGAAGGCGCGCGCGCCAAATTCGAAATTAAAATTAGTGTCGGAAATTCGACAACGTGCGGCTGCGATGCCGATTAGCACAGGTCCTACCTCGAAGGCGACTGGCGCGAAAGTAAAATTGAGTAAATTAACGCGTCGGGCGTTTCGTTGCTCGTGGAAAGGGAAAAAATAGAAATTGAAAGGGAAGTTTTTCAAAATTTCAAATTATGATCAGAAAGAAATATTGGTATCTATAGGACCTATACTGTGGTATATTTTTTATTATCTGGAAGCGATTAAAACGCGAATAAAACGCCATTTTTATGCCAGATTAGACCCCACTTTGTGATTTATTTCTATCCAATGAAATAATTGCTATCGTGTATCAAGTATGAGGGAACGAAAGAACAAAGACTGTAAAATAACATATATTTTTTTTAGAATTGTATTATGTACCATTTATGAACAAAACACCTTCAAAAATACCATTTCTTGGGATAATATCGCCTTAATAAATAATAGCACGTCTGCAGGTGTCTGACTTAATTAGGTACCTACTTCGATCAACAATAACATATCTGAGGATAATTGTAAGATATTCTCACGGAAGGTGCTTATTAAATGGGCATCGCGGAAAAATAAAAATTTCTAGTATTCTGCCGAACACAAACAATAGGGATGTTGACACTATCAGTAAATTAAAATAAATTTATGTTTAAAGTATCAAGGACAACATTTAAAAACCTAAAATATAATTCTTTTGTCGAAATCAATCACAACAAATTAAATATAATTATTTTAAAATGTTAAAAATAGTACTCACTGTCACGTGACCTCTAACGCCATTTAGAGCTTATGACGTCATTGTTCCTATTTTATATGGAAGTGCAACTAACTTCAGTCGACAGATAGTATTGAATATCGGCTTGTGACGTCACGTGACGTTTTTGGCGGGAAATTTGAAAATGATTTTTATTTATCAATTTTTGTTTTTAAATTGAAGATAATTATTTTTGTAATATTTTTTTCGTGAATCTTAAGCATCTATCTATTAAATCAAATTGAATCCTAAAATTTGTCAACATCCCTATTATTACTTATTAGTAAATAGAATTATACCCACATGAAAACACGGTTATTTATTTTTGTCAGGCGCTTAATTTTCATCTCAAAAGTCCATTCGATATCGACTTATCCGTAGAATAGTTATAATTATAATCATGATCGATTACTTCATTTCATCAACAATTAATAACTACATAAGTATGCACGTAACAGATTTTTTTACACAAATAAGTTAATGCTTGACCACAATCCCACCTGGTAACTGGAGATGTGAGCACATTAACTAATAAAAGCCTATTCACTCTTTTTTTGAAGACATCCACGTCATAGGCAGGCGTGAACGCCGACGCAGGCAATCGCTCTACGAGGGATACTAGCGTTCACAAGGCAATTTTTTCTACTCCGCTGATTTCCTGATAGATTTTTATCACATCGCAGTAGGTGCACATATAGGCGCACGTATTATAGGTGCAGATAGTAGGTTCTATTTATTGTGAACGAGGTATTGTTTCCGCGTTTTTGCCGGTTACTAACATTCTTATTGTGTGAATGTTCTGTGGGAGAGTACAGTCCGCAACATAATGAAACGCACGATGATTATTTCCGTATGCGATTGAAAAACTTGTTGGCCTATTAGATTTTTTTTTAGTAATGTACTTTGTACCTACTAACATTAGTAGTGCAGGTGATTAAAACCTTTGTAAGTGTCAATCGACTTGGTGCGTTAAATTTTTTTCACTTATTTTCATAATTTTAGTTTTTTGTTTATTTTATCACGATTAGTAGCAATATAAACAGTAAAAAATTGAATTTTCGTACTTCTATTTCTTACTCTTTTCTTTTTTCTTCTGTCGTAGATAGAAAGCATTCTTTTCATATGTATTTCAAAGAAAAGTTAACTTGAATGAATAAATAAAATACTTTAATCAGCTCATAACATTAACATCCATAGATTTAAAAACAGTCAACAGTCAAACAAATTACAACCCTGTGTGCTCAGTAATAAAGTCTCTAATCGTCGGAGCGGCTATGTTTGCGAACACGCTGGGAGAAAGCCCCTGTCCACATCCTCGGCCGAAGGAAACTATTCCAACCGCCATTTTGTCCTGAGTAGCCGCTCCACCGGAGTCACCCTGGAACATGAGTTTGAGTTTGGTCAGGGAATAATCAATAAATAATGAATGATCACTCTAATCACTCATACACACTCACCCCCGTATTCAAGAATAATACTTGTCTAAGTAAAGAAGCAATACTATGCGAAGTAGGGCATTTCTCAGTGCGTTGGTCATGGCAAGCCTTCAGTTTCACAGTCGACCCTTAAGTATCACTTGGCTATGCGGACGCACAGAGCTGTATACAGCCCTCTTATTGGTCCATTTGATGCGGCTAACTTCACTCTAGTCATTTGACACAGGCAAAAGACAAAGATAACAATACAAATAATCGATCTATTTCTTTCTATTTTGATAGAAGTCAAAGCAACACTATGCGTTCGGTAAAGTAGCTCGGCAGCTACTTTATCGATTTTGACAAACGCACAGCGAAGGACTTCAATGAAGTATTGTTTACGAAATGGTTTGAATCACCCTATGCGTCCGTGAGCACTGTGAGACCTCATAGTATTATTCTTGAATACGGGGGTAAGTTCATATCGCAGCCGGAACACGAGTCGTGTGGCGGCAATATGCCGGCTTATACCTACTCAGGCAATATGGTGATAGCTAGCCAGACACTGTTCACGCTCTTACAACACTTTTGCAAGCCAGCATGGAATGGTAAGTTATCATATAGGGATGGCCGCAACACTGAAGGCATTCAAAGTGCTGTCATGAAAGAAGTTTTGTGAACCGCTTCATTATATTGGCTCTGCAACGTTGAAACCGAAATACATCAAACAGTTAATTAAAACTAGTTCTTACATCGATACCCCCGTCTGACTACTGTATGGGCGTAAGGCGTCTACTGGCGTACCTAAATACGATTACCAAAGTGGATATCTAGGTACCTACCAGTGGCGGCTGGTGGATCCTAGAAGTGGTGGTGCACTGTATCAGCGTATTTTTATTTTTAACGACTGCCAAAGAACGGTTATGATTTTCTCAACGGCTGGATGGATTTGTATCGTTATATTCGTCTTAAAAGTGTCCTTAAATGAGTGTTTGAAAAATAATCCTGCCCATTTTAATTACAATTTTTGTTGAAAAGTTTCATTATTGCTTTCAAAATAGTCGATGTTAAAGTTTAATACCCATTTTCACACCTATTTACTCACACACAATGTCCCACAATTCAGTAACTATAATATTAAAATACTGAAAATCCTTGGAGAATGTAAACAAACGCAACTCCTTTTAGCTAGGCGGCGGGCGCCGGCCGCGCGGCGACCGACGTAGCGCGCGCGAATTTCGTCAAACCTCGGTAATCTTCGGTTCTGGTGCGGCCCGTGCGGCGCACCAGAGTGGTCTTAATTCGCCATACATTTTCTATTGAACTAGCTCTGTCTCACGCGCCAGGCGTTTTCGGTTGCATCTCATAGAAGTTGTATGAGCATTCGCCGTGCGCTTTGGCTAGCGCACCGTGAACCATATTACAGCGATTTTCGCGATAATGAGTCTTAATACTTTATCAAAGAGCTTAAATTGGTTCATCCTAATTTCGTTAATATTGAATAGATCGTTAATCAGACATTATTAAACATTTATTTTTTTATTTTTCTAAACATTAAAATCTGGCAGTTCGGCGCACGAGCGCACTTAAAGTACAGCCGCCCCTGGTACCTACTTCAGTATTCGTTGACATAAGTTTATGGAAAGTAAAAAGAGTTTCAGACATCCAGTTCAATGGTCAGCTAAAGGATAACGATATTTTTTTTATTTATACCTTCATGAAATATTTAGATAGGATTGGAATACTTCTGTCACTTATTACACCTACTTATTATTCCAATAAGGTCCGAGAGAGGCTTGTTAAGTATTTGAAACCAATCCCTTATTTAACGAATCCACATAGAGAATTTACTTATACGATGGAAACTATAGGGCCGGATTAATTCACATCAGAGTGAACAGAAATTTAGTTGAATTGTTTGTTTATTAGCTTTTAGACTTATGCCGTCTAAACTCTAAGCACTTCTGCAACTAAGTGAAGTAAATAACAAATGTAGGTATATCTTACTAGTAACCGGCCTCGGTTTGCTTCGGCTTTCGTATAGATTTCTATTTTTTTAAAAGTAAAATATAGCCCTTGTTTCTCAGAAACAATAGTGCATACTATTGGTGAAAAGATTTTTGAAATCGATCTAGTAGTTTTCGAGTTAATCCATTACAAGCAAAAAAACAAAAAATCCAAACTTTCCTCTTTGTAATATTAGTTTAGATTACCTGGCAAGTCCCTTTTCCTCCGAAGAAGAAGTTGCCTCCGCACCACATGTTGTTAGTGAGAACCGACGAGTAGACCACACGACATCGGCTCTGACTAACTACGGGGATCTCAACGGACATCAACCGTTCTGGGATGGAGGATGCTCCTTGCTGAAATAGTAATCTAGTTTAAATACGTGAAAGATAAAAACATGACGTGAAGATTTAATTTGGACCTGAGCTGCAGGATCTTTTATTTCCTTGCTTATTGCAGGTCTTCTGGAAGAAATTCCTCGCAGTATCTTTTTATGATTCGTTAAATAAATAAAAATACATCTGGTGTAATTCAGATCTAAATTTTATAACATCAGTCAAGCACAGTCATGTTATTTTCGTTGAAAGATCATTTTATCACTTTCTGACACTGAGCTCGGATTGTAAATTGAAATCCTGTTTTGTTGATATTCTCTTCTATTGTTTATTCTTTATGTGTGCTACTGTACGTCTAACTTACAGAATTGTTCAGTAAGCTTACATCACCCTAATCATAATTTCCATAAGTTTAGCTTACCCTAGTCCTGCCCCATCCGCTTACAATTACATCAGTGCCACCTCGCAATGCCCTGCCTTTCGGCGGCAGAGCTATTGGTTGCATCACGTCATTAAATTTAATTGGTTCTGCGGTCTTCATGACTGCCACGTCCTTGTCAAATGCAGGGTCATCATACTCAGGGTGTGGGGTCACTTCAGCTATGGGAATGATAGTGCCATTCTTTCTGTATGAACTACCTGCTCGAAGGACAACCGTTGATGGGTCTACACTGAAATAGTGAAACAATATTTTGGGTTTATACATATACTAGCTGTTGCCCGCAGCTTCGCACGCGGAAATTATGCTTATCATATTATTTGTTATCTCTTACAAAAGAAAATTTTAAAACAGGTTCATTTATATTGAAGTACTTATATTTAGGAATTTACATACTGAAACTTACGATACAATCACAGATTATTCCTCCGGGAGCGGGTTTGGAATAGTAAACAACATTAACTTTTTTCTTTTCCCTCTCCCTCTCCCTCTCCCTCTCCCTCTCTCTCCTTGCCCTCTTCCTCTCCCGCTCCCTGTCCCTTTTCCTCTCCCGCTCCCTGTCTCACTCCCCTCACTCTCCCTCTTCCTGTCCCACGAGGTCCTTCTCCCACCACATATCCCTCTCCCTTTCCCGCTCGAGGTCTTTCTCCCATTTCATATCCCTCTCCCTCTTCCTCTATCGCTCCCAGTCCCTCTCCCGCCCACACCCGCGCCCTCTCCCGATTTCTGTCCCGCTCCCACTCCCTCTCCCGCTCCCGGTCCCTCTCTATCTCCCTCTTCCGCTCCTTCTCCCTCTCCTGCTCCCTGTCCATTCTTAACTTAAAAAATGACGAAGTTGCTTACTAAGTTCATTCCCCTAAATTAACTCTTTAAGGGATGATTTTCCGAAAAAAATAAAATCTAAGTTAACTTTTGTTTATTACTATAAACTTACATAAAAAAAATCATATATTTTGTAACTCTAAAACTGGCGAAGTTGATTTGTATGTAGTTGACTACCAACCCCTATTTTTAGGAGATGAATTTCGAGAAATAAGCCATACAGTTATTTTTTGTGTCTAACTATAAGCTTATATACAAATTTTCGCCCTTCGTACTTCAAAACTGACGAAGTGTCCATACTAACTTTCGCACTCTTATTTAACCATTTAGGGGATGACTTTCCAAAAAAACACGTAGTATGTAGGTACTTCCAAATTTTGTTTCTAATCTGGAGCTAATATATAAATTTTCATGTTTTTAACTTTAAAAATGACGAAGTTGCATACTAAATGAAATCCTCTAAGTTAACCCTTTAGGGGATGATTTTCCAAAAAACCGTGTTAAAATTAACTTTTGTTCATAACTATAAACTTACATAAAATTTTCATATTTTATAAGTCTAAAACTGACGAAGTTGATTTAGACGTAAATGGCTTCCTACCCCTATTTTTAGGGGATGAATTTCGAGAAAACAGTGATACAGTTATTTTTTGTGTCTAACTATAAGCTTATATACAAAATTTCACTCTTCTTACTTTAAAAATGACGAAGTTGCATACTAAATTAAATTCACTAAATTAACCCTTTAAGGGATGATTTTCCGAAAAAATTGTTAAAGTTAACTTTTGTTTATTACTATAAACTTACATAAAAAATTTCATATCTATAACTCTAAAATTGGCGAAGTTGATTTGTATCTAGTTGATTACCAACCCCTATTTTTAGGGGATGAATTTCGAGAAAACAGTGATACAGTTATTTTTTGTGTCTAACTATAAGCTTATACACAAATTTTCGCCCTTCGTACTTCAAAACTGACGAAGTGTCCATACTAACTTTCGCACTCTTAATTAACCCTTTAGGGGATGATTTTCCAAAAAAACATAATACTTACAAATTTCGTTTCTAGTCTGGAGCTAATATGTAAATTTTCATGTTTTTAACTTCAAAAATGACGAAGTTGCCTACTAAGTTCAATTCAGTAAATTAACCCTTTAAGGGATGATTTTCCAAAAAAATATATTAAAGTTAACTTTTGTTTATTACTATAAACCTACATAAAAAATTTCAAATTAATAAATCTAAAACTAAGAAAGTTGGTTTGTATGAAAGTGTCTTCTAACCCTTATTTGTACCCCTTAGGGGATGAATTTCCAAAAATCCGTTCTTAGTGGACGTCTCCTTAGCATAGACTATCTCCCTGCCAAATTTCATCTTAATTGGTTCGGCAGTTTCTGAGATTTTTTGTTTAATCAGCGGTGTGTCGCTTTTCAATTTTATATATATAGATTTGTTGGGACATTGAAATGAGTAGAGTAATTAAAAATTCAAATTCAAAATAATCCTATGGGTATGTTGTTTTGTTAAAGCTAAATGCATACATGCATAATTTGTATTTTTTTTGTTGTGTTTTTTTTTGTTTCAAAAAGAAGTTTTACCTATCACTGAAGAGAAAAATGGCGAAAGAAACTGCATAGTTATTCAAGTTATAGTAAATACAAAAGAAGTTTGCCCAAAATCCTCTTTGATACTAATCGGAATGCATATTCTAAAGATTTTATTAATCATCCTTACAAATTGTCATCCTTAAAAGAAAATCAAGGCTAGCAGTAGCCAAATACTGGATGGAAATCTAATACATTGAAACGAGCAATTCTTGTATAATATTATAACAACAATAGATTCTTTCTGACATCTATTGGCGAGTAGTAACACTAAAGCTACGTCGGTAGATGACGTTGTTAAGCAACACTAAGCCAATGAGTGTTTGGTTTGAGGTTAGACCAAGACAATCAATAAAATTGTTCCAAAAAACACGATTTACCGAAAAAAAAATACCGAGAAAAGCTCGGTCATCCGGGTACTGGTACTGATATTAATAGGAGTGTTATCAATTGCTTTCAAGGCTGGCAATGATTTCGCAGCCCTATTGACGTTGCACGTGTCTATATGCGACGGTTACCACTTATCATCAGGTGGGCATTTAAAAAATATATTTCACAAAAACTTACTTCTGAGCGCAGTGGCCAGCAGTGACGATATAGTTTTCGCTGACGATGAACCCTCCGCAAAAGTAGGACTGGTTTACGATAAAGCTGACTTGGTACGGGTAGTCTTCTATGTTCGCTTCCGAGCCCCCCACTATTCTGTCCATACCTAGCATGTCAGCGATCACCGACAAGGGCAATTTCGACCCTTCTGTAATAACAGAGTTGGGAATTTAATAGTGACAACAGTAACAACATAATAGAAGGTCCCTAAATTAACGGATAAGTTATTGAATTACTCGATTTATTCTAACAACTGAGGAGCTAAAGAGAATAAGGCCGGTTGATCACGCAGCTGTAATACAAATTAAATGGATAAGTGGTCAAATGATTATCGGATTTTGTAAAGGAAGCGCTTATGGATACAGTAGGTATGCGGAGCATAGACGAATAAGTTCAAAGTGGTTGATTTCTGTAATATGAGGGTCATAAGGTCAGATCAAGGAATTGTAAAAATATAAATAATTTAATAAGTCGTTGAGAAGAAATGTGACGATTACTCCGCAATAATCTCATACGGGTCCGACCTAGTCGCGGAGGCTGTGAAGGCCGTATGATAATTAATATTAATACAAATCATGTTCTTGACATCCATAAATGACTAATATGAAAAGGCTGACCTTGTTTGTTTGTTTGTAAAATTCAACAGTATTATACTAAGGTTAACTATGGAATCATTCAACGTTATCTAAAAGAGCCTGGAAGTTGCAGTTGGCAAATTAATGAAAAAAACTTTTTTACGCTTCATATGTAAAAGAACTACTGCAAAAACTTTTTTGTTGAGGTACCTTCACTTGCTAATTCAAACAGCTTTGGAGTGCAAGGAGACAAGCCAAACCATAGAGTACATAATAGACATTTTCCAAGTATACTCTTGCTTAGCGTATGTCACAGGGACGGTAAGGGTATCATTAAGGTATCCCTTATATAGGTTTTTATTATTTCCCTGCGACATATAAACCGATAAGGCAATATTAATGCATATGACAATAAGGCAATGCCAGGTTTCTTCTATTGTTGGGATTTCATCAATATTCGAACGTTAATGTATACCTAATTATAGCGAAGTATAGTAAGCGAGTTTTCACCCTTTTTTAAACAGCTAGTTACACGTCTATGGTATAGACACCGATTGTCACATTTATTTCGTCGTTTCTCATTTGTCGGAAGTTCATGAAATTTCAAAGTATTTCAACTTAAAGGGTTTTGGAGCTAAATCTACATTGAAAAATTTCTTCCTTTTATCACTTCATCCAATGGTTCTTCTATCAAATTCTACCAATTAGTTAATATAGCCAACTGGCTATATTAACTAATTGGATGGAAGAACTAGTATGTGGATGTAATGAGGTTTGTTACCTCTACATTAATAAAAAACATAAACAAAGTAAAACGCGTAGCTAATGGTATAAAATGGTGTAACGAATTCGCGTTCTAACTCACGTGTATTCGTAAGGTAATTGTTTATTTTATTATTTTTCCAAAAAGTTGAATCAGTGCCTGAAGTCGAAGGTGTTCGAGCAGTGTGTGTTGCCATGCCGAGACGTGTTGCTTCACTATTGGCCTAATGTGTAAGCTTAGAGTCACCCAGCGGGCTATGGAACGAGCTATGCTCTGTATTTCTCTACGCGATTGAATCAGGAATGACGTAGACGACCGTAGACGTACGAGGGTGACCGACATAGCTCAGAAAATTAGCCGGCTGAAGTGGCAATGGACTGGCCACATAACTATGTGGCCTGATAACAGTTGATAACGAAGGACTGATACCAGTTGAGGAAGAAAAGTCCTCGAATGGAGACCACGACTCGGTAAAAGGAGCACAGGACGCCCCCGACCAGGTGGACTGACGACCTGAAGAAGACGGCGGGTATCCGCTGGATTCAGAAGGCTCAGAACCGGTCTGATTCGTGTATATTGGAGGAGGCCTATGTCCAGCAGTGGACCTCTAAAGGCTGATGGATGAATGGATGGAATAGTCAATGTGTGTCAAAACTACCAAAAAGTTGTTTTACCTTTGGAATTATAGGCACGGTCGTATTTCGACGGTAGAGCGGGAGAAAAAGTATTTAATTGTATAACTAGATGGCGCTGTACGTACGATGAATTTAATAAATAATCACTAATGTATGCATAATATTAGTTATATTGTGTGTGTACCGTACGCATAATATTAGTTATATTGTGTTGTTCCACCCATCACAAAGAAAGTTTCGTTGTATGGTTGTATGAATTCTTGTATATTATCTCTATATTCTTTCGCGATCGACTTAAAATTATTATTGATCAGATTATATTCAGTCAAGTCTTTACGCCCCAACTCTGAGTCACTAACGGTTACTTAAATCGCTCCTTAGTACAGAATTTGTATGGTGATTCTTTACGTGGCCCGAATCTTGATATAAATTATAAGGAACTTTTCACCATAGCTTAAACATGAACAAAACTCAATAAAACAACTTAAACGAATTCAAACACCCGTATGGTTACCACGCCAGATCGCCGCGCTCAGGGTCCTGGGTTCGACCCCCAGCGAGGCGGATGAGTTTGAATTTCTGTTCTTGGTTTGGGTGTTTGTCTGTTGTCTTTAAGTGTTGTCCATGGCACTCACGACATAGGGAATCCTAGTGTGGGGCTATGAGTGTAAAGCGTTATTATAAATGTTCGAGAATATTATTGATTTTAGTAATTGAAATAAAATTCCTTTTGAAAACTAAAATGAAAAATAATATGTTATACAAATTAACTTTTCAACATTTCTTACAGTAGTTAATTCATCGAATATGGTAATTGAATACGAAAAAACAAGCCTTAAATTCCTTTAAATTTAGTTCAAATAGATTATCCTTCTTTCTTTTTGATTTCCATTCACATAATCGAGTCACAAAAAAACCAGAACATTAAAACCTTTCTACTTTCTATGAATGTACAATAATTTGACTGCAACTTACCTGAATTAATAAATAAAACGCACGTACAAATCACCACAAACCGCCACATGATGGGACCGCAAGAAAGTACTAACTTACTACCGACACTCGACAATACCTAGTTATATACCGGCTCTAATTTAAATACCGTATAAGAATTACCCACATCAAGTGATATGTCATATCTGGTTTAGCTTTATGGTTATCAAACTGGCCTTACACCGCATTTGAAGATAAGCGGGGACTGATGACGAATGGTGTCATGGCGGCCATGGGACTGTGTTCAGAATACTGATCACTTTCGCGAAGTAAATTAGACCTCATCGGAGTCATCGGAAGTCATGGCATACTAACATGGCAAATTCCAGTCCTCTGTGACGCATCCGTGATAGGTTGTTTGCGTACCTACCTACTGAAGTTTGATTTATCCACCGATCTAAACTTCTAGGGACGAGTCGAATAGTACCTATACTCCATTTTTCACAAGAGTCATATTATGTAAACAATCTTTTTATCTTGATTTGTAATTTCAAAATAAGATCACCACAAAATTAAAATAATTAAAAGACATATAATCATTACGATCATGTAGCCTAGTTGGTAGCGACCCTACGTGCGACGCGAGGGGTCCCGGGTTCGATTCCCGGCCGGGGCAGATATTTGTGTGACAGATAAATATTTTTGCTCGGGTCATGGGTGTTATTGTGATGTGTTATGTGTAGTCCATGCCACCCGTGACACAGGACCTTTATTTATTTATTTTATTAATATAAGGTAGTACCACAGAAGAAATAATAGGTAGTACCAAGAATCAAGATTGTTTACTGATGACACATTCTTTCTCTCCATTTTTTTCCTAGATTATAAAGCTTATGTCTAATAGTCTATTTTCCAAAGACTTCCTCAATCACGAGCAGTGTTTGTGGATAATTGATGGCTTACAGCTATTTTTGAGTAACCATGGCAACTTCCTATTAAGTTATGGTAACCTACACACATAATTTATGTTTTAAATTAATGACAAATCGTTAATTACTTAATTATCGATTTGTTATTTCATTTGTTTAAAATTTTCAAATACCATCATTGCCAACAAAATTTCATTATTTAAAAACCCTCGCGTTCGTGACAATATAGCATCGTTGATTCTTCAATTATGTGTAATTACTGAACGAAAAGTTTAATTCATTGATAATATCTATCTTTGTGCACGCTAACTGATAACATTTTAACAATATTAAAATTACTACCTTCCAACATTCGAAACTAAAATATAATCTCTTTAATTGTTTTGTTATGCCTCCATAACTACCGTTCCTTTAACATAAGAATAGTATAATATTAAATCTCTTATTATTAAAAATATGTTAAGCTGTTATATGACACGAACAGAAATTATTGTAGCTTGTAGAGCTTTCAGTATGGGGTCGGCATATCACGCTTATATTAAATACAGCGTTATAATATAGATATTAATACTTTATTTAACACTTTATTCTTCGCTGATTATAAAAATAACATCCTTTATCGGCCACAATTACTATATTAATATTTAGTTTTTATTATAAATATACTATAATAAAATATTATAGCAGATACCTAAAATAAATCAATAGTAACTTTATATAATTAGGTATATACTTTTAGTAAAGTCATCCAATTGAATTTTATTTACGGCGGCATTTCATTAACTCAAGTATCTCTGCATAATAATATCTCATAACTCTGCATAATAATAGCTAATCTCGAAGTGGATATCAACAACAGATCCATTTCACACAGATTCACATCCAAAAATATTATTAAATTGGAAGCAACCATACATACATATGTTCACGAAATTTCATCGAAATCGGTTCAATGGTTTGTGAGAATAGCGTGTACAAAAATGAGAGACACGTATTTTTATATATTAAAGTTAAAAATAATAAATAAAGCCAACACTCAGCATTGAAAAAATTTATTTTACAAATAAATTAAACACAATTACATTGATATACAAAGTACACTGTCAAAATGTGGGAGTGATTAGGATTTTTATTTACACTGGATATAAAGTATTTATATATGAATTAGTCCAAGGCTCACAACATGGTCCCATGACCATGACTGATACTGTGATAATATCAAGCATGACCACGATACACGCCATCATTAAACTAATAAGAAATGACATTAAAATTATGGCATGTGCTGTACAAATATTAAAGTTAAATTACTATGTATAATTTTATCACAAATTATAAATGGATTTTAATAATAATAAATTTATCTTAACAATATATTAAATTTTAAGTACATTTAATTACTTCAATAACAATTTACATCTTAAATTCTTTTTCTTGTTAACGGTTAAATCCATCAAAATAAGCCGTCAAATTATTTTATAAATGATGCCTTTCAACTAAATTAACTTAAGTGATATTAAGTAAATTATCTTAAGTAGTCTATTACAATTCATACGATCTATTTTTATTACGCACAATAGAATAGAACTCATACCTACGACCTATTTATATTATGCATAAGACGCATAAATTAATATACCTAATTTATAATGGATTTGTATAAATGATAATTATTACTAATATAATTTTTTCGTATTTTCTATCAAATACTTGTTACTAGTGGCAATCCATTACAGCCTTTGTAGTTTCGTTTATAAATCTGTCTCTCTCTAACACTCACTTATTCATTACTTACTACGCGTTTACTTCAAGTTTGCCCTCGTCGACCGAATACGATTTCACAGCTAACGGTACTGTAGACAAAAAAGTAATCAAATAATTTCACTAACTTAAATAACAAATTACGTTTGCCACTGTGTAAAACATTTCTATTTTAGTCATTGAAGCGACAAAAATCAATGAACGTAAAATAAATGAATAGAAAAATAATTTAACAAAAGTAACATCAAAATCAACAACAAACTCAAGAGCGGGACGGGAGGTAAGGGCAAACTTGTAAGGGTAAGTGAATGCGTAGTATTATAATATAACTATTATAGTTATTTATTATGCGTATTATCAATTAGCCTCAAGATCAGTAGTTTGTTTTACAATCAAACAATTTTTGCCTTCTTAATCGCAAGAGTAACTATGTCTATTTATAATAATACTAGCTTATACCCGCGACTTCGTCTGCGTGGACTTGAGAATTAAATGAAAGTAATTAAAAAACATCCCGGGAAATGCGAGTTTTTTTGGCACCGAGGGTTTTGTACAAATTTAGAGAACATAAGAGCAATATTAAATGATTCAGTAACAAACTTAACTTTGCCGCTGTAAAACTGTCGTTCCTATGCATGGACATAGCGATCAATTAACCAAATACAAATAAGTTAAAGTTTTTTTGGAATGATACCTCCACGCATTCCTGAGAAAATAGGGTCGATAGATAGACAGACAGACGGACAACGAAGTGATCCTATAAGGGCTATGTTTTCCCAACCTCCAAACTAAATTATACGCTTGACCTGATGAAGAAGCAGATCCATCTCCGACCTCGAACGACATGCACCCTGTTATTTGATGCGGGATATGAAATATTTGTGAGCCTTTCATCTAAATCCATTTAGCCGCTTTAGCTCTCGTAAAAAATATCTTATTATACGCCTAAGAAATATTAGTGGGATTTTATATACGTACACCATCAGATCTTGAATTGGTCAATGTTGTACTGGTTTTGCTATGTCAACGTGACCATCAACAAATACTAGCTTATACCCGCGACTTCGTCTGCGTGGACTTGAGAATTAAATGAAAGTAATTAAAAAACATCCCGGGAAATGCGAGTTTTTTTGGCACCGAGGGTTTTGTACAAATTTAGAGAACATAAGAGCAATATTAAATGATTCAGTAACAAACTTAACTTTGCCGCTGTAAAACTGTCGTTCCTATGCATGGACATAGCGATCAATTAACCAAATACAAATAAGTTAAAGTTTTTTTGGAATGATACCTCCACGCATTCCTGAGAAAATAGGGTCGATAGATAGACAGACAGACGGACAACGAAGTGATCCTATAAGGGCTATGTTTTCCCAACCTCCAAACTAAATTATACGCTTGACCTGATGAAGAAGCAGATCCATCTCCGACCTCGAACGACATGCACCCTGTTATTTGATGCGGGATATGAAATATTTGTGAGCCTTTCATCTAAATCCATTTAGCCGCTTTAGCTCTCGTAAAAAATATCTTATTATACGCCTAAGAAATATTAGTGGGATTTTATATACGTACACCATCAGATCTTGAATTGGTCAATGTTGTACTGGTTTTGCTATGTCAACGTGACCATCAACAAATATTATTAAAACTGTTATTCCCACCCATTCTGGAGTTATAAAGTTAAAGTAGTAGCAGCTACCACACAACATTTACCATAATAATGTATTTTTATACCACCAAAAAGTAGAGATTTCATGGAAAAAAATCCCACCGACTTTTTAAAAAAAGCAGATATTTTGACTTGAGAATTTTCGATTGAAAATTAGGGTGCTTTTTCGGTGTTAACTCAAAGTAAGGTGAAAAAAGAAATATTTAAAATCAAAAAAATTACCGTGTGTTTGGAACATAAAATGTTAAGTTTTCACCAAATTTCGTGAATTTGTTTTTTGTAAAAGAAAAATAAAAAACCAAAAACTTGGTTATTAGAATTTTTCACATAAAGTTTGAGATTATATGAAAAAGAAATGGAAATCCAAAACTTGTAGATCTTTCAGAGACAACTTTACCCTTTAACATTTTTCCATAGGACTTGCAGTTTTGCCGGAAATCGAGATAAACCGTTTTTTACCATTAAAAACTCACCCCGCTCCCTCCACTTCCCGACCTCAGATCGCTCGTAAATTATTTTTCCTTTCATTTTTATTATATTCTCTTCCTTTTTCAATGGGTTTCATCCTACTATTATTTTTTCACTTACCATTTTCAAAGGCTTCAGCCGTGGTCAATTAAGATATATCTACAGAGATAAATAAAGACAACTGACAAAAAAGGTTTTGATTCGACTACACCTCCCCGAAATTAAACCAGGACATTGTAGGAGTTAGAGATTAAAAATGACAGTTTAATTCAGACTACGGGAATACTGGACTGCTCCTGTTTATTCATAGACGTCGACAAATTTTTCCACGTAAGTATAAACAGCAAAACCTAAAGTAATCGAATTCTTCTTCCATTTTAATTACGTAGTGTTTTATTGGCACTACTTCTTCCTTCTTTTCGACTTATTATGTGTTTTCATCTGACCAAGTAATGTCTGTAAGACGATCCCCATGCTGCTCACCAGATCACGCAAACTGCCGCTGCCACCGCGCCGCTCTGTCTCCATGATCGGATCGGGAGGCTTAGCAGATACCTGAGGTATACAGGTTACTCGGTCAATGTTTGATCGCGCCGACCACGGGCTACATGAGTCGCTCAGGGACGTCTCGAGTGCCTGAGAGCTAAACGCTTCTGCGCGAAGAGTCAAAAGAGCCCCCCCGACTATTTGGGGAGTTTCGCAACCGCGATACCAGCTAGATTTACAGTAATGAAAGGATCCCCTACCCGACAGCAGGGCCCGCCTCTCAACCGGGAGACTCTAGTCCTCCTGAGTTTATTCCTGAATAACTTTGGGATTTTTAAGCGTCCAAGAACCTGGCCCAAATACCAGACGTATATTTTATACCTATAAAACGTTTCAAAAGAAACTCATTGTTTAAACTGATTCGCCATTTGTGGATTAAACAGCGTGCCTGCATTACCATAACAATAGTTTATTTTTACTACTATTTAAATAATAAATATCTCACTGCTAAATCATAAATAACTCACTGTAAACTTGATTTGATGATTTTTGATGAAATTTACTCATCTTCATAATTTATTATTTTTTCATTCTTGTTTTCTTTCTTGGATAACAACCAATGGGTGATATGCCTTTAGTTTGATCTGATCACGGACGATGCTTTTAGTCATCCATGGAGGATGATGACAATTTAGCATCAGGTGGCTCATCTGCTTTTACGTGGCTATTCGCATAATCATAATATCATATATAAATAATCATAATATAACTAATCATATACATAATATAAATAATCATAATTAGCCTATGCGGGGCCGCGCCGGCTTGGTACGCATTGACCAGTAGGTGACAGCAGTAGACGATTATTCGCAAATATTTTAATTTCTTACTCATTGTGATTTGTATTTTTATTAATATCTATTTTCTTTTCATATATCACAATAAGAAAATTTAAATTGTAATACTTTGTCATAATTTAAGATTTTTATTTATCTGCAGGTAAAACAATATTTGATAATACAATTTTCCTAAATTGTGTCATAATAATATTATTATCACTAACTCTGACCCACACCATCATACAACGAATTGAATATAGGAACAGATTCCTATAGTTAGATATGTTCGCACAATCTAACATATTTATGTGTTATTGATTGATTAGGGTAACTAATTTCTTAAAAACCAAATGTTTTTAATATTGTAAATATGTATTTCAATAAATTTCAATTTCAATTTCAATAAAAGATTTGTTGACTCGTTCTCAGACCTACGTACCTACATTTTTTTATTATGGCTTCTAGTTACCTAAACTGACATCTATTGTTGATTAGCAGAACTAATTCACAGCAAAATTATAAATTAAAAAAAATGGTACACATTGATTTTTTTGAATAAATAACGTATATTTCCGATACTAAACAATCTTTTATATCCCTCTATCGGGCACTTTCAGTATTTCCTGCAGTTATGTGGCGTATCAAAAAGTCATATTTATTGATATCTCGGCTTCTAAGCGACGTATCACGATAAAACATACACCAGATTTTAAGTTAGACCACCAGTAATACAATTGTGAAAACCGCACTCAATTTCATTCAGTGGTTTTGGCGTGATGCTGTGTCAAACATACAGACAGACAAGATTTTTAAAAATGACAGATTCGTAATCTATTGGTCCTATATAGTCCCCTGATACCAAATTTTCTTAAATATCTTCAATGTACAGACATTATCGAGTTACAGTTTTATAATATATATAGATAACAAATTATAATCAAACGAAATCACCATTCGGTGTACCTTGCAATGCATCTTGTCTTTCTATTATTTATAAGAACACATTAATTATTATTTATACTTACACTAACAGCCATTGAATCACACTGTGATAGTCACTAAATAACGTCTATCACGATCACGTTATAACCATGATAGTCAATAAATATCACAAACTATGTCTATCACAGATTTTCCAGCATGCCAATGATTGAGTACGCTACTCCTGACACCAATGCTATTATAGAAAATATCCCTATGACGCAGTTTTTGTAGAGGATCCATCTACCGGGACCCAAATCTTTATCCCACAGCCACACGGTTTCCACGACTGATGGTAGAAGAAGCCCCATGACTGACAGGCACACGGCTCCCACTAGCTCCATAAAAAGCTCCAGTTTTGGTATCGCTGCAGCTAAGCCGACTGAAAACAAATTGTTTACAAAACGATGAGAAAGCTGACGTGACGTTTGTAACGTGAAATAAATTTTGTTAAGAAATTGTTTAGTAGGAAATGTCGTCATTTTAATATAACTTGATTAAATTTTGTTTGCTTTAGATTAATTTAATTGCTTACTTTTATTAAGCAATAATATTGACGACCCGTGTGGCGCAATGGTTACCACGCTGGCCGGGTCCAAGGGTCCTGGGTTCGATTCCCAGCGAGGCGGAAATTGGAATGATGAGTTTGAATTTCTGTTCTCGGCCTGAGTGTGAATGTCCTTGTCTAGTGTGTTGTCCATGGCATCCACGACACATGGAATCCTAGTGTGGGGCTATGAGTGTGAAGCGTTATTTATTTATTTATATTTATAAGTAGGTAATAATGTAATAATATATGTAATATTATTGCTTACTTTTAAAATAGATAGTAACTATTACTTTCGTAATCAGGGCCAATTTACTTTTATATCGCTAGTATTATAATTATGCTCAGAAAAAAACCCTATTATACAGTCACATACAGATGGACCAGTTACAATGATATTATTATAATCTTTTAGTCGTTATCTGTTTTTATATCTAAGCAATAAATAACGCCCAATTCAATTAACGTACAGATTTAATTAAGTTTCTCTGCACACATTTTTTAATCGCAAAATATTTGAGATATAAGGTTTAATGAACTTAATTAACAAAAATTTAGAGAGGAGCCAAATTTTATTAACTATTTAAATTTAATTAAGTACTGCTAATTTAATTGGCTTACCTATTTATTATGTTTACACAATTTTGATTGATGAAAATTTATTTTCGGTATGAGGAAATTGCTTTTCTTATTGCTAAGTCAATCGGTTTTATGTATCTTGCGAGTCAATGAACAGGCAAATTTGTATTATGCATGATGCATTTTGTGATAATTAACAGAACAACGGCCTATATTGGTTTATGTGACTTATGTGCAATATGTGCAATGACGACCCTGTAGCCTAGTTGGTAGCGACCCTGCCTGCGAAGCGAGGGGTCCCGGGTTCCATTCCCGGTCGGGGCAGATATTTATGTGACAGATAAATATTTGTACTCGGGTCATGGGTGTGATTGTGATGTGTTATATGTGTCGTCCATGCCACCCACGGGCCACCACATATGTAATAACCTACTGCGGGGGTATGAGTGTGTTAGCGTTTATTTATCTATATCTATACTAATATATAAAGAGGAAAGATTTGATTTTTTGTTTGCATTGAATAGGCTCCGAAACTACTGAACCGATTTGAAAAATTCTTTCACTGTCAGAAAGCTACACTTCCCCGGTGAACATAGGCTATATTGTATTTAAAAAATTAGGGATCCTTAAAATAAGAAAACCGAAGCAACGTGAGGGCGGTTACTCGTTTATTTATATGTTCACTATATAATACATTACTTTCACTTACATACCATGTGTTGAGAAGGGAATATTTTGAAGCAATTGATAATTGACTTTGCCCTACTTTTGATTTTGATTTCAATTAAGTTTTTTATTTAATTTATTTGGGATAAGTTGGTTATGTGAAAAATTATTTTATTTATAATGATTTATATACCTAACCAAAGTTTTTATATGTTTTGAATCCTCTGAATTTCGTCAAGTTTCAACTACGTTGAGGTAAATTGTTCTTTATTCACCTGTCATTAAGCATCCAATTAGCCTCAAACCGGCGATGCCCCATCTGTGTCCTCTGGCAGGTATCCTGTCCTGCAGCTTCCTCCAGACCACGTCCACTGGCACGTAGAATATCAGCGCAAAGGAGAGGATCATGACGCACGCCACCAAAACCTTGGCAGTTTGAGCCAGTCTGAAAGAGATAAGCTGTTATCATCATTACCCTTGATAAAAGTCTCTCTCTTTAGTCGTTGACCTTTAGTAGAGTGGTCGTGGTCCTTATGATTGGTGGAGTTAGTTTGTACTCGATTTTTTTATGGAAATAGCTGTCAAATGAGCTGACGATCCACCTGATAAGTGACTATGGAGATAAATGGCATCACTGATGCGTTGTCGGCCAAGAAAGAGAGAAGAGAAAGAAAGAAAGAACTGGCTCTCAAGCCCCCAACCGGAACAAGAGTATGTACAACACTAATAAATATGTGAATTAGGTACATAAGATAAAAAATAAAAGAAGAATGCTCACACTTCGTCCTTAGGCAAGTTCAAGGTCAAACTCCCCCGCACCTCCTCACCGAAGTTGAGGTAGCCAGCGAACCCCACGAAGCCGTACAGCATGACGACCGCGGTCATGGCGATGTTCAGCACCCCTGGACAGCCGAGGAAGTGATGCGGCTTCGTCATCTCATTCTCTATCGGCATCACCACGCCGATGCCTTCCATGGCGAACAGGCTTGTACTGGTAAGATAAATAAATAAATAATATTAGTTATACTGAAATAACAAAGCTGACGAGTTCTTTTAGGGTTTCGTACGAAAAAAATGGAAGGAAGATTACCTATTCGTGTGTCTGTCCGTCCTCCTTTCACAGCCAATTTGCTCGGAATCTACTGGACCAAATGAGTTGAAATTTGGTACTCATATGCTTTTTTGTGACCCAAAGACGAAGGTATAACGTAAACACTTGATTTTTTTTAAATATAACGAAATCAAAATAAAAATAAAACTATTTTTGAAACATTTCGTGTGACATATTAAATGAGAGGGCTACAGAAAATAGTTCTAGAGTCTACGGTCTGCGGTAAAAAAAACTGTAAATCACTCGATCGTACAATCAACATACGGAAAGACAAAGACAATCAACGTACGGGACCCTCTCCCACCAGAGAACTCGCACTTGTTCGGTTTTTTGTTTGTTTGAACGCGCTATAGAACTGGCAGTCAGATTTGAAAAAATATTTTTGTGTATATAGCCACACGAGGAAGGCTACAGGCTATTTATAAAGGATATCCGAAGCGAATACGCACGCTCACGCTAGGATTCCTTGGTACGAGGGTGCCATGAACAAAACACAAAGACAAGAACTTATAGATGGTTTTATTTTAAAACGTAATTACGTAAGGAAATAAACGTTAAATGTGAAAATTCTCTGAGAACAGATCCCTAAAGTTCTAATATTATACACAAATCACAATATACTAATAAAATTTCTGAGGAAGAAAATTACGCAATTATTTCTAACACGTGTACCAGTACTATTATGTATTCTGTGACACGTGTACAATTTGTACAAATCAAATCAAATCAAATATTTTATTGTGGGTGTATAGTATAATACCTATAATTTTCATTAGAGTTTATTTCACAGAACGAGGTCAAGGTAATTTGTACTCGTAATAACAAAAACGATAAATGACATTGTAAACATCCGAGATTTGAGGATAAAGTAAAGTAAATATTGCTTATATTTTACTTATCCCCTTTGGTGTCGTTGGGAATCAATCCCGGCTAACAATGTCAATTACGCTGAGGATTTGCTGAACATTATAAACAAGAAAATTGTCGATACTGATAATATTTACGAGTGAGTGTATTCACCCGTTCTTCAGTAATAAAAAACATCTCTTTCCGAAGTGATCCGAACTGATTCACTTTATTTAGATCATGGGAATTTCCTTACAGGAATGACCTTAAACAGTTATGAGTACGACAAAACCTTCCTGGGAAAATTAATCCCCTTTTTATTAACCCCGTTAATAAATTCAAGTATTCTCAATTCAATAGAGCAGACCTGATGACTTCCTTACCTTATGAAATTCGGTATGCCACTGATTGAAGTGGCCATGTTCCTGGTGGAAAATGGAGGAGGATCACGCAGACAGTAGTATATGGAGATACAGATGGACCCCAGCCACACGAAGTTGGCGATCGCTGAGAAGGGCACCAGATACTTGAGCTTGGTGATTTGAGTCAGAGGCAAGAGAATGACCAAAGTCCATGCGCAGTACACGGTGACTGACCAGCTCGGTCCGCCGTAGAAGTCCGAAACCTGGAAAGACAAAAAATTGATCTCAAAGATATGTTAGGGACTAAAATTAATTTATTATTGACACAGCTATTATTTATTAGTATAATTATTAACCAACTCGATCCTAATGATATTGGAAGTGGAACTCATCAAATTGATTCAAATTAGAGTTAAGGTTTAGTAGAAGAGCAAATTAGAGGTTCTTCTTGGTTTGTCGATCATCAATCCATATGCAGATCATGCTTGAAGTATGTTTACTCCATTAATCACTTATTACATTTACCACGAGTCAATAAATCCAAAAGTCAAACGATTTCTTACCTGTTTAAACGATTCTGCGACGACCACGACATAAACGCAACAAGCACCCAAATGAGTTACCGCAAGCGCCCAATCTGCTAATTCTCTGAAATTTTAATATTATTATTATTAGTATGTAAATTCTTATCAATATTTAATACTATTTATCACTAATAACTCGTTCGTCATGATACGACGACATTTTGTGTCAAATTCTAAGATGGTAATGTCTTGAAATATTTTTTTACTCAATACGATTTAATCTTTATAAAGTAAAGCGATGACTAAAATCATGTATATGTTTAGTACCCATATCATTAATCTACATCATTATGCAATTTCTATACATATATAGACATTTATTTCATACCATCTATAAAAGTCAGACCGTTCTAAATCTTTTGTGGACAAACGAATGTAGACAGAAGTTACATAACAGAAGACAAGCATTAGAGGCAGGTAGAATGACGCAACTCGGAGATCGTTGACCGTGGCTGGCCAAGTGTAGATGTAACCTAATTTATTTTTATTTTTGTAAATATCCGGCTAACGAGCGGATGAGCTGAAGCCTGAATGTTAAGTGGTCGCTAAGAATTTAATACATACATCGAACTTATGGGTGACTGTGAACACCAAGGAGTTAATAATAATGCATCTGGAGTGCAAGCTTCGAAGAGGTAACTGAAGATTGATCACGTGACATAAGATGAAGAATTTTGCCCAATCACAAGCCTGATTGACGTTGATCTAAGACTTGTAGGATGTCGGTAGAAGTTACACTTCGACCAATGATAAGGCGCAGATATTCATCCACTGGCACGTGTCCGTCTTCAGATGGCTGTTCGAAACTTGCACTCCAGATTTTTTTTATTTTTATTTATTTATTTCCAACGAATGAGTACATTTACTACATTTCCATGTCTGCCAAACTGTAAGCCAGTTTGTCGGCAACTGAACCAGTTTCTCGCTTTTATTACATTTTTATTTATATAATAACTACTACTTATAAGTATCTATATATAATATGTATACTGTATATATAACATTACCTATTAGGGATGTTGACTATTTTTAGGATTCAGTTTGATTCTACAGATAGAACATTATTTTCTAAATTTCCCACCAAAAAACTATTCAATACTATCCGTCGACTAAAGTTAGCTGCACTTACATATAAAACACGAACAATGACGTCACAAGCTCAAAAAGGCGTTCGAGGTCACGTGACAGTGAACATTATTTTTAACATTTCAAGATGACTAAATTAAATTTATTGTGATTGACTAATTTACAGTGTCAACATCCCTATTCTCTACTTATGATTACTTATCGACTTATGATTACCGTATGCTAATATTACAATTCTTATTTAATATATATTCAATTTTCGCTCTGGTAATATTTATACATAAACATACACATATATATATATATATATACATATACCTACATACATGTATATACATATATATACATATTTTCACCACTATGGACACAACGACAGATAGTGCTTCCGCAGCATGGTTTTCAGTTGTGCCTTAGATACGCTTTCGTCGTATATGTCCGCCACCTCATTACACAAAGTTGGAGTTATCCATTTACGCGTACGCCGACCAAAGTAATTTTTGACCGTAGGTACAAAGTATTTCCTTCTTTGTGTAACTTGGCGCTTCGGCCGCGTATATTTTTGAAGTTTCTTAAATGTTACTATACTATGCTGTTCTAATATTATAGAGGACTTTACTTTTTTGTCTACAGGAACAATTTTACAAATTTTAAATAATTTTTCGTAATTATTATCTAATGATTTTTTAATTTTAGGATCAACTAACATTTTTAAAAGCCTAATCTGTAGAGATTTTATTTTATTTAAATAAGTTGGGAAGGTAAGTCCATATGCGTTTATGCCATATCCAATTGTTGCGTCAGCCAGCGCATAATACAACATGTAGAGGATTCCGCGGTTCACAACAAATTTAATTTGATTAAGCTTTCCCAACACTGCCCTCAGTCTGTTACACACTAGTTCCACATGCAGATCCCATGTGAAGCGATTATCTATAACCAACCCTAAATATTTATAGTTTACCACGCATTGCAGATTTTCGCACTGGCAGAGATATCTCATCTGGTCAGTATGTAGGCAATCATATGAGTGGCCCTTGAGAGATATATCTATATTTACGCTACGATTATAAGGTGATGATATTATCATGAATTTAGTTTTATTTAAATTTATGATAATACCATTATCATGGGACCACCTCAATAAAGCATTCAAATCCTGCTGCACTTTTAACTGTATCTGGCCACTATCTTTTCCACTATAAACAAGGCACGTGTCATCAGCATACATGTATATTCTACAATTTTTGATAACATTTACCATGCTATTGACGTGCATTGTATACCCGATCGGGCCAAACACCGATCCGGTGGGCACCCCATATTTTATGCTACCTAACCTACTACTGACTTCACTTACACGCACGACAATTTTTCGGTTTTCCAGATATCTTTTGAACCAAGTTTTCACTGGGCCCCTAATGCCACACTCCTCCATGGCCTGCAACAAGCACTCATGGTCTAAAGTATCAAACGCCTTTTTGAAATCTATATATAGAGCGACAACAATACTCCTGTTGTTAAGTGCATTATTTATATCGTCGGAAAACGCAGACAAAGCCGTGGCTGTGCTTTTGTTAATCCTAAACCCATATTGCGAATCTGTTAGTATTGCATGTTTTTCAAGAAACATCCCGATCTGTGTCATCAAAATTTTTTCAAATATTTTATTTATATTACTTAATATGGCTATCGGCCTATAATTAGAGTAGTCCTCATGCGACCCTTGTTTATATATTGGTCGGATGATTGCAGTTTTCAACTGATCAGGATAAATACCATCTCGTATACAGTTGTTTATTAACGAGGCTAAAATTGGGCTAATATATTTTTTTACTAATTTTAGGTCCCGCACCCGAATACCATCTATACCAGGTGACTTGTTGCAGTCCATGGCATCTATGACTTTACAAACATCCCTATCGTCAATTTTCCTATAGTAAAAACTAACATTACAATAATCAACATAGCTAGATCTATCTAAGAAATATTTATTACATGTATGGTTAGATTTTAATTGCTCAATTTCTTGTGTAAAAGTAGCACAAAAGTTATTACAAATCTGGTTTAAAGTAACATTATCTCTTAAAAGATATTTTTCTATCGTATGATCTATACTTGGTAATGACCTACCCATCCAGCTATTTAGGCAACTCCACAATTTACGCATGTCCCCTTTACAACATCTGACATTTTCCCGTCTTTGCGAATTTTTTGCAACATTTATACTCCTACACACTTTATTCCGATAAGTAGTATACTCTAAACGCAACGTTTGACATTTAGGGTTCGATTTCCATTTTTTAAAAAGTTTATCTTTATGCTCCATCATTAGGACTAATTTAGTATTCGCCCAGGGCTGAGTGCTACGCGAGGTGTTATATATTACTTTTGTAGAAGTTTTGTAGATATTGCTAAAAATTTCGCAAAGTTTATAATACTGTTCAGTAGGGTTATCAATTTTTGCAAGTTCAGTCCAGTCCACATTACATAATTTGCATTTGACAATATTATTATCTAATACTTCACGGGGGAGTGTCCCTTTTTTATGTCTCACTGCCTCCATCGTAAGTCCCGTTAGGTAGTGGTCAGACAAGCTACATGTAAGTACATACGCATATAGACCGCTCGGACCTGCACTTCGCACAAAGACGTGGTCAATGCAGGACGTTGCTCGCCGCTCCTCGACCACCGCCTCGCGCGTTACGTCCATGATGCCACACTGTAGGCCTAGATCACTTAGCGTGTTTAAGTAAATGCTTGAGTAATTGTCCATTGCATCCTCCAGTATATTAATATTGCAGTCACCCATGAAGACAATCTCGTTACCAGCCGGTATCGTGCGGATAATGGCTTGTATTTCATCTATAAAAGAGGTTTTACTCAGGTTTGGTGGTCTATAGGTAGTTAAGAGGTCTATCAACCGGTTTCCTATTATTAATTGTCCATGAATAATTTCGCTAAATGATACTTGCATATTATTACGTACGATCTCAAAGTGCATGTTATTTTTCACATAAATGATAATTCCACCCCCTCTTTTTTCTTCTCTCGTGTATGAATAGCTGTTATATCCTTTTATCTCAAATTGATATAACTCATCCTTTTTGACATTTATCTCTGTGAGACAGATTACATGTAGGTTTGACAAACATTTACTGGTCAGAACTGTAAGCTCATTAAAGTTCTTTCTTAATGACCGAATATTCATGTGAATGAAGTTAATTGCATTCGTACTGTTAATAACATAATTTTGCCACATATGTATGCTTTCAAATTTATTGTACACAATATCCTGAAAGTCCATTAGGCCGATAAAAAGGTGTAGGTAATATTTATAATATATAACAAGCCTCAGTAACAAGCTTACTCTGTGGTTTTACTTTCCAAATTTTTTAATATTATATTTATATCACTTTCGCAACCTACACTTTCTACTTTTTTATCACTCTCATTTTTTCTTAATAATATTTTACCATTTTTAATCCAGATATATTTGAACTTATCCTTAAGCTGCACTTTTGTAGACCAAAATAGTTGGCGAGATTGACGAGTTAACCTTTCATTGATGTATATACGAAGGTTATTATCATTATTATATAATTCATGATTGGTTAACGAGGATTTTTTCCCATTTTTAATCCATGTTTGACGTGCGTCGCGTGACCGTAATGATACAATTATTGGTTTTGGTTTATTATTTATGTTTTCTCCTTTTACTCTCCACGACTTAACAATATCTTCTTTTTGTAAATTTAGTTTCTTCGCAATATTCATCACAAGTTCTGCTACGTTTTCTCCTTCTTTCTTTTCTACATTAATCAGTTCAATATCCAGATCGAACTGCTTTTGTTCCAATAACCTTAAGCGTTCATCCAAGGACTTATTATATTTATCCAAATATGCACTTTTTTGTGTTAGATCTTTTAACACTTTTTCTTGTTTTTTTGTGTAATCCATATGCTCCTGTTGTTTTTGATCTATTTTTGTGCACTTGTTTTCTATATCTTCAATAGCTTTTTCAGCCTCTATGTTCTTTATTTTTATTTCCAATATTTCAGTCTTGATTTCACTCACGTCTGCTTTTATTTGTACATAATTCGCTTCCTGCTCTTCTTTCATTTCATTTAGCAAGCAATTCATAGACTTTAGTTCCTCCCGAAACGCTTTTAATGTCTCATTTAGCGAGCTCGATGCCGAGCAGCAATCAACCCTATATCTTCGACTGGGGCGCGAAGTTGTCTTGTCACTATCGGAATCGGATGTAATTTGCTTCTTCTTTTGACGTGCACTGACAAATTCTGGATGTATATTTGAGTCGGAGCCATACTGCATTTCTTTACCCAGTGTGTTCGGCATTGCAAAAATCTCAACCGTTTCCGCCATAAAGTAAGTATTTCCGCTAATAAAAATAGTCTTCAATTAGGCCTATTTAAAGTGTAGCCGTCGGGAGATTTTGTTTCGTTGCAGGTAGATGTACACGTTTATGTTATAAACTTCTTGGTGTTCAAAGTCGCCCATGGACATCGTTACAGGGATCACCAAAACGTCGCCGCGGCCGGTCAAGAATGAGAAAAGAAGGAAGGAAAGAAAAAATCCAATTTTTATTTCGCTCTTCAAAACTAATAAATAATTTGAGAGATGAATAGCATAATAAAAATTATAGGGTAAGGAAACTGATACACGAAAGTCATGAAAAATGTACGGACATTTAAGGAGAAAAATGTTCATTTGAGGTCATCAATCGTAGGTTAGTAAGTGGGGTACCTGGCTATCGGCGCAAATCTTCTCACGGGCTTAGGGCCATGTTGAAAGACAAGGTCACAAGTATCAGCATATCCCAAACACGGCTTCTTCGCTTCGATGCAAAGCTTTTGCGACGTTTTTACCTGAAAATTGTCAATAAAATATTGTTAGTAAATTTTTAAATGACCTTCAACTTATTTTTATGTAACAGTAGACAAACGAGCCGATGATCCATCTGATGATAAGCCGACGTCGCTCATGGTCATCAATAACCCAAAAGGAATCACCAATGCATTGCCAACCAAGAAAGAAGAGAGAGATAATAAAAAGAAAGAACTATGAGTAGTTTCTAAGCCTCCAGCAGCACACAGAAAATACGACAAGTAATTTGGTGGCTGACTCAAGCCAGAGAGTGGTAGCTAAAGCTTTAGCTAAACAGGCATACGGATAGATGATATTAATATTAGTAATAATATTAATTACTGAATAATACCTAATAATGATATTGATAATAATCCTAATATTGAAGCCTTACCACTAAGCTGTAAGGGAATCGGGGTAAGCATTCTAAGCAGCTATTGTGGCCGAAAGATTGCCCTAGATACCATAATTATTTCGCATAAATTACTATCTACTAATATTAAGGTTACATAAATCAGTTATAAATATGGAAGAACGCCTTTTCCGCGTGACTGATTCATCAACATAAAGCCGAAACGACGATGTTAGAATTACGAAATTATGAAATTGGGACAGAGCCTCTGAGGGTGTAAAATATGGGTTGAAAGTTTGTATGGAGCAGGTGAAATAAGTATTGTCTTTTGTCTTAATTTTTTTAATTTACATTCTTTAACAAAAAGTGTACAGCATTTGAAAAAAGTCGTTATTAAAGTGATATAATTTATATACCATTGTTTAATAACTCAAGTAATGATGGATGATGATGACGATGATGCTAGTGATGTCACGTAAAACTTTACAAAAACCGGACAAAGATAAAGTAAAAATTAAGGATCACTTTGTATCCATTGTATCTAATGATGTATTACATTGTCATAATATTCAATGATTGATGAATAAAATTATATTTAAACTGTTCAAGAAATTTGTACATTAGCAGTAGCTTCGCAAAATAAGCACCTTCAATTAATTTACAAAGGTATTCGAGTTGTACATACTATACTTACTAAAAAGGTAATTAAATTTGATTACGATTTAGCATCAAAAACAATGGAATCCTATTTTATTAACATTATAAATGTGAAAGTTTGTGAAGGTTTTTTGATGTTTCTTCCTCTATTACACCACAACTGCTTAACCGATTTGATTGTTTGGAATTGAGATAGCCTATACCCTGGATTAACACACAGGCTGCTTTTTATCCCGGAAAAGTATAGGGTTCCCGCGGGATTTGTAAAAAATCGATATCCACGCGCGCGCAGCCACGGGCATCATCTAATATCTTCTATAAATTGAAATAAATTAATTAAAAATTTCGTTTCGAAACCACTCTACCGCGGGCGAAGCTGCGCGCAAAAGTATTAGTACTGGTATTAGGTACATAATAATCAAGGTTGATGTTAATTATCTGAAATGATTAATAACTTACATTTGTGGGAATATCAAGTTGTTTGAAAACAATTACTTTATTTTCATTTAAAGGAAGAGGAAACGCGGATCTGATATCATACAACTTATACGATATCCTTCTTACAACGCAGTCTGACCGTCCCGTGTGTATAGAACCTAAGGGTCTCTTATTGCGTAATATCGTAGGGCCGAAATAGAAAGTGAATTTAGGTGATTGCACAAATTGCTTTTGACTCACAAACGGTTTGTTGTAATGCTCGTGAGAATTGGGTATTGCGGTTAATGTTATTATCGCTTAAATATAATTGAAATGTCTGTAATTTGGAGATTCGGAGCTTTTATTATAATTAGAGAGTTAACAAGATTGCGTTAATGAATTTATTAAATTCGACGGAGGACCCTCAAATATAAGCAAATGTAAGATAATTTGTTATAGCGTTCTATGTCTTTAAAACCATAATAGTATAGAATAGAGATAAATAAATAAATAACGCATCACACTCATAGCCCAACACTAGGAATCCCTGTGTCGTGGGTGCCATGGACAACACACTAGATTAACACATTAACACCCAGACCGAGAACAGAAATTCAAACTCATCATTCAAATTTACGCCTCGCTGAGAATCGAACCCAGGACCCTCGGTGCGGCGATCCGGCATGGTAAACCATTGCGCCACACGGGTCGTAAGAAACGATATTTTTTAAAATTATTGATACGTTAATCGATATCGTTTTATCAATAGTCCATCACTATTAACAATCAAATTTAGTTCAAGAGATACTCCAGAGGCGTCCCAAATCAGCACAAAAAATATCTGTCCTTTTTTATCGTAAACCTTGTCATTTACTATATTACGGGTCAGTGGCTTTTTAAGACATCGTCTTTTGTTTATTTAGTACAGTGTTATTCAGGCGTAATATTGTTAAATTAATAGCTGGCCCGGAGCGTTGTTTTCATAAAAATAAATATGTTTGATCTTCTAATAATAAAGTGATTACCTGATACCTCATTATAAATATTTAGGTAGATAATCTGGGGGCACGGCAGTGCCCCCGCCAAGTCGAGCAAAAAAGCGGCACGGCCGTACCATCCTTTTCTCGAAGCAATTCAGGCCATTTTCGACCCCCTATAACTTCCTTGTGGATAAAGCTAGAAGTCTGAATTTTCAGCTACCAAGCAGTCATGGTATAAATACGCTATATTTCAAATTTCATTTAATTTGATTCAGTAGTTTTAGAATTATAACTAGTCAAAGTTGCTTAATTTCGTCACTCACTGATTGACCGATCATCAAAACTCTAAGGCACTTCTAGCAGACATAGAAGCTTCAAATTTGGAACACAATTAGTGTTTAGTGTATAGATCAAGGAAAAACTAAAATATTTTGCAATTTCGCTCCAGTTTTCTAGATATATTAATTGCATAAATAACTTTGTAATCCTATATAAAGGTATAGGATTACAAAGTTACATTTGCAGTTAATGAATCACTGTACCTGTATAACAAAGTTACATTTGCAGTGAATGAATCAGTGTACATGTATATAATATGTGTAGATAGGTACCTAGATATAATGGAATAATAGGTGTAGATAGGTACCTAGATATAATTATGTTCAAAGATAACTTGTAAAAGGAAAAAAAGTAGGACTATCTACAAAAAGAAATGAGATGCCATCAAAAACATAAGTTGTAAAAAAACCCAAGTCTCGCAACTCAGTTCTTCTACCGTAAAAACTTGTGAGATCCATGTAATACCAAGTCGGTTAATTTATTCAGTTCCTACTTAAGGTTCCTTCTGTCTTAAGTTATTACGTAATTAGCTAACCTAACAAGTAACAACATCTTATAGAGACCATATCAATATTGAAAATCTTTTATATTTTAAATAAATAGATTGACTTGGCAATCGCACTAAACAATTAATATAATATGTAGGTATTACTTGTGAGATACATTGTGTTTTCATGCGATGGTCAAGTCGATCTATTTATTTAAAACATAAAAGATTTTCAATATTAATATGGTCACTATAAGATGTTGTTACTTGTTAGGTTAGCTAATTACGTAATAACTTAAGACAGAAGGAACCTTAAGTAGGAACTGAATAAATTAACCGACTTGGTATTACATGGATCTCACAAGTTTTTACGGTAGAAGAACTGAGTTGCGAGACTTGGGTTTTTTTACAAGTTATGTTTTTGATGGCATTAAGGTTTTTACCCGACTGCCAGTAAGGGTTATGTTTTTCGCGCGTATCTTGTATGTATGTATATATATATGTATGTATGTAAGTATGCATGTAATATTCTTTATTATCTCAAATCTTCCAAACCACTGAACGAATTTATATAATTAAGATATCGTTAGATTCGTCCTAATAACCCAAGTGTTCTTAGATAAGTGAAATTAAAAAAAACAAATATGGTGGTTGTGAGATGCCGTTGTTTGAAGTATCAATAAATAAAAATAAATCGAATAATGCAATATGGGTATCAAATTAAAGAGCCATCATAATGCATAAGGATTTCAAAAAGGTTTATCATAAGAGCTTTTTTATAGCAGTTTTTTTTAATTTTTAAATTTATACTAGTCTATTTATTATTATACAATAATTATATTTGCGAAAAGTTAGTTCATTAAAAAAATTACGTGCATAAGTGTATCAATGATACCTACATGAATAAATGATTTTGAATTTGAATATATATACAGTGTGTAAAGTGGTCTATTATTGAAACTTAAAGTAATGAATAAAAATAAAAATACCTACTTTATGCACGGAAGAGCGTGTCCTAAATCCGCGTTTAGATTACAGAGTTATTAAACGTACTAGATTCCGATCGCGGCCTCGCCCGCGGGAGAATGGTTGCAAACATACATATAAACGACCAAATTATCCCGCGGTTACGTATGACCGGGATAAAATCTACCCTACTTTTTTAAGTCTAGACATGTCTGTGTTGTATGGGTTTTATATATCTTAATCCGTAGAACGGTTAGTGCGTGAAGCTTACCCAAAGATGCAAACATGTTCTGAAACTTTCACATTTATAATATTACGAGTAAACGCCCTCGCTTTGCTTCGGTTTTCTTATTTTTTACACCTTGGGTTACATTGTTGGAGTTCCATTAAGGATCCCTAATTTTTTGAAAATATAATATAGCCTGTGTCACTCGGGGATAGTTTAGCTTCCCAACAGTGAAATATTTTTTCTTATCGGTTCAGTAGTTTCGGAGCCTATTCAATGCAAACAATCAAATCTTTCCTCTTTATATTAAACTAGCTGCCTGAACAGACTTCGTACTGTCAAAAGTTTTTATTTTGAGATGTAAGCTATCCTATCTTTCAAGTTGGATCAAACTGCACACAGTGTGCAAATTTGATTAAAATCGGATAAGTAGTTTAGGAGTCCATCGCGGACAAACAACGTGACACGTAATTTATATATATTAAGATGTATAGATTAGAATTTTATAAACAACTTGTCAACTTGTATGAACGTACCATCTCATGGAAGTCTCAAAAATTACGCCATATTATGCTCTTCTGTGCTTTTCTATATTTAACCCTATTCTATCTGCTTTAGGTAGGTAATATGTCAAAAATAAAACAACAATATTTTGAAAAAAAAAAAACTGAAGTATTCTATTAAATTCTAATCTTGCGTAATTTTTGACCTATTGGTCTTATAACGCCATGTTATGCGTTGAAGTCAAAAGTGAATAGACTTTACTAAGTCAGTGCACTCTATCTTTTAACACTACACCACTTGCCATCGTGATGTGGGTTATTAAAGCATTATTTATCTTATAATACGTAAAAAAACTGGACTTGACATAAATCAATAACGCTGTGTGAATAACTCGTCAAGTGGTCGAATCCTTTTGAAACTTTATGTTTGTATATGTCCGTGTATAGAGATACTAACAATAAATAATAAGTAGATAATGGTATATCTACTTAAAAGTACAGGTACAGATACCGTAAAGAAAAGACATAAAGGTTAGTTTCCAAGTTACGTCAGAGAACGTCAGTAATAATGGCCGGAAGTAATTATAATTTATGGCGTATCATAATGTTATATCATGATTATACTTATAAAGATGTGTTTGTGTATAACGGCTGACAAGAAGTGGTTTCATTCGTTCATAAGTGAAAGATTGTTAGATTAATGAACAAATAGACTTCGTTAGGTTGTAATTGGGTAATTGGTTGATTGTGTCACGCGTTTTGGGAATGTGTACACTATATATAAAGAAAAGTTAATAAGTCGGTCGAATTGGAAAACCTTTTGAGTATAAATGCTGAATTTGAACGAAAGTGGGACCTAATTAAATAACTTAATACTAGCATAATATTTTTGTATAATTTTTTATTAATCACACTTCTACTAAGGACCCAATTCTGAAGTATACACAGACGCGCAGACGAAGTCGCGGGAAGAAGTTAGTAACTTAATAAAATGAATGGTAGCTACGTATTACTATTTTAATCTTTTATTTGCTTTACTTTACAATAATAGAAATTTAGTATGTTAGATTTATTACAAACGGAATGCTTCTTCATATTTCTCTGAAGATTTAATTTCCTTTTGTTTCCGCGTCTTTCTGAGTTTCCGAGTCTATTTCGCGTACATTTAATTTTGTCTAAAACTTGTTTCGTCTTGAAACGGATTCTTCGTTAAGGATAGTTAATTCTGCAGTAATTACCTGCGAAGATTGAGTGGAATTTAATTTAGATTTATAAGCGGAACCTTCTGTACCTCCAGTGGTTTGTTTTACTCTTCTAAGTCTGTATTTACTGTTTATTGTTGCTATAGTGCAATAGTAACATTAGTAACAATTTACTAACACAGTGGTCAAAATTTTAAAGTTATTGAGATTATTTGTCAAAGTTTGTCATGTACAGAAAGACGATGACTTAGAAAGATTCTGAACATTTCGTTCATTGTATTCCTTGCATATATTTTAAATTAATTTTGATTTCTGTAATTTTTCTCCATAGGTATAGATACATTTTAAGTAAGCCAAAATTTTCACTTTTTCCTGATAGGTATATAATTTTTTTCTTTGCTGTTTCATAGAACTATTACACGTTTTTAAAATGAAACTATTAAGAGTTTGTGAGTCAATTTTTTTTTTACTTGGAGTATTTTTTCATGCCTTGAGCAGGCACATGGTAATCGTCAGTTGGTTAGCTAACGAGTCACCTAATAGTTATGGACGTTTAATTTTTTTTAAAATTTAATATGAACTTTTTACTTACTAAGACATGAATGGCGTGTGCGCAGATAAACCCGACCAGCATCGTGCCAACACTGCCTACCAGGAGACCAGCGTTCTTGAAGGCCAGAGGCATCGCCAGCACTCCTGAGCCAAGAGAAGCTTTCAGCAGATGAGCTAGAGCACCGAAAGACCTGGAAACAGATATATAATCTTTTTATTATCTTAATATATATATAAATTACGTGTCACGTTTAGAGATGGGCAAAGCACCGGGTTTAAACCCGGTGCTTTGGTAAAAACCCAATAAACACCCGTAAGCACCCATAAACACCCAAAAAATTGGGTTTTTACTTAATTTCTCAAAATACTTAAGAAATATTTAAAAAAATCTTTTACCAATAGAAAGCCACATTATTTGTGAATGTCATGGGCTATCGGATTTTTGGAAATTCATCCCCTAAGGGATAAAAATAGGGGTTTCAAGTAGGAGGGGGGATTGGAAGTCACTTTCATATAAACCAACTTCGTCAGTTTTAGAGTTATAAATATGATTTTTTTTATGTAAGTATATATTTATGAACAAAACTTAACTTTAACACATTTTTTGGAAAATTATTCTATAAAGGGTTAATTTAAGCGATGGAACTTGGTACGCAACTTCGTCATTTTTGAAGTTAAAAACATGAAAATTTATATTATAAATATTATATTTATATTATATATATTATATTAGAAAGCATTAAACAGTGTTTCTTATGTTCGTGGTTCTTGTTTTTCCAAAAAAAAAATTTGAAAATTTGGGTGGGGGGTTTGGGGTGGGTCCAGTAAGTTTTATGTAATATAGTGTGGGGCGCATACGGGGGGTTTGGAAATGTTGTCAAAGTCTATGACACACGGTTTCCGAGATATACGGTTTTTTCGATTTTTCCAAAAAAAATGGTTGTCTGTAAAGTCGGTATACGGACAGTGACATAAAACGGACGGAGATTTAACGTGACAACGTCTGTTCGTGGTATAAGTTTTTTGAACATAGAACTAAATGAAAATCACAATTTTAAATTCATAATTCACTGACATAATTCGTTGACGCCAGAACTCGCATAGAAAAGAGAGAGACGCAAGGCGCGCTCCGGTCGAGCGAGTAACGTTCCTTCCTTACACAGTTTTCGTGAATGACACCCGAGTCAACCAATTTAAAAGACGTTATCACGTCAAAATTTTGAAAATTTGGGTGGGGGGTTAGGAGTGGGTCCAGCAAGGTTTATGTGATACGGTCTGGGGAGGTCTACGGGGGGGGTTGGAAATCGTGTCCATAATCGTCTAGGACGCACCGTTTCCGAGATATCCGGGATTTCCGGTTTTGTTTTTGTGTTACTTAAAAAAGTGCTAAGCTGTATTCATAAATGGCGCGAGGAACAAGATAGAAGATTCGTTTTAATGCTGGATAGATGGCGTTAGCTGCTCATTTTACTCTTCATATTATGTTAAGAGACGGCGTTAGTTACTACTGTTTTATGTTTATTTAGTACACAATAGTTTTTAAAAGATGATTGAAACTGATACACGTTAATAAGTTAATATCTACCTTTATTTTTGATAGTTTCACTTCTACCACGTGTGAATTGCACACATTTTAATTTATTTCTGTCGTTTTTTTAAGATCATAGACTTTTTATTAATTTTCCTGTAATATTAAAGTAAAGAAATATTTACTGTATTTTTTTTTAATTCTAGCGTCATTAGTTTCGGAAATAAGAGGCGGGAATGGACAATTTTTGGCTTTAAGTTTCGTTCTTTCTTGAATAATTTTGAAACTATCCATTGTAGAACTAAGTATAACAAATATTTGAGATCTTTACAATAAGCCCTTTCATTTGACATACCACACGATACGGTTAGCAAAACACTTTTTGTTTAAATTTAATTTTTTATAAAAAAAATATTTTCAAAATTCAGTTGTTTATTTTGTATCTTCGTCCTTGGGTTACAAAAAAGTACATGAGTACCAAATTTCAACTCATTTGGTCCAGTAGTTTCAGAGTAAATTGGCTGTAAAGGGCGGACAGACACACGAATGGTCCTATAAAGGTTCCGTTTTTCGATTTTTCGCACGTAACCCTAAAAACGGAAATCGTTAGCTGGATCTGTGGCCTACTGTACCAGTTTGCATTTGTTTATTATTCGAATTTAATTTAAAAATAGTAAAAACCCAAAAATTTGGGTGTTTATCGGGTTTAAACCCAAAACACCCAAAACACCTGGGTTTTTACCCACCGGGTTTAAACCCGGGTGGGTGGATTGCCCATCTATAGTCACGTTGTTTGTCCGCGATGGACTCCTAAACTACTTAACCGATTTTAATCAAATTTGCACACCGTGTGCAGTTTGATCCAACTTGAAAGATAGGATAGCTTACATCTAAAAAAAAACTTTTGACAGAACGAAGTCTGTCTGGGCAGCTAGTTGTATTATATTTTTTAAGGTTTTTAGTTTTAGGTCATTATGTATAGTATTAGTTATTTTGTGTTAATTAAATAAAGAATTTTATCTTTTTATTACATTTTACAGATAGAACACTCTTTATTGTGCACTCCGAAAAGGTATATTACAACTTATTTTAAATAATACAAAAGTACAATAGTACAAAAGGGTCTTATCGCTATAAAGCACTCTCTTCCAGACAACCTTTGGGCAGTGGAGACATTAATCAGTGTGAAAAGGGTAGGGTGCACAGACATAATAAAATAATCTGTATGTTAAAATTATCCATACTAATCTCGCAATAAGATTTGGGTGATAATATATTCGCAAAAAATTACGAACGGTTTTTCATGTCGTTTTTATCCATAGATGGAATGATTTACAAAGTTTTAGATGTTCGGAATTTTTACTCCAGTAAAAAAATAAATGGCGTAATAAAAACATGTAACATTTAATTTCTGATGCGGTTACTGTCTGTGGATTGGGTTTCTTTTTTTGTCAGTTAAATTACGCCTCGTAATCCTTGTTGCGAACTTGTAATGTAAACATAAATCGATATCCATTTAAGGACTAAATGACCTTTCGGTTGGAGGCTAAGAAAAAATTCCAAATCCGTCTTATGTGGAACAGCGACCGGTGAATAAACAAGGCGTTTGAGGAGAAGGCAGGAGAGAATTTGTAACTGAATTTTACTTCGATTGTTCCTTATAACAATTCAAATTGTGATTAAAAAAATAAACTTACGACGTATTTGACTCCAACGGCCGATGGTCCGCGGGCACATAGGGGTCCAAGTCTTCCCGGGATCCATTGTACGCTAATTCTACCCTGAAAATCAAATTTACTGTTTAAATTTTGGGTAAGATAAATATTTTTTCTACTTATAAGTTAATGCTTGAATACAATCCCACCACATGGTATAAGTGGCGATGTAGCGAGGTGGTTAAGCCCAATGCATACGTAACGTGTTTTTTCCCTGTATATGACGTGGACGGGGCATAAATATACCTACGTGCGTGCCCCGTTCCCGTCTCGCACGGGATTCCGCTGCGTATGCACTGTCGTATACATTTTTTATGAAACGATGTTTCCAAAACTTCACGTCCTGTACTGGACGGGAAAAAATCCCGTTACGTATGCATTGGGCTTAACTTAGTAAAAGCCTATTCACTCTTGCCTTAAAGTCACACACAACTCTAAGTAAATAAGTAAGTAAGTAAATAATATAAAGTTAAACCTACTTTGAACAGACAGGGTATGAATAATCAAGCAATAATCATTGTACATACGATGAAGTACCTACGATGCCTGTCACCCTGAATAGGGGTGACGGGGGCATAGCTAGCTTAGAGACTTTTTGGGAGGCTGTGGTGGAGACATGGGAATAAATGGTTTGTATTTTACGATGATAAGGGTGCGTCCACACTCTAGTTATTTTTTGTTAATAAGTACTTAAGCCTTATTCCAGATCGAGGTCAATATGTGTGTTAAACATAAAAATCCTTTTAATAATGTTTATGTGAAAGAGTACCTAACAAAAACTCATACAAACTTTCAACATTTATAACACAAATAGGATGATTATGATTCTATAACTCACAACCACCATTTTCGGCGCCAGATTGCCTTTATTTTATTAACTGACTTCAAAAAAGGAGGAGGTATTCAATTCGACTGTATTTTTTATGTTTGTTACCTCAGAGCTTTCGACTGGGTAAACCGGTTTTGATGATTCTTTTTTAATCGAAAGCTGGTGCCTGTCATGTGGTCCCACTTAAATTTGAGCTAGGTCTGACGACTGGTAAAATTCAGATTATGTTAATAAAATTAATAATCTGAATTTTACCATGAAAAAAATAACCAACTTCAAAATTACTCAAAAACTACTCGTCAGATCAAGCTCTTTTTTTGAAGTCGGTTTAAAATATAACAAAAAGTAACATTGCGAAACGGAAACATGCTACGAGTATAACTAATAGTTAAGTTATCTATTGTTATGATTTGGTGAATGTTTTCAAAAACTGAACGTTAGTTCAGAAACATCTACACCTACTAATATTATAAAGAGGAAAGATTTGATTGTTTGCAATGAATAGGCTCCAAAACTATTGAACCGATTTGAAAAATTCTTTCACTGTTGGGAAGCTACACTATCCCCGGGTGACATAGGCTATATTATATTTTCAAAAAAATTCGGGATCCTTAATAAAACTCCAGTATGTAACCCAAGGTGTAAAAAAAATAAGAAAACCGAAGCAGAGCAAGGGCGGTTACTCGTTAATTATAAATTTCGTTATGAGAGGTTTCTCGAACACACTTGAAAATGTTTCTGCACAAGTAGAAACCACGGTATGGATTCACCATATAAACAACTTAATAAGTATGGAATAAAAACCGGCTAGCCTATTGGGTAGTATAAACAAAAAAATTTAACATGTTTTTGTAGGATGTCCTCGGTTTTTATTCTAGACAATTCTGTTGAAATATGATGCAGTCGAATGATTTGGCCAATGCCATTCAATGATCATTCAGTAAATGATTATAGCATTGATGAAATTATTTTTGAGGACTTTGGGTATGTAAAACATATTGAAATATTGTTGTTTTTGATAATTTTATTACAGTAAACAAAACTTATTATCTGACAAAGTAGAAAATATCAATCATGGTCTCCAAATAAAATGACTAATTGCAAAAACTTAGGTACTTTTTAAAAACACAACTTTCAACAAGTTCATTCATGAAATTACCGCGTTGAAATTATGACAATTAGGAATAAAAACAATTAATTTTATTTAAGATTTTATGCAGAGTAAAATTATTGGTAACGATTTGCAGTAATTGATATAGCAATCGTGACTATTTATAGCTATCATATATTTTATTATTCTAACTCAGATTTGCTTACTACAATTATGCTGTGCCTACGACCAACGCCACTTTTCTAAAGCAATAACAATGGCAACACTAAATATTTGCGGTTAAATCAGATTTGAGGAGGCTGTCACTAATTTATAATCTTTAAAACTCATATTTTATGACTGATAAGGTTTTATACGAACATCAGTAAATCTAGGTTTAAACCGAGATTAAATTTCAACCATAAACTTATCGTAATTGCAAAGTTTATGATCTGAGCTATTAATCCATAAGCCTGCCGTAATCTAATCTACATACATAGATGGGAAGAAAAATGTTTTAATCTTGGCAGCAGAAGTTCATTCGTTCAATATTGGAGATTTTATTAGGTTAAAATTACAAGAAACTATCGTAATAATAATAATGTATATGTATGTGATTTTACCATCTACAATTCTACATTTGACATGAAAACTCACGAAGAAATAACTTTTAGACAGATACCTAATTCCATTCGTTAGATTGTAGATCTTATTTGTGTTGATTTTAAACCCTTACTGTTGATAGTATAACTATAAAATTTATTTCTTTTTCTCCTCTCTTTCTTGGCCGGCAACGCATCGGTGATGCCTTTGGTTGTTGTCCATGGGCGACGATAGCCACTTACCATCAGGTGGATCGTAAGCTCGTTTGCCGGCTATTTCTATAAAAATCATTGATATCACTAATCGCCAAACAAGAAAAATGCACCAGTTAGTAACGCCATCTTACCGTCTTTCTAAAGTGAAGCGATCTTTTATGGGCCGTGGTGTACAGTTCTATAATAAAATCCCAAAGTTAATACGTGATTTGCCAGTGGAATTATTTAAGAAACATGTAAAATCTCAACTTTTAGGCAAAGGCTACTATACTGTAGATGAGTACATAAATGACAAAGACGCATGGAAATGACCAGATCTGCAACCAGTTCCGTACAGGCTAGTGATACTTCTTTGTAAGAAATATACCAATGTATTTTATTTTTAAAAGATGTGCTGAGGAGTTTCTTTCGGCTTTTCTTCACCTCCATGACAAAGCACCTTTGATAGGATTTTTACAATTTATTTTAGTACGGAGTAGTGACGGGTGCATTAACTTAGTTGGTGCATATGTACATATGTACTTTGAATAGCATACATCATGATATTCATTTGGTATAAGTCAAAGCCTTATCTAGTCTGATTAAATGTCAGCTTTGAGATGAGTTTGATCATGATCCAGCTTAAGATATTAAAAACTAGTTTTATCAAGTTCACAGAAAAGTCTTGGATTTAAGAATATTTTTCATGTCTTGTTCAAAATGCGCTTAGGAATTTATGGGTTTTCTTATAAACTCTAGATGAAAATATTACTTTGAGATTTTTTAATATTTTTTTATCGGTTATTAGTTTCGGAGTTAATCGAGCGAGGTCATTTTCAGTTTTTAAACTGACTAGTACATCGATGCCGATAATCTTTTTTAGTTTTGTTATTTTCTTTTCGCATGAGGAAAGTCTTTCCAGGTTTTCCTTAAAAATACTATTCTTTGGGCTTCTTTTTAGAACATGTCCTCTTGTGCTGAGGTTTACCTCGATAGGTGTTGGAGTGTAACTACAGAGTGTAACAAACACAACATTATTGTAATAACTTTTGTATGGTAACATTTTTTCATAACCCACGCATTTAGTCTATTAACTGCAGTACTCTATTCTATCGTATTCCATTAAACCAGTATCAAAATCTGTGAATCATTCATTTGCAAACAAAAACTCCTCCTTTTTTTTTCGTCGGTTAACAAATTAATAGTCTATGCTAACTATAAGGGCCAAGTAAGCGTTACGTTACATTACAGCTTTAGGTACTTATTGTTCAAATATGCTACAAATTTTTTTGTAGTATTTGGTACATTTTGGTTCACAAAATAAAGTTCACAAAACTTCACCATCATGCTTATGGCTGCTCTAATATAAAGTTCTTACCCATTCAAAGCACGATCATTAATTACTTCAGGCGATAATCGTCTCACTGTAATCCAATATTCTCTCATAATAAGAACATTCATTTTGCAATGATTTTTTTATCAATACACTAAAAATTTTAAGTTCTTATGGAATAAAATGTAAAAAAATATTTTTGTTTATTTAATATTCATACGTAATATTCATTATTTTATTATCTCTTGGATAACTTTGCTTGTAACACTAGTTTTAAGTAACTCTATCAATTTTTTATGGAATATATATGAAGTATAGTATTCCTTAAAGTACGTGAATTATAGTCAGTAAAGTCTTTATCTACATTCTCACAGTCGGGTAATTTTACTAGTCAATAAAGTTAATTTCCGCATCACAAAATGTTTATGTATTAGTTTACGCGAACATGTCAACGATGTTACTCTACTGCGGACGTCGCAGAATGGTTCTGCTTTTAAATTATATGAAAATAAAAGGGGTCAGCAGTAATTACTTCTATTGATGAAGTTACAGACACCATGACGCAGGGAATTGGCTCCCAATCATGGTGAATTGGTCATGATTTGACCCGGTAACTGCCTGATGTAATAACTGTTTGCTATTGCATCAACAGCCTCGGATCTTATGTTATAAATGAAATTGATTTGCATTCCTCTATAAACGTGCCCTAGGTTAATTGGAAATAATTAATCCTATTCTTATTCTACATATAACCGAAGTATCTATAACTTCTTACTAAAGGTCATTAATTAAGCACAAATTTATATTTTTTAACTGACTTCAAAAAAAGGAAGGAGGTTCTCAATTCGACTGTAATTTTTTTATGTGGAAGATAGCTGTCTGACGAGCGACCTTAATGGTAAGTGATATCTGTTGTACATAGACATCAGAGCTAAGAAAGTAATGGACTTCGAGCTCCCAGCCTGAACGACCAGTCATTTAGTGACTGGTTCAAGCAAGAGGGAGATTACTAGCCAGGTAAAGAATTACGTTTTACGTTCTGTAGATTTAGACAAATATTAACGATTATTTATTTATAATCATTGAATTATAGGTACAATTATTATACCATACAATTAATATCATATACGTTGAACCTAGACAAACAGAAACGCTCTTAGGACAAACGTCCGATCAACGGATTGATTGAATTAAATATCTTACTTCTGTGAAAGGCATAACGCTAAATTATTTTCATATATTCATTTATTATTAATTTATTTTATTGTTATTTAGTAACACCTAAAGATTAATATTATTAACGTGGCTTGCATATCCTTCTAAAAGTATATAAAGTATTCAACTTAGCCTGCACAGTCATTAACTCCCTTCTAATGACATTGACAAAGGTATTCTTGTCTTGTAATTATTATAGATCTAGAAGACATCAATTTATACACTAAGACGACAACTATAATATCTTTTACATACGCTACTAGATAACTATTCTCTATAATTTACATAACTGACAACTGAACCTTAGTTCCTTTTAATCTTAAGTTCGGGAAAACTTCTATATACCTGATATTATGTACTAGAGTCAAAATTTTACTAAAAGAATTCATAAAATTATGTTCATAACAAAGGGATTATTAAACTATTAAATAACTTTGTAAATCAGGGAGACGCTAATTCTTATTCGATATGCATTGTTATATCTATGTAATATTCTAAATTTTACTAACAAAAAATAACCGACTTCAAATTCTCAAAAACTACTTGTCAGATCTCGTTCAAATTTATGTGGGACTACATAACAAGCACCTGCTTTCGAATAAAAAAAGAATCATCAAAATCGGTTCGCCCAGTCTAAAGTTCTGAGGTAACAAACATAAAAAAAATACAGTCGAATTGAGAACCTCCTCCTTTTTTTGAAGTCGGTTTAAAAGCAGGTTATAACGTTAACTTTTTTTTGTATTACAGCAATAAGTAATTAACGAATTAGGAATTAGCGAATTTCTGAATTTAAAAAAAATTTAATAGGCACTGAAATATTCAATGACACTATCTCATCATAAAAAAATCATAGTTATTACAAGTGCTTGCAGTACTGAAGTAATATACATCTCAATAATTCAGAATACGTTTACGTCATTTCTTCCATTCATTACACGAACAAAGAATATAATATAACCGTGTTCAATGTTGTTTACGCAACTTTTGCGTTCTATAGCACTCGTATATAATTTGGCTCCACAAACCAATTCCGAAGCAGAAGGTATTATGAAAACAACTTTATTAGTCATTGAAGTTACGAGTATTATTTGTATCATGTAAGTTGTTTTCCGATATTACAATCTACTTTCTTAATAAACAAAAGGAACACGATAGTTTTTATCAAATCTCTTTTATGTACCTACATCATCTACGTCAACGTTGGCCGGCAACGAATCAGTGATGCCTCTAGTGTTGCTGATGACCATAGGCGACGGTAACCACTTAGGTACCATCAGGTGGATCGTCAGCTCGTTTGCCGGCTATTTCCATAAAAAAATCAATCAGGGCTGTATATCTAGGTAAACATGTCTACCGCTTGCGCAGACCGTAGCACAAGCAGCCAATAAGTATGTTAAAAAACTGATACCGTAAAAAGAATCAGTATAAAGGATAATATTCGCAAAAAGTTTTCACTCAAATGACCTGCTATATTGAGCAAACAGGTTTGTAAGTACTGTTATTTGAGAAACACTTCAAGCACTGGCTTTTTTGTATAAAAAACCGCTCGAGTCAAGCGGCACAAAAGTAGGCTTTTGTAATATCTCTCATGTAGAGTTATAAACGAGAGAAAAACAAATAACATCCACGCCACTACACTAACTTGCAATTGGCATTATTTTAAAACTTACCGGATACTTTTTATCAAATGGTTTTAAACGGGTTGTTGCTACCGTACGATAGTTAAATGAAAGATTGACGTTGTTGATTTGATATAAAGTTTTATTATAAAGACCAATTAAAGATGTTGTTTAATGAATGGTAGTCAGCACGTGCGGATTGCTCGTTTCCCGAAAACGTACTAAATTTAAATGAATTAATTACGGCGCTTAGCGCGTTAAAATGCATAGCTAAGCAAAGAATGTATGGTTACACCCACAGACGTGGTTACACCGTACAGGTTTTTTGCCATTGGTTTAAGCTATAAATCTCTAAATTAACCACATATTGCTCGACTCTAGGCCTCTAGGGATCTATTAATGCTAATTAAGGCTTTTGAGGGCAGAACGAGGCAGAGAACTAGATAGATCGACGCATATTCATAATATTGAACTTGGCTCTCATTTCACGTTAAAGTTTTTGATCGGACTGAATATAATAAATCCAATTGGCTATTTGACAGTTATCACGGTAAAATATGAAATGTGTTAAATATGGTTGCATAATGTTTAACAATAATTATACAATACGTTTCTTGCATGAAAATAAATTGTAAATATTTTTACTTTTGAAAAATAGATTTGAGTTTTTTTACCTGTGGATACTGTAATAGGGGAATTCCCGTGGGGCGGGAATGAGAGGTAAATAAAAGAGGTTGTTCAGATTAAAGTCCAATACATTTATTCCTAAACACAAGGTTTAAAGAATCCCCACAATAATATAGAAAAGAGTGGGCCGCTGGCTTGTTTGGCTGGTCGAATTACACTTAACCCTTTTGGTTCAGTGATGTCCGTCCTAACGGACACCGCCGATGGTTATATTATTTAACAGTAAAAATTATTAAATTAAATGGTGTCCGCCCTAACGGACACAACTAATAGTTGTACAATTTCACCCAGAGTGGGTGCACACTAAATCCAGAACTTAAGAGGAAGTCTCGCACGAATTTGACCCGTTAGAGGATGAAGTTCGAGCGGGGTTATTAAACTAATGAAAATCTTAATCTAAAGGAAAGCTCGCACAAATTTAACCCGTTGAGGAAGAGGTTCGAACTTCCCCTCGGAACAGAACTTCGGAAGCAGCTCAGGCTCCCAAAAGCAGCTCTCCAGAAAACAGCTCAGCCGTAAACAGCTCACTCCAGAAACAGCTCAGCAAAAACAGCTCTCCAAAACAGAACTCCCTCTCGGTAACACCTCCTATCAGTACAGAAAGCCACGTCTTACACAACAATTTATACAGTCCTTGCGGCTACTATGGAACCATGGAAATAGTTAATTAATTATTACAATGTCTAGTTATTAATTAATCGACTTAGTAGAACAACCGTCACTCGGCTAGACACATTTAGTTGCCTCACCGACCCTTATAGATCCAACACTATGGCTCACCGCCCTTCTATTTAAACAATTCACATAATATTCATTCTACATTATGCCCTACGGCCCAGAACAATTTAGCATACAACAGAATACAAGGATGGTACTATTCACTATGAAAGCACATGGTTCACTCGCTACATTCTTTTAGGTAAATTACATTAACTAAGAAACGCCCCGTTAAATATTTAATTAATTCCCCTCGCAGAAGAAAATGAGTTCTACGATACCTGTTTAGGGAGGTGTCGAAGCTTGTAGAAATGCAGACAGCCACAGAACAGACAGGACAGGGGGCGCCGTCCAGACGCAGCCCTACATACAAGAATTATAATTATTACGGAATCACGGAATTTCTCAACACCGGCTCAGCCGCAAAACAGAAAGGTTTACTTACCAAAGTACTTTTAATAAACCGCCTCGCGGAACAGATCAGACACGCCACACCACACCACGTGGTGCAGACCCAGGTACCCAGACACCACACACAGCCTGAAAAGATTCCTCACGTTAACCACTACTCGCAGAAAATATACCGAATCCCAATCGGAATATCCCAGTTGGAATCCCCAAACTTACCAGCAAAGAACCAGGAACACCAGAACACTCAACACACAGAAAACACCAGAGCCCACTTGGACCGGTGCGTCACCACACGACTCAGAACAGCACAGACAGACAGTAGGGATCCTCTCGGGACCAAGAAGGACGCCGCGCTTATCACCTCGCTTTTATACTGCCACCCTTGCCACTCAAATCCACCAATCGCAACAACTCCCAGACGCGGAACATGGGCTTCCGGATTCTATCAGCTTCGAGAAGCGAGGAGACAATAACCACAACAATGCTCCTTCTAGCAATCGGAGTGAGGTTCACTTTTCCATCGTCTATTCGGAGAAGCGTCATCACACGACTCAGGCGCCAAATACAAAAATACGATCCAGGGGTTCCCTACTCAAAAAACTATTCCTTCCCCATAACCAGACACAAAAACCCACGATGACTTAAATCTCACAGACATCCCTCTAAATTTATTTATTATAAACTCCCACAAACTAACCAATTTCGAGAACCGAATTTAACAAAGTTGTGAAATAATTCATAAACCTGCACTCACACCTTGACCTCTCCCCTTCCAGAGGGCTAACCCATACAATATTTTGAATTTAAATGTCCAACTCCCGTTGGCCAGTCAATCCCAGGACCTCCGACTACGCTATCCTGCCCAATGAAAAAACAATATATACGCTCAATCAATTTCCCAATATAGCAGACCCCGAAATTTGGAAGAAATTCTACGCTGTCAACCCCGACTGAAAAACCATCAATTACAGACACGGACCACTACCACAGACTATGTCGCCTCCGGCTATGGTCCAACCATAGACTCAAATTCAAGGGAGTAGAATGATTTAATATTTTATCCTATAAACAAGTCCTGAACCTCCTTAAAGAAATTACAAATTCAGAAGTCCCATCCAACGAAAAAAATAAATACTCGCCACCATCTGACAGAGACAAGAGACTGAACAGACCACAGACTACAGAACCGAACTACTGACGCGGCGATTTTGAAATCACTCAAATGGCGACCGAGGATTGGTCCATGCGTCTGTCAGCGTCGTTGGCAACTACCACAGACTAGCCGTCAAACTGCCGCCCGTCAAAACCACTCAATCACCAATTGTCAGTGTCAAGTATTAACGTCACCCTCACCCGGCTTGTCAATACTTGTAAACAGATCATATGGAATTTATGAAAGCAATAAAGGAGGTGGCCAACATCTGTATGGGCATTTGCCCCATTTGTGAAGTATAATGTACACATATTATTTTTACCTTACATTAAAGCTTACAATATCTACTTTGATAATTGTATCAATAAAAATCTCTAGAACTCGGGATTCTCCTTTTACGGGCAGTTTTAGCTTTTGTAGTTTGACATTCTGCAAAACATATGTAATCGTGAAAAAGTGTTTTAAAGAGCGATTTTTGTATTAAATAAATACTATTTTTCTTTTGGATAATTAATTAATATATGTGTTTTACTTTAATTATGACTTTATGACCTTATACCTACAAAAAGAAGTACCAGCAGTAGATACTAAATAAAATATACGTATTAACTTGTGGTGACAAGTTTTATTTATATTACGTTTGCTTGTGAATATTTACAGATAGGTAGGTGTACCTATCTGTAAATATTCACAAGCAAACGTAATATAAATAAAATTGCATATTGATATTATTGTTTCATTATATACATTTAGGTACACATATGTAAAAATTAAGGAATAAAATATAACAATAGTACCAAATAAGGCAAATGAGGTGATGCATTCATTTTTTTTTTCAAATTCAAAATCATTTATTCGTTTAGGTATCATTGATACACTTATGCACGTAATTTTTTAATCAACCAGCTTTTCACAAAGGTGCTTTGTCATGGAGGACAAGAAAAGCTGTAAAAAATCTTGTGCTGAGGAGATTTTTTACAGCTTTTCTTTTAAAAATAAAAATACATTGATATATTTATTACAAAAAAATATACAGCTTGTACAGAACTGGTTGCAGAGCTGGTCATTTCCATGCGTCTTTGTCATTTATGTACTCATCTACAGTATAGTAGCCTTTGCCTAAAAGTTGAAAGAAAAAATGTTAGGAGCCTATTATAAAATATAACTTATTTTCCAAACGTATTGCAAAAAAACAGGAATATTGTACATTGCCGCGTGAACCTAGTCGTAGTAAGCACTACTTAATAGTAAAGAAAAATGCTATACCTGTACTGCAGTGATCCATGGAAGATATGGAGTGACGTGCCATGCGCTCAATATCAACCGCGCAATTAATGCACCTCATGGCAAAAAATCAAATACAATTAATATTTTGCAGAAATGAAACTGAAAAATATTATTTTGGCAAATGACAATATAGTAGACATTCGCACTTCTGTCAGTCAATTGTCAACCTCCAGTGATGCTGGTCACTCACATTTGCGCGAATACGCGAACCCACAAGTGTGGGACGACCTTCGCGAATGATTATGCGAAGTTTTGGAGGCATTCAGGGTTTTCCAAGTTGTGTCGGTTTTTTGTCGCACATCAAAACGCGCGAACCTCGAACCTTCGTGTAGTCTCCCACACATTCGTGCGACCAGTTGCGCACACGACTAAAAAGGTGATGTATCTCCTAATTTTTCGTGGTTCGTGGCGTCTAATCGTACTACCATTTATTTTCTGTATTGAAAATGGATTTGAATGACAACAACATAATAACAACAGCAAGATTGAACATTCGTGAACAAAGTGTAGGAGGAAGCGGAAATGGGCTTGTATACTCATATGCGAACCCACTTGCCTGACCGCCCTTCACATATGTGCAAACATTCGTAAAAATGTCAAACATTTGCGCGCATGTGAGTGACCGGGGTGATAGCAATGGAGGTAGTAAAAGTATATTTGTATACAATACAACTTATTATTATTGTTAATTTATTATAACTACTCACGGCGGAGTTCAGAAGAAAATTAAAATTCTAGTTATGTTATAATAAATGGAAAATATGTCTTTTCAGAGGTCTAAAACCTTGTACAAAAAAACGTATTTTAACCATTTCCGGGGTAAATATTGGCCACCTCCTTTAAGTTATTTAAATGAAGACAATTAAGAAATTAAGCTATTTAAGGTGAAATTGGGACCGAGACAGTTCAACTATAAGTAAGCCAATCCAATTATCCAAATGATATACCAAAGGAATGTTATTCAAGGTAAGATTTCAGGGGATTCACTACAAGACAGAAAAAAAGTGTTACAATACGAGAACCGAAACGCGGGCGGCCATGATTGAGCATGTTATGACGTCACAATTCAAAAAATAAGCGTCGTGTACTACTAACTATATCGTGTGCACTGTGCAATTTACTGAGAAAATTAATAAGATATATTTTGATTTCTGCTTTTGAGAGGTTTTGTAAAATGGAATACAATGTAACAGGCTATACAAAAGCTGACAGTGCGAATTTGCCTCAAGTTGATTCATTTATGGTCGCAAATTTCTTTGCGTGTAACCCTGACTGTTGCTCTACCGAGTTTCGGAATGCAAAAACCTCCTTGTAAGTACTGAAATTAATAAAGTAAAATTGGTCAGTCTTGCTAAGTGGTCACAGGGGGATTTTTTTGTAAGTTTTCCTCAACGTCCCCTTAACGACACTATATTACTAATGATTTTAAATTACTTATAGGTTATGTTTATGAACAATATTAGGTTAGGTTTAATTTGTTTTTTTAGTAAATCAGAGGCTAAGTTGATTTCTTCTAAATACTTACATCAAAGTGGTCCTCACAAAAGAATATTGCTGATATAACAGATGTTAACTCTGAGTCTCGACGTGCTAATTGTAACCACTGCTTTCGACGTTGAGGGCATTTAGAAACGTGTAGGTATAAACAATTTGTCAGGTTTAATTGTAGTACTTCTACACATAGGCACTGCACACGTCTTGTAGCTTGTCATTTTCACAATTCCAGTGAAAAAGGTGTAAGTTTTTCACTTAAAATATCTTCAGAGTTAGAGCGTAAACTTTTGTTAATTGAAATGTGACGTCACAGCCAGCAAGTGACAGATGGCGGACTATTTTCGCGCGAATTTAAAATTAATGGATTAAAAGTTATTTTTTTCCTACTAAATAACACTTTTATGAGAAAAATAAATATTGTAAGAGGTATAAAATAAAACTACGAAAATTTTAAAATATTTTTCCAAAAATTGTCTAATAGCCAATTCAAGGACTTACTTTGAACTGTAGGTGTCCATGTCGCTGCGAATCGGAGGACTGTCTCCGTTCATCTCGATGTTTACTTTCTTCACCGTCATTTTAGTTATTCTTCACTCCTTGTCATTGCCACTATGTAGGGGCTACCTGTAACAATGGCAGATAAATGTGAATATGTATGTTAGTAAGGATGTATGGATGTTTGCTACTCTTTCACGTAAAACCTACTGAACGGATTTTCATGAAATTTATGGCTTTCAATTAATGAATGGTTATTCTAGATCATAGACCATGATCTGGAATAACCATTCATTAATTGAAAGCCATTCATATTTTTGCTTTGAAGTATATCGTTTAATAAAGTCGAGCATTTTGAATTAAAATTAATTTGAAGGCAGTTAAAAAATGGGACAGTCCCACTTGTCCCGTTGAGTTGTTCCGTGACGGGATAACTGGGACTGTTTAGCACATTTGAGTCTCACTTGTCTCGTGGGACTAATATTATTCTTATTTTTAGTCCTAGTTACGATCAAAGTGAAAGTTGCAAAATTCAATTGAATATTTTCATTGAGTATTATTTATAGGGCATTGGAGTTGTAGAATAATGAGTTTCACTGGGCTAAGCAATTTGTACGATTTGCCAAAGGGTTATTAGGCTACAACACACCACAACCACTTTTATTTACCCTTTGATACGTTTACTGTGATACAAAATTCATTGGAAAGAGAATCATTTGAATACTTCGTGCTTATACCCTATGGCCTATACTATCTTTGTAAGCAATAGCTTACAGTTTCTTAGAGACGGTACCTACAGCATTTGTGAATGTAAATAGTCATAAGAATTATTTATTTATTCTTTTGAAACATCTAAAAGTAGGGGGTACAAGGCGAACTAAGTAAATGCTTATTGGCATGCTCTGCCAGTTGACCCCGGGTGATGGTCAAAATGTGAGGTAGACAAAGAAAAGAAAAAAAAAATAGAAAAAAACGGGAAGAAATAATACAATTTGTGAATGTAAATGGTCATAAGATTTATTATATTGTAATACTGAAAAAAATATCGTTATAAATTACGATCCGTAAAAAGTTACAGGCAAGTGGCAATTAGACCAACAGACGAATCGTGATCGTAAATCGTTGATAGCATGTTCATTTCGCACTGAATACTAATAACCAAAAGCTGCCTCAAGAGTTTAATTAAGAATGGTTGCTAATTTGAAGGTTGTTGTTATCACTGAGATTTATACGCTATCTTTATACGCTTTGCGTGTCAGCGATTATAATCGCTCGTCAAACACGCGTCGAATTGTACAAGTGGTTATACAAGTGGTTCAGCGAAAACAGATTTATTTATTTATTTATAAACTTTATTGTAAAACCTACTAGCTAGGCCTATAAAGGGCGAACTTAATGCCATAGGGCACTCTCTCCCAGTCAACCCATGGTGTAGGTGAGAGGTTGTATTATGTACAATTGTACATACCTACAAGACATTTTTCGGACCATAAATTATAATATTTTTATTCAATTTTATAACAATAACATTTATCTTTCACGCAACTTTTCATGTAAGGGCATTTTCGCCAATTAATCAGTAAAAATATTGTAAGGTTAAGCTTACTCACAAACAGCTAAACTTTAATGTATTTTCACAGGTTACTGTGGTAAACAAGAATTAATATTTCGCATTATATTGTTTCTTATCACAACCATGTGATCACTAACTTAAGTACCCGAGCAACATAATTGTATACTCAATCAATATCAATTGATGGGCCGGTGGGATTAGCTCGACGCCTCATTTTGCACTTGTCTCGGTATTAAACAATTGTGACTTATTGAAAATGATAAAATTCCACTTAGTACTATAGCGTGCGCGGTCGGTAGGCTTTATTCAGCTGGATAAGTGACCGCTACTGACAATTTGTAAGATAACAGTCGTCAAGATTACACTGCAAGCCTCTTTATAAGAAACGAAAATAATTCTTGATATAAAATAACCGACTTTAAAATTAGGGAAAACTCAAAAAACTACAAATAAATATATTTTTATATATTTCATTTCAAGGCCCGAAAATTTTCGATATATGGTTTGGCCACTAATCCCTTCACCAATCTGCACTGGAGCAGCGTGGTAGAGTATGCTCTAGGCCTCCTCAAGAGGACAAACCCATACTCAGTATTGGACATTGGCTCAGTATTTATTTCAATCTAATCTAGATCTAATCATCACATATTACATTGTTTCATGCCTATGATATTCATTAAACAATATTGTAATCCTCTTGTAATATAATAATCCTCTTTCAATAATTATTATATGTACGTACTATACCTACCTGTATTATACGTACCTGCGCGCTACGTAATATCGATGGTATTACATGATAACAGACAATAATTGCAATTTCTGGGTAGAGTACGCTTCAGACCTCTTCAATTATACAATGTGAAGAGAACCGTATGGCCGTATATCAGGCTGCTAATTGAAGTACTCTTTCTTTCTTTGTTCTTTCTTCAATATACATTGTATATGAGTATCTTCATTTTTATGAATCAATTACTTTATTAGTAGAAATTGTTATTCTGATACGATCATTTATGTTATTTATTAAAATATCTAACTCACCTTTAACGGCAACGCTGCAACGTATTTACGACCTATTTATTGCTTTACCATAAATTTTATCTGCACTTTTGAAAACAATTTTATGCCATTTTTCGATCCGCACCAAATATAAAATGATGGAATTTAAACAACATACTTCGTGGTATAAGCGACTCAATGTGACTGTAATTAATTGCAGCAAAGAGACACGGCCTTGTAAAGGTTTCTTTCGTCGTAAAAGATTACAATACGAGTCATCAATCATTATGAAGGTTCTTCCCGCTGTCCTACAATATTTCAGTTAAATATTTACATGGTTAGGGAAATACCTCAAGTAAACTATGTGTCAGTGTCAGCCCATTGACCTCAAGGAAGATTCCTTGTTTTGATTCATTGATGAAGATTCATTCACTTTGCGGTAATTTTCTAATTCTTGTGTAAATATCTTAATTTTTATCAGTCAGAAAATGGTAACTTAAACAATGATAAACTGTGTGTGTTAGCACTGTTAGCAAGGTAAATGTTATATAGTTAAGCTGATTTATCATTGTTTTGTTTGTAGGATTCTGTGTCTTGTACTACCTACCTACCTACAATTTTATATTGTAAAAATATTTTTTTTACATAAGGTAAACACCCCAATTATGGACGGTTTAACAGCAAATTTGTGGTATTTGTGAAAATTTTACCTATATTTTGAAAGTTCAGAACCTGAAAGTACATAAAGTGTAAAGTCCTGTTCTTATTCAACATTTCTGCTGTGTCACGAGTGAGATATTGTAATTGGTTTAAATTTAATTAACAAATAAAAATTATAATTTTTTTACCCAGTTATGGACAGCAAAAACCCAGTCATGGACACCCAGTAATGGACATACCCCAGTCATGGACACCCAGTAATGGACACGAATCATATAAAACTAGTTAGGCTAGTTATCGACTAATCTATGATGAAAATCCAAAAGAATAATAATTATTAATATCTTTCTAGGGTTCCGAAGTAAAATCGGAACCCTTATAGTTTCGTCATGTTCGTCCGTCTGTCCGAAGCAAAGCGCCGAGACCGATAGTGCTAGAAAGCTGTAATTTGACATGAATATACCTATTTATTAAAACTCCAGAACAGTGGAATAAAATATTGAAAAACTTCTTTTTTTTTCAGGGTACCTCCCCTACAGGTAACGTGAGGATGATTTTTTTATTCTTCATGTACCCTATAGTGTGGGGTATCGTAAAAAAGGAATTCCAAAAATATTATGGTTCTTCAAAGACCATTTTTGGAATTAGGGGTTCTTTTGCAAAATATTTGGCTTTAAAGGGCTAATTTTGGTTAGAGTCAAGTAGGGGGGCCCTGCTGGCTAAACGGTTAGAGTTGGACAAGTCAAACAATTGTGAAAAAAGGTTATATGATGAATTTACAAGAAAAACTATTCCGGGTATGTTAATTTATGTAGTCAATGAGTAATAGTCGATAAACTTACTACTTCAGAACCCTACATTGCGCTTGGCCTTACAAACAGTGATAGAACGAATCCTTCACTGCCACTCTGACACCTTGTCAGAGCGCTCTGACCCGTGTCAAAGCGCTCTGATAAGGTGTCAGAGCTACAGTGATAGATTTGTTCTATCCCTGTCGCTCTTCCGCATATTAATTGGCATGACAAGAGAAATAGCAATAATAACTTAATGTGCATGATCGTAATATAGATATCCCTATTGTGCCTATGCTAAATACCGAAGAGTAAATAAGACAGCCACATACTATAGTTGTACAGTATCACTGATGTCACAACATCGAAGACTTCTGGTTTATTTCGCAACAAATATTATTCTAAGGCTATGCAATAGCTTTACCGCAGCAGTCCTCGAGTGCCACATGTTTTTTTTTTAATAATAATTTGTTGACATTGACATGACCATCTATATATTAGACGCGTGTAATTTTGTAAAAAAGTACCCAGATTATTTTACCTTTCGTGATGATGAATCGCGACGATACCCGAGACGTCAAAAAAAAAAAGTGTGATACTCGGGGACTGCCGCGGTAAAGCTATTGCAGAGCCTTAGAATAATATTTGTTGCGAAATAAAACCTGACACCCCCCACTTGCATTCAGTACTAGGATAGCAAAAACATGCAAGCAAGTGTGCCAAAACAAAGCTGGGGAATTTCTCATCGGATTTGTTCACCATTAGGCGCAATTAATTAAAGCGAGTAGGTACTAGGCACACAGAAGTCTTCGAAGATGCGACATCAGTGACACCGTACATGACACAGTATGTAATATCTTATTCACTCTTTGGTATTTAGCATAAGCACAACAGGGACGTCCATATCACGATCATGTACATTAAGCTATTATTGCCATTTCTCCCGTCATGCCAATCAATATGCGGAAGAGCGACAGTGATAGAACAACCGTTAGCATCTCTACTACGGTGAATGTTCCGAAGAACTTTTCAACCTGGTGCCTCCAACCACCTTCCTTTATCGCACCACCCGCAAAAGGTTACGGTTCCACCCGCATCACCTCGACTCGTGGCAGTCGTCTACCGCTCGTTTCTCGCGCTCCTTCCTGCCACGAACCTGCGAGCTTTGGAACAAACTTCCCTCTGAGGCATTCCCTGCGCGCTATGATATGGGGTTCTTTAAGAAAAGTGTATATCGTATCCTTCAAGGCCGGCAACGCACTTGCAGCTCCCTTGATGCTGCACGTGTCCATAGGCGACGGTGAACACTTACCATCAGGTGGGCCGTATGCCTGTTTGCCCGTCGTTAACATAAAAAAACAAATACTTCACTGCCACTCTGACACCTTGTCAGAGCGCTCTGACACCCGTGTCAAATATTATCTATTATTACTATCGTAATATAGATATCCCTGTTGTACCTATGCTAAATACCGAAGAGTAAATAAGACAGCCACATACTATCAATGTACAGTATCACTGATGTCGCATTCTCGAAGATTTCTGGTCGCCTAGTACTCGCTTTAATTAATTGCTACTAGGTGAACAAATCCGATGAGAAATTAAATTCCCCAGCTTTGTTTTGGCACACTCGCTTGCATGTTTTTGCTATCCTAGTACTGACTGCAAGTGGGCTGTGTCACAAAAAGGTGACACAGAAAGGTGACAGAAATTTCCGTAACGAAATAAAAATTTCGTTACGGAAATTTCTTGATTCGGTCGTCAAGCCCGCGATAAAAGCTATGCAATAGCTTAAAATATGTTTAAAACACTAGGTAACAATTTAAATAGCAAAAATGGAGTATTTTTCATTTCTTTTATACTGTAAAATTTGTGTCGCGCCGGGAGGTTTTATTATCAAAATTGAGCCCTCGTTCTCTTTTCAAAATCGACAGGATCCACTGAAAACAATTGCCCGTTGGCTACAGTTCATTGCGCAAATTTCGGGTTCGCGGTGTCGGTCCTATACGCTAGTAATAATAATTCAGTATATTCTATCATTTTATATCAGTGTCATTACTGATATCTGTAAAATACCCAATAATAGCAACATTTTCATAATTTGCAGCTAGCTCATAGTAAAAAATAATACTAGGAGTAAAATTAGTTCAAATGCAAAGATAAACTTCGATAAAATTATGTCCATTACTGGAGCTATACAATTATAGTGCACCAGTAATGAACACCAACAAAATATCAACAAATATAACTTCTCTGGAGTAACAACACTGTGTGTTGTAGACTTAATTTCATGGTTAACCAAACAAACAAAACACATTTTGATTTTAAAAAAGCAATACAAATTTACAGATGAAACTTTTTACTTACCGCACTAACAATTTCCTTAAGAAAAGCCGGTAATATAAATTTACAACGACAAACAATTTATAGTTCGCGCTAACTTGTGTTCTAACAGACCGAATTGAATAAAATATCAAACTTAGGCAGTCCGATGACTATAGTATATGAAACAGTGTTGCCAATATAAAAAAACTGGTTAATAACCATATTCTAGATGATTTCTTTTTTTTTCGTCCATTACTGGAGCCTCGTCCATTACTGGAGCCGTTACCTTACCAACTTAATTATTAATTGGATAAATACCTTTCGGGGTTCAGTTATGCAGTTTAAGGGTTTAGTTAGGGGGCTCTTGGCCTATTGCATGTAGTGGCCACACGCATAGTGGTAATTTATACTCGCCTGATCCACCTCAAATCGCCCTTGAATTAAGTGTACATTACATGCACGAACTCAGTGATGTGATGTCTCGTTAACACGTTCACTGCGTCGACACTTTCAAAGAACTTTCAGCCTGTGCTATGGGGACCTCAAAAACCCCTTAACTAAACTTTCCTGTGGTGCGTTAGGGACCTCTTCAGCCCCCTAAAATAGCAGTTTTGAAAATAATTAATATCTTCGTCATAACCAATGATATATTTATGAGTTTTTTGTGGCTTAAACATAGGCTATGACTCTATCTTTTGGTAGGTTCGCACGCAGTTCTGACATTAGGGTAAATCGCTATTACAAAAAGAAAATTAGGGATCTGTTGTATCCCGTTCCGCAACAGATGATGGTTCAATATGTGTAGCTACTAGTGATGGGAATAAAATAAAATCCCAGTTGTCGATAGGTAAAAAAGTTTTATTACAAAAAATGGTTGTCTGTAAAGTCGGTTTACGGACGGTAGTTTAACGTGACAACGTCATGACAAAGCTCCGCTCCGCTCCGCCCCGCTCCTCTCCGCTCCGCCCCGCTCCTCTCCACTCAACTACGATCGCCTATGGCATCGGCTACGATACGCCGATCGTCCGATCGCCCGGCGCTCATCGTTTAAATAGACGTTATCACGTCAAAAAAATTGGTACATATGAATAATTTAATATTTAAAAAAAGTGTTATAAAGAAAAGTTTGTGATGAAGGTTTTTGAAGTTATACTGCTTTAGGCGCGTTGTGAAATTAATGGAAAAAATAATGAGAGTGAAATTTTAAGATTTGTAACACGGACGGTGACACAAAAACGACGGTCACAAAAAACGTCACGTGCGTTTTTAAAAACGCTCGTTTTGAAAAATTATTATTATTATATTGTTTTTTTAATATTGTTAAAATATTATTTTTTAATATTGTTTTTTTATATTGCTTTTTTGATGCCATAGAAGTATAACTTCGCACGCGCGTACGTAAGTACACGTTTATGTTATTTTTTTCTTACCAGGACGATTAAACATCTCATAATCCGAATCACTATCACTGGCCACTGGCGGGATATTTGTATGTTTTGCAAAATGTTTATTTTAACATCCGATGTATACGTTCCTGTATAATCCGACGTTGACTTATTTACATACACTTGCACTTTTTAGGGTTCCGTACGAAAAAACGGAACCCTTATATCACTCGTGCGTTTGGGCGACCGCCGTTCACAGCCAATTTACTCCGATAGAACTGGACCAAATGAGTTGAAATTTGGTACACATGTACATTTTTGTGACTCAAACGAAGGTATAAAGTAAACAACTGAATTTTGAAAAAAAAAAAATTAACAAATCTGTTTTGCGAACCGTATCGCGTTGTATGTCAAATAAAAGGGCTTGTTGTAATGATCTCATACATATTTTTTTATAGTTTTACAATGGATAGTTTTAAAGTTATTAAAGAAAGAACGAAAATAACTTAAATATTATATATACTTATACATATAATATACTAGCTGCCCGAACAGACTTCGTTCTGTCAAAAGTTTTTTTATATTTTGAGATGTAAGCTATCCTATCTTTCAAGTTGGACCATACTGCACACGGTGTGCAAATTTGATTAAGATCGGTTTAGTAGTTTAGGAGTCCATCGCGGACAAACAACGTGACACGTAATTTATATATATTAAGATACTTAAATATTACAGGAAAACCTATAAGAAGTCTTAAAAAATTACAAAAATTAATAAAATAGAGAAATAACGGTAAATACATAAAATCAACGTACGGAATTCTCTCCAAGCGAGTTTAACTCGCACTTGTCAAGTTTTTTCATTTTAAAATAACTCATTGTTCGTATTTACGAGCGTAATAATTTGATATCGAAGCGCGAACTTAACGATCGATACATGAACATCCCTAAAACAAAACTTGTGGTGCTCGTGCCTCCAACTCTCCCGTCCTTGCGGCTACGGGGCTCACGATTCACGGGTATCAAAGGAAACCCCCAACGCAAGGAGTGAATATATTTTCACTTCTGTGCGGTAGGGACCTCGTCGACCCCTAAAATATTTTATTACACCATTGATTCAAAATTTAAGCGGGAAGCAAATATGTATATTTGTCTTTATCATACACATAGAAATTTAGATGTTATAGCCTCCCGCACAGAGTGAAAGAACACGATTTTTGACGCCGCACAGTCTGAAAGTTCTGCACGGGATCTCGTAGAGATCCCTAACGCACCGAACGTGTTAAGATGAACATAAGGTTATTTTAAAAAAATATCATCAATTACATACAAATAAATATAATATCATTATGAATAATATATCACGTGTGAAAATAAATAATATATCATTTTCTTAAGAACAACATCGTCATACTTGTACCATAAATTACGCATGGAATGTATAACATAACTAACAATCTTGAATGATAATAATATAAGGATACATAGTCACGAATATTATGTAACCACATGTACCTAACTACAAAATCGTAGAACAAAATATTAATTAATTTATAAATAGACAGATGGACATGACGATAATATAAGGGTTCCTTTTTGACTACGGAACCCTAGAAACTAGTAAAGAAACATAGAAATTGATATTTTTTGTATCAGACTACATTGCAAGATAAATATTATTTTATAAAGTTGCAGATACGTAAGTTAAATTTTTTTTTTATAAAGAGTAAAATCTCTGTCGATTATTTTACAGACGCACGTTACAGGAGTTCATCATCATTCACTATCTGTCAGGTACTTTGTAGTAAGTAGGTAGATAAATGAATAACATAAATTATCATCGGCAATTTCACACCCCTGTGCCGCAAAAATATTACCTTCGCTTATAATAGCAAAGCTCCACCCTTCATCGGCTCGTCGTCTAATAAATATTTATACGAAATATCGGTATTTTTAGACGTGATCGAGTCAGAAATGATGAAATCCGTAGACGAACAAGGCTAACCAACATAGCTCATCGAATAAGCCGGCTGAAGTGGCAATGGGCTGGCCACGTAGTTCGAAGGACCGATAACCGTTGGGGGATAAAAGTCCTCGAATGGCGCCCACGTCTCGGAAAAAGGAGCATAGGACGCCTTCCGACCAGGTGGGCTGACGACCTGAAGAAGACAGCGGACGTTCGCTGGATTCACAAGGCTCAGGACCGGTCAGTGTGGCGCAAGTTAGGGGAGGTATACGTTCAGCAGTGTACCGGACCTCCAAGGGCTGATGGATAGATGGATGCAAAGCAAAGCAAAAACCCATAATTATCCCACTGCTGGGCTCGGGGTCTCCTCTCACAACGTGAGGGGTCCAGGCTATAGTCGATTTGTACATTTACGCCCCAACTCAAAGTCACTAACGGTTACTTTAATCGCTCCTTAGTAAAATAATCTCTATACAAATTCTGTACTAAGGAGAGATTTCAGTAACCGTTAGTGAGTCTGAGTTGGGGCGTGAGACATGACATGTAGCGTAGATTTATATAAATTAAGTCATAATTGCAAAGTTTTATACTGACAGAAGTGTAAATAGAAGAGCAGCTCAGCGTTTACACGTGCCATGAAGTCATAGCATACTGATAAGCATACTTTGTGGTTTACCTGAATTTGCCCAATCGAGTTACGCTCATGAAATGAGTCAGTGCTATAGAAATAGTCAACTGATGTATGTGATATAACTATTGTCTACTTTGTACTCCTTCTGTCTTTTGATACTTGTTTTGCAAAAACCTTTGAAGTCAGAAAGAAACAAAAAACATTCAGGCCTTGTACAACAGATTAAAAAGATATTTTTGATATTAAGAGTGTTTATTTTTATGGATTTTATTCAAACAGAGTTCGCATCCTCTTCAGAATTAAAGATATTCCAATTAAAGTTACTTTACCGCGGGTGTCTCACAAACTAAATAAATCACTTTTCAAAAGCTGTCGATTAGAAAGTAAATATTTGATTGAAGATTAAACCGATCCTACAGATGTGACAACATTGATTGGTTTAACAGCCCGCCGGGGTAAAACCCCGGGGGTAAAATACCACTTAAAATGATTGATTTACCTTATAAAGTTAAACCTGCCGGTCAACGTAGGTCACCCATATTTAGCATCAGCATTTCAAATAAATTCAGCTTAGACTTGGTTGCTGGAAAGACCAATAATTCAATTGGGAGTAGAGTAAATTTAAGTTATGTGATGATGTTTTCTATTCGAATTTTTATTACCGAATATTTGCGTCTTATCATCGTAAAGTCAACTTACTCCGATGATGTTCCGTTTCAGAGTGAAATACTTTTTGACGTAGGTATGTACTTTTATTTATTAATCATAATAATATGCTGATTACGGATTGTTGCAAAGTAGACTAATAAACTAGGAGCTAACTTAATAAATTGTTATTATTAACTTATTGGAGTTAAATTCATGCAATTATTAACGCTGTTAACTAAGTTTTAAGGTTTAATGTAGATGCGCTAGGGATATTCTTAGTAAACAAACTGACTTTCCCCTGACCATGTGTAACTTAAGTTGTGGTACACTTTAATTGGCGTCGCGATGAACCTTGTCCCACTTTCCAGAGGTTACACGTTACGGCGTCATGCATCTCTTCAAAGAATTAATTTTATTGTGCTCTACGGTATTAATTTATGCCGATAAATTATATAACTTTGTGTTGGTATTTATATCTATTAAATTAAATTGAATTTTTGACAACCCTGTAGCCTAGTTGGTAGCAATCGTGCCTGCGAAGCGAGTGGTCCCGGGTTCAATTCCCAACCGGGACAAATATTTATGTGACAGATAAATTTGTAGGTACTCGGGTCATGGGTGTTATTGTGATGTGTTATGTGTCGTCCATGCCATCCGCGACACAGGTGAAAACCTACTGCGGGGGTAAGGGTGTTAAGAGTTAAAAAAAGGAGAATGCCCATTTTGTATGGAGAAATGTACTGACATTAATATTTTTGTGTCCTGATAAAAATACCTTTATTTGAATAAGTTATCTTAATACATTACACAAACCAACTTTAGTCAATTTTAATCGTAGGAGTTATGAGATTTTCAACAAAATTATTTTGTATTTAGGTTATAGTAGACACAGTAATATGGACTCTATGCAGGCGCATTAAGTCGTATACGTTTAAGTTTAAAATTCATTTGACAGTCCCCAAACGCCATCTAACTTTTAATGTAATAATTATCAAATTCATTTGACAGTCCACTAACACCATCTAGTTTGTTGTATCATAGTCATAATCGAATCAACGCAACCTATTGGCCCGAAGGATCTTAAAATATCCCTGATTGGCTCCAATTCCAATTTATATGGCCGAATGCTTTTGTGTTGTAAAACGGAAGTAAAGTTACTTATTAATTTAAGAAAATTAAGCCCAAAAAGATTTTTTTAGGAAATACGGTAAAATATTTAAAATATTTTAACTTAATTTTTAGTACAAAAGTCATTGTGACACAATTATTTTTTTTTGAGAGTACTGGCTATGGGCATTCTCCTTTCATGATTTTGCTTGCTTGATATAATTATTTAAACTTTTATTATTAACAGATAAATGAGTGGAATTGTCACTTGATGTAGAGTATGGAGAGGCCAACGACGCGGGCCCAAAGGGATGGTAAGTGGTGGTCGAAGGGATCCCTGGGGGAATTCCTTAGCTATTAGGCGCTCCACCCACTGAAGACGCGTCCCGCCGCGGTGCGCAGAGCGACGGATAACACAACTGCGCGCGGGGCAATTTCCCGCGCGGTGCCGCGTCGGCAGTGTGTTGTGCTAGGCGTGATTTCTATACAAATTGAGATAATTGCATACAATGCTAAAATCTGCCATCCCGTGCACCGCGACGGGGCGCGGTGCAGTGGGTGGAGCGCCTTACATAAAATCACGGAATTCTTCATTTTTTTGCGACATGTACACCGTATAAAAATCTTTATCGTCTACAGCGACGTAAATAAAGGATACTCGCCAGCCTTAAATCCTTGAGTGTCGAGTGCCGACGTTTGTGTAATTATTTGTGCCTTCGACATTGCACAGAGACAGTTGTCATTTTTAACCGACTTCAAAAAAAGGTCCTCAAAGGTTCACAAAAAGGTTCAAAAAAAGGAGGAGGTTCTCAATTCGACTGTATTTTTTATGTTTGTTACCTCAGAACTTTCGACTGGGTGAACCGATTTTGATGATTCTTTTTTTAATTGAAAGCAGTTGCTTTTCATGACGTGGTCCCACATAAATTTGAACGAGATCTGACAAGTAGTTTTTGAGTAATTTTGAAAATTTAGATTATTAGCTACTTCTGCGGCCGACTGTATATATATCGTATAACTTACGTACGTATACTATAAACAGTCTAAACTAAATAATATAATCAATTATTTTTTAATAAGTTAAAATGAAACAACAACTTATATTTATAAGTTAAACCTAATCCAAATCGGTTAAGCTGTTTTATGATAAGGGAGAACAAACTCAGAGTCAAATAGTTTTGTTATAATTTTACATTTTCCTTGCAAAGATATCATTCAGTCATAGTAATTATTATTATTTACACAGTTTATAAGATGCCAACGACTGATTAGGTATATTGTATTTTGCGTCGGATCGAATGCCAATTGTCGTTTACACTTTAAAATAACTGGAGATAGCAAGACTGGAGTATTAATGGTGTAAAGATAACACATCTGCTTCCCCCTGGATGTGGATAACGACTGCCTTTCCATCATTCCATGTCGGTTTCTAATATAAATAATATCGATGATAGTTAAATCATGGAATTGAAGATGTGTATACAAGTTGTCCCAATAATAAGGTTAAGCTTGTGTGTTGTGTGACAAGGGGTGGGAGGGGTCCTAAATAACGTGGCATTTCTAAATCTAATAATTGGTATGTATAGCTAAATATTAAAAGAAACAATTAATTTAAATAAAACTTATTTCTGAACAGCTGTTTGATTTTATTTAGTGACGTCACACTAGAGGGGAGGTCTCACAAATGTGACCAGCTGTGACACGGACGGGGGAGGAATTAAAAAGTAATGAAATTAGTGTGACTAATTGCTATTTACACAGCAGGTGATCATTACTTAAGGAAATTTAATTACCTCTATCAAGCATAACAATGATATGACGTAATCTGTTTTTATTTTAACACAATATTTTAAACATGCACTGAAACTGTTTATTTTTAAAATAAATAACATTTCAAAAGCAACTTTAAAGTATCTCTTTGTTACGAAAGATTTATTAATTTTGTGCAAAGAGATAAGGCGGAAATTGTATGGCGAAACTTAACCCATATTGGTGGAGCGGAGAATATTTTAAGATGAGTTCCGCTTCCGTCAATCTTTTAGCATCAAGAGTAAAAAGTTTAATGAAAACCGCATTCTAATCATGTTAAGGGATCTTTGAGTTAATAGTTAAATACTATATTTACAGCTAAGTAAACTCTCAGGGTTAGACTATGTAGTATCCCACTTAGTATTCCAGTTCAATAATAAACTAAAAACTCCAAAGCAATGTCATTGTGTTAAAAGCAGTTGATGTAGGTAGCTTGGCATAAATAATAAGAAAATAACGCTATACACACATATCCCTACACTAGGTTGCCATGCATAACACATAAAGACAAGAACATACACACCCAGACTGAAAACAGAAATTTATACTACTCATTCAAATTTCCGCTTCGCTGGGAATCGAAGTAATCGAACCCAGGATCCTTGGTACAGCGGCGGTCCTACATAGAAACCATTATGCCACACGGGTCGTCAGACACAGTTAAAAGTATTCTATCTAAAATTTATTTTTAGCTTGTTACGAATATACTTAGATTAAAAAACATAATATAGAGTGATAAAATTCACAATACACAAAAGACGTCGAGTGTATAAATATTTATAACGTTTGCACAGCGCTTTATCTGCATTGACATGGAATGTGTATAGACCTTTTATAAACTTGTATTTAGCACAGAACAAGTTTCGGTTAATATTTTAAAAATACTGCAATGTAACCCAGCGTGGTAGAGTATGTAGGCCTCTACTTATGAAGAGACCTGTAGTGGGCCAGAAATTCATGTAATAAAACTGTCACTAATTGATGTGTCTAGAATTGTACAGGGAAGATATTTGAGAAAATAACCGACTTCAAAATTAGGGATAACTCAAAATTATAATTATAATTTTAACTTGATTGACATTATTATGATTGTATTTTTTTATCTAAATTTCATTTTATCAATGTAACTAGTTATTTGCAAAGCATGCTGTGGTTACCTGTAATTATAAGAACAGTAAGATTCAATATGATAATTAAAAACTTGTATTACAAATGATGAAACTGTATCTTATGTTGGTAATCCAATATTAATAAATAAATTAATTAATAAAAACTACTCGTCTGATCTCGCTCTTTAAGTGAGACCACATGACTTGCACTATCTTTCGATTAAAAAAAGAATCATCAAAAACGGTTCTCCCAGTCGAAAGTTCTGAAGTAACAAACATAAAAAAATACAGTCGAATTGAACTCCTCCTTTTTTGAAGTCGGTTAAAAACCATTAGGCACTTATTCCATTAAATAATATTTTTGGCGCTTTTTAGAGAAATGGCTAAGTAAGGGTAACTTTTTAGTTTTTGTTTTAATACAACCTGTACATAAACCTATTCCTAGTTACAGTAGTTACTAAGGCATACGTATTCCAAAGCAAAGTAATAGTAATTAGTGGTAAATTAAAAAATAGTTCGTGTATTTTGGCTCTATAATTTTTTCTTGTATTTTCGTGTTGTTTCGTTATCATCAACGTTTACAAGGCAACGTTTACGTTTATAACAAAAAATAGCGTAATAATTTCCGATTATTTCTGTAATTACTTTAATGTCTATGTGTAGACAGATAGGTATAATTGGAGATTATTTTTTACTATAAATAAGTAAGTTAATTTTTGACAACAATATCACCTGTTGGCGGAAGATAAACTAAAGTAAGGTAAAATAAAAAGCATACTAACGTATTAAAATATAATCTAAATTTTACTAACAAAAAATAACCGACTTCAAAGTCTCAAAAACTAAATAGTTGTCAGATCTCGTTCAAATTTATGTGAGACTACATGACAAGCGCCTGCTTTCGATTAAAAAAAATCATCAAAATCGGTTCGCCCAGTCCAAAGTTCTGAGGTAACAAACATAAAAAAAATACAGTCGAATTGAGAACCTCCTCCTCGATTTCGTCGCCTTTAATCTTTTTTTTAAATCTTTATTCATTTAAAGGGGTTTAGTCACTATGTCGCCCCCATACAGGCTAACACTTATCACATAAATAAACACATAGGGTAAAATTTTATCAATATAAGGACTTGTATAGTTTTAACAGTATTTTGGCTGCCTCAGATAACGGTGTAGCCGAAATACTGTTACAGCTTCCGACTTCACAGGTTCTTTTTAGTTGCATCAATCGTCTTAAGCCTTTAATCTTGTCTTACAATAGTTGCAATATTTGATCCTTATTTGTTACCAAAATATATTATGTGGATGTTATATTGTCTCTGGGCACGTCTAAAATTTTCATGCAATAATTTATGCTGTGACGTTTCATGAAAAGACCAATTGTCATTTGTCTATGTTGCTAATACCACAATGTTTAGAATTGACGTCGATACAAAGATTTTGTGGAATGAAGTCTATGGCACCGATTTTGTGTCTGGATTTGAACTTGGACCATTTGCCGATATGAATTCAACAATCATTAAGTTTTCTTAATTTCACAACTCTACATTAGTCAACTTAGTACTTATAAAGAGAACTAATGAAGACTTATAAGATTTTATTATTTTCTAATCTAGGCTTACGTACTCAGCTAACCGCATTTCAATAGAACACTAAGGATCCAAAGTTTAGTAAACAAATGACGTTGAAAAAAATAGAATAAATTATTTTAATTAGTGCCAATAATTTGAGTAAAAAAAAATTACTCACGTGAATCCGCCTTTTGTTAACAAATTCGGATAAAAGTTAAAAATAGAACACGTGTAACATTATCACAGACACCGTTAAAGTAAAGCTGATCCCGTAGCTCTCGATAATATTAGCGAGTTGCGGATTTACACTGCAGTAAGGAATATCGACGCGTGCGCCACTCGCCTGCTCGCGCTAAACATTGAGTCGCCAAACGAACATTTGTGATTGTTGACAATCACCCTTTGTAGTTAGTGGCTTTGACTCATTACCTCATATTAGTTTACGACGCAAAATAAATTAAATTAATTTTACTATGTATAATTTGGATTTTACAAATAAAAAAACATAGTATGTACTCTGTAAACAAGGCAAGTTATTGTCTACACCATTTGCCCTTTATAACTCAAACCTTGCATAAGTTCTTATATTCCAATTATTAAGTTACAGTTAAAAAAACTTGCATGATTTTAAGGACAAAAAAATAACTAACTGTATGTCACTAGTAACCCAATTTCGCCTTGACAAAATCTTTGCCTGCAACCTGAAACAGTTTGCTAATCATCTTTATCAGGCATATCTATTTTAAATGATGAAACAGAAAGAAACTTTTATTTGAATTTCAATAGATACATGAAATCAGTCATTACTGTCTTAAAACTTCATAAATTACAAACTTAAAAATCACATAGAAATTCGTTCAGCCGTTTGCGTCTTGGAATAAAAACTTTCCAAACATCGTTTTTTTAATAATAATTTCAACAATACCTAGTACGATTCTTTTTCTTATAACGATTCATACAAAACGTTACATGTGAGTAGTTTGGTAGCCTTAGTTTTTTTTTTTATGCCTTCATCAAAATAAAAATATAATATAGTTTAAAAAAGTATATGAGTACCAAATTTCAACTCATTTGGTCCAGTACTCCAGTACGTTCGGAGTAAATTAGATGTAAAGGCGGACACACGAGTGACCGTGTTTTTTTCGAACGTAACTCTACAAAGGTAAATAAACACGCTTTGACCTAACAAAACAAATCGTACGAGCCCAAACTGGCACTAGTAACCATTGAGTTCCACTATTCAGTCTGGTCGCCATCTTCCGACCCTCGATATAAAGTATATTATGTTGATGAATGTAATATTTATTTATTTATTCATTCATACTAACATCTAACATTACAGGTGACCCTAATGCGTTAGTGTAGTGACAGTTTTACAAAGAAATTAATTTTAAATAATATCAAATTATACAAATCCAGTTAATAGTATCAGACGTTATTTTGCGGAAATCCATTGTTATTAAGTTAGTATTAGTCTACTCTGCAAGAATATGTATATACTACAGTACCTAACATACATATATTGCATTAATCAAAACAAATCATATGAGCGGTTGACGAGATTCCAGGGGTTTTCACTAGTTTTAAAAAACGGTTACTAAATCGTTGAGGAGTTCCACTATTCAGGTTCTCACTGTTATTAAAAGTCAAAATATCTTCCTACTTATTGTTTTGTCATCCAAATTAGGTATATATAATTATACATTTATACATACAATTTTTATTTAAGTTAGGTTAAAATTCACTTAAAAGAATTGTTTACATTGTTATTAAGTCCTTTAGTTACAAGTGAAGCTAATAAAAGCGTTATGTCAAAGAGTTTTAATAAACAAGGAAGTGTATGAATAGAATCCTAAGTTATGTCTGTCACCAGTAGGACCGTGTGGCCTAATGGATAAGGCGTCGGACTTCGGATCCGAAGATTGCAGGTTCGAGTCCTGTCACGGTCGTGGATGATATACTATACAAATATTTTTACATTTGTAATCTTGAAAATCTTTTTAATTTTTTATAGTTAGTACCTAGTAGTATATAGTAAAACTGTACTATATATTATTTTGTTTTTCCATAGAAAATTCTGGTCTATGATTTTTTACTACTATAAAATTGAATGTTTGGATATGTTTCCAATATTTTATTTTGCTGAATCAAAAATTATATTTATTGATTTGTTGGGTTCCGTACCTCACAAGGAAAAAACTGAACTCATACTATACTAAAACTAGTTATTCATAGTCCGACCATCTGTCAGTCCTTTCTTTTTTCTGTGAAGACCCTTTTTCTCAAGAACGCGTGGTGATATCTATATTTTATTATTTTTATTATTTTGCTTATTCCATACTTTACATCTTAATATATATAAATTACGTGTCACGTTGTTTGTCCGCGATGGACTCCTAAACTACTGAACCGATTTTAATCAAATTTGCACACCGTGTGCAGTTTGATCCAACTTGAAAGATAGTATAGCTTACATCTCAAAATAAAAACTTTTGACAGAACGAAGTCTGTCCGGGCAGCTAGTAATATTATAATTTTGTAGTCCTAAAAATAAGATTAATATAGTCGAATATAAAAATGACTCAACGACATAACGAACATAGCCCTTTGCAAACTAGTTTCGCGTGAAATCGAAGCATTTTTAAGGTTCCGAACGAAAAAAACGAAAAACGGAACCCTTATCACTCATGCGTGTGGGTGACCGCCCTTCACAGCCAATTTACTCCAAAACTACTGAACCAAATGAGTTGAAATTTTTTGGTACTCATGTGCTATTTTGTGACCCAAAGACGAAGGTATAAAGAAAACAAATGAATTTTTGAACAAATGAAAATTTACGAAATCAAAATAAAAAAAACTGTTTTGCAAACCGTATTGTGTGGCACGTCAAATGAAAGGGCCTATTCTACAACGGATAGTTTAAAAAATATTCAAAAGAGAACGAAAGTTAAAGACGAAAATTGACCATTCCTTCCCCTTATCTTCGTAACCAGTTAACCATTGAGACTAGAATTATTGAGAAAAATACAGAAAATATTAGTGATATATTACAGGAAAACCTATAAGAAACCTACGGTCTTAAAAAAGGGCAAAGATAAATAAAATAGAAAAATGTAAATACATAATCAACGTACGGAACCCTCTTCAAACGAGTTTAACTCGCACTTGTCAAGTTTTTTTGGTTTAATGTATCGTATAGAAAATTATTTAACATACTCTTAGGTCTACTTTACTCAACTGTTTTATTAAAACAAAGTGACACAGAGCTTTACTGCAGAAATTGCTGTTACTCAGGCATATGGTACCCGAAAGGATTACCAACTTATTTTTATCATGGACCATATTCATGGTATGGGTAAGATACATTACAAATCTTAATATATATAAATTACGTGTCACGTTGTTTGTCCGCGATGGACTCCTAAACTACTGAACCGATTTTAATCAAATTTTCACACCGTGTGCAGTTTGATCCAACTTAAAAGATAGGATGGCTGTCATCTCAAAATAAAAATAAACTTTTGACAAAACGAAGTCTTTCCGGGCAGCTAGTATACGTATATATTTTAATATCAATAACCGACAAAGAGGGAGACCGTCTGATCGTAGGTGGTATTCGTAACCTCACCGGTACTATTTAACATAAATAATGCTAACATACGAGTACACGCCCTTCGCGGGTGCGTTCATTCCAGCCATTTTGGTATTGTCTGAAGGATTAGCGTTACATAACTTACGTATTATACTCCGGATAATCTCCCACAATCCAGTTAGCAGCATCATCCGTCTACTTCGGTAAATAATTGTCTGTCTCGAGAATAACATACGCGAATTACTGCTTGTGTGAAACGATACATCTATAGCAACTATTATAACTATAGAGACCGTAATTCATATTCTCAAAGCATAATTCTTCACATTAACACTAATTAATATTTTATTGATTTTAAACTCATCATTACGGAGTGCGGACACTAGTTAAACATTTTAAACGCAACGTCTTACTCACGATTCGAATTTTTAACCGACTTCAAAAAAAGGAGGTTCTCAATTCGACAGATTTTTTTTTATGTTCGTTACCTCAAAACTTTGGACTGGCGAACTGATTTTGATGATTATTTTTTTAATCGAAAGCTGGTGCCTGTCATGTGGTCCCACATAAATTTTATTGAGATCTGACAATGGCATCCATGATAAAACCATATAAGTCTTAAATTTGTATTAAGTATGTGGGCGACAAATGGACGAATAACTCAATATCACGCCAACCGATATCGATGTTTTTTTTTAATCGAAAGCAGGTGCTTGTCATGTAATCCCACATAAATTTGAACGAGATCTGACAAGTAGTTTTTGAGTAACTTTGAAGTCGGTTATTTTTTGTTAGTAAAATTTAGATTAAATATTATAATACTGATATTTCAACCCAATTACACCATGGCCACTGCAGTCTTACCGTAACCACGATCGTTTCTTTAAAAAATTATGAATATCTACTAATAATACTTTAATATTACGGTACCTTTCTGTACATTGGATATTGCCCTACCGCGAACAGCGTGGTAGAGTATTCTTTACGCCTGACTTACGAGGAGACAACAGATCGAATATTGTCGGAAAGCGGACCCAGATGCAGTTGAAAATATTTAATAAATGAATTTTACCAAGAAAAAAATAAACCACTTCAAAATAACTCAAAAATTACTCGTCAGATCAAGCTCTTTAAGTGGGACAACATGACAAGCACCAGATTTTGATTTAAAAAATATTCATCAAAATCGGTTCACCCACTCGAAAGTTCTGAGGTAACAAACAAAAAATTACTTGATCAGTTAAAAGACACACTGGTCTCTATAATGTTCCCGACGTTTAGCTTGCAAAGTAATATCTTTAACACAAAAATTACTGAACTGATTTTCATGAAATTTAGCACAAAGGTAGAAGAAGAAGGTAGAAGAAAGATAGAGTTAGTTTTATTAATACTACTACCATGTATTACATACCTACTTACATTAATGTTTTTATTAAGTTGTTGCTTTAGCTGAATTCAAGATGAAACTGAAGAAATCACAAGCTTCTGAGTATTGATTGAAGTTGATTTTAGATTTACCCCCATTGCGTTGATTCAGAATCTCACGAAAGATCTTATAGTAACATAATTATAACTAGGAGGAAATGAGGAAAAACTAAAAAGGATAAGTATTGCTTGCTTATCCCCCATATTGTACTTGTGATTGAGCAGAATTAAAACATAATAAACCTTCATTATTGAAAACAGTTCAATTGTGCAATAAGCAATTATAAAGTTGTTGTCACGATGTAATTGCATACCTTGGATACTAGGGTAAGGTGACATGTAATGGGCTATTAGGACAATTGGCTATTTAGCTCTTGACTTTTAAATGTTTGTTATTTTGACTCAATTTGGCTATTAATTTGTTTATGGTAATTACAAAGTTATTAACTTGAAAGTAATGAGTTCTGAAAAATCAAACATTAAGGTCACAATTGTCCTATATTTACTTACAAGCAATATTTTGTAATCATGTTCTTGAAAACTATCCTATTATTTTGGATGAAAATTGCAATTTAGGAGTTTACAGTGGTGAAAAATCGATATATACCATTACTTTATACACATTTAGACCATGAATTGGAATAAGACATAATATAGCAATTAATATCCTTGAAAACGCAGGCAAAGCCGCGGGCGCTAGTTGTGAATCAAGGCAAAGGAAGTTCTGCATTCTTTGTGTTAAAATAAATCAATACCCATCACTGACCCACTGTGTTGTGCCACAGAAGAAATAATAGTACTTATAATGCTATGCTTCAGACAGACGGACGGACATAACGAAATTATAAGACCTATAATTCCGATTTTACTTCGGAACCCTAAAAATAATTGAGATCTTAATAGGTGCCAAGTTCTGTGTAGAAAATCCTAAAATTTAACTGTAATATGCTTAGCATACGAAATAATAGGTTCAACGAAAAACAGTTGAGCTAAGATCTCTTCACAAAGTTTGAATACCATTTCAGACAATAAACCTACCATGATGGCAAGTGCGGATTGACTTTATACACCTTCGAGATCTGTAACCTTAACGTTATGGATAACTATCAGATGTGCAGGTTTCTTCCCTGTGCTTCCCATCAACTGCGATTTGTTGTCTTGCAAACATATGTGAAGTGAAAACATATGTGAGATGAGAATGTGAGATGAGAAAAAGCTACGTATTTTCTATAACAGATGATTGTACTTCCTGCATCGGTGTTCCCATTAAGCTATGACATGGGGTCCTTCAAGAAGCGGGTCTATCGTTTCCTTCTAGGCCGGCAACGTATTGGTGATGCCCCATAGGCGGCGGTATCAGTAACCATCAGGGAATCCATCAAATAGTCAATAAAATAAATGTCAAGCTCATGTCTGTTCAAGTCATAAAAATACATTTAGTGTGAGATTTGATTGTGATTTAATAATAGCTTCACACCATGACAGGTTTAACATAACACAATATCAAAATTATCTTCGTACCTACATCTACGCCCAAGTAGGTTAATCGCACAGATGTAACTCGCCTTTTACCGCTGTTACGCGATTATCACCATGTCAATCTTGGACAAATAAAATAATGGTTTTAAAATAGCGCTTCCGTGCATAGTGACGTAATAGAAAATGATACATATTTGGATGCTGTCTAAACTATTACATTCGAATTATTTTCATATTTCTTTTTCATTTTGCTTTCATTGCAACCTTTTATGTTTTAGTTTGGGAGGTGGTATGAGTTTTTTTTTCTCACGCACATAAATGACAGCATAGTTGAAATTCTAATTTGGTCCATTAGTACGGTCACTTTTGATATTCATAGGCACTGGTGAACTGAAACTTTTTTTGTGACAAGGGCACAGAACACATAGTGATTAGTGTAGGAAATGAGTTCACAGTGCGTATATCCCCTACTACCCATGGCCATCTGTGACTCGACTAAGGCGGGACCGCATTCAGTTAGTAGATCCTGTAGTAATCACTCACCATCTATAATTATTCCACTGCTGGGCTCGGGTCTCCTCTCAAAACGGGTCCAATGTACTGGGTATAATCTAACACGATGGCCTATTGGTAGACTTCACACACCTTTGAGAACATCATGGAGAACTCTCAGGTGTGCAGTATTTCTCACGATGTTATCCTTCACCGCAGCAAGTGATAATAATTAGCTTCTAAAACACACATACTTTTTTTAATTAGAGGTGAATGCCAGGATTCAAACACGGGCCCCTGCGTTCTAGAGACCAACGTTCAAACCGCTAGGCTATCACACCTATACATCAGCTATATAAACATTGAAATAAAATCCTAGTAGTATAAACCGCATGATTCATGTTCAGTTGTTTCTTGTATAAATTTTATTGTAGACTTTATGTTTCGGAGTCACGTCTCCCATTTATGAGCAATCCAGGAGAGAGTTGGATACAATGCGACTATTGTACACGTAAAATGTAACCACAAACATTTGCGTAACCAGTATTGTTCTAGAGAAAGTTGTCAATCGTTGTTATGCTATGATCTAATACCGCTGTTTGATTTGCGTTCGTTTTATTGCCCTTTTGCGATCATCCGACCACTGAATATATTTTAGCCTCAGACGTTATTATGACATATACAGGCATATACTAAAATTGGGAATTCTCGAAGGTTTCTGAATGTTTAGTAGACAATGATAGATAGTATTACCGTCAAATGGACCGTCTTTTTAAAAACACGATTTATTTAATATCAGATTCAATTCAAAGATTCAGGCTACAACTCCAACAACATGTTACTGATTTTGGTGTAAATGCCACCTGAATCGTCTATTTAATCAGCTATTAAATATCGCTTGAAAAGCAAAAATTACCAAGCGACATGTTGGGCGATATTGAGTTGTTTCAAACGTCGATATTTAATAGCTGATTAGTTTAATAGTAACATGTTGTTGAAGTTGTAGCCTGAATCTTTGAATTGAATCTGATATTAATAAATCGGGTTTTTAAAAAGACGGTCCATTTGACGGTAATACTATCTACCATTGTCTACTAAACATTCATAAACCTTCGAGTATTCCCAATTTTAGTATATGCCTGAGTAAAAAAATCTACATCCTACCTATCATACCCCACAGATATAATTGGTATCTTTGTAAGGTTCCAAGAGTTAGTTATGGAGTTAGTAGTCGATTCTAGAACTTTTCCCCAGAACGTGCAAGTCAGCACCTTGTAAATCAATATTTTAGTAGTCGGCCCGCACGAGCCAAATTTTCTTTACGTGCAAGAAACAAAAACTCGTTGTAAGCTACTTGTGTATTGTATGACGAGATGAGAAGTTTTGCTAACTCATTTTTATCAGGCGCTCAGCACTTTAAGGCACTATCGTAATTCGAAGTTCGAACGTAAAATGAGAGTAAAACGCGAACATTTTCAAACATGTCTCTAGACAAAGCGGTGCGCAGTGTCGCAGCGAATCGTATTTGATTTGATTGTCACAGGCAAAGCGCGTAAAAGCAAGCGTATTTGTGTTCTTACGAATCTCATAAGTTTTTAAAAACCCAATTTCCCTGTTGTCTCTAAGATATCTTCTTACTCTTTTGACTTGTAAGCAAATTAATAAGGTACCTACAAGCTAACATACAATAAAGTGAAAATAACACACAAATATTAAAAAAGCTTTTATTACTAACTTATTATGTAACGATAAATAAATATCACATTCAAAATACATTAAATTCTATCAATATTATAACTAAGTAAGATATTAATCTGGTCTATGAAATTTATTTGGACGGAGTTTGGAATAACATGTCGCATATAGTTGTGATATGTTTGGAGTCAGTTGTTAGTCAATAACAGATTCTACAATAATAGAATAAAATGTAAAGATCTGAGAATCTATCGTTGATCAAAGATAACTGAGGATACTATTTATTTTAAGAATCTTTGTTTGCAGTGTAATAAGAACAGACATTTTTGATATCCAACTACCTACTGTATAAATCCTTACATTTATTTATTTACAATTATTTATAACTTTTTTCAAGTTATGAGTGTCTGCGTCTGATATATAATATAGATATTATTAATTATTCACAATGTTTGCGAGGTCCTATTATCTCATTGTACTGTGTAAAAAATAAAATTAAAACTTAATTGGCTAAGATGAAATTAGTCCTACGCCCCAACTCAAATTCACTAATGGTTACTTTAATCACCATATAAATTCTGTACTAAGGAGCGATTTAAGTAACCGTTAGTGACTCTGAGTTGGGGCGTTAGGTACATTAAAATCCGTTTATACCATGTCTTATACAATTATGACTGTTTTGAATTATATGGTGTCGTGAGAAGTATAATTAAATCAAATATTGGTCCTGAACAGTTTTAGTCACATTTTAAAAATATCTAATTACAGTCATAAAAGCTACATTTTACTTATGATTAATTAATTACAGTTTTTTGTTTAACAATAATTGGGAGCATACTGGTTTTTTAGTAATTACTTAAAAACTACTAGTTAGCCATCATATCACATTATTTAAATATTATTAAGAGTTTTTTACAAACACATTATTTATTTTACAATCCTTAAAAATATGATATAAAAATAATAATATTCGATAGGTAATCTTGCTCAAAATATTTTGCGTATTTTTCTAAAAAAGATATGATAAAATCTTTACTTAACGACAAATCAAAAGTATACTATGGCAGGCTGATATTGTACTTAATATTTATTCTATTTGTGAACCTTAACCTATTATTGTGTTATTTGATATAACTGTCCCATCGGCAACCATTTCCAGAACGGGTGCGTCAAATTTCTCAATCATACTCTTGATAGAAACATACGAACCAGCGAAGAGAGCTGTGAGAGAGACGAGAGAAATGAAGATATTCTTCCAGAGAATCCAGTAGAAGGTTCCGAGGCCTCTGTCCCATTTGTGGACGGTTTCAATGATAGCCGGGGTCAGAAGGCCAAGGCTGGATAGGAAGATAGCTCCACAGAGGCCAATGAAGAGCTCTAAGTCGGGGAAGGCAGCAGCAATGGCGACTGGAACAAATATAGATTTTTAAATATATAATCAAATTAATCATTAATTAAAAGCAGTTCATGAAGGTGCTACTAGTTAAGCACCTGATAAAGTTCTAATTAAAAGTGTCCATGAATAATATTCTTTATTTTACCTACTTGCTATCATATGATATAAAAGATATAGTAATTTCATTAATGCCGCTGTGGCCCCTTGCCTTACGTTGGAGAATTTGTTAAATTTGGCAATTTTTTATCATAATAAGACAAAATTTTACATTGTGTTATGGCTCTATAGAATTGTTAAATTAATCATAATTAAATTTATCCTAACATTATCAGTATCCTAACATTATTTGGTCATTTTTATTGTGGTCATTCTTCCTTATGCACTTTGTTTGTCATTACGAGCTACCAAAACTTGTGTCGACTTACAAAAAATCATAAAATCACCAATAAATACTTTAACGAAAAAGCAGCAAAAACCAAAATCAAATTTTTAACGAGTCGAGTTATAAATTATCGCTAACCTGAGCCAACAACTGCAGTAGTCCGTATTGAAATCTGCGTGAGGTTGTGGTACCGGACAGCGATCTTGTGATGGATCTGTCTCCAGATCATCTCCATGGGCACGTAGAATTGGAGACTGTAGGTGAAGAGGATTGCTAGCGCCATCAGAATCTTCGCGCTTTGGGCGAGTCTAAAGCAAACAGACAAAATGTAAAATAGAGAATCCAAAAACATATATGATTGATGCGAATATTATAAAAATTCTGAACAATCCGCACTTAAGTAGTATGGCGGAGAAACCACATCCTATGATAGTAATGGCGATAATTATTGTCAAATTGCTTTCCAATTATCACAAGCAGTGAAGATAACCACAAACGACGTGGTCGAATCTCATCATCATCAATCTCTTACGAAGTCTATTTAATGCTGTCACTATCACATACCATATTGCCTAATGCTTTAGTCAGCCTAGAGATAGGATTATAGACCTTTATAATTTTATGTAGTTCTGGTTTTTTATTTTGTAATTGCACAGCATAAATCGCCATGCTTTACTAATGTAAATGTAATTATCTGGGTTTTATTAGTTCTGGTTAATGTGATACTTACAACTCATCTTCGGGTAGATTTAGCGTAATGCTGCCACGGGCATCTTCTCCAAACTTGATGTATCCAAAGAACCCAACGATGCCGTACAGAGAGATGACGATGGTCATCGCCACGTTCAAGACGCCGGGGCAGCCGAGGAAATGTTCAGGTTTAGCCATTTCGTTTTCAACTGGCATCACCACGCCAATTCCTTCCATTGCGAAAATTACGGTGCTGAAATAAAAAGAACGCATTCATTGATATTTGCTGAAACTTAGTGAAAAAAATATAAAATAAGGTTATCAAATTAAAGAACATGAAAGGCATCGAGGAAATAGTTTTACATAAAACTTGAAAAGCTAAATATGGAGCGAAAAGGGGAAACGAACGAAGAAAAAGTATAAAACGAATTTCATTATACATTACACATTACCAGAAATCTGAAAATTAAATCCATTATAGATACGCTTAGCAGCAATTACTGCAAAATAAAAGAAACTCTTTTTTTTAATTCCAAAGTGTCATTGATATTCACCGTTCTCGAGCTACTCATATACATACAAATTGGTCGCTGAAAAATTGCTGTGTTGAAGAATTTACCTAAAGGAATGGATTAAGGGGCGAAAAGACAAACGAAGCAGATACAACTTTAAAACAAATTCAATAAACGATATATTTTTTTTCCTTTGAGAAAGATTAGGATTTCATTTATTAAAGCGTTAAATCCCTATATCTAACTTAAACAATATTAATTTACTGGAAGAATAGCAAACTAGTAATTTTCTATCTGCTTCAAATTGTAATTAAATGTGAAATTTTTATTTATTATTTCAGAATTCTGCTTTACAGAATAAAGCAGAATAAGGCTAGAGTGAAACTTATTCATAAGAGAGTATTTTCCGCCCGCGGCTTCGCCCGCTGAAGTGAGGTTTCATATAAGTACATCCAAATTTAATCATCCCACGGGAACGTGGAATCGCGATAAAATCTATCCTATTTTTTAAGCCTGGAAATAGTCTACCTATGAGCCGTTTCATCGTAATCCGTACGGTTAGCGTGTGATGGAAGCCTAAACATCAAAAACATTTTCACAAGCTTTTGTATTTATAATAGAAGGATTTAAGGATAACATACATTAAACGGAAATCTCAATTTACCTCATAAACAGGGGCCACTGTGTCACGCTAGCCACCATGGTCCTCTCAGCCGGACTCGGCATGTCACTGAAGAGGTAGTACATGGTGATCGCGAAGCAAATCACCAGTAGAACATTTGCTATCGCTGAGAACGGAACCAGCCACTTCAGGTTCCTTATTTGGCAGATCAGTACCAACGGGACCAGAGTCAGAGCGCAGTAAGTCTCCACTGACAGCTTGTACTCGGGCATGTATTGGTCCAGAACCTGGGAGATTAGAATTATCCATAAGATATAAAAAGTCTATCAAGGGATTTCTTGCAGATTGATTTAACCCTTAAAAATACTACGAGTAACTTAAAAAAACCTTGCAAGTGTGTGTCAGGGACGTGCAATGTAGGGTTCCGAAGTAGTAAGTTTATCGACTAATACCAATGAATTAATATATTCGTTCACTGACTAATATTCATTAACCATTTATGCTAACATACCCGTGATAGTTTTCCTTGTAACTTCATCATATAACCTATTTTTGAGAATTGTTTCACTTGTCCAACTCCAACCGTTTAGCCGGCAGGGGGGAGGACACTTGACTATAACCAAAATTATCACTTTAAAGCCAAATATTTCGCAAACGGACCCCTAATTCCAAAATTGGTCTTAGAAGACCCATAATATTTTTGAAAGACCTTTTCAACGATATAGGGCACTCGACGAATAAAAAATTCATCTTCACGTTACCTATAGGGGAGGTACCGTTACTGGCGCCAACTTCTCAGTGACGTATCAAGGAGAATATCTTTCACCTTCAAATAGGTTATTAATCCTATGAGAATTCGCTTACAAGTGTATAATAATTAATGACCGCGTAAATGGATTAATTAATATGTAAGTTTCTATGGCGCAAATATTCTCCAAATGGATAAAGTTTATATTGATGGTAAAGATATTACCATAGTTTCAAAATTATAAGTTAACTGCTATACCATACATCCAGTGCAATTTATTATTATAATAAGAAAATATTATTATGTACGAAAGTCTTAATATTACAATGTATAAATTAGCTTACCTACTTGATCAAAACCAAATATTTTACTGTTTTTTTTTTAAATTAAATGAAATAATCTTTTATTCATGTAGGTATCACTGATACACTTATGCACGTAATTTTTTTAATTTACCAGCTTTTCGCAAAGGTGCTTTGTCATGGAGGAGAAGAAAAGGCGTAAAGCCGTTAATTTATTATGTTGATTTTAAATAAACATTTGGAATGTGGTCCCTAAAAGATATGACAGATATAATATACAGTATTTTTAATCAAATGAATTTATTTATTATTTCCATAATATTATTACCACTAACATTACAGGCATGCCCTAATGCGTTAGTGTATATTTTAACATTATATTACTAAAAAAATATGCCTAGTAAGTAGGTATCCTATATTATTTCTCGATCTTGAACGTTACTAAAGACAAGGAGGACACAATACTATTTGTTATGACAAAAATATCACAATTGAACTTTATTCTTTCGATACGCCTGCTAAGACGGGACGTGGACGGGGCATAAATATACGTGCTTGCCCCGTTCCCGTCCCGTGCGTGCCTCCGTGGCGTATGCGCTATCTTTTACATTTTCTATGAAACGATTTTTCCAAAACTTCACGTCCCGTCCCGTCCCCGTCCCGTCCCGTCCCCGTCCCGTCCCGTCCCGTCCCGTCCCCGTTCCGTCCACGTTACGTATGCATCGACCTTTAATTGCGCAGTATGAGTTATTAATATCTTACCTCTTTGAAGTTCTCAGCTATAAATACAATGTAAACACAAAGGGCAGCCAAGTAAGTGCATGTGAGGGCGTAGTCTATGAACGTTCTGGAAAATAAAATATTAATTAAGTATAACAAAAAAGCTTTTGCTGAACAACAATTTTGTCGAAGCAGGTTTTGTGAGTCGCAAAAACCAAAATAAAGTTTTAGTTCACTTGTATCATCAGCTGAAGTTGAGTTAAATGACGCCTTACGCATTTAATTTTTTTAGCTTTTTTTGTTTGTAAATATATAAAATTTTATCAGTATAAAATTATAACTAAAGATCACCTTATAGATCGCTTTCACATCTCAAAAATAACTTCGACCTTTATATTTCTCAAACAAAATGTATTTCTCTCATGAACCAAGACTACACATCGGGGGGATTGTATTCGACGAACATTAACTATGATAAGTAACAGGAAGCTTGCCCCACGTGGGATTTGAAGTCGACTCGTAAAATCAGCTCCAATAGAGCTACAGGATTGTTTATGAAATACAACACAATAAACTTTATTTGTACACCAAAGTAACACACAAAAGATACTTAAATTACAATATGGTATACAAATATAAAACTACGTTTTACTTTAAAGGAGTTCGCCCACCATAACGTCACATATAACACATTACAATTACAACCATGACCCGAGTATAAATATTTATCTGTCACATTAATATCTGCCCCAGCCGGGAATCGAGCCCGGGACCTCTCACTTCGTAGGCAGGGTTTGCTACCAACTAGGCTATAGGGTCAAACTATTCAATACAAAGAGTAATTTTTGCCTAACACGTTACTAGCACGTTCATGGTACGCTCTAGTGGGCAGATTCTTTAAGTTCATTGATCGTGGTGAAGTTCATATTAAATTGTATTCGTTTATAATATGTAATAGCTCAAGAACTCAACAGACATCGGGCGACATTGATAGAAGTTTCGAAGTAGTCGCTGTATATTATGCAGGATTACCACTAACTTAGCAGTATATATTAATATAACTCCTAAATATTAATCGCCCACGATTTATTTCAGAGTACCGATAATTTATTATCCAATCTCAATTGTTTTTTACAAAGGATTCTTTAAATTAACATATATTTTTTTATTAAACCTCCTACGAATCCCACAAATATGTAGTTTCAAATAACTAGAATGCTTACCTAGCAAAATTAGCCCAAGGCCGCAGCCTCTTTGGCCCGTATTCGAAAGCCGCTCCGCAGGTTTCAGCGAAGCCCATAGAAGGCTTCTTGGCATCAATGCACACTTCCTGAGACGTTTGCACCTGATGACAACGTTGATTGAGACATTAGGTAACTACGACATCTTGCTATCATCCAAACTGCGCGTTGTGTTCCGGCTGCGAGCTTGAGAGCCAGTTGTTTCCTTTCAACCGACTTTAAAGAAGGTCTGTCGTCTGTCGACAATTTCCATGAAAACCCATAGTTGTTATACACAGACACGTGGATATATTATTTTCGTTAATATTTGGCTATGTTACACCTGTTATAGTAATGTACACCACGTTGGTAACGCGTACCTTTAATTTAATTACAAAGTTGTACGGAAGTTGACTTAGCTTGTGTATTAAGTAAATTGGTTTAGATACTTTAGATTAATTATTATCAAGAGTCATGGTGACGAACCAAGGATAACTCAAAATTGTGTAAAGTTGCCAATCAGTCACGTTTACCCCAAGCCTATTACACGCACTTATGAGTTGTGATGGAAACAACAATTAATAATATAAATTAATGAATAATATAAACATAATATCTGATGATGACATTACATTAAATAGTCGCTTCCACATGTAAAATAACACCAAGGACTACAATCGATAGCAAAAGAACTGATCTCTCAGCTGAGTAAATTTGAAACCGAAGTTAGCTACAAACATTATAGCCAGAAGAATGGATACACAAACAGCAGAAATTCATCTAAACCGCATGACAGGACCAAACTGCCCACCACACACACCATACGCCATTGCCTTGGCTTTTCGATACAGTTAGTAGGACGTAAGACGCAGATACATCGATTAGTAAGAGTAAGATACAGGCTAAAGGTCGCTGCATACGTTACGTGGACGGGACGTGAACGGGGCATACCTAAATATACGTGCTTGCACCGTTCCCGTCCCGTCCGTGCCTCCGTGGCGTATCGTTCACATTTTCTATGAAACGAAGTTTCAAAAACTTCACGTCCCGTCCCGTTTCCGTCCCGTCCACGTTACGTATGCATCACCCTTTAGATACAGGATTCGTCGTTAATTAGATTTATAGGCTTAACAAATTCCAAAAAGGGTTACAAAATACCAAGCTCTTTACATCACTAATTGCTATTTCAGGCTATTCACGTCACCAATGACGGTTTATTTACCGAGCGATCTCTGGACTTTAGGAATTCACTAAAGTCGGAAATTTAATATTAAAATTTTACAAAGTTTTGTTAAAATATTACCTCCACAAGTTTTGAACAAAATCCCCTGAAATAGAATTGCACGAAGTTGGATAAAGTTACAGTTCAAAATTAACGCTATGTTACAGGCTCCGGCTTAGTTTAGGCACCAGATCTCCCACAAATTGTAAACTCTGTAAATTGTACCAATTATCAATTTGTGGAGATAAATAAAAACTATTATTATAATTTGATATGAATTTGATTTTCTCTGTGTTTTTACCTCATTAGTGTTTTTAATATTTTTATATTTAACACAATATCACAAATATATTATCAGTAGTCGTCCTTGTCTTGTTTTTATGTGTCACACATATTAATAAAATACGAGTCTTTGTAGTTAAAAAATGATTTTTATGACAATTCACGTAAAGTTACTTTAATCGTTATTTCCTTTGCTCGTCATTTAGTTAAGCTGGTTTCCCCGGGACGCAGTAAGCACTCAGGTTGCAAGCGACCTTTTAAAAACCTGTTCCAGATGGACACCGGGTGACCCTCAAACTAACAGGTGACATACTACGTTCTATCATCTCTAGGAAATCTTTCCTAGAAATTCTTCTAAAATTATAAACGTGTGAGGATATCGTCTTTGTTACTCTATTATGCAAAAACTTCTGAACTTTGCATAAAAATTAGCACACAATTAAACCGTGATCTGGAATAAATAAATAATAAAATAAATAACGCTTCCCACTCATAGCCTCACACTAGGATTCCCTGTGTCGTGGGTGCTATGGACAACACACATGACACTCACACCCATACCGAGAACAGAAATTCAAACTCATCATTCAAATTTCCGCCTCGCTGGGAATGGAACCCAGGACCCTTAGCGTGGCGATCCGGCATGGTAACCATTGCACCACACGGGTCGTCACTAATATAACACACACACACACACACACACACACACACACACACACACACACACTTATAACAATAGGTTAAAGGGCGCCTAGCGAATCTTTGTAGTGGTAGGAAGTTGTAAATAATATTTCGATATCGATTGAAAGGAACCTTTTCACTTGATGTCATTATGTACAGAGTGGAAAGTGGCTTACTTACCAAAATGTACACACAATGTGTACAGATGAAGCCCACGATGAGTGTACCCACGGCCCCGACCGCCAACCCAGCGTTCTTGAAAGCTGCCGGCATCGCCAGGATACCAGACCCTAGGGAAGACTTCAGCAGATGAGCCAGGGAGCCAATTGTTCTGAAAAATGTAAAAATATTTTAAAAAAAGATAAGGGTTTATTTTCCAGAAAAATAGATGAGTATAACAAATCCTACTAATATTATAAATGTGAAAGTTTGTGAGTTTGGATGTTTGGATGTTTGTGTTTCAATCACGCAAAAACGGCTGATCAGATACAGATGAAACTTGGCACACATATAGTTTTATACCTAGAATAAAGTATAGGATACTTTTTATCCCGAGATAATGATCTGTTCCCGAGGGAGAAGAAGTAAAATTTATAGTAATAGGAAAACAGTTTTGACGTTTGTCTTCACAGTGACATTAGAAAACTCAAAACAGCTGATTGAGTGATAAAATTAATATTATGGTCCATTGTTTTAATATGTTTATTAACAAACATATCAAAAATTTGCGGTGAGGCGCATTGTGATAATTTTTGTCATAAAATGGAAGCTTTAGTAGCCATCGATCTCGTATAAAATCAAATAAAGCCAACCCAGCATTTTTTACGCTAAACTAAGGCTGCTTTCACATCAGCGTTTGTCGAGCGTTCCACGCGCCCAACGCTTAATCAATGAGCTATAAAAAAATAATAAATTTACGTAGAAGAAATACTGTAACTTATCAAGGTTTTTCCTAGCTCTCAATATGAGGTGCGATTGAAATAATAATAATACGTACCGCATTAGGTTTAATTTGTCAGGTGAAAATCATCAAATTTTGTTTTTAACATTCGTAAATATCTACCAATTTTTTTTTATTTACTTTATAGAAATAAATATTAATTTTGTTAACCTATTTAGCAAATCATTATTCAAGTGTGTCGGATGAACGCATCCGCTTATAAAATCCTAGTGTGGTGTCGGCCTTATGTCAAGATCGGCCTTATGTCATGATTTCTTTATTTTTCTATTGCTGTACATGCATATCGACGGTTAAAAGGCGACTTGATTCAAGCGCCATTTTGCGAACTTTACAGGAGAGCGTTTTAAAGTTTATTTTTTGAGAAAAAAAATCATTGTTCCTAAAGTATACAATAAAAATTGACCAGTCTCCCCAATCATAAAGCGGCATATTTTGTGCTATTTTTTGATATATATATAACAAATAAAAGGTGTTTTTTAACGGAGTTAGATGTAACTTGAGCCATTTTGCACAATTATTTGATCAGGGCAAAAGGAATCAAAGTACACGATTACTATTTATCTGTTCAAAGCAAAATAATTCAAGTGTACAATGACTTCTTTAACAGATCAAGGATAAATGAGTTAAACCGCTCACCTAGTTGTAAACTGTTCATGGATAAATGAGTTAAACCGCTCACCTAGTTATAAACTGTTCATGGATAAATGATTTAAACCGCTCACCTAGTTGTAAACTGTTCAAGGAGCAATGACTCAAATTACACAGTGATGTAATAAGATTTAAAGCAAATTGTTTTAATCGCAAGATTTATTAAAATTTGACTTGGAGAAAATAGCTCAAAGGTAATAAAATAAATTTCATGATGTAGGGAAAACGAATGAAAGGACATTGTCAATTCAAAGAAAAGTAACTTAAATGGCATACTTTTAAGAACTTAGACTTTAAAGTCGATTTTATACAATGAAAGAATTAAAATTTAATAAAACAATGCTTTTCATGAATCAACTTTTGTTTTAATTATTCATTTACTTAAATTTAAGTATATTTAAACGTTGGTAACATTTGTAATAATCAGCCTTCGAATATTGGCACTACTCGTAATTTTTATAATTGTTATTAAGTTTCACATCAAGTTTTTCTGGAAATCCATCAAAACAGCCAGAGGAAAAACATCTACCTCGGAGCTGAGTACAATCAGGAGTCAAGATGGGAGCATTATAAAAGGAGAAGAATGTGTGTTAAAGAGATGGAAAGAGTATTTTGAAAGTTTGTTTGAAAGAGAGGAAGTGCAGGTACAACATCCGGCACCTTCCATGGAAACTAATATAAATGTTGATGAAAGTGAGATAAGCATGGATGAAATAGTGAAAGCGTTGAAAAGTATAAGATTAGGTAAGGCAGCAGGGTATGACAGGATTACCGTCGAGATGCTGAGGGCTGGACAGGGCATAGTAGCTAGCCAGCTGTACCGCCTTTTCAATTTGTGCTGGCGAAATGGGCAAGTACCGGGAGACTGGTGCAAAGCCGTAATCGTGCCATTGTATAAGGGAAAAGGGTCACGGCAGGACTGCATAAATTACCGCGGTATAAGCCTTCTCAGCGTCGTCGGTAAATTGTATGCGAAAGTGTTGATTGAAAGGGTTGTGAATGAAACAGATGAAAAAGTATGGAACGCACAAGCGGGATTTAGAAAGGGAATGGGATGTACGGATCAGGTCTTTTCCTTGCGGTGCATAGCCGAAAAGTGTTTAGCTAAAAACAAGAACGTCTATTGCGCGTTCGTGAATCTAGAAAAGGCCTATGATAGAGTGGTGAGGAATGAATTGTGGTCAGCATTGTCCGTGAATGGTGTGAGCAGTATCCTCATACGAGCATTACAATCTCTTTATAGGGATTCTAGTGCTTGTGTAAGGATAAACGGGGCATACACTGAATGGTTTAATATCGAAAAAGCTGTTAGACAGGGATGTGTAGCGTCACCGTGGCTGTTTAATCTGTTCATGAACAATTGCTTGACAGACTTAAAAGAGAATGAAAGTGGGTTGAGAATGAATGAGTTACTCGCCAAATGTTTTCTCTAAGCTGATGACCAAGTGTTACTTGCGTCTTCAGCCGAGGAGTTGCAAGAGATGGTAACTGCTATGAATGGAGCTTTTGTTAGAAAGGGAATGAAGATGAATGTAAAGAAGACGAAAGTTATGGTGTTTGAAAGAGATGAGGCAGTGACAGACTGCAATATCGTGATTGGAGATGAACAAATTGAACAGGTGAATGAGTTTGTGTATCTGGGTTCAAAGTTTACAAGAGATGGAAAGTGTGAGAGCGATATTGAAAGAAGAGTGAATGCAGGAAACATGGTGAATGGAGCATTGCACTCCTTTATGAACAGTCGGAAGGTGTCTAACAAGGCTCGTTTGGCTGTGCATGAGGGGGTGTTGGTTCCGACACTCATGTACGGAAGTGAAAGTTGGGTATGGCAGAAGAAACATGAAAGCAGAATAAATGCAGTTGAGATGAGAGCGTTAAGAAGTATGATAGGAGTTAAACTGAGTGACAAGATAAGAAATAGTGAGATAAGGAAACGTTGTGGTGTGAAAGAAGATGTAGTGACAAAAATTGAGAAAGGTATGCTGAGATGGTTTGGACATGTCGAGAGAATGAACGAAGAACGATTGACGAAAAAAATGTATAAGGCGAGTGTGAATGCGAGTGTTGGAAGGGGTAGACCTAGGCGGACGTTTCAAGACCAAATTAGGGACGTCTTGAAAAAAGGCCAGGTCAAGAGTACAGCAAACCGAAGAGCTTGTATGAAAGGAATAATGAAAGTGGACGAAGCGAAACAAGTATGTAAGGATCGTAGCAAGTGGAAAGAAGTGGTCTCTGCCTACCCCTACGGGAAAGAGGCGTGACTTATATGTATGTATGTATGTATGTTATTAAGATAAAGCTGAAAGAATGTTTTCATATAGAAAATTTGTGTGAAACCTCGCGCGATTACGCGTGCCGTGGATTCAAATACCTACCCGCGTTGTTTCGTGTTCTTTTGCTTGTGATTTAAACGCCATTTTTAATGCAAGGTGAAAGGAGTAAACTGATTGAAGTACTATATTCGTTTAACTAATAAACTAACATAAAGGAATCAAGCGTGCAGACATTTATTTTATGCAAAAAGAAAATGGTTCTAAATGATATAAAGACTTAAAACTGGTCAAGGAAAATTAGCACAAGTCATATTCTTCAATATACTAGTTCAGGTAAGATTGATTCAAGCGACAGAGATAATGTTTGAATGTTTAAGGCAAAATGATTTAAGTAACATCCACTAATAAATCTGGATCAAGCAAAAAAGAATTAACATCCTTTGTTTAATTATTTTAGATCAAGTAAAAAGAATTCAAATGCCGATACCATTTCATTCCATCCTAGGATAAATGGCTTAAACTACAAATAGTACGAAAAACCCTTTTTTTTCGTGGGTCTATATACATGCTTTGAAAAAAACAACCAAATTCGCTACACTTGATACCGCGTAAGCAAAAATGATACCCAAATTGGTCATGGAGCCAAGCGCCAAAAAAGTGCTCAGATTAACCTCAAACCCGGCTCCATCGACGCGCAAAAATTTGCCGATTCCAATGATGTATATAACTCAATATCGCCCAGGATGGCGCTTGAATCAATTCGCCTTTTAACCGTCGATATATTACCAGTGCTTTTTACCGAAATCTACAAACCTTCAATAAGTTTTTAATGAGCTTTAGATAGGAATAGATTCATTGTTTATGAAGCGATTTTCATGATTTTTTATTCTATTGGGAATTTACTAAAGTTGGTCCTATTTCAGTAGGTATAGTGGGATGATGGATTGTGGAAATAATGAGTGAACTTCTCAATCGTAGGGAATAACTGAACCGTGTTTAAATAATATATTAGCTGTTGTCATCATTTACATCGTCCATGTCGTTATCATTATCAATCGTTGACATTGCCAGGTATGGTGGTGTGTCTTACAGACGAAATGTGACTCCTCAACGGAACAATTGAAATAACTAAACAATTTTTAAAAATATTTGTTGTTCGTAATATTGGCTTCAACCCATTAATGGCCAGTGGGCCACGAGTCTCTCCTCTTCAGCAGGCCGCTCTAGGCCTCCACCACACTGCTCCAGTGTGGATTGGTTGAGGGGTTAGTGGCCAACCCGAGTGCCAGAAGTTTTCAAACCGCCCGAGGGTCTCCGACATGGCTTAACGACTGTTATCTTATGATAACAACCGGGACCGACGGCTTTACGTGCCCTCCGAAGCACGGAAACGCTAAAGAAATTTCTGCCTCTAGCGGTCACCTATCCAACTACCGACCGCGCCCGCTTTGTCGATTTCATAGGATCGACGCAAGCCGCCGGCAAGTTCGTTATATTAACACTGCAAAACCAGACGCACAGAAAAAAGTTAATGCTTGACTACAATCCCACCTGATGGTAGCGATGTAGTCTTGGTTTAGTATGCTATCTATTTAGTACAATAATAAATATTTTCATACCTTTCATACTTTAAGTATAATGATGACCTGCGATGATTGCCAGGAAAAGACTTAATTTGGCATACTTTTTATTTTAAATCATAGTTTAACGATTTAAGGCGCTGTATGACTACGATTTAAAAACGTTGATTTCACTCACACAACCGCATATCTGCGCTAATCTAATGTTACATTTACGAGACGCTGAATAGGGTTCAAAATTGCAGAGCATATTTTTGCTAACAATGTAACTAGACTGCGAATAAACATTTAATTTGAGGTTTTTCCTTAGATAATTCAGAATATAGACATTAAATTCAATATCTGTCCGGTTAAAGTTTTAATAAAACCATATGACTATTACATTCTCAAAAAATAATATGTTGTTACCGCTGAAAATACAGAGAATTTCGACGCTAAAGTTTATTTTTGTACAGCAAATTACGATTTTTTATTGGAAATATTAAACAACTATTTGATATTCTATTCGGTTAACGTTTTTCTTTAGACCTTTTCTTATGCTCTGTATTTTTTGCGTGCGATATTTTCATTGGGTTTCCTCATACTCGAGCATCAAAGAAACCCAGTTTTGTGAATATTGAGATCATACCGCGCCTTAACAAACTGCAACATCATCTGCGTAAATAAGATCCACAGATAAATGAATAATTTGAGAGATGACACATTCACCTTATGCACCATGAATCATATTTATGACTACGATATCGTGTAATTTTTTATCGATATAGTCGATGTGGCTAGGACGATATGGTTGTATTTTTTAGCTACTAAAACATATGCATGGGGCAACCTCGCTCTTACCACTCTATGGAGTACATAAAACACTGAGTCTCTTAGTTTCGTTTCATTTCAATGCCCTTAAAGATGTCATATGGGAGCATCCATTAAATATACCGATGTTATTTAAGGAATGCTATAGTTCGTTTGTGTTACGTTTGTGTTAACGTAATTCTCTTAATGGTTCTGCTGTTGTTCTAAATGCGGAATAACTTTATAGTTTTCCTCCAGAATAATAGTTGTTCTTTTATTTTCTGCGCATTGCAAAATTTACACGCTTTGTTAATTCTGTCCCTTTTTAGAAGCATGTGGCTATTGAGACTCGCGAGTTGCGACTCGCATCATACTCTAGCAACAGCCCGTCTTCGTCATTCTGTTTCATGAGCATGTTGCTAACGTCGTTCACCTGCCTGTTCCGGCGTAGCAGCTCTCAAGCTGGCTGAACTCACGACGTTCCCTTTCATTTTTATGACCTCTCAGCAGCTCGCTGGGACGCCAAATAATGATGATGAAGTGTCGATGATGTGCCTGTTAAGGCAGCTCTTAAGGTAGCCTGCCGCTGAACTTATTTCTCACGACATGCCCTATGATTTTTTTGAATCCTTAGCAACTTGCTAGAACGCGAAATAATAAGCATTTTGTCGACATCAATGATATCCATTGCTTGGGATGAAAAGCAGGATACTGTAAGTTTAATTCACAAACATCCAAACATCTATACCTAACATCTAAAACATTTAAATTTTTGTAGGATCAGGATCCAATTCTCAATTCTCGCGGACGAAGTCGCGGGTAAAAGCTAGTAACGTATATATTCTTGTAACAATTGCAAATAGTAAAAACTATGTCGCAGCCCATTTTATAATATAAAAGACTTCAATGCTATATTTTAAAAAATTTTTCAGTATTACAATTGTATTATGCGTATGTGTATGTGTGTAAGAGATTACAATAAACATAAATTAAAAAAAGTGTATTCTAGGTTTTGCCCGCAGCTTCGCCCGCGGTAGCGATTGATAGCGTGATTGCAAATGAATGAAAAAAAAACTTGCAAATGAATTTTACTAACGCCATCTATTAACAACATCCGGAACTAAATATCTGGTAACAAAATATCGATCTCCCCATGGGGATGTTTTACCGCGGTAAAAAGTAGCCTACGTTACTCTCCACGCTCTTCACTATCTCCACACACAAAAACCATACCATAATTATTATAACAGCTTCGTTGCGACGTGAAAGACGGACAAACAAACAAACACACATTCACATTTATAATATTAAGTATGGAACGATCATGACTTGGTAGTGTGCATTGGGAAGACTCCTTTTAAATCAATGAAAAAAACTGTTTTCATGTTAAAGACGTGAGATGTTTTCAATCTTAATCCCGTTCTAAGGATATTTAGTTTCATTATTGCGTTATAAATATGAATTAATGTCCATATTCGTTCTCAATGTTTATGCATAGGTATGTGTATATATTGGAGGTCACAGATATAATAATAATCTAGACTATGGAAATGAGCTAACCAAAAATAGCTGTCTCGCCAAGGAATTTAGACTATTAACCTTTTCGTTCACTTTTTAACCTATGCAATATAATTTATTGGCGGTCAATGGTGAGTGGGTCAGTGACCCGCCCACGCTTCGCTACGAAAAAGCTATTTCATAATTTTTATCTAAATCTAGATATCTTTACTGACTAAATCCATAATCATTCCTCTAATAAGCCTTATTTTAAAAATTATAAGAAGATAAATATGAAGTTAACTCATCTAGATTGAATGGGAGAGCATACCTAACGACGATTTATGATAATATACATACTGTGGTTGGGTAAAATCTGAACAACCATGGCAAGGATATACTGCCATCCGCGTCCATTACACGAATAATTAAGTGGGAACTCACTGCAATAATTTAAGTAATTCTTCAAAATTAATATAGGTACATTATGATAAATTGATCCTTTACAACGGTAACCCGATGTTAAGTGAAGATGAAGTGTACCTACATGCTAAATATACCAAAGTAATATTAACTCTTTTTTTCAAGACTATCAAATCATGAAATGCTTCATAACAAGTTTTCGACTGAGAGTTTAGTACAGATGTATAAGTCAGGGATCTATTCTAGAAATTCTGTTACGAGGCTAATCTATTACATACTCAATACAATGTGGAGGAAAAAATAATATAAAAGATACAGAAACATAGAATATGAAGAAGCCAATATAGTACATACATGCGTACATGTCGTAAATATTGCTATATGTATGCAATGTTTCTCAGAATTTGAATTGTAAACTTAAATGACAAGGTAGAAGATGGATGATGATGGAATGAAAAGTTTAAACGGAAACGGAACAGAAAGCTGGAATCCACTTAGAGTTTGGGTTTGCTTGTGGCTGAATTACTTAGTTTGCATATAACTCGTTTTAATGAATAGCAACAAACTTCAAGATTTAGACTGGATTAAATGAAATTGATGCTTAGGCGCCAAACTTCAACAAGTTTAAAGATTTTCTTCTGGAGATGTAATTTAGTGTTAATTATTCAATTATTTTGTTCTGAACAATGTTGTGGGAGTAATAATAGCACTACAATGACTCAAGATTATTTTGTCTATAAACATTTAATTTAAAATGTCAATGATATTAACTTTAAATAGTTGTTAACAGGTTTGATTTAGAAACGAATTATAGGAATAATTAATTTCACAATTGTTTATTGATTTGTAAAAGGGATAATTTGGTAAGAGAATTTATGACATATGTACGACTATATTAGAAATATTTATGTTAAACAATATTTTACTTACGACGTGGGATGCTCTACTTTTCTGTGTTCGAAGGGGTTATATGCTTTTTCATTTATTATTTCCTTAGAACCTAAACTGAGTGTCGATTGGAACCCAGGATTTGCAGCTAAGTTAGCTCTGAAAATAAAAAGAACCATACATTATAAATCACACAATTTCACATCGCCGTTAACAATTTAGGATTCAGTGAAAAATTGTCTCATCTTTTAAAGTTATTTACCATTTTTGCTTCAGTGAAAGAAGAAAACCAGATTGTATAAGCGTTCTCCATAATATTCTCGATCAGTGTGAGGCCAGTAAACCCTTATTTATCACTAGATATTTATCTAGTGCATGAGGCTAGACTTTTACCCCTTCAGATTGAGAGAGTAAGCGACATTCACCTGAGTAATTATTAACATTGAGTACCTATTAATTGAGAAATCAGAGATACTTACGTTGAATTAAAATTGTCGAGGACAATAGTCCCTTTCTTTTCGTCGTGCCCCATCTTGTCTGAACTATCTGTAACAAAACAAAAAACAATAGATCAGACTGTTACATACAAAAGTCAGCGCTTACACAAAAAAGTAGTTCTTTGTTACTGAATCTTATCATGATCTACAGTATTCTGATGTTTGTGGTAATTTTTTAAGTTATTCTCTTTTTTATTATCTTTATTCTAATATGATCTTTTTAGGGTTCCAAAGTAAAATCGGAACCCTATAGTTTCGTCATTTCCGTCCGTCTGCTTGAAGCAAAGCGCCGAGACCCTTAGTGCTAGAAAGTTGTAATTTGCCTTGGGTATACATATTTATTAAAAGTCTAGAATCTTAAAATAAGATATTGAAAAAAATTTTTTTTCAAGGTACCTACTCTGGGTAACGTGAGGGTGATTTATTTATTCGTCACGTACCCTTTAATATGTTGGGTATCGTTGAAAATGTCTTCCAAAAATATTATAAATTATTAATATTAAACATTATCACGACTTTGTTAACATTAGTAAGCTTTGAGTATGTATTAATAATACTAATACATACTCAAAGTTAGTAAGTAATAGTCGATAAACTTACTACTTCGGAACCCTACATTGCGCGTGGCCTGACACACACTTGCCCGTTTTTTAGGGTTCCGAAGTAAAAGGTATATATTATTATAGTACCTATTCTACTGTAGCTAGGTAACTGTACATAACACAGGTAGGTACACCTATTTTTTGAGAAAGATTTTTTCATTGATAAAAATATTGTTTTACAAGTAGTCAAACACTTGAGTTGTTTAGATTTGTCTGATTGATTCGACAAACCGATAAAAACCGCACATAAAAACCCTGATTTATTCAGCGACAGGCGACCAAATTTACATCACGTAATATTCATTGGTTCGTGTTCGAAGTTTGAAGTTATAATTTGAATTTCCAACTCCAGACTTATTTATTTTATTAAAAATATTTCAAATTGAGTCATGATTTTAAGCAAAAATTGAATCATTCTATTAAAAAAGTTAAAAACATTAAAACAACTTGTAACTTGATGCATAAAATTACAAATTATTACTATTTTATTGTACACCAAATAAAATTAAAGATTATGAAGTAAAATATACTAATTACATCTTAAAAACCGGCAAGTCTTCAGATAAAATCTGAATAGCTGTAGTTAGCGAGATAAATCGGTGCAAAAATACAAATGAAGCCAAATTAATTAATTATCTGTTGAGCTGTTTACCGTGTCATAAGTTAGACTTAAGCTAATTAATATGCGTATGGGCAGTTTCATTTTAGATCCTGGACTAGTTTTAAGAAAAGATCAGTGAAAATTCTACTATGTAGGTATGTATGTGTGTGAATATGAACACATTTATACCTGCGGATCGAAGTTCTATTCATGAATTACGTATTTAACGTTCTAAAATTTTGCCCCGCCAAAATGGCCTACACAATCCGATACCCTAGGCCTATATTTGATCTATAATAATCTCATAAAAGCTCTCACAAGCTCATAAACCGTTTGGCTTCGTAACAAACATAGTGCAACTCTTTTCTCACAATGACTCAATACCAAAATAAAATTACTGAGTCATATCATCATATGGTGGAATGTAGAGGACATACCTAGTATAATTAATTTTAAGACATTGTTACGTACCCACTTTCAAGCAAATAAATGAATTTGAATTTGAATTTGATATCTTCTACGACATGTAGGAAATCTCAAGGAAAATATTTAAAAAAACAAGTCACTTTTTCAAAACGATACTTAACTGACCTTCAGTTTGTTTTGACACGTTCGGTTAGTGAAACGTAGGTACGGGGGCGCCCCAGACTGAATCATGCAGATCTTTGACCTTTTAGCATGCTTGTAAGTTAAGTCACATAAGATACCTACTGATTCTCTTGCATCGGTGAAGGAAAAAATAGGAATAATCTACTTGATATTTTGACATTTTACCTGTAGGGAGAAACCCTGAATTTTTTTTGTTTACATTCTAACGCCCCAGCTCAGAGTCACTAACGATTACTTTCATCGCTCCTTACTAAAGAATCACCATACAAATTCTGTATGACTACGTAATTTTAATAAACATGCAATATTCATGCTAAATCGGTTCGCTCACGCTATATATTGCTATACCCTATCAGGGTTATATGTGACACTAATGTATAAGGCAAATTATTGTCCATAAATATAAGACCTAAATGTACCACATATATTGCAATAAAATACTGAATACTGAATACTAAATTGCAGTTTTTCAGCACTGTGGGTCTCGGCGCTATGTTGCGAAACTTTCAGGGTTCCGTTTTCACTAAGGAACCCCAAAACCATTTAGGTTTTGTATATAAATTACAGAACTATCTTCTTTCATATCCAGATCGCACCTACTTCTTGCGTCTTTAGAAACTTATAGTTCTTCATCTATTGAATATACATTTTATTTAGAACCCCTTTAAATTCCCTCATACTATAATATTTGGTGACGTATTATATCTATTATATTATGTCACACGCATTCATCAAAATCGTCGCGAATTTCGTCGAGGCACTATTTTAATTTTAAACATTATGATAAACGTAACAAATAATTAAAATAAATTGTTTAATAATAATTAATTTCTTTTAAAGGTTTCGATCCGTACGAATTAAAAACAAGGTGTTTTGCTCGGGAAAATAATATTTTTTATTTTGCTTAATTGCACGGTTTCTCAACACAAGACCATAACTTACTTTATGAAGTTCGCGGTAATAATTGCAGCGCAATTACTTACCATCTACTAATTGCTATTATTAGTATTAAGTATGATTCTTATGGCAATGAAGTGAAAATATACACTGAGAATTTATGTTTATGGTGTGTTCAGATGTAGTGAAAGTTATGTATTACGCCTACTTCTTTATTTTTTAAAACGAGCATACAACCCACCTGATAGCTGATGGTAAGTAGTCACCAAGAACTTTAATACCTATGTCGCAGTGAAATGAAGGAATCCGTGATTTGATCAATTCCCTAGGGAATTCTAACATCTTACGGGATTAGATCAAATCCCTTAGGTAATCAACGTTGAACTCTTAACAAGCTAGCGAAATGTTCCAAGTTGCAATTCACGAGTTCATATTCAGGATTTAAACGTGTCTAACTGTGTCGGTGGCTATAACAGTGAGGCATCCTTATCAACTGACAACACATCGGATGCCTCTGGAGTAACGTCTGCTTGTTTGTCCACTATTAATGTACAGTCGGCAAAAGAATAAGTTTTGCAGAGCATGATTGTAAAACCTTCTGTAATGTTTAATGTTACATATTGTTTACGTTATTACTCCTAGCAAAGTTATATAAATCATACCTTACGTATACATGTATCATTTAACATCGATAATATGATAAAAATTCTATAATATCAATAATTATAGAAGGTTTTAGCTTAATTGTTTCGCCGTAGCAGTACAGTATTACTACCTATTTGATAAGCTTGTCGCAATGGTTACCACTTGCCATGTCCGATCGCCGTGCTAAAGGTTCTGGGTTCCATTCCCAGCGAGGTGGAAATTTGAATGATGAATTTGAACATTTCTGTCTGTCTGGGTGTGTGTGTGTTCTTGTCTTTGTGTGTTGTCCATGGCACTCACGACAAAGGGAATCCTAGTGTGGGGCTTTGAGTGTGTAGTTATTTGTTTATTTAATTACTAATATTAAATGCGAAAGATTGTGAAGATGCTTACATTTTGGGTTACTATCACGCGAAAACTGTCATACGGATTAAGAAAAAACTTGGCACACACATAAAACATCTAGACTTAAAAAATAACATAGTAATTTTATCCTGTTTATACGTTCCTGTGGGAGACCTTTGTATGTTCGTAAAATCACTATTCCGCAGGAGAAATCTAGTAAAATGATATTTGACTGGGGATTACCTTGTTCGTGTATTTTATTCAAAACATGGGTTATATAATGATCCATTAAAAAGTTTTATTCAAAAGATGGGAAGTATATTGTGATGAAAAATTGAACTCAATGCGGACTTACAACGCAGTGAAAAGGAGAGGACGGATTCGGGAAATAAAGATACCGGCTAATTAAAACTTTGTCGATTGGGGTCATTGTAGGTTCATGTGTACCCTACACATCTTTAGAATTTTCTCAATAAACAGTATGTTTTCATTCAGACGAATGTAATTAGGATAATATAAATAATACTGAATGATCATGAATGTTAAAAATAAACGTAGGTGTGATTTCAATTACCTAAATGTACCTACGTATAGTTTTAAATAAGCATCCATTTCAGAATAAACTTGAAGAACAGTGTTTAATTCCGTTTTGTAATAGTCGAGAAAATTGCTTTTTGAACCAAATTATAAAAAATAATTTGTACCTAATGCAGCACACTGCAAACGCACACTCCGAAATGTAAAACCTCTTTTACGTTATCTTCTCTGGCAAGGCTTCTTAGAAGTGCTATTTGGAAAAATAAAGATAAGTTATAATATTAAATGCTTTGACCTGATCTTTTCGCTTTTCAGCAGAAAATCTTTTAACAATTCACGCTTGTAAAATAAAACAGTGTGTCCGGCATAAAAATTATCACTGCTTTCGACATCTGCGCAAACCCGTTGACAGACTTGACGGAATGCACAGACAAGAATGAATGAGGGCTCCCTTTTTTGGCGGCAAACATTTCGGCAGGAGTCGACTTTTTATTTAATTTCTGCTTAAACCGGTTCAAAACCCAGAATAACGAGTAAGGTCAAGAAACGACAATATTTTGAGTTTCGCTGCACACAGTTGCAAAAATTAATCGAGTCTTTGACGGCTTGGCTCATGGACTTATGTTAGTACGATTCAAAGAGAATATTCCGCAAAATATGGCATCACTATACCTACTATAATCTAAATTTTACTAACAAAAAATAACCGACTTCAAATTCTCAAAAACTGCTTGTCAGATCTCGTTCAAATTTATGTGGGACCACATGACAGCCATCAGCTTTCGATTAAAAAAAGAATCATCAAAATCGGTTCGCCCATTCCAAAGTTCTGAGGTAACAAACATAAAAAAAAAAAAACAGTCGAATTGAGAACCTCCTCCTTTTTTTGAAGTCGGTTAATAAAACAAAGTCCCCCACCCTGTCTGTCTGTCTGTCTATCTGTCTATTCGCGACAAACTCAATAAGTACTGATTGAATTTTCATGCTTTGCTTTTTTTTTTTCATCAGTGAATAGAGTAATTCTTCAGGAAGGTTTTCGTGTATGTGTATAATTATGATTTTATGTAAATGGACCGAAATCCACGAGGGTGAAGCTGCGGGCGGAAGTTAGTTCATACTAAATTGCAAAATTGTAACCACAGTGAATAAAACGAATGAATAATAAATACAATTTAGGTCCTAAAATCTAAATTGCTCTTTGAAAGGCATTGAAATTATACAACTTAATTAATTTTAATAATTGCTACCGTGTTTACATTAATTCAGGATACTCATTTCCATGGCGACGATTACGTTACTCAGTAAATATCTTGTGTAGATACAGCAAAATATATACATTGCGGAAACCAATTCTGCGAATTCTTGATTGTGTTCTATGATCGTGTAGCCTTCCTCATGCTTTGCTTATTGACGACTTTATATTGAAATAGCTATTATTAACTTCTGTTTGCTTTTAATTTGGCACGTTTCCTAAAAATATTTCGAGATGATTAATTTGTATGACAGAAATAAATGAGTAGCTGAGTCTATGTGTCGCATAATTATAATCTGTTAGCACTCCATGAGGATCTTAGAGAAGTAAGCGGCAAAATGATCTTGATTATAAAAAAATAAAAACCGAATTAAACTCCTGATTAGAGTAGATGGTAATAAATATTTTAAACTAAATTAACAAGCTATAAGCTATTTATTAATAACAATGGAGACACATGTTTTTACGTAAACTCCGTGTAAACAATATCGACACGAAATAATGTTTAATCAAGTGTTGATGTTTTAATTAGCTTCATGATGTCAATGTGTAATTAAACGAGCAAATTTACTATTATAAAATGTAAATCATAATAATTTTAAAACATTTTTTCGAGCAAGTAACTATAACAATTAATTTTATAAGTTTTGTCTATTTGTCAGTAGTTTTGCTTGCCTGAACGTTTATTTCTGCTATTCTAGAAACGGCTTAAACGATTTCAATGCTGTTTGCAGTGATATTTTTCTGTGACTATTTTATTACATGACTAATTAAGGAAAATTATAGTTTCCTTGTTTTTTATCAGAGATGAAAATAAATATGACACGAAAATGCATTAATGTCTTGTCTTATCTCAGTATGAATTCAAACAATATTTCGCTTTAAATTGTAGGTACGTGATTTTGCGGTAGCGCTGATTATCGAGTGACGATATCACTATAGATAGGTATAGATCATATAATATAGATCACGATCATGATAATTCTTAATCACAACAATCACGAATCTTTGGAAAATTTCATCTTCCATTACTTAGTACAAGGAGCCGAAGTCTCGAATAAATACGACCCAAAAAGCAATATGTCGTCTAAGGGAGGCTATACACGATCAAGTGTACTTGATGAAGCGTCAAGCGGACTTGACGGGGCATCCAGTATACCTACTTGATCGTGTATGGCCACGGTACAGCTATCTGCCATATATTAGTATCATGCACACTGGATGGCGCGTCAAGTCAAACTGCAAATTTGACAAGTCAAACTGCAGGGGGCTTACCATGAACTCTTAAAACAGGTTAATATTAGCCAATAATTGGCCTGTCCTGCTATATCCTACCATGATCTGGCTAAAACACAGGGCAGCCAGCGACCACGTCACCGTAACAGGACAGCGGTCACGTGACTTCAAAAATGATCTTCTGCCCTGCAATTCGTGTACCATGACGCGATTGTTGACGTATTGACATCAGAAAGTGGCATATGTTAACGTCAAAATATTACAGCTCACCGAAAGTAACATTTATTGTCCTGTTTCGGCTATTTCGTTGATGATGATGAAACACGACGGGATGCAGCCATGGCGAATTTCAAATACACCATCATCACAAAATAAATACATTTCATTCGTTTGGAAAATTTTAAAAACATTCATTGTACTTTTTTTTTTAAATTATCGCTCCTAACTCCGGTCACTCACATGCGCGCAAATGTTTGACATTTTTACGAATGTTTGCACATATGTGAAGGGTGGTCAGGCAAATAGGTTCGCATATGAGTATACAATACAAGCCCATTTCCGCTTCCTCCTACACTTTGTTCACGAATGTTCAATCTTGCTGTTGTTATTATGTTGTTGTCATTAAAATGCATTTTCAATACAGAAAATAAATGGTAGTACGATTAGATGCCACGAACCACGAAAAATTAAGAGATACATCACCTTTTTAGTCGTGTGCGCAACTGGTTGCACGAATGTGTGGGAGACTACACGAAGGTTCGAGGTTCGCGCGATTTGATGTGCGACAAAAAACCGACACAGCTTGGAAAACTCCGAATGCTTCGAAAACTTCGCATAATCATTCGCGAATGTCTTCCCACACTTGTGGGTTCGCGTATTCGCGCGAATGTGAGTGACCGGCATTATAAATCACACATTTTAATAGACATTTGGACATGTCACTGTGTCAAGTCATGTCAAGTGGTGTAAGATTACGTTCAAAAATGTAAGCATCACTTAGCGATAATTTTTTTGGTAATTTTAGAGAACGAAAGGTTAATAAATCACTACACTTAAGTATTTATAACAAATCTCAAAATCTTCAATTGAGATTATTATTTTAAACTTTTAAAAACATCAATATTACGCATTCATTTGAAAACCGGTAAACCGATAAAACGCTCTATTTCAGAACATAATTAGTACAAATCAAGTGTCATAGACTAAGATGCAGGACAGAAGTAGAGGCATTGCAGGTCATCGGTAAACGTTCATGGTACAAAATACACTCCTGTCAGGTTTTAGCTACAAGCTGACCTGTCCTGAACATGACACATTTTATTTGAGTTCATGGTAAGGCACCAGACCTGACAAGTATACTTGATCGTGTATGGCCTCCTTAATAAATCTGAAATGTCGCATTGAAATAAATAGCTGGAGAGCTATTGAACCATTTGACTATCCCACTTCCCACAAAGCTAGATTTTTTTTAAATTATATTTTATTATCAGCCAATTAAGAAAGTACCGTTCTGGCAGGCATCTCGCGGGTGCGTCATGGCCCATTAAAATTTTGAAAATGCAAAAAATATATTTTTTTTTATCCCACTCCCACAAGGCTACAATTTTAATATGTTGTAATTTACATATGTTTAAGTGTAAAAAAAAATTGCCAGAACATTTTGAGGGTTGCAAGTATGTGCCAGAACAGAGCAAAGTTGTCTTCGGGATTACAATTCTATCTTTCTATGTATAATTTCAGGCTCTAGTCTGATTTGATAACATTCAAATGTATAAGGCGATTGTTGGTTCTCACAGATAGTACATATTGATGGAAATAAATTTCAGTACTGCCATAGAAAAAATAATAATTTTCATACAAATGTATCCTTCTATTCATAAATTTAAGCTCTAGCCTGCTTTTGATGCCATTTAAATGTACAGAACTATTGTTGGATCTAACAGATCGTACACTTTGGTGGAAATAAATTTCAGTATTGTCATACAAAAAATAATAATTTTCATACAAATGTATCATTCTATGCATAATTTCAAGCTCTAGCCTGCTTTTGATGTCATTTAAATGTATGACACTATTCTTGGATCTTACAGATAGTACACTTTAGTGGAAAGAAATTTCGGTATTGCCATACAAAAAATAATAATTTTCATACAAATGTATCCTTCTATGCATAATTTCAAGCTCTAGCCTGCTTTTGATGTCATTTAAATGTATAGGACTATCGTTGGATCTTACAGATCGTACACTTTGGTGGAAAAAAAATTTGGTATTGCCATACAAAATATAATAATTTTCATACAAATGTATCCTTCTATGCATAATTTCAAGCCCTAGCCTGCTTTCGATGTCATTCAAATGTATAGGACTATTGTTGGATCATACAGATAGTACACTTTGGTGGAAAGAAATTTCGGTATTGCCATACAAAAAATAATAATTTTCATACAAATGTATCCTTCTATTCATAAATTTAAGCTCTAGCCTGCTTTTGATGCCATTTAAATGTACAGAACTATTGTTGGATCTTACAGATCGTACACTTTGGTGGAAATAAATTTCAGTATTGTCATACAAAAAATAATAATTTTCATACAAATGTATCATTCTATGCATAATTTCAAGCTCTAGCCTGCTTTTGATGTCATTTAAATGTATGACACTATTCTTGGATCTTACAGATAGTACACTTTAGTGGAAAGAAATTTCGGTATTGCCATACAAAAAATAATAATTTTCATACAAATGTATCCTTCTATGCATAATTTCAAGCTCTAGCCTGCTTTTGATGTCATTTAAATGTATAGGACTATCGTTGGATCTTACAGATCGTACACTTTGGTGGAAAAAAAATTTGGTATTGCCATACAAAATATAATAATTTTCATACAAATGTATCCTTCTATGCATAATTTCAAGCCCTAGCCTGCTTTCGATGTCATTCAAATGTATAGGACTATTGTTGGATCATACAGATAGTACACTTTGGTGGAAAGAAATTTCGGTATTGCCATACAAAATATAATAATTTTCATACAAATGTATCCTTCTATGCATAATTTCAAGCTCTAGCCTGCTTTTGATGTCATTTAAATGTACATAACTATTGTTGGATCTTACACATCGTACATTTTGGTGGAAATAAATTTCAGTATTGCCATACAAAAAATAATAATTTTCATACAAATGTATCCTTCTATGCATAATTTCAAGCCCTAGCCTGCTTTCGATGTCATTTAAATGTATAGGACTATTGTTGGATAATACAGATAGTACACTTTGGTGGAAATAAATTTCAGTATATCCATACAAAAAAATATAATTTTCATACAAATGTATCCTTCTATGCATAATTTCAAGCTCTAGCCTGCTTTTGATGTCATTTAAATGTTCAGGACTATCGTTGGATCTCACAGATTGTACACTTTGGTGGAAAAAAAACAGTGTTACCCTACAAAAAAAATTTTTTTCATGAGGCAAAATCAGCGAGTTCGATTCCTGGCTAATAATATTGATTTTTCAAAAATCTAATTATGCCGTTTTGGTTTTCGTCAAAATCAGCCCTGAGACTCCTTTGACCACTTTTCGCTATTCCTGATAGTTTTGAATTTGTCCATCCAAGCTCACTTGAAAAATTCACCCTGTATACTCTTCTGGCAGATACTTGCAACCGCTAGAATGTTCTGGCTGTTTACACATATTTTTTAAACAATTGAAAGAATGTTCCCTGAAAATTTCAGCCTTGTGCGAGTAGGTTATGAATTCCTCTCCCGATGACAACTTTGCTCTGTTCTGGCACACACTTGCAACCCTCAAAATGTTCTGGCAATTTTTTTTTACACTTAAACATATGTAAATTACAACATATTAAAATTGTAGCCTTGTGGGAGTGGGATAAAAAAAAATATTTTTTGCATTTTCAAAAATTTAAGGGATGATGACGCAACCGCGAGATGCCTGCCAGAACGGTACTTTCTTAATTGACTGATAGTAAAATATCATTTAATAAATTTCTAGCTTTGTGGGAAGTGGGATAGTCAAATGGTTCAATAGCTCTAGGGCTAAAAGGGAGAGAGCAGTAGTAAGAAATTTTCGACTACTCTGTCACGTCAGATGTTTTTGATCGTCTCCATCAGAAGACCTACAGGGCTATAAGCGCTCATTTTATAATTGATCTCGCATACAACTGTAGTTATTTTTTATTATAAGTGCTATTATTTGTTCTGTGGTGATACTAAATGTCAATCGGCTTGAATGACTGGTTAAACTGGGTTAAATCCATTTTTTCTCTGGGAAACATAATCCTAAGAAACAATAATTACGTCACACGTTCTCTTCGGACGTCCTATACATCTATATATATAAAATTGAAAAGCGACACACCGCTGATTAAACAAAAAATCTCAGAAACTGCCGAACCGATTAAGATGAAATTTGGCAGGGAGATAGTTTATGCTAAGGAGACGTCCACTAAGAACGGATTTTTGGAAATTCATCCCCTAAGGGGTACAAATAAGGGTTAGAAGACACTTTCATACAAACCAACTTTCTTAGTTTTAGATTTATAAATTTGAAAATTTTTATGTAGGTTTATAGTAATAAACAAAAGTTAACTTTAATATATTTTTTTGGAAAATCATCCCTTAAAGGGTTAATTTACTGAATTGAACTTAGTAGGCAACTTCGTCATTTTTGAAGTTAAAAACATGAAAATTTACATATTAGCTCCAGACTAGAAACAAAATTTGTAAGCATTATGTTTTTTTGGAAAATCATCCCTTAAAGGGTTAATTAAGAGTGCGAAAGTTAGTATGGACACTTCGTCAGTTTTGAAGTACGAAGAGCGAAAATTTGTATATAAGCTTATAGTTAGACACAAAAAATAACTGTATCACTGTTTTCTCGAAATTCATCCCCTAAAAATAGGGGTTGGTAGTCACCTACATACAAATCAACTTCGCCAATTTTAGAGTTATAAATATGATTTTTTTTACGTAAGTTTATAGTAAAAAGCAAAAGTTAACTTTAACAATTTTTTTCGGAAAATCATCCCTTAAAGGGTTATTTTATTGAATTTAATTTAGTATGCAACTTCGTCATTTTTAAAGTAAGAAGGGTGAAATTTTGTATATATAAGCTTATAGTTAGACACAAAAAATAACTGTATCACTGTTTTCTCGAAATTCATCCCCTAAAAATAGGGGTAGGAAGCCATTTACGTATAAATCAACTTCGTCAGTCTTAGACTTATAAATATGAAATTTTTTATGTAAGTTTATAGTTGTGAACAAAACTTAATTTTAACACGGTTTTTTGGAAAATCATCCCTTAAAGGGTTAATTTAGAGGATTTCATTTAGTACGCAACTTCGTCATTTTTAAAGTTAAAAACATGAAAATTTATATATTTGCTCCAGATTAGAAACAAAATTTGGATGTACATATTACGTTTTTTTTGGAAAGTCATCCCCTAAATAGGGGTTGGTAGTCAACTACATACAAATCAACTTCGCCAGTTCTAGAGTTATAAAATATATGAATTTTTTTATGTAAGTTTATAGTAATAAACAAAAGTTACCTTAGATTTTATTTTTTTCGGAAAATCATCCCTTAAAGAGTTAATTTAGGGGAATGAACTTAGTAAGCAACTTCGTCATTTTTTAAATTAAGAATGGACAGGGAGCAAGAGAGGGAGAAGGAGCGGAAGAGGGAGATAGAGAGGGACAGGAAGCAGGAGAGGGAGTGGGAGCGGGACAGAAATCGGGAGAGGGCGCGGGTGCGGGCGGGAGAGGGACTAGGAGCGATATAGGAAGAGGGAGAGGGATATGAAGTGGGAGAAGGACCTCGAGCGGAAAAGTGAGAGGGAGAGGGATATGTGGTGGGAGAAGGACCTCGAGCGGGAAAGGGAGAGGGAGTGGGACAGGAAGAGGGAGAGCGAGGGGAAGTGAGACAGGGAGCGGGAGAGGAAAAGTGACAGGGAGCGGGAGAAGAAGAGGGCAAGGGGAGAGAGGGAGAGAGAGAGGGAAAAGAAAAAATGTTAATGTTGTTTACTATTCCAAACCCGCTCCCGGAGGAATGATCTGTGATTGTATCGTAAGTTTCAGTATGTAAATTCCTTTCAAAATGTAAGTACTTCAATATAAATGAACCTGTTTTTAAATTTTCTTTTGTAAGGGATACTAAATAATATGATAAGCATAATTTCCGCGTGCGAAGCTGCGGGCAACAGCTAGTAGGTATATATTTTTTACTAGGATACATTTCATACACTAAAATATTCCCTTTGAATATATTGGAAAAAGCAGCCTGAAAACTCGAGCACTGGTTTTTTGTGACTGTTTTTAATTATGCTCTCATATCTTCATCAGATGATTCTCATAATTATCACCAACGAACAAACCATGCCTTAATTGTGTAAGCAACTCAAGGTGACCCTATGCTTCTAAAGATTTATTAATTTAGGGGAAGGGGGGGCATAACGGGGACGTTAAGGAAAATAGCCAATAAAAGAACAAACAAAATATATTAAATAATTAACATTAATCATAGCACTTTGGTTACATATTAGGCTATCATTTGGCATAGAATTTGGCAAAGCAACTAATCAAATAATGTTTTAATTTTAATTTTACGAAACCCTCATGAAAACCCCATTGTGCCCCTAGGGCGGGGCAGTATGGGGTACATGGTTATTTTATTCACAATATGTGCAGATGTGGATTTCTTCTGGGATCTAGTCGTCAACACCAGCACAGTCTTTATGACACAAACGTCTACATAGCTGGCAGGCCACCCAACCCTCCGCAGACTTCAAATATAGTACAATGTATGGTTATCGTCAATACAGGCATAAAGTATCCTCGTCTACGTTTTGAATATATCAGAGTGAGCTTTATCGATGTTTTGTTTTATCGAGGTTTTATTCAATCTTGGATCTAATATATTGTAATACTTTTTATTGTATATTGGGGTACCCCATCGTGCCCCATAGCCATGGCCCCGTTATGCCCCCACACGTAACATTATTTGAAATAATTGACAAAAAAAATGAATAATAGTTAAAGTGATTTTGTTCAAAATATATCAATAAATAATATCTCTAGAAAATCACAATATATAGACAATAATAGTAATGAAAACAGTTTCCTTTTTACATGTGTTTTCGTATTCACTCAAAATTAGATGAAAACACGTCTCAACAAGTTTATTTTCATAAAAACCAAACGCGTGCAGACTAGTCGCCATTCACGATTGGATTAAAGATTGATACAAAATGGCCATCTATTAGTGAAAACAGCAAACGTCTAGTGTGCGTCGTTACTTGTTTTTGTGGGTGGCCCCGTCGTGCCCCGCGACCCCGTCTTGCCCCCCCTTCCCCTACTTGATTTAAGACATTATGCAAATATGTTAAAATTGTTAAAATACTACCTTGTCTCTCCATAATTATTATAATCTGCATAATAATTATTTTGCATGCATTTTTCTTCTTTATTCTTCCTATTAATTGTAATTTTGTGTATTTGACATACATAAATTATTTTTATTTTTTATGTAGGACAAGCTGTGCCTGCGACTCCGTTCGCGTAGAAATCAGTTATTCCGGGATAAAACTTGCCTATTTATGTTGCCCTATAACATCTTCTATCTTCCATTAAAAGTTCAGGCATTCCAGAGATAAGCCCTGTGAAACAACAAAAAGACAGACAGACAAAAAATATAAATAATAAAAGTGTGTTTGAGTAATCTTGATGCTCACGCTCCTTACTCAGATTATAGAACATAATCTAAATTTTACTAACAAAAAATAACCGACTTCAAAGTCTCAAAAACTACATAGTTGTCAGATCTCGTTCAAATTTATGTGAGACCACATGGCTAGCGCCTGCTTTCGATTAAAAAAAGAATCATCGAAATCGGTTGGCGTGATATTGAGTTATTCGTCAATTTGTCGCGCACATCTTAACACAAATTTACGACTTATGTGAAATTCTCATGGATACCATTGTCAGATCTCAATAAAATTTATGTGGGACCACATGACAGCCACCAGCTTTCGATTAAAAAAAGAATCATCAAAATCGGTTCGCCCAGTCCAAAGTTCTGAGGTAACAAACATAAAAAAAAAAAAAAAAAACAGTCGAATTGAGAACCTCCTCCTTTTTTGAAGTCGGTTAAAAAGGCTCCAATAGCGTAAATAAAAAGAGGATTGAATTTTTCTAAGTAATAAATTTTCATGTGAATACGTTTGCTTGCTTTTCGGAGAGACGCAAAAATATTTAATCAATATTAACGCAGTTGCAATTATTTACAAGGTCTTGTTCTCACCAGTTGCTAATAAAATGGATGTCGGTACAAAAAGTACCTACTGGCAATGACGTTATCCCCATGGTAGTAGTTAGTACTATTAGACTATTACGTACATTGAACACATCCGAGCGAGGAGGTCACACGATTGTAATGCGAGAGGAGGTAAGGCCAGCGCCGGAGGTCGCCAAGGCTAGAGAGGATCCGCGTTCAATAAAAACACGAATACAAACGAATGGTAATGCACGAAGGCGTAGCTTGGGTTGTTTTAAGAATTTGCATTGAAAAATTATAATAAAAATAAATAAACGCTAACACCCCCGCAGTAGGTTGTTACCTGTGTCGCGGGTGGCATGGACGACACAATATATAACACATCACAATAATACCCATGACCCGAGTACAAATATTTATCTATTTATATTTAGGATAATAAGTACCCTATATGTTATTCCAGAAGATAGTCCGGTTAGTAGTTATGCGTCAAAGAGGAACAAACATCCTTACAAACAAACTCACATTTGTAATATTAGTGAGATTAGATTCATTTAATATCTATGATAGAAAATACTAACTATTGTCAAACATTTAAATTATTTTTTGGTGAGTAATTTAATACATTAGTAAATAAGAGGTGTAACGATATCAGTCATCGACAGCCAATCGCCATGAGTCATCTTATTGAACAATAATCTCTCGTCCTTATACTGTGGTAAAACCTCTCGTTAATTAAACGTATTTCTAACACGATCGGGTAACCGCACTGTGAATTATAATTATTTACAGAATAAATAACATTTAACACATGCTTTTAATTAACATGTAAAAATTCCGAGTAAAAAACGGGTGAATAATCAATCATTCCCTATTTTCGTACCTTTAGGGTGGGAATAAAATTTTCAAAAAAATATGGGACCAACTTCAGGACATACCCTATCCAATAAAAAAAGAATCATCCAAATCGGACCACCCTGTGCCGATTGCTGCGTGATCATACAAAAAAAAATAATATACGTGTCGAATTGAGAACCTCCTCCTTTTTTTTTTCGTCGGTTAAAAAGAAGCTTTTATTGTGTTTGTGCTGTTGATGCTAAGGAGTTCCTTCACTGCATGACTACAGCGATGTTCCTATACAAGAGCGGACTTGAATTGGCATGGAAACTTAATTATACTTTAAAAACAAAAAGGGCATGATCAGTGTTGCAATAGGAAGAGAAAAGCTCTTGAATATTTATTCAAATTCAAAATCATTTATTCATGTAGGTATCATTGATACATTTATGCACGTGATTTTTTTAAATCAACCAGCTTTTCAAAGGTTGCAAACTCCTCAGCACATCTTTTTAAAATAAAATACATTGGAATATTTCTTACAAAGAAGTATCACTAGCCTGTACGGAACTGGTTGCAGATCTGGTCATTTCCATGCGTCTTTGTCATTTATGTACTCATCTACAGTATAGTAGCCTTTTCCTAAAAGTTGAGATTTTACATGTTTCTTAAAAAAATCCACTGGCAAATCACGTATTAACTTTGGGATTTTATTATAGAACTGTACACCAAGGCCCATAAAAGATCGCTGCACTTTAAACTATTAAAAGGGATTGTAGTATCAACTGCTACGAGGATGAAATTTATCTCTATGCGTCCTTGTCGTTAATGTATAATTCCCTTTCTATATAAGCGGTTCTTAAACATTAAAAAAAAACATCATAAGAAATATGTCCTCTTTAATGTTCCAAAAGGTGTATTACAAGATTTACAAGTAAGGGCAGTGGGGCAGTTATGAGTTGCGATGTTAAATATATTCAATAAATATTTCGATCTAAGTACAAAAGTCAACAAGATAGTAATTTGAAATCGATTCAGAAAATTATAAGCAGTGTCGAATACGTTAACCTACATATTATACAGATAAGTATCCGAATTTGTATTTACACTGTCCGCTTTTATACGGTTCCGTTCACTGACTGTTGCAACACACTTGTAAGTTATTCACCTCGCAAAAGTTTCATTACCTGGCTTACATTTACTGTTATAAAATCGATTGTCTATTATTTATGATTATATCAAAAATCATTTGATTGAAATGTGTTACGTTTCTTTTCTATGTGCGATGCTGTTGTGATCTGCATAAAGGCTAACCACGAAATTGTGGTCAATGATAACTACTTAATTTTAACATCTCTTAGGTATTGCAAAGCGCCATAAAAGCGCAAACTTAAAAAAATTATCGACACAGGTCAATAATTCAATACCTACTGCTACTTTACCTACTGCTGCTCTTGATACTCTAACAATTATAGTACTCTGTAACCTAAATGCGACGATAGCAAAAATCATTACCTTTCAGGGCGGATTTAGGACAGACTGTGCTGTACAGTAATATATTATGTTACTAGCTGCCCGGACAGACTTCGTTCTGTCAAAAGTTTTTTATTTTGAGATGTAAGCTATCCTATCTTTCAAGTTGGATCAAACTGCACACGGTGTGCAAATTTGATTAAAATCGGTTAAGTAGTTTAGGAGTCCATCGCGGACAAACAACGTGACACGTAATTTATATATATTAAGACTAGTGACTTAAGTGGTTTATTATTGCACGGCGTTTGTAAAATCAACTAGGTCGATATTTATTCGTAGGTAGGTATATATCTCTTTAATCTATACTAATATTATAAAGAGGAAAGCTTTGTATTTTTGTATTTTTATATTTTTGTATGTTCGCAACGAATAAACTCAAAAACTACTGAACCGATTTTAAAAATTCTTTCACCATTAGAATGCTACATTATTCAGAAGTAACATAGGCTATATTTATTACTAGAAAAAATTAGGGATCCTTGCTAAAACATCAGTAACGTGAACCAAGGTGTGAAAAAAATTGCTTAAAAATTTCTTTCATCGCATACGCTGCGAAAACTATTGACGATAGAACAAAAAAATGTTCTACAATATTAGAGAACATATCAATATCTACAAAAAACCTCGCGATACTATATGTCCAACTATTGTCGTTATGCCACTATAACCACTTTTTACATTTTAAAAGTTAATAAAAAAGATGACCAAAATCAGAGCATGAAAACCATACCTTCGTATTAATCCTTATCCAAATAAATCATTTAATATTTAAAACTGTTTCAGTACCTATAGATAACTTTTTGAATTACTCAAATCGGACATTCCACTCAGAAGATAATACGAATTAAGGAAAATAAACACCGCCGCCGCGGCCGCGCAATGACCAGTGTGGCCCCACACAAAGCAGCTTAGCGTAGGCCTTTATATACTAAAGCAATAGAATGTAAATAGAGGAATGTAAAAAAATTTGTTCAAGTAAAAAAATAAACAAATTACGAATAAATTACTTGAGTACATAAAACTTAAAAAACAATTTTGATAAAAATGTATAGTATGTTATAAAAAAATAAAAATGGGTTGGCAAGTACAAATTTAAAATTTAAAGAATAAAACACAGAAGTAAGTATGTCCTATAAAAAGATAATAAATAAAAACAAACAATAAATAATAAAGTTTCACACTCATAGCCCCCACACTAGGATTCCCTGTGTCGTGGGTGCCATGGACAACACACTAGACAAGGACATTCACACCCAGACCGAGAACAGAAATTCAAACTCATCATTCAAATTTCCGCTTCGCGAATCGAACCCAGGCCCCTTGGCGCTGCCATCCGGCATGGTAGCCATTGCGCCACACGGGTCGTCAAAACATAAAATCTATATATAAATTACGTGTCACATTGTTTGTCCGCGATGGACTCCTAAACTACTGAACCGATTTTAATTAAATTTGCACACCGTGTGCAGTTTGATCCAACTTGAAAGACAGAACACTTGAAAGAAATAGCTTACATCTCAAAATAAATAAATAAACTTTTGACAGAACGAAGTCTGTCCGGGCAGCTAGTATATTGTAAAATGTAAATGCACGTAATTTCTTTAGTCACTTAAAGTTATCTTGTCTTCCTTAAATTTGTATTCTGACGTTTTAAACTCTTCAATATGAATAGGTAGTACCTAACTACCAACAAAAACTCTAATTTCATAATTAGTCCTAATAGATATTTATCACAGTTATAAACGAAACCCTTTTTTTATTAAAACTTTGTCTACAAAATTTCTTTCTTCAAAATTAAACGATTAAGCCACGGTAATTATAGGCAGGCAACATGGTTATTGCTTAAATATTCTATAGTATCCTTTACCTGTAAAACACCTTGTGCGAAAGAACTCAAGCAAGCAAGCAGGAAAATGAAATCTGTTGCTTGAACATTTCTGTAAAGAAATTGCTTATCTTCATTGAGACTACAGTAGGATTTTACACCGAGACTAGTTTTAAATAACTGAAATATGAATTTCGCTATTACCTAACACATCACACAGGTATTAAACGCTTACAAACTCTTACCCCTCATTAGGTTTCTACCTGTTTCGCGGGAGGCATGGTCGACACATAGGTATAACACATCACAATAACACCCATGACCCGAGTACAAATATTTATCTGTCACATAAATATATGCCCTGGCCGGAAATCCAATCCGGGACCACTCGCTTCGAAGCCAGGTTCGCTACCATAGATATAGATAACCTATGGTCGCTACCAACTAGGCTACAGGGTTGATTAGCGTATTCAAGATATTATGATGTAATTTGTATGCTAATATCTAAAATTGCGTGTATTTCAAATAAAATCCAGGCTACGCTACGTAACATGAATATATGTCACGCTATAGAAGTTTCACTCTTAATTAAAAAACCTAAAGCTGGGTATTACATGTGCTGCAGAGTTTCTTTGCGGCTTTTCTTCTCCTCCATTACAAAGCACCCTTCTGTAAAGCTGGTAGATAAAAAAATTATGACGTGAACAAGTGTATCAGTGATACCTACATGAATAAAATATTTTGATTTTGAAACAATGAGCGGACTTAATGCCTAATGGGATTCACTACCAACCCTTGGAGATGATGAGAAGTTGAGGTAGGTGTCATCGTGGTTCGTATTGATCACGCGACGACTGGTTGTAGTAAATACATTTTTAATCGCTGTAAAAGTGGATACGGAGTGTTCAAATATTAATCTAATACAAGGTCCCGCTGCAACTGTAGATAGTAATCGTGTCAAGTAACTCAAGTTGCGTTAGCGAGTTTCAAGTGCTGAGACATTGACACATCTAGATAATTAAGATTGTGTTCATTTGTGTGGTATTCAAATGAAAATTAATAGTTTAAAAACTAAATATTTTTATAGTGCCATTATAAGAACTAAAGAAAAATTGTGATCGTGCTATTAACAGTTGAGGAGTTTCCTCTTCTGAAGCCCAACCCTAAAAGCATTATCAGGTCATGCTTAGCCCAAAAATTATTGGTATCGGAACCATAGCAATATGTAAAATTTCAACTTCGTAAGATGAAAGGAAGTATCTATACTCATTTAGTTTGCAAGATTTGACCCAAACAAACAGGGCAAGCTATATAAAAGCTAAATAAAACCGTTTAATAAACTCTTACACATCACGTTTTTTGTCGCGATAAAACTTCACCTTAGCTATTTCCGATGATCCTGTTACAATTGGCTATTTGACAGTTGTCATGGTAAAATATGAAATGTGTTAAATATGGTTGCATATTGGTTAACATTAATTAAACAATACATTTTTTGCATGAAAATAAATTGTAAATATTTTTATTTTTGAAAAATAGATTTGAGTTTTTTTACCTGTGGACACGAGAACCGAAACGCGGGCGGCCATGATTGAGCATGCTATGACGTCACACTTCCAAAAATATAGCGTTGTGTACTACTAACTACATCGATTATCGTGTGCAATTTACTGAGAAAATTAATAATATATATTTTGATTTGTGCTTTTGAGAGGTTTTGTAAAATGGAGTCAGGCTATACAAAAGCTGACAGTGCGAATTTGCCTAAAGTTGATTCATTGATGGTCGCAAATTTCTTTGCGTGTAACCCTGACTTTTGCTCTACCGAGTTTCGGAATGCAAAAACCTCCTTGTAAGTACTGAAATTAATAAAGTAAAATTGGTCAGTCTTGCTAAGTGGTCACAGGCAGATTTTTTTGTAAGTTTTTCCTCAACGTCCCCTTAACGACACCATATTACTAATGATTTTAAATTACTTATAGGTTATGTTTATGAACAATATTAGGTTAGGTTTAATTTGTTTTTTTAGTAAATCAGAGGCTAAGTTGATTTCTTCCAAATACTTACATCAAAGTGGTCCTCGCAAAAGAATATTGCAGATTTATCAGATGTTAACTGTTGGTCTCGACGTGCTAATTGTAACCACTGTTTTCGACGTTGAAGGCATTTAGGAACGTGTATAAACAATTTGTTAGGAAATTTAATTGTAGTACTTCTACACATAGGCACTGCACATGTCTTGTAGCTTGTCATTTTCACAATTCCAGTGAAAAAGGTGTAAGTTTTTCACATAAAATATCTTCAGAGTTAGAGCATAAACTGTTGTTTTTTGAAATGTGACGTCACAGCCAGCAAGTGACAGATGGCAGACTATTTTCGCGCGAATTTCAAATTAATGGATTAAAAGTTATTTTTATTCCTACTAAATAACACTTTTTTGAAAAAATAAATATTGTAAGAGGTATAAAATAAACCTACGAAAATTTTAAAATATTTTTCCAAAAATTGTCTAACAGCCAATTGTTTAGCACATCTCTTCACCAAATCCCGCTAATGAAACCGCATCCCAAGCCGGAGATTTTAACAGAGAACAAAGAGAGAAATAGAAAACAACTGAAATTCGGAATTCTCGGTTAAAATTTTACAATTGTTCGAATTTATCTGCGTCGGACACGTTGTCTGTATTCAGTGTCCTACGTTTAATATTTGTGAAAGCTCTTATAACCTATGCTATTCCACATTCTACATATATGCACATCCTATTCTATGTGCTTTACATTCCGATAATTCAATGACCATAGGTATTTAAAATATGAAACGTATTTTCTAATTAACTCAAACATTGCGTAATTTTTGGAACAGGGTGTTCCAAATAATGTATATTTTTTATCATGTCAATTTATTAACAGTCATTGATACTATAATAGTCTTTATGAGGTCAGAAAGTTTTCCCTGAGTGATATTGATACTTAATTATTTCGAAGGCAGTTTATTGGAAATATTGTATCCTACAAATCTTGTTTTTCCCAAGTAACGAAAACATTGAAGAGGTCGCGTATATTTTATGACCATGGTGCGTAAAGGAAATCAATAAAAAAAATAACGAAAAGAAATCAATTACCTACGCCAGTTTTCTGTTTGGTAGTTACTAAAAAGCTTTTATCAGTATAAAATTTAGAAAGAGTAAAAAAAATTCACAAAACTATGTGGTCGAATTTCGTCTACTAGGCTAATTAATAATAATAAATAATTTGTTAAACTTTTTCGATATATATACGGTAAAGCAAAGTAATTAAAATCTTGGCATATCTAGCAAACGTATGTTTGGGTGTAAAGCCACAGTTTTTGTGCAACCGGGCTGATTGCAAATGGAAACCAGTCGATGCTGAATAAACATGAGGTTCCGGCAAGTTCCGTAAAGGGCAATTAGTAATGTATGTTCGATTAAACAATAAACGTTTGGTAGAAAATATGCAAATGTAATTTACTTTTTTAAGTGTAAAATCAATCGGGTAATATTGAAAAATGAGGACTGATTTTTAAAGTCTGTGCTTACTTCGGTAGAAATCGTCACTTAAAAAATGAATTGTGATGAATAAGTAGGGGGACTAAATATTATTGTTAAAATCTGTAAGAGTAAATTTTTTATATTTATTTAATTGATTTAATTCCACATTGAAGTGGACATGTTTATTTATATTTGTTTAATATAAAATATTTCCTAATTATTGCCACTTTTATGGCATAACAATAAATATTACGCGCCCCACGTTTATTTTTAAAGTCTTTTGTCTGCTTTTGTTCTTTGTTTGACTTTTGTTATTGTTTAAAAAGAGATATCTCGGCTAAAATTCCAGGATACATAAATTCTATAGCTTTAACCACAGAAGAAGAAATTGTACTTATAATAAGTACTTTAACGTAATTTTAGTACAATCTAATTATTTTATTAGCATTTAATTTATTATTATTGTTTCCGGGAGTTTTAATGCATTAAGATCATATCTGTTTAAATGCCCGCAAAATCCAATTACGTGTTCTTGAAATAAATAGATCAAACAATTTGCAAAGACCTTATTTTTTATTTCTATCGATTGTATTTTTATTTATCGTATTTAATGATAACGATTTAATAAATTACTCGTTTAATTAAACTATCAATACTTTCGCTTTACTTTATTTTGCGTCTCTTATTATTCCACCTGATTTGAAATAATAAGCGCCGTCAAAATAACTAACTACATAGTTATTATAAGATATGAAAATTAATAAAATGAAAAACTAAACTTCCCAATCATTAATTTATTGAAATGTTTAAAGTCAGTGTCAAACTTCACCACACCAAATATTTAGGTATTTTAGTAATTGTAGTTTTTACAATATAGTAGTTACTAGTTATTATTAGTGCTAGTTATTATACTCCATTATTAATTAAGGTGTTTATATCGCTAATTATTGTTAATTATCGGGCTTGGCACTGATTTCAATTATTTTTGGGATGGGTTAAAGCACGGGCGTAGTTTGACTCCGGAAAAGTATTTGTAAAAACCAACATATTAGTCACTATTTTCTTTGGTTCATGATCAACCGGTTATTGGTTCTTCGAGCTATGTATGTTGTCACTTAACCGGGTAATTACGCGAGCTATGTTGTTAGTCTTCTTTCGTCTACGGATTTAATCATTCCGGGTTTGGTGACGTAGAGAAATACCGAGAATATTTCTTTCTCTGGTACGCTCTTACTATGAAGTTAACAACGCAACACAACGCGTATTGGTTCTATTTATCATCTGTAACTCATCGACCTCGAATATTGTATTGTCTGGTTATATAGGTTAATTCACTTTAGGAGATCAAAATTATGTCTCTTTAGTGTCGCTTCTAAATTCAATCTTTCATTTGTAACCAGCTCCCAGGATTTTAGACTTATATTTATTTATTTATAGATCACTAACATACTGTACACCATTACATACAATTCGAGGCATTATAAAATTATATACATTCTAAACGCCAGTACAATTATAAGTGACATTCATAGCAACAGAAAATATTATTGTATAAATTATATTATAGGACATAAATAACATATTATTGTTCGTAAATGGCTGAATGTAATGTGACATATTCATTTTATTCGTTCACATCTCCTGATTGAATTCCTCACGCACCGCAAATTTTTCAAAGCTCTCAGAGTATTAGAATTTAATTATGGGTAATGGAAAACATCAGGAAACCTGCATACCGGAGATATCTACATAATGGTTCCAAAGGAGTGTCAACTTGCTAGATTACCAAGCGAGGTATTGTTGTCTTTATTTTGTAATGGAGCTTATAATTAGTAGTGGATTAAGAAAATACTTATTCCTTTAGAATTATGTCTATCATAGTTTGAACTTTGCGAGCTTTTGTTTCACTCTCAAATTGTCTTCCTACTCGGCTCGGTGATCCCTCTCCTCTCTCATCGTGTTGAGCTCGTATGTATACCATGTACAACTTATTTTTTTAGTTTAATTCTTAAAAAACTTTGGACATCTATTTGGTTATTAAAAATGCAACATTTATTTATTTTAATTAAACCGTCCCTTCACGGTTGGATCTATACAAAATAGTTGAGATTTTTACATCTACCTGGCGTTCCGTGTCCCGTTTTGAAAGGGTAATCCAAGTTTCTGGTTTTCAACTTTAATTTACACATTCTTCTTAAATAAAACGAATTAGATTAGCTTTGTGATATTTACTCTGGACACAAATTAGGAGTAGGTATTCTCTAGGCAACAAATATATCGATTGTATGAACAACATATAATTATTTCTCACAAATGCCATTCTTTCACTTCCGTGCAAGTTAAGCTAATTGTAGGACCCGATACGGTCCTTAAATCGACTTTCCCTGGGCTAGGATTTATTGGCTACCGTGTACGGGATCATTAGTGACGGTCATTTATAGAGATGTTAGTTTGCTGTCAACATCTAGATTTGCACATGTTTCTATGAATTCATAAGTTTTTGTCATTTAAATTAATATTAACCTTGTTAAGACTTACAAGGGTTGTTCTACAAACTAAGGAAGAAAATGAGTCTGATTTCGGCCTGATATTTTTTGTAGATTTTAGTTGTGAAATTTAGAGTACCTATTATAAAGATCACTACATCTTTTAATATGTTAAGTGGAATCGTCAAAATATTGCATATAAAAAAAGCGGCCAAGTGCGAGTCGGACTCGCCCATGAAGGGTTCCGTAGCAGCAAGTAACATAATATAAAAGTTCTTGAAGTTCGTTGTAACTTTGATCGAGATAAATTGCGGTTTACGATTTATGACGTATTAAAAAAAAACTACTTACTAGATCTCGTTCAAACCAATTTTCGTTGGAAGTTTGCATGGTAATGTACATCATATATTTTTTTTAGTTTTATCATTCTTTTATTTTAGAAGTTACGGGGGGGGGGGACACACATTTTACCACTTTGGAAGTTTCTCTCGCGCAAACTATTCAGTTTACAAAAAAATGATATAAGAAACCTCAATATCATTTTTGAAGACCTATTCATAGATACACACGTATGGGTTTGATGAAAAAAAATTTTTTGAGTTTCAGTTCTATGTATGGGGAACCCCCAAAATTTATTGTTTTTTTTCTATGTTTGTGTGAAAATCTTAATGCGGTTCACAGAATACATCTACTTACCAAGTTTCAACAGTATAGTTCCTATAGTTTCGGAAGAAAGTGGCTGTGACATACGGACGGACAGACAGACAGACAGACAGACAGACAGACAGACAGACAGACAGACAGACAGACAGACAGACAGACATGTCGAATCTATAAGGGTTCCGTTTTTTGCCATTTGGCTACGGAACCCTAAAAACCGCACTATCATAATGGTACGAGACATATGTTTTTTGTTCCAAAACTTTAGTTAAAGTGGATTTTTTTTGACATAAATATGTATTCACACATGGAACACTGGGTGTACGTGTCCAATTCACACTTGGCTGGTTCTTGTGTTTAAATACAATGGATTTACTAGCCCTATTTCAGTTTCACTTTTTTGCTGTGTCAGTTAATTTAACTTAATTTGTACTTTCTTCGTTGCTTGATTAGCAATATATTGGCGACTTGTCTGTTGTTGAGGTCGAAAACTGACAGTGACCATTTACCATTATTCACGGCCTATTTGTATGTATGAAACTTACTCTGTGTATAATAATTAAGGCGAGCTTATTCGACCGTTGTAGGCATTTTGTTCACTTCCCTTTACCCCGCTCCCCTGAGTGTAAACTCGACCGCCACGCCGTGAGCCGGCCGCGCGCGGCTGTGAGGTTAATGACCCCGTGCGTAGCTGTAGATCCTACATAGCCTAGTTGGTAGTGGACCTGCCTGCGATCTGCGAAGCGAGGGGTTTCGGGTTCGATTTCCGGCCGGGGCAAATATTTATGTGACAGATAAATATTTGTACTCGTGTCATGGCTGTTATTGTGATGTGTCATATGTGTAGTACATGCCACCCGCGACACAGGTAAATACTTGTAACCTACTGCGGGGGTATGAGTGTGGAAGGGTTTTATTATTATTATTATTATTATTAGTAACTGCTCTGAGTTGGGGTGTAAGTATACTTTATTTTGATTTATTCATTGGAATTTTAGGTGTAATAAAATAAGAGTAATGATAATTTTAGCTTATCCAGTGGAGACTAGAGGTGAGTGGAGACTGACTTGAAATTTTATGATACGAAACTGTCCAATGGAGACTAGAGGTGAGTGGAGACTGACTTGAAATTTTATGATACGAAACTGTCCAGTGGAGACTAGAGGTGAGTGGAGACTGACTTGAAATTTTATGATACGAAACTGTCCAGTGGAGACTAGAGGTGAGTGGAGACTGACTTGAAATTTTATGATACGAAACTGGCCAGTGGAGACTAGAGGTGAGTGGAGACTGACTTGAAATTTTATGATACGAAACTGTCCAGTGGAGACTAGAGGTGAGTGGAGACTGACTTGAAATTTTATGATACGAAACTGTCCAGTGGAGACTAGAGGTGAGTGGAGACTGACTTGAAATTTTATGAAACGAAACTGTCCAGTGGAGACTAGAGGTGAGTGGAGACTGACTTGAAATTTTATGAAACGAAACTGTCCAGTGGAGACTAGAGTTGAGTGGAGACTGACTTGAAATTTTATGAAACGAAACTGTCCAGTGGAGACTAGAGGTGAGTGCAGACTGACTTGAAATTTTATGAAACGAAACTGTCCAGTGGAGACTAAAGGTGAGTGGATAACAAATAAGTAGGTACTTACATACAAAATTGACTAATATCATCTAAATACTAACAAAAAATAACCAACTTCAAAATAACTCGAAAACTACTTGTCAAATCTCCCTCAAATTTATGTGGAACCACATGATACGCACCAGCTTTCTATCAAAAAAAGAATCATCAAAATCGGTTCACCTACAAATAAGTAGGTACTTACATACACAATTGACTAATATCATCTAAATACTAACAAAAAGTAACCAACTTCAAAATCGAAACGAGCTTTTTTTTCAAAATGGCGGACTTGTAGGTATGCCAGGTTCCGTACAAAAATCTTCAAACCCTTTGGATAAGATATTTTACAAGTATGTTGAGAATGATAAAAAGTATAAGAATAATTTAAAATAAAATACCTAAAGATACGTAAAAAATAATAAAAACAAAAAAATTAAAATGTGTGCCATTCACACGTGTTAGAACTTAGAAGTGAAACCTTCAAAAATTTTGTTTTCAAGATAATGAGACGAATGTAAAATTTCGGGAAGATGATAATTGTAGGTTTTACTATTCCACTCCACTCCACTCCACTCCACTCCACAAATTTTGACTTTTGACTTTTTTGCCTTTTTTGACTTTTGACTTTAGACTTTTTTGACTTTTTTTGACGTTTTTGACTTGACTGTTGACTTTTGACTTTTTTGACTTTTTTGACTTTTTTGACTTTGACTTTTCTTACTTTTTTCACTTTATTGACTTTTTTGACTTTTGACTTTTTTTACTTTTTTGACTTTTGACTTTTTTTACTTTTTTGACTTTGTTGACTTTGTTGACTTTTTTGATTTGACTTTTTTGATTTTTTGACTTTTGACTTTTTTGACTTGACTTTTTTTACTTTTTTGACTTTTGACTTTTTTTACTTTTTTAACTTTTGACTTTTGACTTTATTTACTTTTTTGACGTTTGACTTGACTTTTTTGACTTTTGACTTTTTTGACTTTTGACTTTTGACTTTTTTGACTTTTTTGACTTTTGACTTGACTTTTTTGACTTTTGACTTTTTTGACTTTTGACTTTTGACTTTTTTGACTTTTTTGACTTTTTTGAATTTTGACTTTTTTGACTTTGACTTTTTTGACTTTTGACTTTTGACTTTTTTGAATTTTGACTTTTTTGACTTTTTTGACTTTTGACTTTTTTGACTTTGACTTTTTTGACTTGACTTTTTTGACTTTTTTGAATTTTGACTTTTTTGACTTTTTTGTTTTTTTTTACTTTTGACTTTTTTGACTTTTGACTTTTGACTTTTTTGACTTTTTTGACTTTTGACTTGACTTTTTTGACTTTTGACTTTTTTGACTTTTGACTTTTGACTTTTTTGACTTTTTTGACTTTTTTGAATTTTGACTTTTTTGACTTTGACTTTTTTGACTTTTGACTTTTGACTTTTTTGAATTTTGACTTTTTTGACTTTTTTGACTTTTGACTTTTTTGACTTTGACTTTTTTGACTTGACTTTTTTGACTTTTTTGAATTTTGACTTTTTTGACTTTTTTGTTTTTTTTTACTTTTGACTTTTTTGACTTTTGACTTTTGACTTTTGACTTTTTTGAATTTTGACTTTTTTGACTTTTGACTTTTTTGACTTTTTTTGACTTCTTTGACTTTTTTGACTTTTTTGACTTTTGACTTTTTTGAATTTTGACTTTTTTGACTTTTGACTTTTTTGACTTTTGACTTTTTTTACTTTTTTGACTTTTGACTTTTTTGACTTTGACTTTTTTGACTTGACTTTTTTGACTTTTTTGAATTTTGACTTTTTTGTTTTTTTTTACTTTTGACTTTTTTGACTTTTGACTTTTGACTTTTTTGAATTTTGACTTTTTTGACTTTTTTGACTTTTGACTTTTTTAACTTTGACTTTTTTGACTTTTTTTGACTTCTTTGACTTTTTTGACTATTTTGACTTGACTTTTTTGACTTTTTTGACTTGACTTTTTTGACTTGACTTTTTTGACTTTTTTGACTTTAGACTTTTGACTTTTGACTTTTTTGACTTTTGACTTTTTTGAATTTTGACTTTTTTGACTTTTTTGACTTAAGACTTTTTTGACTTTTGACTTTTTAGACTTTTGACTTTTGACTTTTTTGAATTTTGACTTTTTTGACTTTTTTGACTTTTGACTTTTTTGACTTTGACTTTTTTGACTTGACTTTTTTGACTTTTTTGACTTTTGACTTTTGACTTTTTTGACTTTTGACTTTTGACTTTTGACTTTTTTGACTTTTGACTTTTGACTTTTTTGAATTTTGACTTTTTTGACTTTTGACTTTTTTGACTTTTATGACTTGACTTTTTTGACTTTTGACTTTTGACTTTTGACTTTTTTGAATTTTGAGTTTTTTGACTTTTGACTTTTTTGACTTTGACTTTTTTGACTTTTATGACTTGACTTTTTTGACTTTTGACTTTTGACTTTTTTGAATTTTGACTTTTTTGACTTTTTTGACTTTTGACTTTTTTGACTTTGACTTTTTTGACTTGACTTTTTTGACTTTTTTGACTTTTGACTTTTGACTTTTTTGACTTTTTTGAATTTCGACTTTTGACTTTTTTGACATTTTTGACTTTCGACTTTTTTGACTTTTGACTTCAAGAAGTTTTCACTTCAATAATCATTTTTTCAAAACAATTTTCCATTTATTTCATAACGCGGCTAAATAAGGTATAACTTCAAAAAAGAAAACTGTCTCTCAAGCTCCCAGCCGTCACGACGAGTCGTTTGGCGACTGACACATGCTCAAGGGTGGTAGCTATCCATGCGAACCCCATGGAGAAATAATAATAGTAATAATGGTATTAAATTTAAAATCAATATTACCAATATAATCCCTCGAGGGGCCCTACCACCAGCGGGCCGGATTTAGTCGCCTTTTACGACACCCATCCGGCTTGGGATAGTATTAGATAATAATTGTGTAATTAGCACTTGACTTATACCAATACCCAAATACTATAATAGTAACTAAAGTATAAAAACGAAAAATTTTTATTATTTCAAATTACAGCAGTGTGGATACTTTGGACAGTACCTAATACGTAATATAAGTTCAGAAGGCGCGCGCGCCAAATTCGAAATTAAAATTAGTGTCGGAAATTCGACAACGTGCGGCTGCGATGCCGATTAGCACAGGTCCTACCTCGAAGGCGACTGGCGCGAGAGTAAAATTGAGTAAATTAACGCGTCGGGCGTTTCGTTGCTAGTGGAAAGGGAAAAAATAGAAATTGGAAGGGAAGTTTTTCAAAATTTCAAATTATGATCAGAAAGAAATATTGGTATCTATAGGACCTATACTGTGGTATATTTTTTATTATCTGGAAGCGATTAAAACGCGAATAAAACGCCATTTTTATGCCAGATTAGACCCCACTTTGTGATTTATTTCTATCCAATGAAATAATTGCTATCGTGTATCAAGTATGAGGGAACGAAAGAACAAAGACTGTAAAATAACATATATTTTTTTTAGAATTGTATTATGTACCATTTATGAACAAAACACCTTCAAAAATACCATTTCTTGGGATAATATCGCCTTAATAATGTACCTATAGTTAAATATATTCCTAATCTTAAGTAATGATTATTATACGCTACAATTACATTGCCTAATCCATTTATATCTATAAACGTTTGATATATTACGTTATGTGTAATTAGTTTTCCGACGACGAAAAGCTGTGATTAATGAGGGGAAATGTCGTATGAAATGAAATGTCGTATGTAGAAGCTCTTGGGTCTTAGTAATCAAATAAAATATGTATTACACAGAATTTTACATATTATCGACATTGCGAGATAATCCTCATTTTTTAGGGTTCTGAAGTAAAATCGGAACCCTTATGCTTTCTTCATGTCCGTCCGTCCTTCCGTCTGTCCGTCCGTCCGTCTGTCCGAAGCAAAGCGCTGAGACCCTTAGTGATTGTAATAAAAAAATAGTGATTTGACATTTGATTGTCCTTTGAAACAACTTTGTAACTGCCCTCATACCCACGCAACAGCCAACATCCAATGATGTCATAATGATATCATAATGATGACGATCTAGGTTTGCCGATACATTCAACAACGGTAACAACTGTCGATTTTAGGAGGGTGGTATGTACCAAACCAGATCAGTAATGCGCTACACATACGTTTGATTTGACAAAGCCGCACGATAAAGTCGTTTATGTGTGGATGTATATTGTTTATTCGACAAAAAGACATCAAACTGAAGTTGAATAGGGATGTTGACTAATTTTAGGATTCAATTTCATTTTATAGATAGAACCTTAAGATTCACGAAAAAAAATATTATAAAAATAATAATCTTCAATTTAAAAACAAAAATTGATAAATAAAAATCATTTTCAAATTTCCCGCCAAAAACGTCACGTGACGTCACTAGCCGATATCCAATACTATCTGTCGACTGAAGTTAGTTGCACTTTCATATAAAATAGGAACAATGACGTCATAAGCTCCAAACGGTGTTTGAGGTCACGTGACAGTGAGTACTATTTTTAACATTTTAAAAATAATTATATTTAATTTATTGTGATTGATTTCGACAAAAGAATAATATTTTAGGTCTTTAAATGTTTTCCTTAATACTTTAAACATAAATTTATTTTAATTTACTGATAGTGTCAACATCCCTATTGTGCCGAGCCCAATTCAAATAAGTAAGTATAGAAAGAATCCCGAACGGAGTGCTGGATGGCTTTACCGATCGATTCGACAAATACTTACTGCAGAGAGACGAAATATGACTCATATGCAAATAAAATAATAAAGCTATTATAACGTTCAGTAGAGCTCAGGCCACAGACTATGCATAATAGATTCGCTTGAATTTGATAACTCATTCTTACACACGTGGTATTTTATATGTGAATTATTTCTGCGCAATTTAACACGATCATTTAGTAAACACATAAAATTATGCTTTACATAATGACATGTCGTTAGTTTAGTTGTACGTTAGAATTAAACGGTTGTAGTCCATTGACGTCTCGAACAAACGCGTGTAACTCTTAACTTTAAGAACAGCAGCAAAAGTACGTACCTTAATAAATAATTTTGAAAAGCTTTTTAAATATATTTTTTAAACATTTCAATACATATAAGTTACTAATTACTAACAACTATGAACTTTTATATCGGAGAGCTTTTCTAAATTACCCGCTAACGAAAAATTTTCTAATTCGGTATTTTTAATCAAATAATAATTTTTGTGTAAAAAAATTACATACCTAATAGGCAACAAGGAAATGTGCTTATTATTATGTATACAGGCCATTATTTGGATATACAAATTATAATTCTTGACAAAAAATAACCGATTTCAAAATATCTCAAGAACTACTGGTCAGATCTACCTCAAATTTAAGAGGGACCACATGAAAAGCACAAGCTTTCGATTAAAAGAATCATCAAAATCGGTTCACCCAATCGACAGTTCTAGAGGTAACAAACATAAAAACACAGTCAACATACAGTCGAATAGAATACCTCATCCTGTTTTGAAGTCGGTTAAAAACTTTAAAACGAGCACGACTTAAAATAATGAAATGACCGTAGTAAAATATTTAAGTAATAAAAATTTCGACACTGCGATTACATTTTAGCAAATTTTATTAGCAGTAATAATCGTTTGAAAGCGTAATCAGAGTGACAGTGTTCATTACCTTACATAAGTACCCCGGCTAATGTGTACCGTCTTTAAGAAGTTACCCATTACGGTAATGGCCTCGACACCAGCTGTGATTTGCTGCAAAATTAGTGATTTTGTGATGCTCATCAATATTTTCGACACCTCGTCTGGAAAATTGGGGATAATCTGCTAAAAGGCAAAAGACCTTGACAATAAAATTGGATTTTGAACTAACCAAATTCGTGTAAACGGCTCAGGCTATTCTCCCCTGCTCATTATGCTTAATAACAGCGACTATGAAGGGTTTCGGTTTAAAAATAATAACTGCGATCTATGTTTTATGCCGGTCACTCACATTCGCGCAAATACGCGGGTTCGTATAATTCGTTCGTAAAATACAAGTGTAGGACGACCTTCGCAAATTATTATGCGAAGTTTTCGATGCATTCGTGGTTTTGTCTTATTTTTTTGTAGTTCGTAGCGTCTAATTGTACCATATATTTTCTGTATTGAAAATGGATTGGAATAACAACAACATAATAACAACAGCAAGACTGAACATTCCTGAACAAAGTGAAGGAGGAAGCGCAAATGGGCGTGCATATCATATGCGACCTATTTGCCTGACTGACAGTCCTTCACATAATATATGTGCAAACATTCGTAAAAATGTCAACGTTTGCGCGCATGTGTGTGAACGGGGTTACAAGTCTTCCGAAGCGTGGAAGTCCTTATAAATCCGTCCCAAATTTTCTCCCATCGATTTTGTGCGAAGTTGTATTACTAACACAAGTTTAGTCCTGCTGATAGTAATACTATGAACCGCATGTTATTTCGTTCATCTCAACTGAATCCAACGTCAAAACTGTATCTATATCTTTCGTTGAGCGAATTTCACACAAAAGGGTGTGATTGAGGGTGACAATTACTAATGACTGAAGAGGCTCAGAGAAAGGAGATGATTCATTGACGTCATTAGAAATAATGTTTCCGCCGAAAAAAGAAAAGGTTCGAGGAAGAAAATATGTAAGGTCATAATTTGAGCACGTGCGAACCGTAATCGTATAGGATAAGAATATAATATATTGTAAATAATGTAATATCCTACAGATTTTTCTTATTGTTAAAAAATTACACTTTTACGCCCCAAAGAATCACCATACAAATTCATTACTAAGGAGCGATTTAAATAACCGTTACTGACTCTGAGTTGGAGCGTTAGTGTTGTAGTTTACCCACAGGTAACCACAATGAAGCACACTTCAATTAACTACGATGAAGGACTTGATTTCTGAAGTTTGTCAATAGTTTTAAAGTAGGAACAATGGGAGAAGGAGGGACTGTTAATTCCCCTAAAAATTCTCTCAACTATTTGTGTAAGTTGTCTAAAGTTGATTACAAACGGCTGTACGTGCCCTAAGAGTCACGGAAGCTCTCCACAAATTTTAGCTATTAATGATCACCATTTAGTATGAGTTTTAAGTGAGGATTCGTAGTTTAATACTCTTGAAGTAATAAACAGCACCAGAATGTAGGTACCTAATAAATCTATTATTTTACACTACGGAGTGTTATTTCCCACAGTAGATACAACGCTTGTAAAATATTAACATTAAACCGCTCTGCCATTACTAAGCTAAGTATCGACCTATTCTGCAGAATGATGTAATATTATGTTGTGACATTTATCTACCGACATTGAAGTAAAGTGTGAGAAAATAAACAATCGTTTTGTAGTACATAATTGTACAAATATTTTTATAAGAACAAGTGCATATACAAACACTTATATGTTTGTTTGTATTTTTTAGAAAAGAGTTAACAGCAGTAGCTCGAGCACGAATATTTGCGAGAAAGTATTCGTATGGTTAACGTAAGCAATTTGTCAAATTTGTATGGCATTTTAGTACCATTTACGCACGATAGGGGCGCTTTTGAAAAAATGCCATACAAATTGCTTACGTTAACCATACGAATACTTTCTCGCAAATATTCGTGCTCGAGCTACAGATTTCAATACTTTTTCGGTAACATTTTACTGCAAAGGACAAAGTAGTACATGAATAACATCGCCAATGTGTATGGGTCATTGACCCCTAAAATCCTTGTTTTCGAATCAAAGTTGTTTGCAAGTTGTTTTACGGGTAGTTACCAATCGTTTGACAGAAAATAAAGTTTGCGCGAGATATTCATAGTAATTACTTAAGACTTAAGTGAAATTTTAAGCATCGTTCAAAATGTTTCGGTACAGTCAGGCTGAATAGGCGCTAAATTTTACGTTCAATGTTGTGATTCATTGGATTCATCAAGATATTGGTCCCGTTAATTTAAATGGCTAAGCTCTATTGGATGTATTGGGGACCTTGAAGTACTCTTTGACGCTCTTCATCTAAGGTAATGAAACAACGTGGTGGAAAATCCAGAAGTTCTTCACTAAGCTGAGAGACTTACACCCCAACTCAGAGTCACTAATGGTTACTTAAATCGCTCCTTAGTACAGAATTTGTTTGGTGATTCTTTACTGAGGTCGTTCCTCAAAGACTAATGATTACTTACATCACTCCCTAAGGAACTAATACGTTCCAACTAATAGTTCCATACTAATTAATACATTCTGTACTAATACAGAATTTGTATGGTGATTCTTTACCGAGGAACGATTATAGTAAGTAGTGACTTTGAATTGGGGCGTTACTGATTGAAGCCACTGTCAGTTATTTCACTGTGTGTTGCATCATATAATATCTTCTTTTTCTGTTTGTTGCATTACAATCACGCACCAATTTTATAGCACGCAGGTGTCAAACCGGATGCCACTGCGATAAAATCTATCGATGTGGCGCGATTGCGATTTGCTGCTGCGTCTTGCGGCTGCGACTTGCGGCTGCGGCTGCGTCTTGCAGTTGCGACTTGCGGCTGTCTTGCACATCTCACTATAAAAATATTTTACTTCTATTTTGTATGTTCTTATTCAATATTCATAGAAAGAGTACTTTCCATAGAATTAAATCCTAGGGTCTACTGATAAAAAAATAATCGGAATCATGTTTGTGGATTTGTCTAATATCGGCGTCAGATCCGGACGCTGTTTTATAATTATAGCCTTATTTAGTTTTGAATTTAAGTTTGTTTACAATCTTTCAATGACGTCCGCACATACTTCATTAAAATTACATGCGCCCCAACTCAGAGTCACTAACCGTTACTTAAATCGCTCCATAGCAAAGAATCGCCATACAAATTCTGTACTAAGGAGCGATTTAAGTAACCGTTAGTGACTCTGAGTTGGGGCGTGAGAAGTTTTTACATTAACTCAATGTTAAAAATAAAATTTATAGGTTCTTTAAAATTGACAAGTATCGTTATGTTTGTGTTAGTATGAAGCTAAATAAAATTCTATTGATAATGATGAACAAATACCTAGAATACGATACAATGATTTAGACTACAAACTTTTTTTATTTATAAAGCAGTTTTTATTCGATGTACGACAATAATCTCAATTCTTTGACACGAAGAGTTTAATTTCCCTGTGAAATGTAGAGTATATTCAATTATAGATTAGTGATTCGATATACAATACTTTACGGTATTGGGTTATATTTGTATTATGTATTATTATTAATTTCAATTACATCATATATATTTTTTAGTTTTATCATTCTCTTATTTTAGAAGTTACGGGGGGGGGGGGGGGGGGACACACATTTTACCACTTTGGAAGTGTCTCTCGCGCAAACTGTTCAGTTTAGAAAAAAATGATATTAAAAACCTCAATATCATTTTTGAAGACCTATTCATAGATACCCTACATGTATGGGTTTGATGAAAAAAAAATTTTTGAGTTTCAGTTCTAAGTAGGTATGGGGAACCCCCAAAATTTATTGTTTTTTTTCTATTTTTGTGTGAAAATCTTAATGCAGTTCACAGAATACATCTACTTACCAAGTTTCAACAGTATAGTTCCTATAGTTTCGGAAAAAAGTGGCTGTGACATACGGACGGACGGACAGACGGACAGACAGACAGACAGACAGACATGACGAATCTATAAGGGTTCCGTTTTTTGCCATTTGGCTACGGAACCCTAAAAAAATCACAGTGCTTTTCCTGCACATAGCTTGTTTATTGCCTGTCACAATCAATTTCGAATGCAAGCCGAAATTTAATTGCAGCTACTTTCCAATTAATCACTATCATTAATTACTGAATTAACAACTTTTTTACTTGATTTTATTTGATGATAATTCTTTGATTAATAACGTATAGTTTTAATATAATCAAATCATTAGGTTTTACTTCTTCGAATAGCTGGCCGTATATTGTTTTGTTTATTTTGTAGCTAAATTAACATTGATCCTAATATTTTATGCAATTAATATGACACTTTCATTACATTACATAAGGCTTGATATGACTACGAAATCACATTATAAATTTTTTTTGTTTATAAATTATCATCATTTATTTGTTTGACCTGCCTCATATGAGCTCAATTTTTTATACGTACACACTCATAACTACGGACTCTACGGCAGTCAGTCTAAAACAACGCTACATGGGCTATTTACCCAAATAGCTATGACAAATTAAGATAATGAGAAGAAATAAAATAATTACTTACATTTTCATAGTAACATTTGATTCAAGTACTACGTTTTACAAGAAGGCTTAGAATTGATTAAGTCGTTAATTATTTTGTTCGCAAGCAATTAGCAGGTCAAGAGACATGGGTGAATGGTGAGAAGTTTCATCCATAATAATGTTTAACTTAAATTAATATCGTAGAAGTAGGTACCCAAATTACCTTTATACCTACATTAGTTTAATTTACCTTTTAGATTATTCAATAAAAAAATTACGTTTCAAATGCACGACTTTTTTAAACTTAAATACATGTTTTATCTTTGGAATCTCATTTACTCTTAGACGCAAAAACAACTGATCGGATTTTCATGAAATTTTGCATACTTACAAGTAGACCTGAAAACACAGGCGAAGCCGCGGACAGAGTGCAGTCACCTGCAGAGAAAAGTAACCCATCTATTTATAAATGTAGTACGAACAACCACGTTTCCGTTGCCTGTTGGGTTGTAAACAGATGGGTTACTTTTCTCTGCAGGTGACTGTACTATTATAGTTCCATACAAATTACAAATGAGTTACTTATTACGGAACAATATAATTACAATGAAAATTGGTATTGCGAATATCCGATTAGGTACCTAGTTACATTAGATGGATTTTTAAACCACACTACCACTTACCTCACATTGTTGTGGAAAGAACTGTTGAAGTAACCTCCATTTATTGATTTATCATTGAGGAAATTATCAGCAAGAAATTTTATAATTAAGTACAAAAACTCAGATCTTAATTATGTAGAATTAAAATTTTAACATTTAATTTCTAAATCAATTTAGATACCAATTAATAATATATTTGTATTAATGAAATTGAAACTAATTAAATATCTACTAATTTCGTTCAACGATGCAACCTGATTACCTCTAAGCAGAAAACGTAAAGAGTGGATGAGTACATTCAGTCATCGTAAAGAAAATAAAAGAGAAAAAGAAAAGTTAAAGAAAATAATAATTAGGTAATTGTTTTAATTCTCTAAATTAAGAAAACAAGATAACTTGTGATATAACAAGTTCCCACAAAGAGGACTCCCCGGTTCGTGATTATTCTGATTTGAACGAGTAATAAACTGACTCTTTCACACAAAAATTAAAAATTACGGAACGAATTTTCATGAATTGCTGCTTATTTTCCTGGAAAACGTGGGCAAAGCTGCGCGCTGAGCCCATTATTATACAAATAGGACGTAACAAGAGGAACTCTTACGTCGAATTGTGACGGAATAAGTAACAAAAGGCTGAGACAGTAAAAAACAACCTTAAGATTATATATGAAAGTAATATTATCGCTTACTCTGCGCGTTTCAACATTGGAATGTTCTCGTTGATGTCACAATTTTTTTACCATTCAGCAAACAAAATGAGTCAGGTTTATTTGTTTATTTATTACAAGCATAAATAAATAATATGACGAACTTATGAATTTTTTAAAGTAGTGAGTCTTCTTGTTAATAGGGCCCAGGTTCGACTCCTGGTCGAGGGAAATGAATTGCCATATCATATTTAAAATGAAAAAAAAAAAACTTTATTCGATGCAAAACTTTTGGAATACAGTCAATTTTGATTTGAATGTTAAATTTTATTTTACTTGTTCTTATTCCAACAGGTCACATTTTCAAATATATTTTGCGCTGAAAATAAATACGCTTACACTCCTTGCAATCATTTTATTTATTGCGATTTTTGACTACAAATACTTTATCTCTTTTTTTCAAAATCCAATTTATTTTTCTATTCCAACCAGCCAACCAACTCTGCGTACTGCTCTGCTTACACTACTCTGCGTACTACTCTGTTCTGCTCTGCGTATTACTCTGTTCTGCTGTGCGTACTACATACTCTGTTCTGCTCTGCTCTAATCCGCTCTACTCTGCTCTACTAACAGCTCTATTTAGAGCTCTGCTCAGAGCTCACACACCCCACCAATTCTGCCAATCTTTTGTTTTTATTTGAGGTATAAAACTACACCGTAACGTATGTATACATTATGGTTCTATTGATAGGAACATTTATTTTAACTTAATTAAAAAATAGCAATTTTTTTTCGGACCTGAGTTTGTTGCCTTTTTATAAAATCATTTTTTATAAAAGCTTCCCTAATATTTAACTATTATAAATTAGTAAAAATGTTTCTATTGAAAGTGTTACACTCCTGTCGATAGCTAGAATTGGTGACCAGTTGGGCTAAGCAGTCTTATAGTGGGCTATAAGGAGTGTGAGTGCGAACCCTTGAGAGTGCTAAGGACTTTGGAGACCGATAAAGGTCATAAAAATATTTGATGGCGCCTCGCGTAAAGATATGATCTTATCAAAAACCTATTATTATAGTATTACGTGATGAAATAAAATAAAATTGAAAATGATTTATTGGAAAAAATAAGTTTAAAGGAAAAAAAATCATCAGTACTTTTAACTTCGGTATTTTAGGAAATTGTTGCGAAAGGCCCTCCTTAATTTAGGAACCTCATCAATTTAGGAGCCTGTGGGCTAAAGGATAGATTTACTGTTAAGCCAGAACATTAATATTGAAACACCTACGTATTTATCAGACAATCCTCTTGCACAAGTGCTTGTTTAGCGTTGTACACAAGTTAATGGGCATAGCTCAGATTAGCGAAGATAAGGGATTTCAGGTCATCTATGTTTATTTGTTCATAGAAAAATCAACAATTGCAGGCTGATTAGAAATCAATAGAGATAATATTAAAGAACAAACAAAGCGCCGACTGTCTTTTATCGGCAAAGTTGAGAAATATCGGGCGTGGTAATTAATGGGAAGGTGTCATTTCATAATCATTAATCATTTATTTCCATGGGTTTCAAGGTAGGATAAGCCTCGGCTGTTGTTAAGTCTTGTCAGAACATTTCAGATGAGATTAAAACTTCCGGTATTTATATTGGCCTATAAGCCTCTTAATTTTGAAACTGGAGTGTAGATGGGTTTCAGGAATGAAAGAAAATGTATTTACATTAAAGATTAAAGCTACAACACACAATACTATATAGGTAAAAAAAAAACTCCCAATATACTAAGCAATAGTAATCAAAAATTATAAAGATATACTGACAACAGGAGAAGAAACAAATAAAATGAAAGTAGATAAACGACAAAAAAAAAATACAACATTTGAACAAAATAATAACCCTTTGTTCTACAATTATTACAATGTTAATTATCCCTTTCAGAAGAGATTTTCTCTCTAGAATAGGGATGCTAGTAGATTGCTAACAAGGTTTAGGTGAACATTGGGTTCATTTAATGATTATTACACAATAAGTTGTTTAAGAGGGAGTTTTAATAATCTTATGGCCACAGCTTACGGCCGTTCTCAATATCCATCTATTCATAATACTTAAGCCTGTTGCATAGCAACTGACAAAAGTTTTGCTGTTATTATATTACTACTAACTTATCTAGAGATACAAGAGAGACAGACTAATGAAAACGGTCGTATGTCATTGTATTACAATAATAGTAGACATTTCAGTACTACGTATTTCTATATTTTGCAAATCCCTTGATAAAAAACTGGACAAGCGCGAGTTTAACTTGCGTAGAGAGGGTTCCGTACGTTGATATCTATTCTTGGTGTGCTATTTACCGTATTTTTTTTATTTTTGCCGCTTTTTTAAAGTTTTCTTGGTTTTCCTGTAATATATAAATAAAGAACTATTGTCTGTATTTTTTTTTCAAAATTCTAGCCTCAGTAGTTTCGGAGATAAGGATGGTAAATTCTTAAATTTTCATTCTTTTTACAATAATTTTAAAACTTTCCATTGCAGAACTATATATTTGAGATAATTATAGCTGTTTGTAAAAAAGTATTTTTTTATTATTTTTTTTTACCTTCGCCTTTGGGTCACAAAAAAGCACATGAGTACCAAATTTCAGCTCATTTGGTTCAAATTGGCTGTGAAAGGAGGACAAACACACGAGAGATCTTATAAGAGTTCCATTATAAAAATTGATTGATAATAAACAGAAATAGAATCAGAAACTACTAGTGTACATTTATCAAGCAAACAATTCCTCTCATGGAGCACGCTGTAGTCGGCCGTGAGTCTGTATGTGCACAATACTTAGAGTATATATTATATACTCTATGGCACAATATTATATTCTCATGGAACCTTCGAACGATTCTACTAATTTCATTGATACGTGGAACGGGTCGAAGGGTCTATTTAGATCTAATTAGATTCTCAAGAAGATATTTGTTCTCAAACACTCAATAATACGGTATACGAAATGTTAGAAGTATCTAACATATAGTGATATTGTTCTACGGATCTGCTGATATTATAATAATAATAGTACCTAAGAAGTATAAATGTTAATATTTAGTTAATTTACAGTTTTCTAATAAAACATATATTTTTTAAGATTTCATCCCACCGCTAGTAGACGTCAAATATTTTTATTTGAATCTAGACACGCGGAGCGTGTCAAGTCAATTTCTTAGCTAACAGAATTGACGAGCAGCACCGTGTGTAATATTACACGAACCATTTGGAGCCACTTTTGACCACCTCATAACTCAAAAACTATTCAACATAAACCTGTCAAATTTGGCTCATTTATTAAAACTTGCGAAATACATACGTCTTCCAAATTTCATAAACACATCTCAAACGGTTATTTAGATATAAACGTCCAAAAATCGAGAAATTTAACACTGACTGACCTATAGATCAAAACTATATCCAACTTCCAGGTGACCTAGGAAGTTAAAATTTGGCATGCAGATAGGTAGTCGGGTGAATACTAAGGAATAAATCTGAAAGTAGTAAATTTTTATCATTTTATGATAATTTTTCAAAAAATTGATTCTATTAGGAACACTTACTTAAAATGCCTGAAATTTAAGAGTAGCGATCAAAATTGATGACATCTGGTCATTATGTGGATTCCAAGGTGAATATATAACGAATCATATCAGTTTTAGTACTTTCTGAAGCTTTCAACGGGAGGAAGATGTTCAGTGTCCCAAGTGCCTGTGAGAAGTGCACAGCACATATACATTTACGTGAAGATCAGTGGTTCGTCAGGAGACGTTATTTCCAGTGTATTACGTCGTTTTATTTTTAATGTGTGGAAAATTATTTTTCTCTAATCTACAAGATTACACCAAAAAATTTTGTATTATTTCCGTAATTATACCAGTTTAAAGTAATTCGAAGTATTGTTTCAAAATTTATTGTTGCACGATGTCATCGAACATAAACAACTTATCTGTACTAATAGTATAAAGAGGAAAGATTTGATTGTTTGTTTGCATAGAATAGGCTCCGAAACTACTAAACCGATTTGAAAAATTCCTTCACTGTTGGAAAGCTACAATATCCCCGGGTGACATAGGCTATATTATATTTTCAATAAATTAGGGATCCTTAATAAAACTCCAATAACGTAACCCAAGGTGTAAAAAAATAAGAAAACCAAAGCAAAGCGAGGGCGGTCACTCGTAACTAATAAGAGTATAGTCGACTTTCGTATTTATTACGATAGTATAATTGGGATTTAGTATTAATTATTATCTCAATATTTAGCGGACATCAATAGTGGAAGATCATTACTTATAAATAATGAAATAATAGGTACCGTATTTCGGACCACGGCGCACTAGCTACAGATTTAGTTAAAGAGCACTATAACAGTTCATGTATTAAAATTAGTCAGTAACGTTATGAATAAGTACTTACTAATAATTTCTATACAAAAAGTAATGATATCCCATCAAAAACATAAATGTAAAGTGAGAGACAATTTCAAAAAAAAAAGAATTGAGATCTAAATGGGTGCCAATTTCTGTGTAGAAAAGCCTAAAATTTTAGTCACAAGAACATGTAATTCAAGCTTTACATTTGACTTGGCTAGTTTTCTTTAGTCTAATTACATAGATATAATATAGCCTAGGTAGGTACGTGAAAACTAACCAAGTCAAATGTGAAGCTTGAATTACATGTTCTTGTGACTAAAATTTTAGGCTTTTCTACACAGAAATTGGCACCCATTTAGATCTCAATTCTTTTTTTTTTTAATTGACTCTCACTTTACATTTATGTTTTTGATGGGATTCGATTTGTTACAAATGCTTTTCAAAAGTCAATTTAATTAATTAAGGTTTTGCTACTGACAGTTCCAGACGACACTTATTAATAACATATATTATAGCTATATTATATCGAATTGAATATCATAGGAATTATTCCAAGATTGTCGTGGCAAGCTAAGGGAAATAGCCGGCAAACGAGCTGACGATCCACCTGATGGTAAGTGGCTATCGTCACCCATGGACATCAGCAACACCAAAGGCATCACCGATGCGTTGCCGCCCAAGAAAGAGAGAAGAAAAAGAAAGAAAGAACTGGCTTTCAAGCCCCCAGCCGGAACACGACGAATCATTTGGCGGCTGACTAATGCTCGAGGGTGGTAGCTATCCAGGCGAACCCCATGGAGAAATAATAATAGTAATAATGGTATCAATTAATAATTAAAATCAATATTACTAATATAATCCCTCGAGGGGCCCTATCGCCTTTTACGACACCCATCCAGCATGGGATTGGGGAATATTATTCTAAGCCGCCCCAATACGGCTAAAAATATAAAAAATACGGCTAAAAAAAAATATAAATATAAAAATGACAGCACATATGCAACTAATAACGAATGAGATATTAAGCGTTGTACATTTTATTAAATAAGTTTTTGTAACACTTCTTATATTTATACGAGCGATATTTTCGAAAATAACATCCTCATGCGGCGGCAATTTTAATTGAGCTGTTACTGATATTTTTGTTATAGATTTTTAGAGAAAAATTATTGAAATTTATTTTACCCGCTTCTGTATTAATAACGTTCCAAGTGGTTTTAATTTGTTTGAAGAATTCTTTATTTTATTAGCAGTGCAAATTGATTTCGCTTCGGCACGGACTTATTTAAAAGTTTTGGAATATAATAATAATGGTTGATTTTTCTGCGAATAGTTCAAAAAGTTTTATTCTAAGTACCTACTTTTATATATTCTTGTTGTTACCACACTGAATTTTGTTTAAATATTATAACACTTAGTTATCGTGTTTTTGTTTGAAATGAATATTAAATTTATATTTTATTAAAAAATGCACTGTACGGTGTGTCATCAGAGTTAATATTTAATGACGAGAGTTTATTTGCAATGTTTTGTTAAAATATAATAAATGTTCTGTGGCCTCCAAAATATACAGCATTACGAAACTATAGCCGTTTTGACCACAGAACCTTAAAAAGGAGGAGGTTCTCAATTCAGATATATTTTTTAAGATTGTTACCTCAGAACTATTCGACGTTACGTGGTTGATCGTAAACAATGTTGGGTGACAATAGAATTATCTCAAATTACACGAGTCTGGTTAGTTAGAAACAAAACTAGTACGTATATACGTAGTACCTAAATCGGCAGATGGCACGTCTTTACAGACCATTATATTGAATACCGTTTAGAATATAGTAAAATCGAGTAAGTATAGTAAGTTCAGACGTGACTTATCATTCATGAATAATTTTGTTTAATAAACTCGAGTGAAGTTTCGTCAACAGCAATATTATATTCATTAGATTAAATTTGTATTCAATGAAATTTTAATACACAATTAAATTATTAATATACAATTTGAAAAAAAACTTATTTCTTCGTACGAAGTCGAGTCTTATCGATGAATGTGACTTTGTTTGTTTGTTTGTCAAGTATTTGTTTTGTCTAAACCGGACTGCAAATTCACCAATGTGAACCAATTTAATTCCCAAGCTTATTCAATTGAAGCCACCTGAGTTATAAGCGTACGGAAAAATATTTGTACCTACAAGTTAATAATATTTTTACGTTACACGTCATTATGAAGTAATTAAGGCACATTAACAGTCAGTTGGGATCTGAACAATATCATTTTATTGCGCATTGTTTACTTTGAGGTCACACCGTAATGCGAGAGTTCATTTATTAACTTTAATCTTTACACGACTAATTTATACTAGACACACTTACAGATAGTATAAGAATAATAATAATAATAATAATAATATCGTTTATTTGCTCTCACAAGAAGAATGCTTTAAATGTAAAGATCTTGAAATTGGGGATACAGTTGTTTTTGTAGTTTGTGCGATCGTTGCCATACAGTGAACGAATATGTACGTTAGTATATTAGTTCATTGTTTCCATACTATTCAATTTAAAGGCAAGGCAGATAATTATTATTGTGTCGCTGGTAACATGTTTTATGCTTTTTACATGTAACTAGGTAAATCACGTATGGTAATTGTATAATAAAATCCCGAAGTTAATACGTGACTTGCCAGAGGAATTGTTTAAGAAACATGTAAAATCTCAACTTTTAGGCAAAGATGAAAATGACCAGAGCGCTGCAACCATTTCCGTTCAAGTTAGTGATATTTTTTGTGATAAATATACCTATTTATTTTTATTTTTAAAATATATGTTGAGGAGTTTTTTTACGCCCTTTCTTCTCCTTCATGACAAAGCACCTTTCCGAAAAGCTGGTAGATTAAAAAATGACGTGCATAAGTGTATCAGTGATACCTATATGTATACATGAATAATTATTTTGAATTACGAAATTTTTGAGGTAAATGTTCTTATCAAATCCTAGGACCTGAGGTAGGTATCTCCCTGCACAATGTGCTGTCAGTTCCTTTCTTGAAGATACTGGGTTGTCTCAATTTCTAGAAATGGTCTCAATATTTTTTAATGTCAAACAGAACTAGTCAAAACTGGGTTTTATTATTATTATCTATTACTACTTCTTCGGTTACATAGCTGATCAGATATTATGTATTGACGGCGTATCATTAACCCTTGCCTAATTTGTTATTATAAGAACAGAAGTGTGAATGTTAATTCAGTCACAAAAACAAACAAATATTAGTATCAGTGCAATATTTAAGTTCCCAAAGTCAATAACCTTCTTTGAAGTTTTTCATAAACAAAATATTAATGGATATTATTATTAAGTAATTGAGTATGCTAATTGATGACTTACATCAAGAAATTCGTTTGCTTTCGTTGGCCGTGCATTAAAATGACTGGCCAAATAAAATTGTCCGGCAATGGAACATTATAACGTTGAACTATGCCATCAAAATCTGAATAATAAGTCAATTGACCTAAAATTTAAAACTGTGTTTTTTCAAAAATTTTGAAAATGACAACTGAGTGTTAATTTCAAAAAACCGGTTTACAACCGGTGCATTACATTTTTAAACTTCGAATATCTCATAACTAATCGAGTGACCTACATCATCAAGATCATTTTCCCAAATCCTTTTTTCGAGGTAAAATTAAATAAAAATTTTGTTCTTGATATTCAAAGATATTGCCTTTTTAACAAACTCCGCTCGTTTTATTCTAAAATAAATAATAAAGCTCCACTTAGTAAACAAAAAACTTGTCTTGTTTGGCACGAAAAATACAAACCGGTTCGTAATGTACATACAAAAGAGCGAACCGACAAAATACGACATTGCATGACTCAGTGATTTGGCAGTTATAAGAGTTAGGAAATAAACGTTTATTTTGCAGTAGGTATCAAAGATTTTGACGGATGAGACTTCGCGGATATTCACGTAGACTTTCGGCCTTATTCATAAACGGTTAACAAACCTATTTTAGCTATTGCACCTTTACAATATGTTTTATCTGTGTCGTTTTTCATAAGAATGAAAGAAACAAAACACTTTATTACAGTAGTTATCTAACGAAAGCAGTGATAGCCTAGCGGTTAGAACGTTGGTCGCTCGAACGGAAGGGCCCGAGTTCAAATCCTGGCACGCACCTCTGATTTTCAAATATTATGTGCGTAATAGAAGTTAATTATCACTTGCTTCAGTGAAGGAAAACATCGTGAGGAAACCTGCCCACCGGAGAGTTCTCCATAAAGCTCTCAAAGGTGTGTGAAGTTTACCAATCCGCACTTGGCCAGCGTGGTAGACTATGGCCTAATACCCCTCACATTGTGAGAGGAGACCCCGAGCCCAGCAGTGGGACAATTATGGGTTGTTGCTTTGCTTTGCTATCTAACGAAAATACTACGATTCAAAGATACGACACGCGACTTCTTAACGTCTTCCGAAGTACAGAAGCGTTTATACAATTTTTACAAGCAGCCACCATTCTATTCAATGCCCAACATGCTGACCTTGATCGCTTTCAATTCACAATACTGCACGGTACAAAACCATGGCTCTATGTGATTGGTTGTGATTGTGCGCGTTAGTTACTAACGTTGTCGAAATATTTTAACTTCACTTCACCACATTCGCAACAGGTATGAGTCACGCAAACAAAGCTATTTGCTAGATCACTCGGTATGAGTTTTGAGTAATGACGTAACAGGTAACATCATTCACGGATCACCTGGGTGGGTAATGACTTCACGATGACGAAACTTGCGTGCGTTCTACCACAACAAACGATCGTGAGAACTGCGCTGCAGCGTTTGTGAAATTAAAATTATGCAGCAAATAACTTGGTTATATAGTAGGTCCTAATGAAACCTTGATAATTATGACTCAAAATCGCTATGTGTCGGAGCTACTAGGAATAGGTATTTAGTTATTTGTCGGTTGGTAGTAGAACACATTTTAGACCGACTTCAAAAAAAGGAGGAGGTTCTCAATTCGACTGTATTTTTTTTGTTTGTTACCTCAGAACTTTTGACTGGGTGAACCGATTTTGATGATTCTTTTTTTAATTGAAAGCAAGTGCTTGTCATGTAGTCCCACATTTGAACGAGATCTGACAAGTAGTTTTTGAGTAATTTTGAAATCGGTTATTTTTTGTTAGTAAAATTTACATAAATGAAATATTATCAATAGCCTTCAACTAACGATGCAAAAAAGTTTGTCCAAAACCATCCGGATATATGCGATTTGATGCTAATAAATATGATTGATTGGCAAAAACACATGTTTAAATAATGAAAAATTCAGAAAGCCAAACATTAATTTTCATAGCGCTTACTGCAAAATTGCTCGATTTTAACAAACTTTCAACCTTATTTATCATTTCAATGACATTAATGACGCTGCATATACGTGCTATTGAATGCTGTCCACTTACAGACAGACAGATTCGACAGACTGAGTAGGAAAATCTTGTGTCATTTATGTGATCGATGTGAACGTGGGCTTCGTTGCACATTTTGCGATTTGTACATTTTGCGAGTTGTGTACATTTTGCGTTTTGTACATTTTGCGTTTTGTACATTTTGCGAATTGTACATTTTGCGACTTGTGTTCATTTTGCGTTTTGTACATTATGCTCCGAAGGGGAAAAAAATACCTCGGTAGTTTCTTGCCACTTCTTGTCCTGGAACCAGTCACGAAGTGTCGAGCAGTAAATAATTAATTTCCCATAAACAGATTACATGCCGTATACATAATTGCTGTATTTCCTTCTGCGCTTCGTCATTATTTTTATAATAATTTATGACAAGGCTATAATCAACTACAATGTAGGTAAGTAATTGCAGCAGAATATGTCAATTTTTGTTTCTTTTAATTTTGCAACTAAAAAAATCTTGTGATTATTTATCGCTTTTGTAATTGTTATACCTACATTAATAGGTGGTAATTGTGACGACAAATATTTACTTTAATTATATACGAGTATTAAAATAGTATTAAATTTCTGATTGAAATTATCTACAGATTTTATTAAGTATATTTTAAATATGTAATACTTCTGTTGTCTCCAATTTTTAGCGGCTTAGAATACTAACCCCAATCCCACGCCGATTGGGTGTCGTAAAAGGCGACTAAATCCGGCCCGCTGGTGGCAAGGCCCTCGGAGGGATTATATTGGTAATATTGATTTTATTGTTTAATTAATACCATTATTAATATTATTATTTCTCCATGGGGTTCGCCTGGATAGCTACCACCCTTGAGCATTAGTCCGCTGCCAAACGATTCGTCGTGTTCCGGCTGGGGGCTTGAGAGTCAGTTCTTTCTTTTTCTTCTCTCTTTGCCTTTGGTGCTGCTGATGTCCACGGGCGATAGCGATCAGGTGGATCGTCATCTTGCTTGCCGGCTATTTCCATAAAAAAGCAATCAAACTGCTTTTCTTTTTGTCGCCAACGCTTTACCCCGCAAAAGACAAATCTTTTCTAATTTTTGGGACTCCTATAATATCAATTAAAGTGTGTACCGCGGGTACCGATCCATTTCCAACTATAAGACCTGTGGTGTAAGTAACAAATAGGCTAAATACCAAGTTAACCTTTACGATTTCCGCGTGACGTTCACGGACACACGGAACGTGACGGATGTAAATAAAAAAGAGTTTTAATGTGAATAACATAGCAAACTTAAATAAACAATCTAAAAATATCTGGTTATAACTTGATATTTATAGATAATCAAGTTCTACTATGTAAAATATTATTGAAATAAACAGCAAATGTCTTAACCTGTAGTATAAAAACATTAAAAAAAATCTTAATTCAATACCTCAAATCTCCAATATCTACTGAAAAAGTAAAATAAATGGATACACATTTTGTACGTTAACCTAGTCCTATGAATTGACATGACCTGGCCCATTATTGTAAAAGGTTAATTATTTTAACCAATAGGTAACTTGTAAATTTAAATATCTAAATCTGCAATCACTGCACTCTGCTACCGTAAGTTTTTGTTGACGGTTGATGATTGAACAAGTTATTGACATTGAAGCATCAATAACAAACTGCGAAGGTTGATTATTGTTTACTTTTGTCACGGATTTCTATTTTCAATATTGTTTACACAAATCTAATATTTTACCTTATATTTTATAATATAATATTATAATTATATTATAATAATGTACTTAAGTATAATTTCGAAATAGAAAAGACTTCCAAATAAAAGTCACGCTTTTATTGACGCTAAAATATTTTTACACGCTTTACATTAGCTTTACCTGTATGTTTGTTTGTTTGTCTGTAACTTCTCTTTGACCTTGATTTTTAACCCACTTCAAACAGTCAGGTTTTTTTCAAACTTCGTGGACTTATTGAGGATCGCTGATAATTCAATATTTAAAGAAAAAAAGAAAGAAAAAAAAATCATTTCAAAAAATCAAACTAAAAAATTAAAAAAATAAATAATAGTTTAAAAAAATAAAGAACATGCTTTTATAGAAAATTCAACTTAAAAATAGAAGATAAATTTGAATTAAAAATCGTGTAATTGTAATAACAGCGTGGGGTGCATGGTGTCAATGAGTAGAAGGGATAATATCTTTAATAAAAGCACCCCACGCTTTTTTACAATTACACGATTTTTAATTCAAATTCATTTTCTATTTTGTTTAAGTTGGATTTTCTATAAAAGCGTGTTTTCTAGTTTTTTTTTTTAACTATCATTTATTTTTAACAAAATCTCAAATAGTCTAACAGCACGTAAACAAACGAAAACTATAACTTATTCACTCAAATTAAGTTCAACTCACATGAAGTTTTCGATCTCGTTAACTCCCTTCACCAACAATCAATCATAACTTCACAACACAACCGCGTCACTTAGCCGTGAGTCTTGCACTGCTTGCGAATTGCGCTAACGCAGCCAACACAGGACCTTCTACCGTCCAGATTGAGACCCTTCGATATTGGCTAACCAGTACAAAACCTCATCGAGTGCTTGGAAGTGGGAGGTCTGATAAACTGGCGTATGTAACGATTATCGGCATTGTGAGTTGGAGAAATTGTAGCTGAAGATGGAAAATCAGTTTGGGTCACAGTTTGTTACGGGTAATTAGCTCATTACCGTCTTTACCGGGCTAATTGGATATTGAATGTTTGCAGATGACCTTGAATTTTGTTGCATTGATTTGGTGTATGTTACGGATCGAATGCTAAAGTGGAACTAAAGACATTTCTATTTGCATTTAAATTGCCTGGACACGAAAAACAAACAAAACAAAAATATTTTCTGTCTCTATGTGTTTTTATAACAAAGTCGTATTATATAAAAAAAACCGGACAAGTGAGTATCAGGCCATGCGCAATGTAGGGTTTTTTTACGCACTTTTGTAATTAATTTACATGTCAGTCCGATCGTATTACACAAACTATTAAATACAATGTACCTATTAATATACACACATACATACATCAGTAGCTAAGTTACTAATCAATTACTTGAAGTGACTTACAATTTACAAATCTGCAAATGATCTTCATCGCGTCGGAGGTCGGATTTGATAAGATGGGATGAAACCTACCTACGTCCATTCTATTAAGATTCTAAGTTACTTCAATTGACTGCCTCTCGATCTGAAAGCGAACGCACTCCACCAGTATATGGTGGACGTCTTCCACGACACCACATTCTTCACAGTTGGGACCGTCCGATGTACCCATTAAGAATGCAAATTTTTTAATGGCAAGTGACCTGGTCTTACCCTAAGTGCTGTTTTCAAAACTGTTTTTGACAAGTTTTTTATAAATCATGGTAAGGGGAGGCTCACACTGAATAGTTCTGGACCAAACTTCCTTTTCAAGTGATCGTTCATTAAAATACTGTTTCCACTTTTTGTAACATATTTTTCTAAACCTAGTTAAAACCTCTGAATACATAAAAAAAAACAAATAAACAACTCTTTAGTTTCATTATAATTAAGCATAGAAATACATACTGTAGTCATTATAATGAAACTTATTTTAATGGTATTTCCAGGTCCCTGACATTTACCTTTTCGTATAAGGCTATTTATTCCTTATCTGTGTGCTGTACCAGGCCTTGTCATTTATGTGTTTCTTTCTAATTCTGTTGATCTTTATTCATTAATTATTGCTCCATTGAACAAAGTCTACGATCGCCGTTTCATTGAACAAGGGTTAAAACCCTTACTATCTCTCTCGTTCTCCAGTTCAGTGGTCTCTTTTCATAGCTAAGAACATATTTATGAGCTGTGAACCATTAAGGCTCTCGCATTAATTAAATATCGTTTTTTTATTCATTAGTCAAAATATACCTACCTACCTAAAATTTACATTATTTACTTTACATTCACCTAAGTAACATGCCATTTACCGATTAGGTTATTTACTCCTTAATGCTTAAACGTTATATTTAGTTGATCCATGCGAAAAATATCTTCTGATTAGCTAAATCTTATTTCAACAGTTATTACTAACTAATTGATTCGACCATCAGAATACAGCATAGAATAAAAATGTTCATGCAATGATATTTAAAAAATATACTGATACGTTTTTTGTTTCACTACCCCAATCACATTGGTATAATACACGAAGGCATTTTAACGCTGTATGTCAAATGTCAAGCACTTCTGACAACAACAAAAGCGTGCGTATCGTCTTGTGCGTGTCGACTTTGCACGCTCAGGATAGGAGCTCTGTAATAACTCTTATGTAAAAACTATGTATACCTTATCCTGCAATTAAAGAATTGATTGATTGATCGTATTGACAGAGCGACTACGAGCGGAACGGTCAATTGCCTGTTCTTACGCTCTTCAGTGACATATCTACCTCTTTTTACATTATAATCATTGTGTTCATGTAGTACTATTGTAATGCTCGCATGACTCACATTTTTTAAGTACTTACACTACTTACCCAACATAATCATAATAATCCTTATACATAATAAAGTAACATTAAAATAACTTAGCATGTAGTCGCTAATAGGGATTGCAATCCGGTGTCATTTTCAATCCGGCCGGATTTTACCGGATTTTCACCAATCCGGTCGGATCCGGCCGGATCCGGCCGGATTGATCACGTAATCAAATTTTTTAGTTCTCGTTTCAATATAGACTGTTTTTGATGTAAAAAATTTTTTTTTCGGATTGTAAAGGAACACAAATGCATTAAGACAAAGTAAATGCAACCGAGCCGTAATAAATACTCGCACAGGTCAAGGTCAAGGTAGAACCTAATGACGATTATGTAATACTTAATATTAATAAGAGGAATCTACAAGAATGGACAAGACGAAAATCATGTCGAACGTCGATATATCACACCCGTACCGATTGTTGTTGATGGCGCTGCTTTCAAAGTTGTAGACGAGTACATTTGACTAGTGACAAGTGATCCAAATGGGTAAGTCCAACTTTGAGAAAGAAATCACTCGTAGAATCCAACTCGGATGGGCTGCGTTCGAGAAACTGCGTCATAATATCTAGTCGTCCAAAACACTGCCTCAGTGAAGTGAAGTCGAAGGTGTTCGAGCAGTGTGTGTTGCCAGTGATGACATACGGATCCGAGACGTGGGATGCTTCACTATTGGCCTAATGCATAAGCTTAGAGTCGCCCAGCAGCTATGGAACGAGCTATGCTCGGTATTTCTCTACGCCCTACGCAATCGAATCAAGAATTATGAAATCCGTAGACGAACGAGGATGACCAACATAGCTTAGAGAATTAGCCGGCTGAAGTCGCAATGGGTTGGCCACGTAGTTCGAAGGACCGATAACCGTTGGGGAAGAAAGGTCCTTGAATGAAGATAACGCTTCGGCAAGAGGAGCATAGGACGTCCCTCGACCAGGTGGACCAACGACCTGAAGAAGACAGCGGGTATCCGCTGGATTCAGATGGCTCAGTCTACCGGTCAGAGTGACATATATTAGGGGAGGCCTATGTCCAGCAGTGGACCTCTAAAGGCTGATGGATGGATGGAGTAAGAGGAAAGTTTTGATTTGTTATTTATTTTTTGTAATGGATAAGCTCAAAAGCTATTGAACCAATTTCAAACATTTTTACACCAATAAAAAGCTACATTATTCCTTAGTCACACATACCTACTATTTTATTGTGATTAATAATATTGTTTACTTCATCTCAATTAAAAATATTAGACACCCAGCAAAGTGGATACGGTTCATCTAGTTTATTATATTACTGTCTGTTAATCTGACAACTGTAACTTTAGTAAGAAGTAGAACAGATTGTCAATATAACTTGTCTTCTAAAAATATATCAATTGCTATTATTTTTCCTCTTTATTTTCTTTAAGAAGGGAGCCAATAAAATGTGTATACAACTACACATCCTTGTATGTTTAAAGAGCTTTTTCTGTTGTCATATCATCGCGCACAAATTATAAACAAGAAGTAATATTTACGAAAATATAATTTTATAACTTATAATAATTTATCCATTCAGTAACTTGTGTTGCACATTACATCCCTATTGAACGTTACTAGATTAATTAAAACATCTATACCAGGCATTCAAAGCATCTACACTAGCAATAGGCTGATTATTTTGCCAGAAATTGGCGTGACCGGATCCGGTCACCGGATCCGGCGATTTTCACCGGATCCGGTATGCGTAGAAAACGCCGGATCCGGCCGGATTACCGGATCCGGTTTTCCGGATTGCAATCCCTAGTCGCTAAAAGGAAAGTGAGTAAATAAGTCACAGTTACTAAGTGACAGGTGCAAGTTATATTTTCACTTTTTGCGGTAATGTTCGATGTTCATTAGGTAGTTATGTAACAAATATTTTGCTAATTGTTTTATTTTGCACTACCGAATACCCAGCATATGCTACTATGCAAATATTTTTTGTAATGAAAAGTCGAAAATCGAAAATGTGCCTAATGCATTTTGTGTTAGTGGTCTCAAACCATCTTCGCATTATTACCTACCTTTCAACCGGGCAAGTGTGTATCAAACCAATGCGCAATGTAGGGTTCCGAAGTAGTAAGTTTATGGACTATTGCTCAATAACTATATGCTAACATAGCCGTGATAGTTTTCCTTGTAAATTTATCATGTAACCTATTTTTGAGAATTTTTTCACTTGTCTAATTCCAACCGTTTAGCCAACAGGGGACGACACTTGATTTTAACCATATCTAATATTTCTTCTTTGCTCTAACCAAAATTAGCTAGCTTTCTAGCACTGGGTCTCGGCGCTTTGCTTCAGACAGACGGAAGGACAGACGGACAGACCGACATAACGAAACTATAAAAGGGTTCGGATTTTACTATTAAAGTTGATTTTATTAATATAAGTTGTTATTTCCTTTTGTAATTAGGTATTTTATGGGCTAAATGGCCTGAAATAAAAAATATTATTATTTACTTCGGAACCCTAAAAATGTCATTTCTTTACCGAAATAATTTGAGGAACGCTGCTTTATTTACTTGAATACAACTGTAATGTGCTTCGAGTTTCAGTTCAATCAATGACTAGAGTAAAAATTTTGCTACAATAATATAACTTAAAACTTAGTCTAGAGTTGAGTTTCTAAGGATTTCTGAGCTGTCTATACGAACCTCGGGTGTAAGTATAATAATGTATTCTAGTAAGTGCGTTATATAGCCCGGCGTGCGGTCGTTTGCGTAGATTTTAAGTGATTGTCTATCCCTCTGAAGTCCAGAGGCATTCTGTCACATAACTTTTGTTGAACTCTTACGCCTATAGAACTTAGAAGTACTGTCCTTCATCTCATCGTGTTAAAGGTCTTAGGCAATTGTGGTCGCCGGTCGTGTTTTGTAGTTGGATGGTTTGTCGGATAAGATTTATTAGGGTCCAAGTTTCGTAAACTGTTTTTATGTTGTTCAGTTACGTTGTACCAGTTTAAGGGAATATATATAATACTAATTGTAATTATTATTAAATTGTAAAATTAATGATTTTAAGGGGCAGGTACTTCCGATTTTTTATTTTACACCAATATTTCACACCATATGACGACCCTGTAGCCTAGTTGGTAGTGACTCTGTCTGCGATTCCCGGCCGGGGCAGATCTTTATGTGACAGTAAATATTTGTACTCGGGTCATGGTGGGTGTGATAGTGATGTGTTATATGTGTCGTTCATGCCACCCGTGACACAGGTAATAGCTTACTGCGGGGGTATGAGTGTGTTAGCATTTATTTATTTAATTAATTACATAGATCATGGTCACGGCGACAACAATAATATAACTTGCCCCAACGTTCATTTTTAAAGTAAACGATCTTTCCTAAAGTCCAAGGGTGGGTATGACATTTGCAAATCTGACAAGTTAAAAATCTGTCGAGTTGGAAATGAGGGGACTTTTCTGTAGTAAAATATTTTTCCCGCGAACAATTTCCCAAAGCCTTGATCACGAAGCGTGAACTGTGACTCCTCCGCGTAGCCATGACATCGATTTAGTGTTGTACGAGTACCATTTGCATACCTGTTTATCTACACATTATACAGTTATGTACTAGTAAATCTCAGAACCTGTTGTGGTCCCTAGTATTGAATAATAAATGTATGGTAATATCGTATCAATTATGTCAAAATTAAAATGCAAATAATCTTTGGGTTCCCGAAAACATTTTCAATCAGACTTGGAAGTTTTTTTTTTATCTTACCTAACCTAACTTTAGCAACATAACAGTTACAGGTACAGGGAGAAGAAGAGGGCGGAGGAGGGAGAGGGAGAGGGAAAGGGAGAGGTAGAGGGAGAGGGAGAGGGAGAGGGAGAGGTAGAGGGAGAGGGACAGTAGGAAGTTGTTAGGCGGTACTAAAGCCAGGTCAGCTTGTTAATAATATTATTAAAACGTCTATAGATAATAACACGCCTAATATGTTAATCGTAAACCCGTAATAATTGCAGACTACGATCATAACCATGAAATAATTTGAGTTCACTGTTCTTAGACCAGTTATGTGGTTATTAGCAAGTTCTGAATAGTGTGTAACTTGTAACTTATGCGAGGTATACTTATAAGTACCTACCACCTACCCAGTAATTTGTAGTGAACAAAGCGAAATTTGAATAAAACATTATTGCTACCATAACTTGTGTCCGGGAATAAAATTGACGGAATAGACTTTTCAAATTAACTGTCGCACTCAGAGTCACTTTTAACAGTTACTTAAATCGCTCCTTTACAGAAACACTTTAACATAATTAATATCAAAAGTTCAGAGCCATGTTTCCTGATATTTCAAAATTTTAACGACAGTCACCTTATTATATCAAAATACAAAATACTTATCATAATAACGTGGCGTCAAACCAAAGTTATTAAATATCAGTATCTCATTTATGTAAATAGTTTATTTAATATTATTTAATATAAATGCTCGTTAATTATACAAAAGTACAAATTCTGTACTAAGGAGCAATTTTTAAGGAACCGGATTTTTAAGGGACTCTGAGTGCGGCAGTAGAATACCACATACTCGTATTAAGTAACAACTAATAGGACAGTTTTGCAGTATACATAGTTATAGGTACTTACAGTTTCACCACACGTATAATTCAATAATTAATTTGCTATTCTTTCTAGAAGGCGCTGAGTGTGTGCAAATTGTAAGTACTGTGTAGGTAAAATAAAAGAAAAATTAGTTACGCAATTTATATTTCTTTCAAATTCATATTAACTTTTTGGTTTATAACTATGACACTTTTAAGTAGGTATGACATTATTATATTGCACACAATTATTTATTTATTAATAAAGAGAACTATTTGTAAATAGATTTCTGTATAATTGTATTCCCGTACAATATGTTCGTTAGCTTTTTTAGTTACATTTGCGCCTAGGTAAAACGTTTGACTTAACTAAAACAAACAAATCTTCAACAATTCTTAAATTAATCTCATATTGTGCTATATTTATGCAGCATATCTATCTACATTATGTAAAATATAATAAATATATACACTTAATAAGATATACATTAACTATGTTAATAAAACGTGTCACATCCCTATAAATTCTACATCCCCGTATAAATCAATCACTTGAAAATGAGCGCTGTTCCTTACCTCTAAAGCATAAAATAGATTGTACATTTTCATGGTTGTGCTAAAAAAGTGCATTAGGCATGCACAATAGCTCAAAAATATTTTCACAGTATATAATTATGAAACACAGCACCATTACGCATATATGTAAGTATGTATGTATGTTTTTATTACTATTTCCTTACTTCTAGTTTATGGCAATAAAGTATTATTTTTAATAAACAATCATAAGTTGTATTGTATGAGTTTAATTTTTTAGGTTATGTTAAGAGTATTGTATTTATTTTAATAACATATATAATGTATGGTACATAATAAAAATGATATGATTTTTTACTATGATACTTTGACGATTAGGTAATTTTTTATACCGCGTCATTCTAGTTGCTAGTAATCTTTATTATTAATAAAATACCTGTCTCAAAGTAGGTAATATTTTTGTACTATTCTGCGCACTTATTTTCATAAAATATGATTTACATTAAAGAATAAGTTAAAATAATAAATGCCTTCTGAACTCTTTACTCACTACGACACACTATCTATTGCAACTTAAAATAAATAAATAAACATATTTATATATTTATATACTTTTCATCTTTATAACGATAACTATAATATTTTAGTGCATATATTTAAAAATTCTTGGTCTTGTAACATCGCCTAGTAATATAATAATTTGTATTTAAGCTTAATTATGTATAAAACTTACAAACTTTTATTTATCACAATATATTAAAGCCCTATGTGTGATAAGTTTATTTACCATCTAAATACGCTGAAATTGATAAGCACCTTATATTACTTTAAATTAATTTTGTTTAAAATAATGTAAATAATAATGCCGATTTTTGCTAAATTATTGGATCACAATTACAATAATTAAATAGGTAAATCTGAAACCTCACAGAAAAGTCATAAATGATTATGTACTTGGTGCGACAGCTATACTTAGTGAAATTATGATTATAGATACTAATACTGTAAGAAGTTTAACTAAATATAATAATAATAAAACAGGTTACAATAATTATGTTGTAAAATTAACTACGTACTCTTATTATTAGTCTGTCTATATTAAGTGTATCAAACTTTTTCTGAGGAACGCGTAGAGGTATCAAATTGAAGTTAATATTCAATCCGATTGTAAGCCCTTAAAGCTGTGAAAGAATCAACCTCCTTAGGCAACGTAATCAAATCATAGATATATGTAAATATTATGATAAAGATTATGCCGAATTTTTGTAGTTATTTAGACACTGACAAATCGTAACCTATAGGGCTATAGGGTACATCTCGTTGACCTATGATCATGAAAAGCAAGAAGGAATGTCAAGCACAAGTAAAGGGAAAAATCCGTGTTTCAGGAATTCAATTACTGCCAGCTTAGCTCACGCATGAAGGACGCGGTGAAGGAAAACATCGTGAGGAAACCTGCACACCCGAGAGTTCTCTATAAAAGTTCTCGAAGGTGTGTGAAGTCTACCAATCCGCACTTGGCCAGCGTGGTAGACTATGGCCTAATACCCCTCACATTGTGAGAGGAGACCCCGAGCCCAGCAGTGGGACAATTATGGGTTGTTGCTTTTGCTTTTGCTTTAGCTCACGCATTGGAGAAACCAGATTGAAAATTCTGAGTTACAGCTTATAATGACTACTATACGAGATCTATTTTATTTTCTTTCCAGTTAAATTAATTGTTTAAATCGAATAATAAACATTAATTAAACTTTATTTTTGTTGTTTTTGAAAAGCCTCAATCTGTTAGCGGTTCTCCTGTCTTCAAAATAAAGGGGGCTAGTGAATACTTTACCGCTTAAAGTGTAGTTTGTATTGAATGAATTAATTACCGATGTAAAATGAAAATATTGACATAATTATAAATATGACATAAAATACAGTTACATAAAAAGCAATTAATTACAGAAACTTTTATTACTATAAGAGCGATCTTTCTAACCAATTAAACAATTACCAACATCTTTTGACAAACTTCGAAACAACAAACTTGAGATTTAATTAAAATGAAATATAACAACCAACAGCAGGCTTTTACTTATTTTATTCCTATTACTAAAAATATAATTTAATGAAATATTATTTTAAAGGTGTTTCGATAAGCATTAAATTTAACACACACCACATTATCTTACTCGTATAATGAACGATCTGTTATAATGAATTAAAAAATATGTAAGCTCGCAAGTAAATAGACCGTAATTTATTGACCGAAGCTTTTGTTAAGAGTGAGCCTTTAAACAACCCACGTTTGCGTGTGTGTGTGTGTAAACACGCGAAAAACTGCACAAATTAATAAAACATCTAGTATTTGTTCATTCAGCAGTAGAGAAGATAAAAATTAGCATATTTCTAAAATTATGTTTAAATAGGCACTTTTAAATAAATTAATTTCAAAGGATGAAACGAGAAGAAGATACGTTTACACAACGCCAAAAAAAAATCTAAGTAACAATTCATATTTGCCGAAAGTAAGACGTTTATTTAGTGTAATATTTATTTAGAGGGACGTTTTCTGTACAGTTTCAAACATGACAAAGTACTAGGATTTAATTTGTCACAGCCACCGTCCTACAAACTTCAAGCTAAAACACTTAGTTCTTTGGAACTTACTTTAACAAGTGAATTAGTGGGTATAGAAGTTGTGTTCATCAAATAAAAGTCTTAAAAGAACTCTTCTACAACTAGGTGCTTTATATTTATTACAAGTCATTCTCTTCTCGATGTTACTGAAGATACTTTGAACACACTCCATCACTGTTAGTCTGAATTGATGGAGTGGATTGGCCAACCTGAGTTTTAAAAGATCTTGCCCACCTTGCTTCGACTACTATTTAAAGATAACCCGGACGGAAAAAATGCCCTCCAAAGCATGATGATACTTGACAATTTTATTAAGATTTGAAAACAGATCGCGATAGAAGCTTAAGTCGACCACTTATGATTGACACAAACAGTTGGAGACATGACGCCAATGATTATAATATCACTTCATACAGAAACTTTAGATAATTCTAAATCCTAGTTTTCACCTTCAAAATTGTCTACAAACTTCATAAGCCAATGACGTCACAGTTGTAACGATTACTAGCTATTCACAATGGCATCAACCACAAAGCTAGTCGACTACTGGTCTAAAGCATGGCGTGTCTAATTGTTATGATGATGCCTTCGTCTTGAGTAGCAATACTGGCCAGTACATAGTTACGAATAACAAAAACAGAGCTGGGAACACAACCCTGGATAATTTGTCTATCTCCCGCCAGAGCACCCTCTCTTGACCCGTGTCAGCGTCTAACCAGGCAACCTGGAAAAAAAATGAAACAGAGTTTGAAGTTTCGGACATACATCAAAAAATCAATAGCCATTCATCTCGCAACCATGAAATAATGATGTTAAACTTTTTTACGCTTCGGTGTTTTTGGTTTAAAATCCATGTCATAATCAGAAGGTATTTGACATTTTTAAAAGAAATCCATCATGCGCTGGTTATCCAGATACTGAGGCGATGCGACTGAAAAATCTTTGAAAACCAAGGGAATTTTCTCCAAAACACTGCCGAACTTTGAAAGAAATTCTCAAAACTCAAGGTTACCTGCAATATACTTTGCCGTCGTTCTACGCCAACAATGTGGGCAGTAGCTCCAGGCCCCGGGTGCACAGAGGGCGTAGTAGCTGGCGGGGAGGTCGGAGACGTGAGGTCGACCTTCCGGCACCGCACGCCGCTGCCGTCCCACGCAGCTACTGTGCCACACGACCCTTTCTCGCCGTTCAGACGCTGGGAAACAATGGATGAATGGTGAAGAAGAACAATTGGTATATTTATTATCTGTTTTATGGAAATAGATGAAAGTAGCTGACAAACGAGCTGACGTATCACCTGATGGTGAGTGGCTAGCGTCGCCCGTGGACATCAGCGTCATTAAAAGCCTCACCGATGAGTTGGCGGTCAAGAAACAGAGAATAAAAAGAAAGTAAGAACTGCTTCTCTAGTCTCCAGCTGAGTTTGGCGGCTGATTCAAGCAATAGGCTCTTCAGGCTATAAGTATACATAGATGGAAGCATGTATAGAGCACAAAAATGTGTTTTCTGTTCATAACTTGTTCGTTTTCAAAGAACTTAATCTTTGACAATAGCAAAAATTCTTGAAAACCTTTGATATCGTCTGTTCTATTAGGGAACGTTTTGGTATCCAAATCTTGCATATATTATTTTGTAATCTCATCAGCCACAAAAATGTTTTTTCCTGTTTATCCGACTATCAAAGAAAGTGAATATCAAATATCCTATCTGTCATTTATTTGCTCAATCGCTGGCTGCAAAATTACATGAGCACTTTCATGTTTCAGAATTGCGGCTGTTATCATTTGATAGCAGTCGTTTAACTTAGCTGGATGCTTTTATACGCCTTTAAAATAGTACATTAGTCATTATGATACGGTGCCTAAAATAAAATAAGGGGCCGAGCGTACCTAGAGTGATAAATGCCGTGCAACAATAGATTAGGCATTTCACGAGCACCGTTAATTATTTTACAGTGTCCTCTAAAGTAAGTCGTCCTATTATACACCTTGTGAAGATATTTGACTTAGCTTTCTATGTCACAAGTTTTCGCACCGTGTGAAAAGATTTGCTTTACATATAAATAAGCAGTACCTAAGAAGGGGTTTAATTCGTACTGGGCTATAAAATAAGCCATGTAAAATGTGTCCTCGATTCTAATCTTACCACTGGTATGATCCTGGGCATGGCCTCTTGCGCTTTACTCTTGTTCATCTGGTACTGTTTGTCCAGAACCTTAACCACGACGAACTCAGCTAGTGCAGCAAAGACGAACATCATGCAACCAGCCATCCACAAGTCAAGTGCCTGCAATATAAAATGTATAGCTCTTGTTTTCTATTATGTACTCTCTTCTTTGCTTTCTTTCGTCCGAAAAATAAAATGTAAAATAACACTTTGTCCAAATGAATTACGGTTGAATTTAAATCGCAAAACCGATCTCTGTTTTTGAGCGCCTTTGGTTTTCTCATTGGCAAATTCCCCGTATCACTATTTCTTATGCTACTTACTGTATTTTTCTAAGGCCTCTTTTTATCTCCTATAAAATTACACAAACATCCAATTTAAACTAAAATAACTAACTAATGTTTCATTCAAATAATGTTTCGTTCATAATTAAACCAAAATTTCATAACTTCCAATTGAAGTTATTTTTAACTTGGCCTTTTACATTAATTTAAAGTTACGCCTACCTACAAGCCAGAACTAATTAGGGTTGTGAACAGCGTTTGAAATAATACGTAATTATCTAAAATAGGTCTAGATTTTAATGGATGAAACAACTGTTTTCGTAGTCCTGATTTACCCTGTTGCTACCGTGGCGCCATCAATTTAACGCAGTTTGACGGACGCTTTTGCACAACAGAGTTCTTTCATCTTTACCTTTATATTCCCTGATCTTGACTCATAGACACAGTTAATAAAAACTGGGTTATGGAATCTGTATCATGTTTATTCCTATTAGGTTGGCCGAATTTGATCCCAAATTAAAAAATATTATATAACGAAGCAATCATTCAATCATATTATGTGGGAACGGGTCATAAAAATGGTCGCCATTTAATCGTCGAACATCTGATACTAGCGTCCTGCCCGCTTTTTCTGTGATAATAAGTACCCTATATCTTAATGCAGGTTTTGGTCTATCTATGTGCTAAATTTCATGAAAATCGTCTCAGTATTTCTTGCGGGAAAGAGTAAGAAACATCAATACAGTCTTCCACATTAATAATATTAGCAGGATATTCAATTCCATTTACCTTCACATATGCTACAGGAGGTATATCAGCTCTCAAACCGGTGAACATGGTGACAAGAGTCAGCATGCACGTGACCAGGAGTGTCACGCGTCCAGGGATGGCGTCCAGGTCTAGCCAGAAGCTAAACCAGGACAGCATGACCACCAGCGAGGAGGGAGCAAACGTCTGGATGAGGTGATGACCAATTTGACGCTCAAACCTGAAGTAGACTACCAGTCTGGAGTAGTTGCCTGGAAGGTTGAAGTTGAATGTTTGAGTTGCCTGTTTGATAGCATTTTGATTTTCATGTGAGATACTGTCATTAAAATTTCTTCCCTATTAATAATACAATAAAAAATATCTGTGGTAACCGATTTGAAGTATAATGTACAGTTACCTGCAGATAAAAGTAACCCATCTGTTTATAAATATACGAACAGTAACGTTTCGCGATGGGTTACTTTTCTCTGCAGGTGACTGTACTAAAGTAACACAGACATCGCAAACACAATTTTATTGTGACGCGCCGGGAGGTTCTATTTTCAAAATTGAGCCCTCGTTCTCCTTTCAAAATCGAACGAACCCATTGAAAATTGAAGCTCATCGGCGTTACTTTTAATTGTAAAAAAGTAAACAGAATTCAGCGTTTAAAAATAAGTTCTCATTAAAACGTCCTTGTCAGTTAAAGTGATCCAACTCAGCTCTATAATCTAAGTGATCTAAAGGAACCTAAATGAAGAATTTGAGAACGGCAATAGGACAAAGGTTGCTGATAAAAAAGAAAATGATTTGTCGTAATTATGGACAAAATAATACGCTAAAATGGACAAGATAGAAAGAAAAAAAAGGAAAGTTAATGAATCCGCTTCTTAATTAGACCTTTAGCATTATAGCCATTTTGCGATTGATTTATTAGAAGAATAGTATTAGCTAATTAGACGGAAAGCTTTTTTTATCTTTGTTTATGCTTTGATATGGTTACATAATATGTTAACCCAATTATTTCCTTACATAACTTAACACCATCTAACAATATGAACATACATATAATATGCCGTAAACAAACAATTAACACACCCTTTAAATTAAAAATCACAAATTTTCTTACTTGAAGCTTGAAACCAACCACCGTATACTAATAAGCTTGGGATTATGCTGAATGTGACTCCTAAAGGGTCTCATATTATCATGTCTGATGTTACTCTGGGTGCACAACGAGCAACGATCGTTTTTTGATAACTTGGACTCAATGATAAGGTAAGATTAAACATCCTTTCTTATTCTTACACAATGCGTAACAATCTTACCATCTTTGTCAATCATGTATCCGTTAGTTTCTTCTAACCGCAACGGCTCGCCGATGTTGTATTGCAGAAGCTTTAACTCAGGGTTAATCGTGACACCGGCTTCACTCCACCGAAAACGTACTTTCTGATTGCTGTATGAAACTGCAAACAAACGTATGTTTATGAGCAAAGTAAATTGAAATGCATTGATTTCGACGTAACAATTAGATGTAATTTTTTTGTATCTTTTTCTTCTCTATTTATTGGCCGGCAACGCATTTTGTGTCTTTAATTAAAGCAACTTTAATGTCGCTGATGTTCAAGGGTGACTATAGCTATCTATCATCAGGTGGATCATCAGCTCTTTTGTCGTTTATTTCCATACAAAAAAAAACTATAAAAATGTCATCGAAAAACGGAAGTGTAAAAACTTGTTGGTCACATGCCACTTCTATAAAACCATCTGTTATTGCTATTCTCAAAATATGTTCAATCTACGATACTTACAGCTTTCGATATAAATGGGACAGGACTGTATGTCCATGGGGTAGAGTTGAAATTCCATTTGGCAGGCTATGATAGCGTGCATCCTGGCTGCGTAGCGAACTGTCTGGTTTCTGTACAGCGTGACGGAGGAGAATTTGTGAGTCAGCTCAGCGATTTCTGTAATTTGGAACATTTACAAAAATGTATTTAAGGTCAATTATTATTATTTCTATTGCTTTATTTGTAATATTTTACACTTATTACCTATACAATTATTCTTTGAATCTTTTACAGTATTGGGAAGAAAAAAAAGTTAAGGTTGAGTTCAATAAACTATTCCGTGTTGATGCATCCTGCTGATCAATGGGCGAGGTAATCTCACTACGTCTCACTTTCATTACATTGCGAGACATTGCCAGTATAATCTTGACTGCAGGTAGGTAAGGTAGTAGGTACTCGTGTTTAATAGTAGGGTTTGTGACCTACTTGCGATAGATATCCTATTTTTAAAAATTAAACTGTATTACAGTACAGTGTCACACAACTGAAACATTTCACGTACTTAACTTCAATAAACCAACTCATTGGATAATTCTTAAAATGCACTTAAGACCCTTGTGGGCTATATGCCGGTGCGTGCTTTACAACAAATGTAAAGAGGAGTCAATATTTGTGGAAGCTTCACTCTAAAGCTGAGAATTCACCAGAAGTGCGATACGTGTGAGTTAACGAGGCGATAGAGGAGGAAATAATTTTTGACAAAAAAAACTGACTTCAAAATTAGGGATAACTCAAAAACTACTCCTCAGATCTCGCTCAAATTTAAGTGGGATCACTTGACAAACATAAGCTTTCGATTAAAAAAAAATCATCAAAATCGTTTCACCCAGTTGAAAGTTCTGAGGTAATGAACATAAAAAAATACAGTTGAATAAAATTGAATTCCTTTTTTGAAGTCGGTTAAAAATCAACCAATAGGATTACTTCATTTTTCTAGCCTAGCGTTATAAAAAAATCTTCTGATGGTGGATTTTTAAAGTAATTTGATTTATAAAGTAATTCTGTTAGTGATTTTTTCTAGCTTTGCGTTAAAAAGTAATCCAGTTGGTTTTTTCCTCGCTATCGCCTTGCTACCTCACTTTTCTCTGTTGGAATCTCAACAAAAGGCCGTGAATACGTGACATCAAGCTGAGTGGCTCTCTTCACAACCTTAGTTTTATTTACATAAAAAATGTGGAGTGTGTTCTTGTTTGTTAAATTACTTTAATACATTGCTGAATTATGTAGTAACTACGTTTAAAATGACTTCAAAGTTTCGCTATTGAAATACATATAATTGTTTTACTATGTTACCTTTGAGTCTGCGTTGTTTTTATTTGAAGATATTCGTGTACGGTATTGACGAAATGTGGTCGCGTTGGTTGAAAGTGTTATAAATGTATTATTATCTAACTAAGATGTGTAGGTATAATGTGTATACCCAATAAATAATGCGATTACTTCGAAAATCCGAATGAAATATTTTATGTGTGCTAACGAAAACAGCTGTCGATTCTGAGGACCTAAATCCACAGACTAGGTACAAATTTGAATCCTAATTGACAGTTCGTTACGAAAGGTTCTTGACTTATAAATTCATTCAGAATAAGTGACGTTGACTTATGATATTCCAAATTTGAAATTTTGTCCACGTTGGAACATCATTTATTATTTCTTTTTAAATTGATACACAAACTACGTAGACGCTCTGCGGTTGTGACAAGATTGGAAGAAATTCCTAACAATAATTTGCTGTAAACTATTAAGACATTATTGTGATTGTATTTATTGAACGTTTTAGAAGGTTCTTCTAGCTACATTTTTTTTGTGTAAGATATTTTACTTACATTTGTTACAGATTTTGTTAAGGATATGGGTATTGCATTAATGAATAGTCCAATAATAGTTTTAGCTCCAAGTACAGACATCTAAAGTCTGATTTATTATAGGAATGGTGATGTATAGATTTCCTGAGAAACTAATGTGTGTGCACTACTTATCTTTACATGAATGAGTTAATAAAACCAGGAAAATGGACGTTTCACTGTCGTGTAACCTGTCAATCTATAACTAATATGAAAACTTTAATTAAGTAAGCGTTACAATGCCTGCTGGGTATAATTATGTTACCCAGGAATATGCGTTACCGAGTTGTAATTCAAGTGTTTCAAGGAGAATCTCACAGATGTTTATATCCTAATTGAAACCTCACGAAACTTTCACGCCCGAGGATACATAAACAAGCGAGTGAATTAGGTACACTTGTATCGGGAGTGTAATTATAAGGGATTATGTTCTATAGCTGTGTTAAAGATAGGCAGCATAATAATATGATACCAGCAGCATTTTGAAATTTTGTTGTTAAATTATTTTTAACACTCCTAATGAATATTGGGAAGCCATTAGTAGAATATAGACTTCGAGAACATACCTACAAAGAGAACTATCATAAGTTCGGTTTATTACCATTTAACTTACCATACCGGGCAAGTATTATTCATTCAAGTAGGCAGAATAGGTACCTGTTACTAAATACATTTTCTATATTTATTAAAAAATAATCGAAATAGCTGTAAAAAAATTCGAACCCCTGAAGGGTCTATTTACGAAATATTCGACTTTTTAAGCTAATTTTGGTTAGTAACTATTATTGTAAACCATGGTTTTACATCAAATATCTTACATCTATAGACATCGATCAGTTCAGGATTTACTAATGTATAGATTTATCCATTAGTAACACTAATGTAAGTAGGTAATGTAGTTTAATTTACTACCTGTTCCCAAGTGGATAAAATTATTAACTTCACCATAATAGACCACTTTTAATAACAAAGTCATTAAAAATACTTTCACTAATTACTTAACGCATTTTCATTATGTGAACAATTAAGAGTGCAATGTTGTTAAGCTTCAATTACAATAAAAATTTGAATAACAAATTGTCCGTATAATAATTAATATCAAAAATCGATTCAAAATATTATGTATAATGTTGAGCAAAATAAAATTATGTTACAATCTCTGAAGTTAGTACGTTTATTAATACTGAAGTATAAATCAGGTATCAAGACAAATATATATAAAGAATATCTAGATACTGCAATTTTCATTCTTATTCTTGAGTCCACTTCAGTCATATGTCATAGATATAGGAGGATTGAGATATAATGTTTTATTATTTCGCATGACAAAAAAAGGATTGAAGTAACCTTTAAATCAAATATGTTTGTCAGGTTCAAAAAGCTCCATTCAAAAATCCAATTTTATATTCACTGCTCATTATGTAACCCATTGAATCGAATTGCGTAAATCAAAGGAAGAAAGAAAATGTCATTCTCCAGATAGACCTAACTAAAGGAATTTACAACCAGTTACAACAAGTTAACAACAAGCTCAAATAAGAATATGTACTTCCACTAATTGCTTAACGTATTTTTATTACGTGAATAATTAACAGTGTAATCGAAAAGGATATTAACCAGATATACCTAACCTAATCGCTCCCACTACACTAGCTAGGCTGCTGCAGTTAGCGAATAGATAATAATTAATAATTAAAGTGATATTATTTTTGATACATAAGTATTTATTGTAAGATAGATTAGATAGATAAGTGAAATTAAGTAAACATGAAATTTTAAAACACGGATACCGAAATATTTAAGTGCTTTACTGTTGACATTATTGTAAATGTAAATACATATAAGTTTTTGCGTGCCTTGTAAAGTTGTTGATGTAAACGAAAATAATGAATCTACCCATATGAGATGTAATGTATTTATTCAATAATTACCAAAAACGACAGTGACATTGTTAGTGGTTGAGTTAGTTAGTTAAGGTAAAGTTTGAAGGAGCAGTTTTATATGAAGCTTAGTCAAATGAACTCTTGTATTTTATACATTTGGATGTGAATATTTTAGTGCAATATCTGCAATAGTTTTGCTTGCACATCAGTGTATGAGATGTGATTAGTGAGAAAGATAAGGAGCCATTGTCCTACCAGCCGATTGATGACAAAAGTGGCACGCTCCTCCTAAAATTAAAAAGATAATAAGGTACTCCATTAGTTTAAGATAAAGATAGAAAGAAAGAAGAAAAAAGAGAAGAAATGTTAAATAAAGATAACGGCGCTTCCTTTATTCAGCATGGTGTAAAAGCAACGAAATTTAAAGTTGTGATTGAAAAAGAAGCATTAAAAAGATTTTGGAAAAATAGTTTTTATGTAATTAATGAAATTAAATTATTGTAAGGAGTGTAAGTGTTTGATTACAAAAAAAGTAAATGAAGTTAATTTTTCTTTATTACAAGATTTAATCAACATCACAGAGAGTTCAAATATTTTATTATAAAATTATATTCCACGTTTCATTTTTTAACATAATATTTAGACATGACTGAAAATTCACAGTAAATTAGTACTGGATAGAACCTGAAGAAAAGTCCAGCTGATTTCAAGATAATTTTTTTTTAGTAATTTATGAATAACGAGGGATTTTGTTAATATTTATTCTTTTTGTTTCAAGATGTTCAGGATATTACATAACTTCAACTAATTATTTGAAATCTCTCGACTAAAATAATTATGTACATAGTTTTCATCAGCGTAAGAGGAAATTGATTGTCTAGTGATTAAATTGAAAAAAAAAGAAGGAACATTGAAAACCCGGAGATTAAATCGTTCAATAAATAATTAACAACGTCTTCGAACGTTATGAACCGTCATACAGATTTTGTAATGAAATTATTCAATCACATTGGTGATTGATGACCCATATTGATGGGTTATTAAATTCACTTCCAAATCATAATTTTACTGAAGGAACTTTAAGTTGGGGATTAAAGATAAAGAACACACGAATCATTACTTAATATGGCTCCCTAGTAAATAATTTGTCACTTATCTTAATTTAAAAAAAGATACATCAGTTATTATTCAATTTTATTCACTTGATGAACCATATACATACATATTATTTTCAAAAAGGAACGAGGTCCTCAATTCAATTGTATTTTTTATGTACAAACATAAAAAAGTTCTGAAGACGACGAACGAACGAAGACGACTGAAGTAACAATACTTCAGAACTTCGTCAATTACGAACAGGTTTGGCAAATTACTATTTCACCTAAAACACTTCCAATCATTTTATCAGTTCTGATGATGGGATCAATGATAAATCGTAGGGACTTCTATATACTTATATTATTATGGCCATTTTGATAATTATGTTTACGATAATTTCAATGGTCTTTAGTCGAAGACAATTTCTTTGAAGTCAATTTTTTTTTTATTCAAATTTAGATTATCATTACAATCCTTTCATCTTGGAGTTTTAGGTTGAAAATAAACCATGGCTTTGCTGATAATTAAAATTATGGTCCTTAAACAATTCATCTATTCATTTGTCAGCTAGAGATATAAAAAATAGAGGACACGCGGAATGCCTTGTCTTGAATTTCACAGCACACTGTTTAAATGAATGAAATCATCGAAACTGATGAAGTCAGAAATTCTTGCTAAGCAATAATACAAGTAAGTATGTCGGATATCATAATTATCTATTGACTTACATGTAAAAATTTAATATACCTAAACATTTTATAACTATAAAAAGATAGTGTAGCAAAATATGTAAATTCTGCTCCTACTACCGAAACAGCTTTATCAATACGAAAAAATAGCGAGTTAAGAAAATATTTGTTTTTACAAGAATTTAAGACTTATACTATTACAATACTTTACATACCTGTAACTTTGGAGTTTAGGAAATATGGGTCAGGATGCCATAAGTTGTCGAAAAATTCTGGAGGAAGAGTTACGTGGTCGTCTCCCTCTTCGAAGATGTCGTCGGGGAGCTGCAGTCGGCTTTCTCGCCAAGTCTGTCTGATGAACATATCCACTCTGAAAAAATATAAAACATAAAATATAATTATCATCTATCATCAAAAACCGGCTTCAATAAAGTCACATCTTTTGAAATTATTTGGAAAAATATATGCGAGTAAATTTTTTACGATGCGACAGCCAAAACACGACATGATGAAAGTGCTACTATGCGGTTATGTACTAGGCGCACAGCATTCGCTGGAGTTGTTTTGGATTGCTAGCGCGGACCGTACGAGAGCGTAACGAGAGCTACGTTATAAGTACACACACAATTTTTTTAATAATAAATAATATGCTAATGCTTGACTACAAAACAACATGATGGTAGATATGGAATTTAAAAAGTTGTATTAACATATTTCACATACTTTGGTGCACATATCTTTGTGTGCACATTTTTGTGTTCTTCACAGAAGAATAAAATAGAAATAACGTCGCGCCCAATTTGGCCCAATTTAGGTGCTTCGTTTTGAGCGCACGTTGTTCTAACTTGTTACATATTAAAAAAGTTTTGTTATTAATTATTTATAGCAGGTTCTAAAAACTTTCAAGTAAACAACTCCTCAATCGAACGAAAGCTTACAAGTTCTATTAAGTTCTAAATATTACTAAGCGTTTATAAATATAGTCCAACTAATATAGGTTATAATATCAAGAGTTCCGCGGTTTTTCCATTCGCAAAATATTGACTTTAATATTCCAAGGTCTAATGTTGAACAGCTATTAGAAAAAAGGTAAGGAGGGTAACTACGTATTTACTATTTGGCTTCAATATCTCACAACAATCTACAGTGCACAAATTGCTCCTCATACTAAGGTAGTCTGGAGCATACTTCACCACGCTGTTCCATTGCATTCGTAGAACAACTTACATACCTGAAGTCCATATCTTCAACGTTGATGGAGTTTACATCAACTACGTAAATACTGAACTCGACCATGACTGGTTGCCCCTTCCTGGCGGGTGGACGCATTTCTGTAAAAAAAAATTGACTGAGTTTACTAGGACAGGTAAACATAAAGTTTATCCAGAACTTCAAGAAGTTTAAGCTTCCTCATAACTTAGTATTTAGTACGAACAAGAAACTAATGCCTAAGTGTTGTTTGTAACAAGACGTGACTGAATTCGAAATGACGATATCTATAAACGATCGGGCGTAAATGGATCGCCAAATAAAATTAGCTCCCTGAAGTGCCAATAGAAATGACAAAATGTTCAAATGCACGAAATTTTATGTAAGGAAAGGTTAATTTAATAATTTTTTCAATAAATTTAACACGTTTTTTTTGGGTCTAGGTGAAAAAGGTCCTTAATTTATTATGTCACACTTCCACGTTAATATATCGAATGCGGTTCAACTCTTATTTTAAGATTTTAATTTGTTAAGTATTTGATCATCTACTTGTATGCTGACCAAAGTCTTCTAAACTACAATGGATCTTGTTATACGGGATGCCGCTATTATTCTGATGTCATTCAATGTTTGGTATTCAGCGTTCGATGATTTTCTTATATCGTATAATAAAAATAATTTTGGATATCTATTGAATATGCTGTGACTTTGGTTTCAAAACGCAATCTCTACAGGACAATGCCCGTTTGAAGTATTAAAGATTTAATTTATTCTTATAGACATCGTAATTATTGAGTTAGAAACAAGATATTTACAATCAAAATAAACTTGAATGGTTATACTAGTGCCGTATAATCATAATCATAATCATAATCATAATCATAATCATAATCATAATCATAATCATAATCATTTATTTGCTATAAATGTGGTAGTACAGTGGTGGTATTTTAATACAATATGGTTTTCACACATTTAGCTTTTCCAAGCATGCAAATATTTAAAGTATTATAATTGTTACATTTTATTCTAAATAATAATAAATTAAATAAAATTGTAATTAATGTCAATAGGTGTAATAAATGTCAAATTATAAATTCATTAAATAGTGATGTCAATCTGTTATTAATAAAAATAAAAAAATGCTTAAATAATAATAATACGTATTAAAAATTGAATTACATTATTGTCCTCAGATATCATATTATGAGTTAACGATAATATTTCCAACATTCTATCTATCAAACGTAGAATTTAGAATTCTAGATGTATACTGGTGCAGAGTGGTGAATATGTTATCTAATTTCCTACGCCTGTTTGGCTACGTACTTTACGTGCTATTATACGAGTAGCTTAATTTGAAAATTTTACCCTTTACCTTTGACATAATTTTCAGGCAAAACAACTCGGGGCTTCAGCGTGTGGTTTCTCTTTGACGCGACGTCATCGCACAACCTGTAACGATATGATAGTTTGATTATATTTTTAACCGACTTCAAAAAAAGGAGGAGGTTCTCAATTCGACTGTATTTATGTTTGTTACCTCAGAACTCTCGACTGGGTGAACCGCTTTTGATGATTCTTTTTTTAATCAAAAGCAGGTGCTTGTCATGTGGTCCCACATAAATTTAAACGAGATCTAACAAGTAGTTTTTGAGTAATTTTGAAGTCGATTATTTTTTGTCAGTAAAATTTAGATTATTAATATTATTAAGCGCTGGCCCTATTAGTGTGGGGTTTTTGTTAAATTTTGCAAGCCTAATTAGTGTTGCAACCTACTTCCTCTTATCTTAAGGAGTTGATATTCTATAGTTGAGTTTATATGCATGGCTTGATACTACCCTCAGGTTTGGATCCACACGTGGGAATTCCTTAACGGTTGATTTAGTTCCATAGTAGATAACGTGTATTTAGTTCCTAAACTATAAATGTTTATGTTAGGACTTGCAATCACTTTCTTATGTAATTTCAGTTTCGTAGTGCTAAATTGGGTCTAATAGTTTAGGTCTAACAGTTTAGACCCAATTTTGTACTACGAAACTGGATCTGATCCGGAATCTTATTACTAAATAAGCAATAAGATCTCATTTAACACGTCAATTATCGTTGGATTTCCGGAATTCCGATTCCTGTACGCTATTGTAACTGTCAAAGTTAGGAGCGTATGACTAATTACCACTTGCTTTGGCACCTGCATTTCTGAGAGCTCTCCATAATTATGTCCAATTTGTGTGAAGTCGACCAAATCAAACTTGCTCAGTGAGGTCAGCATGGTTTGAGGTTATGTGTAGAGTGGTAGATACTTCAGCGGACACTTTGTGTTAATCACATGCTATGGATTACGTATTGAACGTAAAAAGCAATAAATACAATACTGTGTGTTGACTGTGAAAGATGCAAGGAGATTACAAAGACCGCTATTGACAGGAGAACGTTTTCAATTTCCTCCCATCATAAGGCAAGAAATGAAACGAAGAAAATGATAAAATAATGTGAAATTTCCAAGAAAATTTCATCAAATTTTTGCGGCGAGTATGGCAAACATTGCCTAGCTACTATACTTGACTATGCTGGTTGATGTGAGTATAATAATACAAACAAGATGAAATTTGTAAAACTTTATAATTACTTGGATAAAATATTATATTATGTAATCGTGGTTTTTGATGCTTTCGTAAACTTTTTGTTAAAGAGTTGGAATTTAGTGAATCTCCGGCAGAGATTTATTTCCAGAATCAAATTATTGAGTTTGAATAACTTCTAATAACTTCTATTCGTAGGTAACTGAGTAATTTCAGGGGCTGTGAAGTTTCTAAGATTAACGAGTTAAAAGAAATATGCATTTAAATAACTTAATTTCTCAGAGGAATGCTGGTTGTATTTGTAAAAGTATCCGTAAAAGATTGAAAATCATTTAAGCATATTTAACATTAATCACGGGTATTTATGACGGGCACTGTGAACTAATTTTTAATCTAGTGAGTCATTTTTCAATTTTGAATTATTCATAGTATGGCCAACAATTTTTTCGTCAACCCACTCGCGACATATTTTTAGTAGGTATACTAATATAAATACAACACTATTCATCTATTAAACGCGAAAGGGCTTTTAAAAGTGTTTAAAAGTGTGTTTAAAAGTGTGTTTCACGGCGTGAAAAGGAAAACACACGGCATTTAGCACCGGGCTATCTTTGTGCCCGTGCAATAATAGACCACATATCGCATCGTATCGTAATGTTTATATGATTTCATTTTAATAAAGCCGTTAGGCTAAGGATACTTTATCAGCCCATAATATAAAAGCGTTCGTAGCAAGTCGCTGGGCTACGAACGCTTCCCCTCATCATTGATATATTATTGGCAAATAAAAGGTTTGTAGACCAGCAGCATTGGTGTGGACTGTGGTCCGTCTCATCGTCCTGGTTGCTATCTTTAGATAGCAGTCATTAAGTTACGTGAGAGACTTTCCGGGGGAATAAACAAAATAAAATTCGACCCGGGTTGCTCACTAACACAAATCAGCATTGAAGTAGCATAAGTATGCTCTAGGCCTACTCAGCGATCAAACTAAGTCGAGCTCTGTAGTGGCCATCAATGATGTTTCAATTTATGTCCCTTTTCTGGCTATTTCCAAGCAGATAATAATCATATAGCCAAATACTTATTCGTACTTTTTAACCGACTTCAAAAAAGGAGGAGTTATTCAATTCGACTGTATTTTTTATGTTTGTTACCTCAGAACTTTCGACTGGATGAACCGATTTTGATGATTCTTTTTTAAACGAAAGCTAGTGCTTCTCATGTGGTCCCACTTAAATTTGAGCGAGTATGACTAGTAGTTTTTGAGTTATCCTTAATTATGAAGTCGGTTATTTTTTGTCAAGAATTATTCTTGGGTATTGTTTCGTTTTTGGGTCATGTTATAGCTAGTACAGTTAAAGTTGGTAAAGATTTTACTGAGCTTAATGCGGCTTTATGGTTTTAGTAGCTGAAAATAGAAATTCTTACTTTATGGTAATCAAGGTGAGCTATGCAAGTGGTTTGGCTATGACGTCAATGAATGTATTTACTCAGCATAGCGTGCGCAGAGTACAATATGATGACAATAATACAAATTACCTAAAACCTTCCTGAGGACTCGTGACATGATTACATTTATCATAATATATGTATGAGAAATTTTAAGTAATTGTTATGATAGTAATTAAGGAAATTAAAGTAAACAAATTAATAAATGTTCCTACACTCATACCTTCCCTTGGGTTTCCCTGAATTGAAGTGTGATGAATAAACACAAATTACGCATTGCAAACAACGACGAGAAAAACATTTATCTTTTAAATGACCCAGCGGATTTCAATCTCGTGGCAGGGTTACTTACGGCCGGTCTCAATAATGTACTAACAGATGGAAGACTGTGGATAGGGCTGTCTGTCATATTTGTCAATTTTTCAGAGGCAAAAATTGACAAATATGACAGATAACATACTAATGGTAGCCCTATTCACAGCCTTCCATCTGTTAGTACATTATTGAGACCGGCCGTTAGACGTGCTACACATATAAATGGCTCGTCACAATTCGGCTTTCATTGCATTTCAAAACCCGATCGGCATAAGGCTGTAAATGGTTTTAACCGCCCTGCTACATAATCTAAATTTTACTAACAAAAAATAACCGACTTCAAAGTTACTCAAAAAGTACTTGTCAGATCTCGTTCAAATTTATGTGGGACCACATAACAAGCACCTGCTTTCGATTAAAAAAAGAATCATCGAAATCGGTTGGCGTGATATTCAGTTATTCGTCAATTTGTCGCGCACAATCTTAATACAAATTTACGACTTATGTGGTTTTCTCATGGATGCCATTGTCAGATCTCAATATAATTTATGTGGGACCACATGACAGCCACCAGCTTTCGATTAAAAAAAGAATCATCAAAATCGGTTCGCCCAGTCCAAAGTTCTGAGATAACAAACATAAAAAAAAATACAGTCGAATTGAGAACCTCCTCCTTTATTTGAAGTCGGTTAAGAGCACAGAGGGTGTGGCATTCTGCAGGTAATCCCAACAGTATAATTATTATGTTTGTCCTAGTTGTACATAATATATTTACATAAGTGATTTTACCGCTGGACTCCTTGTGTAGCACGCCTAAGCCACTGTCTAAACAAGGAAAAAAAGTAAATTAGTTAAGCAATAACAAATCTTCTTTTATCTGCGTACAAAATACATATATTAGGCATCCAACCTTTGTCCATTTGGTCTATTACCACAGAAGACATAATAGTACTGATAATAGTACTATTACACAATCAAAACAATACATTTTACTTTGGTTAATAACGTAAAGATAAGTATTTTGTGTCATTGAATAAAGACTGTCAGATCGACCAGAAATCTGTCGCGATTGTTTTCTCCCAACCCCTCATAAATCAGTTTTATTCCTTGCCCGATATGACCATACTTATTTCCGAAGCAAATATTTCTTAAGACAATTCGCTTTATAGCTGCCCTACATTCCGCACCAGTATAATACTGTGGCGTGTTTATCATGTATAATGCCGTGTCATGTCATTGTCTGTTCATTTCCATGGAATGTTTCAGTAGTCTGGCCTGAAATTCATTAAATTTACATGAGTTTGGGAATAAATTAATTTTTCGTTAAAATAATTCAAGTTTCACCCGGTCTCTAGGGAAACAAACGAAATATTAGATACATTTTGATTGCTTATTTGTGATTCAAGGTCGTTTGAAAATTAATCCACTTTCAGGGTAGTTTCTACTTTCGGGGCGTATGAACATTTTTAATGTAAAACCGGTTAACATACAGCATTATAACTCCTAGATACCGCAAGCGAAACGCCAGCAGAAATCTTATAAACATTTTCTCGTTCCTCCAATGCAAAAAATAATTAAATGAATAGTAAATAATAATACATTTTAATACCAGACACATCTTGCGTTTAAAATTTCTTCAAATTCCTAATGAAACTTTAGAATTGATAAAAGTTGTTTAGATTAAAAAGTACTTCAAAGTATACTAACCTAAAACCAACTAGACAATATTACTACTGAGCGAATCGAGTGAATCTTTGAGTAAAAGCCAATCTGCAGGCATCAAAGCGATGCTGTTGATTTAAGAGTTATTGGAGTTTATACCTATCAAAAGACTTTATAGGATCGATGTCGATGATGGGAAAGGTATTTTAGCTATTTGGCTAACCAGATATTCGTAGCTAGCTGTCTAGTTAAATTCAATCATAAAATAATTCTGCTAACCATGACAACCACGAAATGTTTTGGTTACAAAATTTGCGAGCGGGTGTTTTTAACCGACTTCAAAATAGAAGGAGGTATCAATTCGACTGTATTGTTTATGTTTGTTACCTCAGAACTTTCGACTGGGTGAACCGATTTTGATGATTCTTTTTTTAATCGAAAGCAGGTGCTTGTCATGTGGTCTCACTTAAATTTGAGCAAGCATGACTAGTAGTATTTGAGTTATACCTAATTTTGAAGTCGGTTATTTTCTGTCAAGAATTATGGTTACATTTGAAGCGATGCGTTCTATGGACGTCCAAGGACAGTGGCTACGTCGAAAATGGCTACACATATTAAAACGCTCATATCAGTAAGCTCATCAGCGAAACAAAATACTTTTTGTTATTAAGCGACAGTGTTGATGACGTGAGGAAGGGCAGTTTTCAGGCCAAGGCTACGCCATCGATTTGCTATATACCATGCTGGGCTATATTTAGTCTAACCCCATATGAAAGTCCTCGCGATTAGATTGATTATGACCGAAAACAAATTTATGAATTATTTGATTATACATAAATGTGATTGTATTTAGAGTTCCTAGCTCATGCTTTTTTAATCTACTTCAAAAAAGGAGGAGGTTCTCAATTCGATTTCGATTTTTTTCTTTTTTTTACCCGACTGCCTAAACTGTAAGGGTTATGTTTTTCGCGCGTATCTTGTATGTGTGTATGTTTGTATTTGCATGTAATATTCTTTATTACCTCGTACTTTCCAAACCGCTGAACGGATTTATATAATTACAATATCATTAGATTCGTCTTGATAACCCAAGTATTCTTAAATATATAAGTAAAATAAAAAAAATCAAATATGGTGGCTGTAAGATGACATTATTTGAAGTCAAAAAATAACAATAAATCAAATAATACAATCTGGGTATCAAAATAAAGAACTCACCATAAGAATTTCAAAAAGGTACCTATATCATACTAGGTTTTTTTGATAGAAAACGGTTTTTTTTATTTGTTTTATTAAATAATTTTATTTTAGCAACAATAGAGCATTGCTGAAAGAATTTTTGAACAAACAAAAAAATCTAAACTTTTTTCTTAATAATTTATTTTGAGTAACAGTTTAGGATAAATAACGATTTAAAGTTGTTTAAACAACAATTCTCGCTAATTTAATTCTCAGGGTTAATAACCCCTCGTAATGAAATGACAACATTGCGAATTTTACCATCTTATACCTAATTTTAATAAAGAAGTCAATGAATCTAAACTAAAAAGTGTAAAATAAAAATAATAATAATAAAAAAAAACAAAAAACTCGACTGCGTATAAAACTAAAAAGAATAAAACAAGCGCAGTAGCTCAGAATGTTGTTGAAAGTAATAGTTACTGAGCAATACACCATAGAAGGATTAACATTCGGGATGCAGCGATTTCTACAGCTTTACGCGTTTTAGTTCAAGTTTCAGAGTAATTATCGTCTTGTAGTTTTAAAATATGATATGACAAAATTTACATATACCGTATAGTGGTTTTGGGTATTCTGAAAGTTTATTAATATTTTTATAAGAATTATAAAGATATTTTTCTATACAAACAATATCATTGAAGCGCTATCACATCTACACTACGCTTAAGGGCAGTATGTACCTACATAATACGAAAGTATCACAAAAAACAAAGAATAATCATTTACATGTCACCCTAACGTTTAAAAAAGAACAATAGTTTATTTGACAAAAAGACTATTTCTGGTCCAATAAAGAGTATTCAATCTTATCCCCTGACCGTGCGAGTGGCTACTGGGCGTTATCTGCGCTTATCGGCTGATTCATTAGCGTGGCCTTTACCTTGCTACGAACGCGAAAGGCCACGGGAAAGTCAAGATTACCATTTGTATAGTGAAAGCTGTTCGGATTTTAATTTTTCCTTACGTATAGCTGTTAAGTTCATTAGAACTTATGAAAAGCTTCTTTTACATTTTATTTTACAGTTCTAAATAGAATGATTACCGTGTAGAAAATAATATGCTTGTACCTATTAGGGCCGTTTCATTAAAAGCGTTTCATATTTTTTGTTGTGCAACGTGGTTATAGGAGTCTCATTAAAAAATTTGAATTGAGAACTGCCTGTTCTTTTTGAAGTGGGTTAAATTTTTTTAAGTTCTTAAAATATATTTACACCACTACTTTGTCTCTTTCTTAAACAGTTCTCTTTGCTAAGATTGCCTCGAAGAAACAGATTCTTTAGCTTTAAGGTCGCCTGTTATACCATTTTATCCTGAGACTGAATATATTAGTGTACAATATAATAGTTTTGATTTGTTAAAAATCAGTAAGTACAATAATCTTAAATTAAAAGACTCCCGAAAGTTTTATTCACATTAAACGTAGCTAAGAACACTCTCGATTAAGTTACATTTCAGAAGAAAAAAACTAGATCAAAATCGATTCATCCGTTTGGGAGCTACGGTGCCACAGACATACATACATATACATAGATACACGGACAACCAGACACATCAAACTTATTACACCCTAATTTTTCGTCGGGGGTTAAAAATCATTTAACCTTTAACATCGTTTACTAACTTGCTTCACTAAAATTCTAATGAACCCACGCCTCTTAAAATAATGTTTACCAAACACTTCTCAGTAAATCCGCATTAAATTTTGTTCCCTATTCCGCGGTTGATGAAAGGCACAATTATATATTCTCGTTTCCCGGAATAAACAGTATTGTTATTGCTGCCCTTAAAAGTTATAAAAATAAGTATATATTTACCCGAATAATATTTTTATACCACAGAAGAAATAATAGTACATAATTGAATAATACCCAAACTGAGAAGCTCCTTATTTATAACATAGGTCAAATAAACCTACAAGTTTATTTTAACGATACACAGTTAGAGGTACCTACACCTATAAGTTTAATAATATTACTTTATTTTAGCTAAACATGACTGCACTTTGTTATGGTTCTAAATTACCGTAGCAATATAGCAACGAAAGTAGCAACTATACAAAAGTATAAAACCAAAACGCTTGAAGTTTCCTATTCCGATGGGACATAGAATCAAAAATTACCTTGTATTAAAAACCAGACATGTAAATTTCATGTCAATCCATCGAAATACTTTTCAAATTACACGTCCACAAATAGAGGACAGATGGAGGCATACATATTGAATTTTTAATAAATCTATTAAAACGCCACTTGTCCAATTGTAGTGTCCTACATACTATCTTTTCGACAAAAGAAATCCTTCAAAATATCACACGGTTAGTAACAGGTCAATGCGTATTTGAGAGTTTAGTCTTTTGATTGTAGGAATACAGTTTTACATATTTTATTGCTGGCGGCACACGCCTGCTTAGGGTTGCCAGATGGTCGGGATTTGTCTGGATTGTCCCGAAATTTCACAAGATGTCCAGACAAGTCTCGACAAAATACAAAATGTCCCGACAATTCCAATACAAAATTTTTTGTTCCGACAAATCCCGACTTTTTGAAGTTTTATTCAGATATTTCAGTGTTGTCATCTGGCAACCCTACGCCTACTGTATCGTAATTTTCTCTTCATCAGCTGATTCACTGGCTTAACCTTGACTTTCCACCTTGCCAGCTGATAATCTTTTCAAAAGCATGAAATCAAGATATGTTTGTAGCTTAGGTAAACTTTAATTTGTATATAGATTAAAGGTGTGAACTTGAAATAAAAAATATGGTTGTTTTTATAAATTCAACGATAAACCACTGAAAAGAAGTCTAATTTTAGTAAGCCGGCTTGTTGGTAAGGCTCTGCGTAAAGATTATAATATATTATTGTCAATGTTAGCATGCCCAATTTCGCTTCGCTTTGGGAATAATTCTTGACAAAAATAACCAACTTCAAAATTAGGGATAACTCAAAAACTACTCAACAGATCTTGCTCAAATGTGAGTCGAACCACTGGTGCTTGTCACCAGCTTTCGTTTAAAAAAAGAATCATCAAAATCGGTTCACCCAGTCGAAAGTTCTGAGGTAGCAAAAATAAAAAAAAATACAGACGAATTGAATACCTCATCCTTTTTTGAAGTCGGCTAAAAAGAAAGGGTATTTGCAAAATTGAAAATTTTTCAGAAATTTTCATTTGTTTCCTTTTCTTTGAAAATTTTGAAAAATTGAGAACTATGTATTCTATGAATACCCACAGGGCGCATTCTCGAAAACGGGAACACCCTGGTTTGTTGCAAAGTAGACTAATAATAAGTTAATACTATAAATTAATTTGATTAAGACTAATCAATTAAAATACATTAAAGTTGTATTGTTTTATAAACGATACAGAAATTTCATTAAAAATATATCAACTAAATGACAGATGTGATACCTACTCACCACATTAGCGAGAAGAGTATGTTGCGCCAGATGTGGGATACCATTATGGGGGACGGGAAGTGACGTGCAGCGCTCGGACGCAAACATTACAGAGCCGATAGGGTATCTGAAAACAGAGAGTTATTTAAATAAGAAAATAAACGCTAACACACTCATACCCCCACAGTCGGTTATTACCTGTGTCGCAGGTGGCATGGACGACACATACAACACATCACAATCACACCCATGACCCGAGTACAAATATTTATCTGTTACATAAATATCTCCCCCGGCCGGGAATCGAACCCAGGACCCCTCGCTTCGCAGGCAGGTTCGCTACCAACTAGGCTACAGGGTCGATTTAAAACATTTATGAGACCAAGGAGAGTTAAAACATTTTTTTTATTTTAATCCATAGCTTTTCAAATAAGTGACAGGATAGAAAGTGATATACACTGAATGAAACCTTATTTATTAGACTAACAGATAAAGGTAATAAAATCTGCTACTTTTTCCTTTTTAACCGACTTCAAAAAAGGAGGAGGTACAGTCGAATTGCGATTGTATTTTTTATGTTTGTTACCTCAGAACTTTCGACTGGGTGAACTGATTTTGATGATTCTATTTTTAATCGAAAGCTGGTGCTTGTCTTGTGGTGCCACTTAAAGAGCGAGATCTGACGAGTAGTTTTAGAGTTATTTTGAAGTCGGTTATTTTTTGTCAAGAATTGGTTTTACAAATCATTAAAAGGTTATAAAATATAATATAAAATATAAAAAAAATATTGTAAGGAACATATTTAATTAACGATAAATAAACAATGATTAAATAAAATTATATTCAATATTTCATTCAATTGATAAATATTTACTATCAGACCAACACATATAAAACTTTGAAGCCTGAGGCTGTTCTGTTCAGTTTAAGTAAGTTGAAATCGAAAAGTTTTGTTTAGTTGGAAACCTCTAAGTTGTTTTGCTTTAATTAATTTATGTTTATCTTATGAAAACCTTTTAATTACTGTGTAGCGACAATTTAAAATTTTTGTTATGGGACTGTTATAACTCTTCACAATACTCTATGGCTTGTTGATGTTTGTTACCATAGATGAGCTAGAGATGTCCATGATAATTTTCATTTTAAATTCATCCGCCGTAATTCACGTTTCCAGTTTTTCACATTGCTTTATTTTTTTATCGCCAGCCAGTGCTTTCGGCTGTTTAGTCTGTCGAATTATCAGAACGACAACATAATAATTAATACGAAATGTAAATACAACGTTTATGAATACAGAAACTATCGTATTATTATAATACAAGACTTTTCAGCATTTTAACTAAAGTACGCAACAAACCTACGATTAGAGATTTTTATATAGCTATACCCATGCCAAATTGCCAACGGTCTCTGCGCTATGCTGTGGACGAACGGACAGACGGACATGATGTAACTTTACGTTTTCCGTTTGACAACGGAACCCTAAAAATGACTCGTTTTGTTCCGGCTAGAGGCTTGCCATCATGTGGCTTGTTTGTGGACTGTGTATATAAAATATAATAGAACTTTGAATTCGAGCGGAACTTTAATAAGAAATTGAATAGGTGTCCCAAAATAAATGTTTTCTTGAACAAAGAAAATATATTATTATCCAATACAAAACAATGCTGCCCTATTCCTGAGAAAATACAAAGAAAAATGTATCTAACATAAAACATTGCTACTTTTAGTAAAACCAGAGTTAATTCAGTGAATTTCCATCCATTTGTTGTAACCTACTTATGTAGTAGAAATTGTCTAGACACTACATAACGTTCAACAAAATATATTTCAAAATAGTCTACTGCAAACGAAAACAATATTAAAGGTAACAAAAGAGCGTTGTAAAGAAAACCTTTAAAACAACATCTTCAAAAAAGGTCTATTATTTGAAACTTAAACGGGTCGTTTGTGTAAGAGCTGTTTTGTTTAAATTATCATTGTAGTGTAATAATTATTCAAATCAAATCAAATCAAAATCTTTTATTCATATAGGTATCACTGATACACTTATGCACGTAATTTTTTAATCTACCAGCTTTTCGGAAAGGTTCTTTGTCAAGGAGGAGAAGAAAAGCCGTAAAGAAACTCCTCAGCACATCTTTTAAAATCATGAAAGGTTACAATAATATTATGTTCTAACCTACGCGGAACTGGATGCGGCATTAGTTTCCAGGCGTCTTTGTCATTAATATATTCATTTATACTATAGTATCCTTTGCCTACTAGTTGAGATTTCACATATCTCTTAAACATTTGGATAGGTAAATCACGTATTGACCTAGGTAATTTATTGAAAAAACGTAACGTTATTTTTCTACTAAATCATGAGACGAGACAGTTATTCACTTAAAATACATTTTCTCTCTGTTCTTTGATTTGCTCGTCTTTGACGTCTTCGCAATGGTATCTTACTAATAGTATTGAATAAGTTGAACCTTGTAATAAGTTGAATATCCAACATCAAGGACAAATTATAAATGAAGTTGACAATACAATATTCCTTGGTATAAGCTTGGACAAATATTTAACTTGGGAAACACATATAGACATTGTCTGTAATAAAATACATAAATTTACCTACGCCCTTGCAAGACTTAGACAAAATTCAACATATCATACTGCCCTAGCTGCGTATTATGGCTATGTGGAGTCAATATTAAGATATGGATTATTGCTATGGGGAAACTCTACCCATGTCAAGAGAGCATTCTTAGCACAGAAAAAATGTATTCGTGCACTGTGTGGAGTATCACCTCTTGAATCGTGTAAACCGCTATTCAAAAAGACAGGATTGTTAACACTTGCCTCACTTTATATACTAGAACTATGCTTGTTTGTGAAAAAAGAAAAGCACCTCTTTAAAACAGCTGCTGAAGTGTACCCCAGAAATACCAGACGTGGGCAAAGATTAGTAATAGCAGAGTATGTACGCACTTCTCTTCTTTTAAATAATGCGTACGGTATGTGTGTAAAAATAACAAATAAAATACCCGTACAAATAATGTCCTTACCCACTAAGCAGCTCAAACCACAATTAAAAAAATGGCTATTGGAAAATAATTTCTACTCGGTCAAAGATTTTTTAAATAATTAAGAGAGTGTACCTAATGATAATTTTTATATTTTTTATTTTTTATTTATTAATTTTATATAGGTAATAATAAGATTTATAGAAACAGCTCTGTAGACAATGACATTAATTAATTTATTAATCAACTGACATTTCGAATACAATTAATATTATACTATCTAATAGCATCTGTAACGTAGATAATAGTTGACATAATTATTGTATTGTTAAAAATGTATTATATTTAATATTTCACGGTAATTAATTGTAATTTTTAGAATAATAATAAGTTATGACTACAATTATCAAAATGTTAAATTTTAAAATTTTAATTTTTAATTAAAATTTGCATGCTTCAGTAAGCTAGATGTGCGAATAAATTGTATTTACCTACACCTACCACCATTGTACCACCACATTTATGCAAATAAATTATTATTATGAATTATTATTATTATGAATGTTTATATAATTTTGTGATTATTATATTCAGAATGAGCTCTTGTAGTATCATCACCCACAACCCTTTGGTGCATATGCTATAGGACGCAATGCGTAGTAATTATTCGATTTTATACTTCACACATTTGTTAGCAAAATTGCAGGCTTAATTATAAATAATATATAACTTGTAGGTGCTTTCTTAGTAACGGACAGTATGAAGGTAAGTGGGTCATTCTTATCGATTCATTTTGGAATCGATACTTTGCTAATAAATTATGAGGAGATGGCGTCTACTCGCTTGAATGTCTGTAATTGAATATCGCAAACTATAACTTGATATTGCTAAATGAATGTGAGCGCATGAATTAACCATAATTATATTATTACGCTGTATTTTTGTATTTTCATCCATTCATCCACCCATTTTTGAAACTAACCTAGTTATTAGGTTATTAGTGGTTATTAGTAGTAACCTAATCAATTGACTGTTGATTGTTCCGTTAGCATCAAGAGCAGGAAATAATAGTTTGAAAAAGAATGGAAACAAACGAATCTCTGCATCTCAGCCTCTTAAATGTATGTACTACCATGCGTATAATCCTTATAAATTTAACAGTAGTATAAGAAAGATAACCGTTAAAGGATCAAGTGCAGAGTTTCTCACGGCTGACAATATATCATCAACAATATACTTCTGGACACCATTCAAAATCAAAATATTACAAGTACTCTATAGTGCCTAAAATACCTTCCTTTGCATCGGAAGCCGACAGCTCATAAATCATTCGATTTATGCTCATAGATTTGACATGGTTGACTTTCGATGCTGTAAGTTTAAATTAGAAAACGAAATGCCATTGTATTGCGGCATCATACTTTGAATTTTAAACCACGCCACCTTGCTGCAAGGCTATTCTGTTTTGTAACTTGTGCGGTAATCGCAGGGGCGATCCTTCGATATATGTAAGCGGACTGTATGAATGTATGTATGTATGTATGAAGCAGTAGGTTGGTAGTATGTCCAATCCAATACCAAAATCAGTAAGAAAGAACCCACCAACCTTAACATCCAATGTCGCAGGATTGCGCTGCGCACGACTGCTTCAAATTTTCACGGCACGGCCGGAGGACAGCACCATAAACGTTATGGTCTTCTTAAGATGGAAACTCCACGAACGTCGTGAATTCAACCGATCTTTCTTCACGGAGTTGACGCAACTCGCGATATTTTTCCTTTGACATTAAGTGTCAATTTTGGAAGGGTTTTACTTTTTCTTTCACACCGACCAGTGTTAAAGGATTGAACATACCCCCCACCGAAATCAGTGTGATGATTTCCTAATAGTGTCGGTGTGTGAAGAATGAGTGTGTTAATAATTTGTGTTCATGAATATTTACGAAATAATTCAAAATAAAATAAAGAAACTTGTTAGTGTTAAGTAAAATTTTGAGTGTATGAGCCTAATCAAAGTCCTAACCTAATAACCTAATTTTATATTTAGTTTGCATATGGCAATGGGCAGATTTTATTTATTGGTCTTTTATAAACCCCAGTTTGCGTGCGTACAGTAACTACACGTACAATGTTATCAAAACCAGGGTGAACCTCTTCTATTCTGCCAAGAGGCCACTGCAAAGGTTTGGTTAAGTTAGATTTAAGAAGCACTAAATCACCCTTCTTAACATTTGGAATTGAGGTGAACCACTTTTCTCTTTGCTGTAAAGTGTGCAAATAATCATTTGACCATCGTTTCCAAAATGATTGTGATGCCTTTTGAATACATTGCCAACGTGACAATCGATTCATCTGAACATCTTCAAAATTATATTCCGGAACAGTTAATAAATTCTGTCCAATTAAAAAATGACCCGCAGTCAGAACTTCAAATTCATTTGGATTATTTGAAAGGGAGCATAATGGTCGCGAGTTCATAATTGCCTCAATTTTACAAAATAAGGTACTTAACTCCTCAAAAGTCAAGGACCTATCACCTACTACACGGTAGAGATGATGTTTGGCTGATTTTATACCTGCCTCCCACAGACCACCCATGGAAGCTGCATTAGGCGGGTTCGTACGCCATTCGACGCCTCGTGAGGACAATCCAGAAAGGATTTCATCAGAATTAGACGTAGAATAAAAATAATTAGTAACGTTTTTTAAACGTTTAGCAGCTGCAATAAAGTTTTTTCCACAATCGGAATATAAGCAACTGCAGAGACCGCGGCGTGCCACAAAACGATCAAATGTGGCCAGAAAACATTCGCAAGATAAATCTGAGAGCACCTCTAGGTGCACTGCTTTTGTAGAGAAACATACAAATAAACACAAATATGCCTTAGTAACTTTTGCATTTCGCCGCATACCTTCTTTTATTAAGAATGGACCACCAATATCGCAACCAACATGGTCAAACACCTTATTGGCCTTAAGCCTAGTTGCAGGTAACGTACCCATCATAGGCTGTGTGGAGTATGGACGAAATTTAAAACAAGCCCGACATTTCGACAAAACTGAACGAATTACACTACGAGCGTTTATTATCCAGTATTTATTATTCAAAATGCCTTGCAAGGTGCGCGGTCCTACATGCATGTACAATTTATGAAAATAATCAATTATTAAATTAGTTATGTGGCACTTCTTGGGTAATAGTGCCGGATGTTTTATATTATATGGTAAATCCGACTGTTGTATTCGACCCCCCACCCTGAGGAAATTATCAGGGTCTATAAAGGGAGATAGTTTGCGAAGGGATGATACATGAGTTCCCTTTGCTAGCATTTGCATTTCAGAATAAAAATAATTATTTTGAATGACTTTTATAATTAAATCTTGTCCCTGCTTTAACTCGCAAGACTTTAGTGAACCAAATGTTCGATCAGATTTTTTACATTTTAAGTTATTTACAAAACGAAGACACCACGCTGTTACGCGCTCGAGTTTACTAAACGATGAAATATTATTAAAGGAATGTTCAAGATCATTGAAGTTATTTAAATTGTAAGAATTAAAGGTAAATGTGTCTACGTTAGTTTTAAGTTCCGGAATAATATCATTTTCTTTTAAAAATAATGTACTTCTTGGCCAACTACGTGGATCTCTAGCAAGCCATGCAGGGCCACTAAACCATTCGTCCGCTACTGCTAAAAGTTGTTCAGGCAGCGCGCCTCGAGAACAGAGGTCGGCTGCATTGTTCTCACTGTTTACATGAAACCAGCAATTGGGCGGAATCACGTCAACAATCTCGCTAACACGGTTAGCCACGAACACTTTTAGCTTGTATGGCGGAGTCTGTAGCCACGACAAAACTACACTCGAGTCGCTAAAGGCAACTATTGGTAAATTAAAATCTTTAACGTTTTGTACGACAAAACGAACTAGCTTCGATAACAGCACGGCTGCCATAAGTTCAAGCCTAGGGATAGACATTAACGGCTTCAATGGAGCAACTCTAGATTTGCTCGTCAATAGTTTGACTTTGACGTTCCCATCCTTGTCAGTACTACGAAGATATATGCAAGCTGCGTAACCCAGTGATGACGCATCACAGAAACCGATTAATTGTACGTTTACAAACGAATTCACTAGAAGGTGTCGCTCAATGCGAAGTTGTGAAAGGATCGGTAATTGACCGATAAATTTATCCCATTTTTGTAATAATTCATATGGTAAACGGTCATTCCAGCCGAGGTTCAGTTTCCAAAGATCCTGCATGATACATTTGGCAACGAAAGTACACGGTGAAATAAAACCAACCGGATCGTAAATACTAGCAAGCAGCTTAAGTACTGAACGTTTCGTTCCGTCGTTATCTTTTAAATTATAATTAAATGAGAAGAAGTCGCATGAGGGCAACCATGTTAATCCTAGGACTTTTAAGGATGATGATAAAGTATCATCTTGAAAATTTATTTGCGTTATTTGTTCTGATTTCATTCGTGTCAGTAGCTCGGGACAGTTGCTAGCCCACTTACGTAATTCAACCCGCCTTTTTTCAGAAGACTCATTAAGCCGTCTTGTAAGGTACAAGCTTCATCTACAGATTGACATGACCACAAAAAGTCATCGACGTAGACACCCTCTTCTAGAACTCGGGAAGCCTTACAGTCTGACCGTTCGTCTTGGGCAAGTTGAAGCAGCGTGCGAATGGCCGTGTAAGGCGCGCTACGCAGTCCGTAAGTGACCGTTTTCAACTCGTAAACTTGTACTGGGTCTGACGGTGTATCACGCCATAATATGTGTTGATAACACCTATCAGCGGGGTCGATGAGCACGGCTCGATACATCTTTGACACGTCCGCCGTAAAACATATGTCGTAGAGACGAAAGTTAATAATAATTTTTAAAATATTTGGAAGTAATTTACGGCCGGTCAAAAGGTTGTCATTTAGTGACACCCCAGTACTATTTTCTGTGATCCATCAAAGACCACACGCAACGGTGTTGTGGAGCTAGAAGGCCGTAACACACAGTGATGTGGTATTAAATACTTAGACGGCTCCGTACCACGATATAGCTCCATATGTCCCAGTGACTCGTACTCCTTCAGAAAATCAGAATAAGCCTTCCGGAACTCGGGTGAACGCGCAAGTCGACGCTCGACATGCGTGAGTCTCCTAAAGGCTGTGTCATACGAATTACCTAACGGTTCGTGATTTGGCTTTAATAAAATAGGTGAAACATATCGGCCACTCTCGTCACGATAATGTTTCTCAATATATAGTTTTTCAGCGACTTCATCATCGGGATTTAAAGGAACATCGCACGGCGAGGATTCTATTTCCCAAAATCGCTTAAGAGTATCATTTAAATGATCATCAGTGGTGTACGACACCAACGTTGTAGACGCTACAACGTTCACTTCCGTGACGTCATTAGTCAACGGTGTAACTAGTTTACCAGTTATAATATACCCAAATATGCTATCCAGCACGGCTGGCATATTGGGACCCATAATAATTTTCTTCCCACTGTAAATATGGGGAAAAACGTCACCGCCTAAAATTAAATCAATTGGCGATTGCTTATAGAAATGAGGATCAGCTAAAAATAAATTATCATACTGTTTTATTATATACTCAGGAATTTTAATGGTAGGTAGATCTGAAGTTACTTTCTGAAGAATAACAGCATCAATATTAAAAACAGGTTTATCAGTGTGACGCGGCCTTAAGCTACATGACGTCATGCCGTAGTTCTTAACTAAACCATCAGCTAACCCGCAAATGCTAAATGGACATTTACGTTGAGATAAACCTAAACGTTGTAAGCATGCAGCGGAAATAAAATTGGATTGTGCACCGGAATCAATTAATACGCGACATGGTTGATAGACGTTAAAGTTGTCTAAAATATAAACAATCGCGGTACCCAACAAAACCGTACTGTAACTGTTATTATTATCAGTTGAAGGGCCTCCCGACTGGGCGGGTGCGCTTGCAGGAATCGATGCATTACCGGAGTCATAAGAGGAAGCGAGAAACGTTTTCGTTACGTCCTGATGCAATAATAAGTTATGTGGTCGCTCACAAATAATGCATTTAAATTCACTCCTGCATTGTTCAACAGTATGATTAGGTTTAAGACAATTATGACATAACTTCAACTCATCAGCACGGCTGATTCGTAGCGAAGCACTCAATTTACGAAATTGAGCACAGCGATATATCATATGATTGTCTCCGCAATGCAAACAAGATAAATTATTTTTTGAGTTTGATGACGATGCATGCGCGTAGTTTTTCTGTGCACTGTTTCTAGTTCGCGCCGTAAACCTACTTACATCTGGTTGACGTTTATTTTGTACGACGTTTTGGTTGCTTGTACTAGCACCATAAGAACTAGAATGATCCAACACTTTTATTTGATTAGTAACAAAAGTAATCAATTCAGAGAATTTTGGTATCGACTTCTGATTGATACTTTGTTCAAATGACCTACGAGTGTATGGATCCAAGGCTCGTAATGCTATATGACACAGAATGTAACTATTCAAATCTTCAATATTAAGAGATTGTATAGCTTTGTATGAGTTATCAAAGGTTTCCAAGAAATTATTCAACTGAAAGGATGATTCCTTCGCAATAGGTGTAAAGTTTAACATTTTATCTAAATAATTCCCAACTAACATTCGGTTATCTTGATACTTGTCGAGTAAAGCTTGCCAAACTATATCATAATTATTGGAAGATATCGGAATACTTTTGACTATGTTCAAAGCGGAACCTTTGATACATGAGAGTAAATAGTGAAATTTATCTATTTTTGGTATCTGAGGCTGATTATGAACCAACGAACAGAATGTCTCGTAAAAGGTATTAAAATTTTCAATATTTCCATCGAAACAAAACAACTCCAATTTTGGAAGACGTGGCCTAGATTCGATGCACGACTGTGTTTTTTCAGTTTTAACGTTCTTATCATTCGCTAATAATTTTGAAGAAATCAATTTTATACGGTAATACAACTCATCAAAACTATTCAATTCCTGACTTTGAAATATGGTTTTCATACCAGCTTGTAACTGACATTTATAAATTTCAAAAATGCATAATTCGAAAGATGAACGTAGTTCATCTATATCCGTGACACGCAATAGAAACATTTCACGAACATTGCTGTCACTTACATTTAATGACATGTCAGATATTATTTGTAATTGTTCAAAAATTCTTTGCTTTTTGTTGATTAAAACGTTTAATTCAACATCACCTATGCACTCCTCGTACACTTCCTGAACCTTCTGACCCTTTTTAGCCATTGCAACGTGCAAACTAAATATATTATGTCACATAAAATAAATGAATAAAGAATTGCCTACTCTATATCCGGCTCGAAGGACCACAAAAAATTGTGCGGTAATCGCAGGGGCGATCCTTCGATATATGTAAGCGGACTGTATGAATGTATGTATGTATGTATGAAGCAGTAGGTTGGTAGTATGTCCAATCCAATACCAAAATCAGTAAGAAAGAACCCACCAACCTTAACATCCAATGTCGCAGGATTGCGCTGCGCACGACTGCTTCAAATTTTCACGGCACGGCCGGAGGACAGCACCATAAACGTTATGGTCTTCTTAAGATGGAAACTCCACGAACGTCGTGAATTCAACCGATCTTTCTTCACGGAGTTGACGCAACTCGCGATATTTTTCCTTTGACATTAAGTGTCAATTTTGGAAGGGTTTTACTTTTTCTTTCACACCGACCAGTGTTAAAGGATTGAACATAACTCGACAGCGGAATCCGCGATGAGTGTCAATTTTAGTAAGGAATTTTGACACTCATCGCGGATTCCACTGTCGAGTTACAAAACAGAATAGCCTTGCTGTTCGCAGTCTGGGATGTGTCCTTGTCTTGTGTGTGTTGTTCATGGCACCCATGTCACAGGGAAACCTAGTGTGTTCTTGGGGATATGAGATGAGAGTAGGTATAGTTTTATTTATGTTTTTACTTTTATTTCTTTACTTTTATAAATTTTATAGTTTATGATAAAAAAATTGTTTATCCCGTATAGGAACGTGTATAATTATGGTAAACAGCTTATATCTACGACAACTCCAGTAAATGGGTACATGGCCATAACAAATTTTATTGTAAAACGAATTTCTAGATAATAATATCTTTGGGCATTGTTAACACAGAAGTAAATTCGACGTACCTATATTAAAAAACAGAAGACTATTCGTTGCTTAAACTTTAGGAGACAACTAAAATTACAACAAGGAAAAACCCGTGAAAATGAAAAGAGTAGCGTTGAATTTTTTAACTTTTAAAAGTAATAATGCTTTCTTCCATTTTCATGTTAATAGTTAAATACTTATCATATAATTTATCATATAGGTACTTAGTTCCAGTGAACACAAGGTCTTCATCATTATTTCTATTTTTTTAGCTATATATAATTTGAGATAAAATCTGTGATGCTCTTACCAAAGATTTCGCACATCGATATCGTTAAAAAGCCGATAGCTGGAATGACGGGGATCCACCCGACTCTTCTCGAGAGACCGAAGCAACCAGACCCTAATTGCCCTGATACGTAGGATGGTGTGTTTTACGTTTCCTCGTACATTACCTACTTAAGGCACGGAAGCAATTTGTTCGCACGTGATGTTGCTATGTTCAGATGTCATAAACTTTAGGGAACTATTGAATCAACTTTCAGAGCCCAGTTATCTAATGTTGGCAGCCTGCTCTCAATGTGAGTGGATTATGTCATACGCAACGCTGCCGCGCTGGTCAACTGACAATGCAGAATTTTCCGATTTGAATTAATTTGATTTGAATAGGAGACCCACATGGTTTAAAATGTTTTAATGTATCTAAGCAAAAGCAAGTGATAAATTAATAAAAATATGCATTATCATTAAAATAGAAAAAAAAAACCCGACTGCGTAAAAAAACTAAAAAGAAAAAAACAACCAGTAGTTCAGAATGTTGTTAAAAGTAACGATGCATACTTATTAATATTTTTAATTAACATGTAAAAAGAAATATTTAGGTACCTACCTATTCATTTATTTATTACACTTTATATGAAGTTGCAGAGATTCAAAGGGAAACTCAGGTCATCAACTAACACCTATCACCACATAATAATATATCGTATTTCGTATGAGCTAACGAGGGATGCATTATGTTTGTAATACAATGAAGACGGTTAAAAATGAAGACGGAACGTCGCAGGGACAGATATTGGTTTTTGTATGAAATAATAAAAGGCCATGAACTAATCGGATAAAAAGTAGATTAAACTAAAGCACGTACGTATATAGATTTTTAAATTATCTTTTATTTTTAAATAATATTATTTTTTACTTAAAAGAAATCTTTAAAAAAAAATTAATCTTTTGAGTTAAGGTAGCTATATAAAAATATAAAAATTTTCTTCTACTAACACAACAGTTCAGTAAAATTGTGTATTTAAACCATAAGCGCAAATTGTTATGATGATGCAAATTGTTTAAACTCACAATGTTGTTACGACACGAATTGTTTACTTTGGGATAACGCGACGAACGTGATAATTTTGTTACAAACGAAGTGATAGTCCTGTTAATCTGCGTACATCATAAATCCACTTCATGTGATTTTACATTGGATTTTACACGGGATTTATTAAATAAATAGATACTAATGTAAACATTAATTGACGTAAACGTGATGTCATGCGCTATTATTGTAAGTTTTTGTTAGTGCTATGCTAAATCCCGAACAAACAATGCCTTGTAGGTTTTATTAGTGTGATTTTACCATGATTTCACTCATCTGTTAATCATTAATCCATACGCAGCTGGTAGTGGTTGGTGGTTTTTACGTAGTTTGGGGGTTTTTGGTATCCCAGGTTTTTTTATATTATGTAAGCAATTTCAATAGGGTTGTTAGTTTGAGGTCACATTGATATGCATGAACTGCCATTCTGCAACATCAAACATAACCACAAAATAGATGAATAGGGTTGTTATGAATAGGGTTGGACTGTGTTGTTTCTCTATTTTGTAACGTAAACGTTTACAGATAGTTCCTTATTTAACAAAGTATGAGAATTGGAAATCTTACTAACAGACTGCATTAATAAGGAATAAGCATCCTGATCTCTTTCTCAATCGTTATTATAGTATAGTAAAGCTTTATATACGTAAGATTGGAGTTTGGACAACCTACCGCGCCGTTAGAAGGGTCCGGGGTTCGATCCCTAGCGAGAAAGAGATTTGAATGATGTATTTAAATTACACAGGTAGAGTAAGAGAGAATTGGTTGGTGTTCGTGTTCTTGTCTTTTGTAATGTCCTTTGTGTTTTCAGGAATTGTAATGTGGAGCTTGCCAAAGAGAGTGTGGCAATATTTATTACTTATTTACTTCAAACCTTCTCAGTTCACTTCAAATAGAAAAAAAATATGTGTTTTTTATTTGTGAATAGATTCGAAAAATTAAACACAAAGAACCCTAGACTACAATATATTATCAGGAAAAACTACATACGGTTGAGCTGTTTCTGAGATTCGGGAAGAAATGCTTAAGCAGAAAAAAATCTTAAATCATTATTAAGACATCCATTGTGCCAATAAATTGCCCGATTTTTTTGAGTTATGTTAAGTTATATATCAAAGGCTTAACTTAAAGGCAATAGGCAATAAAGAAACTCTATATGAATCGGATTTCTTTTCATTATTACAGTCTTTGTAATTTTCTTTGTGTAGCCGTTCATACAATGATACAATACGTTGCTTTTTAAATTTCCTTTATGTATCTAGTACCTATAGTCTCCGAGCAAACGACCAAGTGACATGACGATAACTGTGACATAACTGTGAAAAGCTTGCAAAATGCATTAGATAGGGTATGATATAATTATATGCCTAGTTCGCTACCACCCTGTACTTACTATAATGTACAAATTTTTAGCTTTCACCCCATCAATTTTTTACTCAAAAATGTAGCCAAAATATGGATTTGAACTTGGATCATTTACTGAAACGGGACATATCCACGCTTGCATTATAGTAAACTGTAAACATTCTTTATAGGTAGGTACCTTATGGTTCGAAACTATGACCTTGGACCTTATCATTTGACTTGAAAGTCGAATTTTGGGTAACACAAATTTTCCTTGACACGTTTACCAATCAATTAGTTTTCACTGGCAACAGAAAAAAAACATAAAATACCCACCATTCAATCACCATGTTCCCGACAACCATAAGTTATTCACTAAACCACAACACTACACTAATGTTTACACACGTCACCGGCACGAAATACGTTGGATACAATGTATTTAAATGAGTCGTATAGTCGTTGAACAGGATACAATTGAGAATGTATTCAGGATGTGTTGTATTCTATGTTGTATTTGTATTTGGCGTTGCCGCGACGGCGAGGCCCTCGGCTTTAACTGAAAAGTGGTTGCAGGCGGTGGGTTGCGTGCCGGCCCGATGTAGCATCGCCTTGCCAGAGGTGGCGAACATTTTTCCACCAACAGTTCTTACCTTTTATTCGCTTGATTTAAAATTCATGCGTTATGAAAGGTGTAAAGTTAGTAAGTGTTTTTTTTTTTTGCAAAGCATTAGGTATAGATGTAGGTATGTAAGGGCGTTTAAGTACATCGATGCTGGTATATACCTACTATAGAACGGTGCTGGTATATAAATTGAATTATAATAATAAGTTTCTAGAAGTCTACAAGTCTAGTCAATTTAAGCCAGTAAGTATTGTTGACTTATATTATGGATGATTGGTGATGATGACTTAGTTTTTAATGACATTAACGTGCTTGCTGTGCGGTGCATTTTCAATATTTTTATGGATAAAAATATGTTACGTAGGACATTTGGTTTGTTTTCAGAGAAGTTTTAGTTTCAATTACTAATCCTATTTACTAATTTTATCGTAGGTAGTCTATCTTGAGGTCTGAATATCTTCATCAGTCTCAATTGCTAAGTACTATGACATAACTACCTAACAAATAACTAAGCTACGCTTGTAACTTCATCGTTTACTTATGCATGCAAATGCACAATAGTTATAGAGTAAATGAACGTCGTACAACTTGTTCTAGTCCGACGTAGTTAATGATAAAATTAATTTAACGTTGAAACGTATCTTAGAATTATACAATAATTAATTTTGCAAACTCTATCATTTATTTCAATTAAGAAGTTTTCGTCCCAATTTATTACGAAACTCAATTTGTTTGACCTATAAAATAAATAAATAATAATACGCGCAACCAAGCCTATGACATGCGTCTACGTGGTCAGAAGGCCTGAAAGTATGAAACCTGTTCACGGAACTGCATCATCGCGTTTGTCTGTGTTTCATAATGCAGCTTGCATGCAATAGTCAATAGCTACATGCTGATGATGCTACAGAGATGAGAGTGGAATTAAAATCCAATACAGGCGACATTTTATGTCAAAACTTCTTCTAACGCTAAACTTAACTCAATCATAAGATTGAAAGAAGTGCCTAAAAGTGCTATAAGAGTGTCGTAAGCCTATATTCTGTATTTCTGTATACGAATAAAATTGTTACCAATCAATTTATCGACGTGGAAGCTATGGAAGATATTTGAGAAGAAGTATTATCAGGGATATTAAATTTATTATTACAAAAGAACTCATATCATGTTGGTCCAAGCGTTTGTTTCCGCTATTTTCTAAAACAGCATAACTGATTTGGATGTGGTTTTCACTGATAATTATGATGAAAGCTAACAGGGGCAGAAATGTTTAAATTATTTCAAGCGATGTCAATTATAATCTCAGTTAAGCATTTTTAGAGGGTGGCTATTATAGCATAAGTTTCCCAAAGCGAGCGTGCGAGCGTTAATAAATACTTATATGAAATCGTCACTGGAAAGCCAATAATACTAAAGCGCCATTTTGGCGAAAATGAGTTATATAATATAACGATATACATTATCAGATTGGATTTTTTTCCCAATCCACCAATATATATAACTAATTTTCGCCAAAATGGCGCTTTAGTATTATTGGCTTTCCAGTGACGAAATAATGAATAATATAAAAATAATAAAAATTATATTAAAATGTTGACAAGCCCGTCTTAACGAACGAAATATGACATTCGAGTGCGGTACGATTACGTGACGGCTTCGAAACGCGACATTGACCAGGCCGACGACCTTGCGATTAGAACTAGGTATTAATTGTAGTTTTTATAGTAAATATTGATGATATGAATTAGTTAGTCAGACTAACACCCTAACTTAGAGTCACTAACGGTTACTTTTATCGCTCCTTAGTAAACAATAACCATACAAAATCTGTACTAAGGAGCGATTTAAGTAACCGTTAGTGACTCTGAGTTGGGGCGTTACCTACTAACTACTTCGGTATCCAAAATAATCGATGGATTTCAAATTTGAAATTGAACGGGTCGATTTTATTTAACAGATAGTTTTACTATTCAATCCATCAAGGCACAGTATGAAAAATGTATGAAAAATATCAGAATATTTTTTGGTGAAGAATTTTTTTCTGCATATTATCATTCAGTTACGATGATAGTACGAGCGGTTGGATCAAGAAGACAAACTTATGAACTCATAAGGATGAATCTACATCCCGACAATGAGAACGATTTGTGACGTTATGCCCGAATAAATCGCCGGAACTCTGGCAACAGAATGGTTCACGATCTACACCTTCCGACGGTATCCCTTATACGGTTTTAGGAAACATTTTCTACATATTTTATGCTTAATAAATCACCAAAATCAATTGTTTTTGGCTAGCAAGGATTGAATAAGATCGGAAGATGGGAATCATAAAGTATCTTTAATATCAGGAACATGGGCTTGCTATTTCGTGCGCTTCTTGGTCAGTTATGTGTTCCCGTATGTACCTATGTATCGTATGTTTCTAGCTCATATATAAAATTAAAGTATGTTTTTTTTTTATTTCTAGCTTTGTTGATAATGAAGTTACAGAAGTCGAAAATTTCGTTTATGGCTTTGTGAAAAGGATGGTGTTTTACTCGACTTCTCAACAGTCAATAGCCATCAAAAATTTTCATTTCAACGGGTCGTTTCAATGTAAGAGATAATTTTGTTCTCCAGATTCTGTAATTTTTATGGAGATTTTTTGGCCGGTAGTGGGCTGTGGTGGATATATGCTCCTTTACTATAATGAAATTAAGCACTTTCAATAAGCACTCATACACCACTACACTGTCTCTATATAATTTGTCCTCTTCCCTAAGGTTGCCTGGAAGAAATTGCTTCTTTAGCGATAAGGCCGTCTGTTGTACCTACCACTGTATCTATAACTTAAATTAAGTTATTACTGTATACTGGTGTACAATAAAGAGTTTTGTTGTTGCTGTTGTTGTTGAAATTAATACAACTGCCCGGGAATAGGAGCTAAATAAATAAAACGGTGCGTGATAGAAAACATTGTATATGGAATACAAAAATACAGAATAGCTGTGTAAAAGACAATATTGAGAAAATGTTCTGTCATATAAGTCGGTCGAGTGTTCTTAATTTGAAGCTGGCTGCGTTCATAATTCATCATGCCACAGTAGGATAATTACGGATTGCGATGATTCAGGACTAAGGGTGAGATTTATTAAACATCTCTCTAGGATATTACTTAGGTACCTATGCTTATTCTAAAACATTATTGGCATGCAATAAGGGTAACTAATGTTGACATAAGTGCAAGTCATAATTGTCTTCACCAGCTTTTAACCTTGAAAGCTTTTGGCCCATCCCCAAACTTACGTAAGCTCATCTGCATTATTTGAGACTACCGAATCGTTGAATCAATTAAAAGGAGATGTGGTATTATCGGCGAGCAACGAAAATCGTTTATTATAAATCTTAATATATATAAATTACGTGTCACGTTGTTTGTCCGCGATGGACTTCTAAACTACTGAACCGATTTTAATAAAATTTGCACACCGTGTGCAGTTTGATCCAACTTGAAAGATAGGATAGCTTACATCTCAAAATAATAAAAAACTATTGACAGAACGAAGTCTGTCCGGGCAGCTAGTATTATCATATTTTCGGATAGTGTAGCAAAGTCAATAATATGTAAATCGTGGTGTTTTAAAATAATAACCTTGTGAATTTTCAGTTCATTTATAAATTAAGAGCAAAACCCAAACTACCTCCCCTATATATTTTATGTATGTTTCAATTCACGCACAAAACAAGGTAAATTTTCAAAAACAACTGAAGCCAGCCAAGCGTTATAAAAGCCCTTTTACCGATAAATGGAGTTATATGAATCTGTTATTTATTATCAAAAATATGAGTGACGCTCACGGTAAAGCAAGTGGTTTAATATGCAGTCTTTTATAGTCGTTTAAGCTTTGCTGTTGAGATTGGTTTGACTTATGTAAAGGTGCTATCGTTGTTCTCTACATATCGTTACAAAAAATCTTAGAAATACACAAATACTTTTTTCATTTTCGCTATTCTTTGCGGTGAACGTTGCTACCCACCTTATTTGCATTAGGTCTTAATAAACCGTAAGTACATTTATAGTAGAAATTTATCGCTAACTAAAGGATTGCTTCTACTTGTAGTTTTCTTTTCTATTTCTTTGAAACTTACGAAATGTTTTTATGGTAATTGCATTATTATGCGACTTTGCTCGCGCTTTAGATATTAATCGCATAATCGCGTGATTTTCTTTTCAGCACTATCTTTTTAATGGGTTTGATATATTGTGATGAGGTTTTTCTTTACTCGAGTTTCAACTCGGTGTACTGAGCGCCCGCCCGGCGTGGCTCAGTTCTCCCCGTGAGAAACACGGAATCTTCTAACACCTTGGATAGAATAGTTACTGTGCTAGAGAAGTGCTATAGAATGGCTGCTTGTCTTTGTATGATGTGTTTTTAATGGGTTTGATTATAATAATGTAGCTCAGGTAGACACTCTTTATTATCTTTTAGTTTCTAATGTAAATTGGTCACTAAGTATAGGGAATCAATGATATTATACTAGCTGTTGCCCGCGGCTTCGTCCGCGGTAGAGACGTTCCGGGATAAAAAATAGCCTATGTTTTAATCCAGGGTATAGGCTCCATTCCAAATTTCAGCCAAATCGGTTAAGTAGTTTTCGTGTGAAAGCGTAAGAAACAAACTTAATTTTAATTTATAATATTAAGTATGAAGCACGATGATGTATGAGGGAATCTATACATAGTTCTAGAATAATAACAGACTCTTTAAAGAAACTTTCGCAGATCTTGAAAAATCTGATATTTTCGTGACAAATAAATATTTATTCACGGGCCATGAGTGTTTATGAAATCTCATTAAAATACCCATACCAACGGCAACACAAAGAATCTTAACAAAAGTATGTTGTGACCCATAAACGCTTGAACACTCAGCCTTTATTTGAGAATTCATGAAAATGGAGCTTTCGAAGGGCGATTGTTTGTGATTGCCCGTTTTCTTTAACTAGAAATATTACGAGTTACTGAGAATCGTTAATCGCCAGTATCGTATTGTTTTCTGACGTCGAGTGACGTAAATTCGACGAAATGTACACACACTATAGTCTATGCTCACGCTACGGAAATATTTGATAGCGCTAATAAAAACACCTTCAGCTATTTTACTTTTATTTGGCGTTTTCACCTATTTCCTGAAAGCTAAGTGGCTTAATGAACTCAAGCATTAAAGAATGAATTCAAGCTTATATTCAATTTTGGTGCGAATAATGGATATACGGTTTTAATGAAATTGGGCTGTTTGAGAGTGTACATCGCATCGGTTATTTTAGTAAATAGCTTCAAAGCGATAAAACGAGACATCTATTTGAATTAATCGAATAATCCTTGAGTTCTTAGACATTAAGCCCATGGTTTTTCAGTATGTTCTAGCAAACTATAAATTGACCTACGATCGAAACATTAAAAGCTTGAATTTAATTATCTGAATTTTACTAACAAAAAATAACCGATTCAATATTACTCAAAAAGTGCTTATCAGATCTCGTTACAATTTATGTGGGATTACATGACAAGCACCTGCTTTCTATTAAAAAAAGAGTCATCAAAATCGGTTCACCCAGTCCAAAGTTCTGAGGTAACAAACATAAAAAATACAGTCGAATTGAGAACCTCCTCCTTTTTTTGAAGTCGGTTAAAAATCGCTTTTCATGTTGAAGGTGTCACATCGATAAATAGCACCTAAAAGTTTCTACTATAAATCATTCATTACATAGTTCCAATACTTCGGTTCTCCTTTCAGATTAGGTATATGGGGCATATGCCAATAGTCCTTTTCGTCATAATATAATATTTCCCACAGGATAAACTAAGGTTTTGTAAACAAATGTTTACGAATTGAAAGCTCTTCTTACCATCAAATTTCGCCAAGTTTGTTATCAATATTTATTACTTAACCTAATTTCAATTTTCTTGAACGTAGAAGTTGTCTAATAACAAGTTCGTAACTCAAAGCAAGTAGCGAATAAATCGCGGCGATATTTTTTTTGCCTCGTGTGTAAATAGCAAACAAAAATAGCTAGTTTTGTTTCATTTTGTTTGTTCCTAGAAATTATTTTAAATGTATTATTCAATTCAATTCAATTAGGGCTTGTAGTGTTTGTACTGCTATTATGGTTATAGCAGTAATCATGTTATCTCGAGAGCACGGGTAGTGGGGCAACACTGAGTCAGTCACGAGACAGCCGTAGACGCAGGCAGACGTGTTCCCCTACCACTGGTGACGTAACGAGCTAATGCAAGTCAACCATATCACTATATCCAAATATTACGGAGCACGTAAGTACAACAACTACTACATAATGGCGACGAGGTCAAAAGGTCAGTGCAATAAATATTTTATTTTGTGTTGATAAAGGAAGAGTTGAAGGGAAAATAACACGTCGATGCAAGAAATAATCAACAGACGAATGTTAATATTAGTGCCGAATAGTTAACTCGAGAATTTGTTTAGGTGTGCTGTAACTTTAAATAACGTATTGAGCAAAATCATCATAATTATCGAAGTTCTCTCTCTAATTAGGTATAAAAATTGCCGCCATTACCGCTACCTACACAATTCCCTTTGTTTTCTGAAAAATGGCATTGATTGACATTGTAAAAACAACTGTGCGGTGAGTAAAAAGTGGCATTTTGTGTTATAAGCGTAATTCACGCTACTGAAGTAATAATAACATAAATGACATTTTGGATATAATGTCACTTATTTAGCTGAAAGTGATAGCGAGACAGGTTTTGTTTTTAAATAAGAAGTGATATTTAGTGTTTAGCTGTGTCGTTTTAAATATAATACACAGTATCATTGAAGTATTATTACTAGCGTATAGAACGGACACCGCGAGCACAATGTGTGTTCCAATGAATTGACGCCGCGCGGCTTCAATGTCCAATGGATTCGTTCGATTTTGGAAGGAGAGCGGGGGCTCGATTTTGGGAATAGAACCTCCCGGCGGGGACACACATTTTGTTCGAGATGTCTTCTCTATGTATACTTATACCTCAATGCACAGTATCGATCTGTTGGAGGGATTGCTACATAAATGGAGTATTGCGTGTGGTGCCGCGTGTTTGGTTAAGGTTGCGTATGTGTGCCAATGAGAAAAAGTGGCATCATGCGAGACTTTTTCTGAATATATTTTTTTGAATAACTACTTATTTACTAGCATGTTTTTAGTGCCTAACTAAAATTAGGTTGGGCGAACTGACGAGAGAGGCTAATTGCAACGATATATTTCAGTTTTCTTCATAGATAGTGATCGCAATGTTGAGTTGAAAACATTGAATGGCTATACTGAAAAACTACTATTTTGTAAAGCGCCATTTTTTGTTTTAAATGTGCGAAGGGTGTCCGGCATCCATTCTCGCGTGTGTGTGTTGCACAACAACACTTAGTACTAAAAAGGAGATAACATTATACAAATTATGAACTTAAATAAAGGAGTAGGGACTTTAAAATATTCAAGAATAAAAGGGTTCCCTAAATTAGTGAAATTTATTTAGGACTAGCTGTTTATTTAGCACTCTTCGGCTTTATAAAGTATAGATTTTGCTACCATTATAGATGGCCGCACATGCAAGTTAAGTTTAATTGTTGAGAGTGAGTTTGCTTCTTCACGGCCATATAACTATAACAGTAAGGGTAATTGTCAATAAAATTAGCTGTTTTTATGACTATTAGTTATATTCTACGCAGGTCCTGGGTTTCATTCAAACGTAGTTTTGCTTTAGTTACAAAGTACATGTGTAGGTATGATAAACTGAAATAATTGCAGTCGTTTTGATATGAATTCTGATAAAAAACGGAACTGAAGTTGTTTGATAAAAATTATGTTCTGTTATGAAAGTATTGCATTGGCAGTATCAAACATACATACATGCCTAGCCGCCTTGGTATACATGCAGCCATGCACTTGTATTTCTTTTGAAAATAATATACATAAACTATCACAAGCTGTTGTAATACGGTTAACGTAATTTAACGTTGCGGCGTCGGGTCCCTATTTCAGCTTGTAAGTTCTTTGTGATTCTTTAGCAGTCTTTCCTTTTGGTATTTGACTATCACGGCTGCACTACACGGCTGAAAATATAATAACATAATGTGGGTAATCATAAATAAAGTCGGTTTGATGGGCGGTAGCGTAAGAAGGAAAGAAACATTTATTCCGTCATAAGAATAGCAACATCGTTAGGGTTCTATGGTGGATGTGTCACTGGCGCGCCGACGATGAGGAGCGCGGGAGCGGGTAATTGACCGTTATGGTCGTGGTCGCTCTGTTAACACATGACGCTTTTGTTGTGGTCAGAAGTGCTTGACATTTGACATACAGCGTTAGAATGCCCTCGTGTATTGTACCAATGTGATTGGTGTAGTGGAGCAAAGGATGGGCGTGTGTGTGTGTTGTGGCTCTTTTCAGAACGGAGTTCTTGGTTGGTTTATAAGGGCATAACGTATCTATATTTTGAATATCATTGCGTATTGGGAGATGATAGGAAGTTCCTATCATCGTTCCTATTAGGAACCATTATACAAGCCACGATACCGAAATTCAAATCTTCGCGATGAGACAATTTTATTTTTCTAATTTAGTTTTTGTGTTGAATTTTATAGAATCTATTGAGGCAGTGAGGGTCAAAAGCGCTTGCGAGCTAGACGCGTTCTTGTGTTGTTACTGTGATTAAACTAAGTTTTGTCACGGAAATCATATTATATATTTATTATTGAGTTATTCGTGCACAAAAGGAGTAAGTTTTTATTTTTAAATTGAGAACAATAATTGTATTTGTTCGAATGGGTGCAGCAATGTTTAAAATGTTGCTATTTATTATTGTAGCCTGAGGAAAGCGCCCTTTTGAAGACGCACGATTTGATATGCTGTAGTAAATTCATAGCCCTGGAGAAGCCGAGCCTTGGTTTTGACAGAATTCCACAAAAATCGTGAAGGAGAAACTCTCCTGACGTCAAAAAAAAATATTTATTAAGCTGGATGTATTTAGTTATAAATCGAGAAGTCCTCTTTAAACAGATTTGCAGATTATACCAATGCTATGACCTTAGTAATTAATAATTTTAATAGATTACAATTAAAGTTTGGTAATCTAATCTAATTAGCTATAATGGCGCTACCAATTATTGATCTACTTAGGTTGATTTCGGGGGTCATAAACTCATAATTAAGTACTTACCTGCCTGAAGGATTGTTGACGTGAGTAATTTGATGGACTTGATAGGTCATAAATTTTGGTGCATAATGTACTTATTGCAATAACTATAATGTGTGTGTTAGGTAGTACGAACCTACATGAAATTGTAAATCGTGCGTGAGTGTGTGTGTCAGGTAGTACGAACCTACATGAAATTGTAAATCGTGCATAATTGTGTGTGTCAGGTAGTACGAACCTACATGAAATTGTAAATCGTGCATAATTGTGTGTGTCAGGTAGTACGAACCTACATGAAATTGTAAATCGTGCATAATTGTGTGTGTCAGGTAGTACGAACCTACATGAAATTGTAAATCGTGCATAATTGTGTGTGTCAGGTAGTACGAACCTACATGAAATTGTAAATCGTGCATAATTGTGTGTGTCAGGTAGTACGAACCTACATGAAATTGTAAATCGTGCATAATTGTGTGTGTCAGGTAGTACGAACCTACATGAAATCGTAAATCGTAAATGATTGTGTATTAGGCAGCAAATGCCTTACGATACCAATTAACGTACATACCTTTTGTGACACGGAGTACTACATGTGTGTGTATTATTATTGATGCGTGTTTTTCGGTAAGATGTTAAATAATCAAGTCCGAACTGATATATATTTAATTATCGTTTACACATATATAATAATACATGTGTAACACATAAAAATAAACTTTCAGATTAATTTTATTCTTTCAAAAAAGGCAACCCTGACATTGCCAGAGAGGATAAGCGACAGTGTTAGAAAGGAAGGCAACTCATTACGCGTTTTGATTAGCACTGTGCGATCAGAATTACACTTTATTGCGTTGGAGCCAGAGTCACTATTTATTTAAATGATTTTTCGGAATTTTTCTTAGTGCACCTTCTATAATTATTTATAAATACTATTATTTATTCTGTGTTTTTAGTTAAATTCAGAGTTAAAGAAAAAATTGTATTCAAGCTAAAGTTACAATGAAAGTAAAATTTAAAAGGCACTCTATCTCGAAGAGTCATAGAAATCAGAGTAAAATCAACCAATAATAATGAAGTTTAGTTTTGCTTAACATAAACATACGTTACTGTGTTGTGGGCAGTATGAGCCCTCATGAAATTGAAAATCATACGTTACTGTGTTGTGGGCAGTATGAGCCCTCATGAAATTGAAAATCATACGTTACTGTGTTGTGGGCAGTATGAGCCCTCATGAAATTGAAAATCATACGCAACTCAGTTGTCGGCAGTATGAGCCCTCATGAAATTGAAAATCATACTTTACTGAATTGAAGTGAGCTGTCGGCAATATGAGCCCTCATGAAATTGAAATCATACATTACTGAGTTGTCGGCAGTATGAGCCCTCATGAAATTGAGATTGATACATTGACTTGATGGAAGTAGTAACCTCATGAAATTTAGAATCATACATACATTACTTGACTAGACGGCAGTATAGGTCCCATGATTTGAAATCATAGTAACTAAAGTGTGTATGGACCTCTTGAAATTGAAATCATTACTGACTAGACAGCAGTATGGGCCCTCATAACTTTGAAAACCATACAAAATGTAGTTATTTTGTGAACATATTAGTTATTTGGCGTGATGGAGTTGAGATGTAGAATAAAGATAATGAATAGACGAGGTATTTCAATGAATGACTGGTGTGTGAATGATTGGTATCGGCAGTGTCTGATTCATATGTGACACCGTTGGGTCCGTTGGGATCCGTTGGATCCGTCCATTCAGGAAGGACGCCTAAATAAAGGAAATTCCTGTTGCGAGTCTAGCCATGGTTGGCGTGTTATGGTCGTCGGTGGGACCTAGTTTATATTACGTATATAAGAGGATTGTCTCGCAAGTAAAACTTTAGTCTTTAAAAAACGAAAGCAGGTTGTAAGCTGTACGTAATCTGTTGTTGACAGTAAACCACTTTTAGTAATAATATAAATTTTCATCGAGTTTCTCATATTTCCTGTGTTTGTTTTACCAGTAAGTTGTCTATTTAAAGACAGAAATGACGAGGTTTGTTTGAATGTTGGTATGAAACCTAATAACTTGGCGATCTTGATCAAAGAGAGAAGAAAGAGGGAAGTATGAAAAGCTAAGAGGTGATGTAAATAATTATTATTTAATAAAGATAGAAGGAGAACGGGTGCGAATGGGAAAGGTGTAAGACGAAAAAAGTCTCAGGTGTTGTTTCAATGTTTAAAATAATTGCAGTGAAAGTATAATCTACATAAGTAATTCTATACGAAGCATGCATATGACAGTTTGAGTTTGTTGAGGCTAGTGAAGGCACCCAGAAGGCTCAAGTTTACAAACCGTAGCCTGCTTCATACATATAGTGCGTGTTACAAATGTGTTTGTCTAAGTAACTGGAATATTGAATGGTATAGACGTGGAGTGGCCTTTGAAGGCTTGAGTTGCGATCAACTGCAGAGTCGACTGTGGATCGGGCTCCATATTAAATAAAGATTTTAATAAGGAAGGGATGTAGTGTTTGTACTGCTATTATGGTTATAGCAGTAATCATGTTATCTCGAGAGCACGGGTAGTGGGGCAACACTGAGTCAGTCACGAGACAGCCGTAGACGCAGGCAGACGTGTTCCCCTACCACTGGTGACGTAACGAGCTAATGCAAGTCAACCATATCACTATATCCAAATATTACGGAGCACGTAAGTACAACAACTACTACAGGGCTTATTAGTATTAGTACAGTCAGTATTTATGTACCTACTGATATCATTCCAACTAGGTATACTTTTTATTTAATGAATTAAAATGTATTTGAGATATTTGTTTTTTTTCTATAATTTACTAAACAATAGTGAAATTAGTTAGGAGAGGCCTATGAGTAGCTGTAGACTTGTGGATAGATGGATGTATGACATATTAATATTCAAAGTTTACATAAATTTCCTTGATTGTTTGAACACGCTTCGATCTAAAGGTACAAAAAAATGATTTAACGTTTTCCAATAATTTGATTTATTCAGGAAAAATAGGGCGTGATAAACACGTGAGTAATCTTAACAGGAAGGAAACTTTAAGAGTTCTTAAAGGACTTAAAGTTATTAAAGTCCTTTTAACGAACTTAAGAGTCGAAGTCGAATAACTTAAGAGTTTCCTTACTTGACTTTATCACCTTTTTTCATCGGATAAAAATAAAATCATAGAAAATATTATATAAATCTACGACTCACACATGATGTGCAGAGACACACATATTTTATTTGTCACGATAATTTTATTACTTTGTAAAATTCATTCTTAACTAAACTTTACTGCCATGAAAATTGGAATCAAAACCAAGTAATACCTACTGAAAAGGGTAAAAGCGTTCATAAAGTCATGTTTCAGTTGATTCGTGTAAACATCTCTCTGTAGATAAAATTAAATATCAATAAGCTTCACAACTACTGATAGTTGATAAAATATTAAAACTGAATAGAGGATTAAAAGTTAATGAGTATTCGATAAACTTACAACTTCGGAACCCTACATTGCACGTGGCCTGACACGCACTTGCCTGGTTTTTAAAGTAGGTATACTTTGATATTTGCAACTTTACGAATAACCATCGTAGAGTCAACTTATTCTGATAACGCTCTGTTTTGCTAAGTTAATGCAAATAAAAACAAAATACCATGTATTGTGTCCTAGCAACCTGTGCCCTTAACAATTGACCTCAATTTCAAAACTTGCTCAAGAGGTCGTTAATGGTTGCATTTACCTTATCTTTATTAGATATCATAATTGTTTTATCTTTGCAAGCGAAGCCTTGAGCACTAACTTTTATAACCTAAATCATTGTTTTGATTGTAAACTTTTAACCGTACCTAGTATTTAAAATGTTTGTTAGATAACGGTAATTTAAATAATGGATTCTTGCTTTTAATAAAATTTTACCAAAACTGAAATTTAAATTTTAAATTTTCTAGAAAATAGTTATATCCAGAGCGATAGTAGTGGTAGTTACCACGGCTTCAGCCCATTAATGGCCCACTACTGGGCACGGGTCTCTCCTCTTGAGGAGGCCTAGAGCATACTGCACCACGCTGCTCCAGTGCGGATTGGTGGAATAGTTGGTAGTTACCATAATAATCAATTATGATTAGTCAAATTTTAACCACTATATGAATACTAGTTAGTAAAGAGGGTCCTTTTTTCCAATGCAACGCCCGAGTGATTCCTTTGGTATTTTTGATATGCATGGGCATTAATCATTTTTCGGTTTAGATCTTAACTAATAATAAACGTGAAGAGATTTTTTGAATTACTTCACTTCAAGGTTATTAGGTATAAAGACGTATAACACAAAAGACATAAGTACTTCATAATCTACTTATACTAATATTAATTATCAAGAGGAAAGATTTGATTGTTTGTTTGCATTGAATCGGCTCCGAAACTGCTGAACCGATTTAAAAATTAAAATGTGTGCTATTCACACGTGGTAGAAGTGAAACCTTCAAAAATTTTGTTTTCAAGATAATGAGACGAATAAAATTTCGGGAAGATGATAATTGTAGGTTTTACTACTCCACTCCACTTCAGTGTCCACTCCACTCCAGTCTCCACTCAACTCCAGTCTCCACTGGACAGTTTCGTTTCATAAAATTTCAAGTCACCCCCGTACTAAAGAAGTTTTCACTTCAAAATTCTTTCACTGTTGTGAAGCTACACTATCCCCGGGTGACATGGCTATATTACATTTTCAAAAAATTAGGGATCCTTAATAAAACTCCATTAATGTAACCCAGGGTGTAAAAAAATTAGAAAACCGAAGCAAACCGATCCTAATATCTTAATATATATAAATTACGTGTCACGTTGTTTGTCCGCGATGGATTCCTAAACTACTGAACTGTTTTTAATCAAATTAGCACGCCGTGTGCAGTTTGATCCAACTTGAAAGATAGGATAGCTTACAATGTTCTTAGGCACACGGAAGATTTGAATAAAAAAAAACTTTTGAAAGAACATAGTCTGTCCGGGCAGCTAGTATAAACGTATAAGGTAGGTATTCGAGTTTTTATAAGATGTATAGACACGAAGCGAAATGAGTAGGTAGGTAGGTTCCTACTCATTAAGACGGAATCAGTAAACAATAATTAATTTACAGAAACAATACTTGTTTATTGGAATAAGGTGCTTGTTGAAAGATTTATTTGATACAAGATTCAAATTTCTAAATTCCCACTCGATACTTCCGCAATTAATTATTAACTAACAGTTACCGTTATTCAATTTACGTCTCTTATTAAAACTTGACTCGGATTGTTAGAAATATAATATTACATTTAATTAGACCTTAATTGTTTGTTGTTATCAGGAAATACGAATCATAATTTGATAAAGTGGCTGTAAACTGAAGTTAGGGACGACATTGAGAAGAATTTAATTTTTAAGAGCGCTTTTAAATAAATAAATAAATAGACGCCACTCACTAATTATAGCCTCATTTCCGCTGTGTAGTGCCATGGACAACACAAAGGCAAGAACACTCACACCCTGACCGAGAACAGAAATTTAAACTTATCGCTGTCTCCCTGGGAACCGACCGGCGACCCATTGATCAACGGTTGACCATGGTAACCTTTACGCCACGCAGGTATTTTAAAAAACTGTCTTTTTAACCGACTTTAAATAAGGAGGAGGTAGGTATTCAATTCGACTGTATTTTTTATGTTTGTTATCTCAGAACTTTCCACTGGGTGAACCAATTTTGATGATTCTTTTTTAATCGAATACTGGTGCTTGTCATGTGGTCCCACTTAAATTTGAGCTAGATCTGACGAGTAGTTTTTGAATTATTTTGAAGTCAGTTATTTTTTTCTTGGTAAAATTCAGATTATTAGATATCTTATATTTGAGCGTTTCAGTAGTGTAATGACTTAAGTCATGAGGAAGCGACGGATATGCATGCATATTGCATACGTCGTTACCTACAGGACAGAACAAGCGATGGAGAACGACCACTTTGTCTCTAAACGTTCGTTGTTATCACCTTATCTGTAACGGTGAGTTTAGAATTCAGATTTAGTAGCTTGAAAGTTTTTAAATAGTTTTGCAATGGGTTGAAGTTAGGAAGATGAAAATAAACATTAAGTCTACACTCATATCTACACAGCTTGATCTTAACATTGGTTATATACAAAATAAAAATGATTCATATCATGCATTTGTCAGTAGACTTTACAGATATGGCATGGCTGCTAAAATTTAAGCCTCTTATAACCCAAGATCTAGAAACAAGGTTTTGTCAAAGAATAAACGTAAATAAAAATAGAGGTAAATAGTAGAATAGACCCTTGAGCTGTCTAATTTAGAGCAATGTTCAAAGCACGGAGGGAGACTCTCTGATACACGAAGGCACTCATGAAATGCTCTCACACGGTTCATTATAGTTCTGATCAAGTCCTTGTTAGTTAAAAAGTCGATAAAACAAGCTAACCGGCGCAGCAGCGCATTTGAAATTAAATGTAGTATAATTTTCTGTTGTTATGTAGAAAGCAAAGCATGGCTTGTGTCGATGCTAAGTGATCGGCTGCGTTACCGATGAAGCCCTACGAGAATCCTTCTTTGCAATAAATTGATTCACGATAATCTAAATTTTACTAACAAAAAATTACCGACTTCAAAGTCTCAAAAACTACATAGTTGTCAGATCTCGTTCAAATTTATGTGAGACCACATGACAAGCGCCTGCTTTCGATTAAAAAAAGAATCATCGAAATCGGTTGGCGTGATATTGAGTTATTCGTCAATTTGTCGCGCACATCTTAACATAAATTTACGACTTATGTGGTTTTGCATGGATGCCATTGTCAGATCTCAATAAAATTTATGTGGGACAATTAAAAAAAGAATCATCAAAATCGGTTCGCCCAGTCCAAAGTTCTGAGGTAACAAACAAAAAAAAATACAGTCGAATTGAGAACCTCCTCCTTTTTTGAAGTCGGTTAAAAATAACTCCACCAATCCCCACTGGAGCAGCGTGGTGGAGTATGCTCTAGGCCTCCTCAAGAGGAGAGACCATAGATATAACAATAAAGACCATATATAGAGAGGCACGATCGGCTACGATCGGCCGAAGATCTCGTCATGACGCTGTCACGTTAAACTACCGTCCGTAAACCGACTTTACAGACAACCAATTTTTTATTTTCGGTGTAATTGCTAGTAACAAATAATATCGATAAAGACAAAAACCTGATTCGCTCTTTCTACAAATACCCTCCTCTTTGTCCGCTGCGGTAACCTTGGGGCGCATCGATCGCACCACCATTACACAACCCGTTCAGTATCCGAAGTTCCGTTCCTTTGCTGCCAAAGGTCAACCTGGCCACTCGGAGCTGTTACAAGCTTCCGCATTCCGTGATGGTTGGCTGCTGAAGGACGTTGCCTTGGCAGAGAATTTGCAGCATTGTTACGTAACTTGTTTATGGTATGTGCATGGTTTTACTGATTGATAAGCTTTATGTTTATTAGCATTTCATTTTTTCGTTTCGCCAGTTGCTTCTGTTCTGCTATTTTAATAGAAATTATAGCTATCTGCTCTGTTTTTCTGATATAAGGTGTAAAGATGTTGCTTTGTTCAGAAATGATGGAGATTATTATGAAGTTTCATAACTTCTTACAATAGAACACGAATCGTTATAAAGCACATTTGTATTTATTTTTGCAACTATAATAACAATTAGCATAAAGCATTGAAAATTATTCAGTAGTAAATGTTTACCTCTCGTGTAATGCATTAATTTCTTCTATTTTAGTTTAGTGTTATTTTAGTTTTATTTTAGTATGTAGTATCATGTCAGTCACGGTCGTGGTCTGACACGCACTTGGCCGGTTTTTTATTATTTTAAGCTTTTACTAAACTTGCTTTGTTCGATAGTTTGTTAGTATAGATGTATGTAACGCAGGTATGGGTCAAATCTTGCAAGCTGAATTAGAACTACTTCCTCATATCTTAAGTGGTTGAAACTTCACAAAGTTATTTGGTTCCTATAACAATGCATTTTTATAATAATGGTGATCTGAAACTATGCTCAGGGTTATCTCCAGACAAAGGAAAACCTCAATGGTCAACAGCACAAACACAAAATTTTAAAACCTTGTTTTTAAATGTAAAGACACAATGGTTTAATTAGCCGATAAGTACGTTGTGAGGTTAATATTTACAATAAAATATATATAACTATTATTTCAGAATTTTGATGAGATTGAATTTAGCCAAGTATGAGGGTTAAAGACAATCATGCAAGTGAAAGAAAAAGGGATGAAACAAAGGTCCAAGCGACCAGACGTAAGGTAAGAACCTTGAAGTCCACGCTCTTGTACTATGAATCCAATGACAATGAAACATAGACTCGGAGCCGGCGAGTCAATTAGTCATTCATAATTGTGGTGAGCAATTGCCAAGACGCGGCAACGGCGTATCCTTATTAGAGCGGCGCTAGCTATTACTCAGCTGTTCCTCTTCATGCCTTGACGAATGTTCACGTGGACACAGAATGGTCTACTGATTTTATAACCTAACATTCCCAATTTGTTCAAACGTTTTTTTTTTATTTCTATGTAATTTGTTATTGTTTTAATAATATGTAAGGTTTTACAATAATGCCCTGCGTACTTAATTATTTTCATGACTGTACCAATTGATAATTTTACTACTACCGTTTCAGATACTATAACAAGGTAAAAAACGGGGCAGGAAACTTCACGGGTGTTTAAAAAACAAAGAAACGATACAAAAAAATAATAAAAAAACATACACAAAAATCATATTTAAAGCAATACAAAACTTGATGCCCGAAAATAATAATTTCCTATGCATATAAATACTCATTCAATATCCATCCATCAGCCCTTGGATGTCCACTGCTGGACATAGTCCCTTTGCGCCAATCTGATCGCGGTCGAGCGGTCTTGTTCATTTATTGGTCCACGATTATTAAAAAAGTATTAAACTGGTATCTATTTTACACATGAATCTCAACACTTCCGTCCGAGAGGAGCCACCCTCACGACCATTTGATTCTACCAGGAAGGATTGTTACGTTTTGATTTATGCAACGGCAGTTAGTCTATTATAGCCCCTGGATGTCTCCGTGAAGGATACTACTTAATTCTTCATTAACCATTTAGCAGTAGAACTGAATAAAAATTAAAATCATTCTTACCGGCTGCCGGTTACATCTAAACAAGAAGTGAATATCTGTCCTGTAGCTATTAAAGATTACCGGATTAAATATTACTGGGCGGTTACTAATATTTATTAACACTACACTAGGCGACCTGGCTTTCACAGTCCCCTTACTAGTGAATGATAGTGACTGATTTTCTCATGAACACCTAACACTAACAGGTAACAGGCCCTATTATCCAACTATAGTCCCTCCTACAACCCTATTAGAGTTTTGTCATAGATGTCGCACAAGAACTCCGAATCCAAGTCCTTCTCATACTCACAAAGCCGTTTGTGTCATGTTAAGGAAGAATTGAAACCACTGGCACAGAGTAAGCCATTAAACTGTGCAATTTTTCAACATTATGCGATAACCGCTAACAGTACGAAAGGAACTTCGCCTTTTGAGTAACGACCGAGTAATCTAATGCTTCCCGTCGACTGAGCGGTAAATGGCCACAACAAAAGTAAGCCAAGTTCACGGACGCATCACTTGACGTACATTGAAATCTTTGATAAACTGTCGTCCTCACGAAGTCAAAGGACGTTCTAGTAGATAGGTTGGTTAACTACGCGCAGTTTTATTTGATTATTTGGAAATTTTAATTGCCAATTAGAGTAAAGGCTATGACCTAAATGTTCACTTGTTAATTACTCGTTTCCAGGTCCTAACAATAATGTAAACGTTTTTCTCGGAAAAGACCAAAGTGGCAAAATGGAGGCAAAAGAAAGTCTTCATTTTTTTCTCAAACTTCCGGAAAGCGAACCTCTTAAACGTCATCTACATTGCAGGAATGAATCGGCAATTATAATAATTTCAGAGTTCAGCGTTATGGCTAAATTCTATCAACTAAGGACTATCTTGTCATGATAGTAGAAGGTTAATGGTGAGTAGCACGCGACACTCAATTTATTACCTCTGGTATGAACAGCTTTACGTCTGTACAAAGCTACGTTACGAGTATACATTACTTCAATCCGTGTCGCAGTATGTTGAGGTATCCTGCAGTCCCCGTAAATGACGACTTAACTACATCTGCTACTGTAAAAGGAAAATAAAGAAGTTAACCAATCCAAGCTTCCATAGTTCTTCTATCTGAAGACCTTAGACATGGCTCGTAATTTCGGTCCATTAGTAGTTGATTAAAAGGCATGCGTCTCTTCACATAATTAGGGAAGATTACTTTGTAACATACGTGGCCAACGCAATCAGAAGTTCTTATATTGTAAAGGCTTTTTTTATAATGTACATTGAGATAGTAAGATTAGATTCATCTGTTCCTATACCTACAAGCATATGATATAGCTTAACGATTTCTTACCATAACAATCAGAATTCAGCTGGGAATTTCTAGGTGGCCACTTGATTTAATTTGGTCGATCACTCACCTATGTTTGATGCATACCATTGAACTACAAACATTTCCTGCATTTCACGAGTTAGTTGATACTATGAATAGGGAAACACCTTGATTGATAATTGATCTCCAACATAAGAGGGACTTGGCGTTGTGGCTCTTATCCCTAAATGCAAAATTACCTAAGTACGAGTAATACAAAAGTAAGAAACACAAGTTACTACGGTTAAATTTGGACACCAGACAAAATATTCCTTAAACTTATATTCCTTAACAAAAATTTAGGTACAGAAAGATAATAATCTTCGGTAGACGATTGGATGTAAGAATTTTGAGTCTATAAGATTTACCCCTGTTTAAAGCATAGCTTGGTGAAAACCGGGCAAGTGCGTGACAGGCCACGCGCAATGTAGAGTTCTAAAGTAGTAATTTTATGGAATATTATTATATTACTCATTAACTACTTATGCTAACATAGCTGTGATATTTTTTTATGTAAATTCATTATATTATAACCTATTTTTGAGAAATTTTTCAGTTGTCCAACTCCAACCGTTTAGCCAGCTGGGACACTTGACTCTAACCAAAATTAGTACTTTAAAGCCAAATATTTCGCAAACGGACCCCCAGATGCGTGTAGCGTTACAATTAAAAACGTGGTAAACAATTTTTGCCCACCTATTGTGGTAGGCGTTTTATAAGTTTCGTGTTTATCCTATTTTCGCCGCAACTCAGTCACTAACGTTTACTTAAATCGCTCCTTAGTACAGAATTTGTATGGTAATTATTTACTAAGGAGCGATTAAAGTTCTGTTAATGACTCTGAGTTGGAGCATTAATATTTGATGTGGTCTCAGAATTCTTCAATCCTTAATTTATTTCAACGTTTGTATTCAAATTAATTAAAATTATTATAACTACCCTTTAAATGATGAAGCCGAAGTTCACATTTTGACTCCATAGAGTTATCACTACAATTATTACTTTTATTATTTCTCCATGGGGTTCGCCTGGATAGCTACCACCCTTGAGCATGAGTCAGCCGCCAAACGACTCATCATGTTCCGGCTGGGGGCTTGAGAGCTAGTTCTTTCTTTCTTTATCTTTTCTCTTTCTTGGACGGGAACGCATTCGCGATGCCTATGGTCGCACTTATAGTTCACCACGCTTGTTGCTTTGGAAATTATTACACTCGTCACGACTCATTGAATAAAATAGGCTTTAATATAATTTACTTCGTATGTAGTACGACCGTGGCCTACTACTAATCGAATTAACTGCCTATATAGTGGAAACCTTTCAGTGTTTCTAGTGGCAGCGCTGAACACGCTGTCTTCGAAATGGACGGTAAGAATATAAAACTTAACCTTTTAATCCTAATTTAGAGCTGGTTTTTATTTAACAACTTAGAATTCAGGTATAGTGACCTAGTCCAGGAAACATTTAAAGTGTAGGTACATATCAATGCCACGTGTAACTTAGAGAATAATATAAACAGGAAGACAAATTCTATCTTAAATGGCCCTATAAATGATATCGTAATGGACTGTGAAGTCAACATTATCCGAATTATCTCCGGAAGTAATACAGAATAGAATATAGAATCTACATTTTCAACATTAATTCTCATGAGACATTAAATATAAATATATACATTATTTTCTAAGAATCCAAATATTTTTGAATGTTTAATTTATTTATCATTAAAATTTCAGTGGTGAACCCAGAAGTAGCAAAAATAGGAGCTTACAAGTATGATGACGGCACACGTTACGTGGGCGAGTGGAACTCTAAGGGACAGAAGCATGGCATGGGACACCTGGTGTTGCCTGATGGGACACGGTACGATGGCTCTATCCTCTCTGGTCTGTGCTCAGGACTTGGGGTCATTGCTTTCCCTGACGGCGCGAAGTAAGTGCTTAAAATTATATTAAATCATACCGTGAACGAAACCTGCCTGCCGTTTTTTAAGTTTAGATCACATTGTGCTATAAAATAGAATACGATGTTCTATTTATATATATACTCAAGTGGTAGGTATATTATTGCACGGCGATTAGCACCCTCGTTACGCTCGGACGCTAACTTTACACCCGAACCTACCACTTTAAGTACCGTATTGTAATGTAGGTACTAACGCCCCAACACAGAGTCACTAACGGTTACTTTAATCACTCCTTACTAAAGATCAACGTCAAATTCTGTACTAAGGAGCGATTTAAGTAAATGTTAGTGACTTTCAGTTTTCGTCTTCTTTAAAGATGAAGGTACATGAAGTTGCTTGCTATGTGGTAAAATTTTCTTGTGGGATGGGTTTTATCTAAAACAATGTCTTTGTTCAAAGTATGACTACAATATTAAAATTCGTATGTATATTTGTATTTTTGCTGCATGATAATTGACTTTTAATATATTTAGCAGTGAGGTTTCCGGTATAGTTACATATGTACATACATATTAAGTAATAAGTAATCAAACTTGGGGGCGCCGAGATTCAATACATTATTTGTATACTTACCTATAATGTTACAAAATAATAAAAGCTAGTAATCCCTCAAGTGAATAGGCGTAATTGGACGAAATGAAGGAGTTATTACTCAATTGACTTGTTTTTCTTATTTGAATAACATGAAATTTTATGTTTATATATATTTTGGAACATGATCACGATTTCGTCTTATTAAAGTCCCACGCAATTCAGTGGGCGTTGAAATAAGAGATTTGTAGTAGGTATCCTTACGTAGAATATCTGTTGCTTACAGCATTACTACCTATCACTAGCTACAAATCTCTAGCTCGAATCAGCCGCCAAACGACTCCTCGTATTCCGGCTGGGCTTGAGAGAAAGTTCTCTCATTCTTTTTATTCTCTCTTTATTGTCCTTGTCTTTTCCGCCAACACATCGATGATGCCTTTGGTTCGGTGATGGCCATGAGTAACGATAGCCGAAGATGTTTCACTCATCTAAGCAGTTAATTTCTAATACTCACATAACTTTGGAAATTAGAGATGCGTGTTGGTTTCGAACTTTTATTCTCTAGTGCGGGTTTGAAGAACATTCGAGCGATTGTTTTATTTAAATCTGTTACTAATTTCGTTTCAGGTATGAAGGAGAGTTCATGCAAGGCTGGTTTCATGGATACGGAGTGTTTTGGAGAGCTGATGGCATGAAGTTTGAGGGTGAATTTCGAGGTGGAAGAGTGTGGGGCCTGGGTTAGTTTAGAAATTAACGATATAAGATAACGGCTTTCAAATAATTTTATTTTAATAACTTGCAAAACATATAACTGTAAACGAATATTACATTATTGTAGTATTTGTATATATATTTGTATTGATTAGAATTATTATATTACCAGTACATCATAATAAGATATGTTTCTGCAATTCTTTGCAGTGCTGTCTTGTTTATGAAGCACTATATCTCGTTTATCACATTGTTGATTTACCAATACCACAGATACTTCGTTTGTTATTGGTTCATTGTGAACCTCTGTACACTGTGCATGAACGTCGATCGGCATTTATTACTATTTTATAATTATTTTTATTTGAATCCGTTGGAAAAGTTTGAAGAGCGGTGTTAAAATCCTTTAAACAAGGGTTTAATTCATGAAGCATTTTTTTTAATCTTTCTAATAACTATTTAGAAAAACATTGCATTCTAGCATCTCTTTGCTGTACATAATCACTTATAAAGTATATTTGTAAAAAAGATTCTCCCGCGTTTTCTATCGGAAGTAAGGAACTAATTAAATGGTATATTTGTCCTTGTATTTTAAAAGTAGGCATGCCTTCATGAACCTCTTTCGCTCCAAACGATGTCATTTGCAAGGCTGAAATACTGGCAAACATTTTAAAGAAAATGTGAAGATTGAGTATGCTCACCACGTAGTTAAGATTTAAGAGGTTCAGGCGGTTCCTGATGTGAATCAAAACTTATTTTCCAGAAGAACAACAATTTCCTTTAGACTCTTCTTTAAACCTCAAGGCACTACAGTGATTGCAAACTGTATTCAAAGAGCCTAACTCTGCTGCAGTTGAATAGTTTATTTCTGAATGTAATTAAAACCACTATTGTATTTTGACCGCCAAATCATAATACGTCTGTTATTACTCCTGAGCTGATCATTAGGTATTTGACCGTTTTTGTCTGTCTTCACAACTTTAAATATCCCGTATCATACCTCTAGCTTTCCTGTCATTTGTCAAACGGCTGGCTTTTTCGTCACTTGATTCTGATTGCCGTATTACGCCGTATTGTGCCATATCACGATGTTCTGCTAAGCCCTCGATCGTGTCTCTTTGTAAATGATAGTATCGATTGGTTTGATTTGTAACGCGGACATCGTCTTGCTCGTGACTTTCAGCTAAGCATTGGCTTTGGTGCCGAAGCCTATCGCTCTCCAGTCGCAGCTCTCTAGATTCTGTACTTCGTGAAACAGCTTGACCAATGCGATCAATTTTTAAACGTTGCTGTCTTATAATAAAAACTTCTTGAAGCAATTTTATTACTGTATTTATTTCTATGAAATTAAGCTAAGTATCGGTTGCTTATTGCTTGTTCAGAATCACATATATTTTTGACAACTCTTTTCATCACAGAGTACTTATTCACTACGTTTTACTTTTCATACTTCTGTTCACAGAGTACTTAATCACTACGTTTTAATTAGTTTTTCTTACATTGACAATCGTGGCCAGTATTTTAATTACAAGCTCACAACGTTATGTTATACGTATTTATTTACAGATTATTTATTTACACTTATATTTGTGTTAATAATAATTAATATCTAACACTTATAGCAACGGATTCTTGGCTTCTTTGTTGGAAGCGACGGGTCTTTTCTGCTTCCAGTCGTTTGTTTCTTTCAAAATCAGTTTCACTTAATCTGGAAGCCGATTGCCTCACACGTTGTTCAGTTATGCGTTGTTCTCTATCGTCCTGAGACTCAGCAGCACGCAGTTTTCTTTTTTGCTTGGTCTTGTTTGTTATTGATCCAACGTTTGACTTCCTTTTCGGCATTTTCAAAAAAATATGGTTCAATTAGACTTTAGAAGAGAGGAAGAGATACCACAGAGTACTTAATCACTACGTTCTATGAGATATTTCAGATGACACAACTTCACATAGTGCACAGCACAGAGTACTTAATCACTACGTGTGCACAGAGTTCTTAAACACTACGACGTAGTGAATAACACAGAGTACTTAATCACAATGAATATGACCTACATTGCTGCATTGTGACAACTTCAAATGAGACATTTTTACTCTTCAATTTTATTGTATGTATAGATTTCCAAAATCCACAGCTTTTAACAGTTAGGGCTTGTTTCACAATCTTCAAGTAGAGTCCTGAATAAGCTATTCGCTGGTTAAAGTGACGTTAAAGTGTCATTTTACATATACGAAATGTAAACTTAACCATCTATAGCATAATAGCTTACTTCGGACTTACTTGAAGATTTTGAAACAAGTCCTTTAACTTATTATATTATAGGTCTTAAAGCCAACTAGGTACATATTTACATTTTTCTAATAATAAAGCAATAAAGTATGCTATGAAAGTATGTAATAAAGTCGTTGACGTCAATCAACAAATACAGCGCCATCTGGTAATCGATTATTTGTTCAATATCTAGTACTCATACAGACTTAATTTCTCTTTTTTCACCCCATCCAAGGTGAAATTTATAAAATGCTGAAATTATATTGGAGAACTTAGATACGCAATTCAAAAGCTCTTGAAAACAAAATAATAAAATAGATATCCACTCAGTAATAGGGATTTGAATTAAATAAAAAAATAACCTTTATTTAAAGCATTTTATGGCCTTTCCATGTAAAAGAGTGTCATTTATTTTCGCCGTGAATCGAACCCGGGGATCAGTGAGTAGAGAAATGGTGTAGTTAAAGTTTACACGTAGACTTTGTGAGTCTCTAGTTAAATATTAAACTCCAGTAAACGAAACAGCAACGATATTTTTGCTCGACCGTAAACAGATCTACAGAATACATATAATAGTACCTACGGATCAAATCACAGAGTACTTAATCACTACGTTTTTTTTTATTGGATCAAATAAATAATTGGATATGACGACGTTATCGAAGCTAGACATAATTTATGATCAATAATATTTAAATTTTATAGACAACGAGTAACCGCCCTCGCTTTGCTTCGGTTTTTTGTTTTTATTTTTTACTAATGCTTGACCACAATCTCACCTGATGGTAAGTGGAGATGTGGTCCAAGGTGGTGAGCACAATAACTTAGTGACGAGGCAAACCGCGCTTCTCTTTTATCACCTTAGGTTATATTATTGGAGTTTTATTAGGGATCCCAATTTTTTTTGAAAATATAATATAGTCTATGTCACCCGGGGATAGTGTAGCTTCACAACAGTAAAAGAATTTTTCAAATCGGTTCAGTAGTTTCGGAGTCTATTCAATGCAAACAATCAAATCTTTCCTCTTTATAATATTAGTATAGATTTAAGGTTTATTAACTTTTGTAGCCACTGATTCGTGCACAAAGCTTGTTATTTTGAACAACAGTGTTATTATAAATAAAATTCGAACAAATAGATATTTTGTAAAGTTGTTAGGGATTTTGTTCACGAAAATATATTGAGTGGCGTTGATAGATTTATAACACTACCTATTTCGTTTAACGCGTATTTTATACAACATGATTATGTAAGTAGATCACGAGTAAATAAATTATATTTCATCGGGCCTTGTTCACCATTTAATAAAACGCTTATCTACTGTGAATGAAAGCCTGAACTATTAATCTCTATAATATGATTTCTTCTCTTCTGTAGATAGAGACCTCCCATACATTATTTACTTCAAGAAAATTTGCCTTGCTCGTTGTACAATGACATTCTACTGAGGAAGGAGTACCAGAGAAGGCGATCCCATAGACTGTACAGGTACAGCCTTACAGGGTCATAAAAAACAAATAAAGTAAAAAATGCAAGCTTGAACCTTTTGTTTTATTGACAGGTCTGGTCACATTCAGCGATGGTAGCAACGGGTTTCCGCGCAACGAGGGTTTCTTCCAAGATTGCAGGATGGTCCGACGTAAAAGATGTCCGGAAGTAGTCCAAAGAGCCCAAAAAGTCGCATACATGGCAAGAGCGCAATGCCAAAAACTTTAACTTAAATAAATTTTACTAACAAAAAATAACCGACTTCAAAATTACTCAAAAACTCGTCAGATCTCGTTCAAATTTATGTGGGACCGCATGACAAGCACTTGCTTTCGATTAAAAAAAGAATCATCAAAATCGGTATGTCCAGTCGAAAGTTCTGAGGTAACAAACATAAAAAATATAGTCGAATTGAGAACCTCCTCCTTTTGTTGAAGTCGGTTAAAAATAGGAATGTATTAATGAGTAACTATTATAGTGGTAATCCTGTGTATGAAATGCGGCTGTAGTTTCAAACGAAGTATTTGACATTGTCAGTATGAACATGAATATTATTGTTATTGTATGTATTTGTTTTGTACCTATTAAATTTTTTTGTAGAAGCCCACGATGTAAGTGATATGAATATGAAAGTACCTATTTATGATTCTTATTGTTCTTGTAGGTTAATATATCTCAAATAAAAATATTTCACTTACGTGACACTTTAGGCAATTATATTATATTGCTGAAAATATTTTATATTTTGTATTTTCGGTACAGGACATCTTTACTGTAAAAATAACTCCATAGAATAATGATCAAACTTTTTTTCAATTGTTTATACGTATTCACAATATGAGATTTAATTTTGCCAAATATCTCCGTATAAGCCTTTGGAGGTCTTCTCTGAAGTTTTTCCCGCTGAAGTTATACCGCTCTGAGCTTTCAGTATTAAACTGATATACGATGTCTTTTGTATTGCTTCGTTCACCTGAAAGGGAAGCGTACCTACTGGGCTCATTTCACATAATCTAAATTTTACTAACAAAAAATAACCGACTTCAAATTCTCAAAAACTACTTGTCAGATCTCGTTCAAATTTATGTGGGACTACATGACAAGCACCAGCTTTCTATTAAAAAAAGAATAATCAAAATCGGTTCGCCCAGTCCAAAGTTCTGAGGTAACAAACATAAAAAAAATACAGTCGAATTGAGAACCTCCTCCTTTTTTTGAAGTCGGTTAAAAATATGTTCGTTCATCTTTCCAATATCTTCCCCACAGATTACATTATCGGTTCATGTAACTCTCACTACTATAGTCATGCCAAACTATAAATTGATGATAATCGTGTACAAAAGGGTATACAAATTTATTCGAAAAAAAAACAAAAGGCTTCTATCACTAACACCGTTATTAGTGATCGAAGGTAAAAGGCCATCTTATCGCTAAATGACGCTTTTTTGAGATCATCAGTCAATTCCAGTTAAAATTTATGTAACTACTTGAATACTGTAACATCAAGACTATGTAAAAATTTATGGCGTGAAATATACTTTACTATCTATATTTAAATTTACCAAATATACACAAAAAAATTCATAAAAATCGGTCGAGCTGTTGAAGAGGAGTTCGACCACAAACACCGTGACACAAGATTTTTATATATTAGATTATCCTATCGCCAATAAAGTTACAAGAACATGAAATTTTATATTTAAGTAGGTAACAAAAGTATTGTATATTCGTTTGGAACGACAATATGAGTTAGTAACTCAGGTGAAGGTGCAGCGCAGACGGCACACAGTCCGTGACGCTCTTTTAAGACTGTGAAAATAGAACCTTTGCAATTATATGCAGTAACGCATACGACGCGCAATAAGAGCGGCGCACACAAATTACGTGTAATTCGGGCAGACCGCGCCGCACCGCGTCGCGCAGCTCCGCACAAGTGGTGTGCGAAAGAAATACAACGTTTGCTTCAACACGCGCTAACGCAGACGTCGCACACTTCAGTCTGCAATCTGCATTCGTTAGTGGTGGGCGTAACGTATGCGATATTAGCATGGCGGCAGAGATCGATTGAAATACAAAACAGACCAGCACTTTCTCATTGTTTCCGAATGAGTCAAAGCTGGTCTTAAAATAGATAACAGTTCATTAAATGTTGTAACAGATATTTTATAGAATTTGAAAAATTTATCCGGATATTGTTTCAGAATTGAATGTTTATTATGGAACTGTCCTTTCAGTAATCTCTCCGAAAGTATAGAATGTACCCAAAATTCTCTATTTCTTCTTTTTTTCTGTACTTCAAGTACAAAATAATGCATCGCGATCTCTGCGTGATTTCCATAGCGTGTACGTCACTACAGTTCTGCCGACAGAGTGATCGAAGGTGTGCGTCGTGTGCTTTGAGTCTGCGAAAAATCCGAGATAGACTGTTTGCGCGCCATGTAGACATTTGTGCGCCCGCAGTCTCGATCGCTCAAGAAGAGTGTCGTCTGCGCTGCACCAAAATAATTTAGGAAAGTTTCACGCAAGTTCTGACTGGGAACTTAATGAAGTGAAAGTTTGCTGAAGAAAATCTAATTACTGGTTGTTTCTTGTTTTCTTGAGTAAACTATATTTGACCGGTCAACATTAATAATAATTATTGATAAAATGTTTATTACCGTCATTGAAGTATTATTACTGGCGTATAGAACAAACACCGCGAACACAATGTATGTTCCAATGAATAGAAACCGCGCGGCTTCAATCACCAATGGATTCGTTCGATTTTGAAAGGAGAACAGGGGCTCAATTTTGAAAATAGAACCTCCCGGCGGGGACATACATTTTGTTCGAGATGTCTATTCTATGACTATTTGCTTGGTTTATTAGAATGATATTGAAGCGTTCATAAGCTGCCGGCTTATCAATCCTAGGTTATTGCGAAGGCGAGTTTAACATCAGTGATAATTCTAATTGTTCCAGTTTTCCGCGTCGTGTGTGTATAAAAGCTTGACAAGAACATTGTGCATAAAATTATATATACCTAATGGCAATTGAAACAATATTGAACTGTTTCTTTTGGTTACAAAGGAGAGACTGCTAGGTGACAAGTAACATACCTACACCTGAAATAAATGCATCATTATAAGCTCCTTATGATGTGAAAAAACAATGAAGTAAAGTCAACAATTATAAAATATTTATTACATATTTCTTCACAAATGACAATCATTACACGCTTTTCGTCAGAAGATTTTACCTATGTTGATATGTTATTATAACTGTTTAACAAAATTATATGTAACAACAGGTATTTGTAACGTCAAATTATGGTGTTCTTATTAAGTTTATACAATAAAAATATCTTAATATAATTAAATTCCTAACTAACTATATTACTTCATTATTGAACTAGATCCATCTTTATTATGTACAACATTATTTTGTTCTACGAGTACAACTTACTTACAATAAAATTAAGGTTTAAATAAATTAGAACGAAGTTTAACGTACATCTCTTAGTTATCTTTCAGTTTTCTTTTTAATATAGTTTCTTCGTCGTCTAAGCATTGCCCGTATCTCACCTCCATACATTTGCTGCCCTGAAAGGAGAAAAATGATATTTTTAACTATGTAGTGTTATCTTGAAAATTTTAGATTTTACGTATATCTAGTGAAACTGGATATTTTTATATTGTTTTTATCATCAACATTTGGATATCTGACATTCGTCTACAGTTTAGTTTTCAGGTTATATCATACGTATAAACTTTCAAACAATCTTAACTGTGTTCTCACAGTGATATACAACCATTACGCAAGTCTTAACTGAATGCCATAGAACATAATAACATCTAATATAAAATTAACGTGTTCCATTTAAAAAATCTGACCCACAGATCAAATCATTGCCCGTAACCGATTCCTCTTATTACATTCCTTGTTCCGTATGAAAGTGAAATTACGCAACCTCCGTTCGCTTTCACTCGGAAATGACGTAACGTATGACGTAAGGTAATGACAGCGTAATGTCAAGTTACGCGATCATCATTAACAAGTGTACGGTAATATTGTAAACAATTTTCGTGGGGCGTGTTTGTTATTAAGTTAAAATGTAAGTTGCGTCAGATGACCGTTGGCGGTCGTTTTAAATTTTATGGGCGTGATTAAAGTTATTCAATTGTGATAACAGGCGTAAAATATGCGGAGTAATAAAAAGAAAGATTAAGGTAATCTTTTAATACACTTGATATTTTAATTAACAACTACATTGGGTCAGGTTATGTAGTTGGTAATGGTTAATTTTAATTTTATTATTTTTTTATAAAATTTTATATGGGCATATTACTCGTAATTGGCTTCAGCCCATGAATTGCCCACTATTGGGCACGGGTCTCTCCTCTTGAGGAGGCCTTGAGCATACATACAAAGTTACTCTATGGAACATACTGAGTGGTGGAGTCACCACGCTGCTCCAGTGCGGATTGGTGGAGGGGTTAGTGGCCAACCCGATTACTCGTAATATATGTACGATATATGTACGTATTTCTCTTTTCGTACATTATGGAGTGCGCTCTAGGTGAATATTTCTAGAGTGACGAGGATAAAATCTTACCCCAAAGATACAACTAAATCCGGCCCGCGCTGGTAGTAGGGCCCCACGGAGGGATTATATTGGTAATATTGATTTTAATTGTTAATTAATACCATTATTACTATTATTATTTCTCCATGGGGTTAAGAGCTTCTTTCTTTCTTTTTCTTTTCACTTTCTTGGCCGGGAACGCTTCAGTGATATATTACCTTTAGTGTTGCTGATGTTCATGGGCGATTATAGCCACTTACCATCAGATGAATCGTCAATTCGTTTGCCGGCTATTTCCATTAACAAAAAAAAAACGTAATGAAGTTGACAAACGTGATTGCAGCATGATCATCCCCTACTACTCATGGAAATGCGTGATGAACCTCAAATAGGACTGTAGGAGGCTGTAGTAGGTTAGAAGGTTATGTTAATGTTAGGTGTTAATAATAATATCAGTAGTTATTATTCGTTAATAAGAAATCTGTAGGATGGCTAGTTTACTAATACAAACCTTCGCAATATATGCTTTCATGTAGAAGTTGCCAAAGAGAACAATGAAGGAGATCATGTAGATGATGAGGACGTAGTGCATCCACAGAGGGAACTCACAGCCAGTCCTGATGCCGTTGATGCCCAGAATCAAGGCGCATGTGAACTGAATCTGAAACGGGAAACATTAAAATGAGCAAGAGAAATAAAAAGTTATATGGACTCTAATTGAAAGAATATAATAATTGCATTACATACCAATTGTAGGATGGTGAGGTACTTCTTCCACCAAAGGTACTGGCTGACGGCTGGGCCGAAGACTGAGAGACCATAATACGTGTACATCAGGACGTGAATGCCGCTGTTAACCATCGCTGGCAGGAATGCTGTTGGACAACAAAAATAATAATACGTGCGAAGCAACATTATGTAATCTAGGCCGTTATTAATTTAGAACAAGGTAAGGGTGAAGTGGTCTTAGCCCGAAGGCTTGTTGATCCTAAGTGATACACAGAAAAGCAACAGCAGGCGCGATTGGTAGTTGGGTGGGTTAACTCTATAGTTGTCTCTATAGTCTCTATCAGTGGCGGCTGGTGGATCATAAAAGTGGTGGTGCACTTTACCAGCGTAGATACTCTCTATAGTAGTTGGGTGGCACAAACTTATGCACGGGTTTCTCCTCTCCGGGAGGCCTACCTACAGTATACTCCCACTATACTACTTAAATGCTAATTATTAAGTTCTTAATAACATTAAAATTCTGTGTTATCTTCTCTCGAGAAAAGTTCTTGGTTCCCGGCATAAAATTATCCTAAATAAATATTTTCACTTGTGTTCAATTACATAAATCTTACGAAGCGAAGAACCGTTTTAATGTTACTCAGTGTTTTTTATCATAAGAGAACGGACAAAAATCCAAAAACAATGGTCTTATTTATAATCATAACAACAATAAGTAACTTAACAAAAAAAATGCCTCATTAAAAGTTGAATGTAAGTTTTTACTTAACTAACTAATAACAAATGCAGTGCAGAGTAAAAAGACAAGTAAGTATGCGGGAGTTTGCAAACGTTTTCCTTGTTATTCTGTTGGGAAATGTTACATACTGAAGCTCTTGCGAAGTTAGAATTTAAAAGATCTCCTCAAAGTAAAGAAAATAAAGTATTTTAATACGCCGAAGGAACTTGCGCTTCTCTGGAAAGTCTGGAAACCAGTTATTTGTTGGTGTCAAGAGTTTTTTGTTGTAATTTAGCCAACCAAAATTCATTATGATCTGATATAGTTAATAGTTGCAGGCGTTACTTTGCGGAAAACCATTGTTCGATGCGATTCCATTACGATGTTCACTTTGCAACTAACTATCCTACGATGGTTAGTCAGATGATGGTTAGTTAGTTAGTTAAATGATAAGTTGACTCTACAGTCAACTTACCCTGATGATGCTCCGTTTCGGGGCGAAACACGTGTTGGTGCTGGTATGTATGTTGGTATATATTAATTATTGTAGTGCATGTTTCCGTTGTGGAAAGGTGGGAGGAAGTATATACCATCATACATGTTAACCGCGGATTGTTGCAAAGTATACTAACACTAACTTAATGCAAATGATCTATTTGATGACTCTGTCACCCATGGACATCAGTAACCCATTAAGGATTTCATGGTTAATTTTGAAGACAGGTCTTGGCTGGCTAGGCAGATAAAAAAACGCTCTCAACATGCATTAGTACTGGTGGATTGAACTGGGTAGTTGAGTCGACCTTCAATAATATCACCGTAACCTTGATCGTCGTTCTGCAAGATGCAATACGTAGAAATTGGTGGGAGCTCAAGATTAGCTAGAGCGTTTAATCCCAATTTTAAGTCAAAATATACATTAACATAGTCACACAGTTATGTCAATGAATACAATTATTGCAAAGATTGTGAGCGCATTTTTTAAGGAGGTCACCAGTCGTAAACAGATCTAACGATCGACCTGATGGTAAGTGCTCCATGGACATCAATAACACCAAAGGTCTCACCGATGCGTATTGACCAGGAAAGAAAAGAGTGAAAGATAGAAAGAAATATAGAACGAGCCAAGCCCCCCAGAAGGAACACGTTCTGTTTGGCGGCTGACTTACACAAGAGGGTATCTAGCTAGGCAGGCTTCACAGAACTTACTTTCAGTGTTAACAATAATTCAAATACTTACTAGATCCACTGGGAACCCATTTGATCCCGATCCACCAAAAACTAAACATCGTCGAGTGATGATACACGTGTAAGAAGGTCAGCTGTTCCTCTTTTTTTCTCAAGATGAAGAAGAAGGTATCACAGAACTCTAAAAGCTTCGAGAAGTAGTACCACCATACAGCATCAGCTATCTGAAACAAAAGTATCGAGGCTATTTAATTAAAGTCATGCAGACGCAGAAGTTACAACTTTCCTAAAGTTACTCTTTTGTAGTTATTAAATCAGAAATCGTTGTCAATTTCAATCTGTTGATTCCAATTTAATGAATGCCTTGAAATTCGGATAATTGTATTGGACAAATTGGAGATTGGAATAATAGTTAATAAACATTTCCACAAGTCGTCCCTGTCGTATTGAAAACGGAAGCATGGCATCAGTTTCACATAATTTGGAAGTCTTACTAATTGATCAAGTTGCTACTATATTATATTGTCGTAATAATTTTAATGAACAACCTCGTCAAGATATCTCTCGTTAAATTGTCTTCATAGTTCTTTAATATTTGAGCTCAAATATACCTACATACTAAAAGACTGACTATAACGAAGCCAAATCGAAGTTTTGTCCTGAACAGATTTCGATTATACAAGGCATGTTAATTTTATTTTACGGTATTTATCTTGGATACTTATCACACTGTGAAATGAATATGTTTCTTGACAAATTAAAGTATTTAACAATGTTATTGCTATGTTTTGTAGAAATTTTTATACAATTTTAAGGATAAGCAAAGAGTTTTTAATACCATTAAAAGTTAGTGAAATCACATTAATTTTTAACTGTATTTTGTAATGATACAAAGGGGTACATACCCCTTTGTATCACTTGGCTACATAGCCAAGTCAACGAGCCACTTATTGGTCACCGTCAGTCGTCACCCATTTAATAATTTTACCATTTGTTTGTTGTTACTGATGTCCATGGGTGACGATGGCCATTTACCATCAGGTGGTTCGTCAGCTCGATTATCGACTAATATTTAACATAAATAGAAATAAAGGCATTTGATGCGTCACGGATCAAAAAGGATATGGATATTAGCAAAGGTACGACAAGTACGACATGAGTGTACGACAAGACAAAATACAAAAAAGTAGATACAAGCCGGCGAGTTAAAAAACTCGTGATCGCCTTATACTCAATTACACAACGAAATTCAATCCTTCACGCCCTTAAACTCTAGCGACTTCAAAAATAGGAGATTCTCAGTTCGACGGTTTCTTTAATGTGTTAACACACATGAGGTAACCCTCATATAACTTTTAACTGGGTGTACCGATTTTTATGATTCTTTTTATATTCGAAAGCTGGTGCTTGTCATGTGGTCCCATTTAAATTTGAGTGAGATGTGACGAGTATTTTTTTAATCATCCCAAATAATGCGTATTTTCGAAGACAGTTTCTTTGAAGTTGGTTATTGTTTTAATATAACTTTGTTTATTGCAAATAGTACGAGTAGGTATATACCTACTATATCGGTATAAGTACGAGTATATACTCGTACTTATACCGATTTTGGAATATACAGAATTTTGAACCTAGAAAGTAATAATACAAGACTGGTGAGAGAAGTATTTACGAACGAAGTAATATTGCAGTACTTCAATATTATATTATTGTTTAACCGCGCAGAGCAATAAACTAACCATACTGTTAACTAGAATGACTGGCAGACGATGTCATGGACATTATGTACGTCTGTGTTAACCGATGTGATGTAGATGTATATAGGGTATAAGTGTAATCTTGTTCCCTTTTCTGAAAATAAATAAGTATTTGACTTAATAATATTTTGTTTCTAAAAATATTTTCCGATAACAATGCATTTTAATGATAATAGTGACCTTATACTATGCTCAGATTGCTCAGGGTTGGCTCAATACGAGGAAATGCCCCTTGCGTTTGGAAAAAATTATGAGAGTAAATTTTCTACAATGCGACAGCGAAAAAGCGACATGATGAGATGATGAAGGTGTGTGATACTAGGCGCACAGCATTCGCTGGAGTTGTTTTGGATTGCTAGCGCGCGGGTCGTGGGTGCGAGAGAGAGGTACTAATAAGTATGAGGTAATTATACATAAATTCTTACCTGCGGAAACACATACACACACACATGTTTTTTTCTCATAGGAATACATTTCCCTTGATTTGCTCTTTCAGGAACCTTAATAACAATATAGCATTATAATATGTAGTATTATAATATGAAACAATATAACATTATAAAAGCTACTCTATATCCATACTAATATTATAAATGCGAAAGTGTGTTTGTTTGTTTGTTTGTTTGTTTGTTTGTCCGTGATTCACGTCGTAACGGAGCGATGTTATGGTAAGATTTTTTGTGTGGAGATAGGTAGGAGGCTGGAGAGTAACGTAGGCTACTTTTTACCGCAGTAAAACAACTCATTCCCATGGAAAGATCCATTATGATGCGTATTTGTCCATTAGTATGGATTATTATTAATTATTATGTTATTGTATCTAGGAAAGAGTCATGCATGTTAAACAACTCATTGTTACTTCCCTTTGAACACGCGGGCGAAGCCGCTGGTAATAGCTAGTTTAATAATACATTTTCTACTCTATCTTCAAACACTTGAAAATTCAATGGCACAGCATTTACCAACATAAAAATCACTGATAAACTCGTAACACAATTTTGCTTTTAAAAACAAAGATCTATGGTATCCATTATCCCGTATGATGTATGATAATCTAAGCTGTCAACATCAGGTTGGTATTGTGGCCGCGTGAATGTGCATGATAACAGAACTTCAATAACGTTTGGCTTCGTTCAGGGATTGATAATAATTTTAGGCCTGCTACCATTGAAGTATAATGTCATAGAATAGACATCTCGAACAAAATGTACGTCCCCGCCGGGAGGTTCTATTTTCAAAATTGAGCCCCTGTTCTCCTTTCAAAATCGAACGAATCCATTGGACATTGAAGCCACGCGGCGTCAATTCATTGGAACATACATTGTGTTCGCGGTGTCTGTTCTATAAGCTAGTAATAATACTTCAATGCCTGCTACACACATATTCAATTCGGCACATTTGACTCGGCCAAATTGTCGACCTGAATTAAGTTTAATGTCCAAAGGGTAATTAGCAAAATGAAGCGGCACTAGATTTGACATAGGTTTTTGTTGTTGGTGGCAATAAAATGTATGCTGAAACATTAATTAACTGTAAATACAGTTATCTCTGTTCAATAGCCTAATTTGATTCTAAATGATCGGCCAGGTTAAAGAAAACTGAACCTTTTATCGTTTAGGAAGTCCGTGAATCATAAAGGAAAGTAACTTTTGACACTGGCTGAAATTTAATATAAATTGGTTTATGAGTTGATATTAGATTATTATTAGGTTGATATGAGTTGATAAATTGGTTTTTGAAGCCAAGAATTTATGAATTTTTCATGTAATTGGCCGATAAACGACTGGTATGTATTCACCAGTTTGGCAAATGGAGATCTCCCGCAAGGCGAGGTGTATTGCCTGAACTTGCTTGGGAGACGGCCGACTACTATTGCGTATTTGTGGTTACAAAATATGACCATGGGCTTAGAGACCACATGATTATATACAGGTAACATAAAAATGTACATGTTTTGTAACTTACCGCACTTTTTAACCGACTTCAAAAAAAGGAGGAGGTTCTCAATTCGACTGTTTTTCTTTTTTTATGTTTGTTACCTCAGAACTTTGGACTGGTTCTTTTTTTAATCGAAAGCAGGTGCTTGTCATGTGGCCCCACATAAATTTGAACGAGATCTGATAAGTAGTTTTTGAGTAATATTGAAGTCGGTTATTTTTTGTTAGTAAAATTTAGATTATTAATATTCATAAAGTAAAATAAATCGTGTAAAAAGCTCACCTGTAATTCATCTGGATCATATTTCTGACGGCATGGTTCACATATATAGCTATATCGTAACCTGAATGATGCTGTCAATAGTCTTATCGCTATATAGGCGTTGAGGGCTGCCATAGCCAGGTTATAGGGGACTAATAGCCATGTCAGCTGGAAGGGTTGTCGATTCTTCATCAGTTTGGGGCCGATCCATACGATGAATAGATACAGCAATGTGTAGATAAATGTGGGCGCTGGAGAGTCTACTAGAGGCCATCCTTCTGTCCGTTTATCTGTAACAAACAAGACTTTATTGCAGCTGGAGCCTTAAAACTCTGTCACTAAATTATTGTTAATTTATTAAATTAAAACGGAAAACAAACGTCACATATGTCTACACCGTACGCGCCGTATTTGTATGAAATCATATGAAAGCCCCTGTGGAAAGCCCGGTGCGGATGTACCGCATATATCATCCGGCATATTTCATCATACGGTGCGCATGATATAAAAATTATGTGCGTTCAACATTATAATAATTTGTCAGCTGGAGTCATTTTAATCAATGAATGTAGTTTGACATAGTTATTAAGTTATCACGGCATCACGTATGTCAATGACAGTGACGAAGTGTAATGACATGTTCGAAATGACAGTTAATGATTCACTGTCAGTATTATAAGCACAGTCCATTCAAAGGTGTGCGACTCCATTTTGAAAGTGAATAACACTTTTTAGTTACATACATTTAAAATAATTGACTGTTTTCATTACAACCTTTTTAACTTGCTATCAATCTTTTATTTCGCTAGTATCTACGTCCTCTCATCCTACGAAGTTGAAAATTCATAAATTGATTGGATCCGATGAGAATGCAATTAGGTATAAGATAATGGCGTCCTGTATTTCGCTCAGTAATACGGGATTGGCTAGTGCAAACACAACATTTTAAAAGAAAGAAAGAAAGAAATACTTTATTCAAAAGTCACTTACTACAGATAACAACAATAACAAGCTTGTTTTTAAAAATGTTTTAGGGTTCCGATTTTACTTCTTATAGTTTCGTCATGTCCGTCCATCTGTCCATCCATCCGAATCATCGTCTGTCCGAAGCATAGCGCCGAGACCCTTAGTTTTTTTATGGAAATAGCCGGCGAATGAGCTCTCGACCCATCTGATGGTAAGTGGCTCTCGTCGCCCATGGACATCGGCAACACCAAAGGCATCACCGATGCGTTGCCGGTCAAGAAAGAGAGAAGAAAAAGAAAGAAAGAACTAGCTCTTAAGCCCTCAGAAGGAATACGACGAGTCGTTTGGCGGCTGACTCATGCTCAAGTGTGGTAGCTATCCAGGCGAACCCAATAAATAATAAATAAATAACGCTTCACACTCATAGCCCCACACTAGGATTCCCTGTGTCGTGGGTGCCATGGACAACACACAACAAAGACAAGGACATTCACACCCAGACCGAGAACAGAAATTCAAACTCATCATTCAAACCGCCTCGCTGGGAATCGAACCCAGGACCCTTGGTGCGGCGATCCGGCATGGTAACCATTGCACCACAAGGGTCGTCAATGGAGAAATAATAATATTAATAATGGTATTAATTAACAATTAAAATAAACATTACCAATATAATCCTTCGAGGGGCCCTACCACCAGCGGGCTGGATTTAGTCGCCTTTTACGACACCCATCCGGCATGGGATTAGAGTTAGTATTCTAAACTGTCCCAATATGGCAAATAGCTTATTATTTTTTTTATAAAATAAGAACTGTCATTACGGAGATCAATTCCCGCGTATTTTGTGTCCACAGAATTCTTCGTCACTCTTCATAATATTAGTAAAGAAGCGGATTTTTTTTCGGCAATGGTTTTTGCTTTAAACGTCGGAAAGTGGTCCATTTATATTATAACATTTAGTTTAGAGTTTAATAAGTTTTAGATCCTAAACCAAGCCCGTCTTTCAATAACCCAGACCTTCCCTAATAAAGTTAAATCAAAAGCTAAGAACTTATTCAATAGCTAAGTTTGGCAATGTTGTAATAAACCTAAAAGCTTCCTTTGAATTCAAAGTAAGGGACTTGGTAACTTGACAACATCTTTTAGTCGTCAGTTTGTGACTGCGAGTTCTTTGTTCTATTATTATTCTAATGATAAGTTAGAGTCTGACTGCCAACTGTTGGTAAGTAAGCCGAAGTGGTTTTTGTAGGGTAGTTTAGAAAACGACTAACCAGCATGAGCGATTCTGTCTTCAACATTGTGTCAGCGGTGTAAGGGTTTTTATCTGCCTACCATTAATGATATTACGAGTATAATGTAAAAAGAGGTAGATATGTCACTAGCGCACCGATGATGAAGAGCGTAAGAACAGGCTTGACATTTGACATACCTACAGCGTTAAAATGCCTTCGTGTATTATATCAATGTGATTGATGAAGGATGAAGGAACAAAAGATAAACTTATGTGTGTTGTAGCTCTTTTTGATTTTTTGGTTGATTTGTAAGAGCAAAACGTATCTACATATATTTTTTAAATATCATTGCCTACCACCGTTCTCATAGAATTAACCATAAAATATTTTTCAATGTTTCGGTTGCAGTTGCAGAGTCTCAGAGAAATAAGAACAATATTCTCACAATCAGCTTAGGATTCCTTGCGTTCCTCGTGAATGGAGACGCTTAACGCTACGGTACGTTTTAGTATTGTTGGTATATGTTAGCGGAACTCGTTGGGGCTCTTTCATAAAAATATACTGAAAAATAAGTGGTTTTTTTTTAAGTGAAATTAAAAAAATCCAGCTTTAACACTTGCAATTAATTATCCAACAGTTCTCCGTAAGCTTATGAATGGTCTTTACCTAGTGCCGTGGCCCTAGCCCTGAATGTGAAAGAAAATGGAAGTCAAGAAAGACGTAAGTTGTGATGATGAACTTACCGGACAGTGACAAAGTCCACAGATAGTAGTCATATGTATCTTTCAGTACGCTTTGTGTAGAATTCACTATGGTCGTCGCCATTTCATCTATAGCCGCTTTATCTGTAACAAAGAAAATAGGATTTATGTCTACGTGATACGCTTTTGTTTTATAAGATCGCTTTGTATTGGATTATTAAGTAACTGGATATTATCGGGTATTTTGATACAATTGCCCTCGGGGAATGTATTACATTAAATTGTTAATTTGTAAGGTATCTTTTGTTCGTTTATGAATACAGAATATTATAAAGGTCTATCAATATCAATACATTCAATAAATCTGTAAGTTATCGATGTCTGTACATGGAAGATTTAGGAAAACGTTTACTAGGGGTATTATTAACTTAAAATTCAGAAATTTTTAGAATTTTTGTCTCTTTGTCTGTGCGTTTGTTCCGGCTATTCTAAGGAACGGCTTAACAGATTTAGATGAGATGTTATCAGTATGGACTGATCTATGCTTAAATTTTCGGGATGATGAAAGAAGAAAAGAAACGAGAAAGAAAAAGTTCTAAATAAAAATGCACGATGATATTTTGGTAATCATTATAGTATCATGAAAACGATAGAAAAATCGTAATCCATAATTTACGTTATCAGAAGAGCCACACAAAGGGATACCTAACATATTTAGTAAAAATAAATACGAGGAAAAAATATTCATAGAGACACTATATCAATAACCCAATAAATATCTTGAATAAAGAGAAGGAATACTTCGTGAAAATGATAAAACAGTAACACATTATATTCTACCTAATTCTAATATCATAGATCTAACCATTGTATGTGTCAGTCATTTAATTTTACAATTTAAGGTACGTTTTATACTTATAATTTGTAGCTACAAGCTTTCATATTTTCACTTCAAAATTAATGCACGCTGGCGTACTAAGGTTTTCAATTCTAAATATAGGTACCTATACATAATATGGGTCTTGTATCTATAATATCTTTATGGTGAAAGTGTGGCTGTGATAAAGGTATCTATGTTTGCAATAGCTTTGAAAATAAATAAGCGTGCCGTCTCGAAAATATTAAGTAAACTTTGTGTGACAGAAACAAGTGAAAATCTATAGAAACATGTAACGAACAAAAAGTTAAAGCTATTTGATAAAATATTAACGATATTGTAATTTGATTATTTGAAGTAAAATTTCATTAACATTTGAGAGGAAACTTTCAATTTATTTCGTGTAAAATACAGTTTCCGAATTATTAAACACTGATTTCAATTTAGGAAGTTTAACGTCCTCAGAGTCAGGCTTTTGACCTGAGAATATTGATTTTTTAGTAGTGACTTTTCTATTGAAAATGTTTGTAATTTTTCTACAAATCATAAATTATACTTTGTTTTATGCACTAATAAATATTTTAGTAATTTCAATAGTGCAGACTTAAAGTGTTGGAAAATATCATAAATACGGATTCAAACTTCTATTATTATGGGCAAAGTTTTAACTGGAATATTTTCAAAAACATTTTTGAAGTGAAAACTTCTTTATGTGCGTTGGGAATTTTTGAGATGGGATAAAACCAATCAGCTCGTCACACCGTAATCATTTTAATCGACACCTACCTGTAGCGCCATCTCTGAGAGAAATACAGAACTATAGTTACTTAATTTACAGCTCGTATTAATATCAAGATTGTAGTTTACATACCTAAAGAGGCGCTGGGAGCCATTCACTAAAAATGTAATTAATAATTAAATTAAATGGTTATCAATGTTATGACAAAAGTAATAAAACGCTCCAACTAAGCTATCATTTAAGCTTAGTTGTTTTGAGTACCACGAATAGTAATTATAAATTTTAAATAGAATATTTGATTAAATAGATATTTTGATAGGCTTGTTATTTTTAGTTTTTAGTCATTTATTAAACAACTTAGTTTACACAAATGGAACCCTAAGCATGAATTTACTTCCTGTCATTATGTATTCATGTTCCTGTATTTCTGTAAACAGAATGTACATTATTGTACAGTATAGGTAGGTATATTGTGTAGCGAATCGGATTGGAAAGCTCTGAAGTGTTTAAGTTGTTAGACTGATGCTGAATCATGGAGAAATCTTCGACAGCTGTTGAAGGACTAGGTTTGATTAATGTGTTATGTCAACAGTCTCAGTAATAATCCAATATTTGGTATTGTACAACTCAGAAGAAAATTAATTAAAACATGAGTAAATGATGATATAAAATGACGTATATGTGAAATATTTAGCTAATACATTTTTAGAAGCTAATAAAGACAGCAGTGCTACAGTGTTACTGATAATGGTTTAGCTGCCACAAAAAGTAATAATATATAATTTCTCTTTCTGTTTGTGTGGAATAATCTGTGGAAAGACTGAACAGATTTTAATAAGACTTTCACTGGAAGAGGTTTTATAACCTATAATTATCCAGGAATTCCCACGGGATTGGGTTTTATGCGGGAAACACTTCCAAACTCGCAAACTAAATCGCAGGCACAGCCACAGAGTACTTAATTGGGCACATCTAGTAGGTACTTACAGAACTACAGAATAAAAATTATGACATAGTTGAAATATTTTATCTGCTAAGTACTATAATCGAAAATCGAATTGAGAACAAGTTTTCTGGCATGCAGATTCACTACTAAATAGCTATAGGGTTGATATGAGTATAATATTCTCCAAAATGTTTTTAGTACCTACTCAGTCAGAAAGCTAGATAAATGATATAACATCACAATATTTAAAGTTGGACTGAATAAATAGTGGTGTGTGGAAAGCTTTGCGTTTTGAATAACAAATAAGTCTTTTCAATATCCTAGGCTAGGATTCCTAGCTGCCTTGAATACCTAGTTATTTTTATAGCCCATAAAATGTTGAAGTTGAAAAGAGTTTAGAAAGTTATGCAGGATTTCTAGGGGATAGAAATGGGTGGAGGCAAATGTACTTCATGGTAAAGTGTCGAATGAATGGAATGCGCTGTGAAGGAATAGATATTCTCACCTCTTCTATTGAATTTGTCAGAGTTTCGAGATCCTGATTGTAAATTTGGTATTTTTTATGTGGATTTCTAAGAAACAATCAGAGGATCTATTGGGGATGATAATATGTCAACATGTGTTATTATTAAATGTATATGAGTATTGAAAATTTTTAATTGCTCTGGCTTTATTAACAACCATGTTTCGATTAAAACGTGTCTTCATTTGTGTCAACTTAAATATGGTGTACTCTATACTCAAACTTTAATTATTTCATCCACCTCGAGGCCTGCAAATAAACTAACTTACTTTACTTAGGCCTTTTAAAGTGATACCTGCCCTGATTGGTTCTGGAAGAAAAAATTCCCGAGGTTTTTTCCCTAACGTGACTAACTGAAACTTACTAGTCACTTGGTGCCGTTTTGGCTAAAAAATACGCTGTATCAGATGATTTTATTGAGGGGAGGAAGTATTCAATAATAATACAATATTTAAAAAGGCATTATGTATGTATGGCCTATATAAAGTGTACAATGAGTTTCGAGAATTAGACATACCTACTTATTACATATCTTAATATATATAAATTACGTGTCACGTTGTTTGTCCGCGATGGACTCCTAAACTACTTAACCGATTTTAATCAAATTTGCACACCGAGTGCAGTTTGATCCAACTTGAAAGATAGGATAGCTTACATCTCAAAATAAAAAAAACTATTGACAGAACGAAGTCTGTCCGGGCAGCTAGTTGTGTATAAATTTAAAAATTAAAAAATCCCGCCTGATGTAAAAACACCTATTATGATATACCTTTTTGAAATCCTTATGGTGTGTTCTTTAATTTGATACCCATATTGCATTATTTGATTTATATTTATGTTTTGATATTTCAAACAATGGCATCTCAGAGCCACCATATATTTTTTTAATTCCACTTTTCTAAGAACACTTTGGTTATCAAGAAAAATCTAACGATATCTTAATTATATAACGGTTCAGCAGTTTGGAAGATACGAGGTAATAAATAATATTACATGCATACATACATACAAACATACATACATACATAATATACATACAAGATACGCGCGAAAAACATAACCCTTCCTGAAAAAAAAACAAATGAAAGTGCTCATCGTAAACATTTTGAACTGGCTTTGTGTATCGATCCGACCTGGCTTTTAGTTCGTGAAGTTAATCCTCACCTTTGCAGATGCTTTTAACTACAGAGGATTCGATGTATCACGGTCCATTTTCCAAATTCACGTAGAATTTCATCCGAGCACACGAAGAAACGCCCGGTCCAGTTCCAACTACGAGTAGTACAGACAGCAAAAAACTCTTTTGCAGGTATGCAGGGATTGATATAAAAACGTTTCGTATCTTTTTTTTTTCAACGCTGACACACTCACAGTAGGTTTTTTACCTGTGCCGCGGATGGTACAGATGACACATTTAAGACATCACAATAACATCCATGACCCAAGTAAAAATAAATCCGTCAAATAAATATCTGCCCCGGCCGGGAATAGAACCCGGGACCTCTCGCTTCGCAGGCAGGTTCGCTACCAACTAGGCTACAGGGTCGTTAGCCATTAGTCAGCGACTAGTATTATTTAAAATTACAGATTGTTTCTGTTATTATCAAAGTTAAATCATTCCTTACGTACTTAAGTATACGTAGCATTTAACATTGATAATAACAAAAAATATCATTTTTTGCATACCTCTTTTGCTGACAGTTAAGTGTGTCATCATAATGTTAACTTATTACAAACCCATTTGTCACATAATAGGTTTACAAAAGTTACATAGAATAAGCTCAATAAGAAAAGGCTGGGTCTACTAGAATTTAATGAAAAGAATTTTAAAAATTTCTAAGTTCTACATTTGTTCCTGACTTTGTCACTCATCGTGAAAATGACAAGGCACCTTTAAAAACTAGGAACAATGAAAACAAAAGAGCAGTTTGCTCGAGAAAGTATTAGTGAATTAAGGTTATGGACTAAAAAATGAGCACACTTAGTCACAGTTTAGATAGACCTATACCACTTTGTTAGGCTGGCATTTTTTGTGAAAAAATCTGGAGCGTAGCCCCCTTTTCAAAGGTTAGGTTTTGTTGCGGGTTGTAAGAAGTAACGTTGAGATAATATTCGATGTAACATACAACAATGAAAGAAAACAATGTTTACCAGCTTAATTTTATGAAGCTACTATCGTTAAGCGCGTAATCTTTAAGGGCCTCCGACATGGGCCCTTGTTTGGCATGAAAACTTCCGACACTTCCGTTGGCCCCACACCAATCCGCACTGGAGCAGCGTGGTGGAGTATGTTCTAGGCCTCCTCAAGATAAGAGACCCGACGTGATTAGTTGTGGGCCATTAACGGTTTGAAGTCATTCAAAAAAAAGAGAGACATAAAATAATATTTTATATGTCCCCAAGTTCTGAATTCTTCCATGTGTATTTTATGGGGTAAGTGAATAAAAATCGGATTTCACAAAATATCCTTCACATCTGCCCCGGGAACCTCTATCACACATGTAATCAAATAAGGTATAGAGTCGTATAACAACGTTATATAAAAGCAATACTTATAGCGAAGCGTACTTTGTCAATAGGTATGATAATAGGAGCTCATAAAGTAATAGGAACTAAAGTACAAAAAGACAGACTTGGTTTTTATATTGAACATCACCATTAACTAGTCATTAGAAAATGAAATATTATACCCGCTTCCTTAGACAAAGCCGCGAAGAAAATAATAAGGACCAAATACTAGCCTTTATTTTGAATATATCTGCTTATACAAACCCAAATTTTTAAAATATAAAGCAGAAAGAGGTATTCTATGATACTGGTTATTCAATAATATTCCTTTTACTTTGCACCATGATATATTTCCAGTTCTCTTAACGTTCACATCAATATTCCAAAGTACCTACCTCAACACTACGTGATCAATAATAATCATCTGTTATCCATTATTGACAATTCCTTAATGACATTTCTTATATGGCAGCCTTTGCATCGGACAAGCGTTGTAGAATAAAGAGGTCCATCTCTGGACCTTCACTGGAGATTCGTGGCCTCACCGACTTTATTCATTTTCAGTACAGATTTTTCTAGATTTTTCTTTCAGTATTATAGATATAAAATAATTTGACAAATTGTGTGAGCTAATGCAATTTATTTTTCGAGTGTATACAATATTTTAAATTTGATAACCGCTTGTTTGTTTGGTCCCGTTTACTGTAGAAAATTTCAATGTGTAGGTATTAAGGCATTCTCTTTGACGTTGTTTTAGTCAATTTCTTAAAAATTGATCTGTCTGATTTTTAAAACCAACTTCAACTTGGAATGTTTGTTAATGGTATTTATGTATGGTCAGAATTGGGATTGGATTTGGTCAAATCTGTAATCATGACTACGGAAGTACAGATTACAAAAAATAATCATAATCTGATTACATTTTCTCCAAGTCTGGGACAAACGTAGGATTTGAGTAGCCTCATTGCTTAAATATTTTCGTGCACATATAATGGCCGGTTTACATTATCTTAGTTTTTAGTGTTTTAGGAGAGTACTTTAGTAGAATCGTGTAAACGCTACTCGCTTTAGTACGGTTCCACTTGTCTTTCAACTAGAATTAGAATAGGATTGCTTTTTATTTCTGTTTCCAGTGACAGTTCTTAATCTCCGGCGCGTCTAATTATCTGTGTGTAAACGGAGAATTTAATGGGAACTTTAGGAGAGTGCTCAAGTGACCTGTGACGCGTGCGTTAACTTTAATAGTTAATAATGGCGAAATGGTCAGAAGACACGACGGTAAAATTTGTGTCTGAATATGTAGTTCATGAATGTTTTTGGAACGTCAAAAATGTTTTATACAAAAATAAACAGGCATACATTATTACGCTAAGTATTTTGCGTAGAATAGCGTGTATTTTGAGACGTTGATTGTTCATCGCGGCGACGAAATGACACTCTACTAGAAGAAATATAAACGTTTATTCGCACGTGTACTAAAGTACTAAAGCATTTGCCTTTCTAGTTGTACTAAAGCACTCTACTAAAAACTAAGATAATGTAAACCGGCCTTAACTACAAGACAATCAAACCATGGCAGCCATTTATGGAATAGTCATGTTGGGGTCAAACATAAACGGCGTTCTTTTGTTATACCAATAATAACACTTGATCCGTATGCGAGTGAAAGTGACGTGGAGAAAAATAGGTTTCTTCGCATCATAAGGAGAGAAAGGCTGGTTTGCCGTTTGCTTACAATAGATTTCTTACGTATTTGTTGGCCGTTTAAGGTTTGTTAATATTAGTCTAACGACCCTGTGTTATTGTTAGAGACCTTGCTTGCCAAAGGCCAAGTGGTCCCATCTGTTGGTTCGATTCCCGGCCTGGGCAGTGTGTTTATTTTCGGGTTTTCTATATTTTCGGTGCATTTTATATCTATGTCACCCGCATATAGTATCCTGATGTAGAAGAGTACGCGTAATCTTCTTATACGCGTAATAATACAAATGAAAATTATTAAAAAAAACTATAGTAATCGCTATGTAAAGAGAACGAGCAAATTAGTAATTCTAATTCAAAATATTTTACTATTTGCTTTATGTTTCAGTCATATCTACATGTAAATAAATAAATAAATAAATAACGCTACACACTCATAGCCTCACAATAGGTGTGTATTCCCTGGGTGTGTATACACATAGGCAAGAAGAAGAGACCAAGAGTAAACTCATCATTCAAACCGCCTCAATAGGAATCGAACCCAGAACCCTTGTTGCGCTGGTCTGGAATGGTAATTACGCCCCACAGGTCGTAGAATAGCTAACTTAACCATTAACTTAACATGAACGAGTCAAGATAAACCCTCAGGTAAGTTTCACAAACCCGGATTACGCTACAAGTAAGCAAGGAGTGTAAATGTTTAAGGTGAGAGCTTAAAAGCTGTGACATCGTTTTGATCTCAAACAAGTTTCCTCTTCCGTTTTCGCGAAAATTACATTTGCATGCAACTTGAGAGACTCGAAAAGCGACAGACACTAAATAAATAATGATAAGACTCGTAACGTTAGGAATCTTGGTGCTTAAATGTATAAGTGGTGCTTAAATTTCCACTTGTACTCGTCTGTTTGAATGAATACTTATTTTAAGCGGTTTATAAATTAAAAACCTTTGCGTCGCTAAATAATGGTAATATGAAACTTACATGACTCGCGCTCAAAACACGATGGCTTGTTTCAATTGTGGGTGATCGACCGAGTTACGCAGGCGCGGACGGTAGTTGGATGGATGACTGCTGATGGAGAAAATTCTTCGCTTCCGCGTTTAGAAGGCTTTTGAGCCGACGTTACTGGATCTTTGCAAAGCGGATGATAAACTATGTCAACTAAGTCGACCTAATCACCCGAGCGGTTTGGAGAAATGCTGGCATATACTCTAGAACTTATGTGAAGATACTGTGTATTGACGGGACTGATTTAAAAAGGGTACCTCCTTTTTAACCGACTCTAAAAAAGGAGGAGGTATTCAATTCGACTGTATTTTTTATGTTTGTTACCTCAGAACTTTCGACTGGGTGAACCGATTTAAATAAAAAAAATTATTCGGAAGCTGGTGCTTGTCATGTGGTCCCACTTAAATCTAGATCTGACGAGTACTTTTTGAGTTATTTTGAAGTCCGTTATCTTATCTTATGCACATAAATCTTATGTACGCTTAACACGAACTTGACATCGACCGGGTTTGCACTTCAACACGGCTACAAGATATTATAATCTAAATTTTACTAACAAATAATAACCAACTTCAAAGTCTCAAAAACTACTTGTCAGATCTCATTCAAATTTATGTGGGACCACATGACAAGCACCTGCTTTCGATTAAAAAAAGAGTCATCGAAATCGGTTCGCCCAGTCCAAAGTTCTGAGGTAACAAACATAAAAAAAACAGTCGAATTGAGAACCTCCTCCTTTTTTTGAAGTCGGTTAAAAACACTATTACCATTACCTGCTTGAAGTAACTTTTATTTTTACTTTATTTTAATCAGGATAATTGCAGCGTTAATTACTTAACAAATTACACATTCACTATGCCAGTTACAATTATCCATATTTTACTGATAACGTAAAGCTACAAACTACAGCTAGTAACTGGATGAATGTGGTTGGCTGCATGGCCACTGGTATAAAACAAGTGATCTATGTAGGCTTCTTCCATATAAATTAAAACAAAGGGCGTGTGTTGCGAATAAAATTGCAAAATTGCTCAGTCGCGCGTGACGTGACGTCGTTTGCATACGAACGAGATATGAATTTTGTTTTCTTTATTTCATTTAACCCTTCATAAGATACCATATCCTGCTACTCTCTTTGACAGTACTAGTAGATAAGAATCATACCCGGAACAGATGACAGAATGGCTAATGTACCTAATGATAAGTTATAGATTTCTCCCGTATAAAAAGTAGATTGTGTTACATAACTACATCACAACACAAACCAGAGATGATGAATGAGTTACATAAAGGTCTGGCCGGTAATCGAAATTAAATCCGTACAGAAAGCACTAGAGAGTACCTACAAACTATGCAATCTATCTACTAAATAAAACGCTAACGGTTGTTGTTGACTGGCAGACAACGCATATCTTAAACCAAGGGACCTAAAACCTTGAATTTTTGTACAGAGATTCCTTATTATAGTGTGTGGGAGCAATAAGAGAGAATTCTTGAAAGTTGATCTCCTGAAAGGGTAAAATAGGGAGTCAATAGTAGTTTGAAATATCAATGGAGGAACTTATGAGGCCGGCGGCTTTTGGCGATCCGAAGTGATGGACAAAGTTAAGCAACAGCGTGCGCGGTCAGTAGTTGGATTGGTGACCGCTGGTGGCAAAGATTTCTTGAGCTTTTCCGTGCTTCGGAGGGCACATAATAATATAAATAACTAATTTTCGGATAAATTTTCAAAAATTTTAGTAGGCTTCCTAAAGCGGTAATATCTGTATAACTGTAAAAGTTATGAACACTAGCAGGTCACTAGGTCACTAGGTCTTCAATACAAAATAATTAGGGCCGTTACAATGAATTGTAAAGATAAAAGAATATATTTTGTATGACCTAAAAGCTTTTCAATAACTACCAAATAAAAAACAGCAAAGCCATTGGCCAACAAAGGAGAAAAACGGGTACAGCGGTTTTCACTTGCCTATTTATATTCCTACAAGCCTGCAACTTCACCCACGGGAATTTTATTTTTAAGCTCATAAAACCTTTTGTCATTGTGTGCGTTTTTAATTTTGCACTTTCGGAGCTAAACATTCAAAAGGCTCCGGTACGGTTTGGTTTTTACTCTACTATGTAATATAAGGAACCTCTGTGTGTTCCAAAAACCGCAGATTTTTTTTTAATTTGGTTTCTGAAAGGGGAGTGATTCACAACGACTTGTAGTAAACTGTAAACATGAAAACTAGGATAGCGTTTGCGGAAGCGCTTTGGCTTTGGGTATTATAATACTATTTTGTAATAGATAAAATAATAGGAATTGTATATTTAGTACCACTTTTGTAATTACAGTAACTTACAACCTTTAGTGCCGCATTTGACCACAGTGTAAAAGCGCGCAATTTTGAATCTTATCATCAAGTTTTGAAGCAATTTAAAACAATGGTAATTACGTCGCGTGGTACGCTAGAGTTGGTCCGTTAAAACAACGTGTAAGTAACTAATTGTAAGTTACTCGTAAGTAAAGTAATTATAGTTTGCCAACGCACATTGCTGCAAACAATGATGATTAATTTAACAATAAGCAATTTATTAATTGAGAGTTAGCAGACGTTTAGATATCTGTTCTCGTCATTCATGTCTCTAAATATTGTTATAAGTCGTCTCGTGCGTGTTTTGTTTAATTACAAAGAAAATATAGATAAATCTAGACAGAATTATTTGGAAAGCCTTTCTTGCATTATTTGTTTTTGTAATCAAAATAAGAAAGAGATGTAGAGATAAAAAAAACAATCTAAATTGCAGGATTTTTCTACGCTTATTTGTCGACATTTTATTAGTATACTTAGAATCAGTGTTTGTTAATAGGTCTAAGAAATGGAGTATTAATACTAACAATACATTGTTTAGGTAAACACATGGACACACTATTTCAGTTAAGGTTTATTCGAAGTATACCAAAGATATATTTTATTTTAGCAATTAGTGTTCCTAAAAAAACAAACAAACATAACAAAGTTTACAAATAAGTAAATTACCATAATTAAAGATTTAAAAACACAAAACAACTTACGTTAAGTTTCTCACAATAAGCACATGTAAACACAACACTAACACTCGCGGTCGCGTCGCGGATCCCAGCGGACTGCGCCTGCGCACGGCCGCTGCCCTCACGAAGACACGAAAGCACGACTAACCTACAGGGGTGTGGTGTGGACGATAACTTTCGATTTCGATGGGAGGAAAATGAACGCACGAAATGCTAAACTAACTTGTATTCTTCGATCACTTATAACACGATTATAGATCGATGCTTGTATTATAATAATATACGGTAAAGTCTTCTATTATTGACACTGCTGAAATGATTGACACCTGTTTCGTATTATGCCCTAAACTAAGCATATTTTTTATGCATGACATCCTTACTTTTAGATACTAACTATGATTATCATTTGATACCAGCTGCAGTTTGAAAATAAGCGGGATTCGGGAGTTGATAAAATTAGTACAAACAAGACGACTTTTATTTCGTCTGATTTTTTTCTTCAAAATAGCAGTTTTAAAGTATACATTAAAATGACAAACATTCTAAAGTTTCGCTTAGGGTGTCAATAAAATTGTTTACTCTACGCTGTTATTGTATTCTGTGCTTCTACATGAGTCTTATGTTGAAAGTATGTAGGTGATTAACGGGCGCGGTCGGTAGTAGGATGGGTGTGATAGTAGCAAAAGTTCTCTAACGCTTCGGTGCTTCGGAGGGCTCATAGCGTCGTTGGTTTCGGTTATCATTTGCTAACAGTCGGAGGCCATCTGGCGGCATAAAATCTACCTACACTTGTCTTACGACCCAACTCAGAGCCACTAAACTAACGGTTACTTAAATCGCTCCTTATTAAAGAATCACCATACAAAATCTGTACTAAGGAGCGATTTAAGTAACCGTTAGTGACTCTGAGTTGGGTCGTTACGTTGGTCAAATCGTCACTTAGCTGGAGCAGCGTAGTGGAGTGTGCTGTAGGCCTCCTCAGTTAGAGTGGCCTCTAGTGGGCCATTAATTGGTTGAAAGTTGAAACTAATCGGAAAGGATTTTAAATTCTAATGAATAACATAAAAGGATTACTTTACTGTTCCTTAATTTAAGGAGCATGTTTCCTCGCAAGCGAGTCAAATTACATGTTCCGTACTATAAACTGTCATAAGTAATTAAGGCAGGAAAAAGTATTTTAACTAATTAAAATAAAATAGTAGGTATTAGTAGCGCCCGCCAGCGGGTAATGTTATGTTATTACAATTAACTATCTCATGATATAATATTATATAAGCCTCTTCAAGTCATGCAGCGACTATTTCTCTATTAATGAAACACTAAAACAGAACACTTTCTCATTGCCGCTCTACATATTTATTTCGTAGGTAACACCAATTAAAAGTTAACATGATACTGTCAATTTATTCACACGGAAGTTGTGAAAAATCACACATTAATGTGGAAATGTAGGTCAATAATTGAAGAATATAAAATTCAGAAGGCTCAGGACTGGTCAGAGTGGCGCAAGTTAGGAGAGGCCTATGTGCAGTGGCCGTCCAAGGGCCGATGGATGGATGGCTGGAAAAATATATACGAGTATTATGGATATACGAAATAATAAAAAAGTCAAAAGTCACCTTTTTCGCTCTGTGTATCTGCTCATAAGAGAGAAGCGAGAATATGTTATGTCAATAGAGTTATAGAAAATAAGACAAACAGGGAAAAATAACAAATACGTATGCTCTGTACACGGGATGTGACGTCAAGTTTTGCAAAGGTTACATTATGGATTATTATGTACCTACTATTATGTCTTCTTTGGTTATGTTAAATACCTAATAAGAGGCAGGTAACTCTAGATATTGTTATTGAAAGTTGTAAATGTTTCAACAAAATTTAATGTATGTTTATGTTACAAGAATGAATAATATCAATTTATAACTGAAATTAATTAAATTCAACTAAAAAATATCCCTGAAAGAAGAAGCACTATTACTACTACTATTACTATTATCATATTTGACTGCGAATATTGCGTTCAAAATGACGAAAATAAATCTAGCTAACGTTTTGTGCGAAAATGAGGTTTACAGTGTAATTATTCTTGTCGCTGCAAACATGCTAGATACGTAGAAAAATGCATTCCACAGTCCACATTTTACGGCAGGAAATATTCAGAAAATCGGACCGTAAATACTCCACGGATCTTCACTAATGCTGGACTATATTATACGAATCCTTATATTATAATCGTGAAAGTTTGTAAAGATGTATGGATCATTGCTAATCTTTCATGCAAATATTACCGAACGGATTTTTATGAAATGTAGGACATAGGTCGGACGTGACATATGATCTAAATAATATGCTTGAGTCAGTCTCCAAACGCCTTGTCGTGTTCCGGATAGGAGCTTAAGAGCTTCTTTCTTTCTTCTTTCTTGGCTAGCACCGCATTAGCCATGAATTTGGAGTTTGGTTTTACTGACGGCTGATGGACGACAGTGACCAATTATCAATTTCTTCTTCTGATGATCGATCGCTAGTTTGTCGGTTATTTAATACTAACACGAAAAATAAACAAGGGTCTGTTGTTTAACTCTGCGAGACTAAACCTATAGACATAAATCAGTTGCCTACAGCTTTTAGAACCCTTAGATTTCCCATTAGCAAATATTTGTTGAAGAAGATGTTTCTCAGCCTTTGTCTCCAAACACACATTATGTAAGGTTCCCCGAATTCAAAATGTCATAACCGCCATACATGGAGGTTTCTTAATTGCGTATACACAAGTGCGATTATGGCTCGTCTCACCAACAATACGGGTCAACTTGGTTACATTTGGACAATCACGGTGAAAGGCAAACGGCACAGGCTTTCAAGCATCGAGATTACAAAATCGCACTTATGTTTAGCTACCTTGGATCCGGTTGATGTTCAGAATTACGTATGTTGACGTAATTACATATACGTGCTAATTGAGATATTCAATGATGCTGTAAAGGTCGTGAATTTTGTGTCTTCGTCCGCGTGGGTTAACGAATTTGGGGCATGCATTTGATTGTCCTGATTTGTATTCTGGATCACTAAATATATGGTACTGTACACATTGGTTAGTCGACATCACAGGAGATCGAAGAGCTGGCAGCTACCTCGGACAAAGAATTAGTCTTGCTATTCAAAGGGGGAATGCTGCCAGTATCTTCGGAACCTTGCCTAAAGGGACTCCTTTTAATAATAATATATTTTAATTATTGTATTATATTTTTTAAGGTTTTTAGTTTTAGGTCCTTTGTACATTAAGTATAGTTTTAGTTATTTTCTGTACATTTTTTAAACTAATGGTTCTCGGTTGAAAATTATTTCCATAAAAACCTTAGACCTCAGAACTTTCGACTAGATGAACCGATTTTGATGATTCTTTTTTAATCGAAAGCTGGCGCTTGTCATTTGAGCGAGATCTGACGAGTAGTTTAAAAACTACCTATAGTTATCCTTAATTTCAAAGTCGGCTATTTTTTGTGAAGAATTATATTATTAATATTTCTAATCAATAAAGGAATGCCATCATGTGTAAAAGTGGAAAAGTGAAACATCAGCTTCAAGTTTCTTTACTCAAAATAAACCCACCCTTGGGCTAATTTTCTTTACTCCTATTTGTTTTTGATTGAAATTAAATCAATTAATTGACGATTCTGAAGCCTAATTGCTTGTGCCTATTAAGGTGTCCCGGATTCGATTCCCAGAGTCATTTTCATTTTTTAGTGCCTACCGCAAGGTATCTGCAAAGGTCTTTCTTTCGCATATTAATATAGATATAGATAATTATAATTATAAAAGCCATAATTTTAATGATAAACATTTAAAGCATGATTCCGATGCAGTAAGTTGCATGTAATTATATGATTTGTTATGATTATGATTTGTTGTTAGCCCGGCGGCTTGCGTCGATCCTATGTGATCGACAAAGTTAAGCAACAGCGGGCGCGGTCGGGAGTTGGATGGGTGACCGCTAGTGGCAAAAATTTCTTGAGCGTTTCCGTGCTTCGGAGGGCACGTAAAGCCGTCGGTCCCGGTTGTTATCATAAGATAACAGTCGTTAAGCCATGTCGGAGGCCCTCGGGTGGTTTGAAAACTTCCGACACACGGGTTGGCCACTAACCCCTCCACCAATCCGCACTGGAGCAGCGTGGTGGAGTATGCTCTAGGCCTCCTCAAGAGGAGAGACCCGTGCCCAGTAGTGGGCCATTAATGGGTTGAAGCCATATGATTTGTATCAAAGACGGCATAATATTAGATTTAGCACACTCACTTTGCTCTCGAGCGCTACTAACACACTTATCCTACATTAAAGGACAGGCATTTTATCACATTGAGAAGAGTCACTTTTAAATGTCAGTTTGCCGCTTTAAAAAATGTATAAACTACGGGTAGGTACATTAAAACTACGTGCGTAGTAAAATTAACAATGTTTATAACATCGTGAGCACTTTTCTATCACATTTTTATTTAATTTCCCAGTTATTTTATCCCTTATTCAATAATCTATTTTTCTTGTTAAGTATTTCCACAGTAAATGAATCTATATTCATTTACTGTGGTATTTCGAAATTTAATATTTTAAAATTAACTTTAATCATTCGACTATTTCCAAGAACAATTCGCATCGTAGGAATGCCATAGTCTAGGTAAGCAAAAACAAAACAAAAACAATATTACGTCTGATCTCAGATAATAAAAATCCGCATTAGGGCAGTGCAATCCGTGGTGGTATTTATACTATTTAAAACAAAACACGTCAATCTATTATTAAAAACCAATAACACTACACATTCAATAATTTCGAACAAAAACAAAATAACTTAAAATAAAATACCTATTAATTAAACAAAAATCATCAATTAAGAAAAATAACACAAAAATTATAAAACATAAAATATTAATGTACGTTATCTTTAAGTTAAATCAAATGATCTGAATTGTAATCCGAATCTGAAATGAAAAGTGATGGAAATCCCATTCAAGATGGTCAAGTGATATAACCGTTACATTACATAATATGGCAACTGTTACTATGTTCAATTAAAACCTGCTTCACTCCAGCCTTTGCTAGCCTGCCTTTCACTCCAGCATTCAGTGATACTAACTAATACGTACCTAGTACTGTAAACGAAGCTTACGGAACAGTTGTGGTCTATTGATGGAATTGTAGGTTTCATTTAGTGATAACTCAGATGACCGGTCAGAGTTAAATACTGCCACAGAAGAGATAATAGTACATATTGCTAAGAAATAATCCTGTTTTAAAAACTTATAATATGAAGAATTAACTTGCTAATTATCCAATAGAATAATCTATATTTTACTAACAAAAAATAACCGACTTCAAAGTCTCAAAAACTACATAGTTGTGAGATCTCGTTCAAATTTATGTGAGACCACATGACAAGCGCCTGCTTTCGATTAAAAAAAGAATCATCGAAATCGGTTGGCGTGATATTGAGTTATTCGTCAATTTGTCGCGCACATCTTAACACAAATTTACGACTTATGTGGTTTTCTCATGGATACCATTGTCAGATCTCAATAAAATTTATGTGGGACCACATGACAGCCACCAGCTTTCGATTAAAAAAAGAATCATCAAAATCGGTTCGCCCAGTTCAAAGTTCTGAGGTAACAAACATAAAAAAAAAAAATACAGTCGAATTGAGAACCTCCTCCTTTTTTGAAGTCGGTTAAAAAATAATAATAACGCATAATAACGCTTCACACTCATAGCCCCAAACTAGGATTCCCTGTGTCGTGGGTGCCATGGACAACACACTAGACAAGAACATTCACACCCAGACCGAGAACAGAAATTCAAACTCATCATTCTATTTTCCACCTCGTTGGGAATCGAACCCAGGGCCCTTGGCGCGGCGATCCGGCATCGTGCCACACAGGTCGTCATGAAAAGAAGTGTGGATGTTAGCTTCCCTAGCAATATCTATGGTAAATTGAATTGTCTTCATGATTTTCTATTGTTATGAGTGGTCACCGCTGCTCTTTCGTTCGTAACACCAAAGGATCATCGAAGCGTTGGCGGCTTACGAAACTGGGAACCATATTATTTCCCCCTTCAAACTCCATGCACACCAATACAGCCGGAACTCAAACTAATACAAAGGACAAGGAAGTTTGCCGGGAGCCATCAATAACGCTTCCTTTAACGGACTCCTATTTTGTTGTACCATTAGGTAATATGGTGTAGCGCTCATTCATTTGTGATAATTGGTAGCGATCAAAAGAGTCTGTTTTATTAATTAGCAGACAAACCATTTTTGCAAGTGGTCAATTACTTTTTTATTACCTTTTACAATTGTTTTAATTACTTTTATGTTACTAGTCGAAAAACGAGCTGACGATCAACTTGATTGTAATAGAGTGGCAACCGTCGCCATCAGTAACATCAAGGGATATCAGGCATATCAGTAGCTCGAGCACGAATATTTGCGAGAAAGTATTCGTATGGTTAACGTAAGAAATTTGTCAAATTTGTATGGCATTTTAGTACCATTTACGCACGATAGGGGCGCTTTTGAAAAAATGCCATACAAATTGCTTACGTTAACCATACGAATACTTTCTCGCAAATATTCGTGCTCGAGCTACAGGTGATGAACGTAAAGATTACAAAATGCGTGCCTAACTAATATTATAAATGTGAAAATTTGTAAGGATGTTAGGATGTTTTTTACTCTTTATCGAAAAAACTACTGAACAGATTTTAATGATTTTAGTACGCAGGTAGATCGTGATCTATAATAATAATATGATTATTATCTTATTATCCCAGAAAACGCAGACATAGCCGCAGACAGAGCGATAGTAAAAATATTTGATTAAGTAAAATATTCGGATTAGTGAAACATTTGGATAAGTAAAATATTAAGATAAGTAAAACATTTGGTTAAGTTAAAAATTTGGATAAATAAAATATTTGGATAAGTAAAATATTTGTATTTATTTTAAGTAAAATTTAACCCACCATATCGCTGTAAATACTGTAATATCAGATTACTTGAACTCTAATAAATTTAACGGTTTTAGATAAACATTCATTATTTAATTCCTATAATTATTTTATTAAATGTGCTCTATCTCAAGATTAATTAGTAATTTTGTATAAAGTGTTTAGTTATTCGTTGAATAAGACTTTTAAACTTATACAGGTTTGGCCGAATTCACTCTATACATTTATTTTAGTATGGTAAAGGCAGGCAAACAAATAATTATTATTTGTTAAAGCTCCGTGGAACAAATCTTTATCCAAACAATACACTAAAGTGCGCCCTTGTCGTTTGTATTTTGGCCAAAGCAGCACAAAGTACGTAACGAACTTTAAAACTTTGTTTTGTTCATACAAAATCCATTAGGTATTGCGATTGACATCCAGTTTAGAAATACTAAAATATTTAAACTGAAAATAAACTTAAACTGGCCTTTGTTGCAAATAAAATTAAGGAATTTAATCTCAAAAATACTGTATTGACACCTATGTTGGGATTTTTTTTCGGGGTAGGGGTTAAACATGTGTCCGGGATATAGGGTAGGTATTTATTATCATTATTTAATTCATAATTCATAATTCTTTATTGCGTCAAACATGGTACATAATAATATGGTGGTAACAACAACATGTCAGAGATCAGCATATTTGGCTGGATGCAGCATGCAATATGTATATACATTTGTTTATTTATAAATTCATTCAAATTCAAATTCAAATTCAAAATCATTTATTCATGTAGGTATCATTGATACACTTATGCACGTCATTTTTTTAATTTACCAGCTTTTCGGAAAGGTGCTTTGTCATGGAGGAGAAGAAAAGCCGAAAGAAACTCCTCAGCACATCTTTTAAAAATAAAATACATTGGTATATTTCTTACAAAGAAGTATCACTAGCCTGTACGGAACTGGTTGCAGATCTGGTCATTTCCATGCGTCTTTGTCATTTATGTACTCATCTACAGTATAGTAGCCTTTGCCTAAAAGTTGAGATTTTACATGTTTCTTAAATAATTCCACTGGCAAATCACGTATTAACTTTGGGATTTTATTATAGAACTGTACACCACGGCCCATAAAAGATCGCTTCACTTTAGAAAGACGGTAAGATGGCGTTACTAACTGGTGCATTTTTCTTGTTTGGCGATTAGTGATATCAAAATTTTGTTTATACGCGCTTATATTATTCCGTATAAAAACCACGTTACTATAGATATATTGTGAGGCTACTGTAAGTATACCTATTTCTTTGAACTTGTCACGCAAAGTTTCACGAGATCTAAGTTTATAAATAGCCCTAATAGCTCTTTTTTGTAGTATGAAAATTTGTTCTATACTGGCTGCTTTGCCCCACAGCAAGATGGCATATGACATAATACTGTGAAAATATGCAAAATAAACCATCCTAGCAGTTTCGACGTCAGTAAACTGCCTTATTTTCCTAACAGCATAAGCAGCCCTACCGAGTTTAGTCGCGAGATTTGTTATATGTGGGCCCCACTGAAGTTTACTATCTAAGGTCACCCCTAAAAAGACCGTGGATTCCTCCATGTGCAATATTTCATTATTCAGTCTGAGAGATTTGTTAACTTTTTTAACATTAGGTAGTACAAACTCTATACATTTAGTTTTTTTTGCATTTAAAAGCAAATTATTGATAGTGAACCAACGCGACACATGCGAAAGAGCACTATTTACGTCGTCAAAATTTACTTTATTCCTTTCACACTTAAATATTAATGATGTATCGTCAGCAAATAGTACAATATCCGCTTGGTTCTTTACATAATGTGGTAAATCGTTAATGTATACCAGAAAAAGAAACGGACCCAAGATCGAGCCCTGCGGTACACCCAACACAGCCGGTGACCCCGATGACTTAATATCTTTTATACTAACTTTTTGTATCCTATCACTCAAATAAGACGCGATCAAGCTAAGGGCCTTGTTTTTTATACCATAGTGGCCAAGTTTAAACAGCAATGTTTCGTGCTGAACACAATCAAATGCCTTAGATAAGTCACAAAATACACCTATGGCATTTTGTGATGATTCCCATGCTTCAAATATATGCTTTAAAAGCCTAGCCCCTGCATCGGTTGTACTACGGCCTTTAGTGAAACCGTATTGATCAGGATGTAATAAATTATTATTGTTGAAATGGGACAGCATTTGATTCAATATTATTTTTTCAAAAATCTTACTAAGAGTTGGTAAAATAGAAACTGGTCTATAGTTATTAATATCGGTTTTTTCGCCTGTTTTAAAAAGTGGTATAATTTTGCTGCATTTCATAAGATCTGGAAAGATACCTAGATCTATGCATTTATTAAAAACTATGACCAAATATGGTGCTATAATATCTATAATATGCTGTATTATTTTTACCGAAATGCCCCATAAGTCACCGGTATTCTTTACCTTCAGAGACTGAAATGCGTTAATTAAGTCTCTAGTGGTTATATGTTTAAATTCAAATAAAATATTACATTCATTAACATGATTTTTTAATATAGAAAGTGCTTCCGTCGGCGAAGAAGCTAATGAACTAGTTAACGTTATAGGAATATTACGGAAGTGATTTTCAAACTCACTTGCCACGTCTTTATCAGCAGTGATTGTGTTATCATTAATCAATAGTTCGTAACTGAAATCACAGGACTTTGCGTTACCATTCTCACTACTAATTATATTCCAAGCCGTTTTTATTTTGTTATCCGAGTTAATAATCTTGTCCTTTATGTACATTGATTTCGCCTGAATGCAAACTATTTTAAAGATTTTTGAATAATTTCTTACATGCTCCTGAAAAGATGAAGAAAAATTGTATTGTTTCTCGGCATAGAGATCGTACATCTTGTTCCTGCTTTTATAAATACCTACAGTAGCCCAATCACTAAATTTACTATTTTTAGCTATATCTATATACCTAAACTTGAAAATTTGATTAAATTCATTATTTATGTTATTTGACAATGTGTTATATAGTTTAATTGGATCTCTTTGTTGTAACGTTAAATGCGTTTGTAGTTTTGATTTAATTTTCTCTTTAAAAGTTGAAATCTTTTTTTTAGTTATTGGTCTACATTTTATTAATTGTTTTTTCTTATTAACAGAATTATACAACGAAATTTTTTGTCCGCAGTGGTCTGACCTCAACTTACTGAATATCTCTTTATTTAAAATCTCACAATTGCAAAAGATATTATCTAAACATGTAGCTGTAGTGTCAGTTATTCTGGTTGGCTCATTGAATATTGGATTTAAATTAAAGCATTTAAACAAACTTAGTAGCCTAGTAGCCATAGGACTATCTAATAAGATGTCTACGTTGAAGTCACCACATATCACTACTTCTTTTTTAGAGACTAACCGTTTAAGTACATCCTCCAGTGTATCTTCGAAAATACTAAAGTCACCAGAGGGGGGCCTATATACACAGACTATAAAAAACCGCTCCAGTTCCACACATGCCAGTTCAATAGTGCGTTCAACAGATAAACTAACAATGTCTTTTCGGTCTTTAAAAGAAATATTATCTTGCACTAAGATTAGAGAACCCCCATGAATAGCAGTCCTTCTAAAGAACGCACTTGACAATCTATAATTATTCAAACTAACATGACCTTGTAAGTATGGTATCCAATGCTCTGTTATACATAATACATTAATATTGCTATGTTCAGCAAATAATTCTAATTCTAATTCTTTGCCGGTTAAGCCTTGTATATTCTGATGAACTATATTTAAATAAGAGGGCTTATCCATTGTCTTTTTATCTAGTTTAAATTATTACTTGTACAAATATTAGTACATTTGTCTAAAATAGAAATAGTGGTACTACTACCACACTCAATAAATGTGTCAATAGACTTTGTTACCCTATTTGTAACAGCATCATTCAGATGGTAAGCTAATAATTTAGCTAATTGTTTTTTATATTTTTTTGGCAGATAAATAATATCCCTAGATACCCTACATGATGAAATAAATTTATTTATGTCAAAATACAATATAGCATCCCTATGATCATTTGTCAAGTTGTACAAAGATTTATTCAGTTTATATATATATTCATTTTGTGTATGGCTTAAATTATTGGAGTATGGAAATGCACAAATTACAAATTGACATTTGGTTTTCTCATTTAATTCTCATTATTATTATTAACAAAATTATATAATGTCGAATTTACATTTATTTATTAAATTGTCATTTTTATAGTTACCTTATGTCAAACGATATTTTTGTTAATTACTAGCTGTTGCCCGCAGCTTCGCACGCGGAAATTATGCTTATCATATTATTTATTATCCCTTACAAAAGAAAATTTAAAAACAGGTTAATTAGGAATTTACATAAAGAAACTTACGATACAATCACAGATTATTCCTCCGGGAGCGGGTTTGGAATAGTAAACAACATTAACTTTTTTATTTTCCCTCTCCCTCTCCCTCTCCCTCTCCCTCTCCATCTCCCACTCTCCCCTTGCCCTCTTCCTCTCCCGCTCCCTGTCCCTTTTACTCTCCCGCTCCCTGTCTCACTCCCCTCGCTCTCCTTTTTCCTGTCCCACTCCCTGTCCCTGTCCCGCTCGAGGTCCTTCTCCCACCACATATCCCTCTCTCTCTCCCTTTCCCGCTCGAGGTCTTTCTCCCACTTCATATCCCTCTCCCTCTTCCTCTATCGCTCGCAGTCCCTCTTCTGCCCACACCCGCGCCCTCTCCCGATTTCTGTCCCGCTCCCACACCCTCTTCCGCTCCCTGTCCCTCTCTATCCCCCTCTTCCGCTCCTTCTCCCTCTCCTGCTCCCTGTCCATTCTTAACTTAAAAAATGACGAAGTTGCTTACTAAGTTCATTCCCCTAAATTAACTGTTTAAGGGATGATTTTCCGAAAAAAATAAAATCTAAATTAACTTTTGTTTATTACTATAAACTTACATAAAAAAATTCATATTTATAACTCTAAAATTGGCGAAGTTGATTTGTATGTAGTTGACTACCAACCCCTATTTTTAGGGGATGAATTTCGAGAAATCAGTGATACAGTTATTTTTTGTGTCTAACTATAAGCTTATATACAAATTTTCGCCCTTCGTACTTCAAAACTGACGAAGTGTCCATACCATACTAACTTTCGCACTCTTAATTAACCCTTTAGGGGATGATTTTCCAAAAAAACATAATACTTACAAATTTTGTTTCTAGTCTGGAGCTAATAAGTAAATTTTCATGTTTTTAACTTCAAAAATGACGAAGTTGCCTACTAAGTTCTATTCAGTAAATTAGGGTTAATTTAAGGGATGATTTTCCAAAAAAATATATTAAAGTTAACTTTTGTTTATTACTAAAAACCTACATAAAAATTTTCAAATTTATAAATCTAAAACTAAGAAAGTTGATTTGTATGAAAGTGTCTTCTAACCCTTATTTGTACCCCTTAGGGGATGAATTTCCAAAAATCCGTTCTTAGTGGACGTCTCCTTAGCATAAACTATCTCCCTGCCAAATTTCATCTTAATCGGTTCGGCAGTTTCTGAGATTTTTTGTTTAATCAGCGGTGTGTCGCTTTTCAATTTTATATATATAGATTATCTTAGTTACCTAACATTTCATTAAATTATACAATTACTATTTAAAAATTCTTTAATGCTATAAAAATTAAAATGTCGCAAAAAAAATTTCAGCCTATTTTTAAATAATTTGTCAGATGATATATCTTTTATGGTATCAGGTAGCTTATTATATATTTTAATACACATTCCATATGCATTGTTTAGAAGCAGGGACGTACGTGGAGTGCTGTCGTAGACAAGTCTATTAGGTTTTCTGGAAATTCGCGAATAATGTTCTTCTGCCGTTTTAAATAATTTTTTGTTTGTCCTTACAAAGCAACCTATCTCTAAAATGTACATAGAAGTAAGAGTCAATATATGAAGTTTTTTAAACAATGGTCTACAAGACTCATATGGTGGAGCTCCACATAGCGCTCTTATACACTTTTTTTGAATTATAAATATTCTTGTGGTATGAGGGGAATTACCCCATAATAGAATTCCATATTTTAAGCATGACGCTACGTACCCATGATATGCTGCTAGAGCGGTATCTAATGTTGCAGTCTGTCTTAGTCGCGTGAGTACATAAACAAATCTATTAAGTTTTGAACAGGCTGCTTCGATGTGGGCAGCCCAATTAATATCCTTGTCTAATATTATACCTAGGAATTTACATTGATTTACTTCTTCCAGAGCTTGTCCGTTATAGTTTATATTCAGTTTTTTGATTGATTTATTTTTTGTTCGAAATTGAATGTAATTTGTTTTATTTAGATTAATTTTTAAGTTGTTATTACTAAGCCAAATTATAATAGACTTAATTGTATTATTGATATTGTTTTCGAATTCAGAAATGTCAGTATTTTTGTCGCAAGTCAAAATAATAGACACATCATCGGCAAAGAGTATACTTTTATGCTTTGTCACATCAGGAAGGTCATTAATATAAATTAAGAAAAGGAGTGGTCCTAACACACTACCTTGGGGAACTCCGGTATTATTTATACGGTATTGAGAAAAATATTGTAAGACATCCCCATTTTTTGTCTGTCTATCAATTTGGACTTGTTGAGATCTATTTGTCAGGTAGGATTGTAGCCATTGTAGAGCACATCCCCGTATTCCATTTCGTTCAAGTTTTCTGAGTAATGTATCATGGTTGACAAGGTCAAACGCCTTTGACATATCTAGGAATAGCACTACTACATTGTCTTTTTTATCTAGATTTTTGAGTACATTATGCATCAGGTTGAATCCAGCTAAAGTTGTAGACTTGTTTTTCTGAAAGCCATGTTGTTGACTGTTAATGACATTAAGTTTGTTCCAAAAGTTTACGAGTCTATTTGCGATTGCTTTCTCGAAAATTTTTGAGAATACAGGTATCAGCGTTATTGGTCGGTAATTTTCGACATTATCTTTATTACCTTTTTTAAAAATAGGTTTTACTATTGACTTTTTTAAGATCTCGGGAAAACTTCCACTTTCAAAGGATAAGTTGATCAAATATGTTAGTACCGGGGAAAACTCATGTATGCAATATTTTATTGCTTTAGTAGATATTTCGTCATATCCTACAGCATTTGAATTACTGAGAGTTCTTATAATATTGATAGTTTCCTTTATACTATACGGATACAAGAATATAGAACTTAATATGTTATTATCCATATTATTACAATTATTGGAATTTACGGAATTATATTTGTTATTATTGGTTGTATCATGTGAATTTAGGGAATCATTTAAATTATTACTATTGGTTATGTCAATAAAATGATTGTTGAATGTTGTTGCAATGTCTACAGGGTTAGTAACTTCTGTCTTTTGATATTTTAATACTTTAATATGATCGAAGTAACTTGTAGAATTATATTCTTCTTTTATCAGTCTCCACGAAGCTTTGCAAATATTCTTACTATTAATTATGTAATTTTTATTACATTTCCTCTTTGCTATATTTATACATAATTTTAATAGTCTTGTGTATTTATTGTAGTCATTTTTTGTCGTATTGCATTTGTGTTTATAATATTTGAATCGTAAATTTCTCTTTGTTTTACAGCTTAATTTTATACCTTTTGTGATCCATTTGGGCCGCCTAAATTTGTTGCTTATTCTGATTTTTTTTATTGGAAAACAAAGTTTATACAGAAGACTCACAATATCGTGAAATAATTGAAATGCTAAATTTAGATCCTTCTCTTCATATACATCATTAAAAGATAAACTTTTGATGTGTTGTTTAAATAAAGTAAGATGTTCATCGCTTACGTCCCTTTTATAAATAGTGGCATATTTAGGTTTAATTTCAATTTTAATAGACGGAAAAGATATCATTTGCGCGGTCTCATGATCGGATAATCCCAGGGGAAGTATATAAGTTTTTGTTATTTTTATATTACTCATTATATGATCAAGGCACGAATTTCTACGGGTTGCTTCAGTTACTTTCATAGTTAAATTGTAGTTTTCTAAAAGGTGTAGATAGTACTTGGTTATCGTATTATGTTTTAGTATGTTTATATTTGTGTCTCCTGCGATGATAAGTTTTTTTTTTCGGTCTTAAAGAAAACTTGTGTAACAAGTCATCAAGTTTAGTTAAAAACACTTCAGGGTTCGAGTTTGGAGTACGATATAAGCATACAATAACTATATTATGGCCCTCCATTTTAATCGCGCAATATTCAAAGACCTTTTCGATTGATAATTTTTTTACATATAATAAATCGGTACTCTGTAATTCCTGTTTTACTAGTATTGCTACCCCGCCTCTATGTGTATTTCTAGAGAAATGAGAAACCAATTTATAGTTCGCAATATTTAAGTTGTTCTCATGGCCGTTTTTTAAGAAAGTTTCCGTCAAACAAATCACATCTGGTTGCCTTTTTTCCTCTTGTAGTTTTGATAGTGCCACTTCTAGTAGTTCTTTCTTAGATAATATGCTTGCAATATTTTGATGCATTAAATAAAAACATCGAGTCTCATTTAATTTAGGGTCGAAAAAAAATTGAATTATTTAATTTGGAAGTATTATTTATTCCATTTGATCCATTGTCATTTGGTTTATTTATTATAGGAAAATAGTATGGAATTGTGCCCTTTTTTTTGTTATTCTTACTTGGTGTGCTATTATTTTTATTAATATTATTTTTAAAGTAATAATCAATTGTACCTTTATTGTATTGATATTTTTTTCCGCCTTCAGTTCCCGTATTCCGTGCTCTAAACAATTTTACAGTTTCCAAAAAATTTTTAATATATTTCTTCTCATAGTCAATGGAATCTATAGAAGAGTTTAACTTACTACATAGGTAATACTGAAAATCGTCTAATGTATAATAATATTTGTGTACTTCAATAAATTTACAGTTTTCGAACTGCTGGCATATTAATTTCATTTCGTAATTAAGTTTGTTTACATTAAGATAGGGATTTTCGACAACTTGTCCCACAAATACATTAAAAGTAGCTAACTCTTCGAGTGTGCTATACAATAAGCTTTTAAGATTTAGAGGATTACAATCATTTTCACCTAAAGAGATTATAATTTTATCCCATTTTCTAAATTTACTAATATCACATCCTTTAATTATTTCCTTACTAGGAGCATAAGGTTTGGTAGTAGAGCTAACAATATATTTATTATACTTGTTATTTATTCTTGTATCCTGCAATTTGGTACCCATTCCTATACATTGTTGACCTCCAAACATCCAGATGGTGCTTACGTTTTCATTTTTGGTTTCAGATTTATGTTGTATATCTGTTTGCTCAGACTTTGTCATTTCGCACTTATCACTTAATATTGGGTCTGATACTTTATTTTGAGGTTCTGTGTCGCTATGTTCCTTTGTTTCATTGTAATCGGAGCTAAAGAAATCTATCTTTCTTTTGACTATTTTACTTTTTCGTAACGACTTAGGTCGTTTTTTAGAGCTAGAGGCACCTAATATATTTAGTAAATCTTTTACTTTTTTTTCTAATTCAAAAATTTTCTTTTTGAATATTCCGTTTTCTATTATAAGATTTTCAATCTCTTGGTGCGCACTCGCTAATTGTGTTTCCAGCAATTTAATTTCTTGTTTTAGTTGACTTTCGATATTGTCTCTTGTGGATAAATTTAGAAAGAAACAACAATATTATGTTTAGGCTGTGTGAGTCGATTCGACTAATATTCGTATTCCAGAGTTAATCAACACTTAAAATAATGAAACATGTGGTCAATGTTCCTAGTTAGAAAATTGCTATGATTGTACTGTAGGCGCACAACAATGATTTATATTTGTGCGCAAAAACAAATATTAGCAGAACGCCTGCGCCTGTCTGTAACCTTTACCTATACTAAAGACAAAAAGTGTATTTGCATTTGTATGCAGAAAGGTGCATTTTAAAGATTCTCTTTAGTACAATAATTAAATACCTAATACCTTGTCACAGGGATGGAATATTCTATTGCATGATAAAATGTCATTCTCATATCTATTCTTATCTGAAATCCCCGCCAGTGTACACTTTAACTATACAAAACGTCAGATTCCTACGTGTACCTACACAATTTTCTTAAAAAGAGGTACATACAAAGGTTTTCCTTTCACGTATTAATCTATACATAATTATATCTACCTATAAAACACAAAAATGTTTTTACGTGTGTCCTTTTTAAACTTTGTAACCATCCAACCGATATGCCCCAAAAAGGCCCCAAAATGGTTTCATTTGGAAGGCAATAATGCGAAGATGGTTTGAGACAACTAAACAATGCATTCGGCAGATTTTCAATTTTCGAGTTCTGCCATACAATTTTTTGCCCAGTAGCACACGCCAGGTATCCACTAGTATAGGTATAGATTTCAAAAGAACCTTGTACACAATTTCACACAATGTCCATCACACAAACAAAAAATCCATGTCTCTATAATGAATTACGTGAGATCAACTTAGTGGCTGCGTTGAATAATAAAGTAGGTAATGTGGCGTTTTACCTTAATTCTAAAAATAATATATGCGTGTTTATTTATCACCGCTGAGCTAGGAAACGGCTCACCTAAAAGGATGCGGTTTTCACGTGGTATTGTAGGAAGCTTTGTATAATATTAAAGTGTTCATTTAATTTTAATCGGTTAAAAAATAACAAAGATATACCAATTAATTTTATTTTCTTGTCCAGTGTGGATAAAAATAATAAGTTAAAACTAATACTAAGCTTTATAGGTAATTGTTTACGCTAAATATTTTTTATTCATACATTAATAATAACAGATTTTTTTAAACAAAACCAGCTTCTAACAGAACAGGTTTAAAAAAGCGGCCAAGTGCGAGTCGGACTCGCCCATGAAGGGTTCCGTAGCAGCAAGTAACATAATATAAAAGTTCTTGAAGTTCGTTGTAACTTTGATCGAGGTATATTGCGGTTTACGATTTAAGACGTATTAAAAAAAAACTACTTACTAGATCTTGTTCAAACCAATTTTCGTTGGAAGTTTGCATGGTAATGTACATCATATATTTTTTTTAGTTTTATCATTCTCTTATTTTAGAAGTTACGGGGGGGGGGGGGGGGGACACACATTTTATCACTTTGGAAGTGTCTCTCGCGCAAACTATTCAGTTTAGAAAAAAAATGATATTAGAAACCTCAATATCATTTTTGAAGACCTATTCATAAATACCCCACACGTATGGGTTTGATGAAAAAAAAATTTTTGAGTTTCAGTTCTAAGTATGGGGAACCCCCAAAATTTATTGTTTTTTTTTCTATTTTTGTGTAAAAATCTTAATGCGGTTCACAGAATACATCTACTTACCAAGTTCCAACAGTATAGTTCTTATAGTTTCGGAGAAAAGTGGCTGTGACATACGGACGGACAGACAGACAGACAGACAGACAGACAGACAGACAGACAGACAGACATGACGAATCTATAAGGGTTCCGTTTTTTGCCATTTGGCTACGGAACCCTAAAAACGCGTGTTAAAAACCGTTAAAACACACTAATTTAAGACTAAGTATAAATTGAATTCAGTTGCTATTCAAAGTAAAATAATTTCATTACAATTTCCTCGAGGAAAATTTCTGTTTTCTTTTAAAACTATCTGAGATTACTGTGTCCAGCTTATACTCCCATTTAAACTTTCTATTTAACGTTAACAATAACATTCAATACTTATACTTAACAGTTGACCTTGCTAACGACGTCAAAACAAACAAATTCTACGAGTGCTCAGTTCTACGTACATTAAGCAGTCATTGTTTCCATGCACCTACCGTGAAACAAGCCTTATCTAGCATTTCTTTATGGATAATTGATATTAAATTCTATTATGATATTAGTATTCATTCTTAGGAATGCTTAATTTGATCAGTTCCAGGATGTTTACGCTTCGATGTAGAGTTATTTTTAATTAGTTACAGTTTTGTATATAGCTAGGGATGTTACCTGATATCCGAAATTAAATTTATCCGAAATCCGCGACACATAAATGTGAATGTACATGTCATGTCTTTAAATAAACATACTCTTAAATAAAGTAGGATAAGTCGAGGCAAATTACTACTGTGTGCTTAGTACGCATAACGGCGGCCTAAAGTAAATGCACATGTAATTTGTATGGGAACAAAGATTTTCTCTTCATTGCCGCTAGATGGCGCTGCTTCGGTCCTATACAAATTTTACTTTACGTGCGTTTACTTTACGCCGCCGTTATCTATATTTATACAAATAAAATTGGAGTGTCTGTTTGTAATATTAAAATAATCGCTTTTTACTATACGGTACATATATATGTACAAAACAACTTTTTTTTTAATTTTGTCTGTTTGTCTGTTTGTTTCGTCTAATCTCAGAAATGGCTGGACCGATTTTGACGGGACTTTCACTGGCAGATTGCTGATGTAATAAGGAGTAACTTGGGCTACTTTTATATTAGAAAAAATAGTTTTAGGAAAACAATTATAAGTTGTCGTAAACTCTGCGAACTGAATAATTTTTTTTTGTTTAAATACCACGCGGACGAAGTCGTGGGTAACAGCTAGTGTAAAATAAAACTATACTTTAACTTGAGAATGTATATTATGTATACTACTAGGTACCATAGCTTAATTGTTAATGACTACAATAAAGATGAACATGATATGTATAAATCGTATGTTAAGTACAATAATAATAAGAATGTTATAAGTATATAAAAGAGGAAATAATCAAATACAGTATAAAATAATATTTGTACGCCGTGATAACGGCATAGCATAGTAGTTGCACCAATATAAACAATGTACCTATACAATTACAAATAAATAAATTAATTTATTCATTCATTCCATAGATAATATACACAATAAAGAATGAAGTTTTTTAAATTGGAACTTACTCGCATCCATTATTTAAACGCAATCTTTATTTTACAAATGTATTTTGCTATTACTGGAATTTCCCCAAATATTTCAAGACTTAGATGAAAAGTTTCAAAACAAAATCACTTCTTCCAAGGCAGCATTTTTAAACAACAGTTGCCTAATCGATATAACGTCTTGTCAATTTTTGTCACGATAATGTTTGTCAAGAAAACATGTTTAGATCCGGTTATAGTACTTATAGATAGATATGAATAACTGATTTGGTTACAATGATAGTGAATTCAATGGTTCAGCTGTAACAGTAATCTCTACCACAGGTATCCCCAAACTACTGACAAAGACACTACAAGACTACAACTACACTATTACAAGAAAGTTTTTTATAACACATGACGTTTTTTTAAGATTAAAGACAAGATTAGGTTTTTTAAGTCATCTCAACAAATATTTTTGGAACAAGATATAATATCGTTATATAGAAGCTGCCACCAAACACCTAATATTTTACAAAAAGCAGTGATCCTCAACATTTGTCGGAAAGCAAGGAAATTCCTTCAATCCAATCAGGAAGCTAAAGTGCACACGCAGTCATCAGCTACAACAGATATTACTAGCTCTCAACAGTCTCAATCTAATATACACTTGGCCTAGGCCCGTGTACTTTAGTAAACTGGTACAAATCCAGATAAATTAATCTTAAAAATAAATATTAACCATTATAATTTGATTTTGCTTGATGAATGGCAGTGATAGCCTTTCGGCCTCCCGCACGCAGGGCCCCGAGTTCAAATCCTGAACGCACTGTTATTACAAGATATGACTTGCTTCGGTGAAGGAAAACATCGTGAGGAAACCTGCACACCGAAGAGTTCTCCATAAAGTTATCAAAGTTGTTTGAAGTCTACCAATCTGCACTTGGCCAGCTTGGTAGAGCATGGTCTGTACTCCTTACATTGTGAGAGAAAACCCTGAGCCCAACAGTGGGACAATTAAGAGTTGTTGCTTTTTATTTGATTGCCGAGTATTACATCTTTAAAGCCTTCCATAAGGCTTAACGTCAACTCTAATATGTTTGGTTGGTTGAAATGCCAAGCTTATAAGTATTCACAAAATGTTTCCATCTTTCCACCAATAAATACAACGAAAACGTATATGAGTTCGATGCCCGAAATAAGAAATTTTATAAGACATGGTAACAAATACTCAATGCGTAAAATACTAATTGTAAATGGTAAATCTTACACATTGAAAGGTTAAAGCAACGCTGGGGGTTTGGCAAGGTTTAATTTAGGTGCCAAATAATGAAAAAGAAGGAATAAATATTTATTTGGGCTACGACAGAAGCCAAAGTAAATACACTCCTACACAGTACTTCCTCAATTCGAGTTTTCGTAATATGGCGTGGACATCCTCAAAATGGAACGTCAGAAACAACAAAGGCTTAAAGAGATTCCTTTGAGCATTTCATTAAAGTATTCTATTGCATTGAAAATTGGAACTGTATACCTACGTATGTCGTATGATAAACATCCAAAACATACATATTATAAACTTAATTTTGTTGTATAAATTAGTCTAAACATAATATGCAATAAACATTATTCAGCGAAGTCTGCAACATTCATTGTGAAATGAATTCTAAACTCAGGAATAGGTTGAGGTATGAAATTACCTACTCGTATGCGAAGGATTGATGGCCGTAGGCGAATCCACTCAAATGATGCAGAATAGTTTTGTAATGAGTGTAGGTATATTATTATGATTGTACGTATTGTTATAAATATGCCATGTGCTTCTTAATATTATAGATTTATGCGTAGAACAAACACTTCTTCTGGACACGGATTTAACCACGTAAAAACTTCAATTAAATAAACTGAATTAAATAACAAGCTACCCACTTGATACCAATCTCCTGTCTTGTACAAGATTACTCTATAGGTAGGAGGCACATTGATAACGTCAATCATACTATTGTCGATGATATTGTGGGAGATGTAATAAGATTTACTGATAAATAATCGAGTGATACCACAGAAGAAATAATAGTACTTATAATAAGTATGATACTTTATTGCTATGGAGGTAACAAGTACTTACTGGGTGGAAGAACATCAGATCTCTCTCAGCTCTAGCACTTCTTTCTTCCATGTAACAATAAAATTGTTTAAGCAATTTAGTTCTGGTTCGAAGGTGTCATACAAGGGACCATGAGATGCAACGCATCTGATTCTGTGACCAACTTCTAGTGGGACTACAACTAACGATGACTAACTGGATGATTACTAATTTACTAACAAACCTACTCTATCTAAACCTAAATCCGGCCCGCTGGTGGTAGGGCCCCTTGAGGGATTATATTGGTAATATTGATTATAATTGTTAATTAATACCATTATTACTATTATTATATCTCCACGGAGTTCGCCTGCATAGAGCAGCTACCATCCTTGAGCATGAGTCAGCCGCCAAACGACTCGTGGTGTTCCGGCTGGGAGCTTGAGAGCCAGTTCTTTCTTTATTTTTCTTCTCTCTTTCTTGGCTGGCAACGCATCAGTGATGACTTTGGTGTTGCTGATGTCCATGGGCGGCGATAGTCACTTACCATCAGGTAGATCGTCAGCTCGTTTGCCGGCTATTTTCATAAAAAATCCTACTCTACGCTCTAGAAGTTATAACTCCCACAGTCATGGCACTACCGAATAATAGCTACTTGAGGACCTATTCAATAAAAGTGCTGCTATCCTTTCATAGGGCTTGGTGTACATTTCTATAATAAAATACCAAAATTAATACGTGACTTCCCAATAGAGTCTTCCAAAAAACGTGTAAAAACACAATTGTTAAGGAAGGGATATTATAGTGTAGACGAGTATTTAAATGACAAAGACGCATGGAAATGACCAACGTCGCAACCAGTTCCTCTCAGATAAGTAAATATTTTCCTAAAAAGATGTGCTGTGTGTGTGACAAAGCACCTTTCCAAAAAGCTGGTAGATTAAAAAAATGATGACGTGCATAAGTGTATCAGTGATACCTATGTGAATAATATATTTTGACTTTGACTTTGACAAAGTCCCCCCTACAGTCCTACCTAGGTTCACCTCATCACGTAACAAATAATAGATTAGAGAACTAAATACACGGTTATAAATAGTCAATGTAGATACTGAAGGAAAATTGTGTGTGTCAGTTTTGCAATATCAGTGGTTTGCAATCGTCAAATCAGTAACAACGCCTTTTCCGAACATAAAGCATAAATTAACGGAGAAAGTTTAATTTTACTCCAATGATAATATAATGTAAAAAAAATAGATAGGTATGTCACTAGCGCGCCGACGATGAAGAGCTTAAGAACAGGCAATTGACCGTTCTGCTCGTAGTCGATCTGACAATACAAGACGATACACATTTGACATACAGCGTTAAAATGATTATACCAATGTGATTCGCGTCGTAAAACAAAAGATAAACTTGTGTGTGTTGTAGCTCTTTTCGGAACAATTTTTTTGGTTGTTTCGTAAGGACATAACGTATAGAGACTATATTTTTTAAATATCTTTATTTTACTCCTCATAAATTTTCATACCGCGGGCTATATGAAAATCGGTTCTTAAATAAGTTAGTATTAGTCTACTTTGCAACAATCCGCGTTTAACATGTATGATGGTATATACTTTAAAACATGCGTGGCACCTCCCTCCCTCCCACAACGGAAACATGCACTACAATAATTAAACGTACCTATATACTAACATACATACCAGCACCAACACGTGTTTCGCCCCGAAACGGAGCATCATCAGGGTAAGTTGACTCTACGATGGTTAGTCGGAAAGTGAGCATCGTTCACTGAGCGTGGCGTATTTATACCCCGTATTTATATATATATTTATATAGGGTTCTTAAATAGTTAAACTACAAAAAAATTGGCACTGTGCTGTTAACCATTAAGGAGTTACCTCGGCTGGAGCCAAACGTGGGTGTAGTTGATACTACAACCTTGACCTTGACCTGATGATCAAGCTTGTCACAAAAATGCACTGTCATCAGAACTAAAGCAATGTGTAAGATTTCAACTTTGTCAACAAAAACCTAAGAAAAAAATTTCAACTCACACATAAAAACACCCTGACGACACGGCCACGAATGGCATGGACACTACGCAGACATCAAACAACCATGCCTTATGAATGCTTATTACTTGTCACCTAAACGTCTTCACTGACCGGGTATCGAACCCAGGTCCCTTCACTAAACCACCAAGGTCATTGGCAATTTGGGTAGGTAGCCTTAAACACGTCACTGACTTAGGTAATAGGTGAAAACAGCTAAACTGCATAATACCTAGGTGTTGTTTTCCTAATTGAAAATACCTTTGAAATGAGATAATTGCAAGACAGATTTGTAAAAGCAGCGATTTATTTGAAATCTATTTTATACAAAGTGGGGCATTCTTCGTAACCTTGGTATCATCGGTAAGGTATTTAGTGGAAATGGATCCTTATCAACAAGTACTAAGGTTTGTTTTTTATTGAAAAAAAGATTGCAGATTGACAGAATAAACTCAGGCGCAGGGCTTTGCTTTACTTTATTTGACAGGTCAGTTTGTGTTTTAATGCCGCGACAGACGCACTGCACTGAATCCTGTGATACATACATATAAAACCGAAAGTGACACAAAGTTCTGTTGTGGTTCTAAGTTCTAGGGTGAGTCATAAAACAATGCTGAAGTATTTTTGTTATCCATGAACGTGACATAAAACATATATTTGACATTTATAGATTTAGTTTTTGACGTTATTTTATTATTTTTATGGAACTTAATAATTTAAAATAATTTATTATCATGAAATGCGTCCTTACAATGAATTAATTGGTAGTAGAAGGCAGTAGATTTGATTAGCTTCTAATTATTTGGTTCTTGAAACTGCAACTAATGTACACATTCAGCAAAAAATGCATGTAAAATCCCTTCTCTCCAATCCAATCGGGTAACGTTGTCTGGTAGAGCACTCACTTCGCTCGACAAATGAACTCGTAATGTGAAATTCCTTTTGTGCATAGTTAACTCCCCTCAATTATTTAATAACTTACGACTTTTGATGTGAAATTTGATTGCAATGCAAACTTATACCGAATACCCTAAGATCCGAACTAGGCGCGACCATCACCCATGTGTTTATTGGATGAAAAGTATTGTATATTCAATTTAGTATCCTGAACAATATATCGCGAGTGGGTTGGCTGAAAAATTCCTGGGCAGACTATAATTATTTCAGTTCGGATCTTAGACCACAACGCCATTTGCAGACCTGAAGGCTGAAATAAATTAAAATTGGGCTATTCATTTTGTGATTAATTAAAATAAGATGAGTGCGTAAGTAACCAGATTTTGATTCATAGAAACTGGCAATGTCAGCTCCTGGAGAATTTAGTTGGGCTTATAATAATTTATCAACCCTTTTTATTTTTGGATACTTACTTTTACTTAGTAGGTTTTTACAATTTTAACTATTCCTTTTAAGATTACAACAGTCTTGTTTTTTTAATATCCGACTAAACTTACAAACTATTATAGTGATAATTATAACCGGTTATAAACGCGATACGAGTATAAACGTAAGACAAAGGGGTAGATAGACTGAAGTCTGAAACTAAATAGCTCTAATAATAAAAATAAAATGTTAAAGAATCATCAAATTTTAAAATCACCAAAGAAGTTTATACCTTTTATTTCGGTAAAACTGTTTGCGTACTTTTAAACGAGTTCAAAAAAAGAAGGTTCTCAATTCGACGGTTTTTTTTTAATGTGTTACCTCTAAACTTTTTCTGGGAGTACCGATTTTCATGATTATTTTTATATAGAAAGTTGGTGCTTGTCATGTGGTAACATTTTTTGAGCGAGATCTGCAAGTATTTTTTGTGTTATGCCTAACTTTGAAGTCGGTTATTTTATTCTCCGACGGACTTCATATTTTTTACCAAATGAGCAAGTCTACAGTATTCATGATTCGTCTCAGTTAATTACTTACTAAGTTACTAGTGATAAAGTTTTAGATTATGATTTAGGAACACGCAGTGCAATATCAGAGTATTCTTTATATTGGAGAATAGTTCCGGACGTCCCTTTGTTTTCGTAAAGTTTAAATGATATTAAAATTATGTTTAAGTGAATATACATTATTATTGTTTTAATACTGTAATTACACTTATTTATTACTGCAGATTATTTATCTGTCGATGTCAATAAATGAAGTAAATTTTAGTTTAATTAAAATGCAATATCACTGAGAAGCAACTATATAAGCTTGAGCGTATGTTGTACATATATGCGTAAATATAACCGTCTCTCCTCTAAAGATGTAAGTACTTATATTCACTTACTACACTCAACTTAATTTCAACCATAGATTTACGATTACCGATTCACTTTTATCGAGTTATTGCTCTCTTTACTCAATTTTCATCTCGCGTGGTCTACTCGTAGCTATTCTAGTATTTTTTAAAATTTCCATTTCCTTTCAATTCATCCGAGAAACACTCTACCAATTTCCATGATGTGTTCAATGTCTGTATTACTTTAAAATAAAGTAAAGCGCATTACTTATAATAATGTTGGTTAGACAGATTACATAGATTGTACTTAATATGATATTATACTTATATAATATACTTAATGCAATAACTTTGTTTTAGATGATTAAGTATAACATAAGATAAGATGATTTACGCCTCTAACCAGAGTCAGTAACTAGAGGTAACTAAGGAGCGCTTTTAATAACCATTAGTGACTCTGAGTTGGGGCGTAAATATAAGATGATTAAGTGTTAGATTAATATGATTGACAAGTTATTATTATATTTGTTATTGAAATAACGGAATCAATTTATGACAAAAACAGTAAATAAACAAGTGTTTCATAGATTGTCTTAACATTGTAATATTAACTAAAATAACCTCATTTGAATTTAAAATTATAAGAATTTAAATTATTATTATAATAAATTACAGCTATAGATAAATGTAACTGAATTGTTAACATTTAATGTTCTTGGTAATGATTTTATTCTATCCGATCCTCTTGGGGTATGTTACAGCAATATATTGTGTAAGTTTAAACAAAGAATTAAAATTACAAAATGTCTTGTCAAAGTGAAAAGAATAACGTTATTGAAATTGACATTTTACGTTGTGAAGTGTTTTGTTATCTCACAAGGCTGCCTTGAGCAACTCTGTACATGGGATTCTTTAGTCCCAAATTGTTTTTCTAGTAGCCAATGAGTGATTGTGAAACGTGACTACGTAAATTACATACTCTAGCTAGACATGCATTATACATAGGCTGGAGAGAACTGAAGGTTGTAAAAGCGATCACAATATTTTAAAATAAATTACAGGCAGGGTTTTTCAAATATCTAGGAGTGATAAACGCTAACACACTCATACCCGCGCAGTAGGTTATTACCTGTATCGCGGGTGGCATTGAAGACACATAATATAAAACACCATAATAACACCCATGACCCGAGTACAAATATTTATCTGTCACATAAATATTTGCCCCGGCCAGGAATCGAACCCGGGACCCCTAGCTTCGCAGGCAGGGTCGCTACCAAATAGGCTACAGGGTCGTCAGGGACGTTATGGGCAGATATTATAATATAATAATAATAAAACTTGATTTATATCTTACTAATATTAGTTATAATATTATAGTTATTACATAGTTTAAAACCAAATATTCATATTTAAACTATAAAAAGAATGTTAATTATTCACTCGTTTACTTAATTTCGTTTATAATTATGTAAGATACAAGTATGATTCAAAATTATTTTTTTTAAGTTTATTCAAGTATTAAGTGGATGAATGAAACGTAGGTATTTATCTTGTTTTTCATCTCCGGTTTATATCGCATGATAAACCAATCATTGTTATCACGTGGAGCTGTCTTATTGACCTGTCTTGTTGTACTGGTCTAAGATCCGAACTAGGCGTGACCTTGAACCATCTGTTGGATGTAAAGTGGTTTATACCCATTTTAGTATCCTAAAAAATATGTCGCGATTAGGTTGGCAAAAAAAGTCCGGCCAGACTGTGATTAATTCTAAGATTAAACTAGTTATTTTCACCCATTTGTTTATTAAATAATTAATATATCAAAATGAGCGCTGTTTCATTGCGAACATGATGGTAGACGGTTGGTTGAAAAAACCTAATATACATATACTTAATACGAGTTACATTCCACACCAAATATTCATTTCATTTTTTAAGTTGAAAGTGTTCAGTTTTATATATATAGATATGTGGTATTTTCTAAAAATATTCAACCTCTTTATTTTAAAACTTTATTTAAAAAGTTTTAATGTCAGATCAAGTATAAACTTGGTTCTTAAATTGGACTAATTACTTTACTATTGTGCAATTACTAAGCGCTCAACGGAAATTCTCTCTCACATAAAAAGCATTCTCTGGACATTGATAAATAGGTATATGTAGATCAATGTGAAGCATTAGATTGAATAAAGTCGTAGTATAAGAACAATAATAAGTGTATACCAAAACATTGAAACTGAGTTTTTTACTTTATTGTCATGAAAGTAAATAGATAACCTTGACATAAGAAAAACCGCCGCCAATCTGCTTTTTATTACATAAACTACAATTACGTAACTCAGTAGGTAATAATAATAATAATTAAAAATGTTTGTATTATTTCTTATTTAAAAAGCCAATTCAAGTAGTTATACTCGGAGATTTAAAGTTTGTTAAAAAATATAATTAAAGGCAAAAGAGTCTGTGCGAGATATCTAATAAAATCATAAAATGTTGTGGATGAGAAAAAAGAGTAAGCTATAAAATTAATCTTCTTTATTCTATTTGTAGTCACCCAAACAGGCTTCTGTTTTCCCAATTTTATCCGATCCTAATCCGTACCGGACCAGTTTGGTCAAGTATGTTTTAGAAATCCACTTACTTGAAAACCACTTAGCTTGATTGCTCCATAGAAATAATTATACTAGAAGAAATATAAAAAGAGTTCTCCTTCAGGGCCGGCGATGCATTGGCGATTCCTCTGGTATTGTTCATGTCCATAGGCGACGGTGACCACTTACCATCAGGTGGCCAGTGTGCTTTCTCGTCAGCCCCTCAGGCTATAAAAAAAAGTAAAATACGCACGATTTCCGAATCAATCAAAATCAATTCAATTTATTTAGTTCAATTTCTTGGTTAGATTCCATTTCAGACTTACTTTACAAACGTGCTCGCTTAATATCCATGCATTGAAAGCATCCATTATCCATTGAAATGCATGCGTATTTGTTTCGGCTCGATTTACAATTGGATTTTGTTGGAAGATCAAGGTTTTCTACACTCAAAACGGCTCATAGAATATTGTGACCACATCATTGAATTTGAATCGGTAGAACGTAAATGAATGCCATGATCAAATGAACTTGGATTAACTATGAGCAATGAACCATGAGTAACTTTTAACCACAAGTGTTCTTCTTCTTCGTTGTATCACTCTTCAGTCTTGCCAGAGCGGTCGTGGTATTCATGAGGTAGTAATTGGGGCAGATATTATTTGCCTCACAAGCATTCGCCACACCACCACAGCCAGGAGTACTATTTATATAGAAATACTCTACTATAGTGGCAGAACTTATGATGGTTTGGAAGGAGACGAGTGGATGAACCACAGAAAACGGAATTGAACCAAGTGGATATAATTTGTTTGTTACTTTCAAAGACTGAGCGTTTTAATTGGCACTTCATGTATCATTTAAAATATTAAGTCCTTCAATGATTAGTGATTTTGTAAGCGTAGTAGTGATTCTGCGTCTTTGCGCCAACCAAGCGAAATGTTCAAGATTTAATTTCTTTTTTAAGCAAACGATTATGCTAGAAGAACAATAATTTCGTGTTGGTCTTGGTAAGATATAAAAGAAAGTCCAAAATGGTAAGCAACAACCCATAATTGTCCCACTGCTGGGCTCAGGGTCTCCTCTCACAATGTGAGGGGTATTAGGCCATAGTCTACCACGCTGGCCAAGTGCGGAATGGTAGACTTCACACACCTTCGAGAACTTTATGGAGAACTCTCCGGTGTGCAGGTTTCCTCACGATGTTTTCCTTCACCGAAGCAAGTGATAATTAACTTGTAATACGCACATAATATTTGAAAAATTAGAGGTGCGTGCCAGGGTTTGAACTCGGGCCCCTTCGTTCGGGAGACCAACGTTCTACCGCTAGGCTATCACTGCTTATATGGTAAAGTACCGTATATTCCAGATGCAACTGCTTTTTTCTGAAACACAACACTTACGGAATCGTGTCTTTGTTTCAGATAAATTATAGAAATGACAAGTAATGAGAAGCAGGGTGAACCGGGGCAGAATTTCAACTCCACGTAAGTTCTCTTTTTTATTCACTTCTCCCAATCCATCCATCCATCCATCAACCTTTGTAGGTCCACTGCTGGACTTAGGCCTCCCCCAACTTGCGCCACTCTGACCTTCTCCCAATATGACTCCAAACCAGTGGCCTAGGCCTAGGGTAAAGGTCCTTTCTCGTAACTGAGGAGTATAGTATCTACCAATCGCATTGGAACAACTTAGTTCAACCACTCTCAATTTTATTATAATCTGCATTGGACTACGAACAAATATAACTCAAAAAGTTTAGGTAATCTGTCGAAAAACTTTTGTTAGATTTGCTGATAAAAACGAATTCCGAGTTCCGGAATTCTCGGAAATCTATGTTCTAAAGTGCAGCTGGGTATTTAAATGTTGACTTCAATATTTCTCAAGTTTTAATTAATGTAACAAATCAGAGATCATTAAAATCGGTACAGCTGTTCCTAGCCTGTTATAGTTACCGTGTCCTCCCTCTCCCTCTCCCTCTCCCTCTCCCTCTCCCTCTCCCTCTCCCTCTCCCTCTCCCTCTCCCTCTCCCTCTCCCTCTCCCTCTCCCTCTCCCTCTCCCTCTCCCTCTCCCTCTCCCTCTCCCTCTCCCTCTCCCTCTCCCTCTCCCTCTCCCTCTCCCTCTCCCTCTCCCTCTCCCTCTCCCTCTCCCTCTCCCTCTCCCTCTCCCTCTCCCTCTCCCTCTCCCTCTCCCTCTCCCTCTCCCTCTCCCTCTCCCTCTCCCTCTCCCTCTCCCTCTCCCTCTCCCTCTCCCTCTCCCTCTCCCTCTCCCTCTCCCTCTCCCTCTCCCTCTCCCTCTCCCTCTCCCTCTCCCTCTCCCTCTCCCTCTCCCTCTCCCTCTCCCTCTCCCTCTCCCTCTCCCTCTCCCTCTCCCTCTCCCTCTCCCTCTCCCTCTCCCTCTCCCTCTCCCTCTCCCTCTCCCTCTCCCTCTCCCTCTCCCTCTCCCTCTCCCTCTCCCTCTCCCTCTCCCTCTCCCTCTCCCTCTCCCTCTCCCTCTCCCTCTCCCTCTCCCTCTCCCTCTCCCTCTCCCTCTCCCTCTCCCTCTCCCTCTCCCTCTCCCTCTCCCTCTCCCTCTCCCTCTCCCTCTCCCTCTCCCTCTCCCTCTCCCTCTCGCCCTCCCTCTCCCTCTCCCTCTCCCTCTCCCTCTCCCTCTCCCTCTCCCTCTCGCACTCTCTCTTCCTCTCCCTCTCCCTCTCGCATTCTCTCTTCCTCTCCCTCTCCCGCTCCCGCTCCCACTCCCGCTCCCACTCCACTCCCCTCCCCTCCCCTCCCCGTGTTACATAATCGGGATCCGCGGAACATGCGCGAGCTGTCCGGCCGCGGGGCCGGTGATGATTGTTGCTACTCGTACAATCACATTGTCACGTAGTTCCTTTACTACGTAATATCTTCTGAATGGAATGTCCGATTTGAGTAATTCAAAAAGTTATCTATAGGTATTGAAACAGTTTTGAATATGAAATGATTTATTTGGATAAGGATTAATACGAAGGTATGGTTTTCATGATCTGATTTTGGTCATCTTTTTTATTAACTTTTAAAATGCAAAAAGTGGTTATAGTGACATAACGACAATAGTTGGACATATACTATCGCGAGGTTTTTTGTAGATATTTATATGTTCTATAACATTGTATTTTTTGTTCTATCATCAATAGTTTCCGCAGCGTATGCGATGAAAGAAATTTTTAAGCAAATTTTTTCACACTTTGGTTCATGTTACTGATGTTTTAGCAAGGATCCCTAATTTTTTCTAGTAATAAATATAGCCTTTGTTACTCATGAATGATGTAGCATTCTAATGGTGAAAGAATTTTGAAAATCGGTTCAGTAGTTTTTGAGTTTATTCGTTGCAAACATACAAAAATACAAAAATACAAAGCTTTCCTCTTTATAATCTTAATATATATAAATTACGTGTCACGTTGTTTGTCCGCGATGGACGCCTAAACTACTGAACCGATTTTAATCAAATTTGCACACCGTGTGCAGTTTGATCCAACTTGAAAGATAGGATAGCTTACATCTCAAAAAAAAAACTTTTGACAGAACGAAGTCTGTCCGAGCAGCTAGTATTAGTATAGATTCAGCCATGTGAGCCTAAGGTCGTCCTAAAACATTTCATGAAGAGAGACATCACTCTTCATTTCTAATTGTTAAGAATAATAAAATTATCATGATACAGATGGACAAATTAAACAATTGCTAGAACCAGATAAAAACTGTTCTAAAGATTACAACATTCTATACTTTTTCTGCTTTGAAGCATCCTAGATTTATACAATGTGACATTATTTACACATAAAAAGAGGAAATTAATCAGTGACGTAGCGAAGTACCTATTTATAATTCTACTGAAAGGTTAACAAATCGTCCTTGATCAGTTCTATAGAATGATGAGGCTGAACTCAATCATTCAGAACATTTATTTCGCTTAATGTCATTGGAGTCTAATGTTGAAAAAGCCGATCTGTTTTTATCGAGAAGTGATTTTATTTGAACTGAGCGCAGTTTATTTATCTGCGTCAAATGAAAGTTCTACTAAAAATGGGTATATAAGTAGCGAAAAAGACGCAGAAAAAATAAATCAATGGAAAAATTTAAAGGGAAAATTACTTTTATTTCTTATTGTATGGTCTATCTATTTGGTAGATCAGATATGTTTGTGTTGTAAAAAAATTACCACGAGTTTTTACACGTAATTTTTGTATGTTTTATGACAAACCAAGGGTGTACTTCCTTTTAGTCCATATCTCGGATTGATCTGAATTTTGCTATTCCTGTGAATTTCGATGCGCTGATAACGAATATCATGAGCAAAATACCCGGATATTTCATTTTCAAGGTCACCTTTACAAAAACACTATTTTTAATTTTTCACGTTTATTTGCCAAAATATTGTTTTTACACGAAAATGTTTCCGATAAAAGTTGCAAAATTATTTATCTATGTTCCAGGGCAAACTTAACCACGAATACTGGTTTCCAGTCTTCGATCAGCATTGCATCCAAAGATGGAAGTTCTTATGAAAAGGCATACAATCCATTTGAGCACAGACAAGTTGAACATCCCAATTCGTAAGTATTAGCTTGCAACTTTCGCACTCAGAGTCACATAACGGTTACTTTAACTCCTTAGTTAGTGACTGAGCTGGGGCGTAAGAGCCCTATACTACTATAAGTAGGGTAGTATAGTAATAGCAATGGTACAGAATACAACAATCTTAAAGGTAAGGATCTAATACACTCGCCTCATCTTATGATTGTGAACACTGAAACGTGAGGATACATAAATGTCTACATTTATCAGACATATGTATTCTACTGAACCTCTAATGAGCAAGTCCTATTGTATTTTATTCCCACGAAAGATTAGCTTATAATCAAGAGCCGTCAGTTGTATACAATTATATTCACACGAGGATCAGTTCTCAAAGTGTGTAGGCGGTAATTAAAATAAGGATTTATGTTACAATGCTGACCGAATATGCGATATAAAAGATCGAAAATGCGGCATTTTGCTAAAGCAATTTTTCTAACCTAGTCTACATATAGCCCGACGGCTTTAGTCAATAACGCCTGGGGCATACATTTATATTCAGAATAAATGTTTATTTTTAGGCTTTGATATTATACAAACAAATACCAAACCAAACGTGACGGAAAGTCACCAAAATCTATTTGTAATTTGTAAACGGTTTATTGCCCGACTGCTAAGAAAGGTTATGCTTTTCGCGCGTATCTTGTATGTTTATATGTATGCTAGTAACATACTTTATTACCTCATATCTTCCAAACCACTGGACCAATTTCTATAATTTGAATTCGTTAGATTCGTCTTGATAACCCAAGTGTTCTTAGATAAGTGACGTTAAAATAACAATTTGGTGGCTGTGAGATGCCACCGTTTGAAGTATCAAAGAATAAAAAAATCAAATAATTCAATGGATATCAAATGAAAGAACTCGTCATAAGGTTTTCAAAAAGGTATATCATGATAGCTTTTGATATCAGACAGGTTTTATTTATAAAAATTTTAAATTTATTCTAGTTTAGCTTACATATTAAATTAATAAAATACTAGTTTAGTCCTCTTATCCTAAGGACTTGAAATTTTATATACTATTTTAGTTCTGGTGACAATGCATTTTTGTGATAAACATGACCTGATACCTGATACTACACACAGCGAGGGAGCTCCTCTATAGAACTAACAGCACTGTCACAATCTTTTTATATCACAATATCTTTGTCATGGCAAAGTGCACCACTAACTAAAGCCTAAAGCATACGTAACAAACCTTTCCCGTACGGGACGGGGACGGGACGGGCCATCTCCCGTGGCTGACAGGAATTTAGAGCTAATGTTGGCTTGGTCGAAAGGTCGGAAACATCTTGTGTCACAAAAGATTACCTTCTGTTTTAACTTTTGCATAAGTACCTGGTACCCTGGGATATATTGTGTACTTATTTATCTCTATTGACTACGTCTAAAGTTTTGTGTATTGAATTGCAGAACGCTCGGGTCTATAGCACATCTTCTAAAAGCATGCATGGGGTCTGGGATCCTTGCGATGCCAGCTGCTTTCAAAAACTCCGGTTTAGCTGTGGGCGTGATAGGAACACTTATCGCTGGTTTCGTGTGCACTCATACTGTAGCTATGGTGGTACGTATTGTATTATCCGAGAAAATATTTTGTACCGGGTAATTCACATTACCCTACTAACCCTAATAATAATATTGTGACAGTTTTTATGTATGTATGGTGCTCTTGCACGCAAAACTACTGGACTGGTTTTTATGAAATTTAGCACACTGGTAGACCATTATCTGGAATTAGACATTATCATTTTTCCGGAAAACGAGGTCTAAGCCTCGCAGAAAATAACCTGCCAGAGCTAGTGTATAATATCTACATCGTGTTCCAGTAATAATTGGATACATAAAGTCTATAATTTATTACGCTGCCCAGCTAAGGATACGTGTCTTGGAGAATATGAAATTAGTTTCAGCAAGGCTATTCTGTTTTGTAACTCGACAGCGGGATCCGCGATGAGTTTCAAAATTGAAGTTTGAGTCCGAGATCTTGATATGTGATTCTCTAATCATCTGGTACGCACTTGCGAAGTGAAGGGAGTCTCGAACTCGAACTTGAATTTTGAAACTCATCGTGGATTCCGCTTTCAAGTTACAAAACAAAAGCGAACTTGCATCATATTATTATTGATATGTCATTCTGTAATCATCTAGTACGCACTTGCGAATTGAAGTGAGTCTCGAACTCGAACTTCAATTTTGAAACTCATCGCGGATTCCGCTGTCGAGTTACAAAACAGAATAGCCTTGCAGCACAGAAGAAATAATAGTACCTACATATTTTTCAGCTTCTACGAGAGATACTATAACGCATGTGGCAGTAGTCTTGTCAACTCATCTGAAATGTACGCTGTTTTTATTGTTCTGTTTTCTTCAGAAGCTTTCGTTAACGAACTGCTAAACTATTACTTAGGTGGTTATTCAGAAAAATCGCTCTTTAGCGCTAAGGCATAACATTTTAAGTTATTTAGGCGTAAAATTAATTGTGATTTTATTGTATTGTAGGTAGGTACTGTGTGTTTCACATCTTCAAAAAAAATGCAATCAGTTATTTTGTATGCGAAGGTTGTAAAGAACAAAATTTCATCTCAAATTACCCGTTCGAGCGAACAAAAGAATTATATAATAATTAATTCCAAACCTACCACGTATATGTGAATAATAAATTTTTACTCTCCTAGGTGTTTCATAAATTTCACATATTATAATAATATCCAATATTTCTCATTCTCAGGTTTCTATGTAGGTACATAGAATATGTAGGTACATTCGGAATGTAGTAATTGTTTTAGGAACAGTTAATATACTTAAATATTCCGTATCCCGATAACATAAATTTTCATAATACTTTTAAAGTGCTGCATTAAAAACTACTAAATCTTTTATAACTAATCAAAATGTCTCGCCTCTAAAACCATGCTATGCTGTTCACTATTTTTCAGGATTTACATTTTTTTGACTTGTGTGATAATTTAGGTGTTGTGTTATTCATTAGAAAGATATTCAATTACTGATTATGTATACTATAAATTCTGCTAGTATCAGTAAATACAGTACCTATTATGGGGTAAAAATAATTTAATTGTGGTAAAGTATAAATTAAATTGAATTCCCATTCAACAAACAAAATAAACTGTACGCAGGAAATAACAACAGGAAACTTTTCAACTGAAAGACCTAATGGATTTCTGCTCGAATAATAAAGTACAAAGTAATTTAAATAGTTGTGTTCAAAAAACAGAAATCAATTTTATTCAGTAAAATGTTGATTTTGTAGCTGATATTATCAATTGGCCTCGTATATTGACTCCAATCCTGCCATGCCGGCAGACATAACAATAAGAGTCGACAGAAGACGGCCTTCCTCCTCGAGCTTTGTGGCGAAGATAATTTTATAATATGTAAAATTAATATTAAGTAATTAATTATTACTTTTCGTGAAGGCTGCCAAGAACCCATGCCCCTTACTAAATAGTGCTAGTGATGTGTAACTTGTTTATGTAATAAAATTATTTACTTTATTTTTTCACTTTCAGGTAAAAACATCACAGAAAGTTTGTGTGAATGCGAAGAAACCATCCATGGGTTTCGCTGAAACTTGCGGCGCGGCGTTCCAGTACGGTCCAAAGAAATTGCAACCATGGGCAAGTTTTGTAAAGTAAGTTATATTTTAAAAAATGTGAAAAATATGCTTTATAGTTCAAAAGTGGTCATAAGAGTCTCAGGGCCAATTTTTATGAAAACTAAAACTGTATCGTTAGTTTTTTTTATAGATTTTTTACGATTTATTGTTTTTAATTTTTAACACTATCGAATGGTTTAATTATATAGGGTGTAGTTTTTTTTTCAAAATTAATTTTTCAAAAACCAATGATGCTCTTTTAGTTTCCATCAAAATCGGCCCCGAGACTCTTTGACTACTTTTCGCTATATTTTTTCGCTATCTAGTTTTTGTGTTGACGTTGATGCGCCATCTTTACATATTAAGTTCAAATTGTTGTGGGGAAAAGTAGAAAATCGACTTTATCAATGGACCTAATGTGCTTAATGCATTGTTTTAGTGGTCTCAAACCACCTTCGGGTTATTGCCTTTCAAATGAAACCATTTTGAGGCATATCGGTTGGATGGTTTCAGAGTCTATAAAGGACATCCGTATCAACATTTTTTGAGTTTTATTTATACAGATTTATTTTATATTTTTTATTTATTTTAGAGAACCATACCCAGTAGTAGGCCAATAATGGTTTAAAGCCAGCCAGCCATTTCATATTGTTAGAGATACTTTATCATAAAATAAAAAAAATCCCCCCAAATAAGACAATGGCTCGATTCAGTTCGGAAAACATTCTATTAGCTAAGCGAGGGCGGTATACAATTTTTTTTATCTTTTTCCAGAACATTCGTCGACTACTCCATGGCAGTAACTTATGCAAGCGTTCTTTGTGTCTATGTTGTGTTTATCGGGTCATCCTTCAAAGAGGTAAGCCTAATATAACTAACTAATCTTTAATATTTTATGAAAGGATCATTAAAATTGTTGACCACCTATGGCCACCGGCTGAAAGAAAACATTTACATTTAATTTTTGCACTGTGTTCAATCAATTTCTTTCTTTTGTTCTTTCCTAGTATTAACTAGATATCTATACTAATATTATAAAGAGGAAAGATTTGATTGTTTATTTTCATTGAATAGGTTCCGAAACTACTGAACCGATTTGAAAAATTCTTTCACTGTTGGGAAGCTACACTATCCCCGGGTGACATAGGCTATATTATATTATATTTTCAAAAAGAAATAGGGATCCTTAATAAAACTCCAATAATATAACCCAAGGTGTAAAAAAATAAGAAAACCGAAGCAGAACGAGGGCGGTTACTCGTCAATAATAAAATAATACGCATTGACTTATTTTATATTATGGTAACTTGAATTTCATGAAAATAATTAACGTTATTCGATAATATCGTGAAATTATTTCGTTTGGTCAAAATAAATAATTAATATTTCTGCAGTTTATTTATGTTTAAATTAATGTTTGCAATTAGGCGCTCCACCCACTGCACCGCGCACCGCGACGGGGCGCGGGATGGCAGATTTTACCATTGTATGCAAATATCTCAATTTATATAGAAATCACGCCTAGCACAACACACTGCCGACGCGGCACCGCGCGGGAAATTGCCCCGCGCGCAGTTGTGTTATCCGTCGCTCTGCGCACCGCGGCGGGACGCGTCTTCAGTGGGTGGAGCGCCTTACGGCCGGTCTCAATAATGTACTAACAGATGGAAGACTGTGGATAGGGCTGTCATCTGTCATATTTGTCAATTTTTCAGAGGCAAAAATTGACAAATATGACAGATAACATACTAATGGTAGCCCTATTCACAGCCTTCCATCTGTTAGTACATTATTGAGACCGGCCGTTAGTGTTTGCAATAGATGAAAGCACTAGTAGTTTTAACCTAACAAAGTAGTATTAAGTCTTCTGTTCTATGCACTAACTAAAAAGCAAACATGTCTTAGAGTACAGTAATTTATTATTCAATAAATTTAATATTATGTCTGACATTGTTTGTCGTTGCCATGATGCATTGCGCCTCTAGTGGATATAATGGAATTATTTCGCTTGAAAATGACCAAGCACTAAACAAAATAATTATAAGTTGTTGATTTAGAATCACAGAAGAAATAATAGTACTCATAATAAGTACTATACTGTTAAAACGAAAATTGTTTAAGTATCGTAAACGTTTCATAATATAGTTGAATTTTTATTTTCCTTCCCTTAGACACACTCTAACACACTTACACATACTCTAACACACTAACACATTTTTAAGTTTTAAACAAAGTGCAATGAAAATGGAAAAGAATCATTGTTACCTTCCACAGACCCTGGACATGTACTATCCAGACACTAATCTATCTATCCAAGCGTACTGCGCCCTAACGCTGGTCCCACTAGTGATCATCTGCCAGATAAGGAACCTGAAGTATCTGGTGCCGTTCTCGACGATCGCTAACCTTCTCATTATAGTCGTGTTTGCCATAACCATGTACTATATTTTCGTGGATTTGCCGCCACTAAGCGACCGTGATGTGGTTGTTAGTGTTACTCAGTGGCCGTTGTTTGTAAGGTAAGAACTTAAATTACGTATAGATGGGTAATTAAGTACCAACTAGTTACTATCAGAGATAAAAATTATTGTCATAATTAAATTTGGTTGAAGTCAATTCAAATCAAATCAATTTTTATTTGCTTGAATGTGAGTCAATTCGTTTTTGGTTGAGAAGAAAAAGTCAAAATAGTCTTTGCAGTTACAGTCTGAAGAATTGAACTTAACTAAACGCCATGTGCATATTTGTAACCCTAAAAAACGTATCTGCCTTGCTCTGGTCATCTTCCCTTTGATGGAATCCTTAGGACCTTTTTTACCCGACTGCCTGGAAGGGCCATGTTGTACGTATGTATGTATGTATGTTATATTCTTTATAACCTCATATCTTAAAAAACGCTGCACCAATTTATTAATAAAGATATTATTATCGTTAGATGCGTCTTGACACTCTTGGTGTATGTCTGCCAATGTTTGAAGTATCAAAAATAAAAATTAATTGAATAATGAAATATAGGGTATTAAGTTAAAGAGCTCACCATAAGAATTTCAAAAAGGCATATACATTATTATTTTTAATATTTTTTTATGCAGTTACACTTATGATTTTTTTAAATTCATACAAGTTTTAAAACAGTTCTATTTTTCAGCACAGTGATATTTGCAATGGAAGGCATTGGAGTTGTAATGCCGGTGGAGAATGAGATGGCTAATCCAAAGCGGTTCCTTGGTTGCCCAGGAGTGCTCAACGTGTCAATGGTTATCGTCATCTCACTGTACGGCATCGTGGGCTTCTTCGGCTATGTCCAATATGGTGATCTCGTCAAAGGAAGCATCACTTTGAATTTACCCCAGGAGCATTTGTATGTATAACTTACAAATTCATTTTAATATTAAGGGTGAGGCTAAACGTGCATATTTTTCACGCTATGAGTCGCGTGAAATGAGTTTGGACTTTTGACTTTAGCGTGAAACCGACAAATTTTACGCGATTCCTTTTAATTTGAAGTTAAAAATTTTTTCTTATCATTAGGTATGGAAAGGTATGCAAAAAAAAGTAATAAAGTAAAAGAGTACAGTTAAAAAATATGTTAGTTGTCCTTAAAAATATTTTTAGTATTTAAGTTATCTTTTAAATATTTTAAATGAGCCTGAATATTGTCTCAAAAGTTATTTTTAACGTTGTGCAGTCAAAAAAATATTCAACAAAGAGTTAACTTTTATTGATAAGAAAATCGATAGTTCTTTGGCAAAGGGAGATCTTTCGCCAGGCGAGGTGTGTTGCCTGGGAGGCGGCCGAGCCCCGACTGATCTTGTCGGAGCATTTGTATATATGCCAGCGATCGTAGAAACTTCAATAGCGTGATTCAGGTTGGCGTGACGTCAGCGTGTGACGTGTGCGCGTCGTCGCCACAGTTCAATAGCAGAAGAACATTCAAAACTTGAAAGTTATATTTCTTTTTCAGAATTGCTCAGGCCGCTAAGCTCATAATGGCACTAGTAATATACTTCTCTTATGCCCTGCAATTCTACGTTCCTATGGACTTTGTTAAGCGTTTATTGAACACTTCTTCGTCCAAGTATGAAAATATCATCCAAGTCAGCATTAGAACACTTTTGGTTACTATTACCGGTAAGTAATTTATATTGTTGTCTTCAGAATTTAAAGGTTTTTCATTTTAACGATTCCAATGTTTGCAATTTAAGGGCATTTTTAGGCCAAGAAATACTTTTATGGAGATTTCATTTTCATAATCAATCGGCTTCTTCTTCTAAAAGAAATACGAGGTGGCATCGGTTATTCATACAGTAAAACAAAAACACAGAAAGTTTAAGAAATTACCCTGACACAGATTATATTATACATAACTTCACGGTAAAATGAACGACATCTAGAAGCTCAATTTTATATGAAGTATTTAAATTATTACTATACTTACTACCACCAAATCTCGGTCTCCCATTTATTATTTGTCACGTTGAAGATTCATTTCTTAAAATTATATATATTATCATTACGAAGTGAAATTTACTGGTACGACTGGTGTTTAAAAATTCGATAACATTTGTCAATGTGGCATACGAAATAAAACGTTTGTCTTTATTGAATTTATTTATTTTTAAAAGTTAGTTTTACTTTCTGTTACTTTTAATATTTGTCTTGATTATCTATCTAGTAAAATACTTTCTTATATCTTGCTATCATAGTCAAATACTTAATTTTATTCTTTACAGTTGCTGTAGCAGCCGCTTTTCCGAACTTAGAGTTAGTGATTAGTCTTGTTGGTGCTATTTTCTTCTCAACCCTCGGCTTACTGATCCCGGCTATCGTCGATACAGTCTACCTATGGGACAGAGATTTGGGAAAATTCAACTACGTGCTCATCAAAAACACTATTATCATGGTTATTTCTATAGTCGCCTTGGTCTCTGGCTCATATGTTTCCATCCTTGGAATGATCGAAGATTTATCTGGAGGGAAGGACCATAATGCCACGTTGACGTAACTTTTTAGTTCTTAATATACTGTGTTTTTATTTGTATCTTAAAACGACAGTGCGTGTATCAATATTTAATTTTATATATTTACAACAGAATGGGCAACAGAACTAATAGTCACTACGTCCTAACGTCTAATAGTCTTTACGTCACTAAATTGATACTTAGGCCTCTATAAAAGACTGGTTTTATTAATTCTACGTCTAAGTCTACCTTAGAAATTGGCAGTTGGTGAAATAACCGCTTAACTGTTGTATTGTTAGTCTGTTGTATTAGTTATATTTCGTCATAAGCTAGAATCAGCCACTTGCAACATTTTGTTACGCTTAATTGTAACATTTTGTTAAAAATGAGAAATGAAATCAAACATTCGTGATAATGTACAATACTTTAGCTTGTTTAATTTAGGTTGCTTAAAGTTACCATAAGTACAAAAACTTTTAAAATAATTTATAAGGAGAAATGTTATCTCTTCTAGCCAGTTATTATTTATATGTATTAACAAGATTTTTGTAATAATACGAAGTTTTTTCAGATAAAATAGTTATTTTTGTAAATGATTTATAAATAAAGATTACTTGTAATAATTTAAATATCATGTAAGAAGCCTTGTTGTTATTGTTACACAAATTGACACCAACTGTTTGTTGTTTTATTAAAAGATTTTGAATGTTTTTATATGTTTTGATCACATGCTTTTAATCATGGTTAGCGTATTGTTCTTCGCACAATAGAAAAAAGATAACTACTTTTCAGTAATTTTGCTTCATATAGACTACTTGTCAACATTCAAAATAAATAACCTTTTTTAATAAATAATCAATAACAATAAATAACCTTTGGGAATTCATATTCCAAAATAAATGTAAAATAAAATTATTTATCAACTTTTAATTAATTCTCAATATATGTAAATTATAATTAACATTTTTACATACGAGAATATTATGTGGTATTTATTTAACGTTTGAATGTATTTTGACATAATTAATGTATAAACAAAGGAGATAAAAGTTATACATTATTAAATTACTAATGCTGATGCTGTAAATGTAGAGTACTTTGTGGATGTAATACAAAATTTAAATTATTATGAGCTATTGTACAAAGTAGATTTAATCTCATGCACCGCAAATAAATCGGCTTTGCTGTCGGTAGACAAACGTACACTAATAGTACCATCTATGTAGTACCTACTAGAGAATGTCACCTCGCCTTCTCCAAAGAATACCTCGATGGAACTCGCGTCAATAAACACTCGCATCACCAACCGCGTCAGTGGACGATATTTTGTACGACGAAGACCATCCTCACCCTCCCGTTTAAGTGATACACGGCCATTCAGGAACTCATATTTAATCTCAACTGTATTAGTATCATTTCCAATATACAGAGTCAAGTCTTGTGTACGTGATGCTATTATATTTACTTCACCAGCTTTGTTTGAAAGAGATACCTTAGTTCCTCCGCGAGAATTTCCAACAAACAATGCTTTTCCTCGAACTGAAGCGACTTCGCTCACCGGTTTCTGTATTAACCGATTATCTTGAGTAAGCGATAATCTTCTGACAATCGTCATTTGTCCAGTGAATCCATCTTCTGCCGCAGGAGTTTTCGATGGGTACGTGGAAGGCCACATATCCATCCAAGCTACTAATAGTCTACGTCCACGATTGTCCAAAATAGTCTGAGTAGCATAAAAATCGTGACCAAAATCTAACTCTCTGAACTCAGTTTCAGGGGTGAAAACTCCATAGGTGTAATCAAAATGCCCAACAATATAACCAGTCTGAAACAAGTTTCTAAACCTGTCACCCTGTGGTCTAACGCCTTGTGGAGAGAAAAGAAGAACCCAGCGTCCATCAATTTCAAAGAAGTCTGGACATTCCCACATGTATCCAAGAAAACCGTCAGATTCATCCAAAACTGATATTTGTTTCCAATTAACTCTATCTGAAGATTTAAATAATAGTGCGCGCCCCAGTCGATTACCGCTTTCATCGTCGAAAGAATTGCCTAATACCATGTACCAGTCATTGCCATGCTTCCAAACTTTTGGATCTCGGATATCTGGTTGTAAGCCTTTACCGACAATTATTGGGTTATTCGCGTATTTTGTAAAAGTGGTGCCATCGGTACTTGTAGCTAATGCCTGAGTCTCATTATGGTCGGGCGTTTGACCTGGAAGATTGACGTGCGCGGTGTAGAAAAGGTACATGACTCCAGACTCAACCACAGCACTACCAGAGAACACTCCATCCCTATCGTATGTCTTATCATTTTCCATTGCGACACCAAGGTCTACCCAATGAAACAGATCTTTGCTTTTGGCATGACCCCAAAGTGCAATTCCTGGTTGTAAGCTGCTGTATGGATTGTATTGGTAGAACAAGTGGTATTCATTTTTAAATACGCAGAATCCGTTTGGGTCGTTCATCCAGCCTCGAAGTGGAGCCAAATGGTATCTTGGATAGTACCGGGTATTGTTCAGTGCCGCGCTCAATCTGAAATAAGAAAGAGCTATTAAAAATAACTTCCAAAATGTTTCCATATTCACAGATTAATTTATAAAATCATAATAAGATGAACAGCGGTTCACTGAGAATGATCTGACTCCTTTCCTTCCATGCTATTTTATAATCTTAATGTCGTGTTGCACGTAATGATTATACGTTGGCATGCAAGATATGTAATTATATTTCTCAAAGATTCATTAGCAGACATTTTCAACGCTTATTGAGTTTCAATAGTTTATCTGGAAACGATATACTTACTTTGTTTTCATAACATTTACTGAATGCTCAATAGTATAACCGTTTACGGAACGCTAACAATTTATTTACGTGACTTCAGAAGAATACGAGTGACGTTCGTGTAACATATTTTGTTAGAATGTTGTTGCCGATTTCCCGGAATTACGCCATGCGTTTTCCTATAGAAAGATTTCCTAAAGATATACAAAGTTTAAGAACTACACGATTTAGTGTATAATACATTGGGAACCCTCCCTTGCGGAGTGACTTCAAGGCAAGAGTAATAAACAGAATTGTATTAAGCGCTTGCTTTACCACCTCACTCCATCGCCACTTGCTATCTGGTAGGATTGTAGTCAAGCATTATCAGCTAACCATTTATAAAATCGCTAGTATATACACCGTGTTTCAAAATACCCCGTAAAAAATATAATTAATTATCAAAGCCAAAAATTTTGTCAACCCTAGTAAGCTGTCATGTATGGGGACCCAGATTATTTAACAGAAAGGTCTACGTACATATTTTAACTAATAATTATCTACTTTAATAGTTTTTCTATTTTTCATTCATAAATGTTTGCTACCTCAATACAAGGATGTCATTATACTCAAGTAGGCTTCAAAACCCCCGTGTGGTGCCGGGCCCACTTAAGTAGAATAGCACCACTCCCGTTCTTCCTGGGATGTCGTAAAAGGCGACTAATAGGACTAATCCAGAAGATGGGCAGCAGCATCTTTCTGTGTGTGACGAAAACCGGTCAGGTCACCTGCGGTCACCAACACGCACTAGCCAAGCGTGGTGACTACCGGCTAAAACCCCCGCATGCAAGTCACAAGTAACCTCGGCCCCCAGTCCCCGGCAGCCCCGCTATTCCTAGTTACGGTAGCGGCTATGGTAACGGCGGGGCAGGGGGTGCTAAGAATCTCCGGCAGAGATCGGGCTACCAATCCCAACGACGACTTCTGCACCTGGCAACATACAACACCAGGACACTGAGGACCGACGACAAGGTAAAAGAGCTGGAAGAAGAGATAGACAAGTTAAACTGGAGTATTGTGGGTTTATCAGAAGTCCGAAGACAGGGGGAGGACACGATAATACTCAAATCCGGAAACTTGTTCTATCACCGGGAGGGCGAACACCTGTCCCAAGGTGGTGTCGGGTTTCTCGTCCACAGGTCCCTCGTCAACAACATTGTGCAAGTTGGGAGTGTGTCGGCCAGGGTAGCGTACCTTACACTCAGAATATCCAAACGGTATTCGTTGAAGGTCGTACAGGTATATGCGCCGACTTCGACACACCCCGACGATGAGGTTGAGGTTATGTATGAGGACATTAGTAGAGCCATACATACCTCAAAAACTCATTTCACAGTTGTGATGGGGGACTTCAACGCAAGACTAGGCACGCGAAATGACAACGAGATGAAGGGACCCTTCGGATTTGGACGACGGAACCACCGGGGACACTTGCTGGCAAACTTCATGGAGAAGGAGGACTTATTCATGATGAACTCCTTCTTCAAGAAGAAGCCGCATCGCAAGTGGACCTGGATAAGCCCTGATGGTTCAACAAAAAGCGAGATAGACTTCATTCTGGCAGACAAACGGCATATATTTAATGATGTCTCTGTGATCAGCAGGCTCAAAACCGGAAGCGATCACCGCCTTGTAAGAGGCACATTAAATATCGACGTCAAGCTGGAACGGTCACGCCTGATGAAGTCTACGCTTCGCCCAACACCTGTCCAAATCCAGGGTTCCGAGGGCTTTCAGCTCGAACTACAAAACCGTTTTGCGTGCCTAGAATCATGCACGTCAGTGGACGAGTTTAACACCAGGATGGTAACAACTGTCCACGAGGTAGGGTCGAAGTACTTCAAGACCCACCCCAGTGGTAGATCTCAGGTTCTCTCAGAACAAACCCTCGGTCTAATGAGGGACCGAAGAGAACTATGTGTGCAGTCTCCAACCTCTATGGCGGAGTACAGACGGCTCAATGAACAGATCTCTAAGTGCAGGCGACGCGATTTGCGGAAGAACAACGCAATTCGTGTAAAAAACACAATTGAGCAAAACCGAGGCTCCAAAGTGTTCGCCAGAGATCTGTCTATTGGGCAAAGTCAGCTTAAGAGGTTGAAGACCGAGCTCGGCACCATAGTGTCATCGAAACCCGAAGTTCTGAGGGAGACGGAGAGATACTACGGACGGTTGTATGCCTCCTCTCAAGCTCCAGCTCCCCTCGAGGAGAGCGATAAGCGAGCCAAACTAACCCGACACTACACAGAAGATATCCCGGACGTCAGCCTGTATGAGATTGGAGAGGCTCTCAAACAGCTTAAAAACAATAAGGCACCGGGAGATGACGGAATCACAGCCGAGCTGTTAAGAGCTGGGGGGAAACCCCTCCTAGTGGCGCTCCGAAATCTGTTCGATTCCGTCATTAATACTGGGACTACCCCGGAAGCGTGGAGCAGAAGTGTGGTGACTTTGTTCTTTAAGAAAGGGGATAAGACCCTTTTGAAGAACTACAGGCCCATTGCACTTCTGAGCCACGTTTATAAGCTGTTTTCGAGAGTGCTCACAAATCGCATTGCACGCAGGCTTGACGACTTCCAGCCTCCCGAACAAGCAGGATTCCGGAAAGGCTACAGTACCATGGACCACATACACACACTGCGGCAGATTATACAGAAGACCGAGGAGTATAATCTGCCGCTATGTGTTGCCTATGTGGACTATGAGAAAGCCTTTGATTCTATCGAGACCTGGGCAGTACTAAATTCTCTTCAGCGGTGCCGGATCGACTACCGGTATATCGAGGTGTTGAAATGTTTATACACATCAGCCACCATGACCGTCAGAGTACACAACACAGCAACGAACCCCATCCAACTGCAGAGAGGTGTCAGGCAAGGGGACGTCATATCCCCAAAACTGTTCACCGCTGCGTTGGAAGACGTGTTCAAGCTGATGGAGTGGAAACGACGTGGCATTAACATCAATGGCGAACACCTCACACACCTGCGATATGCCGATGATATAGTCATCCTGGCAGGATCCCTGGAGGAACTTGGTACAATGCTCGGGGACTTGAACAGCGCCTCACAACGGGTGGGTCTTAAGATGAACATGGACAAGACGAAAATCATGTCGAATGTCCATGTCACACCCGTACCGGTTGTTGTTGACGGCGCTGCTCTCGAAGTTGTAGACGAGTACATTTACCTGGGACAAGTGATCCAAATGGGTAAGTCCAACTTCGAGAAAGAAGTCACTCGTAGAATCCAACTCGGATGGGCTGCGTTCGGGAAACTACGTCATATCTTGTCGTCCAAAAAGTTACCTCAGTGCCTGAAGTCGAAGGTGTTCGAGCAGTGTGTGTTGCCAGTGATGACATACGGATCCGAGACGTGGTGCTTCACTATTGGCCTTATGCATAAGCTTAGAGTCGCCCAGCGGGCTATGGAACGAGCTATGCTCGGTATTTCTCTACGCGATCGAATCAGAAATGATGAAATCCGTAGACGAACGAGGGTAACCGACATAGCTCAGAGAATTAGCAGGCTGAAGTGGCAATGGGCTGGCCACATAGTTCGAAGGACCGATAACCGTTGGGGAAGAAAGGTCCTCGAATGGAGACCACGCCTCGGTAAAAGGAGCACAGGACGCCCCCCGACCAGGTGGACCGATGACCTGAAGAAGACAGCGGGTATCCGCTGGATTCAGAAGGCTCAGGACCGGTCTGAGTGGCGTAGATTAGGGGAGGCCTATGTCCAGCAGTGGACCTCAAAAGGCTGATGGATGGATGGATGGAAGGCTTCAAAAAATGTCCTACGATGGAGCTCCGGCACATTTTGCTCGCAACGTACGAGAACATCTTAACGGTTGCTTTCGGTGAGGATGGATCGGCCGCGGGGGACCGGTGCTATGGCCTGCTCGTTCTCCAGACCTCACACCCTTGGATTTCTTTTTGTGGGGTTATGTGAAGGACAGAGTGTATTTCTCCGATTGCACAACGGTTGCCGAGATGGAACAGCGTGTTAGATCGGTTTTCGCATCAATAGCACCGACGATGGTGCGAAATGCCACACAAGCCATAACCTGACGAGCGAGGTTTGTGTATTGAGCAAGGCAGAGCAAACTTTGAGCCGTTTTGTAAATTTGACGTTTATTATGAAAAAGTAGGTGTTCGTTTAGATTGTTTCGTTAGATTAGGTCTTTTAAAATTTCTGTCGATCCGCAAATTAGGTAGAAATGTAGATACATTCTGCGTAGTTTACTCTTTGATTTTTCTGAAATAGGGTTTGCACATCAGGGAAATTAATATTGTTTTTTTATTTTTTTGGGGTATGTTATACAGCGTTACTACGGTTCTTAAATATTGTGAATGGACTTGTTATAAGGCTCCATTTAACCTCCTTTCACCTTTACGGGTACTTTTGAAACACCCTGTATATTATTTGATTTTTAATTCAAACTCCAAAATGTATATTTAATTTTATTGCGTATATCCAATTCTTCAAATTTGTTTAATGTAAATGTATGTATCTAGTAACTGAATATTTTTATGCCTAAGGCGCTCCACCCACTGCAACGCGCCCCGTTGCGGTGCGCGGGATGGCAGATTTTACCATTGTATGCAAGTATATCAATTTATATAGAAATCACGCCTAGCACAACACACTGCCGACGCGGCACCGCGCGGGAAATTGCCCCAAGCGCAGTTGTGTTATCCGTCGCTCTGCGCACCGCGGCGGGACGCGTCTTCAGTGGTTGGAGCGCCTAAGGGAGGCCATACACGATCAAGTGTACTTGATGAAGCGTCAAGCGGACTTGACGGGGCATCCAGTATACTTGATCGTGTATGGCTACCTCAAGTCTACTTGACCATACAAGACCCATCAAGTATACTGGATGCCGCGTCAATTCCGCGTTAAATTTGACCAGTCAAACTGCAGACTTGACAAGTATACTTTATCGTGTATGGCCTCCTTAGTGCCTTCAAAGTAACTATAAGTACTATAGTCCAGTGCCGATAATTTTTGAAACGAAAAAAAATTATAGTACAATGAAACCTATTGCAAAAGGAAGAGAATATAACGAAGATTATAGGAAAAATAAATTACGGGCAATCTGAGGTCGGGAAGGGGGGGGGGGAGGGGTTTAAGGGAAAAAAATGGTTTATCTTGATTTCCGGAAAAACTACAAGTTCTATTGAAAAAAGTTGAATGGCAAAGTTGTAGGTAATAAAAAGATCTACAAAAAACCACGTTTTTGGTTTTTTATTTTTATAATTTACAAAAAAAAAATTTTCACGAAATTTGGTGAAAACTTACCTTTGTATGTCCTTAACATACTGTAATTTTTTTCATTAAAAAAAATATTTTTTTTCACCTTATTTTGACCTTAAATCAAAAAAGCACCCTTATTTTCAGTCGAAAAATCTCACGTCAAAATATCTGATTTTTTTAAAAAGTCGGTAGTCCTTTTGTTCATTGAAATCTCTACTTTCTAATGGTATATAAAACCTATACACTACTATGGTAAATGTTCTCAGAAAATGCAATGAAACGACTACTATTTTCGCATGCTTTTTGCAATCTCATATGCAATCAATGGAATCCGAATTTTTTTCGCGAAAATAGTTGTCGTTTCATTGCATTTTCTGAGAACATTTACCACAGTAGTGTATAGGTTTTTATATACCATTATAAAGTAGAGATTCCAAAGAACAAAAGTACTACCGACTTTTTAAAAAAATCAGATATTTTGACGTGAGATTTTTCGACTGAAAATAAGGGTGTTTTTTTGATTTAAGGTCAAAATAAGGTGGAAAAAAATATTTTTTTGAATCAAAAAAATTACAGTATGTTAAGGACATACAAAGGTAAGTTTTCACCATATTTTGTGAAAGAAAATTTTTTTTGTAAAAGATAAAAATAAAAACCAAAAACGTGGTTTTTTTAATTTTTCACATGAATTTTGAGGTTATGTAAAAAAGTGTTAATACAAAAGTTGTAGATCTTTTTATTACCTACAACTTTGCCATTCAACTTTTTTCAATAGGACTTGTAGTTTTTCCGGAAATCGAGATAAACCATTTTTTTCCTTTAAACCATCCTCCCCCCCCCCTTCCCGACCTCAGATCGCCCATAATTTATTTTTCCTATAATCTTCGTTATATTTTCTTTCTTTTGCAATAGGTTTCATTCTACTATAATTTTCTTCCACTTTTTACCGTTTTTAGAGCTATCGGCATTGGACTATTAATACTAATAAATAAATTGAAAAAGAACTTAATGGAGAAGTTTTACGACGTTGTAAATATGTACACTACAGTATACGCATTTTTATGTAACAATGAGCAGAGAAGCCTCATAGTAAGTTATCATGTTTATCAGTAACTCAATAGACATCACCGATGCGAGCCAAGAAATAAAAGTTATGTCTCCTAGATTATTAAAACCGACACCGTGCGAGAACAATAGTGGTGAAATAAAAGTGGCAAAAATTGTCGGGACGGAATTTCACCCCACGCGAGTATCGACATTCCAGAATAACTCGTTCGATTCTGAATTTGTTCTATTTTGTGAGTAGGTATTATGTACTTTTATTTATCTTCTTTAGTACGTTATCAATTTTATGTTTCATTTTACCATGATCTTTATGTGATCTTTATCCACCAACTAAAAGGTACGTTAGTGTTGAAATATCACTAACTTAAAAGATTTTAAAACAAAAATATTACAATTCCACCATAAATACCACTAAATCGGAAAATTCTTCAATGTACACTTCAATCACGTTACAAGAAAAAGAAAAATAATATTTATGGCTCTGTGCCCTACACCAAAGAAATCAAAGTTAAGCATAGCACCGTTTTAGCATAAGTATTTAATGAGTAATAGTCGATAAACTTACTACTTCGGAACCCTACATTGCGCATGCCCTGACGCACTTGTTTTGTAAGGAGTAACCACAAATCATGGAAATCGTGATACCAAAGCATCACCGTCACGTTGCTGGCTATAAAAGAACCCACACTTCTACTGAATTATGTAAATAATATTTCTGGTCATAATGGTCATCTGCAATATAGATATTGAAGATAACTCTTTTCACTTTGCACCCGTCGAATATATTAGCCCAGTCATTTTAGTCAAAATTAGGTAAGAATTGCGGAATGAGAGATACCCAGCTGATTTTTTTGTATAAAGTTGTATTTTGGCATTCTAAAACTTGTCTCAAAACCTGCATATGGTAGGGTGACCGCGTCTATTAAAAATTTGAGGACAAAGGTCACAAAAATCGGTTTTTTGCAAATATCACATTTCCTATGAGTTTTTCGCTATTTATATCTTCATCAATATTGTAGAGAATTAAATTCCCTACAACTTTTGTATCAAAAAAAATTTTTATACGTTGAATCGTTTTCGAGATAGAGGGTGGAGAGCGCGCGGTTAGAGCACAATGTAAAGTCAACCGGTACAGTCCCGGTCAAAACATGCTATATTAAGTTTATTAATTCTATCTATCTAACAGCCTTTTAAAGTCCACTGCTGGACATAGGCCTCCCTAATTGGCGCCACTCCGACCGGTCCTGGGCCCTCTGAATCCAGCGGCTTCCCGCTGTCTTCTTTAGGTCATCAGTCCACCTGGTCGGGGAGCGACCAGTACTCCTTTTACCGAGACGTGGCCGCCATTCGAGGACTTTGCAACCCCATTGGTTATCTGTCCTTCGAACGATGTGGACTCAGAGGGCCCAGAATCGGTCGGAGTGGCGCTAATTAGGGCAGGTCTATGTCCAGCAGTGGACTTTAAAAGGCTGTTAGATAGATAGAATTAATAAACTTAATATAGCATGTTTTGACCGGGACTGTACCGGTTGACCTAACATTGTGCTCTAACCGCGCGCTCTCCGCCCTCTATCTCGAAAACGATTCAACGCATAAAAATTATTTTGATACAAAAGTTGTAGGGAATTTAATTCTCTACAATATTGATGAAGATACAAATAGCGAAAAACTCATAGGAAATGAGATATTTGCAAAAAACCGATTTTTGTGACCTTTGTCCTCAAATTTTTAATAGACGCGGTCACCCTACCATATGCAGGTTTTGAGACAAGTTTTAGAATGCCAAAATACAACTTTATACAAAAAAATCAGCTGGGTATCTCTCATTCCGCAGTGAATTCCTAAGATGACTGGACTATATGTATTTCTAGGCTCTAGCTGCTTCACTCTGTTCCTCAATCCTAACTTGAAAATAATAAACAGGTGGTTCTCCAAGGCGGCACTCGAGTCCATATTATTGTTATTTAACATGCTCTAGACTTGAGTAATTAAAACAATTTACTGGTATAAGTAATCATTTTATTTAATACCTAAATCAAAATAAGTCACAAGGTTCTATCAAATTATATGAACATTATCGGTCTCATTACAGAACGAGGTCTATCGTTAGTCCTGGTACTAAACCTCCTTTGAAGCTTGGACTAAGCAAATTATTATTACAAGACGCGTTTTAACGCTTAAGACATTGCCTAACTATGATACTAAAGCCTCAGATGAAAGAATTTTGACAATTGCGACGTGCATTGCGCGATGCTTTTTGACGCTTTGTGACACGAGATTGTATTTGATTTTTATTTTGTATTTACCGTGGTAGGTTTACGTCGTATTCGAACGACTTTACGTGCCTTTTATTTCTTTCATCTGAGACTATAGCTAAACCTGCGAGCCCCCTATAGTCAAAATTATCTAAGATGCCCATAATGATAGCTGCCATTTATTAATATGAACTAACATTGTATGGGCGTGTTTGAGCGAAATGGAAAATTAATTTACTTGACATGAATAGTTAAACACTTACGGACAAAGGATTTTTCCAAAATTTGTTAAAAATCCTTACTATTTTGCATTGGCGTTGATTATAAATCATAGTAAACGTTATAATCTAGTAAAAATCCCATCACATCATAATTTACGCAAAATTTATTAAAAATATTTGACGTCGAAACAATGATAGATGAAGAGGCCTAAAACAAAACTGACGCAAAGTGATGTGACGGCCTGAAACCGTCTCAAAAGCCAATCATAATCGATGCATTACTATAATCGGAATTTAAAAATGAAAATTGATTAATTTAATTACTAATTTAAAAATGATTTACTTGCATTTGAATTTAAAATTAGGTACCTAAGAATACCACGACGAATTGGATACTAACAAAGGACATTTTCCATTATGTATGGGCACTTCGCCATCCATGGACAGTAAACTGCAGATAATATATTATATGTAATTATGTAGCTAAGCTTTTTGCGGTATTCTTTTTTTTCAACAAAATAATAATTATTTATAAATGAATGTGTGTTACGAAATAAACAAGAATTTATTCACTGTAGTTTTTTCCCTGACGCTCATAATATTATTCAAAATATTATTATGAAACTGAGCGGATGAGTTCTTTCTATCATGATCAATCTTTCTTTCTTTTTCTACTCTTTCCTAGCCGGCAACGCATCAGTGATGCTTTTGGTTTTGCTGATGTTCATGGGCGATGACAGCCATTTACCATCAGGTGGATCGTCAGGTTGTTTGCCGGCTCGGCTATTTCCATGCATATCTAGCAGCATGAGTTGTTAGGAAGAAACAAAAGAATATTTTATTGGAGTCGTAAATACATAATATTGAGAATACGTGGTACCTACTAGATATGTAGCTCAATCGAGGTAGTTGGGAGGTACCTAAATGTTACGGTTTTTAGTTTACAATTGAATTATCGAATCGATTAGAAGGTCTTACAATTTTGAATCGATTTGTTGCAAAAATTGGTTTCTTTCGTGAACCGATTTTTTTGTACATCTCTAGTGTCACTGTGATTGCAAACGACAAATTGGGCATCTTAGTTCGCGGGGACTATAGTTTAACGTTGAACTATTTCACAAATGTCAAAGTCAGTTTTGAGGTTGTTGACATGTTTATTTCGAAATTGTTGAAAAATATTTATTAAAATGTTTTATTCAATGTATTTTGTACATACTGAAGATATTTTAATATTCAGTATCACCGGACAGACTAATAGGTAGGCATAAAAATCGTGTTGTTATGGATCCGTTTGCCGAACTGAGTGATGAAGATATTTAATGTAAATATAGTTACCAAGAGGTTTACAATGAAATTTGTGGATTTGGTGCGAGAAAATTGGACTCCATGACCATCGTGGAAATCCATTTGTCCTCTGAAATTCCAGTAATTTGTGCAATACGTTGCTGGACTCGCCACGAAGTAAGTATCTATAATAATGTTGTTTACATACAGTACCACTGCAATTATAACGTAGCTGTAGCATTATTTTATGAAAGTGAACTAGCAAGTGAGAATTCTGTCCACCTGATGTTAAGTAAATACTTCTTTCCTAGGTTTGTCGTAGGTATATTCTGTTGCTACTCCTATTGTGGGTTATGAGAAATGCATAAACATTTATCAAACTAATTCCAAAACGAACACAAATATCATCATGTTGCTTCACACTAGATATAAAATTAGTTGGTGATATATTTCTCTTCATCACTCAAACCTTGGCAGTACCCTTACTATGCTATTATTACCTATTTATTCCAATGATAATAACATTGTTTTGTTTTTGTTATTTTAGATTCAAGATGATGCAGTTGATTTGCAAGGAGTTGCTGAGCCAACTAAAGGGAGCCGGAGCAATTGCAAAATTATCCCATAGATTCAAAATTTTATATTGCATTGTAATGTTTTTTCAATCCATATGAAGGAATCTGTTAATACCTGAATAATGAATAATTAATACTTAGATTACGACCAGAACTTTTATATATTACCTAAGTGTACTAATATTAATAAAGTTTTGCTTATATTTTAGTAATTTGTAGATTGTTATTCATTTTGTGAATTTTACGAATTGGGATGAGTCACAATATTTATTACTTACAATACACTCTGCTGCTCAAGGTACAATTGTTCATAATAGCACTTATGAACCAAAGATCTCAACAGTGTAATAAATTTCGAAGCCAACTGGATTTTATTTTAGTTAAGATTGGTTTTGTTTACGTAAAATTATGGACTCTTATTAATACGCGCGAGAAATCCACACGCGTACATTAATTCTTAAAAAATACATGTTTTAACATGTAATAAAATCCACGACAACAACAATCAATAGAATTGATTGAAAACTGTATAATTATTTATTTGCAATAATATTTACGCTCTTAATATTAATAATAGACGTGTTCCATTAAATATGTCAAAAACAATAAACAGCATCGTAGTATAAATTGTAGGCGACGCAACTTAATATTGCATTATAATAATGATAAAGTTCGCACTGAACTGCATTTTGTATATTTTGTACTATTTAATTGTAAAAATTAAATAAAACAGAGCGCGGCCGAGGGACCTCCTTGTCACAGCTGCTACTGGCAGTTATCTGAATTTATGGAACGTCGTAATCGAATAAATACTGACGTTTTGAATCAGTTTCGTGTCAAACCCGTGTCAGTTATGTCAGCATTTTCAGCCAAGGGTGAGCCAAGGTCTAAAATTGAAACCAATAGTACTAACAAGTCAACGAGTATTTTGCGTTTTGTAATAAACTTTGGTTTACAGTATGTTACTAAAGTCAGTATCGTACCAAGCCTGGACTATTTAGTCATGGTTTAAACCTAAACTTTAGACCTCGTCTTGTAATAAGGGGGTATGAGTCTCAAAATTAGGTTACATAAAATGAAGTACTTGTATATAACATTTTCCCTACACAAAAAATAATTTTTTCATTAATTTTAAGGTCATGTAAAGGTCAGCACTTGTAGGCAAAATTTAACTGTTGTACAAAGTATTCTCCATATCATACACTGTCATTTGTTCAACGGCGCTACCCTCTCCCAACCATACATTAATATCAGCATCTATGAAGAATCTGGAGGAGAATGTTACCTCTCCTTCTCCACAGAAGATTTCGATGGAACTGGCGTCAATATAAAGTGTCATCTTTAATTTTCCCAAAGGACGATATTTCGTTCGACGAAGGCCATCATCAGTATCATCCCGTTTGAGTGATAAGCGACCCTTGCGATATTCATATTTTATCTGCACTGAAGAAGTCTTCGTTCCAATGTACAAAATTAAGTCTTTTGTACGTGAAGCCACTATATTTACTTCACCTGCTTTGTTTGAAAGGGTTACTATAGTTTCCCCGCAAGGTTTTCCGTCATATAATTTTTTACCTCGAGCTGAAATTACTTCTTTTACTGGTTTTTGTAGTATCCGTAAATCTTCAGTCAGGGATAATGATCTAACTAATGTCATTTGGCCAGTGAATCCATCTTGTTTTTCAGGATATGAGTTTTCCCACATATCGTTCCAAGCTACTAATAACCTACGCCCATTATTATCTAAGATAGTCTGAGTAGCGTAAAAATCGTGCCCATGGTCCAATTCCCGGAACTGAGTTATGGGCTCAAATACATAGGACTTGAAACTGAAGTGTCCAACAATATATCCAGTTTGATATAAATTTTTAAAATTATCACCCTCCGTTTTCATGCCTTGTGGCGACATCATAACAATATGGTATCCATTTAATTCGAAGAAATCTGGACATTCGCACATATATCCCAAGTAACCATCAGATTCGACCAAAATTGATACTTGATCCCAATTAATTCTATCTGATGACTTGAACAAAAGGACACGCCCAAGAGTTTGGTTATTTTCACCGGTAAAAGAATTTCCTAATACCATATACCAACTATCTCCTTTTTTCCAAACTTTTGGGTCTCGGATATTTGGTTGCAATTCCTTTCCTATTATAATAGGGTTATGCTCGTATTTTGTAAAATGTTCGCCATCCGGGCTTGTAGCTAATTCTTGAGTCTCATTTTGATTAGGGGTTTGATCTGGAAGTTTCACATGGCCAGTGTAAAAAATATTCATGACCCCCGAGTCAATCCAAGCGCTACCAGAGAAAACTCCATCCTTATCGTACGAAGAGTCGTTTTGTAATGCGATTCCAGCATCTATCCAGTGAAACAGATCTTTACTGATAGCGTGTCCCCAACGAGCAGTTCCTGGTTCCAAACTACTTACCGGGTTATATTGATAGAATAAATGGTACGCTCCATTGAATACGCAGAATCCGTTTGGGTCGTTCATCCATCCCTGAACCGGAGCCAAGTGATATCGTGAGTAGTACCTAGTGTCTTTTAAAGCTGCGCCCCATGGAAGGGCTGCCTCCAGTCTGGAACAACATACGGCTAATATTAATAATTTAAAAATCATTTTTATTTTTCACAATTTTATGAAGCCAAGACATATGACAACCAACGATTGTCGGTTGTCTGGATATGACTCTCTTATTAAGCTAGAACCGTTTTTATTGGTACAATATTGAACGTCACAATTATTCATGTGTATGTTACGCATCACGTGTGTAAATTTATTTAACTGGATATTGAATTAATGTGAAATTTTAGTGTTCCGTCCTTGATAGATAAAAAGCACCCAGATCATTGGTATTATTAAATTTCTAGTACTAAAATTTGGTATAGCAAATATCAAATTGAAGCATTCGTAAAAACAATATATTTTTACCTATCATCACCGCTAAAATGGCATCACTGAAACGTTGCCGGCACAGACACTGCGAGTACTGCGACCGAACACGTAGAAAACATAGCGACTTTATGAGAGTCAGAAGTACCGACAGGATTAAACTTGGCGTCGCAGAGCCCAGTGACTTGCAACATGGAAGGGCCTGGTGTTAAGCCTCGTCCGCTGTTCTTCAGGGTCCACCCTGGGTAGGGAAGGTTGGTATGGATGGACAAAGATAGACGAAGTATGACTACGGAGTACCGAGTCTCAGGAGTGGTTTCGGTGTGGGTGGTGTGGTGGTTTTTTTTTGTCTCATTGTTATGGGATCTTTTGCGTCAATAAATACCACTAGGGATAGTAGTTGTGCGGTAATCGCAGGGGCGATCCTTCGATGTATGTAATGTGGACTGTATAAATGTATGTATGTATGTATGTATGTATGAAGCAGTAGGTTGGTAGTATGTCCAATCCAATACCAAAATCAGTAAGAAAGAACCCACCAACCTTAACATCCAATGTCGCAGGATTGCGCTGCGCACGACTGCTTCTTTCTTTCACGGCACGGCCGGAGGACAGCACCATAAACGTTATGGTCTTCTGATGATGGAAACTCCACGAACGTCGTGAATTCTACCGATCTTCTTAACGGAGTTGACGCAACTCGCGATATTTTTCCTTTTACATTAAGTGTCAATTTTGGAAGGGTTTTACTTTTCTTTCACACCGACCAGTGCTAAAGGATTGAACATACCCCCCACCGAAATCAGTGTGATGATTTCCTAATAGCGTCGGTGTGAAGAATGAGTGTGTTAATAATTTGTGTTAATGAATATTTACGAAATAATTCAAAAATAAAATAAACTTGTTAGTGTTAAGTAAAAAAGTTGAGTGTATGTGCCTAATCTAAGTCCTAACCTAATAACCTAACTTTATATTTAGTTTGCATATGGCAATGGGCAGATCTTATTTACCGGTCTTTTATAAACCCCAGTTTGCGTGCGTACAGTGACTACACGTACAATGTTATCAAAACCAGGGTGAACCTCTTCTATTCTGCCAAGAGGCCACTGTAACGGTTTGGTTAAGTTAGATTTAAGGAGCACTAAATCACCCTTCTTAACATTTGGAATTGAGGTGAACCACTTTTCTCTTTGCTGTAAAGTGTGCAAATAATCATTTGACCATCGCTTCCAAAATGATTGTGATGCCTTTTGAATACATTGCCAACGTGACAATCGCTTCATCTGTACATCTTCAAAATTATTCTCCGGAACAGTTAATAAATTCTGTTCAATTAAAAAATGACCCGCAGTCAGAACTTCAAATTCATTAGGATTATTTGAAAGGGAGCATAATGGTCGCGAGTTCATAATTGCCTCAATTTTACAAAATAAGGTACTTAACTCCTCAAAAGTCAAGGACCTATCACCTACTACACGGTAGAGATGATATTTGGCTGATTTTATGCCTGCCTCCCACAGACCACCCATGGAAGCTGCATTAGGCGGGTTCGTACGCCATTCGACGCCTCGCGAGGATAATCCAGAAAGAATTTCATCAGAATTAGACGTAGAATTAAAATAATTAGTAACGTTTTTTAAATGTTTAGCTGCTGCAATAAAGTTTTTTCCACAATCGGAATATAAGCAAGTACAGAGACCGCGGCGTGCCACAAAACGATCAAATGTGGCCAGAAAACATTCGCAAGATAAATCTGAGAGCACTTCTAGGTGCACTGCTTTTGTAGAGAAACATACAAATAAACACAAATATGCCTTAGTAACTTTTGCGTTTCGCCGCATACCTTCTTTTATAAAGAATGGACCACCAATATCGCAACCAACATGGTCAAACACCTTGTTGGCCTTAAGCCTAGTTGCAGGTAACGTACCCATCATAGGCTGTGTGGAGTATGGACGAAATTTAAAACAAGCCCGACATTTCGACAAAACTGAACGAATTACACTACGAGCATTTATTATCCAGTATTTATTATTTAAAATGCCTTGCAAGGTGCGCGGTCCTACATGCATGTACAATTTATGAAAATAATCAATTATTAAATTTGTTATGTGGCACTTCTTAGGTAATAGTGCCGGATGTTTTATATTATACGGTAAATCCGACTGTTGTATTCGACCCCCCACCCTGAGGAAATTATCAGGGTCTATAAAGGGAGATAGTTTACGAAGGGATGATACATGAGTTCCCTTTGCTAGCATTTGTATTTCAGAATAAAAATAATTATTTTGAATGACTTTTATAATTAAATCATGTCCCTGTTTTAACTCGCAAGACTTTAGTGAACCAAATGTTCGATCAGATTTTTTACATTTTAAATTATTTACAAAACGAAGACACCACGCTGTTACGCGCTCGAGTTTACTAAACGATGAAATATTATTAAAGGAATGTTCAAGATCATTGAAGTTATTTAAATTGTAAGAATTAAAGGTAAATGTGTCTACGTTAGTTTTAAGTTCCGGAATAATATCATTTTCTTTTAAAAATAATGTACTTCTTGGCCAACTACGTGGATCTCTAGCAAGCCATGCAGGGCCACTAAACCATTCGTCCGCTACTGCTAAAGTTGTTCAGGCAGCGCGCCTCGAGAACAGAGGTCGGCTGCATTGTTCTCACTGTTTACATGAAACCAGCAATTGGGCGGAATCACGTCAACAATCTCGCTAACACGGTTAGCCACGAACACTTTTAGTTTGTATGGCGGAGTTTGTAGCCACGACAAAACTACACTCGAGTCGCTAAAGGCAACTATTGGTAAATTAAAATCTTTAACGTTTTGTACGACAAAACGAACTAGCTTCGATAACAGCACGGCTGCCATAAGTTCAAGCCTAGGGATAGACATTAATGGCTTCAATGGAGCAACTCTAGATTTGCTCGTCAATAGTTTGACTTTGACGTTCCCATCCTTGTCAGTACTACGAAAATATATGCAAGCTGCGTAACCCAGTGATGACGCATCACAGAAACCGATTAATTGTACGTTTACAAATGAATTTACTAGAAGGTGTCGCTCAATGCGAAGTTGTGAAAGGATCGGTAATTGACCGATAAATTTATCCCATTTTTGTAACAATTCGTATGGTAAACGGTCATTCCAGCCGAGGCTCAGTTTCCAAAGATCCTGCATGATACATTTGGCAACGAAAGTACACGGCGAAATAAAACCAACCGGATCGTAAATACTAGCAAACAGCTTAAGTACTGAACGTTTCGTTCCGTCATTATCCTTTAAATTATAATTAAATGAAAAGAAGTCGCATGAGGGCAACCATGTCAATCCTAAGACTTTTAAGGATGATGATAACGTATCATCTTGAAAATTTATTTGCGTTATTTGTTCTGATTTCATACGTGTCAGTAGCTCGGGACTGTTGCTAGCCCACTTACGTAATTCAAACCCGCCTTTTTTCAGAAGACTCATTAAACCGTCTTGTAAGGTACAAGCTTCGTCTACAGATTGACATGACCACAAAAAGTCATCAACGTAGACACCCTCTTCTAGAACTCGGGAAGCCTTACAGTCTGACCGTTCGTCTTGGGCAAGTTGAAGCAGCGTGCGAATAGCCGTGTAAGGCGCGCTACGCAGACCGTAAGTGACCGTTTTCAGTTCGTAAACTTGTACTGGGTCTGACGGTGTATCACGCCATAATATGTGTTGATAACACCTATCAGCGGGGTCGATGAGCACGGCTCGATACATTTTTGACACGTCCGCCGTAAAACACACGTCGTAGAGACGAAAGTTAATAATAATTTTTAAAATATTTGGAAGTAATTTACGGCCGGTCAAAAGGTTGTCATTTAGTGACACCCCAGTACTAGTTTTCTGTGATCCATCAAAGACCACACGCAACGGTGTTGTGGAGCTAGAAGGCCGTAACACACAGTGATGTGGTATAAAATATTTAGACGGCTCCGTACCACGATATAGCTCCATATGCCCCAGTGACTCGTACTCCTTCAGAAAATCAGAATAAGCCTTCCGGAACTCGGGTGAGTGCGCAAGTCGGCGCTCGACATGCGTGAGTCTCCTAAAGGCTATGTCATACGAATTACCTAACGGTTCGTGATTTGGCTTTAATAAAATAGGTGAAACATATCGGCCACTCTCGTCACGATAATGTTTCTCAATATATAGTTTTTCAGCGACTTCATCATCGGGATTTAAAGGAACATCGCACGGCGAGGATTCTATTTCCCAAAATCGCTTAAGAGTATCATTTAAATGATCATCAGTGGTGTACGACACCAACGTTGTAGACGCTACAACGTTCACATCCGTGACGTCATTAGTCGACGGTGTAACTAATTTACCTGTTATAATATACCCAAATATGCTGTCCAGCACGGCTGGCATATTGGGACCCATAATAATTTTCTTCCCACTATAAATATGGGGAAAAACGTCACCGCCTAAAATTAAATCAATTGGCGATTGCTTATAGAAATGAGGATCAGCTAAAAATAAATTATCATACTGTTTTATTATATGCTCAGGAATTTTAATGGTAGGTAGATCTGAAGTTACTTTCTGAAGAATAACAGCATCAATATTAAAAGCAGGTTTATCAGTGTGACGCGGCCTTAAGCTACATGACGTCATGCCGTAGTTCTTAACTAAACCATCAGCTAATCCGCAAATGCTAAACGGACATTTACGTTGAGATAAACCTAAACGTTGTAAGCATGCAGCGGAAATAAAATTGGATTGTGCACCGGAATCAATTAATACGCGACATGGTTGATAGACGTTAAAGTTGTCTAAAATATAAACAATCGCGGTACCCAACAAAACCGTACTGTAACTGTTATTATTATCAGTTGAAGGGCCTCCCGACTGGGCGGGCGCGCTTACAGGAATCGATGCATTACCGGAGTCATAAGAGGAAGCGAGAAACGTTTTCGTTACGTCCTGATGCAATAATAAGTTATGTGGTCGCTCACAAATAATGCATTTAAATTCACTCCTGCATTGTTCAACAGTATGATTAGGTTTAAGACAATTATGACATAACTTCAACTCATCAGCACGGCTGATTCGTAGCGAAGCACTCAATTTACGAAATTGAGCACAGCGATATATCATGTGATTGTCTCCGCAATGCAAACAAGATAAATTATTTTTTGAGTTTGATGACGATGCATGCACGTAGTTTTTCTGTGCACTGTTTCTAGTTCGCGCCGTAAACCTACTTACATCTGGTTGACGTTTATTCTGTACAACGTTTTGGTTGCTTGTACTAGCACCATATGAACTAGAATGATCCAACACTTTTATTTGATTAGTGACAAAAGTAATCAATTCAGAGAATTTTGGTATCGACTTCTGATTGATACTTTGTTCAAATGACCTACGAGTGTATGGATCCAAGGCGCGTAATGCTATATGACACAGAATGTAACTATTCAAATCTTCAATATTAAGAGATTGTATAGCTTTGTATGAGTTATCAAAGTTTTCTATGAAATTATTTAACTGAAAAGATGATTCCTTCGCAATAGGTGTAAAGTTTAACATTTTATCTAAATAATTCCCAACTAACATACGGTTATCTTGATACCTGTCGAGTAAAGCTTGCCAAACTATGTCGTAATTATTAGAAGATATCGGAATACTTTTGACTATGTTCAAAGCGGAACCTTTGATACATGAGAGTAAATAGTGAAATTTATCTATATTAGGTATCTGAGGCTGATTATGAACCAACGAACAGAATGTCTCATAAAAAGTATTAAAATTTTCAATATTTCCATCGAAACAAAACAACTCCAATTTTGGAAGACGTGGTCTAGATTCGATGCACGACTGTGTTTTTTCAGTTTTAACGTTCGCTAGTAATTTTGAAGAAATCAATTTTATACGGTAATACAACTCATCAAAACTATTCAATTCCTGACTTTGAAATATGGTTTTCATACCAGCTTGTAACTGACATTTATAAATTTCAAAAATGCATAATTTGAAAGATGAACGTAGCTCATCTATATCCGTGACACGCAAAAGAAACATTTCACGAATATTGCTGTCAGTTACAGTTAATGACATGTCAGATAATATTTGTAATTGTTCAAAAATTCTTTGCTTTTTGTTGATTAAAACGTTTAATTCAACATCAGCTATGCACTCCTCGTACACTTCCTGAACCTTCTGACCCTTTTTAGTCATTGCAACGTGCAAACTAAATATATTATGTAAAATAAAATAAATGAATAAAGAATTGCCAACTCTATGTTCGGCTCGAAGGCCACAAAAAATTGTGCGGTAATCGCAGGGGCGATCCTTCGATGTATGTAATGTGGACTGTATAAATGTATGTATGTATGTATGTATGTATGAAGCAGTAGGTTGGTAGTATGTCCAATCCAATACCAAAATCAGTAAGAAAGAACCCACCAACCTTAACATCCAATGTCGCAGGATTGCGCTGCGCACGACTGCTTCTTTCTTTCACGGCACGGCCGGAGGACAGCACCATAAACGTTATGGTCTTCTGATGATGGAAACTCCACGAACGTCGTGAATTCTACCGATCTTCTTAACGGAGTTGACGCAACTCGCGATATTTTTCCTTTTACATTAAGTGTCAATTTTGGAAGGGTTTTACTTTTCTTTCACACCGACCAGTGCTAAAGGATTGAACAGTAGTTCTCAAATGTCTTCTATGTACAGACATCGATCAGTTACAATTTTATTATATATACATGTAATTTATTGATTTTATCATTTACAATTTATAACTGTAGCAACCGTACCAGAACTGGTAGCGGTAATACCACTGATAAAAAAAAAAAAAAAAAAACGACATAACGTGTTATAGTTACCTACTAACGGCACAACCAACTACCTAGCAGACTGAAGAAGACGGACTATCCATTGATTGACCTATTTTCTGGATAGGGACATCGTAATCACCTAGTAGTATGAAATATACTTTATGACCTATTCTCATATCTACCAAATATAGACAAATTTTTTTATGAATATCGGTCGAGCCGTTTCGGAGGAGTGCGACCACAAACACCGTGACACGAGATTTTTATATATATATAGCTATATATATATATATATATAGCTACATGTATATATATATATATATATATATATATATATATATATATATATATATAGCTGACCGGGCAAACGATGTTCTGCCAAAAATATATGCACGCAAGCAAAGATTAACGAAAACCGGTCGAGCCGTTCAGGAGGAGTTCAACTTCAAAAAATCGTGACACGAGAATTTTATATATTTAAGATTTGATTAGTAACCAATATTAATGTTATTAGACAGATTCGATGTTACACCAAAATAAATTTTTAATAAGGTAAATTAAATAGGTATACTAACGTATGATAATTTATTCAGTATACCATTGTAGAAAATTCAATTCACCTTGGATAGTAGAATCGCGTACAGCTTAATCGCCTAGGACCTAGGTAAATTAATTCCTCTCGGTCAATACAATTTACTCATCTGGGTGCATAGATGAATAAAGTCTACTGAAAGTAGAGTTATACCTGGGTGAATAAAGTGGACGGCACCAAATATTCGAGGTTTGTAAAAACCATTTTTAACCGACGAAAAAAAAAGGAGGAGGTTCTCAATTCGACACGTATATTTATTTTTTATTTTTTATGTATGATCACGCAGCAACCGGCACAGGGTGGTCCGATTTGGATGATTCTTTTTTTATTGGATAGGGTATATCCTGAAGTTGGTCATATATTTTTTTGAAAATTTTATTCCCACCCTAAAGGTACGAAAATAGGGAATGATTGATTATTCACCCGTTTTTTACCCGGAATTTTTACACGTTAACCCCAATAGCTTTGTACTGGATGGTCCGATTTCGATGATTCTTTTTTTATTGAATTTCGAAACAAAATTTTACCCCTATAGGTACGAAAATAGGGGATGATTGATATTTCACCTACTACATTTTTACCTGGTAACTGAATCTATAATTCATAAAATCAATAATTTATTATTAATTGTAAGTACCTATTAGAGCAACTAAAAATTAAAAAATAATTAATTTTTAACAACAAATAAAACCAACGAAAAAAAACTGAAAAGCAAAACATAAAATAAACCATTTAGTATTATAAATTAAGATCCAAAATTAACAGTAAATAAACAATTTTGTGGCGGTGCCAAACCAATGAAAAAACAAACGGCGAAAAAATGTGCGCCACGCTGCTGCTGCCGTGTGCATCGCATGCCGTTGCCCTCATAATATGAACTTTATGTAATTAATTTTGGTTGTTTATTTGGCACGGTCTCAAAATTATTTATTTACTGTTAATTTTGGATCTTAATTTATAATATTAAATGGTTTATTTTATTTTTTGCTTTTCAGTTTTTTTTCGTTGGTTTTATTTTTTGTTAAAAAGTAATTCGATTCAGTTTCGGTTTTGCTTACGAAATATGACAGCTATGAAGTTGAAATGGTTAGAGTGAATAGAGTAAAGTAAAGGAGGTTAGACATGTGAATTTATCTAAATACATAGTTTAGTAATAGTAATAAGTCTAGTGTATTTAACTCTGTACTATTCCCAATGTTTATTATGTTGGCATTCTTAAATTAATAAACAACTACGGAACGTTTCATTGCGGGTGATCCTTCACGCACTTGGCTATTATTAATGTACTGACTAATGATTCACTCTTCTTTTGATATTATAATTATTTCATTTGCTCGCAATACAATATTAAATAATAAATGTCCATATGATGTACATAAGAAGTTTTTTCTTGTTTTTTACGGTTTATTGTACTTTTGTTTTTCAAGGGCACATTCATAATAACCGCGAAAGCTTAGAAATCAATACCAATTTTTTTTCTTTGTTTTTTGGCCCGCAATAGCATGTCTAACACGTGTTTGTGGCCCGTATGAAATAAAGGTTGAGTGAGTACCTTAAGCACATCTTAAGATAATTAATTTATCTTGTGTAATTAAAATTTTCTTTTAACTTTTAGACTTTTTTGTAAAGCTTGTGTAAAAATATTAAAGAGTGGTTAAACATATTGGTAAGGTTTTTTTAAATAAATTATGAGTCAATACTTGACTCATCCTGGTGGTAGGTAAGTAGCAATGTAGTCTGGGGTGGAAAAATGTACCAATTTAGTAAACGTCTATGAAGTCACTCTTGCCTTGAAGATATTACTATTATAATTTAAAGAAAACTATGCGAGCAGTTTATTCTAATCCTTCGATTTAAGCATAATAAATGACAAAGCAAAACGCGTCGTCTATGGTTGAGGGAATGATTGGATACACACAGGGACATTTGATGGTCTCTTCACCATAGCAAACAGAGATCTTCTGGCTGGCAACTCTGCGCCTGTACATATTGCAACTTTGCAAGAGGCATTAATGGGCCACAAAGTGTCACGTGTCGAGACACGTAGTTTTTGGAGGCTCGTCTCCTGGATTGTTTTTTACCATGCAAATTAGTATAAGTATATTTTCACAGCTGCATCCACAACCGTATTTTAAAATTATAATTAAATGCCGCAACTGTAAATAAAACATAAAAATTCGATAAGTGTCGAAAAATATTGTCAAGTTCTACGAGTACGTAAAGTTCTTGACAAGTTTTCTACACCTTAAAATGCATCACCGATACGTTGCCAACGAAGAAAGAAGAAAGAGAAAGAAATAACGAAGGTACTGTCTCCCAGCGAGTTGTTAGCGGCTGACTGTAGCAACATTGTGGTATCTAATACGAAAATTAAGAAGATAAAGTGAGAGAACTCTCTCAATAGAATATTTAAATCCTTGCCAACGATATCTGTAGATAGAGACGATAAAGATTACTCAATTAACATCGTGTAATAATCGATGAATTAAGGCGCTACCGCGCCCGTTTGGTTGATTTTCTTTGCCATATATCTCGTAAAGTTTATACGCTATTAGTGTAATACTTAGGTATATGTTTCTTGACTATCTACTTTAAATCTGCTCGAAAATGAAAACACGATAACGTGAAATTTTCTCGATAGAAAAAAATCATAAAGTAGGCTCTAATTATTTACATTATAGCTTGCCACCGCGATATTTTAAGTAATTTTTGCACGGAATTCTTTTTAAAACATAGAACATTATCACATCTAAATCCATGTATATTTTTGTGAAAAAACATGAAGCAGTTTTTAAAAACCAAATAAAAACGTTGTTTGGCGCTTACGTCGGTCAGTTTCGAGCGCACGCTCAGTATAGCTGTCTCACAATTTTCATACAAAAACTCATTCCCACACTGTCTTTATGATGTGCGTTCAGTCGACTGCGGTCTTCATGGACGTCAGACGTATGTCTCTCTGCGCTATTTTTGACACGATTTTTAATATAGAATTTGAAGTAGCGTATAAAGTTTTTGACATTTGCTTATGATTGTCAAAACGTTAAATGGGGAAAACTAAATAGCACAGAGAAATGGAGTAGTTTTGTTTAATTATTTATATTTTTATTATTTGTATTTAAATAAAAATGTTTGATGATATGTAAGAGAATGAATAATTAAATTACTGTTCAGTTGCGTAATACATTATCTATATATATAAAAGCAAAAGGAGACTCGCCGCTTTTTATTAATAAAATTTAATAATTTTTATGTATGAATAAAATGAAATTTTTCAAGGAGATTGCAAGGAAGACGTCAGCTAAGAACGGATTTTTTGAAATTCATCTCCTAAGGGGTAAAAATAGGGGTCGGAAGTCACTTTCATACAAACCAACTTCGTCAGCTTTAGAGTAATTGTTGTTGAACAACAGTTTGATTCCACTCTTACTAATTACACTTACTGAGAGTAGGTTAACAGCTATATCTGGAACATAGAGGACATTTCGAACTTCTATTTTATTATCACCGCAGTTTACATTAACATGTCCCATACTCACAACAGGCAGCGACTTCTTGTCACCCACAGTAATTTTAGATATAGTATGAGTCTGAATATCATACAGCCAATCACTCCTATTCGTCATGTGCATTGCTGCACCGGAATTTATATACCAGTCATTGCTCATGCTGTTTTCCGTGAATGCTGAAAAAGCTGCAATAAAAGTATTATAATTCTTACACTTTTGACTCTTTACATAATTTTTAGTATTGGACTTTCTCGGAGCTATGCAGTATCGGCTTATTTGTTCATGCTTAGTGAAATTGAAACAACGAGGGCTTTGGCCCCGTGCAGACCTATACTTTTTTTTGTTAGTTTAAAAAGTCGAGGGCTCTATACTTTTAACCTCCTGGATTAGTTTTGTCTTTATAGCTTCCGCAGTGATGGGTATTCCAGAGCTCTCTAAACCCATAATCATTGGCCTATAAGTATCGGGGAGTCCGGCCAACATCAATCTACCAATCCACTCGTCTTCAATCTGAAAGTTGATGCTGCACAGCTTGTTATTTTATTCTTCAATACTATTACCACAACCTTCTAACGTAGTTGTGACTAAGTCTTTCAATAGTCCGACTCTTCTAGTCAGGCCGTTGTCGTCAAAGGCTTCCTCAAGATTCATCCATACATCCTTCGCGGTCTCAGCATTTTGAACATGCACTTAGTTCACGGGTGTCGCCACTTACCTAAAGGTAGAAGATACACGGCGAATGTCTGAGCTGATTACAATATCTATACGCATACCTTTATCGTCCAGGGACGATGTGTAAGAAGATGTAGAGGATCGGTGAACCGAACTCGTTTAACGAGACGGTCGATCCGTAAAGTGAAATATTAACAAGTTGAATGCCTATAGTCTGTTCTGTTCTGTTCTCTTTTGTTCCACTTATCCAACGCAGGGCTGACCCAAGGTCACGCTGCGTGATATCTTAAGTAACAACCAACACTTTGATACTGAATCACTGATACTGATGCTTATAACTGATATCAGTATATCATATATCAGTATATATAAGGGTTTCCACCCTCTAGCGGCCTCCTCACACCCCTTCTAGCCGCGCCCAGCCTCCAATGGTCCCATGGTCCGATTCTAGTTCAGGTCTGTCTGTAACTTATTCTGAATATTGTTTGCCCACAAGCCGCCCGACACATCGGCAATTGTATCTGAATACTACCTGCAAACATGCTTTCTGACTCTTCGGTAATTGAGACACAACCATCTCAATAATCTATTCTTGTGCGCACTTATGCTTTTATGCTACGAAACAATACTATTTGCTTTTCTCCCATTTAAAAACCGCGTGTATGGAAAATTTCCTGTTCCAGTCCTGTCGGAAAACCAATTGACAATATCTGTCAAAACCCAAGCACAGACTGCTTCAACCATTGATCCAAAGTCCACAGACTACGTAAAAGCTCTATAGCTCCATTTATGGTTCGCATTCGCGACAACGGGGTCGAGAAGAAGGATGATTTTTGTACAGGCTTTGACGTCCTTACTTGAATCTGGTTTGGTGCCGTCCAGACGTTCTACGCAATCCCACAAGTTTTCGTGCTGTAGATACGTTTTCACACCAAACTTCCATGAAGAGTAATTCGCTCGTCCCGTCAACTTCTTCAATTTGAACGAACACGAAGACATTTTCGGAGATACTTTAACCGGGCCGGCAAATAACTCGGTTACCGGCAAATATTTAACGGAGAAGATATCTATTTGTCACTGAACCTATCCACCTAACCACGCTCTGCTACCATGTAGGAAAATATTATAAAAATATAGGATAGTGAAAAATAAAATACGTCTAAAGTATCTGATGTCTGATATATTCGTCCATTGAATTTTAACACTTAGGGGAAGGCCGGGCATAGTGAACAGCCCAGGCAAAGCGAATACCCTCTTTTATTTTAAAATGGCGGGCTCGAACGCACTGCCGTCTTGCTACGAGGTGCTCCCCGCGCCCCTTAATCGTAAACAAACAGAGCCAACGCATAGCCACGCGTCATTTGCGAAAAAAATAACAAAAATTAAAAAGTGAACATTGCTTACGACTTTTCAATGTACGTAACTTTGTAATTACTTATGTTTATATAGTATTATTGTATTGGCTTGATTCTCTCTTTAAAGTGCATGTTTCCGTGCAGAAATACTGCTAGTTTTATTGGGATTCTGTTTCTCAATTCATTTTAGATTAGGTTAAATTAAACAAGTACCCGTTGGGCAAAATGAACACGGGCAAAGTGGACACTGTATCCACTGTGACCAATAGTGTTCATTTTGTCCGCAGATTTAGAAATAATCGCTTTTCTTGATTCCACTTTACGCACAAATATACCTAAACCTAACAAAGAAGATCCACTCAGATATAGCGCCATTCAAATATCTTCCACTTATATGTATAACTCCAAAAAATATGTTTAAGACATTGAGGTACATACATAGAGAAGTCATTTCAAACAACATGTGTGTTCCACCGCCGGCTTGCCCTCCGTTCTCTTTTCAAACTAGAAGCCTCGTTTGCACACTTGCCATAGAGTAACTTTGTATATGACACTTGCCGAACCAAGACAAGCAGTCACCGATTCCAAATCTTTACAAGCTCTTACTCCAACTTTATTTAACGTGCAAAAGCGTTTAAACGATTTCAAACGTAATTACCATTGATTCGTGTCAAAAATCCAACACTTTAAATTGGTCACAAGCGTCGCGTCGGCAAGCTTATTTAGTCCATTAACACGCTAGTGGCTTGCCAAGTTCAAACGCTCCTTATGATTTTTTCATTCAAAATGGCGGGAACATTGCTCAATAGTTTAATTTAATTCGTTTTAGTTGATTTAAGTTAAGATTTTGTTTTCTTACGGATGATAAAGTGATATCTTTTTTGTTTTTTGTCGTGCTATTGTGACACGTTTTTATAACGCACGACGGCATTTTTTCAGTTTTTTCATAAACAAATTTGGCATGCGGCCGCAATGAGCGCAGCCGAGTGACAGAATTAAATGCAGCCGGCCGGCTGCAATGCACACCCCCAAACCCAATGTTCGTGGTGTCTGTTCTATACGCTAGTAATACTAATTCAATTATTTAAGACCACTCCCTACTCCTTATATTCCTGTGGGTAACCGCAAAAGAAAATTTCAAAAGCCTGAAGTCCCTACCAGCACAGGAAGAACAGAAAGAACAGAAAAATAAATAAAATAAATTTGTTAAAACAAGTGCCAAATTTTTTAAGAAACATTGAGAAAGATTTAGATACCAAAACAAAGGCCACGCGAAAGAGAAATGCTGACATTGCGACAACTGAAACTGATTAGCTGTTGTATTATTATTTTTTCCTTTAATTGCATATATTTTCTTTTAAATTCTTCGGTAATCGTTTCATAATTATCGTGTGTTCACTTTACCCTATGTGCCTATCCACTTTACCCGGTGGATTGGGCAAAGCGGATAGCGGTACCAAGTTTAATATGATTAACAATTTTAAGCAAAGTAGTGATGCTACATTATTTTTGTTGATTTTATTTAAAAGTTCAATAAATACTGTTCCAAACTCAGTCATTATTTTTTATCTGTCTGTATCGACTCCCTTACTATAGCCCGCCAAAGGTTAAGGTGTCCACATTGCCCGGCCTTCCATACAAGTATTAAAACATGCCAGTAGGAACAAACAGTATTGACATAATATTAATCTACCTCAATACCTAACACAGAGGGCTGCGTTCAAGTACCTTAACAGTAATATTTTTTTTTATGTAAGTTAATTGTTATGAACCAAAGTTAACTTTAACCCATGTTTTTGAAAATCCTCCCTTAAAGGGAAGTCAATACATTATTTATAAAGATTTAAAACATACACCCACACTCAGATTGTAAATATACGTATATACAGTACTAGCTATTATCCGCGGCTTCGCCCGCGTGTTCAAAGGGAAGTAATAATGAGTTGTATAACACGCATGACTCATTCCTAGATATAATAACATAATAATAATAATAATTCATAAATAAGTAACAGATCCAAAATTTAAAAGACACTAAGAGGAACCAACTGTAAAACCTATGACCCTCCTCGACCTTCCAACGATAATATTTTTATTATTTATTCAAATGTAAAGCTTGAATTACATGTTCTTGTGACTAAAATTTTAGGCTTTTCTACACAGAACTTGGCACCCATTTAGATCTCAATTCTTTTTTTTTAACTGGCTCTCACTTCACATTTATGTTTTTGATGGGATATCATTACTTTTTGTACAGAAACTATTAGAAGGTATTTATTCATAACGTTACTGATTAATTATTTACCTTATACATGAACTGTTATAGTGCTCTTCAACTAAATCTGTAGTTAGTGCGCCGTGGTCCGAAATACCCATTATTTCATTATTTATAAGTAATAATGTTCCACTATTGATGTCCACTAAATATTGAAATATTATTAATACTAAATCCCAGTTATAATATCGTAATATTAATAAGTACGATAGTCAACTATACTCTTACTAGTTATAAGTAGTTTGTGTTCGATGACATAACGTGCCACAATATACATACTTCGAATCACTTTAAACTGGTATAATTTCGGAAATAATACAAAATTTTCTTGTGTACACGCCGTACAAGATTAGAAAAAAATATTTTTCACACATTAAAAATGAAACGACGTAATACACTGGAAATAACGTCTCTGGACAAACCACTAATCTGCACTTAAATATACGTAAATGATATGCACTTTCCCACGGGTACTTGGAACACTGAACATCTTCCCCTCGTTGAAAGCTTTACAAAGTACTAAAACCGATATGTTTCGTTATATATTCACCTTGAAATCCACTTAATGATCAGATGTCATCAAATTTTGATTGCTACTCTTAAATTGCAGGCATTATAAGTGTTTCTAATAGAAACAATTTTTTGAAAAATTATAATAAAAATTTACTACTTTCTGATTTATTTCTTTGTATTCACCCGATTACCTATCTGGATGCCAAATTTTAACTTTCTAGGTCATCTGGAACTGAGTTAGAGTTTTGATCTATAGGTCAGTCAGTGATAGTGAGTGAGTGACGATTTTTGGACGTTAATATCTAAAAAACCGTTCGAGATATACACATCTCCGAAATTTGGAACACATATGTATTTCGCAAGTTTCAATAAATGAGCCAAATTTGACAGGTTTATGTTGAATAGTTTTTGAGTTATGAGGTGGTCAAAAGTGGCTCCAAATGGTTATTGTAATAATACACACGGTGCTGCTCGCCAATTCTGTTAGCTTGAAATTTACACGCTACCCCGTGTCTAGATTATTTATTCTCTTCAATATCATCAAACTTTGTGCAAAAATTTCTCGTTTCGTTCTACCAAAAATAAGTAATATGTCAGCAACCTTAAAAGCCTACCACGGCTATGTTGATGTTGCCTCTAATATAAGTTATGGTATAGTTTTATGGGGAAACTCTACAGATTTCAATAAAGTCTTCATTGTTAAAAAACGATGTATACGCGCTATGTGTAATGTTACCTCAGGCACTAGCTGCAAACCTCTCTTTAGGAAGCTAAAATTAGTGTCATTGACTGGTAGGTATATGTATATATGAGATTGCACCTTTTTCAGGAAAAGAAAAATAATTGTTATTTTGCAACCAGATACCCTAACCGACTATGTGTACCATGGTACCAGCTTCTCGATCAGCGATACGTTCAAAAAATTCGACTCACGTCATGTGTGTAATGATATAACAATAAAATCATTGAAAACATTAAAATCTTAACTTTCACTTAATATAAAAAGAGTTACTTAAATGGTTAACTGACAAATGCTACTATTCAATGAAAGAATTTATATGACGATTTTTAATTATTTTTTATGGAAATAGCCGGCAAACGGGCTGACAATCCACCTGATAGTAAGTAACTATCGTTGCCTATGGACTTCATCAACACCAAAGGCATCACTGATGCGTTGCCAGCCAAGAAATAGAGAAGAAAAAGAAAAAAAGAAATTTTTAATAATTATTGTTTTCCCTTGACATTTGAAATTGAAAATTATAATATGATGTAAATAATGTAAACTCACATATATTTTTGTGAAAATCCATATAGTAGTTTTTAAAAACCAAATAAAAAAAGTTTGGCGCTTATGTTGTTCGCTTCCGAGCGCACGCTTAGTAGGTGCTGTCTGACAATTTTTATACAAGAAGTCATTACATTACTCTACTATCCTTGATCCGCAATTGTTTGTTTTTCATCTGTTTGGCAACGCCTCAAAATTATTTATTTACTGTTAATTTAGGATCTTAAATTATAATACTAATTGGTTTATTTTATTTTTCGCTTTTCAGTTTTTTTTTCGTTGGTTCAATTTTTTTTAAAGTAATTGTTTTATAATTTTTAGATGCAATAAAAATTAATAATAAGTACTACTCCGTAGTTTTTCTGTGCTGTTCTTGTGACCTGAATGACGGTCGGAAATCTGAACATAGAAAACAAAAGATGGTGGCCACACCCACTTTATGCATAAATTCCCATGACGGTGTCCTCTTAAGTACTTAGCTTTAATTTATCTCCCAGTACAATAATAACGATATCAGCTATCTCTCGAATCCCTCGAGTTTACCGGATACAGCCAACCAATTTGAATCTGAATAGATTTGTTAACAGTAGGTATTATCAGTGAGGTACACGTGGGTCACGCACTAAGGGTGAGGCCAAACGAGCGTTTTTTTTTAGCTATGCTTCGCGTGAATTGAATCGGTTTCATACTAAAGTCCTGTGATAAAAACTGCAGCTGACGTTATGAAGTGACAGTTCATTTTCTTCTTATAACTAGCTTACATACATAGCACCAGCACTAGAATTGACTATATACATTTTGTTATAATATTTATAACAAGTCCAAACTCATTTTGCGTCGCCGCGCCGTGCCAAACAGGACTTTTATCGCGACTGACAACTCAAAAAAATAGGTTCGTTTGGCCTCACCTTAGGTGCATCAATCTTATACCTACTAGAATAAGGCCGCCGACTCTTGTTCAATGCGGCGTGAATCTTTCAACAGTTCTCATGAAAGGCCTGGAAAGGACTTCAACTTTGTTAGTGGAGGGCTATTTGGTCTGTACCTAATCAAAATTCTGATGGCACCCGAAATATGCTTAGAACAGAACTAATGCGTATGCTAGAGTAAATATCCAGAAAAAAATTTTTTTTCAATATTTTATTTTGCGATTCTGGAGTTTTAATAAATATGTACCTACATCCATGCCGAATTACAGCTTTCTATAAATAAGGGTCTCGGCGCTTTGCTTCGGACAGACGGACGGACGGACATGACGAAACTATAAGGGTTCTACAATTATTTTTATTATCCAAAATAATATATTAGCTATCATACTATGTCCCACTGTGCAATACTAGTGTAACCGATTTAAAAAAAGTTTATTAAAATAGTATATTGTATTGTATTGTAGTCTCCGGTTATAACAACCGACGTGAATCCTAATTTTTCGTGACCTCCCAACGATTGGTACAAATGCATTGAAAATGTAATGACATACTAATATGTACATATTTTGTACCACATTGTATATGGTATAATAAAGTTTAAATAAATAAATAAACAAATATGCACAAGTTATTTTTATTATGCTTATTTTATTATCGAACTATACTGATTTGAATAATAATTATTGTACTTAATATAAAGTGCTTGCATGTTTGTTTTGTCATTTCCCTTCAATGTCGATCTACACAGATTCCACCGTAGTAAATAGAAAGGCTTTGCTATCAATATTGAATACGTATTTTTACAATGTTGATATGAGTATCACGTGGAATGAAATGTGAGGGATTACATACCTACACTAACATAGTCTAAAATGTATCAAAAGCATGTAAAACTATATAGTTTTCATGTCATTGAAGTATAATGTATTAAAGTACCAGAACAGACATCTCGAACAAAATTTGTGTCGCACTGAGAGGTTATTTGAAAATATAACCTCTCATCGAGCTCCCATTAACTTTTCAAAATCGACTGAATCCACTGAAACTGTAGCCAATTGGCTGCAATTCAATGCGCAAACATCGGGTTCGCGATGTCGGTTCTATACGCTAGTAATAGTAGTTCAATGCCTATAATAGAGTAATTACATTACAAATTTAATGAGAAAATCACTTCTTTACTATTTTAATGTAATAATAAACAACTGGCCAAGTGACAGGCCGTACAGATTTATACTGATTTGAGTAATCAACTTAACTTTGCTGTTGGATACCTATTGTTTCCATAAAAAAACGACATAAGAGCTCATCCGCACTAGCGGTTAACTAATTTTAATATGTAACCGCTCATACTGTACGCATTAAACCAGCATTAAGTTCTACCAAAAAAATATTTTTTTAAGTTAGTACAGTAAAACAGTAGCACGCGGATATAGCAGCTAATCGCTAGTGTGGACAATTCATTTACTTCTTCAGGACCAGAACCTCACACTAAAAAATAATCATTTACAACTGTAAACGACCGAACAAACTTCCTCATGTGAATGATTGAAACTTGCTATGGTTTGCCATAAGTAGTATAGTATTGGGCATTCTGCCCCACTTGTTCGCTCAGGCGTCTGCCTTCGCGTCGTGGGGCAGAATGCCCAATAAGATTTCTGGTAATGTGGGACAGAAAGCTTCATTAAAATTTCATAATTAGAAATGCAAAATAACTGTTTGTTGTTGTAAAGAACGCGGTTTCAGCTGAGAAAGGAAACAAAACAATATGTAAAAATTATTTATTCATAGTTATAATATTAATGTTAATTACAGGTTACAATCATTTGATATAAATGTAGGATGGTCCTCACACAGTTCATCCACCGAGTGCACCAAAGATTGAAGCTTACGCCATTGCGGTGTATCGTCTTGAGTCTGGAATTTTATCCGTACTAGCGCTTTCTTCCAGAGCTCTTGTGCATCAGTATTGCGCGCATCGTTGGTTTGGTAGACTTTCAAATCGATAAGGTAGTCCCCCGTTGTGTTGATCGCCCGACGTTCGTTGCCGTTTGCAACTCTGTTGACGAAGTACGTGGACAGCACGCGCGATGGAGGATCTTTGGATTTGCCGCCATCACGAGTAAGATTGAAGATGTCCACAGTCTTCCCTTTCTTTCTGTAACAAACATAAATAACCCGTATAAGTATAAAATTACTTACTGATGGTGTCGGTTTTCAAAATCATTACGAAAAATAACACAATAAATACAAAAATTGTATTAATTTACATACTGCATGGTCATGTAAATAAAATGTTGTTACTTGTAAATGAGAGTAACAATTTAATTATATTAAGAATCAATATAGTCTATCTCAAAAGTCAAGTTTACCGAAGAATAAATAAATTTTTACTCTGCAATCATAAGATTAGTGAAATATATTAAAATAAATCATGAACAAGAATAAATATAAACTTGATCGACATTTGCAGCAATAACCAGTGCCTATTACTGGTTATTTCAAAATAAATAAAAAAATATCTCCCATAATTTATATATCATAAACTATTTCAGTAACAGAAAGTGAATGTGTGTAATAAAAAATCAACTACTGACCGCAACGCCACATAAATATATCGAACGTAAGTACAAAATTTGAAATATTATAATTTAAATATAACGAGTAGATGTAAATTTAGTATGATTACCTTATAATGGCAGGCGATTTCTTCGTAGATTTACGCTTGCTTGTAGGAGTAGAATGTTTCCGCAGGAGCTCGGCACTGTGTTCAACATCTGTAGAGTTGCTGCGTTGATCGCACTCAGAGTCCGACCTGTAAATTGTTAAATTTTAATTAGATATTATTACTTGAAATACCTATGCTGAAAAAGGATTAAATGTTAAGTTAATGTTTATCTACTTGGAATGAACTAGTAATAATAAAACTATTAACTCGCACTTATAATTAATCTATTGACGATTATAACAATTATGAGTAAATTAAGTTAGTGAAAAATGTCAAAGTATTTGGCTACATGTTGTATCTGAAATATAAATTGGTTGAAGTAAAATATGAAAATTAATAAAAATTATAAAGACTTACATTTTAAATGGCAGCCACTTGAAGTATAATTACCAATACAACCACTGTTTGGATGGACTGAACTGCAGAGTGGAGGCACTCGGCGCTGGTTGCACTGTAGTCGTTGTAGGAGTACTTTGTTCCTATCCGAGGCTCGAATTTGATGTACCGAGCTCCGAAAACGTTAGCTTATAAGTCAGAAAAGACATGTAAATTTGGTAAAATGAAATGTAAGTGTGTTTAATAAAAATAATACACAAATTAGACATTTCTTATTTGTACGTATTACATTTGTACAAAAATGATAACTAAGAATGTTCTAGAATCATTATTTGCTAACGCAACACAAAGACTTAGGGCTACCAAAATAATTGTCATACATGTTACATACTATGTATAGACTGATGATCCCATTTTTATATAAAAATATGTGGAAGTGACATCCATAACCAAATTAGCTGCGTAGTAATAAAAATTCGTATTGCTGAATAACACTTTTAAATAGGTGTGCAATAATCACAAGTATTGTGTTGAGAAATATGATATTTTTGTTAGGGTTGACAAACGATATAAATTTAAAACATTCCAACTTAAATTGTAAAAATAAAAATATATGATTAAAAGGACTTGTTATTTACGTTTCATTGGGTCTTTTGTATTCTAGTTTAGGTAATTACATATCGAGAAAATATTGAATAATCCGGTAAATTAACAGACCATTAGCACTCTTAAATAAATATTCTATACCTATTTTTAACGTAGATAACTTTGTATGTAATAATTAAGTAATAAATACAACATTTTGTTCCAGTAAATAGGTAATAATAATACATAATTATTTGCATTTGGATGTCAACCCTGATCGAAATGAAAAATCTTGCAAAATACCGTTAAGTAATGCAACCGGATGGAACACGACACTTTTGTTTTGACAAAACACAATAGGTATTGGTACTATTTGCACGCAAAATGTGTATTTTAATTTAAATTTAATTCGATTACTGAGTACAAGTTATAGGTATATATTAATGGTAAAATCGATAGCAAAATTATTATAAGGTAATTATTATGTTAAATATTATAGTCTATTATATTTCATTCAAGTTTTGTTGTCATTATCAGTATTATTATAATAATTTTGTGTTTTTTTTTATTTCAGACCATCACTTATTATGAACTGTGAGGCAGCAGAGGTGCTGGTTTGAAGCAAATATTTTATTTGTTGACTAAATTTGCAGGTATAGAAATACCTACTTAATGAGGGAATGCTAATACTTTGGACATAATTAACAGAGACGACATTATTTTATTGTGAATATTGGGTATGTATTTAGTTGTTATTTCATATTACTATGATAGTTTTCATTATTTTTATCTGATTGAAAGAAAGAAATTATCCATTCTATGATGAATGACAAAGTGGCTTCTAATAATATTATTATCTGCTCGCCCTGCTCGTGGGCTAAGTATTAATTGTTGGTTCGATCTCCACAATAAAATAATATTAATGTTCTTAGATCTATTCTATTACAAAATCAATTGTAGATGTGTCTTAGTGATTATTTTTGTATCTGTTGTTAAAGATTTATTCCCGTAACAAAATAATTAAAAGTGTATTAAAATTATTATTTAATATGTGTTATTAAATTATGATCGTATCTTATTCCAGAGCACGTCACTTTGATGAGAGATTGAGAGATGCAATTGAAGATGTGAAGTTTTGAAGACCTACGGCAGTAATTGGTAATAAAGTCTGATATACTTAGCAGCTAACTCAATATTTCTGAATTATATAATAATTTTATTGTTATTGTGATTCTAAAAATGCCATTCTGTTCGGTTTGCAACATTGATGTGAATTCACGCTGTTGGATTAGCCATTTGCGAAGTAACAGACATAAAAATAATAGTACTATTCGTATCAATGACAACGTTGAAATTATACATTCCTGCTTCAAAGGACGTATTACAAGTTATCGGATTACTACAACTAAACCCGAAGCAAATATTTACCCAGAATGTTTCTTAAAAAATATTCATGATCAAGTTAAATCTTTAATAGATAGCTCGCTTCAAAAACATTATTCTGTTAAAATAAATTTTGAATATTTCGGAGTCTTTTTAATGCTGAAGAATGATCTACAAGAGTTGAAATCTTTTGCGACAAAAAATTTTATCATTCATTTAAATTACAGTTTCAAGTCCACCTATGAAAAAGTTATAATAATATTATTAAAAAAAATTGAAGAGTTTCAAGAAAGAGATAGTGGATGGACGTTTTTAAATAATTCACATTTAGAAATTAATATTAACAAATATCAACCTCTTAGTGGATCACGATTTATAGATTTACCGAAATATATAAAGAGTAAGAAAGCGTGTTTGAATATTCAAAACGATGACAGGTATTGTTTTTTGTGGTGTGTAGTTGCTGCTTTGTATCCAAGTACTCGGCATCCTGAGAGAGTCACGTCATATCCTCATTTTCGTGATGTCTTCAACTTAAATGATATTTCATTTCCAATCACTTTTTCAGATATAAACATTTTTGAAAGAAACAATCCTTTTTTGAATATTTATATTTACGGGTTAAGAGGTAGTAAGACTATAACGGGTCCTCTGTATAAACCCGATAAAATCTATCATAAATCCAAAATAATTCACCTACTATTTTTAGAAAATGGTAATTCATCTCATTATTGCCTCATTAAAGATCTACCTCGTCTCGTTAAAAGTCAAATAACTAAGCATCACGGCAAGCTATACTTTTGCGAAACCTGTTTAGTGTTTTTTCCTAGTGAAGATCAATTTGATAGTCATTTGTGTGGAGGGGTTGCTACTATTCTGCCTGAAAAAGGTTCATATTTACAATTTAAAAATTATAATAGAAAACAAGACGTTCCATTCACTATCTATGCCGATTTCGAAACATTACTTGAACCAATTTCCAACCATGAATCTGATACCACAAATACCTTTCGCTTACAACGACACATTCCTTCAGCTTTTGCGTATAATATTGTTTCATCGTGCAATGACAATTTCAATGAATTTAAAACGTATCGTGGAATTGATTGTGTTTCCAAATTTATAGATTTTCTTACTGAAGACATTAAGAGAATTTACAATATATTGACTCAAAATGTCTCGATTATATTTTCAGAAAAAGACGTTATTGATTTTAAAAAAGCTAGGAAATGTCACATATGTGAAAATCTGTTATGGAATAATAAAGTCAGAGATCATTGTCATATTACTGGTCGATACCGTGGTGCAGCCCATCGACATTGTAATTTACAATATAAGATACCAATGTTCATACCCATATTTTTTCATAATTTGTCAGGATACGACTGTCACTTATTTATTAAAAAATTAGGCGAAACGCCTGGCAAATTAAATATCATACCTAAAAGCAAAGAAAAATATATTTCATTTTCAAAATTTATGCATATCAACGATAACGATTATGTACAGATTAGATTTTTAGATTCATTTCATTTCTTAGGCACTAGTTTAGATAAACTGTCGAAAACTATGCAAACTGAGGATTTTATTAATTTGCGCTATCATTTCCCTGATAATCATCAGTTTCAACTACTTACACGAAAAGGCATTTATCCCTACGATTATGTAAGCAATTGGAAATGTTATGAAGAAAAAACATTACCAGCGAAACATTTATTTTTCAATTCGATAAGCAATGAACATATTTCACAGGAGGACTATGACCACGCTAAATTGGTATGGCACAAATTTAACATAAAGACATTGGGTGAATATACTGATTTGTATTTAAAGACTGACGTACTTTTACTTACCGACATATTTGAAAATTTTCGAAAAACTTGTAAGTTGCATTATAAGCTCGATCCTGCGTTTTATATTACTGCACCTAGTTTATCATTTGATGCAATGCTTTTAAAAACAGGAGTTAAATTAGAACTCTTAACAGACTTGTCTATGGTACGAATGATTCAGAGCGGTATTAGGGGAGGTTTATGTATGTGTTCTCATCGCTATGCAAAAGCTAATAATAAATATATGCCTTCGTGTGATGCTACAAAACCTTCCTGTTTCATAACTTATTTGGACTGTAACAATCTTTACGGCTATAGTATGGGTCAATATTTACCTCACTCAGGTTTTCGATTTTTAAATCAAAACGAAATAGATCAGATAGATATAGTAAATATCAGCGACAACGCAGAATGGGGTTTTATACTAGAAGTAGATATTTTGTATCCTGAAACCTTACATATATTACACAACGATTTACCTTTTTGTGCTGAAAAATGCATACCGCCAGGGGGCAAAACAGAAAAACTTATTTCAAATCTTTACAATAAGTATAACTATGTGATTCATTATGTTCATTTAAAGAAATGTATTGAACATGGGTTAAAATTACGTAAAATACACAGAGCCATTACGTTTCGACAAAGTGCTTATTTGAAGGAATATATCGAATTAAATACGCAACTACGACAAAACGCAAAAAGTGTATTTGAACAGGATTTTTTCAAATTATTAAACAACAGCGTTTTTGGGAAAACATTAGAAAATACCGAAAAAAGAGTGAGTGTTCATTTAATTAACTCTTGGAATAGCACAAATAATAAAACAAAAAAAACTACCTGTGCTGAAAAACTCGTAAGCAATCCTTATTTTCATAGTGCATCAGTTTTATCGGAAAACTTAGTTGCAATACAAATGAACCCCGATCATTTCATTTTGGATAAACCAATTTATATAGGTTTTACTGTTTTAGAGCTATCCAAATCACATATGTATCATTTTCATTATAATATAGTTAAACCTTTTTATGGCGACAGAGTAAAATTATGCTACACCGATACGGATTCTTTTGTTTATTCAATATACACAGAAGATTTCTACAAAGACTTAAAATGTAATTTTTTAGAGTACTTTGATACTAGTAACTATACCGTACAAAATGAATTCATGATACCTCAGATTAATAAAAAAGTGCCAGGATTGTTTAAGGATGAAATGGGAGGCAAACTTATTACTGAATTTGTTGGCTTGCGGTCCAAGTTATATTCATTAAAAACTATGAATAATGTAATTAAAAAAGCAAAAGGAATTAAATCCTGCGTGGTACGTGATTTAACTATAGATGATTACCAGAATGTATTATTTAATAGAGATGTTATCCATCGAAAAAATATCTTATTTAAATCAATTAAGCATGAAATATTTACACAAAGTGTGAATAAAATAGCACTATCAAGTAATGATGATAAACGTGTTATATCAAATTGCAATGTTGCAACCCGAGCGTGGGGGCATTCTTCAATTTTAAAAGGATCTTTCAATCCTAAATATTGATATTCGTAATTGGTTTTAATGGGCATGTAAATATAATTTATTTTATATTACTATAATAATATGTAGAGATTATGTAAATGTTCTTAGTAAAATATGTACTTAGGTAAATATAAAAAATAATAAAGTTAATAAACATTTCTGTAATTGATTTTGTAATAACTATAAGTAACCTATGATTTGTATTCAGTTAGTGTCCATGTTTCATTACAACTTAAAAATGTACATAAATAAGATTGTAAATTATAGAATTTATTAGTAAGTTTTTATGTAATATTATATACTTATAAATAAACAACCTTTGTTAAATATAAACTTTGTTTTATTGATCTATTTAAACTAATAATATTATAGTTTTTTTTTTACCGAAGGTGGCTTCTACCTATGTCTTTAGAAGGATTTCCTTGATATTTTTTTTGTATTTTATTCTTAATACCTAAATATTTAGCTTTTACAATTCATGACAATAACTTATACTTGCGTAATAATAATAATGCTCCGGAATGGTAGGTATTATTGATACACGCAACATGTTATAACATGTTACAGTTCATCGCACTTTATGAGAAGGTATAATATATTTATGCAGACTTGCAGTTTACAATTCATACTAAATTATTTTAATATATTGAACTATAAAACTATATCTGAAAGAGTGATTTTCAAACAACTAATCCATATCCTTGATTGAATGCTAAGTTAACAATTTTGGATTGATTTGAATATATAAAGTTGATAGTTAGTTTATTTTTTATTATTTACGGAATATTAATAGAATTGAGAAGTTGTTTTTACAGTATTATACCTAGTACTTGTGTTATTATAATAATTATGTGCACGGTAAGTAAAGTACCTATTTGAATCTGATATAATATTAGTGATTTTTGTGTGTGCACATCAGATTTGAAAATGGATAATTATTTTTGTTTCAGGTATCTGATTCAGAGATTGTGTTTAGCCAGTATGCTCAGGATCCTTACGAAGGATTTTCCGAGCTGAATCGCTGGGAACCCGAACAATACAAACTAACGAAAGAGAAAAAGTCCAAGCAACGTCGCCGAGAAACTTTGAAAAAACATAACGCTACACAATCTTTTGTAATGAGCCGATTACAACGACGAGGCATTAGGTTAATAAAAATTTCTGTTACTGATCTCTGCAGCAACAATTCTCAAACAAGCTGCAGCGATAGTGAAAGTGAGAACGTTGTGATAAGTGCGCAGTACATTGTTAAGGATGCCATGGATAGTGTTATGGACGATACAGAATCGCTAGTTAAGAAAATATCGAAATCTTTAATAGACAATGATTTTTAATAAAGATACTATTGTTATTGTAAGTTATTATTTTATTATGTTTAAAAAATAAAAATGCATTTTTACTGAAGAAATTATTTTTATTTATAAAACCAAAACAAAACATTTTAGTGCCACCCTAAATGCTTTTTTATACATAACACATTTTTTAAAGCACAATGATTTGTGTGTACATTACAATTTAAATTGTTATCACAGAATTTTTTATGTAATTCAAACATGTTAGGACACTGGTCTTCACCAAGATCTGACACTTCACAATTTTCGCAAATGTTTTTTATCCACGTAACCTTCTCCAAACCTTTCACTAAGATATTTTTGTTTTCTAGATAGGGAACGATTATACGATGAAATTCTCTATAGTCAATATGTCCTTCGTTCCAATGAATACCTCTATTGTTTTCCAGCCACTTTACTTGTCTTTTTTCATCAGTTGTTAAATATTTGAATAAATATGGGGGTTTTATTAAGAATAATTGCGTATAATCACGTGTTGCGAACGCTAATTCTTTTACTATAAAATTATTGTACTGATCTTTAAATCCTTGAATATCCACTATGATGGTATCCTGCTTCATGATAATTTTTTTACAGTATTACTCAGTGGCTTATATTCAATTATACAGTCGTTTAATATAAGACAGTACGCGCCGGTTTGATCTGGTATATCAGAATCACTTTCAATTTCCACTCTAACGTCCACAACCGGACCTGTCTTCAAATTGTCTACTTGTCTAGAGCAGTCGACAACAAATAACGGCGCTAAATCTTTAAATTGTTTCTCACTCAACAAGGGCTCTGGACGACGACCATAATATGACTGTTGAAATCTAACATATTGTTCGTATAATAAGGCAATGTTGTTGTTTGCGAAGTTAACGTTTAGGTTCTCATAAGGGAAGTATGTTGAATTGAGATAGACTCTAACGCTGCGAAGAAGACAGTGATCGAACTGAGACATGTCAGAACTTGCATTATTTTTTCTATTTGTTTGTAGACCAATAATAATATATCTTGGTTTTTCTATTTGTGACGAAGTTTTAATTGCCCAAGTATGTTTTGTAGTTTTAGGTAAAGCTGGATATTCATACAGATCCCAATTTCTAAATATCATTTGAAGCGGTTTATCTCTTTCTAACAGTTTCAAAAAATTAAGCTTTTCTTTGTCAGATATTTTAATGTGTGGTACACGCCAAATAATTTTATTTATTTGAACGTCTTCTACAAATTCACCGGTATTGAGTTTCACAGCATTCAAGTTTGTGTTACTTCTTAGTAATATTAGTTCGTGTCTACTATTTATCACAACTTTTTTAAAATCTTCTGCAAAGCCCATTATGTTACAGAGTGGTATAGAAGCAGAAAATTTACCTCCATTTTTTATACCATCAATATTCCACCCCCAAGAATAAGCTATCTTAGATTCACTTTCGTTCATTGATATTAAAGATTTCATGGTGGTCGTAACGCCTGCATTCTTTATTTTATCAATCTCCACTCCGTTTAGCTCATACCTTATATCTTGAAATAAGTACAATAAAGCGTTATTTGTAAATTGAACACTGGTGACAGGATCCTTAGAATCTCGTTTTTTAACGATAACATTCCCTTCCAAATACAAGGTGCTTGCTGATGGTAGTACATATAAATCCTGTTGATTGATTGGTATGCGGATTTCATCATTTCTATTAAAACTAGTAATGTAGGGTTTGTAAGAATGATATTCAATTCCTTCCACACTATTGTCGTAAGACGGAGTCGATAAAACGTCTAAAATATTCATTTTAATAAGCCGATCGCTTTTAAGAATGCCTTATTGCTTTTCGTTAATTTTATTTTCTTTTTATTACGACTTCTTGTATGATTGATTTCTTGAGTCAAACTGATACGTGTAGTTGGTTGTTGCGTATATTTATTATAGTCAATCATTTCTTCTTCTAAGATGTAAATACAGCTGTACCTCTTCACCACGTAAATTTATTAAATGATTATTTATATCTAAAAGTCTAATATTAATGCAGCTTATGTTGCTCTGGTTAATGGGGAAGTAAATTGCGTTTTTAGGTATTTCTATAATCCTATATCCAGGTGGTACGTTTAGTGCAAATTCATGAATAATATGACTTGATTCGCCGTTTATGTATGAGCCGCTTACGATATCACATTCAACCCTGATCACGGTTGTTGGTAAAATGTTTACTGGAAACTGTGACACATGCCATTTATTTGCTTTCAATATTTGTTTTTTAAACCCTAACAAGTTTCTAAAGGTATTTTCCTCAGAAAAATTAATATCTTTTGTACAGTACAAAGTTGCTTTCAATGTGTTGTTATTACACTGTAGATTGATTGATGCATCCTTTATTTCAGATTTTAAATAATCATTGATATCTTGTAATTCATAAGTCCCTTCAGGGATTTCAATAACTTCATTAGATCCATAGAATAACTTATTATTAGTTTTATCAATATTCGGAATGGAATTAAATGTTGAGATATGCAATAAAGCACATTCATACTGTCCATCTAATTGCAGAGTGTTTGGATAGTACGTGGATAAACTTGACGAATTTCCTGTTATCGACAAAGTGAGTGACATATTGCAAATGGTGAAAATAAAAGAATGATACATATTTTATACATTTTTATTCCAAAATTGCCATAGATATTTTAAGCATAAATGACCACAATTAACTGTATTAAATGACTGATATCTTGTGTAGTTATAACAAACATTACAATTCTTAAAATACCGAATTATTTCTTTAGGCGGTTTCAGATCGCCAAAACTATCAAAATATTCACAATAGTCATATATTTTAACATAAGCCACCCAATGCGTCCCCTTGTTCTTAGACTCATCCAAATTAACAATACCACATTCGATCTCCTTTGGTGTTCTTGGTAATTGATCTCGCATAAAAACTCCTCTGAAGTGGGGGATGTCACATGCGTACTTTATTATATCTATATTACTTAGAGGACGATTAGGTAGCTTACAATTCAGTTTTTTGAGGGCTTTATAAATAATCCGTGACCATTTCTGTGCGGTTTAATGTATAGACCCTTGCCTAATACTACACCTTCCATAGCTTTGTTATGTCGTTGTGTTTCTTGCAAATTTTTCTGAGCGGATTTGTAATCATTAATGGTTTTCGCAATGCCAGCTGCACCGCCAGCTAAGGTCCCTAATGCCGATAAACCAGCAAATATTGGAATCAAAGGTAGAATACCTCCAGTTTTTGGTATGGGTATTACACGTGGTATTCGAATTTTCTTTTTATTTGGAAATACTTTTTTAGCTGCTAAATAAGCAGCGTCGATTAAAGATTTACTATCATTGTGTTGAAATTTCTTGATTTTTGATCTTATTTTAGATACAAAATTTTTAAACGTTTTGACGCCAGCACCGGTTTTAAGTTTGGCTTTCATAACTTTACTCACTAACCATGAACTTAGTTTTTCGCCTTTGCAAGCATCTTTTGACTTAATGCGTTGTTTTGCCATATTTAGAAGTTGTAAATCTGCTTTATGACGATTAGGTAGGTCTGTATGTTTTGCATATGCTATGTCGTGTTGCATACAAGCGTCGTCTAGCTTATTCACCCCTCTATCACCCCGTAGTAAACGTTTCTGAAGTTTTGTGCCAGGTCCACAGTAATTATAACCAGGCAAATGAAGTTCAAACGGTAAATTATTAATGATACTATTAACTAGCCCACCTCCTTGCATCGCCAAAGTTGCAATGAAACAAATACGACTAAACTTCTTATTTAATAACAATTTTAGCCTTGAATTGCAGTTTTCTCAATCCAACTATTTTCATCATTGCTTAAACCTAACCATTTCACAAACAGCTTATTTCCTTTCTTTTTTATAACTTTTTCAATCAAATAAGCATCAGGATATTTAGTCTTTTGCAACTCGTGTTCGTAAAATGTTCCCAATATAGTTTGCTTACGTTGATCTTCTAAGTGATACGTAACTGGAACTGTGTTATTAATATTTTTTATCGTAAATAGTTCAGTTGACCAATTTGGAGTATACCCTTTCTCAAAATGCTGTTTGTATTTACTTATTCGAACATAGTCACCGACTTTAAACTTTGGTCCTGTCCTTGATGATATATATTTGTGGGTTTTTTTAATATTTTGTTTAATTAGAGGTTCCTTAGATTTATCTACATCGATTGGTTTACAATTGATAGTACGATGTTTCGTATTATTGTATTTTTTTAAGACAACTTCTAGTAATCCTAACCACCGATAACTTCCATTTAAACTAAAATATTTATATAATTTATTTTTGATAGTTTTAATTAATCGTTCCACAATCGAAGCCTTTTTGGTAGAAAAAGTTGAATAATGGTTTATATTGTTTGTCTTCATGAGATTCCGAAATACGTTATTATAAAATTCTGTCCCTAGATCAGTTTGCAAATTAATCGGTTTTCGATGACTATTGTATAATATAGATTCGAATGCATTGGTAACACAAATTTTATTTTTTGATTTGATTGGCACCGCCCAAGCGTATTTAGAAAAGCAGTCAATCACAATTAAAATGTAGTTGAAACCTTTATTAAACTTTGTTAAATTTTGCATGTCTATCAGATCGGCTTGCCATAAGTCATCTATTCCCTTTAGAATAACAGGTCTTCGAAGAAAATTTCTTCGTGCTTGTTTGTGTATTTCGTTAACTATTTGTTGTTTCATCATTACGAAGATTTCTTAAGTAATTTATCAATTTCTGATTTGGTATAAAACTTATCTTCCAAATGAGCCAAAACGTCTGATATCTTTGTTTTTATAGTAGCTTGAACAAAATTTTGAATATATGTCATGGTTTGTAAACGCAATGTCTCATTCAGTTTATGTAATTCTTTTATCAAATTATCCTGAAAATTATCAACATAATCCTTATTCACAGCATCGTCTGCTTCTATGGGTAATTTAATTCCTCTAAGTCTTGACGATTTTAAATCAAACTCTCCGTTTTCTGTTTTTGTTAAAGCGTTATCATAAACGTCAAATAGTTCTGACAAACGCATTCTTTTATGAATATAGTGCCCGAATTTATCCACATTCATGTTGAAAGTGTACTTTATTCGAAGGTTAGTAGTGTAATGAAAAAACATCCATCATCAGCAAACATTTATTTACTTATTTATAATTTTACTTTCACGCAATTCTTCAATAATTGATATAATTTCATTGTCTAATCCAGTATTGCCAGCATCTCGAGACGCAATTAATAATTTCAACCTCTCCACCAATTCATTTGGATCATCCCAATACACATAATCTATGTTTGTTTTCCATGTTTTCATTAAAGGTAGACCTTTTCCTTTGTGTTGTGTTTGAAGTTTAAATAGGGGTTTTACAATTTGTAAATATTTTTGTCCTTTATTACTCTTTATTGGTTTACTTGGATCACAGTCCCGTCGATGTGCATTGGTGTCAAGTAACATTGATTTATAATTTTGCATATCATTGTCTGTGACTAAACTTAAATCAACGTCTTTTTTTAGCAGCAACTGTTTTATACCTGGTGTACTATGATATTTGCGTCCAGCTACTGTGATATAATCATCACCAATTGCTACGCTAGCTGAACCTAACATTAATTTTCCGTTTTCTATTCTGACGCCAAATGGAATATCTTCTAATGCTTCTGATGATACTGACCAGGATGATGTATCGCGGTCTGATTTGCTTTCTTCTATTGATTGATATGAATAATCACTTTCGGTGTCAGATTGAGATTCGTCTGGATCGATGACTTTTCCAGTGTTAATTTTAGGGGTAACATTTTCTTCAATAATGCTTTTTATGGATGGTGTTTTACTTTTTTCGTCGTCTATAGTAGGAAGGAGAGAATGATTATTTGCGTTTGCAATTAAGTTGAGAGGTTTAGTCACAGGCTTGAAAACTGTCTCCAATGCTTGCTTATTATCGATGTCAATATTCCTCATAATTTTTACTTTTTTCTTTACAGCTGCTGCAGCCTTCACAATTTTTCTTTTCATTGATTGTTCCATAATGACAGCAAGATAGTGATCGATTGAGCGTCGTATAAAGAATAACGATTTCATAAAAGTAATTTATTTAAATATTTTTTGTTTCAATCAAACACCACAAAAGTGTCAAATTTATTTCTGTAACATCCTTTATTTTTAGAACAATCTTTATTAATTACAACATAATTAAAGGGTTCTTTCCAAATTTCTGAACACATTTCGCGGAATTCAGTCCATGTCATATCTGTGTTAACATGCTCCTCATAAACGTGTTTTAAATTTATTTCGTCTTGCTTAAAAAGGATAATCAAGTTCGCATTGTCTCTAACTAACTGTTTAGGAATTTTACTATACGTTTGGTTCAGATAAAAAGCATCAATATTTTTGTGTCTTCCCATCGCAAAGTAATCACGCATATTATTTTGATTTTCACAAGCAACATCATCAAAAATAATAATTGAATTTGGTTTTGCGTCCTGAACCCTTAATACTTCCTCATTTCCCTGATATTTATGAAGCGAAATAACAGGTATAAGATTTAAAACATTTTCTAAAAATATGTACTTCGGTTGTTGTAAAGTTTTCGAATAAATATAAACATTTTGAAATCTCAATCCATTTTCATGTAAAAGGAGACCAATTAACAAATTTGTTTTTCCACAATTGGAGGGCCCGCATATGATGCATCGTATTGAATTAGGCAATAATTCGCCATGACGAGAATCAGCCTTACAAACTTCCTCACAGATTGTGTTAAAACTCAGCGATTGTGGTTGTTTTACAAATTTCATGATTTGAGTGGACGGTAGTTTGATTGATAATGAGTAATTATACTCATCACATTAACATTTATTAGCGTATGTAGTAAGTAGACTGAATATCTCATCCATCGACAACGCGGTATAACGCTTTACTACCAGAAACAGTGTCAGGCATTCTGTTCCACGTGGAGGAGGCGTATAGAAGAGTGAAACAGTGGAAAAAATGTACCTATAAGCCCTAATTACCAGAAATCTTATTGGGCATTCTGCCCCACGACGCGAAGGCAGACGCCTGAGCGAACAAGTGGGGCAGAATGCCCAATACTATACTACTGCCATAACGCCCACAAGTAGTTCTTGTGGGTCCGGGAATGTAAAAAATTCAAGGGAATGAGACATCATTGAATAATTTGAAAAAAAATAATTAAGTTTAAAGTTTAGTGTGAGCAAAATGCTCAAGCGCAACTACTCGGGGGTTAAGGAAACAGCTATGTCAATATTATACCCTATTCAGCTCAATATTACACGTACTACCTAAAATTATAGAACAAAACAGCTGCATTTAAATATTTTTCAATATTTTCACAAAATTCATTTTCACATTACATTTTAGGGGTTTGTTTTTAGTAAAGACCACAGACACACACTGCAAGCCCTGTAAGACACCAAGAACAGCAGAGTCCGTCAACAAAACTTCTTCTCTGATATAAGTGACCACCCAGCGTGTAACTGAACCTGAGTATTCCGGTAAATATCTTTTGACAAGAAGAAAGAAGAAAGAAAGAAGCATTTATTCCGTCATAAGCATATCAACAACGTTAAAGTTCTATGATTTAAAATAAATAAAATTTGTTTGATTGAGTTAGGAGTTGCAGAGCTAGCTACCAACATGACGGAAAAGGGAAACTCAAAAAATTGCGCAGTTAGCGGTAGGTATTAACGTCCTCTGATATTTCAGTGCGCCCATAGATCTTCGAGTGACGCAACAGTACACCTTTATTTATTAATCTGACTGCAATAAGTAGGTAGTAGTAGTAGTAGTGGTGGTAGTAGTACCTAGTAGGTAGTGAAAGTACACTTTGTTTTCTTCTACTTATATCTAAGCAAACAAACACTCAATACTCAATGGTTATATTTCATTTCGCTGCCGGATCGTAAAAGCTAAAAGATTTGTAACATCTGATTATTCTACAAAATGCTTATGAAATTGAGCCATATTTAGGCACGTTTATTCGCCGTATAACGAGGTCTAGTATTCTACTTAATATGAGGCAGATTTCATCTCTTTTTATCATACACGAAGGTCTGCGCAAATCTATATATATAAAATTGAAAAGCGACACACCGCTGATTAAACAAAAAATCTCAGAAACTGCCGAACCGATTAAGATGAAATTTGGCAGGGAGATAGTTTATGCTAAGGAGACGCCCACTAAGAACGGATTTTTGGAAATTCATCCCCTAAGGGGTACAAATAAGGGTTAGAAGGCACTTTCATACAAACCAACTTTGTTAGTTTTAGATTTATAAATTTGAATTTTTTTATGCAAGTTTATAGTAATAAAGAAAAGTTAACTTTAATATATTTTTTTGGAAAATCATCCCTTAAAGGGTTAATTTACTGAATGGAACTTAGTATGCAACTTCGTCATTTTTGAAGTAAAAAACATGAAAATTTATGTATTAGTTCAAGATTAGAAACAAAATTTAAAAGTCATGCGCTGTTTTGGAAAATCATCCCCTAAAGGGTTAATTAAGATGGCGAAAGTTAGTATGGCCACTTCATCAGTTTTGAAGTAAGAAGGGTGAAAATTTGTTTATAAGCTTATAGTTAGGCACGAAAAATAACTGTATCACTGTTTTCTCGAAATTCATCCCCTAAAAATAGGGGTTGGTAGTCAACATACAAATCAACTTCGCCAGTTTTAGAGTTATAAATATGATTTTTTTAATGTAAGTTTATAGTAATAAACAAAAGTTAACTTTAACAATTTTTTTGGGAAAATCATCCCTTAAAGGGTTAATTTAGTGGATTTTATTTAGTATGCAACTTCGTCATTTTTAAAGTTAAAAACATGAAATTTTATATATTAGCTCCAGATTAGAAACGAAATTTGGAAGTATTACGTTTTTTTGGAAAGTCATCCCCTAAAGGGTTTAATAATACTGTGCAAATTAGTATGGCAACTTCGTCAGTTTTAAAGTAAGAAGGGTGAAATTTTGTATATAAGCTTATAGTTAGACACAAAAAATAACTGTATCACTGTTTTCTCGAAATTCATCCCCTAAAAATAGGGGTTGGACGTCATTTACGTATACATCAGCTTTGTCAGTTTTAGAGTTATAAATATGAATTTTTTTATGTAAGTTTACAGTTATGAACAAAATTTAATATTACCACATTTTTTGGAAAATCATCCCTTAAAGGTTAATTTAACGGATTTAATTTTGTACGCAACTTCGTCATTTTTAAAGTTAAAAACATGAAAATTTATATATTATCTCCAGAGTAGAAACAAAATTTGGAAGTATTATATTTTTTTGGAAAGTCATCCCCTAACTAAAGGGTTAAATAAGAGTGTGCAAGTTAGTATGGCAACTTCGTAGGTTTTGAGGTAAGAAGGGTGAAATTTTGTATATAAGCTTACAGTTAGACACAAAAAATAACTGTATCGATCACTGTTTTCTCGAAATTCATCCCCTAAAAACAGGGGTTGGAAGTCGTTTACGTATAAATCAGCTTCGTCAGTTTTAGAGTTATAAATATATTTTTTTATATGTAAGTTTATAGTTGTAAACAGAAGTTAATTTTAACACGTTTTTTTTGCAAAATCATCCCTTAAATGGTTAATTTGAAGCATGGAACTTAGTACGCAACGTCATCATTTTTGAAGTTAAAAACGTGAAAATTCATATATTAGCTCCAGATTAAAATTTAAAAGTTGTTTTTTTGGAAAATCAACCCCTAAACGGTTAAATAAGCGTATGCAAGTTAGTATGGGAACTTCGTCAGTTTCGAAGTAAGAAGGGTGAAAATATATATATTAGCTTAAATACACAAAAAATAACTGTATCACGGTTTTCTCAAAATTTATCCCCATAAGGGGTAAACTAAAGGGTTGTAAATATTTAAGAAACTACGTCATTTTTAAACTTAGTAATGTGAAAATTAATATGGAAGCTTATAGTGAGAAGCAAAAATTTAGTGTAGAGAACTTTACGGACGGGAGAGGGAGGGGAGGGGGACAGGAAGCGAGAGAGGGACTGGGATCGGTAGAGGAAGCAGGAGAGGGAGCGGAAGAGGAAGAGGGAGCGGGAGAGGGAGTGAGAGAGGGACATGAAGCGGAAGAAGGATCTCTCCTTCAGAGTGGGATAGGAAGAAGGCAGATGGAGAGGGACATGGAGCGGGAGAAGGAGAGAGAGTGGGACAGGAAGAGGGAGAAGGACAGGGAGTGAGAGAGGAAGAGAGATATGTAACTCTTGGACGGATGGACATGAACTCTTGAACAGAACCGTTTTAAAGATATTTTTTACTGTTTAAAATTATTGTCTGCCTGTCTATCTGTTTGTCTGTCCGGGCATCACATGAAAACCCTTGAACTGATTCGACGGAAATTAGTTTAGTTGTTCCTTAGGTATACTTTGGGTCATATTTTAGAAAACTTTTCGTCACGAAAAAATTAAAAGTTTTCCCCGGAAACAACATGAAACTTTGTATGGAATATTTTTAAAATATCAATGATTTGCTTTAGATTTGCAACAAAAGTTCCTCCTTTAATTGATGAAATACATGATTTTGAGTTTTTTTTTATTTTTCATGAATAAGAAAAAACAATTAATGTTAATGTTGTTTATTATTCAAAACCCGCTCCCGGAGGAATAATCTGTGATTGTATCGTAGGTTTCAGTATGTAAATTCCTAAATATAAGTACTTCAATGAACATGAATGTACATACATAAATGAACCTGTTTTTAAATTTTCTTCTGTAAGGGGTAGAAATATGATAAGCATAATTTCCGCGTGTGAAGCCGCGGGCAACAGCTAGTATAAATATATACATAATTATACATATTGTCCATATTTTGTTCTTTAATCTAAGTCCTTTTTACACGCTTTATATTTAATAATATGTTACGTTTAGTGTCGTTTATAGGCAAGTGCCGTTTCTGAATACTGGGCTAGCTGCTAAAGCTTGGAAGTGCTTACCACTAGCTTCTTATACGCATCTTTTTTTAGTCCGTTACTAAAAAAATAACCGACTTCAAAATTAGAGATAACTCAAAAACTACTCGTCAGATGTCGCTGAAATTACACAATTAAAGTGAGACTACATGAAAAGCACCAGCTTTCGTTTAAAAAAAGAATCATCAAAATCGGTTCACCCATACGAAAGTGAAAGTGAAATGACAAAACCAAATTTATTTTTACTTTATTTGTATTTAATGTGTTTATTTTAGTAGATAAATTGCTTTTAAAGTTGGTACACTACAATGATTATAATATTAATATTTAATACTGTGTGGAATCATTGTGGAATAAATATTCTATTAGATGGTAACAAACATAAAAATACATCTAAACATAAAATACAGTAGAATTGAATATCTCCTCCTTTTTTGAAGTTGGTTAAAAAGTTTTTCACATTCAAATACAAAGGCACTATACTAAATTGCTTTTCACCCGTCTCGCAACGACCTCTCTTACTTTGACACACAATAACAGCTAGTTACTAAATAACACACAACATGGTGCATGAACTTATGCAAGTGCAGCTAACTTTAGTCGACGGATAGTATTGAATAGTTTTTGGTGGGAAATTTAAAAAATAATGTTCTATCTGTAGAATCAAATTGAATACTAAAAAATGGTCAACATCCCTATAGATAATGTTATATATACAGTATACATATTATATAATTATAGATACTTATAAGTAGTAGTTATTATATAAATAAAAATGTAATAAAAGCGAGAAACTGGTGCATTTGCTGACCTCAGTTGCTGACAAACTGGCTTACAGTTTGGCAGACATGGAAATGTAGACAATGTACTCATTCGTTGGAAATAAATAAACAAAAAAAAAAAAACTTGGCTTCAAAGGCTTTTACCAGTAGGTACCTGAGTAATTCTAGTTTCTAAGTATGTATATCTACTTTACAAACTTAACTAATTTAGGTAGGTACTACTACTTACCAAGTACCTACAATCTACATCCATGAACATTGTTTGGTAATATTTTAATAATACTGCCGTCCTCAAGCTAAAAGGCGGCTAAATGTCATCTGGTCAATTATTACTTTATTTACATTTTTTGATATTTTTTGAACTTTACTAATATTAAAGTTCAAACAATTGTTATATCTTTTGAGTTTGACATAATATGACAACGCAGGCTGTCTCGGGAAACCAAAGACAAGTGGTGGCACGATAAGGCCTGTCATATTCAGTGGCTTGCTGACTCAAACCAACTTGGAGAGTTCTACGGCGAGATTCGTAAGCTGATTGGTATTTCCTACAGAGCTAAGGTGCCTCTTAAGACTCTTGACGGCGAGCGTCTTCTGACAAATAAGGAGGATGTACTAAAACGTTGGGCAGAACATTTTAACATGTTGCTCAATGTAGATCGATCAGCCGATCTCCTATACATTGGCTTAATGCGTCAACTCCCTGTTGCATTGGAGTTAGATGAGCCTCTGTCTCGTGAGGAGGTTGTCACTGCCATCAGACAGCAGCAAAACAAACGGGCGGCTGGCATTGATCTAATACCGGGAGAGCTGCTGAAGTGCGGCGGTGAGAATCTGCATGAGGTGGTATGGAACCTATTTGTTGATATGTGGGAGAAAGAGCGAGTCCCGAAAGACTTTAAAGTGTCTCGCATTAGTACTCTGTACAAGAATAAAGGTGACCGTACCGATTGCAATTCTTACCGCGGTATTTCATTACTTTCGGTCCCTGGAAAGGTCTTTGCCAGAGTTTTACTCAATCGTCTGAAGACTCTATCTGAAACGATCTTGCCCGAAACCCAGTTTGGCTTCCGTCCTGACCGAGGCACGTGTGAAGCTATCTTCTCTGTGCGTCAACTTCAAGAAAAAAGCAGAGAACAGAATCAACAACTGTACCTCTGCTTTGTAGACCTAGAGAAGGCATTTGACAGTGTCCCTCGAGAGGCCCTTTGGATGATGCTGAAAAAGCTAGGATGCACAGAGAAATTTGTGAGAATTCTGAGACTCCTACACGACGACATGCAGTGCTGCGTCACCGTAGACGGAGAACAGACAGAGTTTTTCCCCGTTACCTGTGGGGTGAAACAAGGGTGTGTCTTAGCACCCACTCTGTTCGCGTTATACTTTTCAGTTGTAGTCCGGGAGGTCTTACAGATTTCCTCTGAAGGAGTCCGCATCCGGTTTCGAACTGACGGCAGTCTTTTCAATCTGGCTAGATTCAGGGCAAGTACTAAGGTCTCGTATGCATTGATCACTGAGGTCATGTATGCGGATGACCTGTGCTTTGTAGCAGAATCCCCGGATGGTTTGCAACGACTTATGTCCAATCTCCACCAAGCGTGCCACAGGTTTGGCCTAAAGATCAGTGTTAAAAAGACGGAAGTGATGTCCCTTGACACTCACGGTCATGAGACACTGGCGATAAAGCTTGGTGAGGATATGTTGAAGCAGGTGGATAAGTTCCGCTACCTGGGGAGCACTGTAACATCTAAGTGTGACCTTGATGCCGAAATAAACAGCAGGATTGCTGCTGCTGCTGCAGCATTCGGGAAGCTGAATGGCAAGGTTTTTTGCTCACACGACCTGAAGCTGGTCACAAAGGTGTCTGTATATATGGCAGTTGTGCTGCCAAATCTCCTATACTCCGCTGAGACGTGGTGCGTGTATCGTCACCACATACCTACTGAATGCCTACGGAATATTATGAAGATTCGATGGTCAGATCGCGTGCGTAATACCGAAGTGCTGCGGCAGGCCAATGTTGGTGGCATTGAGTCTTACCTGATGCAGCGGCAACTTCGATGGTGCGGGCACGTACTGCGGATGGATGAGGAGCGAGTGGCGAAGCGCATCTTCTTTTCTGAACTGCAGGAGGGTAAGCGAAGGCAAGGCGGACAACTCCTCAGGTTTAAGGATGTTCAGAAGCGACACATGAAGAAATGCAACATAGAGCCCTCGCGATGGGAACGTTTGGCAGCACAGCGACCAGAATGGCGTGATCTAGTTAAAAGGCAGGTGCGTGATTTTGAGGAACGGCGTAAAGCTGACCTGGATGTCAAACGCGATGAGCTTAAGGCTCGACCACCCACTGCCATCCACTATCACTACGACAATGGTGCTCTCACGTGCCCTCATTGCGCCCGTGGGTTTACCACAAAAATAGGATACATCAGCCACGTTCGAGCGCACGAGCGCTCTAATATGGTTGACCAAACATAATAATTATCTTGGAGTCGAAGTGGTCGCCATGGCCGAAATCGGTCGGAGAGACATCATCAATATGACAACATTAACAATTGTTTATAGAGAATCACTAGCACGATTTCAAAATAATCCTGCGTTTTTAGCTCTACCTCAAAAACTGTTTTTGTCAATTAACCGCCTTTTAGTTTGAGGACGGCAGAATATTGCATAAATCACTTAAAACAATTTAGCATAGTGTACAGTTCATGTTGTATTAAAAAATATGTATTTAAAATTGTGTATCAGTTAACTTAAAACAACAAATTTGAAAACACAGAAGTTACCAAAAGTTAATAAAACAGAAAAAACGATAAAATAACATTTTTGTTTAAGTTCATTCATTCATTCTTTAATGAAATTAAACACCCTGTACTAACGACTAAAAATACAAAAGACAACGCAATGTAAAGAAGCAAAAATACATTAAACTAAGAAAATAGAGAGCTCTTTACGTCCCATTTTAAACAAAGTGTTAGCTCTTTTACGAGTACGTTAAAACGACAAAACAACAAGCGTGGTACATCACAGAGAAAATAAACGCTCACATTTTACACCTACGCATGAGCCCCATTAGTGCGGGCGGATGACGTACATAATTAAAATACAACTATCCAGGATAAGAAAACATTATTAATGTAGTATGTAATGTAAGACATGTGTATGTTTGTATATCTTAATATATATAAATTACGTGTCACGTTGTTTGTCCGCGATGGACTCCTAAACTACTTAACCGATTTTAATCAAAGTTGCACACCGTGTGCAGTTTGATCCAACTTGAAAGATAGGATAGCTTACATCTCAAAATAAAAAACTTTTGACAGAACGAGGTCTGTCCGGGCAGCTAGTATGTATGTATAATATAATTTGATATCTTGATTATAAAGTAATTATGTGCAATTTAGTTGCAATTTATACTTTAATTTATAAGGCGTTAGGTTTTATACTTTACAAGAAAATACGGAACCCGGAGCTCGCGATTCCGATTAGCACTTGGTCAATAATATTTATTTTCAAATAATAAAGATCTATTAAAAAATATCACCTATTTAGCAACTCTTATTTTGCTGATGGCCGTACCTCTCATTACAAGTACGAACCGCCTTATTAGATTAGTTTCTTTAATGGCGCGGGTTATACCACCATTCATGGCCTGAAATTGGGGTCAGTATTCTAAGCCGCCGGATTACGGCTATAAATTAGCAATCTCTTCCAAACAAATTAAGCTAACAAAGTCTGAAAATAGGGTAGGGTGTAAATCTATGAGTAGATATGTATGTATGAGTTATAATCAATTAAATTATTTCGGTATGCGTGCGTTTCATGAGAATGAAACTTGGTGGCAGAGAACAGCACAAGAAGAATTTGGTATCATAGTTCTATCTGTTGTTCAGCAGTTTGTATCACGGGCAAGGGATGTTTTTTTACGGCAATAGCCGAAAAACGGCCTGACGATCCACATACTCTGCCAGCCAAGAAAAAGAGAAGAAAAAGAAGAAAGAAGCTCTCAAGCCCTCAGCCGGTTGGCTTGGACTTAGGACTAAGGGTGGACAGAGCCTCTTATAACCCACTCATTTTCTGTCATCATCTTTATACCTACATTCACTTATTAAAACTTTTAAACTTCCTATCACCACGCATGCGCAATTCAGTCGAGTCCCGTAACTGAGTCGTCCAGTTTGTATAGGGCCTCCGACAACCTCGCTTCCCTGAGAGCCTTATGAGTTCGGGACGAAAACTTACGAAGCTTCTAAAACTGCGTTGTGTTAGATAATAAAAAAGAAAAAATTTCGTTACTCAAATAAACTTTTTGTACGTTACTCAAAACTACTTGTACGCTTTCAAAAATTTTTTATTAATTATAAATTAGTTATAAAACTAGGGTTATAAAAAAATAAAAATTACTTACTTAATTTAGGAGTTAATTTTTCTTGGTGACGTTCTAAGCTATTAACGTTAAAATTTTATTTTTAGTTGATAATAATACTCGTATCTTTTCATAGATAAGTTGAAACTTGTTGATAGATTTTTTTCAAACTAAAAGTAATTAAATAAGTGTGTGTTTTGTGTGAAAGTGCTCGATGTTATTGTAAATATAAAAAGTTGTGTGTGTTTGCGTCTAAGTTTTTACGTAAGAGAAACCAGTAAGTATCTAAGAATTTATTAATTTTGGATCTAGTCTAGATTAAGTACAAAACAATTATAATTTATAGTATCACGTCTATAACATATTTATGTATTTAGTAATTTATGTACGTACATTAATATTACAAAAAAGGTTTTTTTTACGTTTATGGTGAATCAGTTGCAACACTTGCAACTGAGAGACAAAGGAAGAGAGAATCAGGTATTCGTCGAGCACATACGCGTCTGTTTCGTTTTTATATTGAAGTGATATATTTAATATGAATTTATGAAATATTCAAAAGATGCTTTAATTGTTCATTATTGGCTCAACAAAAATTCTTCAATTCAAGAGTGAATAGGCTTTTACTTAATTTACTTAACTTTTAATAGCTTTTTGAGAATAACCGGCAAGTGACAAATGATGTTAGAATGGATATGGATTATGGATTATTATATGGATATTGATATTATTGGCACACACGAGCAAACTAGATTAGTTCTCCACTACTTGGTTTAAAAGGAGAGACCCAGCTTCCATAGAAACTCAGGCCCAGATAGACAAGACTGTCAATTAGATCATTGTAAGTATGGGCACAGCAACCTACCGATCTTCTAAAGGTGTATAGGGTACGTTATCCAGTGTTCAGGACTTTTCCTGAACCTTTTTCAGTCACAAAACATGCGATCTCGGAGTCCATATCGATGCAGTATTGGTTTGAAGTTTAAAAAAATAAATCCAGAAATTGTAGCGAAAACATATTCACCAAAAAACGAGTACGAAAGCGAATAGAACAGAAAATTAAAATAAATGTGTGCGTGTCAATGAGGCTTCAATAGTAAATAAGACTCCACATACGATGAAAATATTTAGTAGTAAAAATACACAAAGGCGTAGAAAAATGAAAGATTAATGACAATACAGTGGTGTTATTTATAAATGCTCTGGTTACCAAAATGACGGCTCCAACTGCAATCCTTCTATGATGTAGTTGTTCAGTATTACTTTTAACAACATTCTAAACTACTGGGCTTGCTTAATCCTTTTAATTTATTTTACACAGTCAGGTTTTTTTTCTTTTTAACAAAAAAATTTTACTGCATGCCGCGATAAAATGTTGTTTCGTCGTTTACTTTCTCGGTAGATCGAGCGTCGATACTGAAATATCCACACTTACCTGTTATTATATTAATTTTCTTCAATAAATAGCAACACTCAATTTGTCAAAGTGATCCGTCGAATTGTGGATTCTACTATACGTAGTTCTTTTCAAATATATGTATTTTATGAATAGACCGCCGGCCGATCAGATCGTAATCCTACGAGATGATAATAATAAATCCAAATAGACTCGGCAAGCGCTTTGATGATCAAGTTTAAGGGATAAATATTAAAGAGTTAATAAAATTCATTTGCGAGACAGGGCGTCTATTGAATTGTCTATTGAAATAGGATATTATATCATTAATGTCAAATCTGTAAGCCAGTTACAACTGGTCACTGGATGATATTACTTAAACAGAAGAAACTTGCTATTCTTTGATGTCGACATTTTTTTCAAACAAGCATAATATGATGCTTTTTAGGGTTCCGTAGCCAAATGGCAAAAAACGGAACCCTTATAAATTCGTCATGTCTGTCTGTCTGTCTGTCCATCCGTATGTCACAGCCACTTTTCTCCGAAACTATAAGAACTACACTGTTAAAAATTGGTAAGTAGATGTATTCTGTAAACCGCGTTAAGATTTTTACACAAAAATAGAAAAAAACAATGAATTTTGGGGTTCCCCATAAATAGAACTGAAACTCAAAAATTATTTTTTCATCAAACCCATACGTATCTATGGATAGGTCTTCAAAAATGATATTGAGGTTTCTAATATCATTTTTTTCTAAACTGAATAGTTTGCTCGAGAGACACTTTCGAAGTGGTAAAATGTGTGTCCCCCCCTGTAACTTCTAAAATAAGAGAATGATAAAACTAAAAAAAATATATGATGTACATTAAAATGCAAACTTCCAAAGTAAATTGATTTGAACGAGATCTAGTAAGTAGTTTTTCTTAATACGTCATAAATCGTAAACCGCAAAAAACATCGATCAAAGTTACAACAAGAACTTTTATATTATGTTACTTGCTGCTACGGAACCCTTCATGGGCGAGTCCGACTCGCACTTGGCCGCTTTTTTTATAATCCTACTCATATTATACGTCAAATGAAAGTTTGTGAGTTTGTAACTCTTTCACGAGACAATTACTGAACGGATTTTCATGAAATTTTGCATGATACACCATAATCCAGAACAAGATATAGGGAACTTTATCCCGGAAATATCGGCGAAGCCGCGGCCAAAGCCTTAATCTACTATTAATCTAGAATTCTAGATAGATAGATATCGAGGCTATCTTTACCTTTAATTGATTCTTCTACGCCTAGGGCATATTTACCACGCCGTTCCAGAGGAGTAAGTGACCAACCCAAGTGCCCGAAGTTTTTATGCCACAGAAAATAAATTAATTAAAATAGATTAAGTGTACACTCATCCCCCACAGTAGGTTTTTACCTGTGTCGCGGGAGGCATGGCCGACACATATAACACATCTGTTGCATGTATATCTGCCCTAGCCAGGAATCGAACCCGGGACCTCACGTTTCATTTCATTTCATTTTTACTGTTACGTAATAATAACAACGGTGACCGATGTAACGTGCCCTCCAAAGCATGAAAGTAGGTAGGTACTCAAGAATTTTTACCATTTAGCGGTCATTCATTCAACTATGATCTCGCATTGATAATATTAAAGAATCGACAGTTGTTGGGAAGTTCCCAATACATAATAAAAATTCGTATGAATGTTAAGTAATAGAAATTTTATTTGCAAAGGTATGGCTAGGTAATACGGTTAAGTAATTAATTGCATATATCGTGGTAAGGCGAAACGCCTACGTCATTCCACTGAGCAATCATTCACAGGCTGAAGGTAGAAGCGTTAAGGTGACACGAATTAATAAATGAGTATCCTATACTCCGAATACCACATCATATCACCCTCGTCTAATTGACTTGTAGATTACATTCATAATAGGCTAATATTAGCAAAAACTTGCGCATTAGGTTATCTCAGTAAATTGCGCATGAATCTCGAATAATAGTAGTTGACTAGGCAGACTGTGGATTAATTGCTTTACGGTTTGTTATGACAAGAAAATAACATTAAGTAATGCGTTGCATGTCGGACGCTTCTCAATGTGCATTTGCATTTGTAACCTTGCAAGGCTTGCAACAATTCCTTACACGATGAGTCAAGTTACACAGTCGCATATGTCATTTGAACTTCATTATAATATCGAGTGGGAGTCATCTCAACCTTACACGTAACTAAAGAGTTATGAAATTACATATCCAATATTCAGGACTGCAATTTCTTGGAGCTGTTAAAAATTTAGTTTCTTAGTCATCTCTCTCTTATGTGCGGGCGTATGAGTATAAAAATCATGTTTCGCAAGAAGCAATCTTTTATACCTCGCAAGAAAAAGAAAAATCCGAAAATTGTAAATTTGTAATAACTCGTACATCATAAAAATTAGCTTTTACTTATTTTACTCGTAAACACTGCACAATGTTGGTACATTTGTTGTTGTTATGAGAATACGTTTTTAACCTCATCTACGCAACGTCGATGTATAAAATTTCCACAGAGAATTTTCTTAAACATATTTTTTAAGAAATAAAAGCTTTAACAGTGACTTTATAAGTTCAACTGAATGTGCCGTTCAGAGTGGAAACGTTTAAAAGTTTGGGACAAAAATGTCTTAGATTTCAAAGGAAAGTTTTATGCGAACAAATCATTGATGAAAGAAGTTGGTGATTTTCAGGGTTCCATAGTAAAATCGGAACCCTTATAGTTTTGTCATGTCCGTCCGTCTGTCTGTCTGTCTGTCTGTCCGAGGCAAAGCGCCGATACCCTTAGTGCTAGAAAGCTGTAATTTGGCATGCATATACATAAATATTTATTGAAAATCCAGAATTATAGATTAAAATATTGAAAACCATTTTAATTCAGCGTACCTCCCCTACAGGTAACGTAAGGATGAATTTTTTATTCGTCGCGTACCCTACAGTTGAAAAGGTCTTTCAAAAATATTAAGGGTCTTTTAAGTACATTTTTGGATTTAGGGGTCCGTTTGCGTAATATTTAGCTTTAAAGTGCTATTTTTGGTTAGAGTCAAGTGTCCTCCCCCCCTGCCGGATAAGCGATTATACTTGGACAAGTAAAAAATTCTCAAAAATGGGTCATATTATGATGAATTGACAAGGAAAACTATCACGGCTATGTTAGCCTAAGTAGTTAATGAGTAATAGTCGATAAACTTACTACTTCGGAACCCAAACATTGCGCGTGGTCTGACTTGCCCGGTTTTTTTTTTACTATCCCCAATCAATAAGCGGCATTTGATTGATGAAGTGAAAGAAATTTCTTTTGCTAAGACCCGATGTCTACAGTCCATTCACCTACGCATCACATATTTGTCATTTTCCTTCAATGTCATTATAAACGGATTCTACTGTTTAATAACACTATAGCGATTAAACCGCTTTAGCAAATAAGTTGATATTGGAGTTGAAAATTTAACATTTTATTTTTAAAGGAAATAGATAGATAGGTGTATGCTATTCCAGACTTATTTTAGAACACAACTTTACACGTGGAACTTTAGCCATTAATTATTTCGTGTAACTTGAACATATTACGCAGTGCACGTGGAGGAAGCATAATGTTGTCCCTTTTCTTCCTCCTTCATATTTCAGTCAATTTAAACAAAACCATACTGAATTTACACTGAAACCACGATAATACTATCTTCATTACCGTGCTTAAACCTTCCATATCAAGTGGATTTTTTTCGTCCATCATTATGGTCATCTATTGATGAAGAGTGTACCCGTTTAGTAATTTCTGAGATCTTGTGTTACAAGAATGAAATTGACGCAATGAGGGACTTATTTTTATAATTAGTAGTGACTAAGGTATTTGACGAAAAAAATACCTTTTTTTTCCTTGTCATGTTACACTTCTTCTTCTATCTTTACACTCTTTAGAAATAATAAGAAATGAATTTTCAAATCATATGGCGTGTAGCGCAATGGTTACCATGCCGGATCGCCGTACCGAGGGCCAAGGGTTCGATTCCCAGCGAGGCGCAAATTTGAATGATGAGTTTGAATTTCTGTTCTCGGTCTGGGTGTGAATGTCCTTGTCTAGTGTGTTGTCCATGGCACCCAGGACACAGGGAATCCTAGTGTGGGGCTATGAGTGTGAAGCGTTATTTATTATTTATTTATTTATATTAACGCAGTTGTTCTTTTCTTTTCAGGTAAACTAGAGCAGGATGGAAATATCTAATTTAACTCTAACGTTCAACATAAGCTCGCTCCAAATGCGAGATGCAACGTCGACAGAGACTGCGGTTGCGGTACGAAACGCTACTGTAGCAGTCAACGCTTACGAATGGCGGTTCATTCTGCCTCCATACTTCATCATATTCCTGCTCTCCGTGTCAGGAAACTGCCTCGTCATCGCCACACTTGCTAGTAACAGGAGAATGAGAACAGTCACTAATGTGTACCTTTTGAACTTGGTAAGTGTTTTTTAACCCCAGACGAAAAAAGAGGGGTGTTGTAAGTTTGTGTATCTTAGTATCTGTATGTCTGTCTGTGGCATCGTAGCTCCCAATCGGATGAACCAATTTTGATCTAGTTTTTTGAAGTGAAAACTTCTTTAGTACGGGGGTAACTTGAAATTTTATGAAACGAAACTGTCCAGTAAAAAGAGACAAACACATAAATTCTAAAGTGAGATAGAAAGCATTGTACAGGGGTAGGGTAGGGGAGTGAGGGGTAGGGGAGCGGAGCAGAGCGGAGCGGGGCGGAGCGGAGCGGAGTGAAGTAGATTAGTGAAACCTACATTTATCATCTTTCCGAAATTTTACATTCGTCTCATTACCTTGAAAACAAAAATTTTGAAGGTTTCACTTCTACCACGTGTGAATTGCACACATTTTAATTTTTTGTATGAAAGGCGAGAGTGTTTTTGGCTATATTTAGTAAAAATCAAACTGTCGGGGGATTTTTAAATTTTAATTTGAGATTATTGTTGTAAGTTCTGATTAAGAAAATTTATCGGAAATGAATACAAATACAAATAATCTTTATTTGTCCACCACAAATAAATACACAGTAAGTAAACAAGGTACAATTTACAACTTGTAGTAAAATATTATCACTTTTCTATTTCGGTTTTTCAAAGTTTATTCCTTGTTTTTATTAGATAGCAGTTGCCTTTTCCGAAGTCTTTATACGACTTTAACTTCGCAGCTAATTTCCTCTGTGGCTCAGGTTACGTTTCTAGCTTTCTTATTTGTATGGATAAACCCGTGCTGTGCAAACACGTTAATGACTTGTATTTCTATGTGGTTTATCCTATTGGATCGTTACAAAGGCTGACCCGTTTCGACAGTACCCAAGTTCTCGTATTACACAAACCCGTTCCTAGCTATGATTAATTGGTTAGGCCAACATTGGACATGTTTTCCGTACTGAATCATTTTCTGGCATTTTTATTAATCTATATTTTAGGGTTCCGTAGTCAAAACGAAACTCGAATAGTTTCCGATAATAGTTTATGAATCCATTCGTGTCTTATTCAACATTTGATCATGGTAGTTAAATGCAACTCTTTAGGCCCTTAAAATCATAATATCAACCAACAGAAGGATCATATTTTTTTAATTTACAATTTTCTTTTCTTCTTTTCTTTAATATTACAATTTTCTCTTTTAGGCATTGAAGTCCAATAATTTGTACATTTTTATATTTACTATGTAGTCTTTCAATTTAGTGTTTGATTGTGATCAATTTATATTTATTTTATACATAGACTAACATTACTTATCCAATTCCGCTTTGATCCTGGAAACCAAATCCTCAAGAGGCATTTACACGAGTCAATTTTAGTCGCGACTTGTCGTTTACGAAATTACTATTTACACAGTTGACTGAAGTCGCAAGCGAGTGTCTTTAGAAATTCTACTATACTGTAGATGAGTACATAAATGACAAAGACGCATGGAAATGACCAGATCTGCAACCAGTTCCGTACAGGCTAGTGATACTTTTTTGTAAGAAATATACCAATGTATTTTATTTTTAAAAGATGTGCTGAGGAGTTTCTTTCGGCTTTTCTTCTCCTCCATGACAAAGCACCTTTCCGAAAAGCTGGTAAATTAAAAAAATTACGTGCATAAGTGTATCAATGATACCTACATGAATAAATGATTTTGAATTTGAATTTGAATGTTGAACAGAAAAAATCCTTTCTGTACAGCAAGGCTATTCTGTTTTGTAACTTGACAGCGGAGTTTCAAAATTGAAGTTCGAGTTCGAAACTCACTTCACTTCGCAAGTGCGTACTAGATGATTAGAGAATGACATATCAATATGATGCAAGTTCACTTTTGTTTTGTAACATGACAGCGGAATCCACAGTGACTTTCAAAATTGAAGTTCGAGTTCGAGACTCCCTTCACTTCGCAACTGCGTACCAGATGATTATAGAATCACATATCAAGATCTCGGACTCGAACTTCAATTTTGAAACTCATCGCGGATTCCACTGTCGAGTTACAAAACAGAATAGCCTTGCAGTATTGAAGTAACCTATACGTATACACTTTTTACAGTGGGTTGTCATCTGAGATTGTTGCTACGTGACCAGTCCAAATTTTACTTTTGGCTTTGTGATTTTAGTATTGATGATTGCGATCTTAGTTGATTTATTATTTCCTAACCTTAACTACTACTATAATCCTTTACTACTAGTAGCACCAGCACTCGAAATAATTGATACGAATTTAATTATGGTTTGATTGGTTATTGGAGGTTTATTGATAGGTTTAGGGCTGTTTTTGACTGTTTTGACTGTGTTTGACTGTTCTTGGCGCACTAACCAGTTATATTTGATTTATTTTATTTTATATGGCAAAGGAAATAGTATGTGAGTGTACTCGGGTACGGCCGATCATTGATTGGCTTCCATAGTTCTTAATAATGAATCATGTACTGTATTGTCCTGTTATTTGAAAATAAAGTCAGGGTCTGTTATTATTCCAAAATTCGATTCAAAATTAAAAACCTCAAAATCATTATCCTATTGAAATGTTATCATAGGTATTCTTATAAATTGTACTCTTTAAACAAACAATACATTTAACAATAAGATAGTTTCATGTCTCCCTAATTCACTCCTTTGTGACAGGTAATTTTTTTATAGAGGACTAGCTGAAAGCTATTTCCATTTTAAAGGGTAAAAGTATTTATCAATTTTTAAGAAATATACAACTGTCAGCCAGATACTCGTAAATTTAACGAGGTTATACGTTACAAAGCTATCTGCTGGATGAAAACAGATCGAAGATAAATCTCTTTCAACCGAAATCGAATTTTACTTTTCAGTGTTTTCAATTTACACGTGGGGATTTACAGTGGGGATCATGTTTCAATCGCTAAATCTACATCGTTTTATAGTATGAAGGGTATTATATCTTTACACACTTTAATCGACTTCAAATGAATACGGTGTCCTATATTCAATTCGACTGTGTTTTTTATGTTTGTTACCTCAGAACTTTCGACTGTGTGAACCGATTTTAATGATTATTGTTTTATTCGAAAGCTGGTGCTTGTCGTGTAGTCCCACTTTTTGAGTGAGATCTGACAAGTAGTTTTTGAGTTATCCCTAATTGTGAAGTCGGTTTTTTTTGTCAAGAATTATTCACTTTTCATGTTGATTGTTAGCTTTACATGTTTGTGTAAATGTTATCTTTAGTATTATCTATCTTTAGTATTAGTTATCTGTAGCGCTCTACCCGCAGATTTTCCCGCGTTTTCTGGGATACTAACTACCCTATATCCTATTTCAGATCATGGTCTATTCGTGTGGTAAATTTCATGAAAATCTGATCAGCAATTTTGCGTGAAAGACTAACAAACATACTAGACATACAAACTTTGACAGTTATTCAATTAGTAGGATTTTAGTGCACGCACTACGAATTTTTAACCGCGCTGCAGCATATTGAACTGCAGTGTTGTGGGGTTGTAACAAAGGAAAAGCTATCCAGCGAAAAACTCAGTGTACGCTCACACTATCACGAATATCACGATACTGCGAATGCAGTGTTTTCTCACCACGCGGCAAAAAACCTGAAATGATCGCACATATATCAGCATCGACCAGCCGAAAGCGGCACATTTTAGAATTCGTTGTACTAAATACGTATATAGAAGCTCGCACGATCTAGCTTCCGCAACTTAGCGTTTATTGCCGCGTGTCGAAAAACTCGTAGTGCTTACAACACAGAGAGGTGCGACATTTACATGACGACAATGTTTAACCGTGCGTCGATAAAACGCATAGAGCGTGCTAAACTTGGAAATGACAGGTGTTTTTCGTGGTGAATGTTTAGAGTCTATATTTGTTACTTTATATATTCCATAACTATCGTAACATATCGTAAATTCCGGCCTAAACACCTTGTCCAAAATATAAATCCAACCCGTCTGCAAAATATCATTTTTCAGCTTCTAGTGTCTAGGACTGAGCGATGATATTCCTACCAATTATGTAACCAGCACTTCTCGTTTTATAAATTAAGATTTTTAATAAGTTGGCTCTTTTTCAGGCAATATCGGATTTCCTGCTGGGTGTCTTCTGTCTTCCTTTCACTCTCGTCGGCCAAATCTACCGAAGATTTTTATTTGGCGCCGCCATGTGCAAATTAATCCCTTACTTGCAAGGTAACTATTAAATTGTTTTTGCCTATTATAGTCAAGAATTAGTCATACATTTCAAGGGTTGTGGATCAACTGAATCCAGATGTGGCCAGTTTCTTATCATAATAAGACTTTTACCACTAAAGTTGTTCAAAGTACTCGTAAAACTTTACAAGCAGACTGTCATAATATTCTTCGATGGACCACAAACGGAAATTAATGTCAGCTGTCTGGAAATTATGAATGAATGTTACGGAAACAATTTTTAATGTTTTCCCTAGGACTTGAATCTCACAATTGCGGAATATCGTAACTTCGAAATCTCGGAATACTTTTCGGAAATGTCGGTCCAATATACGATGCGGAAAAATGTATCCTAATTAACATTCTTTTTAATCTCAGAATTTAACATTTATGTCAAGATTTTGGTTTTCGCTTGGGTGACATTTCTTTAATCTCCAGACCACCCGCAACAAAGAAAATTCTGGTGCTCAGGTGTAAGTAATCATTCTGTTCATTTATTAATACGTATTGAAAGCTGTGATTCATAAAACATAAAGTATTTTAAGTATAGGTTGAATACAAAAAATCTCTCAGCTGGCTTCTAAAATTATGTAGTGATTAAGTAAGAATTAAATGCAAACTCACTCAGCCTAAAACCCTATTGATTTTCATCAGAATGCTCTACCATAAAAAAATACGCGCCACTCAAATCGAAAGTTAGTTCGGTTAGGCTCGTTAGCTGGTTGTTTTTATTCAAGGGAAAGAAAAAACTCCCTGTGGGGTTTCGTCGACTGAATAACATAGTCACATTGTTACTTGTCACAGTGCTACTATGTCTATAAGTAATATATACGATAACTATATGCTACAACGTGGTTGCCACAACGCGTCGTGGGCATTTTCATAAGGGCCTTGACGCGAATTTCACGTTTTGGACGTTTTATAGATGCCACAACGAGTTATGAGCTGTTTTTTCGCTCAATGACCGTCTTCGGTGCTTGAATGTGACATATATAAATCTTAGAATGATTATACAGAGGAAAGATTACATCATTACACAGAGTATTTAACATTATTATCACAGGAATATTCGGCATAACAATTTACGTTCATTACGGCTTAAATTTTCAATAAAAGGGGATTATCTGTAGTGTTGTCATTAATGGAGAACAAATTGATACTTACTTACGGCGGATTATCTTTGATAATGTTATTAATAATTTAAGGATTGAAATACATGGACGTAATATTAAAATGACATATTCTACGCATTAGTCAGGAGCGGCGGCGGCGGTTGCTTTTGTGTTTTTGTTCGTATTAATCTGAGGTATTAATCTTACAAAGCTCTTCAGCTTAAATGTGGGACCACTCAGCAAGGGGTGTGTAGCGTGTAGCGTCATTTTTTAATAATTTTCTTAATGTAAATTGAGCAGATGATTTAGCCGTATTGGGCGGCTTAGAATACTAACCACAGTCCCACGACGGATGGGTGACGTAAGAGGCGACTAAATCCGGCCACCTGGTAGTAGGGCCCCTCGAGGGATTATATTGGTAATATTGATTTTAATTTTTTATTAATACCATTATTACTATTATCATTTCTCCATAGGGTTCACCTGGATAGCTACCAATATTTCTTGGCTGACAACGCATCAGTAACGCCTTTGGTGTTGCTGATGTCCATGGGCGACGATAGCCACTTACCATCAGGTGAAAGATGAGCCATAATTATGATGATAAGGGGTAAGCGTCGCCCGTAGACACCAGCAACATATCTGACCAAAAAAGAGAGAATAAAATACGTAGTTACAAAGTATAATAGTATCTAAGTTTATCTTTTAGAGGAACAAACTCTCCCAGGATGAATCAAGAAAAAATTCAGTTATACTACTATCAGAGTATCACTCTAAACGGAATTCCCGTCGGTAGATCAAATGGATTTACCACAGACATCTTCCTTTCTTACAACCTCGCTTAATTTTATTATATTACATTCCAGCTTTTGTAAAGATTTTTCATTTTTATTTCCCACATTTTTACGCAGCCAGCATTGTAATGAGTACTGGAAAAACAATTTATCTATGTTGTGGTTTTATTTAAATAAAATCTAGAAATATGATAGGTACCTACTATGACACGAAATTTTAACTCATTTCTTTCTCACAGGACGATTTTAGTGTTAGATAGACTAAATATGGTGGGTTCGATTTAATTATACTATAATATTGTATTATAAATGTAAATGTAAGTTTGTTTGTTATGCTTTCACAAGAAAAATACTAAACTGATTTGGCCGAAATTTGGAATGGAAATAGCCCATAACCTGGATTAAAACATAAACTACTTTTTATCCCGGAAAGGTTCAGGGTTTCCGCGGGATTTGTAAAAATCGCTCTCTACCGCGGGCGAAGCCGCGGGCAACAGCTAGTATTAGATACATATGTATCCTTTTTTATTTTACTTAGTCCAATATATTATTATTCGATCAAAAACATACTCTCGAACGCCTATGCCCAGCTGTAGACCACCATTCACAGAGTCATAAAAAACCTATGGAATGTGATAGTGTATTCAAGTTTTCTTGTTAAGCTAACAGCTACGAGTAAAATGAACACTAACAAGCAAAGTCGATATAGCATCGTGTATTCTGATATGGCGCATATTGTTGCTGTTCTATTAACTTGGAGTAATGGGTGAGATATATAGGACGGAATACGATCTTACGGACGGATACGTATCTTAGTACGAAATCTTAGTAGCACAGAAGACATAATAGTTCTTAGGTATAGTTAATAGTAGTAGTATTGTAGGAAACAGCCCGAAAATCCAAACGCGTTCACTTGAAATCACCTTTATTTTTTCACTCAGCGCTACACCATTCAGACCCTTACAATACACTCTTAGTACTTTAATTTTATTTAAATTTAAACAGTTTTATATAATTAATTACTTAGAAAATACACAGTACTGCCACTTAGAAGATTGTTCCGTCTTTCAATGTCTGCAAGAGACTGCCAGGTTTTATTTTTCAAATCTTCCACGTGACGTTTGCCGGAAATAACGAGAAAATATGGCGCTGGATGCGGAACCAAGGCAGTCTATGATAAATTTAATATTACCAGAGATTGTAAATATATATAATATATCAATCAATTGTAATAATAATACCTAATGAAACTATTAATTAAAACACTAATTTAGTTAACGAGGCTTAAAATAGCACTATAGTTTAGTAACAAAAATAGTTCAATTACCGTTTAGGTGCTAATAAATAAAATATATGGAATGGGATCATGTAATTTTTTTTCTGTGATTGTTTTTTTAGCAATAGTAATAATATTAATACTTAGTAATAATTCAACTTTTAGGTATAAAATCAAGATGTGGACGAGGGATGAATAGGTGGCAACAGCGGTTTATCTAAAACACTGATGTATAAAATATAATATTAATCTATTCAGTGGTAAAAATTGTAAAAGTTTTAATATTGCATAGCTTGGTAACAACAGCTCGCATAAAGCGGCGGATTACAATTGATTCCATTTCCTTTCGTGACCGAAATGATTTATGCATGGCGTGAAGTTTTCTTTAATGTATAATTGTACATACTTTTACCGTGTTATTGTTATCATTTTCTATATTTCACGATCCGTGGTATGAGTTTTTCGATATTTTATCCATTGATTTCCTACACGCAATAAAAGCATTATGAAAACAAACTACACCAGGTTATTGGTCTACCTTCACAAATTTTACCCCTTTATATAGTTTGCCATCAAATATTAATCCACGTTCAATACTTTAGTAAAAGTTGGTGTATTTTCTTGATATTATTGTCATTACCTATACCATCCATTATTCAAACTCCAATCCACTCAAAGTACTTGTCAAACTTTATTAGTAATCTTTCTTCTAATAACCTGTTATAGACCAGGTATTCTTCAAGAATACATATTTTTCATTATTTGTTTTAGTACAGTTCATTATGATACTAAAATGTTTATTGTTTAATTTCACGTCCCATCAATTTGACTTTAAAAAGAAAAATACGATTATTATTTAGTTTGCAGATCCTTATAACTTTTCTTTCAATATTATATTCTGTTCACTTGTCAGCTATGTCTACATTCACCCAGGGTTGACTAACGACAATGCCATTAGGCATTAAGTTTGCCCTTTATTTAGTGTAAATTGGAAGATACTTCGTATCTTTGATTCAGGAATCAAAATACAACTAAAAAGTAATTGAATCCACTTTACAAACTTGGAAGTCAAATTATATTAGTCAACGAAATCTAAACATCTAAATTATTGAGCAACCAGATAGAAACTAGATGCTCGTTACCAGCTATTTGGAAGAAAGGTAAACTTGACTGCGAACACTTTGAGGATAACTAGATTAATTAACATTCAGAGTTAATTGCCGTGTTTGGTCCTTCGAGCCCAACGTTTCAGTGTTTAATAGAGCATTTTGAACAACAATAATTGATTACTGAATCTATTAAACTACTGTAATTAATTAACTTGTCTAAATAATAGGGCTTTGAAGAAAAATATCAAAAGATCTGTGCATTGTATTTTTCAGTTAATGAGTTATTTTATGAAATTATGTACCTACCGATATATTACATATAAATTGTATGTTCCTGAGAACCTTAAGTGGCTTGAAAACTTCTGATACTTGGGTTGGCCATTAACAACTCCACCAATCCACATTAGAGCAGCGTGGTGAAGTATGGTCTAGGCTTCCTCAAGAGGAGAGACCCGTGCTCAGTAGTGGGCTGTTAATTCTGAAGCCAATATGTAATAATATCGTACGTTCAACAGCTATTGACGAATGATCTATGACTGTAGAGGCGTACTATCAAATATTACATCTTATTTTCAGTATTTTTGATTATTTTTTTACATTTTTCCTTTTTTTCAGCGGTGTCTGTATCCGTAGACGTGTGGACTCTGGTGGCCATATCGCTGGAGCGGTACTTCGCAATCTGTCGTCCGCTCAAGTCCAGGAAGTGGCAGACACAATGCCACGCTTACAAAATGATAACCACCGTTTGGATACTGTCCTTCATATTCAATTCACCCATACTGCTCGTGTCATCGCTACAGCCCATGAGGGGAGATGGTAAGTTTTATAATTCAATTTAAAAATAATGCTACATACTCATAGCCACATTAGGATTCTGTATCGTGGGTGCTATGGACATACACAAAGACCACACACGCCCAGACTGAGAACAGAAATACAAATTTCCGCCTCGCTGGGAATTGAACCCAAGACCCTTGGCGCGGCTATCCGCCATGATAACCGTTGCGCCACACGGATCGTAAAATTACACAAAAACATTATTTATAATTGCTTCAATTTCAATTTAAAACAATTTATCATTAAATTTACAAACAATTACACGATGAAAATGGTTAAGCGATAATTTTGTGGGTTTTGAACTTGATTACTTAATTACAATGATTTATTTTGATGGTGTCTGAGGACGCAATTCGACCGCTTTTCAATTTGTCAAATCACCTCACATAACAATACCTACGTAAAAACCATTTCTGGTGAATTTTATACAAATATTATGTATTAAACTGGTTGGTGCGGAACTTAACGAGTTCAAAAAGAAAGAAAAGGTTTATTTTGATTCGACTTCACTTTATGTATTTTTAAACGAATTTTATGAATGAGCTTTGCTTTTATTCATTTTATATTCAGAACTGTACTTACGCAAATCCCACATGATTTTTATTCCGTGCTAGTGAATATTCAATTGTTTGTTTCGTATTTATTCCCAGAGAATTAACGTCCCAATTTAATAATATTAATAATATAAGATTACAAAGGATTTCTACTGTAAAAAAATTGTAAAATAAATGCTAACACACTCATACCCCGCAGTAGGTTATTTACATATGTCGCGGGTGGGATGGACGACACAATATTCACACACATATTTCTAATATTATAATGTTTCTAATATTATCAGTAACCACAATATTCACACACATATTTCTAATATTAAGTATAATATTTCTAATATTATCAGTAATGGCTGTTCTCAAAGGTATATGAAGTCTAGAAATCAACACTTGACCAGTACTCTATAGTATACCTACTGTACTGAGATACTTTACAACAACTAAGATAGTTATGCCATCAAAAACATAACTTGTAAAAAAACCCAAGTCTCGCAACTCAGTTCTTCTGCCGTAAAAAGTTGTGAGATCCATGTAATACCAAGTCGGTTAATTTATTCAGTTCCTACTTAAGGTTCCTTCTGTCTTAAGTTATTACGTAATTAGCTAACCTAACAAGTAACAACATCTTATAGTGACCATATCAATATTAAAAATCTTTTATGTTTTAAATAAATAGATCGACTTGACCATCGCACGAAAACACAATGTATCTCACAAGTAATATCTACCTACATATTATATTGTTTAGTGCGATTGCCAAGTCAATCTATTTATTTAAAACATAAAAGATTTTTAATATTGATATGGTCACTATAAGATGTTGTTACTTGTTAGGTTAGCTAATTACGTAATAACTTAAGACAGAAGGAACCTTAAGTAGGAACTGAATAAATTAACCGACTTGGTATTACATGGATCTCACAACTTTTTACGGCAGAAGAACTGAGTTGCGAGACTTGGGTTTTTTTACAAGTTATGTTTTTGATGGCATCTCATTTCTTTTTGTAGATAGTCCTACTACTAGGTACTATCTAGGTACCTATCTACACCTATTATTCCATTATATTATATATGTACACTGATTCATTCACTGCAAATGTAACTTTGTTATACAGGTACAGTGATTCATTAACTGCAAATGTAAAGTAAATTAAATAAAGTAAATTAAAATGTTAAGTTATTTATATAGTTTATGTATCTAGAAAACTGGAGCGAAATTGCAAAATATTTTAGTTTTTCCTTAATCTATACACTAAACACTAATTGTGTTCCAAATTTGAAGATTCTATGTCTGCTAGAAGTGCCTTAGAGTTTTGATGATCGGTCAGTCAGTCAGTGAGTGACGAAATTAAGAAACTTTGACTAGTTATAATTCTTAAACTACTGGTTCAAATTGAATGAAATTTGAAATATACTGTCTTTATACAATGCCTGCTTGGTTACAAAAAATTCAAGTTTGTAGCTTTATCCACAACGAAGTTATAGGGGGTCGAAAATGGCCTGAGTTGCTTCGAGAAAAGGATGGTACGGCCGTGCCGCTTTTTTGCTCGTCTTGGCGGGGGCACTGCCGTGCCCCCAGATGATTGTGATGACGATGAAACTAAAATTGAAGTAGTCTTACAAGAAAATATCTAGCTCCTGCGTATTGTAAATTAAACGTTTAAAGTACCTACTAGTCAATATCTTCGAAACTTGTGCCTTACGTTCACACCTTATTATCTTCACAAAATATGCTATTTGTTTCTATCAGGCACCTTAATAATTTCATGTTTGCTCCATTTGACATATTAGTGATATCACCATCAGCTATTATTCATGAGTGTAATATTGGATGTAATTATTAGATTAATCACAGACAGATAGACAATCATAAAAATGATGACCAAAGTAAATATTAAATTTGATGCGAATATTAAATGCGAGGGTAACAGCGAGTAAGGTACTAATTTAATTTTAAGTATTTGCAATGATTTCAATTTATTATCCCAACCGTTTTAGAATAGGTCATTAGCATTAATTAAGAGTATAATATATATTAATTTTACGTTCTATTTGACTACTGGCGTAAGGAGTAATGTTCTAAGCAGACATTTCAATAACACTCGTAATCGAAATCTTTAAGCTTATACAGTGTTCATAATATTAACCAGTCCTGCGTACAGATATCTAAACATATTATTAATGTTATCATCTCATTAGACAGAACACAAATAATATACCAGCCTGTATAATAGATATCATTCTTGTTTCATTAAATCCAATCTCGTTTCACTTTGTGAAACATTTACCTACTTTATCGTTCACAATAACGTCATTATTGTTTTTTTTTTTCAATGTTTTATAACGTATTTATAACCATACGTTTAAAAATATCTCCTTAATGACTTTACATCCTAAACCGCAGAACTCTTTGATCACATTATAACGACTCATAGAAAGTACGTAAAGCCTGTGTTATGTATTTGTAACTCCACACTTTTAAAAATAACTCCATAATGACTTTATATTCTAAATTGCAGAAGTCTTTGATCACATAATTGTAGACAAAAATAACCTACTTCAAAATTAGGGATAACTCAAAAACTACTCGTCAGATCTTCTTCAAATTAAAAATGGAACCACATAACAAGCACCAGCTTTCGAATGTAAAAAGAATCATCAAAATCGGTACACCCAGTAAAACGTTATGAGGTAGCACACATAAGTAAAGAAAAAAAAACAGTCGAAGTAAGAATCTCCTCACTTTTTGAAGTCGGTTAATAAAGACTGATAGAAAATAGACTGAGCAGCTGTGCCCCGACTGAACTTGTCGGAACTTTGTATTACGCAATGCAGAATGAATTAAGTTTACTATACTCCTCGTAATAGGCTCATGTATAGCTTGCCTTAAGCACCTGAGTGTATTGGTCAATAATTAACAATAATAATACACTAAAATACACTAAAAGTAATGTATCTATTACCATTCGCAAATATTTATAAAATTCAGATTCATTATTTTTAGGTAATACTATAATATAATTTCTTTTTCTTTTACGTAATTTTCGTCAAAGCAGCAAAGCCAACAGTAGTGTTTCCTCGTTGGAATCCTTTTCGTCTCTGATTTTACGCCTGAAATCGCAGCATGTGCGCGACGTTGACGTTGCGTTCAGCGGATGCGCAACGTTAACGTCGCGACAACGCTGCGCAGACATTGCAGAAACGCCAACGCTCACATAACGCCAGTGGGATAAGGGCCATATTGTCGTAACCTGCCAGACATATTTTGCAATCGTTTTTCTTCACAGTATGCTGGCAGACGACAAACAATAGGTATGGACGTAGATTTTGTGGATGCCTTTATGTTCACATGTTTGAAGCTTTGTCTGGCGCTGCGCCGGCTTTAAAATTACATTTATAAAAAAATGGAACATTGAAAACATTGTGAAGTAACCTTTGACAAATTGAACTTCAGTCAAATTGCGACTGTAGAGCCGGCCTCTAGTTTCACTCCAAAAATTATTAAAATATCATTTCATCTTACAATTGATAGCTACAGGTAGGCAAGTGACTACGCGCGAGTCCGCTCGCGCGTAAATTGCTCCATCTGGACAGGCTCTTAGACTAACATGAGCTAAATTCCGAATCGTGAAGTTTTCAATTCAATCATTGTTTTATCAAGCTGAAACACTTGGTTATATTTGTGAATTTTCTTACATTCAGTGATTACATAATAAATTCGATTGGTGTTTAACTTGATTAGATTTTGATTTCAATTTTGATTCCAAATTGATTTTAAAACTACACTCTAAGAAGTATGAATCAAACATAGAGTAAATGTAAAGACATACAAGACTGCAAACCAAATTCCGCCCAATGGTTTGAAATTAGGCTCATAGTAGGTAAATCCTAACCTCCTAATATTATGAACTAATGAACGCCATTTCATGAAATTTAGCACACTGGTACACCATGATCCGTAATAATAATAATATAAATTATATAGAGTATTTGTTATATTTAATACACTTTACTATATACTCTGTGCCTTCTCAATTTCTCGTATCGTGTCATCTGTTTACGAGCCTGTTACGAGATTAGTGAGCTAATATGTGAGTACCTACTGTTTACATAGAGATGTAAACCCGTCAGAGGACAGCAGGGTTAACATGACGCGTTTTATTAACCGCAAACTCATTACTTTTTTTATGGTAAATGACCGTCTCGCCGTTGTTAGTAATTGCTAGGTATAATAAAAAAGTCAGGTTAAATAAAAGTCATGTTAAATTGAGTTGGACGTATGTCAGCGTAGCGGTAATCTGACGTATTAATTCCAAATACAAATTATGAAATAAAGCTTTCGTCATAGCGTCAACCAAGCTTACAATTAGCTGTTGATATTCTACGCTGTTTTCATGTCATTAAAATAATTTAATTAAACCAAGAATATTTAAGTTTTGTTTGATAAAATACAACAAGCACAAACCATAACCATTTAGCAGCGGAAAATATACCAATTATTGTAATTATTATCAAGTTATGTTTGACAATATCTAAAAATCGTCAAGTGCGAGCTGGAATCGCACTCGATGGATTTCGTATCACCGTGCAATATTTACGCATAATGGGGACACGATTTCAGTTATATTTTTATTGTTTGTTATTTTGGTAGCTCTATTACACATTTAGTGAAGAAGTCTACCTATCTTATATAAAAAAGATAACTTGAGAAATTTTGAAACAATTTTCTCGTATTTCATTTCAAATATTTATATTTTCTGTATTTTTTTATAGTTACCACAAAAACATTTTTGTTTTAAATTTTAACCGTGTATCTTTTACGTTACTAGAGATAATCTGTGACAATCGGTCAGACGGACAAACAGACAGACGGCCGAGCCTTATGCCGCTTGCACCCTTTCAAATCAAATCAAATCAAATTTTTTATTCAAAATTGGTTTGGTTTACAAACACTTTTTGAAAGTCATGCAAGTTAAGTCAATGCTTCAACAAGGGACACAACAACAAACTTTGGGAACAGAACCCTAAAAATAATCAAACGATGTTGACAAAATCGTTACACGTCTGTTATTCTACGACAGACAATTTTATGAAACGACAATCTGATAAAGATATCTATAATTTAAAACCCGCATTAACAGTACACGTGCAACAGATTGTATTTTAATATTTAATATCAGCATGGAAAAGGATGAAACGGGAAACATGATGCGGGAGGAGATTGCAAACCGATTCATGCGGATTACGCGCAGACAGCTTTTATATTGTACAAGCGTAGTCAATGCGTATTAAACACAGAAACACAGCGTATAATTATGTAAACATCATCATTTTCTTTTCTCTAAGCAGTGATAGCCTAGCGGTTAAAACGTTGGTCTTTAGAACGCGGGGGCCCGAGTTGAAATCCTGGCACGCACCTCTAATTTTCAAATATTATGTGCGTATTAGAAGTTAAGCATCACTTGCTTCGGTGAAGGAAAGCATCGTGAGGAAATCTACATACCGGACAGTTCTCCATAAAGTTCTCAATGGTGTGTGAAGTCTACTAATCCGCACTTGGCCAGCGTGAGTGGTGACCCCGAGCCCAGCATGGGTTGTTGCTTTATCATTTTCTTTACTTTATGATATCATTTGTAATCTGAGGTGTAAATTTCTCTATCTATCCTTATTTCAGGCCGACCTCTTACTGATATTATATTGACGACCTGTATGCAATGAACTAATATACTAACGTATGTACAGTATGGCGTAATGGTTACCATGCCGGACCGCCGCGTTAAAGGGTCAAATTCCCAACGAGGCGGAAATATGAATGATGGATTTAAATTTCTGTTTTCGGTCTGGGTCCCTCGGGGATCCTAGTGTGGGGCTATGAGTGTGTTGAACAATATAATATTGTCCATGGGTGGTACTTACCATCAGGTGGCTCGTCAGCTCATTTGTTAACAATTAAATACAAAATACAACGTGTTTCGTAATTTAAAACTGCAAACAAACTTTTCTAAGTTATCTTTTCCATCCTTTCGGTCGCCGTTTCCATCCTTAACATCACTATCATACGTTTCGTTTTTGTTTCCTTACCAGCTTTCAAATGCAGAGAGGTGTGGACGAGTCCAGAACTGGAGAGGTCATTCAACCTTGGGCTAGACGCTGTGCTGCTCCTCATCCCAATCTTCATCATGTCATTCGCGTACTGCCTCATCGTGACCAAGCTGTGGCGCGGCATGAGGCACGAGATCCAGCACAACTTCAACTGGCAGAAGCATTGTAAGTTACGGTCATCAAAAAAACACTGATCTATCATTGTCATCAGAAATATTTTAGGGTAGTGGAACACGCCACTAGTTTACAATATTCTATTTTTCTAGCTTGACAACTGCAATACATTACAAATACTATGGTAACCTGTGATGGTAACCAAAATAGGGTTGCTCATCTACAAATACAATGTATAAATGTAGGGTCACAACATAATCATTTATTTTATATAAATAGGCTTACAATAAGTAGCCGATCAGCAGACGATCTATCCATCCATCCATCAGCCCTTGTAGGTCCACTGCTAGACATACTTAAGCCTCCTCTAAGGCTTACTGAACCTTTAAAATTCAGCAGAGAAAAGAATAGTGAAGTATTACGTCTGGGAACCGTATGTCATCACTAGCAACACACATTGCTCGAACAACTTCGACTTCAGGCAATGAGTTTTAACATCTTGAGATTACCATGTTACGCGTGGACGGACCAAGAAAGCAGAGAGAGGAAAAAAAGACAATTATTGTAGATTAACAAATCAGCATTTGAAAATGTTGCTCTCAATAGTCCACCAAATTGAGCGTTTGGTGGGCATTCAAGCTAACACTTTTGCCTGTTGAATTAAAAATCAAAAGAAAACATACTGTTATTGTACATGTTGTACTTAATAATCCCAAGAAATCTCATTTATTTTATGTCAGACTCTCATAAGGCTTCAGATTTTTACAAAAAAAAATAATTCTAAACATATGCACAGACATGTATTTACCTACCTAGTTACATTTCCGTGATAGTAAGTAAAGACATAAAGTTGAATAACGACTCTATAAATAACCTCAAACAAGACTTGAAACCCATTTTAAAAGTGTCAATCTTCAAACCAATAACAAAGATTGCTCTTGATTTTAATAACGGCACGTTGTCTTCGAAAGACTAATCGAAACTGTCTAGACATTTAGTCTAGTGTTGTGGCTTTTTTCAGGATTAAGTTATGGTAAAAAAACCTGAGAATATTATATTGTAATAAATGTTTCATATATTACTCCACATTTAGCATGTGCGCGACGAAAAATAATGTTATTATCAAACATATTGCCACGAGTTCCATCGATGTGGAATAGATTAAATCTTTGGAGCGGTGCGATAAATTGAAAGATCATGATTTATGCAGCAAGAAATCAAAATTTCCCCGAAGCAGTCATCCTTAATAATTATATGTCTCTAAGGAGGCCATACACGATCAAGTGTACTTGTCAAGTCTGCAGTTTGACTAGACGCGGCATCCAGTGTGCATGAGATAGCTATATGGCCAGATCGCTATACCGTGGCCATACGCGATAAAGTTTACTAAATGCCGCGTCAAGTCAAACTGCAGACTTGACAAGTACTGCGCTAATCTAATGTTACATTTACGTGACGACGAATAGGGTTGAAAATTTCAAAGCATATTTTTGTTAACAATGTAGCTAGGCTACGAATAAACATTTAATTTGTGGGTTTTCCTTAGATAATTCAGAATATACGCATTAAATTCAATATCTGTCCAGTTAAAGTTTTAATAAAACCATATACCTATTATATTCTCAAAAAAAAATATGTTGTTACCGCTGAAAATAAAGTTTATTTTTATACAGCAAATTACGATTTTTTATTGGAAATAAAAACAACTATTTAATATTCTATTCGGTTAACATTTTTCTTTAGACCTTTTTCTATGCTCTGTATTTTTTGCGTGCGATATTTTCATTAGGTTTCCTCGTACTCGAGCATCAAAGAAATCCAGTTTAGTGAATATTGAGATAACACCGCGCCTTAATTTTTAAATGGACGATCCTACTTTCTCAATATTTCCGTCGACTGACTATTTGAAAGATAAGCTGTGGATTTCACATGGCGCATTGTACACATGTTTCTTGAATTATTTATTTTTATCTTTAAATAAACATTCATTTCCATGGATTAAATCTACATTTTAATAACATGATAATAATGTTTGTTAATGAAACCACAACTTTTGTGTCGACATTAGTTTTGTTTTAAAACTCCGACGAAAAGAGAGGGGTGTTATAAGTTTGACGTGTCTGTGTATCTGTGGATCTGTCTGTGGCATCGTAGCTCCCAAACGGATGAACCAATTTTGTATGATTTTATGTATCTAGTTTTTTTTCCTTGAAAGGTAACTTAATCGAGAGTGTTCTTTGCTATGTTTACTGTAAATCAAACTTTACTGTAAATATTTTTTTTTATATTTTTTTTTATATTAACTCAACACAGATATCCTACGTCCTAGATATTTTAAAATTAAGATTCACTAATGGTATATTTTATTTTATCACAGTGAGCAACGAAGCATCGTGCAAGAATAACCCTTTGCTGCCAACGCCAGTGCTTCAGGGCAGCTCCACTGAACTTTGTTGTCGGACTGACTGGAACATGAAGAAACTGATCAAGGTAATTGTTTAACTCTGAAACTCGTTAACGTGTTATAAAAACTTCTTTAGTAGGTTAAAAATAGGTAGGTAATAGAAGTAGGAGATAGGGATTTATAACTAGAACTAAATATAAATAAAATATTATTAATACGCTAAATTACGCGCGAAAAATACCGGCTCCCGGTCGCGTGACTAATAATATAACCACAGACATAGTATTACGAGTATAGTTAAGTCGTCTATAACACTATATTAGCGTAAAAAAAGAAATCCTTGAAAGTTGAACCATAAAGTTTGCTGAAGTTTTTCTCCTTATGACTTCTTATTCTACTTTTTCCCTATACACTTAAGATTTATTAGTCTTGAATAGTTTGATCGATTTTGTAGTGGATTTATACTGCAAGTTTTTTTTATATTGAAATTATTATTTTGCATCACGGCAAACGGAGTCATGATCATTGAGGTAGTATACATAGAGAGGCTATCTGAAACAAAATGTGTGTTCCACCGCCGGCTTGCCCTCCGTTCTCTTTTCAAACTAGAAGCCTCGTTTGCACACTTGCCATAGAGTAACTTTGTATATGTCACTTGCCGAACCAAGACAAGCAGTCACAGACTCGAAATCTTTACAAGCTCTTACTCCAACTTTATTTAACGTGCAAAAGCGTTTAAACGATTTCAAACGTAATTACCATTGATTCGTGTCAAAAAATCCAACATTTTAAATTGGTCACAAGCGTCGCGTCGCGTCGGCAAGCTTATTTAGTCCATTAACACGCTAGTGGCTTGCCAAGTTCAAACGCTCCTTATGATTTTTTCATTCAAAATGGCGGGAACATTGCTCAATAATTTAATTAAATTCGTTTTAGTTGATTTAAGTTAAGATTTTGTTTTCTTACTGATGATAAAGTGATAACATTATCTTTTTTGTTTTTTGTCGTGCAATTGTGACACATTCTTATTATGCACGACGGCATTTTTTCAGTTTTTTCGTAAACAATTTTGACATGCGGCCGCAATGAGCGCAGCCGAGTGACAGCTGAGTGACAGAATGAAATGCAGCCGGCCGGCTGCAATGCACACCCCCGAACCCGATGTTCGCGGTGTCCCTTCTATACGCTAGTAATAGTAATTCTATGGTCATGATTGTTTGATTTGAATTGAATCAACTGTTGTAAAATATCAACCGTATTGAATCTTTTTTGCGTTTATAAATTCAGTCAATATCCACTATCTTATTATTTCTTACTACATTGTTGTTTTACCTGATGCTGCGGAAAAGCCCATTCACACTTGATATCTAAATTATAATTTAACGAGCGACGCGAACAAGTAATTCCAGCGCTTCGCGGTACGCATAACTAAAGAAGCGTGTCGTTCGTACCGGAGGATGTTTACAATGGAGGAATAGATACTCGCCGTAATTTATAAATGTAAATTAAATGTTAATTCAGGTTTTACTGAGCATACTCAAAAACATTTATCCTATAGAAGACCTAGAAGTTGGCTCCTCCCTGCCTTTTATCACTAACATTCCATGAAGTAAATAAGTGTTTCAGGCTTCAGCGTTCATCCAATTAGTTAATAAATTATGCGCGAGCCAGTTAAGTGAGAGTGCACATTATCGCTTTGTTAGTTCAATCAGCAGTCAAAATCACAAAGGAAACTTTATTACCTATATTGTTTCAACATCGCAAACACGCACGTATATCGAGTTGAATCTCTATGAATTTATTAAACAGACTTCAAAGTCTAGTCTATTAATTTCAAATGAAACCTGATTTGAGCTCTGATTTTATTGTAGAAGCTTAGATATTTTTATCCTACATGTTATTACTACGCGTTCACTCTAAGTTTGCACTTACCTCCCGTCCCGCTTCTCATACCGCAGCTCATTTAGTACGGACAGCAACGCTAGTCGCGTATTTTTGAGGTCCCGTGCGGCGCGTGCATTCTTGAGTTTGTTGTTGATTTTGATGTTACTTTCGTTAAATTATTTTTCTATTGATTTATTTTACGTTCGTTGATTTTTGTCGCTACAATGACTAAAATAGAAAATGTTTTACACAGTGGCAAACGTAATTTGTTATTTAAGTTAGTGAAATTATTTTATTACTTTTTTGTCTACAGTACCGTTAGCTGTTAAATCGTAACGGTCGACGAGTGCAAACTTAGAGTAAACGCGTAGTAGATGTAAAAAAATAAATGAAATAAATTTGTCCAATAACGTAATTTAAGTTGATTGTATATTTTCGAATTAATTCGAACATAGACACTTATTATAATTAATGTATAATTGATAACCGATTTATTAATAATTACTAATGACTAAAATTATTTATATTAATTGAATATATTATTAAAAAAAAGCGGCCAAGTGCGAGTCGGACTCGCCCATGAAGGATTCCGTAGCAGCAAGTAACATAATATAAAAGTTCTTGAAGTTCGTTGTAACTTTGATCGAGGTAAATTGCGGTTTATGATCTATGATGTATTAAAAAAAAACTACTTACTAGATCTCGTTTAAACCAATTTTCGTTGGAAGTTTGCATGGTAATGTATATATAATGTATATATAACGTATATATTTTTTTTAGTTTTATCATTCTCTTATTTTAGAAGTTAGGGGGGGGGGGGACACACATTTTACCACTTTGGAAGTGTCTATCGCGCAAACTTTTCAGTTTAGAAAAAAATGATATTAGAAACCTCAATATCATTTTTGAAGACCTATTCATAGATACCCCACACGTATGGGTTTGATGAAAAAAAAAATTTTGAGTTTCAGTTCTAAGTATGGGGAACCCCCAAAATTTACTGTTTTTTTTTCTATTTTTGTGTGAAAATCTTAATGCGGTTCACAGAATACATCTAATTACCAAGTTTCAACAGTATAGTTCTTATAGTTTCGGAAAAAAGTGGCTGTGACATACGGACGGGCAGACAGACAGACATGACGAATCTATAAGGGTTCCGTTTTTTGCCATTTGGCTACGGAACCCTAACAAGTAACCTGTCTTGACTTGTCTTCAGTTATCTAATTCTTAATCCCTGAAGTAATTTGTTTTTGTAAGCAAATATAAAATTATAACATTGGGCCTTCCTCATGAATGTGTCATATATCATACATAAAAATAATTTTAATTAAAGGAGAATGCCCACGGATGGTTTCGCCAAATCTAAGTTGTGTCACTACTTCATGAAATCAGTAATTCCTATTATTAATTAAAACAATGTTTGTAAGTATTACGGAATAACAAATTCTCCGGAGAAAAACTGACCAAAATAAAAATCGTTGTCTTGACCATTTATTTAGTCGCCATCATTGCCAATTGCCATAAGAGATGGATCAAGGTATCGATAAGTTTAGGTGAGATTCGATTATTTATGCAATATGACGAATAAGCAATCGATAATAAAATTGATTATTTTATAAATATTAACTTTTACCAAGTACGACCGGTTATTTTGGCGTCAGACAACAGCACACAATTAAAAGAAACTAATCCTGCAGCCAATTTAGGGTTATTTTTATTATTATCTGAAACGATGTAGCGTTCAAGATCGATCTGTCGTTCCATTAATCGATTTCTCTCGAATCAATCTCAGTTTGACATACCTAACCTCAGGCAGGTTATACATTACACAGAGTACTTAGTCACTACGTCAAATAATAATTATTTTGTGACGTTTCCGACAGTTTGTTTTGAACTCGTGGTATAATATTCAATAAGTATTATTTTTCGTTTTTGATTCATTTTGTTCTTTCAATTTCTATTAAATAAAAGCCAAAGTGATAGCGAGGCAGAGACTTGATTTCGAAGTTATTGTGATAATACCTATTTGACCACCATAAGACAATTGGCTATTTGACAGTTATCACGGTAAAATATGAAATGTGTTAAATATGGTTGCATAACATAGATAACCTCCAATAGATTCCGTATTAGTGAAATTTTCTTAGACTTCAAAGTCACAATTTTGCGGAAGGTGCGGTTTGCGGGGTACGAAACAGATGCGCTGTGATTGGATATTTAAAATTCAAACTTGGAATTTATCAAGCTCAACCCGTCCATAGTGATTGAGTATGTACGAGTATGATCGATTAATCGTACGATCGATGTTTGTTATTATCATTAGGTATTTACTTTCAGGACAATTATAATGAATAACAATACAATGAAAATATCGATACTTTTAATAAATATATGTATAATATTATATTCATATTAAACTGGTAGGTATAACGATGATACAACTGAATCCATCAACCTTCGATGATTATTTCTTCATATAGTAGAAACTGTCAACTGAAAAGTGTGTTATTTTATTATTTATTTATTTTTTATTTTATTTTATTAGCACACCAACAGCAGTACACACATTACATTACAAATATAAGTTCTATAGAAACTGGACTAGTGTGAGTGCCAATATTACAGGCGTGAACAACATTCTTTAGTATATTTATCAAGAAGAATAGAAACGCAAGTCTTGAAACTCTGTTAAACAAACGACACTGTATTTGGTAGGAAACCATCCCTCTCCACGGTGCATTGCTTCTATACATTTTTCCGTCCTCTCGGGGCATCTAGGAAATCTATAAAATCATTACCACAATGTTTTTTCGTATAATAAATAATGTTATCCTTGACTACAGCAACCTTTGTCCCACTTATAACTTGTTAGAAATTATCGATTTCATAGCAATATCCACAAAATTAATATCGATACGCGTTTAAAATGAAAAATTCACTTCCCTAGTATTGTCTTTAGTCAGAAACAAGATAATTATTTTGAATTAGGAATGAAATTTTTACAAAATGTCACTCTCAAAACCAGCATAAGTTGAACTCTGCTTCATTAGAAGAAAATTTGTAAAATAAATATGAATTACTAATTTATGAAATGATATGCCATCGTTTTGGTAACTGTTTTTACGCACTGATTTATCACACCATTTCACTCTGCAGTAAGCCATGGTTCCATCAGCGAATGCTTTTTTGAAATTAATTAAATTCTGAAAGATCCGCGTGTATACGGGTCAAAGGTCTTGGTCGATACTAATGTCGTGAATGCTAGTACAGCTTCATATGCATAGCAAAAGCACTGCTATGTTGCCGCGCGTCAGTTGCCTTGTATGCGGTATCTTGTGGGGGTAATCTATGTTGCATAATGTTTAACAATAATTATACAATACGTTTCTTGCATGAAAACTTAGCATGAAAATAAATTGTAAATATTTTTACTTTTGAAAAATAGATTTGAGTTTTTTTACCTGTGGATACGAGAACCAAAACGCGGGCGGCCATGATTGAGCATGTTATGACGTCACAATTCAAAAAATAAGCGTCGTGTACTACTAACTATATCGTGTGCACTGTGCAATTTACTGAGAAAATTAATCCCATCAAAAACATAAATGTAAAGTGAGAGTCAATTTCAAAAAAAAAAAGAATTGAGATCTAAATGGGTGCCAATTTCTGTGTAGAAAAGCCTAAAATTTTAGTCACAAGAACATGTAATTCAAGCTCCACATTTGACTTGGTTAGTTTTCACGTACCTACCTAGGCTATATTATATCTATGTAATTAGCTTCGTCAAATCTGTTAGGTTGATGGCTTATGACACTCTTCTCTAATTTGGTTTGTTGCTTGCTAACTAAAGAAAACTAGCCAAGTCAAATGTAAAGCTTGAATTACATGTTCTTGTGACTAAAATTTTAGGCTTTTCTACACAGAAATTGGCACCCATTTAGATCTCAATTCTTTTTTTTTTTGAAATTGACTCTCACTTTACATTTATGTTTTTGATGGGATATCATTACTTTTTGTATAGAAATTATTAGTAAGTACTTATTCATAACGTTACTGATTAATTTTAATACATGAACTGTTATAGTGCTCTTCAACTAAATCTGTAGTTAGTGCGCCGTGGTCCGAAATACGGTACCTATTATTTCATTATTTATAAGTAATGATCTTCCACTATTGATGTCTGCTAAATATTGAAATAATAATTAATACTTAATCCCAATTATACTATCGTAATAAATACGAAAGTCGACTATACGTACTCTTATTAGTTACGAGTGACCGCCCTCGCTTTGCTTTGGTTTTCTTATTTTTTTACACCTTGGGTTACGTTATTGGAGTTTTATTAAGGATCCCTAATTTATTGAAAATATAATATAGCCTATGTCACCCGGGGATAGTGTAGCTTTCCAACAGTGAAGGAATTTTTCAAATCGGTTCAGTAGTTTCGGAGCCTATTCAATGCAAACAAACAATCAAATCTTTCCTCTTTATACTATTAGTACAGATAAGTTGTTTATGTTCGATGACATCGTGCAACAATCAATTTTGAAACAATACTTCGAATTACTTTAAACTGGTATAATTACGGAAATAATACAAAATTTTGTGGTGTAATCTTGTAGATTAGAGAAAAATAATTTTCCACATATTAAAAATAAAACGACGTAATACACTGGAAATAACGTCTCCTGACGAACCACTGATCTTCACGTAAATGTATATGTGCTGTGCACTTCTCACAGGCACTTGGGACACTGAACATCTTCCTCCCGTTGAAAGCTTCAGAAAGTACTAAAACTGATATGTTTCGTTATATATTCACCTTGGAATCCACATAATGACCAGATGTCATCAATTTTGATCGCTACTCTTAAATTTCAGGCATTTTAAGTAAGTGTTCCTAATAGAATCAATTTTTTGAAAAATTATCATAAATTGATAAAAATTTACTACTTTCAGATTTATTCCTTTGTATTCACCCGACTACCTATCTGCATGCCAAATTTTAACTTTCTAGGTCACCTGGAAGTTGGATATAGTTTTGATCTATAGGTCAGTCAGTGTTAAATTTCTCGATTTTTGGACGTTAATATCTAAATAACCGTTTGAGATGTGTTTATGAAATTTGAAAGACGTATGTATTTCGCAAGTCTTAATAAATGAGCCAAATTTGACAGGTTTATGTTGAATAGTTTTTGAGTTATGAGGTGGTCAAAAGTGGCTCCAAATGGTTCGTGTAATATTACACACGGTGCTGCTCGTCAATTCTGTTAGCTAAGAAATTGACTTGACACGCTCCGCGTGTCTAGATAAGATATATTTTGATTTCTGCTTTTGAGAGGTTTTGTAAAATGGAGTCAGGCTATACAAAAGCTGACAGTGCGAATTTGCCTCAAGTTGATTCATTTATGGTCGCAAATTTCTTTGCGTGTAACCCTGACTTTTGCTCTACCGAGTTTCGGAATGCAAAAACCTCCTTGTAAGTACTAAAATTAATAAAGTAAAATTGATCAGTCTTGCTAAGTGGTCACAGGGGGATGGTTTTGTAAGTTTTTCCTCAACGTCCCCTTAACGACACCATATTACTAATGGTTTTAAATTACTTATAGGTTATGTTTATGAACAATATTAGGTTAGGTTTAATTTGTTTTTTTAGTAAATCAGAGGCTAAGTTGATTTCTTCTAAATACTTACATCAAAGTGGTCCTCACAAAAGAATATTGCTGATATAACAGATGTTAACTCTGGGTCTCGACGTGCTAATTGTAACCACTGCTTTCGACGTTGAGGGCATTTAGAAACGTGTAGGTATAAACAATTTGTCAGGTTTAATTGTAGTACTTCTACACATAGGCACTGCACACGTCTTGTAGCTTGTCATTTTCACAATTCCAGTGAAAAAGGTGTAAGTTTTTCACTTAAAATATCTTCAGAGTTAGAGCGTAAACTTTTGTTAATTGAAATGTGACGTCACAGCCAGCAAGTGACAGATGGCGGACTATTTTCGCGCGAATTTAAAATTAATGGATTAAAAGTTATTTTTTTCCTACTAAATAACACTTTTATGAGAAAAATAAATATTGTAAGAGGTATAAAATAAAACTACGAAAATTTTAAAATATTTTTCCAAAAATTGTCTTATAGCCAATTAAGATCGCAAGGCAAAGGTTAACTATGCCCAATCATTTGGCTGTAATTGTAGAGAGAGAACAATTAAACAGAAGGCGAAATATGATTTGCAACATAGGCGGTGACCGCCCTCACTTGGAGCATTTTCCGAGGCTTACCATAGAGGATTTAAAACGTTTTGCTATTGGAACATACCAACTAAAGCAAGCGAAATCCTACTACGGGAAACACAACCGAAACAATGGCACATATGTTGTGCAAGTAAATGAATCCATTGATGATGATTTATTTATTTATTTTAATTATTCAAATTTATGTCACCTTATACAAAAAGGATAAACAAAGGGCAAACTTAATGCCTAATGGCATTGTCCACCAGTCAACCCTGGGTGGATGTGGAAAGAACTGATGGCAGGTGTTAAAACTACTTAAGAGGGAAAAAAAAAATTAAAAAAAAAAGAAAAAGAAAAACAAATAATTTTACGTACAATATATGTATACAAGAAATAACATTACTATAGATATCAATATAATACATAATATACCTATAACTATATACGCGTATACCCTTAAATATACATTATATGAATAAACACATACATACATAATGTATATATATATATACATAAAAATAATTTCTTGTATATATTGTACGTAAAATTATTTATTTTTCTGTCCGTCTGCAAATAATGCTCTCTTAATCGCTTCTTAAAAGAATACCTGCTGGAAGCCTTCCTTATCTCCGCAGGTAAGGAGTTCCAGAGTAGCGTTTATTTACCCTTAATTCTGGGCGTAGATAATTGTCCTCTTCGTGGCAGAATAAAGTCTCGGCATGTGAGCAGCTGGACTTACTACACTTAACTCCTGATAAACAGGATTGAAGATACGGCAAATACCCTGAGTGCTATTTCAGGGTATTATTGTACGTGCCTATTAGGCACAGTGGAGTGTTGTGCACATGTGATGACCATCACTTGGTATCTGAGCTGGGGTCGGCATCATGATATCAAAGCGCCGGCCGGCCCAGTTTTTAGATAATATATTTGAAGAATATTGTTAAGAAAACGAATAAAAATGCTAAATACTTGCTTTTGTAATTTCAATTCCTAAAGGTCCTTCTATCTGAGTGATCATCGCCAAATGAAATCTATTTACTTTAGTAGTTTGCATTCCAAAAAATTAAAAACTAAAATAATAAATGGGTCTATCAATATTTTTTTATGAACTAGCTAACCTAATTTTGGTAATCCATAGATTCTCAAAGCGGTAGACTAATATCATGAATAGAAGCTAGCCATGGTTCCTGAAACCCAAAAAGCCACACACCGTGCGCTATCTTACCTGGAGGATAAGTTACTGAATTGGTTGTAAGTCAATAATACTAAGGGCCAAAACACACTGCATCCAATCGCAATAAATCTATGTTCAAACACATGCCAGCAAACCGCTCGTTAATCTGGCTACAAGCCAACTCGTTGCGTACCTGTGTAAGATAGCACGTAGTTTATCCAAATAAAGTACCTACTTTAAATATTGCTCGTAAAATCCTAGTCCATAAACATTATTGCCTGGTATGTTGTATCGAGACACGACAAAGAATTACATCTCTGATGTACTAAATATGTTTTATGTAAAATCTTAGTATAGCGCAACCTTGGTCATAAATACAACCTATGCGGTTACAGTGAAATAGCTGCGTAAATATCTAATTGCTTTCATTTAGTTGTAATGAATAACTTAATAAATCATTAATAGTATCAGGCGTTACTTTGCGGAAATCCATTGTTGTTAAGTTAGTATTAGTCTACTTTGCAACAATCCGCGGTTAACATGTATGATGGTATACCTACTTTTAGATGAACACCCTACTCCTTAGGATGGACGAGCGGCACTGTATAAAAAGGAACGACGAGCTGGGAGTGTTTTCACTCTTCGTGTGGCTTTTGGACGTGACGGACTTATCTAGTTGTCAGGAATCTATTTATAGAACTAGCTGTTGATAGTTGCGGTTAATATTTATCGTCTTCATTGCAATTAATTAATGTTTGTACAAGGTTCTGTTTAGGTAAACTTGTCGATTGTAATTTCATTAATAAATTTGAGTTTTATCCATAATTTCAGTCGTGGGATCGATAAATCCACATTAGACTGTTCGCTATCTGATTTCATAGGTTTGTTATGTTGCGTAAGTATCAGTGTTGTTTTGCTGACAAAAATCTGTAAGTACCCACATCTTTTTATAAAATTTCCGGGCGTTCTTCCCGATCGGGAGAACGAGATTTGTCACGTAAGCACGTCGTGATGATAGTACGAGTAGGTCATGCCATAATCGTCAAAGCAGTGTGAATAACCGTCACACACCGCCATTATCTAGTCGCCATCGAAATTATTCGCCTGAGCATCACGAAAGGTCTTCAAGATACCGTGACACATCGTGTCGTCGTCGTTGTCGATCACCTATTAGTAGACGTTGTGAAGCTTCTTATGGTCACCGTATTCACCATACCAGCTCATGCGACTTAGTTTACGATCGTATTTTTTTGAGGTTGGAATTCATTGAAAGTAGATTGCCGACATCGGTGCCGTCGAACAATAGTCCGTCACATCCAATAGAGAAAAGCCACACGATATCATACTTACCTCGGGAGGATAGCCACACTTTGCCCTCCTTACTCCTCGTACCACCGTCAATGACTCGTTGGCATTAATGCCGCAACTCCGACTATATGATCACATCCCTTATTATGTAAGAGATGTTGCCCTTAATCATTCTGATCCAAACAGGGAAGCTTTGCTGACTTTAGGGCGACAGCGAGCGACTGAGTTGCTCATCGCTAATCAACGACAGCAGGAGGAGTATGTTAACGAAGGTCGCAGGCAGCCTTCAAATGCAGTTGATGGCCTTATGTTCGTGAACAAGGCGATGCAGTTTACCGCAAAATTGGACTCCGGCATGCGTGATCCTTCCTGGGTCGTCCACGCCCTCCCGCACCATCGATACGAGCTTGAGCTACTGGCCGGGTTGTATGAAGAAAAGACCCAGGCCGCTGCTGAACCTATTACCTATGGTACTCTGGCACGGCGAGTGGAATCCTGAGTCAACACGTGATCAACTTCCTTCCAGGAGGGTGAGTATTAGGAAGACAAGATAACGTGGGCTTGTCTGAAGGCAAGATAACGCGGGCTTGTCTGGAGCTGAAGGCAAGATAACGTGGGTTTGTCTTGATAAGATAACGTGGGCTTGTCTGCAGCTGGAGGCAAGATAACGTGGGCTTGTCTTGACAAGATAACGCGGGCTTGTCACAACATCTCTCTCTTCATTTCTTCACATGGTAATCCAGAATGTTTTTTTTTTTATTGTTTTGTGCTGTCCATGAGTCTGAAGCTAAGTTTTTTTAGTCTTTCCTATTTTATGTTTTCAACTTATATAGCTGCTAAGGCCTTTACTATCGGGCACTTGAGTGCACGCTTGCGCCCGTGGTACTGGATCTTATAATTTAGTTCAAGTATTATTGCTGTACGGTATCGATTTGAAACTTCATATTGCATTCGTTTAGTTTCTGACTACTCAGTATTTTACTACTTATGCAAATCCTTATATGATGTTTTGTGTGTTGCAGATGCAAATCAAATTGATGATAATGATGACGATGACCAGGCATACCAATACCACCCTTTGAAAGACTCGCGAGAGAAATGGCAATTCGGTCGAGGACGACCGTCTATCAGGAACGGCCGTTTTAGATGAACACCCTACTCCTTAGGATGGACGAGCGGCACTGTATAAAAAGGAACGACGAGCTGGGAGTGTTTTCACTCTTCGTGTGGCTTTTGGACGTGACGGACTTATCTAGTTGTCAGGAATCTATTTATAGAACTAGCTGTTGATAGTTGCGGTTAATATTTATCGTCTTCATTGCAATTAATTAATGTTTGTACAAGGTTCTGTTTAGGTAAACTTGTCGATTGTAATTTCATTAATAAATTTGAGTTTTATCCATAATTCTACCTATAGGTACTTTAAAACATGCGTGGCACCTCCCTCCCTCCCACAACGGAAACATGCACTACAATAATTAAACTTTATTATAAAAACGCATAGTGTGCACAGAGGGTCAATGTCTGGTTGTGAATAAAATAAAATAATATTTGAACTAAGCATTCATTGAAAAGTCTAAGCACGTCTAAAATGTTAAGATTCGCCTCGGCTCTTCAAACAAATTAACCATTTTTACGTTCCAGTCGCCCTCGATGCATATTTGGTAACTTTAAATTGGAAATTTTGATCAGATTTTGGAATTTATTTCATATATTTTTGGGTTTCTGAATAGTTTATCTCCGAAAGCTTTGTGGAACAGTTAGAAACGTTTGCCTCATTTCTTTGTATAACTGTGAAACCGCGACAGGTCGAATTGTCCGTATTGTAAACATGTTCGGCGAACGCTGATTTGTGTTCAATTGAAAAACTGAATGGAATATTTATTACCGTGGAGAGTTCTCTCTCTAATGAAATAATGCTTCGAGAAAGCCATATGACTAAAATTTTGTGTATTTTAAGTCTTAGTTTTCATTAGTGTTATGTAACTATAATCTTTTTACCCGACTGCGCGACTGAGGGTAATGTGTTTATCAGTCTATGTGTGTATGTATAAATATACTTACACATGATCATAATTTCACATTCCTCTCAGAATACCTAATAGAATTTGTCAAAGAATTCACTCCAACATGAATATCCTAAAATATTATAACAAAAGTATAAAATGATATTGATATTGCTCAAAGACAAAACTTGTCAGTAGGTGAATTTTATAGGGACATGTTTGAAACTGTATTGTTTTCTGATAATACATATTTCCTAAATTATTAAACTAGATACGAGGAAACAATTTTTTGACGACGGAAATAATAATCCACAGACGACCGAATTTTGTTGGGTTTTCAGATCACAAGGAATTAATATAGACTCATGAGTGCTAATCATGAGACAAAATACTAAAAGTTTATATTTTACAGGAGAACGAGGAAAAACTCGAAGCTGTAAAGAAAGCCCACACTTTCTGTATGCATACGGACTTGGAGTTCAGACACGTAGTCCGTTCTACACACATCGACAAGAGCATTGAAGCGAAACGAAAGGTAAGTTATTTCTTGTAAATAGAGTTGACGGACAGAATAGAATTCATAAATAAATAAATAACGCTTCACACTCATAGCCCCACACTAGGATTCCTTGTGTCATGGGTACCATGGACAATACACTAGACAAGGACATTCACACCCAGACCGAGAACAGAAATTCAAATTCATCATTCAAATTTCCGCCTCGCTGGGAATCGAACCCAGGACCCTCGATGCGGCGATCCGGCATGGTAACCATTGCGCCACACGGGTCGACAGTAAGTTTTATTGACATACCTAAGACACACAATTTTACTGTGGAAGCTGTGGGTGTTAGTTTGAATGTTTGTAGAATTTAATTAAAGATTTGTTTTTTTAACCGACGAAAAAAAAAGGAGGAGGTTCTCAATTCGACACGTATATTTTTTTTTTTTTTATGTATGATCACGCAGAAATCGGCACAGGGTGGTCCGATTTGGATGATTCTTTTTTTATTGAATAGGGTATGTCCTGAAGTTGGTCCCATATTTTTTTGAAAATTTTATTCCCACCCTAAAGGTACGAAAATAGGGAATGATTGATTATTCATCCGTTTTTTATCCGGAATTTTTACATGTTAACCCCAATAACTTTGTACTGGATGATCCGATTTCGATGATTCTTTTTTTATTGAATAGTGTGTACCTTGAGGTTACTCTTGTTTAAATTTCGAAACAAAATTTTACCCCTATAGGTACGAAAATAGGGGATGATTGATATTTCATCTACTACATTTTTACCTGGTAACTGAATCTATAATTCATAAAATCAATAATTTATTATTAATTATAAGTATTATAGCAACTAAAAATTAAAAAATAATTACTTTTTAACAAAAAATAAAACCAACGAAAAAAAAACTGAAAAGCAAAAAATAAAATAAACCATTTAGTATTATAAATTAAGATCCGAAATTAACAGTAAATAAATAATTTTGAGGCGGTGCCAAACCAATGAAAAAACAAACGGCGAAAAGATGTGCGCCGGGCTGCTGCTGCCGTGTGCATCGCATGCCGCTGCCCTCATAATATTATGAATTATATGTAATTATTTTGGTTGTTTGTTTGGCACGGTCTCAAAATTATTTATTTACTGTTAATTTCGGATCTTAATTTATAATACTAAATGGTTTATTTTATTTTTTGCTTTTCAGTTTTTTTTTCGTTGGTTTTATTTTTTGTTAAAAAGTAATTATTACAAGATCTTCTTGTCTCATTTGTAATAAAAATATATTCAAAAAAGCCATTAGTCATGTTACCAATTCAAATGGGACCTAATCGAATTGTATTAGTTAATAAGATACTTCTGAGAATTCGATTTGTTTGCTTAGCATCTTACCTGCGTGTAGTAATTCGATGTGCCAATATTTAATTTGTCTGGTCCAGCATACCATCCCTAACGTTCAGGTTACAATAACATAAATAAGGGAACATCAGTGTCTAATGTTCCCATTGGAAATATCAAGAAGTACTCTTTCATTACCAGAAAATAATCCATTAGCAAACCAGTCAGTAACAAAAGGCAGTTCTTCTAGACAACCTCCCAAATGTGCAAAGAAATAATAAATAAAAGTGAAGTTAGGAAAAAAACGTGTGTGTATACTTACGTATGCTTATGCGTACGCACGTATGTTTGTATTATGAAGTTCATATTCTTGATAAATTATCAAGATGCTATTCGAAATACGATTTTGATTCTTTCCTCAAAACGAAACCCATCATCCATCAACCGTCAAGGCTTCTCCATCATTAGAATCTCAATTGTACCATAAAATTGCTACATCATTGAGTATGTATCTGTGAGAAATTTCACCTTCATAATCTACCTTGAATATAATAATCTTACCGTATGTTGCTTTGTCATCGGTTTTCAAGCGAATTTCAAAATATTTTTCAGACACTTGAAAGGGAATAAAATGTACGTCTGTTCGGAAAACAGAAAGATTGGAAGAATAACAGTTTACAGATTTATATAACCTTTTGTTCAATTCACACTTCGGTTTTCTTTGTATTGGATATTAAGATTTTCTGTGCGGAATTTTTAAGGTTCCAAATTTCTTACGTTGAATTATTTCGTTCGTTTATTTCTATTTATTCGTTAAAATCATTGCAGTTTAATTTTATATTTTCGTGAATTAGCATTAGGAATATTGTGTAGGTTTTCCAAATAGTACATTAAACCATAAATATAACTCAAATGGCATTTAAACTTCTCGAGCCTAGCTAGTTCTCGAGTAGAACTAGTGGGAATGAACCGATTCTGTATCTACACTAGTTGACATAAGAATCTGCTGATTTTAATCCTTCAACGTAAACAGATGTTAAGTTTACCGTGTCATGTCATGAAATAGACATGCTAATGAAGCTTTTGAACGTAATATAAAACGGATTACAAATTGATTTTTTAGAGATTGTTCCTAGCTATAATTTAATTCAATGCTATACTTTATTAAGCCACTACCTGACCCGGCAAACTTCATATCGCCAAAAAATGAATTAAAGTAGTGATATTTTTAACTAAACTTTTATAGTTTTGGTTGGTTTAACTAATCAGAGATCATAAAAATCGGTACAGCCGTTCTTAGTCGTTATAGTTTTTGTGTGCATATCTCCTCGGCCCCTCCCTCTCCCTCTCTCTCTACCTCTCCTTCTTCCGCTCCCGCTCCTGCTCCTGCTCCCCGTATTACAATTATATTTTGTTCTTACATATTAATTTTCATATTTCTAAGTTCGAAAATGACAAAGTTGCGTACAAACTTACAACCCCTTAGTTTTACCCCTTAGGGGATGAATTTCGCGAAAACCGTGATACAGTTATTTTTTGTGTTTCACTAACGAAGTTGCCATACTAACTTGCACCCCTTTAGTTATCCTTTGGGGGATGATTTTCCAAAAAAAAAACTGTTTTTTGTTTGAACATCGTGAGGAAATCTGCACACCGAAGAGTTCTCCATAAAGTTGTCAAAGGTGTGTCAAAGTCTACCAATGCGCAATAAATTGGCCAGCGGGGTAGACTATGGCCTGAACCCCTCACATTATGAGAGGAGACTCCGAGCCCAGCAGTGGGACACTAAAATTATGGGTTTTTGTTTTGCTTTTGCTTTGCTTTGCGCCGTAAAGTATTATCAGGTTCCCAGTAATATAATATTTGGTCGCTATAAAATAAGTAAGAGTGATATTTGTTTGTTAACCATACTAAAAGTTTAAAGTGGAGGGTCTCAATAGATGAATCAAGTATTGGAAAACACTTTGTATTTTATTACTAAACTTTGCCTCATTTATCAAATCGAGCGCCGTTGGCACCCTAACGAGAAACTCTTTCAATGCTATTAGAATTTAAAGTCATACATAGCAATGATTTTAAAATCCAAATTTTGGCAGTATTGCAGTGACTTGAAATATTGAAGCTAATTCAATGACGACAAACCAGAGTATCATAACTTCACATTAGATAGAACCCGGCGCTTCTAAATGCGCATCAAAATACCCTAGTACCTTGCAATCTTAAAATAGATCTTCAATATGTTTTCTACTATTAAGTATTATAAATAATTGATATTATGCGTACACTTATACAAAATAATATCTGCATGATCGTGACTAAATAATGGCTCTGCAATATTGTTCAATATCTTTGTTGGCAGGTGATACGGATGCTGTTCGTCATTATGCTGGAGTTCTTTGTATGTTGGACGCCGCTTCACGTTATTAATACGGTAAGTATCATCCTAGAATATAGAAAAGAACTCCCACCAAAAATATTTCATGTGAAATAATACGCCAAAACACACAACCTTCTTAATTGCCATAGAAACATTATCAGATATCAACCCAAACCAACCAAGACCAAACGCTTAATTTTACAAGGCTTGAATGAAGAAGTATGGCTGGGCTGTTTTGCGGCTATCGTAGAAATACTTTCATGATGTAATAGTTCTTTACAATTAGCGTAATAAACATAAATAGAAGAAACTTAAATACCTAGTTTAAATATATTATTACATGTACTTTGACGAGGAGCCAATCATTATACTCTTCTCTTGCGAATCCCTAGTTTCACCTATCCCTTGTACGTAGTAAATAGTAAGATTTTTTCAGCTACTCCATTTTGAATAGTTTCAGTATGATAACGGTATGATTTCAGTACTAATATTATAATTGGACGGAATACCAAGTAAGATAAAAGATTATCCTTCTTGATAGGAGCTTAAGGAAAATGCTAAAAAATATTCACCTGTGCTACGATATCTCGGGTTTCAGTAATGTAATTAATATCAAAGAGGAAAAAACCGGGCAAGCGCGTGTCAGGCGACGCGCAATGTAGGGTTCCGAAGTAGTAAGTTTATCGACTATTACTCATTAACTACTTATGCTAACATAGCAGTGATAGTTTTCCTTGTAAATTCATCGTATAACCTATTTTTGAGAATTTTTTCACTTGTTCAACTCCAACCTTTTAGTCAGCAGGGGGGGGGGGGGGGGACACTTGACTCTAACCAAAATTAGCACTTTAAAGTCAAATATTTCGCAAACGAACCCCTAATTCCAAAAATGCTCTTAGAAGACCCATAATATAGGTAGACCTTTTCAATGATACCCCACACCGTGATAGGGTAAGCGACGAATAAAAAAAATATCCTCACGTTAGTAGTGGAGGTATCCTGAAAAAAATGATTTTTAATATTTTATTCTATGATTCTGGAGTTTTAACAAATATGTATACCTATCCATGCCAAATTACAGCTTTCTATTATAGTACTAAGGGTCTCGGCGCTTTCGGGAACCCTAAAAAGGTGCGTATTGAGTTAGTGCGCTTTTAATCATTCGGGTACCGAGAAGTGTAGTCTTCTTTTTTATTGAAATTGTTCTTTGTATTTATTAACTAGCAGACAAAGTTGTATCCAAACTAGCACACAAAGCACATTGTGAGTGGTTATCATTTTGCGGCCATTAGTGACATCAAAGACATTACTGATACGTTGTCGGCCAAAAAGAAATAGGGGAAACCCACAGAAACATTTTTCAACTGACACTAGGAAAGGAAAACGAAAAATAGCATTTCTCACGTGGAAATTTTCACCACCAAATACTCGTTTTTCCATTCGTAACGTGTCAATGTGCCATTTTTTTCGTGTTTCTTCGTTGCACTCGTTTGCAAACTCTTTTGCACGGTCACTAGTTTGTAAATTTTCAGTTTATCTCGGATAGTAAGTAGATTTGGAGCAAAATTACGTTGACAGACAACTCGCGACTGGAGTAAAAGTTTACATAATCTCAGCAAGCGAGTTAGCAAACAACATTATGGCAGCAACTAAATTAATTGTATGTTTAAATTTTATCTGGAGTATTATAATACAGCATATATTGTGGGCATCGGGAACTATGAGGAGGAAACCCAATTATTAAAAAATTGAATAGGTACTCAGTTCGCTTGTGTCTTTTAAGTTTCGTATCTCAGAAAGCCGTCTTTGATAAATCATTTTGGAAAATTATTTTTTATCTAAACGGATCCATTCAGAGTAATCTAATATATTCGTCAAAATTCAGATCTGAGTTGGGGTACAAGAGGAATTGAGTAAAGTTCTTAAATATATTTTATAGGTACACCTATATATTATGTAGACTGTTTCCTTGAAGTCGTCTAATTTTCGAAGTGAAAACTTCTTTAGGCATGTTGGGTATTTTTTGAAATTAGATGAAACCATACAGTTCGCGACATCGTCATCATTTTATTCGACAGCTTCCTGTGGCGCCATCTCTTAGAGAAATACAGAAGTATAGTTACTTAATTACAGCTTATAATAATCAAGATTGTAGATTATACTTTACGAGGCGTTGACAACCATTCAATAAAAATGTAATGAAAAAAAACCACTTCATTTAAAAGTAGTTATTGCCTGCACAATAAAATATTTCCTGACGATTCAAAAAATAAGTTATTAAATTAATTTAATTGTTTAAGTTTTCACTTTTGTCGGCACCTCCGGTGTGTTTTCGTAAAAATTTGATTATTATCTACTCGCGAATAAAATGTAATTGCAATATTTTATAATATTAGGTACTCCCAAAGCGGATTAACCCCGATTTAATTATTCCTGTTCCATCTGCCTACGGCGTCGATGTTCTTCCTGTTTGTCGGATTTAACGCAAAGTACTTAATTATTAGATACTAAAGACCTTCTCTGCCTTCGAAATTTGACCTTATTTCCATTTTAAGGCTTACCTTTGCCAATATGACTTTTAATCTCCTGGAGATGTTACATTGGCACTTTATCAGTACAAACTCCTATGTGTGCATTATATTCTTCATAAAATGTTTAGGTACTCACTATTACTTAGTTTGCATGAAAATAAAAATGTTTTTCTCTGTTTTTTTACTAGTAGAATGTTATTTAAGTAGTGAATAACAGGGCCTATAAATACCTTATTTATAAACATAAATCTCCAATATTGAAACCCGAGGTAACAAGAGTTGTGTAGGTGTGCTGCGAAAACTATTGTTGTAACAACTACATAATACTACAAACTAAACCAACTAAAGTGATGCTAACAAACTGACAACTAACTACTAACTAACGCTCTAACTCATTCGTAGGTACAGAATCACCATACAAATTCTGTACTAAGGAGCGATTTAAATAACCGTTAGTGACTCCGAGTTGGGGCGTAAGCAAGTTAAATAAAAGCTTGTTATATAAAAAAAACTTGTAATAAAGTATTTTCTTCTATTCGTCTCGGTAGAAGAAAAAGTAACTATTGTATGGCATTATTATAGGTTGTATGTTCTTATTGATCACAAAGTACTAAAATATACAAAAAAGGCTTATTTTATACATATATCACTAGGGCGGTTAGCCTTAGCTTTGCTTCTGGTTTTGTATAGATCCCTATTTTTTTAAATATAGTCCATTTTATTCAGAAACCATAAAGTAGAAAGAATTTTTGAATCGGTACAATGTTTGAGTTTATCCATTACAAACAAACAAGTAAACAAAAATCCAAAGTTGCCTTTTTAATATTAAGTTTAGAAAACCTTGTAAATAATCAAATAAAATGGCAACATTCATAGCAAGACTTTGTTTTAGATCTATCTGTTCTACCCGGAGGAGTTATACCAGTACATCGGGCCCAAAGGTGTGGTCTCACTACAGCTGTTGGCGTACTGCTCTTCGTGCTGTAACCCAATCACCTACTGCTTCATGAACAGGAAGTTCCGGCAAGCCTTCATCAGCCTCTTCAAGAACTGCAGACTATTCAGGTAGGAGATGCTCTTTAAATTAATACAATTTCAGTCATCATCATCACAGCCCGAAGCTTTTATCAGCCTCTTCAAGAACTGCAATTTATTCAGGTAAGAGATCTTCTTTTATTATTGCAATGTTCAATTCATCACTTTATCAAATAGTCACTGTCAAAACGCTAGGATCTCCTCTCATAGTGAAAGTCCTCTCATAGATCCAGAAACTTTAACTGTTTTCATTAATTTCCACTGTTCAAATGTATTTTAAAAATTCAAAATTATTTATTCATATAGGTATCACTTAAGGTGGTATAGGTATCACTTAAGAAGGTATTTTTTTTAATCTACCAGCTTTTCGGAAAGCTTTTATTAAAAAGTACAGTGTACGCACAACTACAGTCTGTATAATGTTCATGAAGTCTCCGGAACAAATATTAAATAACATGAAAAATTATATAATAAAATGATCATAACAATATAATCAGATACTGAAAATAATTATAATAATATGGAATAAGATGAAGTAATGGGAAAAGAACATAAAACGTAGTCATTATGAACAGGTCAAAGGAGCGTGTAATAAGCTTTAACTTACCTTTTATAAGGAATACAGAGACTGAGCAATGAGCATTGGTAATGGAATCCGGTAGTATAATGAACTAAGCATGTCTAATGGAGTTCCACAGATGAGACGCGGAAGCGGAAAATGAGTTTTTGTACAAAGGTAATTTAAAACCAAAGGAAAATGATGCAGATTTCGTTTTTGGTAATGCTGCTTCTTACATACATATAATATACATACATGCGGTATAAAATATTTTGGTCCACGTCAAAAAATATTCGTTGAACGTACAATGATAAAACATTTCCCCTAATTTAGAATTCAATTTATTTTTAAGCTACTATAATGACATGTGATTGTATTAATTTGTAACGAATAATTACTAAAATAACATTCTCTAGACTTAAATTATTTATCTATTTTTTAATTAACCATAAATAATGTGCCTTTTTTGGCACACTTGCTGCATGTTTCTGCTATCCTAGTACTGACTGCAAGGATCTTCGTTCCATCCGGGTGTCCCTTGACACCTCTCAAGTTTTTTTTTTCTCTTTCTTGGCCGGCAACGCATCATTGATGCCTTTGAAGTTGCTGATGTCCATGGGCGACGATAGCCACTTACCATCAGGTGGATCGTCAGCTCGTTCGCCGCCTATTTCCTTAAAAAAAAAAACAAAACTCAAACAGTGATACTGCTATCTGATGCGATGTATAACATTTTTATCCTTATGAGACCGTACCTACTGGTCAGTAGGTACGACCTCATTTTTCACGGCCAGTCGGTAGTTAATAACTTTACAAATTTTCTCGCAATTAAAGGTAATCGTAAAGGTAATTAAATTATTAAATACAAAACCCTTTTATATTTCATTCTTAGAATAATAACGCCTAGAAACCTATTGCGAGCACGAAAAACGCGCAACTAAAACTTAGCCATATCTGGCTAAGTTTGTTCCGCGAGCTGTCAGTGCTCATCGTCACGTTAAGTCGAACACAGCTCGCGAAAAATAATTCAAAATGACTGTCTGCACCTTAAAGAAGTGTTCTAGCACATCAGACAAACAAAATAAAAGTGATCAAATTTCATTTCATAGGTAAATACTTACATTTTATAGATTTTCTGTACGTAAATCGACTAAAAACAAATAATTTGAAACACAATAACCTATCACTACACAGTGTTGCTAGTTGTGAGGAAAAAATTGCACACAATGTTTTTAGTTGGTTCTTAATGTTGAGTTTAAAGAAAGTTGGTAAGTATAATCCTACTAAAAATACAAAGATCTGTTTAATGCATTTTCACAAAAAGGATATGTACACAACGAAAAAAGGTTTGCGAAAAATACGACGTGGTGCTGTGCCAGCAAAGGTACCTAAGGTCCTAGATATGTAAAATGCATTAGCTCATGTCAAGCTAACTGCTTGAGGATGGAGCGGCCTCCGGCTCCGCCGTTAAGTTGGTGTTTAGATACAATGAAAAGGTAAAATTCAGGTAGCTATATCCTAGACTTCCTAGAGGTTAATTCTAAAACTATATTGTCAGCGATGTCAACTTATACATATATATTATGAGAGATGTTGAATCAAAGCGAAAACTTTTTAAGAAACAGATACAATTACAGGGCTTTTAAATGGGAATGTATTGCTTTAATTTAAGAATGGTTAAATAAATACTAAATTTCAATATGTCAAACGTTTTTTTTATTATTGAAATCCTTATTCACCGATACTTCCTATATCATTTGATATCAAACAGGTTTTTATAGTAGTTGTCATAATTTTTTTTTATCAGATTATAGTTTTGCGTTGCAGGAGGCAACTAATTTTCGCGAAAAAATACAAACATCTACACAAATATGTTTTGCATAACATTTGTCTATGATTTTTTTGGTTTGATAACGTTTTGTATAAATGTTTCTCGAAAATGTTTCTCACAGAAGATGCGTCATAATGTGAATTTACACAATCATACAGGCATTTAAATTTAAACGCATTAAACGGCGGCATTCATCATTAGATTAATGGTTGATAAATTTGCTGTTATTTTAAAAACATGTAATATATTTATGAATATAATCATATTCATGTTATGTATTTAAAGATCATATCAAACACATGACAAATCATCGCATAACAAAGCAACACGTTTTCCCATTTTTTGTGGGTAAACGCCCGATGATGGTAACACTGGAGCCATATATTTGTGTGCGTTAGAAGAGCGTAGATACATACAGCTTACGCACACAAGGATAATGAAATGGCACGCGTTTACGCTTATGTTTTGTTTCAGACGCTACTTCTAGGCGTTATTATTCTAAGATTTCATTCATGTATTTCATTCATGACATATCTGTCACAAAGGAAACTCTCCGAATGTAGTGAGCGGAAATACGAACTTGTCAAGTTGTCACACGCATAAATTTAGATAACAGAAATTAGATAAGCAGAAAGGTATCTAAGTTTAACCTTATTTATAAGTACTATTATTTCTTATGTGGTTAAACCACTTATTTTACCACAGTAGTTTAACAAAATTTTATTAGGTATATCGTATTATAATTCTGGGGATGAACTGTGAAATAGTACATACAAGTGTGGTATGTTGGTCATTACACTCGAGGTGATATTGCACAGAAAACCGAGAGTGTAATGACCAAACCTCACGTGTGTCATACGACGTTTTTCAACACACTTACGAGTAAAAAAACAAATTTTATAGTTTTTAAGCGGAAAGTTTGTTAAAAATGGCGCGCTTCGCGCTGATATTTTTTTTTCTGCGCGCGGCGTGTTAGCTATGCGCGCGCAGATTGGAGCGTAGGCACGAACAATTACGCTAAACAGCCAAAACGCAAAATGTAAAAAAATCTAATATTTATGTATTTATGAATTAGTTTCACGTTGAATTATTAATTAAAGTAAATAAGTTGTTGAAAATTTATCATATTCAAGGTGGTACACTTCTTTTTTTTTTACAAAAATAGTGTTATTTTTAGTCTTATGTTGAAACGAAACGTATCTAAGTCAAAACTTTTTTCCGAAATTTAAAAATGAAACTATAACCCGGCTAAGTTAAGAGCAAATAGAATGCATAAATAATATATTTCAGCAAGGTACAAACTTAATTTGATGGAATATAAAATAAAACACTAGTGCGATCAAGAAAAAAAAAAGCACAAGTGTTTAATACCATGGTTTATGAGTGTAAAAGCCATGTGATAAAAAACAATTTATGAGCAAGGGTGTTGAAAAGTAATTTTAAAGTAGGTAAGTTAGAAGTATAAAGAGAAAATTACGAAGTGCATCATGTGATAATAATATTATAATGGAACGAAAGTGTCTGTTTTGTTTGTAAGTTTTTTTATTTGCACTAAAATTTTCCATTCCTAGGTCTGCTAAAAGAGGTTTCTGAAGTTCCCCTATATAAAATTTATTTTACTATGGCTCATGTGCTGTATTTGTGTGCAAAAATGGTCAAATAAATGAATAAAACTGGTACGCCATTACCTCAGACTAAAGAACAAAAGGGTCATTACTATAACATAATAAGACAAAAAATAAAAGTTCCGATTTGTTTATGTTTATTTTGTTTCCTCTGGCCACACGAGAAATCTACATTACTATAATGTTTTTTTCAATTTCCTGATACAACCTAAAACCTAATATTACCACAGAAGACATAAGAGTACACAATATATTACTTCAATTTCCCTGAAACCGAAAATCAAAGTAAACATTGATCGAGTCAAACAAATGTCGATCCTTTTCATATTACATACAATATCCGATAAAACCACTTTCTTTATGATAGTATAAACATAACAAACACTTTTTCGCACTTAAAATGTAATAATACATGTTTTCTGCCTTCGTCCTCGTCCTTCAAATGAAACTCAAAAGCTTTATTACTACAGTATCGGTATCACAGAAGCCCGCAATATAAGTTTATTTTCGTTTAACAGTAGGTACCGTGTATCGCGTGTTTATTACAATGAAAATAATATCAGATTCGTTGTTGTTTCCTGTTAAGCTTTTATATCGATATACCGAGATATATTTGAATAAGCGATAAAATTAGAAAAATAAATAAAGGTCAGTTCAGTAGTTTTAAAAATTTAATCGACTTCAATGAAGGACCTAACATTTTTGAGCAATTCTATTTTCGACTCTGCTGAAACCTACATCAAAACAAGTTACAGATACATAATTTATTATTTAACACTACACTGAAAGCTTGCTAAAAGTTATTTTATTGTTCTAGGTGCTTTTTTTCTGAGAAGTCGGACTGCAAGCAAGTCACTCCACCCCCTTCCAGCCAGGAGGTGACTGCGTGCGTAATCCGAGGCAGCCACACTGGACGCACTGGTAAATATTTCTAAATATTTCTAAATTTATGTAAAAAAAATATAAACTTATGTCACAAATTTTTCTAAATGTATAAAATAAAATTTCCATATACTCGTATACCATGTAACCTTTTTATGTAATAATTTAATAGTTTAAAACAAGATACACGCTTTTAGTGTACTAAACCGCAAATTCCCTCGCCAAACCTGACTGCAGCATCAGATCATGTTTATCCCAAAAGCATTGTCATCAGATATGAAACAATATGCTGCAACTCCTTAGGATAAGAAGAAGTAGAGTTAATTAAGCTTGCATTTGGCCCATATAAATAATAATAATAATAATAAATCGTTTATTTCCACCACAAATACAATCAGTGTTACATATAGACTCTTTACTAATCTAAGTTATAATACTACAGTATTTGTGGAAGCTGGTCCCTATATAAACGGGATAAGGTAAATTTAATAATAAATAAGTGACATAGCAAACAAACCTCCTATTGGTAAACGATGACCGCACAAGAGTCAAGAGATTGACGTGACCACGATTCATGCAACTGGTTCAAAATATTGGCCTCATTTCCACAAATGACGATTAATTTTTCCACAATTCCATGCCGGATGGGTATCATAAGAGCCGATACAATCCAGCCCGCTGGTTGTAAGGGCCCTTGAAGGGATTATATTGGTAATATTAATTATAATAACTTACTAATACCATATTTCTCCGCCTGGATAGCTACCACAATTTAACTTGAGTCAGCCGACAAACGACCCGTCGTTTTCCGCATACTTTTTTAAAAGCTTAGTTGTACCACAAAAGAAATAATAGTACTTATAATGTTGTACCCTGATAAATTATAAGCAAAGTTTAGTAATAATGAAGCAATTTTGGATAATACAACCCATGTAAACTTCTCAACAAACATAATAAAACTTTTTTATGACTGTAACCACAGATTTTTAATGTCAATCTATTTCTTTATTAAACGCAGATTTAGGACACCATCGAAATTATTATATTTAGAAATGTAATAAAACATATCATCAACTATCTTAAGCCAACCTACGATATTCTATCACAATAGGTTTGAATCCCATTTAGGCTTCTGTTCAGTGAACTAAATAAATTGTGTTTTGAATAGTTCCTGTTCGTGAACTTGATGGAGAATGTTTTACTGTATAGTTCACAAGACTTTTTGGTCTTTAATAGTGCCGGTAGTAGCCTTGTGATAAAACCACAAGGGTTACTTAAGTAATAAAAAGTAATACTATCCTACTAATATTATAAATGTGAAAGCTTTTGTGTGAATTTATTGGATATGTTTCTTTGTAACACAAATCAGTTTAGTAGATTTTCATGAAATTTTGCACACAGCTGCACATGATATGGAATAACATAAAGGTATCTACTTATTATTTCGGAAAACGCATGTAATGCCGCGGGCAGAGATTGTTCATGAATATAGGAGGATAGATGTATGTATGGGATGTATGGGAACACCACAGACCTGAAAAAAAGACGGACGTAACCTCGTATAATCGAGAGTGAAGCATAGCAATGGCCGTCCGCTTATCATGTGTGCGTAATTTTTGATTCGCGATAGTGTCAATGTCAAAGCAGTATGGTGCCAATGTGTGGGTGTGTGTACTTGAAGGAATATAGTTGGTATTACTATGGGTGCTTCACCGAATTTGTTGTTGGGATTACGTCCGTCTTTTTTTTAGGTCCGTGGGGAACACTTAGTTGTGCCGTACCACTAGTTGTGTGCACGTAGTTGGTCTTTAGGAAACCGCGGTCTTTCACGCAAAAGCCATTGAATGATTTTTGATGAAATTTAACTCAGGGATTGACCATGACTTGGACTACATAATATATTGAGTACTTTTTATTCCGAAAACACGTGCAAAGATGTGGTCTGAGTACTAGTTAAATAAAATTAATATTTTTATCGGAAGTAGACGGTATAAGGTAACGGAAGAAAGAATGTGAGTGTAAAAGATATGCAGTGAGAGAGTGATAGATAATGTTGTTCAGTGCCCACTGATAAAATACTAATCCACAAATAAACTATTTACTATTTTATTCTAAAATCTTGATCAAGTTCGTTCCTGACTAAAGTCTGAATTATACCCTTAGATTATAGAACAAACCTATCTCTGTCAGCAAATATAGATATCTTCAAACACAAGTGGAGCTATAGTTGAAATAAATAAATATCCCCAAAGTTGAAACGTCGCCAATATTTGCACTGTTCTACGGGTTAGGTGTTGGAGAGAACCCAGAAATTTCCAGTATTTAATCTAGATACTCGTACCGTTTCTAAAACTTGATATAGGCTGACGATAAGTTTAAATTGAACATCTTGAATTGTATTTCTTTCCCCTGAAGGATAACATTTGCGGATTAAATGAACGATGAGACAGCAATATCCGTTACAAAAGGCGCTGAGAGTGCCATATTTTTTAATATTTACCTACAAAATAAACATGTACAGGAATGGATACAAGTTGAATTGTACCTAAAGGTTCATATTTTAATTCAATACAACCTTTCTTGCCTGTGGTGCAAACAACTGGTGGATAAAAAACAAGGCATACAAAATTCCTACTGTTGGAGCTCACTGCTCTGCATAACCCAATTTTATTCCCGACGGTACTCATCTTTGTTGCTTTTTAACCTCTCTGACTAGCTTTTGTCCTACAATCAACCGTATTTTTTTCATGTTTCGACAGCAGTCCCAAAAAGCTTAGCTTGGCCCTATCTTTATTCTTGGCTCATATACGTCATTATCTGACCATTACCAATTGCTTATCATTTCTTAAAGTATCAAAAGCATCAAGTCAATTTCTTCTTTTGTTGGTTACACACAATGCTAACAATTTTAACAAATCGTACCCAAACCACTGCGCCGTGTGCACATAATGTGAGTACGTGTCATGTAGTTCGAAACTCGCAGCTTTTATAATTCCAAGTTTCAGATTTTGTAGCATTATTGCGCCCAAAGCGGTCATGGTATGCCGCAACGGTTGTTATGTCACAGAATCGCTTGCGGTCCCTGATGCGAAAACTTCAATGTACATTATTAAAGTTGCGATAAGAGAAGTTTCATTTGGAAGCTTTGTGAACTTTTCATATGTTAAATTTCAGACAACAGTTAAATGGCTTGAATGAATTATAAATATTAATTACATTTCATTTCATGATAATTGGAAGAAACTACTACTATGCATTTAGTTCCATCTGGATAAAATTGTATGATACACTTACTAAGCCCAGTGACTTCTAACGGAAGAACCAGCCAACATATTCTCATCAATCTTTCAACTTTCTTTCTTTCTTCCTCTTCTTCCTTGGTTGGAAACGCATCAGCAATGCCTTCATTGTTACAGAAGACCATTGGCAATGGTAGCCACTTAATATCAAGTGGATTGTCATCTCCTTCGTGGATTAGTTATATGTACTCGTATAAAAAAAGAAACTCAAGTATGGTAGAAGCCATAACACCCAAATATCTATAACAAATTGTCACAATAAGACCTTTATCTGTCAAATCTTTCAGCTGGCTTAGTATGCTTGCTACTCAGGCTTGCTACAAGAAGATTAATGTCATTTTCTCACACAATGTGAGATTTGCCTTGTCAAACGCGACTTCCATCATCTTTCACTTGATATTAGATAACATTCAGCGATTCATATGTAATATGATCTAGATAGAAATTGTTTTTCCTGATAGAACTGTCTTATATTTTTCTTTAATATGATATTCAAATTCATATTGATGGTTCTCTGGAGAATTATCAATCTGTTAAGGTGTCTGTCGAACCTTTTTTGTGTGGCGAAAAATCTCCTGAATTTCCCTGAAGTTTCTTACATCAAAATTTACTGTGTCTAAAGAATGAGTTATTTATTGTTATTCCCCCATTAATTTTATATTAGGTTTATTATAAAGAGAAAAGATTTGATCGTTTGCATTGAATAGGTTAATGATAAGATTTTATAAGAGATTTAGCTGAATTTTATGATTTTATTATTATTATGACATTTATTATGACAATTACTTTATTATTATTTTGGTTAAAATTATTTTGGATGACATTAGGATTTTTGTAATTTACCTGGACATTTGTACGCCGGATCCACCGGCAAAGTGTGCTGGATTTCAATGTACTGTATACGACCTAATATGTATGCATACTTGAGCAAATAAATTAATTAATTAATTCATTCATTTATAGGCTCCGAAACTTCTGAACCGATTTGAAAAATTCTTTCACTGTCGAGAAGCTACACTATCCCCGGGTGACATAGGCTATATTATATTTTCAAAAAACTTAGGGATCCTTAGTAAAATTCCTATAATGTAACCCAAGGAGTAAAAAATAAGAAAACCGAAGAGAGGGTGGTTACTCGTAGTGATTAATGTTGTTCAAATTGTTAATTAGATCTGGAGGCACTGGAAGGCGAGGATTGTGTTTAGCAGCGGCTCACAAAGCACTGCCCTGGGAAGCGGCGCGCACCCCGCGCACCCCGCTCCCGTTATCACCCGCCCCACTCAGGTGAGAATTGCTTAGCTCTAAGTCTCTAAGACTGGTATTGTAAGGGGCTCTAATTAAGTCACAGGAAAATAAATAATAATAAACGCTAACACACTCATAGCCCCGCAGTAGGTTATTACATACGAAGCGCTCATAGCCCGGCGGCTTGCGTCGATCCTAAGTGATCGACAAAGTTAAGCAACAGCGGGCGCGGTCGGTAGTTGGATGGGTGACCGCTAGTGGCAAAAATTTCTTGAGTGTTTCCGTGCTTCGGAGGGCACGTAAAGCCGTCGGTCCCGGTTGTTATCATAAGATAACAGTCGTTAAGCCATGTCGGAGGCCCTCGGGCGGTTTGAAAACTTCCGACACTTGGGTTGGCCACTAACCCCTCCACCAATCCGCACTGGAGCAGCGTGGTGGAGTATGCTCTAGGCCTCCTCAAGAGGAGAGACCCGTGCCCAGTAGTGGGCCATTAATGGGTTGAAGCCAGGTTATTACATTGTCGCGGGTGGCATGGACGACACATATAACACACCAAAATCACACCCATGACCCGAGTACAAATATTTATCTGTCACATAAATATCTGCCCCGGCCGGGAATCGAACCCGGGACCCCTCGCTTCGCAGGCAGGGTTGTTACCAACTACGCTACAGGGTTGTCTAATAATAAACGTCTAATAAAAGCCTTGATTTCATCAAATCACGCAGTAGGTAACTTGTTTTTGACACGGGGAACGGGGGGCTCGGGGGGCGAATCTCCCGCCTTAAATAGTCCATGCAGTTCAGATCTAAAGATAGTTCAGTTACGTTAGTTAAGCCGCTGATTATATTTACGCGGAAATAGGAAACCGGCAAAGCGTCACGTCTATGACAGTCATGTTATATAACGTCACTATTATACAGACAGAATATTGTGAACCCTGTGAACTATTTTGCACCTGTTTTAAGGCACCTGTTCTTAAGGAACTTAAGGTATCTGTAGGCTTAAGTTTCACAATGTACCTAAGTTATATTTCTTGGTTCAGGTTATCGAGACCGGGGAGGAGGGCAGTCAATTCCTCTATCGCATCACGTGGCCTCGAACGGCGCAGTCCAAAGCCAACACGCCGTCACAGCCACTGTATGAGTGAATAGAGGGAAGTGACACTAGCACATAAATAAAACTTCTAAAGGACCAAGATATTGAGATCCATTTGATAAAGAAATGATTGAAACACGAGAGAGTAATAATATATTGGACTTCATACTGCCAAATCGCGCGTTAAATCTTTTGTACCTTAAGTACTGCTCTTCGTAAAAGTATAAGATAGGTATTTATTTCTCTGTTATTATTTATCGACGCTTCATTCCTTTACCTCATAATCTATAAACAGTTAACACTTCCCGCCTACGTCCGACTTTTTGCAGGAGAGATAATCGGGCCGATTTTTTCTACCATATTATTTCTGGCCGACTTTTTGTAGGACGTGTGCGTTGTATTGCTATCAGCACGTTCTATTTTTCTCCTACAAAAATCGGTCACCGATTATCGGACGTGAGCGTAAACATACATTAGATTTGCTATAGTACACAGAATTTACAGAAATGGCATTAATAAAACATTAAAGGCCTTTATGAAAATTGCTCTCTGTATCTGTCTGTCTTTACTCACCACATCAGCTTATGAAATATTGCTTTAGATAGTCGGCAGATACAATCCCTTCCTGGCAGTCGGGTACAAATACAACCACGACATGTCTTTGTCAAATTTGAGTCCTGAAAATGCTGATTTATTCATGTGCTAATGACATTTCAATGGACGCTGTCGAGCGCAAAGGTGCCATCGTGAACAATATGACTAAAGATTGGGCGTCGGTGCGTAACAAAATATCTTTATGCGAAGGTTTATATAAAGTGACGTTTAAAAGTGCGGTGTTAAGTGATAAGTGAATTTATCGAGATTAACTTTAACAGGGTTGTGCCAAATAACAATGAATGTAAAGATATATAAGATAAACTTTTACTAGGATTTTCTTTTCATAAATGCGTGAATTTTAACTCACTAATAATATTGTAAATAATTATAAATGTATATTTTTTTATTCAAATAATGTGATTTTTAAGGTATAATATAATTATATTTATGCTTTTTGAACAATGTAGACTTTCTCATTTTTGTATGACATAATTTAAATGTACATAAAGAACAATGAAAACAAAAGATACGATAGAGTGTACTGTGTAATATAATAATATTATATGCTTGGCAAATTATTTTGGCAATTAAACTTGCTTAATTTAAAATTAACTGTAAAGTATCAAATTATTATTATCTAGTCATTTATAGTTATGTATTAACATGGTATTAATAATATAATAGTAACGTGTAGGTAACAGTAATGTACATCTAATAAAATTTGATGTAATTGTATGTTTACGAAATATAAAGTATACGAAAATTTTTGTACTGAAAAAATTGAATTAATTATGCAAATATAAAATGTAAATTATTTATGTCATAGGTACTTGAATTATAGTGTAAAAAATTGATATATAAGCATAGTAATAATAATAATATGTCTTTAATTGCTGTCTTGTCTTTGTATTTCACACTGTTCGAACTTCTTCGTCTTGCGGTGCCATAAATGGTACGAAAATGTCCGTAAACACACAATTCTGTAAATCCTCACCAGTGGGGATAGCTTTGTGGGGAATTCAGAAATAAATTATTACTACATACGATCTTCAACAACCAATTGAAAAGATATGATTGTAACATGTAAAAAATATATTTTATGTATCCTATAATATGTTAATTTAACCATAAAAAAATCTTTTATGTTTGTAATAATATTGATGGTGTCTTTAATAAATATTACAATTATGAAATAAAATGTCGTTTGTTGGGTTTGGCAATTTTATTGTAACCTGTACATTTCCGACTAAAATCTTTTAGAACTATTTACTTCAAAACCAATAAATACAAAATAATGCTGCTATACTTGCCTAATAATAGTACAACAAAGCAAATGGAATATAAAATAAATTACCTGACCTCGATTATTTTTACGAAACCAAACTGAAATAATATGAAATGTGTTTATTTTCCCTTATATTTTGTTTACTTTCTTAATTTTCTTGTTACACGTGTAAGTTTATAGAGTCAACACCAATCTTAATATATATAAATTACGTGTCACGTTGTTTGTCCGCGATGGACTCCTAAACTACTGAACCGATTTTAATCAAATTTGCACACCGTGTACAGTTTGACCCAACTTGAAAGATAGGACAGCTTACATCTCAAAATAATGAACTTTTGACAGAACGAAGTCTGTCGGGGCAGCTAGTAAAATTATATAATCTTACTAGTTGCTCGGACAGACTTCGTTCTGTCAAAAGTTTTTTTTTTATTTTGAGATGTAAGCTATCCTATCTTTCAAGTTGGATCAAACTGCACACGGTGTGCTTTGATTAAAATCGGTTCAGTAGTTTAGGAGTCCATCGCGGACAAACAACGTGATACGTAATTTATATATATTAAGATATTATAATCTTATATTATAATATAAAATCAAACCTAACCTTATTTACTTTTAAACATAAATATCATGCTAACTTTATCTCCTTTCCCATGGGTGCACAGATCTATTCCGCGGAATGGAAACTGTCCAACCGGTCTGAAATTCTAATTGCGATGTGTATATTAATCGAAGGTACATAAAAAGATTTATAGTTTCTCATTATGTCGAAGCAGAATCTTCAACTACAGTACTACGGGATTCCAATTCAGTGGAGACCCCTGCCTTGTACTCTTATACGAGTACGAATATGTATGTGTCTAGATTCCGCCCGCGGCCTCGATCGCGAAATAGTGGTTTTACAACCATAATAATAAATAAACGTCCAAATCATCCTAAGGGAACTTATAACTAGGATATTTTATCCCTGACTCTATTTTTAAGTCCGGTCTATCTGTGTGCCAAGTTTTATCATAATTATCACGTGATGGTAGCCCCAACGTCTTCACAAACTTTCGCATTTATAATATTAAGTAGGATATGATTCTTGTTGTAATCAATTAAAACATATTTATACATTTTTATGTAAATATATAATGTAGCAGAATCAACAAGTTAACAACCCTTCAGATTGAACTACGCGCTTTGCTTCCTCATTTATTATGCGTACCGCAGAGGATTAGAATAAATTGTCCACATCCGTGTTTCGTCCTCTATCATAATAATTATGGATGTCTTCAAGGCAAGAGTGAACAGGCTTGGATTGGATTACCTACTATCTTTCACTTTTTCTTTCTATCTCTCTCTCTTTCTCTTTAATAAGGTTGTTCGATTATAATATAGCTATTCTCCCATAAAATCTAAACCTTTGGCCCGGTCGACAGTTAGTGAAAATATTTGGCGAAATTCTTTCACATACGAGAATATTGCTTTTCTCTCTTCTCACGCATTCATCGCGATTTATAAGGTCGAGCTTTTCTGCCCTTATACCTATTATGGCTTTTGTAGCTAACAGTTTGTAAATGGCCGATAGCCATTGAACTATGAAATTAAAGATATAATAGAAAAGATAAATAAGAACAAACAATTTCAGGTTCATGTTTTACTAGCGTAATCCGTGAACTCATTCAGTGCCGTCGACTTTATTCACCTGAGTTGTCTAGGTTGTGTTCGCCTTAGGACTTTGAAGGGAAAGTTTTACTAGTATTCTCCCCGCGACTTTGCCCACGTTTTCCGGGATATACCTACATTATTTGTAACAATTTTGATAAAAAATCCTACCCAACAACATTAAAAGAGAATCCTTTTTATTGTACACCAAAAATGTATCTGGAAATATACTTCAAACGTCATGAAATTTTATGAGTCAATAACGTTATAAAAGTATGCTCAGCTTTAAACATAAATGCGGCAACTGCGGAATTTTTACGGTAACTGAAGCCAAATAAATTAAAGTGGGTAAATTTCAAAGTAACCTTGTGTTATACAATTCAACTTTAGGAGATGCCCTAATAAAAATAAAACTGGCCAAGTGCGAGGCGAATTTGCACACGAAGGATTCCGTACCACCATGCAGTTTTTACACCTGAAAATGCATGTTCGCTAGTGCTGGGGAACCCTTAAAATATTTTTAGTTATCAAGAGTTATCCACAATGCTTTCAAAAGGATGTGAAGTCTGCCAATCCACACTCTACTGTCCACTCAGTCTTGTGAGAAGAAACTTGAGCCCACTATTATAGTTATAAGCGGATGACGCGGTTTGCGTCGTCATTCATTATGCGCACCACGAAGGATTGGAATAGCTTGCCTGCGTCTGTGTTCCCGCCCACCTATGACGTGGATGTGTTCAAGAAAAGAAGAGAAAAGAGTGAGGGAATGAATAGGCTTTTATTAAGTTAGTGCGCTCACCATCCTGGACCACATCTCCACTTACCATCAGGTGGGATTGTGGTCAAGCATTAACTTATTGTAAGTAAAAAAAAGCATAGAAGACATAACAGTACATAATAGTAGTTATAAGTTGCGATGATGATTGTGATAGGAAACCCGATTCTGTCTATCTTTCTGTTTGTCCGGACTAATTGCTGGAACGGCTGGGATTTCACTTGAAGGATAAGTTATGTCTACACCAGTGCGCTTTCATGATCATTTTCCTTTTTCTTCAAAAGCATGCTTAAAAACTGTGTCCTAGAACACGCTGATCCATCACCGGTGGGTTCCTGAAGAAAGCAAGAAATAAAAGAAAGAAAATACATTTGTTTTTAAAAGATGCACATATGGCTACATATACATAATATGGTTCCTGTGCGTCATTCTGCGCCTTTTTTGAAACAAAATGGCGGAAGATAAAATGAAAACTTTAGATTTTATAGAAAATGATCGAACATATTTATTTATTTAATCTTTATTGACCACAATACATGATTAAGGTACAAATGGCGAGCTTAATGCTTAGTGCATTCTCTGTGGTCCGTGAGCTAGCGACAGATTTTCCTGACCAATTTCCTCTCAAGCGATAACTCGTGAAATACTTCAGAGAGTTGCATTATTGTATAGCATGGTGAACGTCAGCTGCCACTCCAAGGGTGGGTAGGGGGGCGGCAGCCTTTCAATCATGTAAAAAAAAATTGTTTTCAGTCATTTCCTCCCGACTGAAAATTTGTTAGATGACGTAATAACGTAATTATTTAAAGGTAAAAAATAGTCAGCTGGCCATACCGTGGTGGATTATACGTCAGTTGCATTATATAGCATGGTGAACGTCAGCTGCCGCTCTAAGGGGCGGCAGCCTTTCAATCATATAAAAAAAATTGTTTTCAGTCATTTCCTCCCGACTGAAAATTTGTTGAAAATAAAAACGTCAGCTGGCTGTATGTTGGTGGAAAGGTCGTCAGCTGATGCAGTGAATGGTGGAGCTCAGAAGCCAGGCGTGAGCGCCGATCGCTTATTTACATTCGTCAGCTGACGGGTTTTCCACCAACTTAGAGCCAGCTGATGTTTTTGTTTATTCAAAACAGCACGTAAACTATCACCTGACACATTTTCAAGTGAGAGGAAATTACATAACTACAGTTATTTTGAAAATTGGTGGCTTCTGAGCTCCACCATTCACTGCATCAGCTGACGACCTTTCCACCAACATACAGCCAGCTGACGTTTTTATTTACTCAAAATAACATGTAAAGTATCATATGACGCATTTTCAAGTGAGAGGATATCACTGAACAAAAAATTTTTTTTTGCATGTTCGCGTGCCCAGCTGACGTATAATCCACCACGGTATGGCCAGCTGACTTTTTTTTACCTTTATCTATCATCTAACAAATTTTCAGTCGGGAGGAAATGACTGAAAACAATTTTTTTTACATGATTGAAAGGCTGCCGCCCCCCTACCCATCCTTGGAGCGGCAGCTGACGTTCACCATGCTATATAATGCAACTCTCTGAAGTATTTCACGAGTTATCGCTTGAGAGGAAATGACTGACAAAAAATACTATCTGGCTCACGGACTACTGTCAGCTAACAATTAGGTCAAACAGAAACACACGAAGAGCGGTATTATAAGCAGAAGAGAAAATAAATAAAATATTGTAAAAAGAAATAACATATCAAGTATTATGGAAAAAATAACTAAAATAATAAAAGAAATTATGTTTTTTTCTTGTCGATCTTCTTGGAACAGAATAAAAAAAACTGTAAACAGTTTATTACGTTTCTTTTAATAATTCTTAGTTCAGATTTTTCTTTTCTATTCATATTTTGAATTTCTTTTATGCATAAATAAGCCACACTCATGGATATAACTTTACCCACGTTCATTTTGAAGACTGTGCAAGACGCTTAGGTGTAGACGACAAGCTGCTATGGCGATAACTATCGCATGTATACGCTTTAAAATCTAAAAGATGAAGACGAAAATTGAAACGAGAGCGCACTGGCTTAGACATAACTATAGCACAGCTATAGTGTAATTTATAGTGTATTTTTTATTCCAGAATTCCCACAGGATCAGAATTTACGCGGGAAAATTTCCCACGCGAACGAAGTCGGGGGCACAGCATAATATAATTTATTCTCTAACAATCCCATGAAGAACGGGACAATTTGCGAAGCCGTGACACCACTTCAGCTAGTCATTCATTAAATAAAATGTGATTATTGAACAATTTTCCGTCATATTTTCCTTTTCCATTACATTTACTCCAGTCTTAAGGTATTTTCCGCTTGGTTTGATATTCATGATTTTTATTTCTCCAATCTTAAAAAAAAATTAGAGGGCATTAAGAGAGAGATAAGATGGGAACTTTATAAAATGGATAAGTAATTCAATACGTTTATTCGTTAAATTGTTCTTCAATCTTTACAAAACGATTTATTTTTAACAGAAAAAGCACAGAGAAAAAGATGGTCCTCTAATCTGGTATTTTTAGAGTTCCGAAGTAAAATCGGAACTCTTATAGTTCCGTCATGTCCGTCCGTCTGTCCGTCCTACGGCCAGTCTGTCTGTCCGAAGCAAAGCGCCGAGACCCTTAGTGCTAGAAAGCTGTAATTTGGCATGGATATTAATTAAAACTCCAGAATCATAGAATAAAATATTGAAAAAAAATTTTTTAGGGGATCTCTCCTACAGGTAACGTGAGGATGATTTGTTTATTCGTCGCGTACCTTATAGTGTGGGGTATCGTTGAAAAGGTTTTCTAAAAAAATTCGCATGTAACCAAAAAACCAAAAAAACTCTAACCAAAAGGCGAAGCTCCCCGTGACAGGAGATGCGGGGGATAGAGCCCCCCGGTAAGCAACAAGGGGGGCTCGGGGGGCAAAGCCCCCCGCAATGAAAAAAGCTATAAGAATCTAAAACGTAATAGGTTAGGTTAGGTTCGTATATTATTTAGAATAGGGACATTCGAATAGGGACCCCGCGATGTGGGGTTCCGTCGACATGTATGACAAAGTGTAGGTTTGTTGCATAAATGAATTGAAAATGAATATTTATTTGCCATAATCACGACATGTATTGCCTCCTATTGAACACGGAAATACATACGCCAATCAGGGCCCATGCTCTTCGCAAACCCGTGCGCGATCGTCCCTTGAATTCAGCACGAGTTTGAAAAGCGAATGAAGCGTGACAAACCCGTGCGCGTTTCGAGGCGAAACTTCCGCCCATTGAACACGTAAACGGAAATACGTTGCCCGGTTTTGATAGTAAAACGATTTAGTTGTGTTGTTGTGATAATCTAACTGCAATTTGATGAATGTAAAATCGGTTTACATACCTACACAAAATAAAGAGATTATTAACAGGTACATAAAATTCATATGTTCAATAAATATAAATGAATTTTCACATCGTATCTACGAAAATTGAGTACAGGATTTAACATAATATGAGCAGGAAAAACACATAGTACCATTAACTACCTAGGTTTAAGAGAGATTAAAAAATATTCTGGTCTACCTGACCTAATTAGTAAATGTCGGGTTAAAATTAAAAATTTCTAATGGTTACAAAACAAAAATAATCTTTATGAAGCAGCATACATTTAGAAAATTGAATCAATCGGGAGTAGTGACTTATTTCCTCAAAATTATCGTGATAAAATAATGTTGGAAGGTTGTTCTCTAAGTAATGAGCGATCTTGCCGTTATATAATAATTATATCCTTATATTATAATATGGTTTTTGCAAGTATCTCCTTACTGACCGAATAGAAATACTCATCACATCACACTTCATATAAAAACAAAAGTCACAAGCACAGTATTTCTAAACTCAAGATATATTTCTCTCCAATGCTTTTAAAGCTGTAAACAGTGAAAGTGTCGCTGTAAGGATTTTATGGCGACACTAAATGTCTTGTATAGTGGAAAATGTTTTAACGCAGAAAACGTACCGTATTTCTCCATGTAAATATCTCAATGTATCTAGTCAATTTAAGTGGTTCTTTTTGCACCTGGTACCTATACAGAACTGACGTTCTGTTACTTCGAATATTCGCTAAGTTAAAAAATAGCGATAAATTTGTTGTACCTACCTACTAATATTTTTTCCAAGATTTTTCCAGGATTTTCGTTGATTGTTGTTAGTACCTATATCGGGGCTTTCCAAAGTCCATTTTCTAATAAAAGAGCGATTTTTAAATTGCAGGCAATTTAAAGATAATGTCTTAATTGAATACAGATATATCGTGTTTTTAACCGACTTTAAAAAAAGCGGCCAAGTGCGAGTCGGACTCGCCCATGAAGGGTTCCGTAGCAGCAAGTAACATAATATAAAAGTTCTTGAAGTTCGTTGTAACTTTGATCGAGGTAAATTGCGGTTTACGATTTATGACGCATTAAAAAAAAAACTACTTACTAGATCTCGTTCAAACCAATTTTCGTTGGAAGTTTGCATGGTAATGTACATCATATATTTTTTTTAGTTTTATCATTCTCTTATTTTAGAAGTTACGCGGGGGGGACACACATTTTACCACTTTGGAAGTGTCTCTCGCGCAAACTATTCAGTTTAGAAAAAAATGATATTAGAAACCTCAATATTATTTTTGAAGACCTATTCATAGATACACGTATGGGTTTGATGAAAAAAATTTTTGAGTTTCATTTCTAAGTATGGGGAACCCCCAAAATTTATTGTTTTTTTTCTATTTTTGTGTGTAAATCTTAATGCGGTTCACAGAATACATCTAGGTACTTACCAAGTTTCAACAGTATAGTTCCTATAGTTTCGGAAAAAAGTGGCTGTGACATACGGACGGACAGACAGACAGACATGACGAATCTATAAGGGTTCCGTTTTTTGCCATTTGGCTACGGAACCCTAAAAAGGAGGTTCTCAATTCGACTGTATTTTTTTTATATGTTTGTTACCTCAGAACTTTGGACTGGGCAAACCGATTTTGATGATTCTTTTTTTAATCGAAAGATGGTGGCTGTCATTGTGAACCCACATAAATTTTATTGAGACATGACAATGGCATCCATGAGAAAACCACATAAGTCGTAAATTTGTATTAAGATTGTGCGCGACAAATTGACGAATAACTCAATATCACGCCAACTGATTTGGATGATTCTTTTTTTAATCGAAAGCAGGTACTTGTCATGTAGTCCCACATAAATTTGAACGAGATCTGACAAGTAGTTTTTGAGTAACTTTGAAGTCGGTTATTTTTTGTTAGTAAAATTTTGATTATTTATTAATTTGTTTTATTAATGTAATCGTTTCGATTTACAGCAGATTGTACACAAGTAAAATTATGAGGGTTTAAATTACGTGTATATTATTATAATAATACGTGACGAATTGCGAATTGCGTTTGTGACGCTGAGCGTGTAAATCAGGGCGAGTACTGCATACCTACATTTGTGTATATGTATGTATAAAAAATGTTGAGAATATAATTATACAAAATCATTAAAAAAAATACATAAAATCAAACTTAAAATCTTTCAATCTTCATTTTGGTTTTTAATCCGATTTTATCCTCCTTGATTAATATAATATTTGCTTATACAAGCGTGACAACGTCTTTTATACAAGCGTGACCACGTCTTTTATACAACGTCTTCTAAATCTAAGGGAAAAACCCTTATACAATACGTCGTAAAAAGGTTACAGCTGTTATACCATCAAAGAGACATAAAAACGATGTCTGTAATAAATAACGTCGGAAATAATGGCCACACAATAACAGTAACATTCGCATACATATATCTAAAACATATATACCTATTAATGGATTGGACGAGTGACGATGAATCTAAATGAGAAAGAGAATTTATAATACCCACTAGTTTTTTCCCGCGACTCCGCCCGCATAAATATTATACAAACAAAACGCTTTGTGCTACGTAGGTATAACTGTAAGTAGCTATTATTTTATACTACCAAAAATAATGTCTAATACTTATAATAATATGTAATAATTAATACAAAAACGAAGTATTATTATATAAGTAGTAGTGGTAGGCATACCTACCTAATAGTAGGGTGAAACAACCTAGAGTCTAAGATAGATAGATTATGGATATCTCAGCACTTATATTTGTGATTACATATCTATGTTTCATATTGAATTTGCATTAGAAGCTGAAATGCAAAGTTAATATCCAATCTCATGTGTCACGATGAACAAAAGATAAGATAAATTATACTCGTGGGAGACTTTTATCACGTGACTATTTGTATTTGTCTCTATTGTCTAGACTATATGTAGCTCGTACATCATCGTCATTTTTCACGATTCGTGATTCGTTCGAAATCGTTTTAAAAACCATTGCCATCGTCAAAAAAATTACGAATTGATGACAAAAAACATGAATGAGCTATAACGCAGACGCGATTGGTCGTCACGAGTAGATAGGTGTCTTGCGGTAAAATTAATGAGAGCGCTGACGTCAATCTCATTTGCAGTTATCTTAGTAAAGCTTGCTAAATTTTAAATCCACAGGGACGCCTTTGAGCTGCATTATGACTTCTAATACTTGAATTACTCACCAAATGCGAGCAGCGTATTTGAATACTCGAAGCCTGTTTAATCAGGAGAGATTACTTAAATATTGAATCCATGTTTTCTGTATTTTTGCAACTTTTATGAAAAACTCATAGATAAGGTATTTAGAACATTGAAATTTATCTACCGAAGTATGATCTAAGTATTATATCAACGGATGATGTCACGCCGAACTCGGGTGATGCTTCGACATCTTATCTATTGGCCTTTTTCAGGTGTACAGAACTTCTAACATCCATTGAGTTCAAGTTTGTCTTGCTTGAAACATGGTCACCAGTCCCTCCCTAAAGGGAGGGAGGGGGGGTCTTAAAAGACGTCGCTCATTCAGGTTGCTACTAGAAACAGCTTTAAGGATTATCTGGAAGGATTTAGAGATTCAATCAATACAATGCATAATAATCTCAACAATGAAGTCAAATTATTAACCGACTTCAAAAAAAGGAGGAGGTTCTCAATTCGACTGTATTTTTTTTTTTTTATGTTTGTTACCTCAGAACTTTGGACTGGGCGAACCGATTTTGATGATTCTTTTTTTAAACGAAAGCTGGTGGCTGTCATATGGTCCCATATAAATTTTATTGAGATCTGACAATGGCATCCATGATAAAACCACATAAGTCGTAAATTTGTGTTAAGATGTGCGCGACAAATTGACGAATAACTCAATATCACGCCAACCGATTTCGATGATTCTTTTTTTAATCGAAAGCAGGTGCTTGTCGTGTGGTCCCACATAAATTTGAACGAGATCTGACTGACAAGTCGTTTTTGAGACTTTGAAGTCGGTTATTTTTTGTTAGTAAAATTTAGATTATTTCACAGAAATATTTACAATTGAAATGATTCAATACATGCATTGAACACGAGAGGCGCGATTATACTCGTACACACGAGAAAAATTATGCTAAAACAATTCCGTACACGATTCAGGTACAAGCGAAATAAATGAATTATTTATTATCTCAGTAATCCAATTTCTAAAACCATCATCATTTAGTTAGAGATTCAATTACTAGCACGCCTTTTTGTTTAAAAAACATTTTGAATATTGTTTTTGTCTTAAACTTATTTCAACAAACACTAAATTTAAATATAACAAAATATAATCTTTTGAAGTTATACTTCTTATGGGGCGTTTGGAAAAAAATATGAGAGTAAAATTTTTACGAAGCGACACCCAAAAAGTGACATGATGAAGGTGCGTACGTGATAATAAACACACATGTATAGTATATTAACATTATTTTATTACATTACAATATAAAATATTTTCCTATTTTAATCTTGTTTTATGTTTTGTTTATATTTTATTTATTTATCCTTTATTGTTCCAACCTTAATACACAGGAGTACAATGGGCAGACTTAAAATGACTGATGGCAATCTCTGCCAGTCAACCCAGGGAGCTAATGTGAAGATGTAGTAAGTTCATACAATGCTATAATAATTATAACAATTACAATATACATACACATAAACAATGTAATATATAAAATTCTCATGTCACGCTTTTTTGAAGTTGAACTCCTCCGTATCGGCTCGACCGATTTTCGTGAATATTTGCGAGCATGTCGACTAGGGTGGAGAATCGGACACCTATTTTTCATCCCCATACCGCTAAAAAAATTTTTGGCAGAACAACGTTTGCTCGGTCAGCTAGTATATAATATACAAATACGTATTTATTCATATATACAAATATTAATATTAATAGTACATACATATTATAATATATTTATCTTGTTTTATCTTGATTGTATCCTATATTTAATGAGATACACTTCGTAGCATTAATTATTATGATAATGTGTGCTCACCCGTGTTATTACGGTGAGTAAACATTATTGTGATAGGTTAGATAATAAAAGCTATTTATAACTTATCATACAACATCTTTCATAACTATTTTCAATACTTTAAACATTATAGGTAGGTATACACGCAAGCACTTCAGTATTTGTTTTTAAATTGTTATCATTCAATAGCTCGAGCACGAATATTTGCGAGAAAGTATTCGTATGGTTAACGTAAGCAATTTGTCAAATTTGTATGGCATTTTAGTACCATTTACGCACGATAGGGGCGCTTTTGAAAAAATGCCATACAAATTGCTTACGTTAACCATACGAATACTTTCTCGCAAATATTCGTGCTCGAGCTACAGGTTAGTGTTCGTTTACAACTTTATATAATCTCTGAGGAGTATAATTGTAAGTTTTATGTATAGTTATAAGTTCTTTGAAATGCACGTATTCAAAGTGCAACCCGTGCCGGTAAAAGTCGGACATTATGCATAGGTATTCAATGTTATTTTTATTATTTACCATGTGTAAAAATATAGTACCTAACTAGCTGTCCGGACTGACTTCGTTCTGTCAAAAGTTTTTTTTAGATGTAAGCTATCCTATCTTTCAAGTTGGATCAAATGCACACCGTGTGCAAATTTGATTAAAATCGGTTAAGTAGTTTAGGAGTCCATCGCGGACAAACAACGTGACACGTAATTTATATATATTAAGATTAACAGTAAAAAAACATATAAAGCAAGTGTTATGAAACTAATTTTAGGTTATTATTTGCGCTATGGAGAACATCCCGACATATCTTATGTCGCTGACTTTTGTAAAAATTAAATGACGATGATAAAATCAGAAAGAGCATTGCAATTACCTTAGAATTTTCTTTTCTTATATTTTAATTTTTCATTTAGAAAGAGGTTTTTAGTTACGTATCAGATATTGATAAATACAAGTCAGACCATCTCATGGTACGTGGTCACTCTTGCTGAATAATCTAGTATTGCATTGCTAGTAAAGCAATCAGTGATCTCGCTTCATACAATACACTCAAAATATTGTTACCAGAAATACGTTAATTATAAAAAGCGGCCAAGTGCGAGTCGGACTCGCCCATGAAGGGTTCCGTAGCAGCAAGTAACACACAATATGAAAGTTCTTGAAGTTCGTTGTAACTTTGATCGAGGTAAATTGCGGTTTACGATTTATGACGTGTTAAAAAAAAACTACTTACTAGATCTCGTTCAAACCAATTTTCGGTGGAAGTTTGCATGGTAATGTACATCATATTTTTTTTTTACTTTTATCATTCTCTTATTTTAGAAGTTACAGGGGGGGGACGACGACACACATTTTACCACTTTGGAAGTGTCTCTCGCGCAAACTATTCAGTTTAGAAAAAAATGATATTAGAAACCTCAATATCATTTTTGAAGACCTATTCATAGATACCCCACACGTATGGGTTTGATGAAAAAAAAATTTTTGAGTTTCAGTTCTAAGTATGGGGAACCCCCAAAATTTATTGTTTTTTTTCTATTATTGTGTAAAAATCTTAATGCGGTTCACAGAATACATCTACTTACCAAGTTTCAACAGTATAGTTCCTATAGTTTCCGAAAAAAGTGGCTGTGACATACGGACGGACAGACAGACAGACAGACAGACAGACAGACAGACATGACGAATCTATAAGGGTTCCGTTTTTTGCCATTTGGCTACGGAACCCTAAAAAGAGAAGTCCTTCTAGTAAAATAGATTGTACATATGTAAATACGAAGTACTGTAAACCGTGGATGAATAGAGTGGCTACTGTGACCAACAAAATAAAATTTCTTCTGCAATAAAATTCATCTCTGCATTCAATCTCATGAAATTCTTGATAGGTATACGTATTCTGTAGGCCCCATAACACATAAATTCTTCAACTTCAACCCATTAAAATGGCCCACTACTGAGCATGAGAACCTTTTCTTGAGGAGGCCTAGACCTAGGCCTAGGCCTAGACCTAGGCCTAGGCCTAGACCTAGGCCTAGGCCTCCTACCTTCACTAAGCTCCTCTAGAATAGATTAGTGGCGGGGTCAGCGCTAATCTAAGTGTCGGAAGTTTTCATGCTGGCAGAGGGCCTTCGGCATGGCTTAACGACTGTTATCTTAATATTTACATGCCTTAAAAAATAATGAAGTAATTAGGTTAAATTAGTATAAGATAAGTCAGATCTGTGCCCTAGATAATATTGAAACCACTAGGATGTCAATGTTTCTTTAAATGTTATTTTAGTTCTATTCGGACATTAAAAGTATGTAAATGTAATCCATAAATCTATCTAATTTTTTTTTTACATAAGATAAGTTAGTGCTTGACAACAATCCCACCTGATGGTAAGTGGCGATGGAGTCCAAGATGGTGAACGCACTTAATAAATGCCTATTCACTCTTCTCTTGAAGACACCTACATTATATTATTATTATTTGTATTATATCCTATCTTATATTTATCTCCTAGCTGCCTTAACTAGATTATATCGAGAATTTACAGCAGAATCTTTACTCTTTGGTCCTAGTTTTCAAGATAGTGTAGACACACTAGCCTCTCAATGAAATTCTTGAATTGAAGTGGCAAGATAGCACGCATCTGTCTCAACTACTCTCAGTCGTGTGCACCGGTTGTGTTGTTGTGATAAAAACTTAATACGAAAATGTAAAACTGGAAGAACTGGTTATTGTGAATTTGTGAGTAATACGAACTAAATTGTGCACCGATTTTGTAGTCTGTGTTGAATACTGGTGAATATCACAGCACTATGAAGGAAACTTGGTAAGTATACGGAGTATATTTGTTAGTATTTCGCTTATTTTCATTAAAGATTACGTTCTTATGTATTTATTATTAAGAGGTTAATAGGATAGATGTTTTCATGCATAAGGTGCCAATAAATAAATTAATCCATACTAATATTATAAATGTGAAAGTGTGTTTTTTTGTTTGTTTGTCCGTCTTTCACGTCGCAACGAAGCTGTTATATGGTATGGTTTTTGTGTGTGGAGATAGTGAGGAGGGTGGAGAGTAACGTAGGCTACTTTTTTCCGCGGTAAAACATCCCCATGGGGAGATCGATATTTTGTTAGTAAAATTCATTTGCAAATTCTGAATCACGCTATCAAATGATATATCTAAGTAAAAGTAAGTAGGATTTGTAAAAAATCGATCTCTACCGCGGGCGAAGCTGCGGGCAAAAGCTAGTTAATTCATAATTATTTGACGTTTGTCATAGCATTTTTAGAAACAGAAAATTATTTGATTATTTGTATAAATAGGTACTAGTTAATACATAGATATAAGTTAAATACATAATCTTAGGTACGTCATGTAAATAAAATTTTAATTGCAGTTGTCGGATAAATTTTAAAAACAAAAAGAAAGTAGGTATTTTAGTTCTTTGTGTAATATTAGCTTTGTGTAGTTAGTTAATTTAATAATATTATAATATCTAAGCCACCGCGCGGCGCGCACTTCGTCATAAATGTGGACGGAACCCGGCATACCGGCGGAATTTGAATGATGAGTTTAAATTTCTGTTCTTAATCTGGGTGTTCTTGTCTTTGTTGTCCATGGCATCCACGACACAGGAAATCCTAGTGTGAGGCTATGAGTATTTAGCGAAAAATCATCTGAATAGATGTCCCCATTATGTAGGAAGCCCAGAAATTCAGACAATGCCTGAAATAATTGTAATAATTGTCTGTGTTTTCTCAAAGGCCTCTGTATTTAAAAGCCTCGTACACCGAAATAGGCTAATAATGGGTTGTAGCGATATTGCCAATTGAAAATAAATTGTTCTCATCAAAGTAAATCGTTGGTTCTTTGTACTTCGATAAGTGAATCTGATTTTTCTTGTGAAATGGTAATTTTAATGATTCACGTCTAAAACATAATATATCTACCTATTGTATGTACAGCAACTATTGTTCAATACATCCTATTTATGTTTTACAGAGAATAATAATATCGAAATTCCTGTTACTTTTGAGTATTATACCGAAACACAATTTAGTATCGGTACCTACCTGAAGCAATCTGTTTTAGTCCTTAGAGTCGATTGAAAGCCTCTAGCCAATCTCAATGTCTTTCTAAAATGAAATACTTGTAATCTCGTCGTCAATCATATTATTCTTTTAGAACAGATATTAGTACTATTATACATAGATAAGTTTCTTTAACAGATTTTCAATAAAACTTACCAGGATCAGGAAAGCCTATCAGGGTATCATATTAATAAACACCAATTTGGCTCACCTTCAAAATGACATTACGTCTGGTGCCTAGAGGCTACAATTTAAACTGAAAGTTTTGGTTACATGTTTCCAACATTCCAAGAATTCTATTTCAGTGACTATCATGTTTCCAGGAATTTTATTTCAAAGAAGGAGGAGGTATTCAATTCGACTGTATTTTTTTATGTTTGTTACCTCAGATTTTTCGACTGGGTGAATGATGACTGGGTGATTTTGATGATTCTTTTTTTAATTGAAAGCTGGTGCTTGTCATGTGGCCCCACTTAAATTTGAATGAGATCTGACGAGTAGTTTTTGAGTTGTTCCTGATTTTGAAGTCAGTCATTTTTTTTTTGTTTTAACTACAAACCACTCACGACAAAAAATCTTACGGCCGTGAGTCGTAAGATTGTTTAGCGTTTGGTTTCTATAAGTTCCGTTTAACATACTAACAAACAAACACAAAAATCTCAACAAAAGTTAAACAATATCCTAGATTGACCTAGAAGTTCTGAGGAATAATTTTATTCACATAAGTAATTTACATAAACCTTACCTGATAACACATAAGTACCTAATAAAGGGATTATTAAGAGTTTCGAATATCGAATAACTCAGTTGCTTGTTTAAATTTTAATTATCTGTGGTCTCGAACATTCTTGGTGCTTAGACAGCAATATTTTATCGAAGTATCTCTATCTCATTATTTCGTATTGGAATTGTGAAATAGCGGATTTTAATAAAATTGCTTACTCCTGAAAGTAAACTTTTTAAGCAAAGCAATATTTCATTACTTTTAGAAAGCTTCATTGGCATTTTAATAAACTACTAGATATTAAGGAACTATAAGGGTTCTGTAGTCTTAATGGAAACCATAATTTCTTCATGTCCGTCCGGGGTCGGTCTCTCCACAGAATAAATAAATAAATAACGCTTCACACTCATAGCCCCACACTAGAATTACCTGTGTCGTGGGTGCCATGGACAACACACTGATTGTGAGACAAGGACATTCACACCCAGATCAAGAACAGAAATTCAGACTCATCATTCAAATTTCCGCCTCGCTGGGAATCGAACCCAGGACCCTTGGTGCGGCGATCCGGCATGGTAACCATTGCGCCACACAGATCGTCACACAGAATAACGCAAAGACCCAGTGCTAAAAAGCTGCGATTTGTTATATTATAATATGTACACAGTATTTATCGCGTGTACAAAAATAAAACCCATGTGTATCGCTATCGTGTATCGTTAGATATCGTTGAAAAAATATTTTAAATATCTGCCTAAACTATTTTTCGATTCCGGGGTATGTTAGCGAAATATTAAAGGGGTTGGAACATTTTTGTATGGAACCTGGCATACCAACAAGTCCGCCATTTTGAAAAAACCTCGTTTTGGCGGCCAGTGATGAAACATGTGCCAATAGACGGAGTGATTACAATCAAAAAGTTTCAGTGATGAAGTGTCGTAAATGATATACTTTCTGAGATATTTAAGTTTTGAGTGAAGAAAATTTGGCGTTTTAATTTAGATATAACTTTTCATTTTCAGTGTAAAGGTTATTTCCTTTATGACATACATATATGTATACTACTTACAATAACACTGTGTAGCGTTATTATTATAAGAAACTAACGCCCCAACTCAGAGTCGCTAATGGTTACTTAAATCGCTCCTTAGTAAAGAATTGCCATAGAAATTCTGTACTAATAAGAGATTTAAGTAACCGTTAGTGACTCTGAGTTGGGGCGTAAGTTATGTAATTTTAATCTATATTTAGTATTATACAAATTATACAAAATTTTTATTAATGCCCGGTTTAATAAGAATCTAAGTTGTACTAAAAATTTACGGACTAGGCATTATTAGTTAATTTTAGAATAAAGTCACCGGACATCGAAACAGTACAGTGAAATCCCAACAACCCGAACCCAACAATTCATGTTATATACAAAAATGTTCAGTATTCGTTCGCGTGATTCGATGCGCATAATAAAGTTCGGTTATCGCGAGTATTGGAGAATCAGTTTCCACACACGACATTTTATTCAAAAATACCAAGCCAAGCCGTACTTACGTGACTACTTTTCTGTACTGTTTTTTCAACTGAAATAAAAACGAAACCACTGCCTCGGTATCGATACGTATCTAGTGTTATATAGTTCATTGATAGGAGGATCTTAATAGAATAGTTTTAAGCATAATATTGCATAGGTACAGTCCCCTGCAAAGAAAAGTGACCCATCTCTTAATAAACACACAGCAAAAGATGGGTTACTTTTCTCTGCAGGTGACAGGATGGTAATTAGCTGAAATAAACGCTATTATTGTTATACATCGCCGTACACTTGACTCATATTCATAGAGAAGTTTATTCGGTTAACTTAAAGTATGTGACGATTTGGGTTGCAATGAGTACTTTGTATGGATATAGCCGGCAAATAAGCTGACGATCCACCTGATGGTAAGTGGCTATCGTCGCCCTTGAATACAGCAACACCAAAGGCATCACTTATGCTTTGCTGGGCAAGAATGGGTGAAGAAAAAGAAGGAAAGAACTGGCTAGCCCCCGGTCGGAATACGATGAGTCGTTTGGCGGCTGATTCATGCTCAAGGGTGGTACCTATCCAGGCGAACCCAATGGAGAAATAATAACAGTAATAATGTTATAAATTGATAAATAAAATCAATATTACCAATATAATCCCTTCGAGGGGCCCTACCACCAGCGGGCCGGATTCTGTCGCCTCTTACGACACCCATCCGGCGTGGGATCGGGGTGTTCCGTGTTAGTAAACCGATTTTAAGATCTCTACGATCTCAAGATTCAGTCACAGGGTACTTACACACTTCGATTCGGTTTCAGATGATGAATTATGTCAAATTGTATGATTAAAGAGATCTGTGATCATGCTCGTGATTATGTGCTCTGTGGACTTAGATCTCAGGTGACATAAGTATATACTCTGTGGATGACCAGACTTTGATGACAAACGTGGTGATGATATACTTTGTAAAATAAAATGTTTAGAACAAAATACTTAGGCATTACATTTAAGAATTTCTAAAGTTTAATAGAACAATGATTTAATTTGTAATAATAACAGGTAGATATTTTAAAAAGTTAAAAAATATCGTAAGAACAAAATGCACAAGGAAGCGGAAAAATATTTTAGTCCACATAAAGTAAAAGAGGAAAAAAGCAGCGGGGTAAATAACATTTAAAAATGTATCGGCCTATCGCTTAAATAACTCTGTTCCTAATAGTTCCGCAACTAAACATCGGTCAAATAGGCTCGGTATTGTTTGTAAGGTATTCATCGGCCACAACTGCTATTTCTCTCGAGACACGGTATTACGTTTCTCTCTCAAACTTTGTTAGTCAAAACTTTGGTACCTACCTACACTATTCGGATTCTCAGAACATTGAACTTGTGACTATGGTTTGAATTCGATCTACCAATCAATGACTAACAAAGACATTGTTGAAATCAATCCAGACCTCGAACAGTTTGAGTTACATGACGAGGTGAGTGAATGGCTTCAATTTACTAGGAATAGGGAACGAACCTCCACCAAACCACACTGGAGCAGCGTGGTGGAGGCCTCCTCAAGAGGAGAGAACCGTGCTCAATAGTGGACCATCAAATGGGTGAAGCCAAAAAGAACGAGATTTGTAATTTAGTGCAGGAGTGTTCCACCGTTCTGTTATAGTTCAGGTGATGCGATTAGAATAGAGCAGAATAGAACAGGATATTTTATTCACTTCATAATACCATTACACTTGATTGATGAATCTTACCAACGTAAGTGATGATAAAAGCCATTATATCGCCGGAGATTTTGAAGGCTCTCCCACATCAACAGCAATATAAAGAGCATGGGCGTAGCCAGGTTTTAGTTTCGGGGGGGGTTCAAGTTTCAGGGGGGGGGGGGGTGTGGTTCAAGAAAATACAACGACTAAAAGTACATGACAATAACCCTAAAGAAAATTGAGACTTTATTTTTTCTCACGACGTATGTAGTGCCATCTATTATTAGTCTAGTCAAAATGTTCAAAAACGTGTTTAATAGAAATAAAGCTCCCAAAAATATGTGCGATAGCTCATTCGATTCGGAATGACGTCTACAAAAATGTTTTTAAGGGTTTATTAGCACATAAAAATGTCAGTCCTTAACATTTCGGGGGGGGGGTTTGAACCCCCGAAACCCCCCCCCCCTGGCTACGCCCATGATAAAGAGATATTTTTCTATAGAGAGCACTCCAAGATTCGTAAGATTTTGTAACTACACTAACTGACCTTCCCAGCTTTTGCATCTAACATAGTACTCTAACCTACACTTAGTCTTGCTGGAATTCGAAATGTTATATTAAGTACACCCAAACACTCCCGATGAGGCAGCGCCTCAATGTTAAAGTTGTCAATAGTGATATTATAACAAATAACAAATGTAGTTGGTAGCGACCCTGCCTGCGAAGCGAGGGGTCCCGGGTTCGACTCCCGTCCGGGGCAGATATTTATGTGACAGATAAATATTTGTACTCGGGTCATGGGTGTTATTGTGATGTGTTATTATGTGTATAGTCTATGCCACCCGCGACACAGGTAAATAACCTACTGCGAAGGTATGAGTGCATAAGCGTTTATTTATTTATTTATTAAAATGGGTATATTTTAACATACGTTGTTCACGATACTTCATACCGTTACAGGTTTCGCGTTGTATGCTCAGTTCTACTCATTTATTGATGTAGATAGGTAATGCTGGAATCTGAGCTGTTAAATTACAGAGGCACGCTGTTGGTGAGGAAAGACCTTAACATGGCCAAACTTTCACATTTAGGTATATGTATTAGTAGGATAACAAACTTTGATTTCGGAAGCAATAATATGTATAACATTAGGGGCCGAGCTATTATAACATTCAGGGATAAATACGCAGCTTAGTTCTTAGTACTTTCATCAGTTGTAAGTGTGTATACCTCATTCAATATTCGTTGGCTGGAAAATGTGTACAAAAAATTTCAATTTATAAGGTCATTTTGGTCGTAGTTGTGTCAGCTGGGCTTTCATAAGATTATGGAGGATCTGTGATCAAAACATTTTGTTATTACATATTAGAGCCTTTGCACACGGCGCGTTTTTGAAGCGCATCCGAAGAAAATGCGCGTAATTTGCACGTTTTCCGCGCTGCAAATGACGAGGCGGACGAGGCGTTTGCTCGTACACCTTCATAATACTTTCTGCTGTAATACTTTCATCGTTTAAAATGATTAGCCATTGATATATTTGTTGTATTGATATATTTACAGTATGACAATGTACAAAATCAGAGTTGTGCTATAATGCAGTTATTGCCCATAGCCTTACCTACCATGCCCTGAGAACCCTACCTTGAATTACTTAAATCTGCACCGTCGCACAGACAGTCTCCTCAAAGTTGTCAACTACAACAACAACGCTTGTCAATGTCTTGCCAATTATATACTTAATCACATGTTGTACACAGCGCAGAGAAAAATGAAGAAATATCGTTTCGAATGGAGTCAACGTGCACACTGCATCAGAAAAGTTTGGACGACCTAACACCGTACAATCCTTTCGAGCACAGAAATGTACCTCACCCCACATCGTAAGTAATTCTTTTATAAGGTATACAGACGTATCTATAAATTATGACTAGAACTTTAATATGTCCTAGATTTAACAGATTACTATGATTTTCATATGTAACAGGTAGTTAGTAAGGTTCTTAGTAAGTTAGTCTCAAACCCCTTCGGATTGTTGCCTTTCAAATGAAACCATTTTGAGGCATATCGGTTGGATGGTTTCAGAATGTATAAAGGACATCCGTGCAAACATTTTTTGTGTTTTATATAATGTAGATTTAAAGATTTTACTTTGAGTTAAATTTAATCTTCATAGAAACTTTCGTAAATGTTCACTCTACAAACAACTGATTAGTACAGATGAAGTTGAACCGTAAACGTTATCTCTACATAATGTATCTTGATGTGATTGTGTCAGTAGAAATAGGACAATTTCTAATCTGAAGACAGAGCTGTAGTATAATCCGGTAATTACAGCTACAGCAAGTAATTCTAACATTAACGTGTGTTTCCACAATATTAATACGAGGAACGAGACTAAACTGATTGTACCTTTTAGACTATGTAAAACTGGTGGTTCGTTCATGGGTATGTATGTAAAGATTTAAAATAAAATTCCATCAAAATTTATTAAAAGTACACATAGATGACGTTGTACGTAGTGTATGATGATGATGTACACATGATATACGTTGTGATTATATTTCCCAACAATATAAAACAGTATTTCAAAATCTGTCATCATGTCTATTTGAGACTAAAACTTTCTCGACAAAAGTATCACGAGTCAATAGTTTCTTTAAAGAACGCACAGTAATTAAAATTTTAAAGATCGTCAATCGTAACACTTTTTGTTTCTACTAATGATCTAACTTTCTCGGAAAACATAAATACAAGTGAACGTGTTCAGGTATCATACAATACTAGGTAGGTATACAAATCCCAGGGCAAAACAGAAAAATTTGCAATCAGTAGAATACAATGGAAAACGAAACAAGTTATGCTACAATACATGTTTGTTCTATGTGATATGTTTTGAAACATGTCATCTCAATGTTTTAAGTTTAGAAATAGTTTAAAAAATGAACCACTTTGAATTCCAACTCAGAAAAAGGTACAAATAGTACAACACAACTTTTACCGATACCGTCAAAAACCGATGAAGTCAAGCTTACATAACAATAGGCACTCTATTTGTACATTTCCCGGGCGCTTTTGATACAATGAAAATAAACAATTGACACAGAAGCTGAATGACTGTAACATACGTGGACTGCAAGCTAATGAATTGTGTGAAAACTATCTCAAACAACTTGTACTTGTACTATTAGGATAGACAATAACTACATCATTCCTGTACCATACATACCAATTCAAGATAGTATATTCCAAGGAGCTGTCTTGGGTCCGCTATTTTTCTCATGACATAAACAACTTCAACTTAAAGTACTGGCCAGGGTAACAGTATTATACGAAGAGTTTTAAAAAACTCATGAAATAAAAAAATAGTAATAATAAAACTTCATGTATGCACACGGGCTGTTTCTCGCGAATAATAGATAGAACAAGCAGAACTTGCAAATAAACTAGTTTATACTTGTACTACTAGTAGAAAATTGTTCTAGAACAATTATTGAACAACTACTGGCTGCTCCGTGCACCAAATGTTCAGTTATTCCACCCTAATTGCCATACAGAATTTTCGGCAGTTAAAAAGGTCTCGAATTATATAAAAAGGTATTTTATTGAACACAACTAATTAATATGCCTGGCCAATATATCCCGAGCTAGCTTAAAGGCAAAAAATATGTGAGATAACATTTATTGCCCACTATCCGTGTCACTAAGCCTTCTCTCGGACCCCATGCTTTCTCCATAAAATATTGTCATAGTATTCATCTAAAATAATTAAATGTATTACAGCACTGAATTTTACTTGGTTCCAGATTTACATTTACGTCACGTTTTATTTTTCATATAAAGGATGACTTGCGATCTCTTGAAAAAAATCTAGGTAGAAACTAACGCTAAAACATTTATGAAATATTTCTTCCTACGGAGAATAAAAGCATTGATAAAAGTTTGATAACAATAATACAATAATCACACGCTTGCTAAAAAAGTAACATTTTTACTACAAAAAATTCGTAACGTCTGCCAAATGCTCAGTAAATTTAATTTCAGAAAGTATTTATTATACAACTGTAACTTTTATCATTTTGATGTTTTACGCTATGATAATAAAATTTTATTAAGGCCTGTAAAAGTTAATTTCAAACAAAATAATTTACATTCCTAACAATAGCCCACCCTAAACTTATTTCAAAACAATATTTGGTAAATATTTATCCATCTTACGAAATAAAAATAAAGGATCTAAATTATAAAAAACAATTATAATTTTATATCGTATATATTTGGGATAATAGTCGATGAACTACGGAACTCTATATTGTGCGTGGCCCGACACGCACTTGGCTCGCTTATTATTAATTGTTTAATTATTTTTCTTTAGTAATGAAAACTCTGAGTAATTGATCAATTACATCCTCGAGCCATAATCTTCCTCTTTTGCTCCGTTCGCTCGTACGTCAACTTATCTTGAACAAAATTAATTACCTGCATTTCTTACGTAACATTTAGCAACAAGATTGTTGAATTATCTCATATACTATAGAAAATACTACACTCCTTTGCAATATCTGATAGCAAATCATCCGAAAAATTAACGAGCAATCGAGCGAAATGTCGAGAGTGTGTATCTGATACTATTGACTGCCGCTTTGATTATATGACAATTGAAATTGAGACGGTGACTTCCAACTCGCTAGACTGTTGCAAATTAGCTTATTAGCAATATTGGCATATTGGCGCAACATTGGCATGAGTAGAGATTCTATCGATTTATTTCATACCGAGCAAATAGCTGTGGTTACTACCTAACTAGTTGGTTGCTGCCGGCTTTTTTCGAATAAGGGTTTGTTGTTTTTATTTACGCAGAAAAGAGAACCCTGCAAAACTTATTAATTCATATTACTTATTTACTTATTACCTACTTAAATAGTGAGTGCTGTTAATAACTGTAAATAAAAAAATCATTACTATGTCAGCAAGATCAACTACTGATCTGCATAGAAAATATAAAATTTACATTAAATCCAACTCAGTAGTTTTTGATGGGGTGGGACTCATGGGGCGAAGCCCCCCGCTAAGAAAAAAACCCACTTTTGAGTGAACAAATGAATCGAAAGTTCGGTTCGGTTATTGTTCGTATATATATTTAAGCGGTCGACATCTGATACGTTATTACGGCGTTGCTTCTGTGAATAGAAGAGCTTTGAAAATACAATTTTCGCAAGCTGAGCTACGGACAACAGCTAGTAGAAAATTAAATAACAAAATAGTTATGCTTTAAATTCAATTTCTAAACTAAAGGAAGACACGTGTATTTGTCTCCCTTTAGTTTCACTCCGAGTAGTGCCTCGCCTTTTCCGTTCTGCTCCCTGACTCCCACACAATATAATCCACGCCACTCTGATCCCATAGACAGGAAAATATAACTGAATGTATCTCACAGAAAGGTTGCAAGAATTATTCTAAAAGTCCTCGCTAGTTCTATGTAATTTTCGAAATAAATTCACAGAAATTTCAAAGGACAGAGAGATACATTCCCCAGCCTTTGAACTGAACCATTTGAGATTTTACATTAAACACTCTTAACGGGTTCATGAACTATCGGTAAAATGAGGAGGGTTTCCAAAGTAAAACGAAAAGTTTAATACAAAATCCCGTCTCAAATTTTTACTAAAAGCTTCATGGCCTTCAATCAATTACGAAACAAGAGCGCTCAATTTGCGGTGTGAGCTTCCGTAACATCGACTTTAATTACAGATTTTTGATTTCCTGCTACCTTTTAAAGGTTTTTTGGGTGTTTCTGTACTGAATACGTTAAAAAGTAGGTACTAAATTATTAATACACATTCAGCTGAGCTACTAAAATATGCATAGGTATATTTTATAATGAATCCAATGCAACCAGCCCACATGTGACAGCAGTAGATACTCAACACAAGGCCGAACCTGTGCTTTATACAGGGTTAAAAGTTGTTGTAGTGTGAAGTACCGCCGCACCTTTGCTAGGATTCCAAGCTTTCTAGCAGCTACTTTAGCTTTGGATTCAATGAATGATCTCAATGCCCAATAAAAGAAGACGGTCCGTGTATTCCGTGGAAACATTCTGAAGAGTAGGAGTCAAGATGAACGTTGTGGCGTTGAATCCCACAAGGTTGGCATCGTGTCGCCCATGAGTGTTGGAATAAATTAAAGAAATAAACGCTTACACACTCAAACCCCATCATTGTATTTATCGCCACAAGATGCTAATGTATTTTATTTTATTTCCAGAACCACCGGCTCGTTCATACATCTGCTGAAGTCAGCTCTCGGATCAGGACTGCTCGCTATGCCGGCCGCTTTCAAACACACTGGACTAATACCTGGTTGCTTGGGAATAACTCTAGTGGGCATCATTGCCACACACTGTGTGCATATATTGGTGAGTATATTTGGACGTACATACATTATTTTTCGTCACCAAAGTGAGCATCACCCACGTCTATGTAAAAGGAACAGAGGTCGCCTTCTGTCCAGGTGGAATGACGATCTAGGGAAACCGCTGGATTCAGAGGTCGGAGTGGCGCTAATTAGAATAGACCAATGTCGAGCAGTGGGGGCTCATAGACAGACATAATTCTTCCGGACACTAAAATCAAGACACCTAAAAAGACTCAGCAGATCGATAAAAAATCGACGATAGAATTAAAGTTTGGTGGCATATTTATTTTGAAATTTGGCATGAGTTTATAAAAGTATTCCAACAATGAAATTTATTTCTACTGTTATATGAAACTAAAAATAATCATTAAAAGAACAGACAGTAGGTAGATACAAAATAAAAAAAAACTTGAAGGATAATAAAAGCCTTGACATGATGTCATCCTTAATTCTACCTCCGCTGAAATAGTCAGTGTCAAATGACTCATTGAAATGCAACGCTACCTCCAGTAAGAGTGACATCCTCACTCCCACCTCTCCATTTTCTTTAACGTTTTATGAAACATATTTCAAGGAAACATTCACAATAGAGGTCTTTATTACGAGTCATAAAAATCATTATAAAAGATCATTACAAGATTACGCTGACGAGCAGATTGGATTTCGTTTTGTACATCTTGAAAGTTTTAAAATAATTGAAAATGGAAATGGGCACTTTGGCGATTTGGATAAAAGGCAAGCGGATAGTTTTTAACCTGGATTGACCTAATAACTTGCAAGGTAATCAAAACATAACTAGGGTTTGTCCCGTTGACCTAGAATCATGAAAAAGCTATTTCTTTAGAGCACAATTAAACGAAGAACTAATAATAATAACAGCTCCACTGATTTACTGTTATCTGAACTATAGGGTTGTCGTCTTTAGATACAACTTAGTTACAATACATTTCTGCTAATTAACGCCTAACCTGCTACTATTAACTTTTTAACCGACTTCAAAAAAAGGAGGAGGTTCTCAATTCGACTGTATTGTTTTTTTTTTTTTTTTTTTTTTTATGTTTTGTTACCTCAGAACTTTGGAGTGGGCGAACCGATTTTGATGATTCTTTTTTTAATCGAAAGCTGATGGCTGTCATGTGGTCCCACATAAATTTTATTGAGATCTGACAACGGCATCCATGAGAAAACTACATAAGTCGTAAATTTGTGTTAAGATGTGCGCGACAAATTGATGAATAACTCAATATCACGTCAACCGATTTCGATGATTCTTTTTTTAATAGAAAGCTGGTGCTTGTCATGTGGTCCCACATAAATTTGAACGAGATCTGACAAGTAGTTTTTGAGAATTTGAAGTCGGTTATTTTTTGTTAGTAAAATTTAGATTATTAATTATTTGTTTTCAACCTCTGTGTTCGCCCACGCAAAAATAAACGAACTTTTTTGACTCTCCTTTATATAATACTGCCTCGTTATAATGCACAGTTAAAGTATATAACTTTTTAATAGGGCAAGAGTTATAGCTTTATCATATTCCTCTCATATCGTATAAAAGAACCCGAAGTTACTTAACTTCATGCTGTCGCTAGCAGACTAGAGTTTAAAATCAATTTTAGTGTCGCGTCTTATAAACTCAGGATATTCTGCTTTACTCTAAGTCAAAACTAAGCTAAGCTAAGACCTATTGTCAAAAGAATAGTTATAATTTTGAAAACTACTATTTAAAGAGGAATTTTTGTATATTATGTTATTATTAGTCAAACCTTCGAATCTTTGCCTAGTCAAACCTCAGGATTAAACGATGCCTTTAGGCAAACCCCGAAATAGATTTATATTACTGCCTTTGACGGAATATTAATCAAACCTAGAAGAAAGGAATTGGACTGTCAAACGCCGAAGTCCAATAAAATGAGGTTTTGACTAGTCAGACTTAAAAAAGGTATAAGAAATACTTTAATGTCCCAAAGTTTTCTGTGACTGTCACAGAATAACACATGATCCCACGTCCAGGAAGCCCGTTCTTTCCGAAGAAGCCAAAGGTTTCCGTTCTTTGGTCGTACTCATAACATGCAAAAAACATAAATATTATCAGTAATGAAGTTGGTAGGCACCTAATTAAAATATGTTGACCAACAATATATGATAGGTACTAGGCAGGTATTACGATATTTTAGGTTCGCGCCTTGGTATGAAAGAAGTATTATAGGTCCTAAGTCACGTAACGTCACACAATAAAAAAGGTTTCGCTCGTACATAAAAGACTGTTTTATTGTACGTGTTACCAGGGTGCTCGTATTAAAAGGGTATTGGATAAAACGTCTCAAGTAAGAGGACCCAAATCGAGAACATTTGGTTTTCGCTGAATACTTTTGTTCACTTTATCAATGTTCCTTTGATCTTTGGTGGCACAATATTCAATCACTTTTATATTTGTACACACGTAACGGTACTCATAGTGACCTCTATTAATTTTCACACACATACACACACACACACACACACACACGCACACACATAACGCGCGCGGTCAAACGCTATTTCTTGACATGTTATATTGCCATTTCTAGTCATTAGTTGGTATCTTATACGAATTTAAATTTTTCATTTGCCTCCGAAATTAACAATTTAGTTGACGCTAATTTATGTTAACTTAAATCTGGCCAACAGAGAAAAGGAAAGTTAAATGAAAATTCAACACTCGCAGCTATTTCAGAGTGAACGAACTTGAAATAATAAAATTCATTATTAACATTTCCCTAAATTAGCCAAATAGCCGAAGCTTTGAAACTTTATTATAATAAAGAACTTTTGGTACAAGTGATTGTCTTACTGCATAAGACGACGTTTATGAAGATTGTACGAGCAATTAATCCTGTGTATAAATTAACAGAGAAACGTGTCTGTAATAATTAACTGAACTCAGTTCCTACTTGGATTACTACTGTAAAGGTCGTATTTTACAGGAAGCGCTCATAAGATAATTATATTGTCTCGTGTAAAAATGAGGAACTACTGCAACGTGATCTGATTTAGGACGGGTTAACGTTAGTATAGTGCGTCAGATTAAAGATACATAATTGTGTATAAAATCAAATTTAATAAATATTAAAAAATTTGATTGGGTAATACTCTTATGTGAAGTAGGGTAATTCAGGGCAAAATAGGACAGATAACATAATTATGTCTCATTGTGCCCTTACCTTACTCTTTTTTTATGGAAATAGCCGGCAAACGAACTGACGATCCACCTGATGGTAAGTGGCTATCGTCGCCCATGAACATCAGCAACACCAAAGGCACCACTTATGCGTTGCCGGCAAAGAAAGAGAGAAGAAAAAGAAAGAAAGAACTGGCTCTTAAGCCCCCAGCCAGAACACGACGAGTCGTTTGGCGGCTGACTCATGCTCAAGTGTGGTAACTGGTAGCTATACAGGCGAACCCCATGGAGAAATAATAATAGTAATAATGGTATTAATTAACAATTAAAAGCAATATTACCAATATAATCCCTCCGAAGGGCCCTTTGGCCGGGCAAATTGGTAAGCGACAAGTCACACGTCAACTCGAACTGTCTCGAATTGTGTAAATCCCTATACAGTGACATTAATCAATTAGTGCGGAATCAGTCTTCTGAATTCTGTTTGGCTTTAATCTTACTGTTTGGCTATAATACTAACGTTTGCCAAGTTACTTAATACATAAACATGTATTACTGCGTGCCAACAAAACTTCAAACAATAGACGGTTTGGGGTAAACAAGCCCTTCTCTTACTTAATTTTAAGGCACAATATCCTATGAAAATAAAATAAGTTGTAACCTAGTTTCGTATTAGAAAACAATTTTAAATTCAAAATAGTTCAGACGACGCCGCTTGAAGTATTAGACTGTGCGCCTGGTATACATATCGCTAACCTAGTTGGTACATCTGTAACCAAACTATACTAGTAACCAAACCCATGTAAAAAGAAGTAAAAATAATATATTCATAAATTAATTTTAAACATTTTTACAAAATCTTTGATCCTCATTTCTGTAAAATAAGAAAAACGTAGATGTGCCAATATATTACTATGTGAGCGATATAATCGTATAACACCTGTTCGCCGTGTACTCTGCAGAGCAATTAATACTTCAGCTCTCTCTGATTACAATCGAGCACAGCCAATGACAATCCGCTAAAAAATAAATGGGAGAATTAATTTACAAACAAACAACTTCTCGCCCTAAACGCATTCCATCTCCATTCCGTCGAGAGTAAAAATACTGATAGTGTTCATTCGTCTAATAAAAAAGCAAAGCAACAACCCATAATTTTCCGGTATAGGAGCGGTATAGGCCATAGTCTACCACGTTGGGCAAGTGCGGATTGGTAGACTTTACACGCCTTTGAGAACTTTATGGAGAACTCTCCGGTGTGCAGGTTTCCTCGCGATGTTTTCTTTCACCGAAGCAAGTGATTATTAACTTGTAATACGCACTTATTATGTATGTGAAAATTAGAGGTGCGTGCCAGGATTTGAACTCGGCCCCCTTCCTTCGAGAGACCAACGTTCTAACCGTTAGGCTATCACTACTCTTACTGCTCATTCATCTAATGCGGTAACAAATACCCCAAAAATAAGCAGGTTCTATGTACAGACAACGTATCAGATTTCGTTTTATTGTAATATTGGTAACAGCAGTAGTTAGTACCTAGTTCATATGTCATTTGAGTCCGAGTATTCACCTTGTAAGAAAATATATCCATCCATTTTTATCCCTTTCACCTTTGTACATACTTACAAAGTTGAAAGATGCTTTAATGTAATTACGGGTAAATAATGCTTTTTGTACGTGTCTGAGCGTTATGTTACAATACAATTATTTTCTGGTATAAAGAATATTATAGACATTCAAGACACTATAGTGTGGAGTCAGACAAGGTCCCTGGCACGAACCACTTGACCGGTCGACGCAGAATTGGACTTGTAATAGGGCTCCGAAGGGGAAATGTTTTTTCGCATGTGTTTTTCATTTTAACATCTTTTAGGCCAACTTATCTATCTATCTATCTTTGTTGAACCAACAACGACAGTTTAAACTCAGAATCATAGATTAAACTGCTATTGATATTACGGGCCTTAGAGTAAAATAATTAAAAATTAACATGTATGAATCAAAGTATATTTTTCACGCTGTTAGGATGCACTTCTCATAAGATCTTTTTCTTTTTATAACTAATTGTAAGAAGATAATTGTAAGAAGATTACAACTAAGAATATTAAAATCAAACCGCGATAATCAATATGAATTTATTTACTGTATCCGTCGCTCGTTTATAGATAACGAAATATAATATCTGAATACTGTAAACCACAAAACCAAATCTATAAAGCATAAACTACGTCGAGCACAAAGTTTCGGTCAAAGAACTATCTTGAGCTTTGAGTTCAGCAAATACACAGCAAATAATTACTAACAGTTCAGCATTGCAGCTATAGTCCCCGTGTACTAAGATGCCCAATTTGTCGTTTGCAATCACAGTGACACTAGAGATGTACAAAAAAATCGGTTCACGAAAGAAACCAATTTTTGTAACAAATCGATTCAAAATTGTAAGACCTTCTAATCGATTCGATAATTAAATTGTAAACTAAAAACCGTAACATTTAGGTACCTCCCAACTACCTCAATTGAGCTACATATCTCGTACCACGTATTATTAATATATTCTTTTGTTTCTTCCTAACAACTCATGCTGCTAGATATGCATGGAAATATCCGAACCAGCAAACAAGCTGAGGATCCACCTGATGGTAAGTGGCTGTCGTCGCTCATGAACATCAGCAACACCAAAAGCATCACTGTGCGTTGCCGGCTAAGAAAGAGAAGAAAAAGAAAGAAAGATAGATCATTATAGAATGAACTCATCCGCTCAGTTTCATAATAATATTTTGAGGTAATATTATGAGCGTCAGGGAAAAAACTACAGTAATTAAATTCTTGTTTATTTCGTAACACACATTCATGTATACATAATTATTATTTTGTCGAAAAAAAAAAGAATACCGCAAAAAGCATAGCAACATAATTACATATAATACATTATCTGCAGTTTACTGTCCATGGATGGCGAAGTGCCCATACATAATGGAAAATGTCCTTTGTTAGCATCCAATTCGTCGTGGTATTCTTGGGTACCTAATTTTAAATTCAAATGCAAGTAAATCATTTTTAACAAAGTAATTAAATTAATCAATTTTCATTTTTAAATTCCGAATATAGTAATGTATCGATTATGACTGGTTTTAGAAACGGTTTCAGGCCGTCACATCACTTTGCGTCAGTTTTGTTTTAGGCTTCTTCATCTATCATTGTTTCGACGTCAAATATTTTAAATAAATTTTGCATAAATTATGATGTGAAGGGATTTTTACTAGATTATAACGTTTACTATGATTTATAATCAACGCCAATGAAAGTGAGTAAGGATATTTAACAAATTTTGGAAAAATCCTTCGTCCGTAAGTATTCAACTATTCATGTCAAGTAAATTAATATTCCATTTCGCTCGAAGACGCCCATATAATGTTAGTTCATATTAATAAATGGCAGCTATCATTATGGGCATCTTAGATAATTTTGACTATAGGTCCAGTTTGTCAAAATCGGGTGGATTTAAGGTAGGGAGATTTCAAAACAGGAAAATTATTTACAGAGAACTGTAAAAAAATTAAAAAGAAAAATAAATGTTCATGTAATAACTTTGTAGTACGTATACTTAGTATTAGCTTTATACCCTGTAATTGTGTAGCTTGTAAGGCTGGTGTAAAAGCAGACCCCTGATGGTAAATGGTCAGAATCGTCTATGGGCACGAGCTACATCAGAAGAGTCACCAAAGCCAATATTTTTCTGCTCACAAATATAAAGGATTTTCCTACCAAAAATTTTAATCATAGTAAGAGAGTTAGTGAAGAATTGAGACATTTGGCGTCCAAGTACGAATTATGGCGTGTCTCCTGTGGAAATGGGCACATCTTGTCGAAATAGGAATTCTTGATAATTCTAGTTTAGCATTACAATGTGAAATACGGCAACAAGGCTCTTTGTGCACTTTAGACCCAGTTAACTAAATAATACAATAGAAATCACAACAGCGAATCGCTTTTGTATCATTGGGATTAATTTGTCGTATACTAAACAACAGGCAAACGAGAAGCCCTTAAACATATTCACGTAAGGCGTCATACATATACAGTATACGAATATACACCGACTAGGTATGCATAGATTCTAACGCTCCATTCAGCCGTAGTAAGGCTGTACCGTCAACCGATACATTGATCGGAGTAGAAATCCACGTAGACGAAGTCGCGCGTTGAAGCTAATTTGTAATAAATAAAATACTCGTCAGAACTCAGATCCAATTTTGTGTAGGTACTAGTGTCAACATCTGGAAAGCAATTTCGAATTAAAATGACAAAATAAAACAATAGAATACAGGGGCAATTCGCTTTGTGACATTATTATGAGATTCTGGTCTATTGTACATTTGATAGACTATTATATAGTGCATAAGGGCCTGTAACCACGGGCATCATGGCACGTCATTCATCTTTCGGCATGACAGTATGCAAGCGAACATTGACGACAAATAACCCGGAGTAGATGAACCGAACGGTACTTGAACCGAAAGGTAAGTTACTGAAACTTACCATTGCAGCAGCTCGTGCGTAGAAAAAACTAATTTCACAACAGTCTGCGTTCTCGACAAGTTACATAAATTACTCGAAATACAAAGCCGGATAAAAAGCCTGCAAAGGAAGGATAGAACCTAACACCATTCGTTATTCAAGAGGGTGGAACAGAAGGCGCCCTTTTAGATATGTACTCCATTTAAAACCAAAGCAATAAACAAAGTTAGATTAATTCGAACCCTTTTGTGATGGTTGCAGCGATACACTGTAAGATAATTACTGTGATATATTGTGTTTTTTTTAACCGAATGCCAAGGAAGGGTTGTTTTTCGAGCGTATCTTGTATGTATGTAGGCATGTAATCTTAATATATATAAATTACGTGTCACGTTGTTTGTCCGCGATGGACTCCTAAACTACTTAACCGATTTTAATCAAATTTGCACACCGTGTGCAGTTTGATCCAACTTGAAAGATAATCCTATCTTACATCCTAGCTTACATCTCAAAAAAAATAAAAATTTTACAGAACGAAGTCTGTCCGGGCAGCTAGTATTCTATATTACCTCGTATCTTCCAAACCTCTGAACGGATTTATATGTATATTTAACATACAATAACATACATAGATTCGTCTTGATAACCCAAGTGTTGTTAGATAAGTGAAATTAAAAAAAAAACAAATATGGTGACTGTGAGATGCCAATGTTTGAAGCATCAAAAAATAAAAATTAATCGAATAACGCAACATAGGTATCAAAAATAGAAGGATTTCAAAAAGGTATACCATGAAAGCTTTTTTGATGACAGGTGGGGTTTTTTTATTTTTAAATGTACACTAGTTATTCTCCAATATGTGTGTACCTATTTACTTTTAATTGGGTTCGTGTGTGGTTGTGAATAAAATTTGATCTATTCCGTACTGAATAACTATACTAAAATTTTGTCCGCGGAATGTCACAGGCATTCTTGTGCCAAAAGGATTTTAGACTGATGGTTACTGCAAATATGCTTGGAAGTGTGCTTAATATTTTAATTACGAGTAGAATGTTATATTCGCTGTAATGTAGGAAATTATTCTCTCTAAGTGCTCCAATTTATCTCCCGGGACGGTTCACGACGGGAGCTCTTTAAATTTATGGCCTATTTTATATTTAAAAATTGTAATAAAAACCAAAATTATTAAAAAACGTGCTTTACTCAGAAGAACTGCAATAAAAAGATACCTACAAAAATAATGTCAAAATCAAGTAAAGCTTCAACTCGAAATCGGTTAAAGAGTTGCATCTCATTATTTGATTATATTTATCAGACCGTCTTAAGTTCCAACTATTAAGATCGGTTGAGTTGAAAAGGATTTCACAAGATGTGAAACTATAAATTTTAAAATTTAAAACACCCCGACAGTTTCGTTTTCTAAATTAATATTAGGTATAAAGAGAATTCTTTCACCAATATAAAGCTATATTATTTATTAGTGACAAAAGTTCCTAAATGAATATTATAAAGAGAATTCTTTCACCATTAAAAAGCTATATTATTTCTTAGTGACAAAATGTTTATATTTTAATTATGATTAGTAATATTTACGCTATTTAGGTAAAATATAAAACATGTTGCAGAATAACGTCTGCCGGGTCAGCTAGTTCTGCCGGTATAGCTAAAAGCCATCACGATCACGACAGCTTTCAAATGAAAAAACCGTATCATACGCTGCACTCGTTAAAAAATAAAAGGGATTTTTTTTCGTGTGCCGAAGATTCCGTGGCCGCCAACGAACGAAGTTGCAATTTCGGACCTATCAGATCAAGAGTGGCAAAAGTGTTTTAATAGTTGGTTTAGGCGGATGGAACTTTGCATAGACAATGAAGGAGAGAATTTCGAAAAATGTAAAATAAATATTGTTTTACATTTTTATTTTTTTTAGTTTTCTTGTCTCAAAATTTCAACGATATCACGTCAATGCGAATTTGGCTAACGAGACGAAAGGTACGAAGACTATAAATAGGTACCTACTGTATGGAAGACCGGCGCGCACGTTGGAAATCCACTAGTGACAACTATCATCGATCAATCTGTCGAAAGCAAAGAAAGTTTCTATCCATCTATATCCATGTCTAAAATGGATTCATGCCTTAGAGGATGAATTCAAGAATTATTTTATTTTTAACCGACTTCAAAAAAGGAGGAGGTATTCAATTCGACTGTATTTTTTTATGTTTGTTACCTCGGAGCTTTCGACACTGAAAAGTGAAAAAAATATATGAAACATGCTTATAATGTTTTCTTAAAATTTTCAGTATTAGACTTACGTCAAAAGGCTTCTTAGAGCCGGGGCTGTTATACAGCTGACGTCTGCCTTCTAAAGTTGCACATTACTTAAATGTTAAGTGAAAAGTTCACAAAAGTAAATAATATAATATATTCACGGTATTCACCGACATCACTGTAACGAAAGTGAGATTGTCACAATGAGAGAAGACTAATGAAGATTGACAGAGGTACTGTAAATGGATGTCGACATGGCGAAACAAGTCAGCAGGGATTTCATGGGTTACATGTAGATCAGATAGATGATATGAGTCTTGAAACATTTCTCAATATTTGATCCTTTGTTATCCATTTGTGTGACTTTATAAGACTATCTGGTGCTTAATATCGGACTTTTACAAGTAAAAATAATATTGTTAAAATTCAGTTGGGTACGTGCAAACAGAACTGAAACAATACAATACAAAAATAATGGCTCTAAATCAACCATAACGTCATCATCAGTCATCTACAGTGCCACCAACTTTACTGTGAAGTGGCAAAAATTGGAACTAATGCGTCATTCATAAGTTCTTTGTGCTCGTTCATTTGTCATTTCAGTCACCTCTCGAATTGCATCCAGTGATTGGTCCAATGCGTCCGACAGCGCCCTCCTTAAATTCACAGATAAGTTGGTTTCACTGTACATAGTACGTTTTAGTATAAGGTATGTGGTCTGTGATTCAAGTATTGTCTGAGCAAAGTCAAAGTATTTAAGGGTCATAGATCTCACCATTGTAGATTTCTATATTTTTACATACAAACACAACCATACGAACTAAGTGGGTATTATTTTTATTTCCAAAATATGTATGAAAAGACCCATATATTTATGATTGAAATGTGTGGATAAAGCCTCTAATTATCGTATATTCATTCACATTTTTATAATTACCCTAGCCGGATATTAACAGCTTTATGTTTATGTTCTATAAAAGCAGATATGCATAGTGTTCGCATTTAAAACTTTCTAAAATTAATCCTTCCTAAACGGAAATTACGTTCTCTCCATCCGCAACTCATTTTAAATTTAATATCCCAAATTTATGATAACATTTGTGTTACGACAACCTAGCATAATCAGGATACCCTAGTAGACATAAAGGATTTTATCAACATTATTATGAAGCCGTTATTTTTTAATGGTATTATTAATTTATCCTTCTGTAACGTAGATACTGTCACACTCAGACTTAAATTGCTCCTCAGTACAGAATCAGAATACAAATTCTGTATCTACATTAAAAACAATACCTAATGTTAATTTAAAAAACTGCTAAGTGACTCTGAGTGCGGTAATGATAACCCGCTTTTGCTTGAGCCGCCAAACTACTCGTGGTCTCTGGCTATAGGTTTGAGAGCCAATATTTTTTCTTTTTTTCTTCCTGTTGTTTATTATTTGTTTCTTTTTTCTTCGTTCTTACTTCCTTTATTTTGTTTCTGTGTGCTTGTTTGTCGGCCATTGACATAATAAAAAGTACTTATACGTAAAAATTGTACATTATAAATGTTGGTTTTGTTTGTAAACAATAATTTTAGCCAACCAGAATGACTGTTAAATATTAAGTAGATAAAATGAATGGTTGGATGTTTTGATGATAAAATACTAGATAACTAGGATAAAGAAAGTAAAAACGTTGTTTGGACAGAGAAAAATCTTTTAATTACATTTGAATGACACAGTCATATCAAAAACACATATTCGAATATCGAAGATATTACTAAAGTTTTCACACTTCCCCTCAAACAACATCCATCTTCAGATATCCTCATATCATACCACTCTACACACACCCACACTCAGATCGCGCACACATTTGATAAATGCCACACGACCTAATGGTTTTGTCAGCACATCTGCTGGGTTATCCTCCGTACACACATAGTCCAGATGAACAACATTCTTAGCAATACAATCTCTCACATAGTGTGCCCTTATGTCTATATGTTTCGTCCGTCTATGCGCTACAGGATTGTACGCAAGTTTAATAGCACTCTGATTGTCTACGAATATACAAATAGACCTAAGACTTTCACCTCGTATAAATGCATTCAGCTGCCGCAAGTGAACTGCCTCCTTTGTTGCCTCTGAAAGTGCAATATACTCTGCTTCCGTTGACGACAATGCTACACAAGCTTGTTTCCGGCATTCCCAATTAATCAACGAGTTTCCGCATCTAAAAATAAATCCAGAGTAAGATTTCCTATCTTTGATGTTCCCTCCCCAGTCAGCATCTACAAATCCCGTGATGTCCTGCACCGGTGACTTGGAAAATATCAAACCGAGATCCCTTGTACCTTGAAGGTACCTCAAAATATGTTTAGCGGCTTTCCAGTGACGTTCCTCACAACAAGAGTTGTACTGCGCCAAGAAATTTACCGCAGCCGCAATATCCGGGCGTGTGTTACAAGCCAAATAGTTAAGCGACCCTATGAGCGCTTGATAACTACGAGAGTCTTGGCCGGACAAGAGCTTACCTCCTTCCCCTTCCGCCAAGGCTTTATGGAAATCCATTTCCATCGGAGTTTTCGCTGGTTTGCAGTCGGACATACCATATTCATTCAAGATCTTCGAAATAAACCTCTCTTGACTCAAATATATACCGGTATCCGTCCTAGACAAAAGCATACCCAAAACTTGTCTAGCTTCCCCTAAATCCTTTATCTTGAAATGTTTACGAAGATTGTCTAATAATACTTCTTTCTGCTGTTTGTCTTTGTAAAATAATAAAAAATCGTCGACATATAAAGCGATATAAAAATTATTATTTTTGTAAAGACAACTATCAAAGTCACAACGTTTGAAGTTTAATGACAATAGCACTTCGTTTACTTTTTCATTCCATGACCGAGAAGCTTGTTTAAGGCCATTTATTGCTTTTTCTAGTAAGCAAACTTTTCCTTTTGAGTTTTCGTCTATGCAACCCTCCGGCTGTCGCATATAAACCCTTTCATGTAAATCACCGTTCAGAAAGGCGGTATTTACATCGAAATGACTGATGTACATGTCCTTTTCAACAGCCAACGATAGCAGCAGTCTAACTGTCGATCTTCTCACGACTGGTGAATAAGTTTCAAAGTAGTCAACACCGTAGGACTGAGTGAAACCCTTCGCCACAAGTCGAGCTTTGTAGGTCTTGTTCCCATATGCATCATACTTGTACTTGAAGATCCACTTATTTCCCACGATTTTAGCTCCAGGTGGCTTGTCGACGAGCTTCCAGACTTTATTCTCGCACATCGAATCCATCTCCTTCTTCATAGCTTCCTTCCAGTTATCCTTATCTTCCCGACTCAAGGCTTCTTTAACTGTCAAAGGCTCCTGCTCTACTGTACAGCATGTAAGTCCATGAGAATTTCCTTGATGAATTCTGTTGCGTAGAGGATAACGACATTCAGCTTCATTTGACTCTCCTCTATCAATAGTCTCTTGAACTTCAAAATTTTCCACCATGACATTTTCTGCTCCGTTATCACCCGTTCCACCCATTTCCACTTCCGCATCCTCATAAACTTCAGCTTCATCTGTAGAACTTAACCCTTGAGAAGTATCTGCACAACCAGGTGACGAACCTGACTGGCCTTCTGCCCTTGCAAGTTCCCAAATTACTTCAGTACCTTTGTCATCACTGTCTACGAGTTGACTAGGATCCACTGAAATAGCTGTAGAGTCCTCCAAGAAAACTACATCCCTTGCTCTTACAATGACGCGTGGATTACTGGGATTTATGAAACGATATCCTTTGGTTTCTTCACAGTAACCAACAAAGATATGTTCTACTGCTTTAGGGCTCCATTTAGTCCGAGTTTCCTTGGGCACTTGCACAAACGCTTTCGTTCCAAAAACTCTAAAATGATCAATAGGCTGAGCCTTCCCTGTCCACAACTCCTCAGGAATCTTACCATTGTTACCACTATGAGGCAGCCTGTTCTTTGTATAAACAGCAGTATTACATGCTTCTGCCCACAGTTTCACACTCAATCCCTTTTCCGCCAACATAGCACGAGCCATCTCCACGATAGTGCGATTGGCTCGCTCCACTACGCCGTTTTGTTCAGGAGTGTAGGGAACAGTCAATTGATGTTTAATCCCCTTTTGCCGTAAAAACCTATCAAAATTTTTATTCACGAATTCTTTACCATTATCTGTGCGTACGCACTTCAATCTCAACCCGGTCTCTAATTCTACAGATGCTAGAAAACTTTTAAAATGATCTAAAACTTGATCTTTTGATTTAAGAAAATATACAAATGATTTACGTGTAAAATCATCTAAAATAACTAGCATATACCGAGATCCACCGTATGAGGGTTCAGACATAGGACCACAGATATCTGCGTGAACCAGTTGCAATCTTTCGACTGCCCTTTCAGCCTCACCAACTGGAAAAGGTAAACGGTGTGCCTTCCCCTTAATACAGGCTATACAAGGCTCCATTACACTCTTTCCAAAATCCATACCTGGAAGCTTACGTAAATCTCGCTCATTAACGTGTCCAAGCCGCCGATGCCACAACATCAAAGGATTACCTGCTTTTACTGACGCCAACGCAGCCCCATCTACAATCACCTGACAACCTTCAAGCTTGTAGATACCTGAGACTTCACTTGCAGTAGTCAAAAGCTTTCCCTTGAAATGACCTGGAATCAAATGGTGAATTAGCTTGCACCCATCCCTGTCAAAACTCACTTTCCATCCTTTCTCTACTAATTTTGAAACTGATAATAAATTAACACGCAAATTAGGTACATACATGACATCCCTCATAGCAAGCATTCGTCCATTTATACTCACCATGATGTCACCTTTACCCGCGCATTCCATCTTATCATTATTCGCACATTTCACGTCACTCATACCAACATTAGCAATTAAATCTTTAAATAAGTGTTTCTGAAAAGTCATATGTGAAGATGCCCCACTGTCGATGTACCACTCCGTCGGATTGAAGGAGTCCCCGGCGCTGAAGGAAGACAGGCTCACGACGTCCTTCGGTTTGGAAGTCGAATCTGCTTTCTTTCTTTCAGGACAGTCTGGTTTCTTATGTCCATATTTTCCACACTTAAAACATTTAATTTTTATGTTCTTGTCTTTGTCCCCATTCCGTTTCTTACTCACACTCAATGCCGAGTCCGCTGAAGACGATGTATTACAACCTTGACGTGAATCCTCCTGTAGTAACTTCTGCCGCACGTTCTCTGAAGTCAACTTCATCCCAGAGTGTTCCAGTGCCATTCTCATAGGCCTGTACTCTTCAGGTAGTCCTCTCAGTAACACAACAGCTACAAGATCATCGTCAAATCCGGTGGTAATATCTTTCAGTTTTTGAGAAAGTGACATAACCGCAGCAACATATTCATGCATGGATGAGTGTCTCTCCAGCTTCTCATCCAGCAACGCATTCATGAGGGTAATCCTGCGATTGACGCCTTTATCCTCAAATGCTTTAGCTAAGCTATCCCAAGCGTCTTTGGCATACTTTGAATTTTGTACGTACGCGTATAGTGTAGGTTCCACATGCAGACAAATCAAAGCCAATGCATCTTGGTCCTTCTCGATGGCGGTGGAGTCCTGGGAATCCGGGTACTTTGACGTATACGTGAACAATTTTTCTCGTATGAGAATCATTTTTATTGCGAATTTCCACGTAGAATAGTCATCTAGACCGCAGAGGTTCTTGATGGCGAATTTCGTGGATAGGGCCATAACCTTTTGATGATAAAATACTAGATAACTAGGATAAAGAAAGTAAAAACGTTGTTTGGACAGAGAAAAATCTTTTAATTACATTTGAATGACACAGTCATATCAAAAACACATATTCGAATATCGAAGATATTACTAAAGTTTTCACAGGATGCTATTGGTATTACTAACTAACAAGGGATGTGCTACACAGAGTAATATAAAAAATACGTTCGTATAAGTTTCATAAATATGAAATGAGTGTCGTATGTCACGAACTCACGATAGTCACGATACAAATGCGAGCGCTGTAATAACTTCAGTTTGCAATCTTCATAAACGTCATATTACAAGTACTTTACGGCATAATATGTACGCTTATGGGAATTGAGATCACATTGCAAGCGGAATTTTTTCTTGTTTTACAATTTATAGCTTAAGCTGTGGATACATTGATACATAGAGTCATTATCCGTCTCATCCATAAATCCATCAATTCTTGGAAATCCCGGACTGGACATAGGTGTCCCCTAACTTCCTTCGCTCTGACCGGTCCTGAGCCTTCTGAGTGCAGCGAATGCCCGCGGTCTTCTTCAGATCCTCAGTCCATCTGGTTGAAGGGCGTCCTATACTCCTTTTTCTGATACGTGGTTGCCATTCAAGGAACTTTCTTCCCCAACGGTCATCGTCGTCAAAACTCATAATTTTCACAGCTACATTTATTATTATATTAGTAGAGTAAAGCCCAAAGTCCATTTCTCATCTTTTATCATTTGAGAAAATTATGAATTACTTTCAGGTATGCTCGCGATGTTTCTTATTAACAGGCATGGATAATAATAATAATAAATCTTTAATTCAGGCAACGAGGCCCATAACATAAATACGTTACAGATAAGTACAAATAAGTAATTATAATACAAATAAGTCATTAGTTCATTACTGTTACACACACCCTGTTATTTTTTTAATTGATCTGTCACAAAAACATTTTCCCTGGCTGGGAATTGACCTCACCACCACTCTGTTCGTAGCACTCTGCCCACGTAGGCAGGGTCACTACGAACTGTACCACGAGATAATTAATTTCCAACACGCACAAAGTTAACTTAGAATTAGATTTTCATATAGAATTAGAATGAGAGATCCTCATAATAAACAAACTTCTGTTTTCACTGCGAACTCTTGGTTGTTTAGATTCAATCTAGGTAGATCAAGAATACGGTAATTGTAGCTATCGTGACATTCATGGCAGATTCTATTTCAAGCTGTAAGCGTACCGAAAGGGACAGGGCGGGGAAGAGGATAGATAGATGGCCTCCCTGGATTTTGTAGTACTTATTTATTATGAGTTATTACGTCACACGTTAGGAGGTAGGGGGGGTCTGTGTAGTGTGACATTGTGTGACAAGAGGTGGGAGGATGGGGGAAATTTCGTAACGTCACACTTCAAAATCGAATAATTGGTATGTAGGTATAGGTAAATATTAAAAAACAATGAATGCAAATAAAACTTATTTCGGAACTGCTGTTTTAATCTAATAATTTCTAGGTGTAAAATTTCATAATATGTGACGTGACAAGGGGGGGAGGGATCAAAAAGTGATGAAATTAGTGTGACGTAATTTATGGATGGCCCAGAGATTACCCCAAAAAAAATTGATTTGCCTCCCCTTATTCAAAAATCACCCCCCCCCCCCCCCCCCTCCCAACAAGCAGGGTACGCCCATGCGTACGTACATGCATTAATGACACGTCACACCCACAATCTCGTTATCGAAGTTGCCTACAATCCTCGCATAAACGGTTCACACCCTCAAACGCAATTCACTTACGAATTAGGTCACATTACGTTTGTCATAAATACGAAATACGTTACGTACGCGATTCGTCATTCAAGTTGTTCGTCACACACGCAATTCACAAACGAAGTGTTTTTGATTCATTATTATAAACTACTACTACAAAAATTATATTTCAATTTTTATTTAATGCGCTATTGTACATGAAAAATAATGCATATTATTTTACATATGAAAAATTGCGATCTATTGCTTAAAACGTTTTACATATACATGAAATATGAAATTCAATTAATTGGTATTCTCTGAAATGAATACCAAACTTGTAGACAGAAGTGTCGGTTACGGTAACAGTGTCACTAGTTCAATGGTTTTTTCCCATCTCTAAAATACCCAAGGCGCTTAAAGAAGTTTTCAATTCAAAAAATATTTCACTCCTAAATATACACAGATAAAATGAAACACTCAAAGACAACATGCGGTGTTATCACTAAGAGATGTATACACTTTCCAAACCTGAACAAACGTAGAACGACTGCTCTCCAAACATGATCCTAGCCTGGCGGGAGATCTCCTCTGGTCACAGAACACTTATACCCTAGAGCCTCTGATACACAGTAAATAATCACTCCTGTTCTCCCCAGGTGAGCACATCACGTGACATCTCACGCGAGTGCCGTGAGCCTGCGCTGACATATACTGACACCTGTGCACAGGTGTTCAAACATGGCCCCAAACCACTACGGCCGTATGAGGGATTCGTCAGGTAAGATACAAAGCATTAGGTATTACACACACATGAAACGCTCATAGCCCGGCGGCTTGCGTCGCGTCGATCCTATGTGATCGATAAAGTTAAGCTACAGCGAGCGCGGTCGGGAGTTGGATGGGTGACCGCTAGTGGCAAAAAATTCTTGAACGTTTCCGTGCTTCGGAAGGCACGTAGAGCCATCAGTCCCCGTTGTTTATGATAACAGTCGTTAAGCCATGTCGGAGGCCCTCGGGCGGTTTGAAAACTTCCGACACTTGGGTTGGCCACTAACCCTTCCACCAATCCGCACTGGAGCAGCGTGGTGGAGTATGCTCTAGACCTCCTTAAGAGGAAAGACCTGTGCCCAGTAGTGGGCTATTAATGGGTTGAAGCCGTACACACATATACTGCACACTGTATTTGTGTGTGTAAACGTACCAGTAATGGGCTGAAGGCTTAATTAGGGTGGCCAAAGTTATTATGATTTTTTCTTCATGTACGTAATTTAGAAAACATCTAATAAGGGGGACTGTTAGTAAAATATGTTTGAATTCGTTAAATTATTTGGGTCACTAAAGACCCCATTCAATTGGTAGTGACACTCCATATTTTAATGAAGCACACTCAAGAATTATGCCAGTAGTGTCCACCCGTTCACCTGCCAACACTCATAACCCGGCCTATTCATAGCTCGACGGCTATGAATGCTTGTTAAATGACAAGCCTTCGGAGCTATAAATAATTTTATGGGTACAAAACGTGTCTATTTTGTAGTCGAGTATAAATAGATCGTAGAACTGCTCTTGAATATTTAGTCGCACGTCCAGTGGATAACAACTGTTCATTAAATATGCTCACTGGAACACTATAAAGACGTAAATGATATCTTTACCGTGCATCATGAATTTACTGTCATTCGTGCCACCAGTTAAACTCTCAAACCATCCGGCTCAGTTACTAATGTATCGATCACAGATTAATACAACTAGTGGAGGTACAACCGAACGCAAAACTTTTCGAAGATCATAACATTATCGAAAATTTCGTACCTCTTTGCAGACATTTCGCTGACTACGCGATGGCTGGGGTCTGCCTCGGCGGTACCAGTGTCTACGTGATATTTATCGCCTCTTCCCTCAAAGACGTGAGTCACTCTGAAAAATAAATAGTCATCTGAACTAGAGGTTAAAAGATATATTTTGAGGACATGTTGTGTTGTGTGGAACTGCTAACACATCAGATTTTTTCTATAGAGTGAATTTGATTAAAGCAACTTCTTCAAAAGAAATGATTTTGGAGTTTTGGAGGGGCCTATTCGTAAACGAGGAGGCGCAAAGCGCACTTTAATTCACTGTTCTAATACGAATTAAGGAAATCAATAGTTCTCAACCAAATGAACCATCTCATATTATGACGTCGACCGAATTAAGTATCTACGGGCGCGACCGCTTGTAAGATGTAATTAGTTACATTTTGGGCATTTCTAGCCCTCATTTATTTCATGCACAAAGTTGTTAGCAGGGCTTTGATATAGCCTCACAACAACTAAATTAAGTGAGGCCTAAAAATGCCCAAAAATAATCCATTATAGTACATCTAACAATCGGTCGCGCCCGTAGATTGATATTCGATTATTTATGACTAGCTGTTGCCCGCAGCTTCGCACGCGGAAATTATGCTTATCATTATTATTATTTAGTATCCCTTACAAAAGAAAATTTAAAACCAGGTTCATTTATATTGAAGTACTTATATTTAGGAACTTACATACTGAACCTGATACGATACAATCACAGATCATTCCTCCGGGAGCGGGTTTGGAATAGTAAACAACATTAACATTTTTTTTTCTTTTCCCTCTCCCTCTCCATCTCCCTCTCTCCCCTTGCCCTCTTCCTCTCCCGCTGCCTGTCCCTTTTCCTCTCCCGCTCCCTGTCTCACTTCCCCTCGCTCTCCCTCTTCCTGTCCCACTCCCTCTCCCTTTCCCGCTCGAGGTCCTTCTCCCACCACATATCCCTCTCCCTTTCCCGCTCGAGGTCCTTCTCCCACTTCATATCCCTCTCCCTCTTCCTCTATCGCTCCCAGTCCCTCTCCCGCCCGCACCCGCGCCCTCTCCCGATTTCTGTCCCGCTCCCACTCTCTCTCCCGCTCCCTGTCCCTCTCTATCTCCCTCTTCCGCTCCTTCTCCCTCTCCTGCTCCCTGTCCATTTTTAACTTAAAAAATGACAAAGTTGCATACTAAATTAAATCCACTAAATTAACCCTTTAAGGGATGATTTTCCGAAAAAAATAATTCTAAGTTAACTTTTGTTTATTACTATAAACTTACATAAAAAAATTCATATATTTTATAACTCTAAAACTGGCGAAGTTGATTTGTATGTAGTTGACTACCAACCCCTATTTTTAGGGGATGAATTTCAAGAAAACAGTGGTTCAGTTATTTTTTGTGTCTAAACACAAAATTTCACCCTTCTTACTTCAAAACTGACGAAGTTGGCATACTAACTCGCACACTCTTATTTAACCCTTTAGGGGATGACTTTCCAAGAAAACGTAATATGTACTTCCAAATGTTGTTTCTAATCTGGAGCTAATATATAAATCATGTTTTTAACTTTAAAAATGACGAAGTTGCCTACTAAATTAAATCCTCTAAATTAACCTTTTAAGGGATGATTTTCCAAAAAACCGTGTTAAAATTAACTTTTGTTCACAACTATAAACTTACATAAAAAATTTCATATTTATAAGTCTAAAACTGACGAAGTTAATTTATACGTAAATGGCTTCCAACCCCTATTTTTAGGGGATGAATTTCGAAAAAACAGTGATATAGTTATTTTTTGTATCTAACTATAAGCTTATATACAAAATTTCACCCTTCTTATTTTAAAAATGACGAAGTTGCATACTAAATTAAATCCACTAAATTAACCCTTTAAGGGATGATTTTCCGAAAAAAATTGTTAAAGTTAACTTTTGATTATTACTATAAACTTACATAAAAATTTCATATTTATAACTCTAAAATTGGCGAAGTTGATTTGTATGTAGTTGACTACCAACCCCTATTTTTAGGGGATGAATTTCGAGAAAACAGTGATACAATTATTTTTTGTGTCTAACTATAAGCTTATATACAAATTTTCGCCCTTCGTACTTCAAAACTGACGAAGTTGCCATACTAACTTTTGCACTCTTAATTAACCCTTTAGGGGATGATTTTCCAAAAAAAATATATTAAATTTAACTTTTGTTTATTACTATAAACCTACATAAAAATTTTCAAATCTATAAATCTAAAACTAAGAAAGTTGGTTTGTATGAAAGTGTCTTCTAACCCTTATTTGTACCCCTTAGGGGATGAATTTCCAAAAATCCGTTCTTAGTGGACGTGTCCTTAGCATAAACTATCTCATTGCCAAATTTCATCTTAATCGGTTCGGCAGTTTCTGAGATTTTTTGTTTAATCAGCGGTGTGTCGCTTTTCAATTTTATATATTATATAGATTAACACACCCCGTCTGGCTTTGACGGAAGTTACGTTACGCAATTAATGCAATCCGTCTTAGCAAAACATCTGTGATTGATATAAAAAAATATCGTGGCTCTATTTGTACTATATTTCTCTGTTACAATTCAATCTATATTATAACGTAGTATACTAAAAAATACCGTTGACAACAAAATTTCGACACACAAAAGGTACCTTAATCTTTAATTCAATGCTTTGCAATAATGAAGTTTATTTTACCTATTATTTACAGAACGCCATGACTGGCAAACAGGGAAAAATAACAGACAAAAATGTTTAACGACTTACACATTTATCATTCATTAATCTGTGTCAGCCCAAAGACTAACATTATATCATCCTTGTTTTTTGAATTATGATGTTCGTTTACGCAAACGACAATTGGTTAATGTTCCTCTTCAGTTCTCTTATCTCCTCATAAGCACTGGTAAACCAGCCAGCCATGAGCCTTAGCCGTGGTTTATCAGTTCACAAACATCTTTCTTGCAAATATTTAAAACAATTTTTATTCCAAACGTACGAAGCTTGGTCATGGTCTTACAAACGCATTTTAATTGATATAGTTTTAACATTAGTTAGATGCAGTATAGACATAGTAATGTAAATACTAACTTCAATTTGCAACATCAATATCTGCAATAATGCATTTCTGCTTTGAGCTTTGCGGAGCGGAGGTTGAGTTTATGAGATTGTGTTATATTAAGGAACACCCACAGGGTACCTGCTGTGTATTTTAGATGATAAGTTTACTGAAAAACGTCTATGCGTTAGGTCTCAGAGATCCTGCAGATAACTTAATCGAGTCATACTTGAAAAGACGTAGACAACATACTGAAATACCCTACATAGACATATGTAAAATTGAACTTAAAGCACGATCTCTACTAATTGTAAGAAATATAGAGCAACGAGTACCGCAGAGTATATTGGGACCATTACTGTTTATTGCTTTTTTCAATGATTTTCCCGGCAGCACATACCAAAAAATGACATTATTATCTGATGATTCAACATTAATTGTAAAAGGTACCAATAAATCAAACTATGAAGATATTGTTAACAATGCATAAAAAAATAACATAAAATGGCTAGAAGAAACGAATTTAAAAATAAATTGAAATAAAACGAAATATATAATTTCAATTTCATCAAGCGCAAACGCCATTATTAAAAATAGAATACGATAGAAATATAATTGAACAAGTTAAAGAACATAAATTTTTAGGTCTTTTATGGACAATTATTTAAATTGGGAGACACCTATTAATTATTTATGTTGTAAACTCAGTTGATTTGTTTTTGCTTTGAGAAGGTTGACAGAACATACTTCGAGACTAACCACAGTAATAACGTCTACATGATTGCAATCCCACTGCTTTCCCAGTAGGTACGCATAATAAATGACGGTCTGACCCGATCCTAGCTAAGTTATGATATTACCGTACGCAATTGGGTACACTATGATATGCTCTGAAACGGTAATAGAGTTAGGTACTACGAGTAATATCAACTCGGAAATGCTTTTCACGAGAAATGAACCTCCCACTTCTAACTTAGCAAGATTGTTACACCCACGGAGGCGATGACATTATAATAATGTCTGAACTCCGATTCAGAGTAGGAATTTAATTCCATTATGGACTTCCTACGTACACGTGTCAATATAAATTTATATTGTGGAGGTCACCAATATGAGGGTGTGCGTGTTCAGGTGTGACCTGGTAACTATATAGTTACGGTGTTCAGGTTTAGTGAGTATGAAGGGAAAACACGAATGATGCGCACAAGATTTGATTTCATACTGATTTAATTTGTGACATGTACCGAATAATATAATGAAGTTTTGCGTGTTATGTAACCTCAATCGAATGCTTCATAAACAGAGGGCATTGACATTTATTTATGCTACTACAATATTAGCAGTGATAGCCTAGCGGTAGAACGTTGGTCTCCCGAACGAAGGGGCCCGAGTTCAAATCCTGGCACGCACCTCTAATTTTCAAATATTATGTGCGTATTAAATGTTAATTATCACTTGTTCGGTGAAGGAAAACATCGTGAGGAAACCTGCACACCGGAGAGTTCTCCATAAAAGTTTTCGAAGGTGTGTGAAGTCTACCAATCCGCACTTGGCCAGCGTGGTAGACTATGGCCTAACCCTCACATTCTGAGAGGAGACCCCGAGCCCAGCAGTGGGACAATTATGGGTTGTTGCTTTGCTTTGCTTTGCTACAATACTACACTATATCGGTCTACCTACTGGAAAAACACCATACATCGATGAACTGAAAGGTTCAGTTACATCCGCCCACAGGCCTAAATATTTTTTTTTCTTTGAACTCATTAAGTTAAAAGTTTCCGAAGTTCAAACCGAACTTTGCAAATAAAGAATTTATTGCCGCTTATTTCGGCAGAATCCTACACAGTTGGAAGCTCTCTGTAATATGAATAATGTAAACGAATAAATGCTGAAATGTCAAAAATGTCAAAACTTACGTTTAAGAAGTAAGCGGAGGTCCTCGTTGCTAGTGTTAAGTATATTTTAATACCAAGAATATGAAGGTTGTATCAAGAAGGTATTTAACAACTTATAGCTATGAGTATCTATCGCATTTGCTTTTCCTAACGGGTGACTTAATCGAAGGCGGAAACCATTATACTGATAGATCTGCGACCTAGTTCCGGATATTGAGTATTAACTTGCTGCTAGTGTCATCGACAAATTGATATGACGGTGTGGTAATTAATAATCTAGGTATAATACTCTATATAGCACACTGGGGTAGGGACATCTGCATTGACGCACTTAGTTCACGCTTTACCGTGCGCGCACGTGCGTGAAGTCGGTAGTGCGAAAATTCGTGACCGAGTTTCCTATTTTTGCCATAGATGTAATTAAAATATTACATCTACAGACAACTTAAGGCACAAATTTTCGAAAGGTGTAAATAAAAGACTACTTTCGTCTCGAAAAAACGTCACTTTTAAGTGCAGGTTTAGGTCATATTGTGCTATAAAATAATATACGATACTCGTGACGTTTATGGTCTATTATTGCACGACTTTAGCACTCTCACTACGTTTGGGCGCTAACATTACACCCATGCAATAATAAACTACTTTATGCATCGTATCTTAATGTACTATAAAAGTGTTATAAAATGTATTAAAAGAAAATAAAGATTTAAATAAAAAACCCTCTCAAAAGCAGCAACGGTGTAGTATAAAATTCTTTATAATTTTTTTACCAAGAAGTTACCGTCCGACAATTGCGGAATCCGAACTGAAAAAACATAATTTCAAAATTAAGGGAATCTCAAAAGTACTATTATACTAAACTTTCATCTGAATTCCAGATGAGTTATTCTTAAAAATATAATATGATATTACTGAACAATGAGTCTAATAATTTTTTATTGCAATCTTTATTCAAGACATTTCCAAAACTCATTGTTTTTTTTGTACTGTAGATACCTATAGGGATTTATTACGTAAATGGCCAAATGAACAGACCAGCCACCTAATGGTGTGGTCAATCTGATCACCGTAGGTACCTAATGAACATAAGAAACACCAAAGATACCACCGTCGATTGCCCAATACTTTGACATCCATATTGCATTAATCGATTCATTTTTAGTTTTTGATACTTCAAACAATGACATCTGATTCTCACAGCCACCATATTTGTTTTTTAACCGACTTCAAAAAAGGAGGAGGTTCTCAATTCGACTGTATTTTTTTTATTTTTTATGTTTTTACCTCAGAACTATGGACTGGGCGAACCGATTTTGATGATTCTTTTTTTAATCGAAAGCTGGTGGCTGTCATGTGGTTCCACATAAATTTTATTGAGATCTGACAATGGCATCCATGAGAAAACTACATAAGTCGTAAATTTGTGTTAAGATGTTCGCGACAAATTGACGAATAACTCAATATCACGCCAACCGATTTCGATGATTCTTTTTTTAATCGAAAGCAGGCGCTTGTCATGTGGTCTCACATAAATTTGAACGAGATCTGACAACTATGTAGTTTTTGAGACTTTGAAGTCGGTTATTTTTTGTTAGTAAAATTTAGATTATTTTTAGTTTCACTTATCTAAGAACACTTGGGTTATCAAGACGAATCTAACGACATCTTAATTTATAAATCCGTTCAGCGGAAGATACGAGGTAATAAAGAACATTACACACATGCAAACATACATACAAAATACGCGAAAACATAGCCTTCCTTGGCAGTCGACTAAAAAGAACAGAGAAAAACGGAAAAAAGTATTATGGTTTTAGATACATGAAAAAAAATCCATTACAAACATCCATTGTAGATTGACATTCCCGAGTAGGTAGTAGACTGACCACGTGATAAATTACTTCCTCTAGCACTCAGGTCCACTAAATTGAAGGTCATTAGAATTCGAATCGCTTAGTTTAATCCCGTCATCATTCTGTTTCTAATTGAATATTTCAGTTAGTGCAATGAAAGCAATTAACAGCACTATTACATTGACTATCGCTTTGCATGCGGCTTCCATTATCATCCATCCATCCCGATTTCCGGGAAAATGAGTACCCTATAACATTTTCCAAATTTCATCAAAATCCGTTAAGTGGTTTGTTTGTGTAAACTAGACACAATATAATTGGTCGTAGTTTCTGAAAAACGTTCCAATCTACACTCATGTTGAAATTGAATTACTTAATACTTAAGGTATATTACTTAAGTATTAATACTTAATAATACTTCCTTACTTAGTATACTTACTTATTATTGATTACTTAAGTATTAATAATATATTATAAGTATTAATTCAATTTCAACATGAGTGTGGATTGGAACGTTTTTCAGAAACTACGTCCAATTTTGAAATGGGGCCACTTACTCTAGGTAGCCAGAGTTACTGAGCTTCAAACCATCAATTATGTAGTCACTAAGTAATTTCAGAACGAATACACGTTCTGTGTTATCCAAGAGAATACATTATACAATGCATTATGTTCATATTACCCTTTATCTCGTATAACGTATCGTACGGTGACACGGGCCGGCTTAAGCGCCACAACTCGTTTATTCATTAGATGGTAAAGAAAACAGTCTGAGAGAAACGCTAAATACATTCTCACGATCTAGGGCATACCTACTCGCATTATCTCGTTATCTGATTGTTTTCAGCATAACATTAATTAAATAAATACATAATATATATTAAACCCCTTGGGTCTCGAATACACGAAGACAACGGTGATTGTGGATTGAGGAAAATCAGGATCGAAGAATGATAGGAAATGCTGAGTTTAAGCAAAGGACTTCCAAAGGATGGATGGATGTATTGATGAATGGAATGGTCAGAATAGATGCATTGTTAATCAGATTGATGGAGGGACCGGTCCATGGTTGAATAATTTATAATGTCACTGTATAAAAAAATATTGTAGTAGATAAGTAATAAAAATATTCTGGGAAAATATAAGTTTCAAAATCAAATATAGGTATTCTTATAGGTAGGTTACCTACCGAAGACAAGCTCGTAGTATTCGCTGCATTCGTTGTATCCAATTCTTTAGCATTGTCTTAACCAATGTGATCACTTTTGTTGTTAGCGCAATTAAACACGCGGTATTTGTATCGCGATTAAGACGCGTTCAAACATGCGACCCGTTCGGCGTGATTTTCACGCAAGCTACGAGTACATCACAGAGTAGATAACAGTACAATCGTGCAGAAAAGGCGAAATGTTTATTAATTTTGAAGGAAAATCAGAGTACAAAGTTTCTGTTCACGTGAAGCAGTAAAGGCCGCTAGTGCCAACAACAATTGTCCATTCGAAAAACCTCCGAGTACTTTATTAATGATTCTCGGCGACATTTTCCAAAAACTTTCCATTTGTCGGCGTGCCGCGTGATTTATTATTGATAGGGACGCTGAATTTCCGGAGCTTACAACATGAAAACCCGGGCAAGTGCGTGTCAGACCACGCGCAATGTAGGGTTCCGAATTAGTAAGTTTACCGACTATTACTCATTAACTACTTATGCTATCATAGTTTTCGTTATAAATTCATCTTAAAACCTATTTTTGAGAATTTTTTTACTTGTCTAACTCCAACCGTTTAGCCAACAGGGGGAGGGGACACTTGACTCTAACTAAAATCATATTACTTAATAAGGGAAAAAAGGAAAGCAAGCCTTTACGTTATAATCTAAATTTTACTAACAAAAAATAACCGACTTCAAAGTTACTCAAAAACTACTTGTCAGATCTCGTTCAAATTTATGTGGGATTACATGACAAGCACCTGCTTTCGATTAAAAAAAGAATCATCAAAATCGGTTGGCGTAATATTGAGTTATTCGTCCATTTGTCGTGCACATACTTAATACTTTAAGACTTAGGTATATGGTTTTATCATGGATGTCAGTATCAGATTTCAATAAAATTTATATGGGACCACATGACAGCCACCAGCTTTCGATTAAAAAAAGAATCATCAAAATCGATTCGCCCATTTCAAAGTTCTGAGGTAACGAACATAAAAAAAATACAGCCGAATTGAGAACCTCCTCCTTTTTTTGAAGTCGGTTAAAAAACGAAAATTACAAAGTGATTCATTTATTTTCAATGGTTTTAATAGTTCTGAAATAACTTCTTAGAGATCGTTTAATTTAATAAATGAACGCCTCTACAACGTAGAGAAGTTAGAAGTTATACCTATAGAGCTAGAGTTAGAAGAAATGTTTTACCTACAATAAATAAATAAAAATATATATTTCTACTTAAACGTTGTATAAAATAAATATTTCACCGTACAGCTTGTAACAATAATGTTAAGTGAAAGGGTGTTCATTTTAGAATACATCTTGGCTTTGATAACTTTTTTAATCTCTTTCTAATCATAGCTCTTATCCTGTCTGACAACGTCAGGGTTGTCTTTTTTTGAGATAACATGTGTGATTGATTCTGAATGTATGACACGGCGTGGCAGCCCTTCTGAAATTGGCCCGACACGTCGAACGCGGCACGTACTTGTAATATCATACCAAAAGTGCGGAGTGCGCCAGGCCTGGTACTAGTTACAATTACATGAACAAACATTTCAAGTTTCAACAGTTATGAAAAATTAAAAATATTAAATTATAATAAAAATACTTACACAATGTTACCGAACGGCCAATGACCCCGTCACACGCGTTATCAGGCACTGAACGCTAAGAATAAACTGCCAGCTAAAACGACTCCAGTGACGTAGGACATACGTCACGTATTCCAATACAGTTATTCAATTGTCCGTGCAATTTTATTATATTTATTTTTGAGGCGTTGCTCCAACTTCGATGATAATCACTCATATTACGATCACAATAAGGTTAATAGTTGCAAATGGTACGACAGTGGCGTTCATTGTTGAAGCGCTTTCAAAAGAACAATAGTATTGGCTGCTTATAAAATGGTTTCCAACTGTGGCTTTTAATTCCGGTAGAAGAGTGATTTCATCAATCATCATCATCAATAAATCAAAAACTTAATAAACTAAATAAGTAGGTATAACACTTATTTTACATTAAATGAAAAAAAATGCTTAATTACAATTCATACATAGATATAATATTCTCAATATATACCTATTATTAAAACATAATAATCAAAACATCATTGAAATGTTTTCATAAGCAAAGCCTATAGAAATATAACAATAAAAAGAGAAAAATCACAGTGAGTAAACTGAATTATTGAAAAAGAAAACTAATACGTACCTACCTACTTTGCCGTTTGGAAGTCGCACTCAAGATAACGTGTGATAAAAAAGCTGTGAATTTCTTGACAAATAGACATTGGACAGTAAAGTGAGAAGGTACCTACAATCCAATAATAGTTACTTTATGGTTAAGTTTTTCTCATACGATGTGCCAAAACTGCCAAACTCTCAAACGAACAGTGACGGATTAACCCTTAATCAAATTAAGCAATTGCCTAGGGCATCACGTCTGGGGAGGCACCAGAAGAAGCACAAAAAGCACAAAAAACCACGTTGACATACGGATAGGGGGCCCACAGGCGTGGATTGCTTAGGGCATCAAGTAGTCTTAATCCGTCACTGCAAACGAAATCAGTATTAGCTCAACATCTCTAGCAAGCACAATAGCGACCAAAAGTAAAATCGTACAATACAGACTACAGTACAATAAGTTAATTAATTTTTTTATTCAATAAACTCATATCATTTCAATGTAGTTTTGGAATCTGTCACGAGATGGCGCTGTACTGAAAACTGAATCACGCTGTTGAGATTCCTTGAAGTTTATACTTAGCCACCGAACATCTTTCATCTTCAATTTGACGTCCTGTTACAGAAACAAGATTTATCTTGAAAGGGTCTAGTTGGCCAATTGTCTGACTAGACCTACGGAATTACTTTACATAGTGTCATAGTGTGTAAAAACTGTATGTAAGATGCAATGAACTAATATACTAACGTCGTTCACTGGTAAGATGTATTACCTGCATACAATATGATACAGTAAAAGACAATCATCGGGCTGAATTCGGATTTCGGGCAGGACAAGTAACCTGTAACACTAACTTACTTTAGTATACTTAACTTACATAGTCAATAGTCATACATATTATTATAATATAGACGCATTGTATGAACAGGAATACCGATCAATGATCATGGAATGGAACGGGAAAACTGTAAAAGTTACAAGTAAACCGAAAGGAAAATGGTAGAAATCTTATAAGCACATACATAGTTTACTTTATTACTAGTTTACGACAAATGGGAGTAGAGCAAAATGTGCGAAGGCCTTTATTCTTACCTTATCGACTGAGCATTGAAAGCCCCTCTGTCCACGTAATGCTGTAAAGGTCAATAGAGCCAAGCCAACAGCAAATGCCGGTGACAACGACAATTTATAAATCTTCTTTCTTTGCAACGAATAACAAAGGTTGGTTATGTGTTAATATTGTTTAATTCGCTTATAACTTGAGTATTTTCATTGGTTTTTCCAGTAGGAAAAAATAAAACAAAAAAATTAATAAATTCATTTCATTTTGTTTACTTTAAATCTAATAAATCATTAATAATAATGTTCATCATTTTGTTTCTTTAGAAATATTTTGTTGTAAAGGGTGTGAAAGTTACAAATATTTGGTTAGTGAGACCACGAGAAAACACTGATAAAAAACTATCGTCACTCAAATTTCATCTCTTTCTAGATAGCAGACTATCATCACTCAGGTTTTAATGTCATCTCTTTCTAGATAGCAGACCACCTCGCACCGGCGTCTCAACTACCAATAGAGGCGTATAGCGGGATGCTCTTGCTCCCTCTAATCCTCATCACCCAAGTGAGGTACCTGAAGTTCCTGGTGCCTTTCTCCGTTATTGCGAACCTGTGTCTGATCGTCACCTTCGTCATCACTTGCTACTACACCTTCGGAGATGTCCAGTTCAGTGATGTGAAGCTTGTGGGGAATGTGCTGGAGTGGCCGTTGTTCATCAGGTAAGGATCCTGTATGTCTTTGAGGAGCTGTATAGTCCAGTCATCTTAGGAATTCACTGCGGAATGAGAGATACCCAGCTGATTTTTTTGTATAAAGTTGTATTTTGGGATTCTAAAACTTGTCTCAAAACCTGCATAATTATGGTAGGGTGACCGCGTCTATTAAAAATTTGAGGACAAAGGTCACAAAAATCGGTTTTTTGCAAATATCTCATTTCCTATAAGTTTTTCGCTATTTGTATCTTCATCAATATTGTAAAGAATTAAATTCCCTACAACTTTTGTATCAAAAAATTTTTTATACGTTGAATCGTTTTCGAGATAGAGGGCGGAGAACGCGCGGTTAGAGCACAATGTTAGGTCAACCGGTACAGTCCCGGTCAAAACATGCTATATTAAGTTTATTAATTCTATCTATCTAACAGCCTTTTAAACTCCACTGCTGGACATAGGCCTCCCCTAATTAGCGCCACTCCGACGGATTCTGGGCCCTCTGAGTCCACATCGTTCGAAGGACAGATAACCAATGGGGTTGCAAAGTCCTCGAATGGTGGCCACGTCTCGGTAAAAGGAGCACTGGTCGCTCCCCGACCAGGTGGACTGATGACCTAAAGAAGACAGCGGGAAGCCGCTGGATTCAGAGGGCCCAGGACTGGTCGGAGTGGCGCCAATTAGGGAGGCCTATGTCCAGCAGTGGACTTTAAAAGGCTGTTAGATAGATAGAATTAATAAACTTAATATAGCATGTTTTGACCGGGACTGTACCGGTTGACTTTACATTGTGCTCTAACCGCGCGCTCTCCGCCCTCTATCTCGAAAACGATTCAACGTATAAAAATTTTTTTGAAACAAAAGTTGTAGGGAATTTAATTCTCTACAATATTGATGAAGATACAAATAGCGAAAAACTCATAGGAAATGAGATATTTGCAAAAAACCGATTATTGTGACCTTTGTCCTCAAATTTTTAATAGACGCGGTCACCCTACCATATGCAGGTTTTGAGACAAGTTTTAGAATGCCAAAATACAACTTTATACAAAAAAATCAGCTGGGTATCTCTCATTCCGCAATTCTTACCTAATTTTGACTAAAATGACTGGGCTAGTAGGCCTTATTTTGCTAAGCGAAACGTTCTAGGTTCTATTGAGGTGTGTGTGCAATTTTAGATTACTAATAAGTGTTATGTTATGTGCGTGTGTGTTTGTAGTTTTGTTGTTTGTCGTCTATAATTATTATTCGCCAATACTCGATTTTCTCCTCGTCATAGCCATAATAATGTTGTCATGAGCATATTACAATCAACCATGTTCAACTGACGTGAATTGGTGGATGTTTGTAATATCAATAGTATATTTCTGTCAACTAAACTCGTGGAATCCCAGTGCGCGAATAAACAATAAACACAGGGATTTTCGTGGCTGGACTCACAGTTCAAGAAAGTAATATTGAAAGTTTAGTATAGGTGAGAACATTATGTAGAACTCTTAGACAATGTAGACTTTCAATTCCCGTACAATATTTGCAGAATCGGAAAAGCAAAGCTATCAACAACGATCAACCATTTGTAAATATTCAGGTCGAAACTGTTCACCTTTAGGTTTCGAGTCTTGAGAAATTTGAGTTGGGCTTAAGTTGGATTTGAACTTAGATTCCATATTCAGGAAATCACTGCTCCGAATTGTATACATAATGAAACTTACTAAAGATGATAACACGCACAGAAAACATATTAGGTACGTACATCTGCCATGTAAATGTTATTTCCGGGTATCAAAGTGAAGACGCTTGGTTTGAACGATAACTCCCACCAAAAGGTTTCTTTTACGAACAAGTCTTTAGGGACGTCTGCAGGGACATCTAACTATTATGCTTTTAAAATATTTTTTACGCTGTTCCAAAATAGTGAGCAGTACAGCAGTAGGTATACATTTTCCTTATACATACTGTGATAGTATCTTAGCAATATTGTATTATGTACCTACCGATTTTTGCTGGTGGTATGGCCCCTCGAGGGATTGTATTGGTAGTATGGATTTTAATTCACTATTTATTATTATTTTACTATTAATTAGCGTTTAGCGTTTAACGTGTAATGGCATTAAAACGACTACCTCCTTTTACTTTAGTGCGCTAACTGTATCTCACCTACGTAAGTCATCCTTAACGCGTAAGTAGGTGTGGTAGTTATGTAAAAATGATGTAATTTGTTGAAATTATATTGCAGTACAGCAATATTCGCCATGGAAGGTATCAATGTGGTCATGCCCGTGGAGAATGAAATGAAGAATCCAGAACACTTCCTGGGTTGCCCTGGAGTACTCAACGTGTCCATGGTGTTTGTTGTCCTGCTGTACGCTGTGGTGGGAGTCTTCGGGTACTTGAAGTACGGTGATGATGTCAAGGGAAGTGTAACCTTGAATCTACCTCAGGATGAAATGTGAGTCCAATCATTGAACTATTATTACTAGCGTATGGAACCGACACAACGAACTCGATGCTCGAGCAATGAACTGTTGCCAGTTGGCAACTGTTTACTGTTTTCAGTGGATTCAATCGAACGGAAAAGGGGGACCTCGCGCCGCGCGACACTTTGTTCGCAGTGTCTGTAAATATAAATCTAATATTCCTTTCTGAGTTTCCTTATTACTTTTATGAAAATATCACATAGGCAATCGTCGGAATTACTAATATAGGAATAATTTAGAGAGCTGTTGATGTGTTGAGCTTTCCTCTTCGCATCTTTGTCATACGAAATAAAACAGGGTGGAAACTCTTATCTATGTATATCGTAATACAAACTATTACCTATGTCTTCTGTGGTAAAACTTGATTTTTAACCGACTTAGTAAAAGAGGAGTGTCCGATAAGGTAATTTTTTACTGCTTTTAATTAATTATTTTTCATATTTTAATTTTCATATTTTTAATAAGGCAGATCGCTTCACCCGAGTCGCTCGCGAAGTAGGCGTGCGACTCAAGGGGACGACCTTTACCCTGCAAAAATTCGGTCGCCCTTTACGGACATTGCCGAGCGTTACCACGGCCCAATAATTTCCTTACTCAATAGATTGAGGCACGAAGAGGAGTAATTTTGTTTTACTCTAAGTATTATCCCACGGAGAAGTCAATAGCGTGATTCAACTTTTGTAACAGCGCCATCTATCGTGTAGTAGAATAACTAAATTTTTTTTTTGTCAATTCGCCCTCTAATACAAGTCGGTTTTTACGTTCTTATTATATTTTAACCATGTTATAATGTATATACTGTATATAATATACATATCCTAAAAAGTCAATAATTGAATATTTATGGTTGAAAACCAAAGGCGTAGTAATAAAGATACCTGGTCTACTAACACGACAAGTAGCGCCATCTATTGAACACTTGATTAAGTGCTAAATTACTAATGTAACAATCTGTGGGACTCAACCACTGAGGCACTGAAATAACTGAATGACCAATACCTACTACCAATTAAATACAATACAGTTCAGTTATTAGTAAAGTTACTAGACGGTCCGTCTATAAAGTAGGTAATGCCTTCATAAATAGGTGCCTATGTGTAATTTACTATGCGGTAGTTCCACAGAAACTTGTACGAGTAGGTGTAATTATAATAATTGCCCTGAAAGTAAAGTTTATTTTACGATAAGCGGGAAGGAAAGTTTTGACTCGTACCTACCTACACATTTATTTGTCAGTAATAATGCGATAATATTATTGATTTCTTAATATTATTGTCTTATATCTATTGTTAGTTATTATAAATGTAGCTACAGACCTTTTCGCTAAAGACTTTAAGAAATGCTGTGATGAACGGGCTTCATCGGAATTGTTCAGACTTGGATTGACACCAAGCTCTCCCAGTGTGGATTCATAGTGCGATCCGTGACTTAAGTGCTAAACCTAAAGTCACTCAAAGCCCTCGGACATAGTCTAACGATTGCTGTCTAACTGTAATTGTGCCAGATGTGCATTACCTGCGCTATAACTCGGACAATCAGGGGGATGTAGGATATAATTCACCTGATCTCTCGCTCTGGTAAAATGGTGATCCAGATCATTTGTCACAGTCCATTAGCGCGGCGGCGATGATTGATGATTTGTTGACGATTGCAAGATTGTTGCTATTGTACCTGTCCTGCGAAGCATTCTTCGCATCAACAACAATGATACATCATTGATCAACAATAGGTAATTACTTAGCTTGATTGGTAGCATTTATCTTTACCATAGATTTTTTGTTCGATCATCCGTTGCTAGATTGCTAGAATTAGCGTTTAGACTTTAGGCTATGGACCAGGACCATTAACAAAATGAATCTATTATCGTTTGAATGAAGCGTTTGTAGCCAACCCAAGCTGGAATTTATATTTTCAAGCTGGAATAGAATGTCTCTGAAGCTTAACGACAACTATCTTATGGTTACAACCAGCAGAGCTCTTAGTGCCCTGCGAAGCACAGGAACACTCGAGAAATTCCGCTACGAGTTGCCTCCTAATGTACCAACAGTTGCTTACCTCGGTTGATCAAGGAATATAAATTAAAATCATTTCCATAGATTTTATGTTGGATCATAGTTATTAACCGACTTCAAAAAAGGAGGAGGTTCTCAATTCGACTGTATTTTTATGTTCGTTACCTCAGAACTTTGGACTGGGCGAACCGATTTAGATGATTCTTTTTTTAATCGAAAGCAGGTGCTTGTCATGTAATCCCACATAAATTTGAACTAGATCTAACAAGTAGTTTTTGAGTAATTTGAAGTCGGTTATTTTTTGTTAGTAAAATTTAGATTATGTTTCTAGATCGCGTAATGATTTTCATTACCGTCTGTCTCACGAACATAACCATACGAAAACCGTTAAATACTTACGACATTACTTTAACTATTGCCTTTTTTCAGATTAGACTGAATATTGTAACCATAGATGTTATAGAGAAATTTTTACGTTCTAATTTTGAAAGCTTGAACCAGTTCATTCAGTAAAATAAATGAAATTCCGGATATCCCCTTTATTTGTTATTGTTTGTACCTAAACAATTAAGTAGTTATTAAATTCTTACTAATTTATTTCAATAACTAAGAATAATAGCCGTACTTGAAACTTTTGAGGCCATACATTTACATACTTGAGAAGATAACGGAGAGAATTTCCCTAATTAAGACCGGCGACGCGGCGCGCAGTTAGCAGTTTAATTAATTAAGTACTTCATTCAAATCTTCTACCATAATAAATGTAGGTAGTTATTCAAAATTTCTTTCCGTGTTTTAAGGACACCGTGATAACGTAGATACCTACCTAGTAAAGTCACCTGCAAAGAAAAGTAACCCATTTGTTTATAAACACACAGTAAGAGATGGGTTACTTTTCTCTGCAGGTGACTGTACCAATGGCGCAGAACAACAGTGGTTAGATAAAATTGGACACATTCTAAGTTAGCGGCATACGGCATACCTAATTTGTTATGATTATTATAAGTTTTCTCTGCGTGTTCTACCGACTTTACAACGGTGAGTGCTCCGAGGAATTGTTCCACTTGATGCCTACGTCTCCTTTTCATCATTGCACCACTCGCCGAAGATTGAAGTTCCATCCACACCGATTGGACTCGTGGAGAACCTCTACGGTCCGATTCTCGCGGACTTTTTTGCCACGTACCAGCAAACTGTGGAATGAACTTCCTTCTGAGGTATTCCCGGAGCGCTATGACATGTGGTTCTTCAAAAAAGGTGTAAAAAGAGTTCTCCTTAGGGCCGGCGTTGCATTGGCGAATCCTCTGGTGTTGCTCATGTCCATAGGCGACGGTAACCACTTACCATCAGGTGGCCGGTAAGCTTTTTCTTCTGCCCTTCAGGTTATAAAAAAAAGTTACACATTATCTCTACTATTACTTCCTACTCTACTATTGATTCTCTTTATATACTCTACTATTAATTCCACCTGATGTTGAGCGGCAATTTATCCTTGGGTAGGGTACTTTAACTTATTGTTAGTAAAAGCCTCTTTCCCCTTAACTTGAAGACACCTACTTCCTATATCTAGTAGGTAGGTAGGTAGGTAGATACGTGGATTGTCAACGATATCCTCTGGCAATCCGCAATGGAGCAATGTGGTAGAGCTCGCTCTACGATACCGATGCCCTGTAGTTGAATACTCAGTTGAAATCCAAATAATGGACCAACTAAACAAATAATGGAACTGCTTGTAACCCAGGGGCCAGTACCGATAAGCATAACCGAGGTATAACATTATGCAAAATACTGTTTAGTTAAGCGAACAGGAGAAGCTCTTCGCTATGACTGTACTGAATATAGGACCCATTTCATAGATTTCAATTTTCATAGATTTTATAGATTTCAACGTTATAAAGGTATAACTCTATAGTCATACTATCCTAATTTTCGGGTTGGGTGTCCTCCCTCTAACACTCAGAGGGTTAACTAGATAAGGCGTAGTCCACAAGATGGCCAAATGTGGTTGAGCTAATTTCAATTCACACGGCTTTGATAACATTTGAAGAAAAAGATTTGTCAAAAAAATCCGTAACATATAAACATAGGTACCTACTTGTACGTCTTGTTTCATGTTCATTTTCACTCAAATTTCAAAAGGTCATGAAAATGCTTTTAGTGTAAATAACTCGAATGCTCTCAACAGCATGCACGATGCGGAGGACTTGAAAGGCATTTTAGCGTTTTACGAGTCTCGCAAGTTATGCAAGAAGAAGCCACAAAATACCTGCTCGTATCAGTAATAATTTTTGTGAAACTTTGTCGAATAAATGTGAAAACATGTAAAATTTTAATCAATTCTTAAAGCCAAGATAGTGTAATAGAGTAGGTAAGCTGGAGCACAAAATTACGTAAGTTATATTATCGTATTATTACTTTGGGATTAGTATTTGTATATTTTGTCCGGACTAAAGGTCGATGCATACGTAACGTGGACGGGACGGGGACGGGATCAGAGTTTTCACACTTTTGCGCGTTAACACTTGAACAAAAAATTGTTTGAAAACAGAAGCCAAAATATTAGCGTGTAATAACTGACAAATTTTTCGATCCATTTACAAATGGCTTTTCCATTTAGCGAAAAATTGAATGTGTAAATGCGACCATGCCATGACGTGACATGACATGACATGCGAGTCATGCGACCGCCTGAAAGACAACGGTTCACGCCAATTGGGACCATAGACATAATACTACTAGACTAGACAAGGTATCTGAGCATATGTAAGTGAAACCGTCACGCTGCGAAGAAAGGCAGGAGGTAAGCCTATCCATGTCTTACTTACGAGTTACGCGAGTCTCCTTGGTCTCTTTCTCTTTCTAATAGCGTGACGCAAAGAAGGCCCGCTTGTCTAGTCTAGTAATATTATGTCTATGATTGGGACACGTGGCATCGTTAATTGAACTTGATTGACGGCTATTGACCCGGTAGTTTGCTGCGAAACTACATTAATTGGAATTCGTATCCAATGCTATCATCCGTGAGCTTTTCCAGAAGCTCGTCAAAAGCTTTCTGGATTAATGGAATTTGTTTTTAACATAGGTATTTCAAAAACTCAAAGTACCCGCAAATTGAGAAAAAAGTAAATAAAAAAACTAAACTTCTTACTTATTGATTTAATTATACTTTTGAAAAGTCTGAAAGTCGTTTCAGTATAATTTTAATTAAATTAATAATTATCTAATAAGTTTAGGTAATTTTTCATTTCGTAATTTTTTATCGTCTGCGGAAAAATCATCGAAAACATTTCATCGAATTACAATTTATTCGCCGAATACAATACATCGAAAAAACATTTCGTCGAATAACAAAACGTAAAACAACCAAGTCATCGATTGACATTTGTTCGAATAGCATTACGTAGAACAACCATTAATTCGCATGACAATTAATCGAATTTCATTTCGTCGAATGTCATTTCATCGAATGTCATTTCATCGAATGTCATTTCATCGAATGTCATTTCATCGAATGGCAAATCATCGAATGGCGATTCATCAAATGGACTGCCATTCGATTAACTTTCTTCGAATGGCAATTCATCGAATGACAATTCCTCGAATTGCAATTTTTCTTGTTTAAAAGATTTAAAGATTTTATTTTAAACAGAAACAATTTTATGCTTTTTATAGCTTTTTTGTATTTCTTATTTTTTGATCAATAACAATTTAACATTTTTCTGTACATAAAAATTTTAGGTTTACTTTCTTCCTTGACTCATTTTTTTTTCAAAACGTTTACGTTAGTGACAGAAATGAATCGCTGCAAAACCGACTCCACGTAGTCTTGTTTGCCCTACCCCTAGAGTGTAATGTAAACCCGCGTAGGCGCGGAGGGGCGAGGCGGCCCGGGAGCTAAGGAGCAGGTGATTTTAATGCTCGCCGCAGCAGCTGAGGCTGGCCGGCCTAGCCGGCCAGCAAGCCGAAGCTGCGGTGGTGAGCATTAAAAGCATCTGCGACGATAAGCTCACGTGGGACCGCCGCACTATAGGACCAAATGGCGTTATCCATCTCATAAATGGTTTTGACGAATGTTGTAATTTCAAAATTATTTCCATGGTATAATATTCTCAGATAATAGGACTTTTATGAATAACGTCAAAAAATAAAAATATTTTAGTTCCAGGTATACTAAAATTCTCTCAAATATTGGACTTCGATAAATTACGTCAGACCTAATAACCTATAATGAAAGTTTCAGTTAAGATTACTTTTAAGTTTTACGAGAAAGTATTTAAGTGTTATATATTTTTGGATTGCCTAGAATGTCTGCTTTATAATTACGTTAAGATTTTATGAAAAAAAAATTGTGTATTTTTTTATTTATTTTAAAATGAGGTAAGGAAATTTTCCTTCTCTTAATATTTTAACTGGAGTTTTCGTTTTTGCCGAAGGCTGCCGGTGTCGAGTTAATAACTTTTCTGGATTCCTTAACTATTCAGTAATACAAGGAAATAAAAAAAACCTGTGTCATTATTGCGCAATTTTGATCTAGAAGCAATAATGTCCTATGAGGGAAAAAAAAGAATTTCTAAATATTACGATTATTCATAAATTAACGCCTATTAATGTGTTATTTGCTTAAGGCGAGCTTATTCGACCGTTGTAGGCATTTTGTTCACTTCCCTTTACCCCGCTCCCCTGAGTGTAAACTCGACCGCCACGCCGTGAGCCGGCCGCGCGCGGCTGTGAGGTTAATGACCCCGTGCGTAGCTGTAGATCCTACATAGCCTAGTTGGTAGTGGACCTTCCTGCGAACTGCGAAGCGAGGGGTTTCGGGTTCGATTTCCGGCCGGGGCAAATATTTATGTGACAGATAAATATTTGTACTCGTGTCATGGCTGTTATTGTGATGTGTTATATGTGTAGTACATGCCACCCGCGACACAGGTAAATACTTGTAACCTACTGCGGGGGTATGAGTGTGGAAGGGTTTTATTATTATTATTATTATTATTATTATTATTATTATTATTAGTAACTGCTCTGAGTTGGGGTGTAAGTATACTTTATTTTGATTTATTCATTGGAATTTTAGGTGTAATAAAATAAGAGTAATGATAATTTTAGCTTATCCAGTGGAGACTAGAGGTGAGTGGAGACTGACTTGAAATTTTATGATACGAAACTGTCCAATGGAGACTAGAGGTGAGTGGAGACTGACTTGAAATTTTATGATACGAAACTGTCCAGTGGAGACTAGAGGTGAGTGGAGACTGACTTGAAATTTTATGATACGAAACTGTCCAGTGGAGACTAGAGGTGAGTGGAGACTGACTTGAAATTTTATGATACGAAACTGGCCAGTGGAGACTAGAGGTGAGTGGAGACTGACTTGAAATTTTATGATACGAAACTGGCCAGTGGAGACTAGAGGTGAGTGGAGACTGACTTGAAATTTTATGATACGAAACTGTCCAGTGGAGACTAGAGGTGAGTGGAGACTGACTTGAAATTTTATGAAACGAAACTGTCCAGTGGAGACTGGAGACTAGAGGTGAGTGGAGACTGACTTGAAATTTTATGAAACGAAACTGTCCAGTGGAGACTAGAGTTGAGTGGAGACTGACTTGAAATTTTATGAAACGAAACTGTCCAGTGGAGACTAGAGGTGAGTGCAGACTGACTTGAAATTTTATGAAACGAAACTGTCCAGTGGAGACTAAAGGTGAGTGGATAACAAATAAGTAGGTACTTACATACAAAATTGACTAATATCATCTAAATACTAACAAAAAATAACCAACTTCAAAATAACTCGAAAACTACTTGTCAAATCTCCCTCAAATTTATGTGGAACCACATGATACGCACCAGCTTTCTATCAAAAAAAGAATCATCAAAATCGGTTCACCTACAAATAAGTAGGTACTTACATACAAAATTGACTAATATCATCTAAATACTAACAAAAAGTAACCAACTTCAAAATCGAAACGAGCTTTTTTTTCAAAATGGCGGACTTGTAGGTATGCCAGGTTCCGTACAAAAATCTTCAAACCCTTTGGATAAGATATTTTATAAGTATGTTGAGAATGATAAAAAGTATAAGAATAATTTAAAATAAAATACCTAAAGATACGTAAAAAATAATAAAAACAAAAAAATTAAAATGTGTGCCATTCACACGTGTTAGAACTTAGAAGTGAAACCTTCAAAAATTTTGTTTTCAAGATAATGAGACGAATGTAAAATTTCGGGAAGATGATAATTGTAGGTTTTACTATTCCACTCCACTCCACTCCACTCCACAAATTTTGACTTTTGACTTTTTTGCCTTTTTTGACTTTAGACTTTAGACTTTTTTGACTTTTTTTGACGTTTTTGACTTGACTGTTGACTTTTGACTTTTTTGACTTTTTTGACTTTGACTTTTCTTACTTTTTTCACTTTATTGACTTTTTTGACTTTTGACTTTTGACTTTTTTTACTTTTTTGACTTTTGACTTTTGACTTTTTTGACTTTTTTGACTTTTGACTTTTTTTACTTTTTTGACTTTGTTGACTTTGTTGACTTTTTTGATTTGACTTTTTTGATTTTTTGACTTTTGACTTTTTTGACTTTTTTGACTTGACTTTTTTTACTTTTTTGACTTTTGACTTTTTTTACTTTTTTAACTTTTGACTTTTGACTTTATTTACTTTTTTGACTTTTGACTTGACTTTTTTGACTTTTGACTTTTTTGACTTTTGACTTTTTTGACTTTTTTGACTTTTTTGAATTTTGACTTTTTTACTTGTTTGTTTTTTTTTACTTTTGACTTTTTTGACTTTGACTTTTTTGACTTTTGTTTTTTGACTTTTGACTTTTTTGACTTTTTTTGACTTCTTTGACTTTTTTGACTTTTTTGACTTTTTTGACTTGACTTTTTTGACTTTTTTGACTTTTGACTTTTGACTTTTGACTTATTTGACTTTTGACTTTTTTGACTTTTGACTTTTGACTTTTGACTTTTTTGACTTTTTTGTTTTCGACTTTTTTGATTTGTTTTTTGACTTTTGACTTTTTTGACTTTTTTTGACTTCTTTGCCTTTTTTGACTTTTGACTTTTTTGACTTTTTTGACTTGACTTTTTTGACTTTTGACTTTTGACTTTTTTGGCTTTTTTGACTTTTTTGACTTTTGACTTTTGACTTATTTGACTTTTGACTTTTTTGACTTTTTTGACTTTTGACTTTTTTGACTTTAGACTTTTTTGAATTTTGACTTTTTTGACTTTTGACTTTTTTGACTTTAGACTTTTGACTTTTGACTTTTTTGACTTTTGACTTTAGACTTTTGACTTTTGACTTTTTTGAATTTTGACTTTTTTGACTTTTGACTTTTTTGAATTTTGACTTTTTTGACTTTTGACTTTTTTGACTTTGACTTTTTTGACTTTTTTGACTTGACTTTTTTGACTTTTTTGACTTTTGACTTTTGACTTTTTTGAATTTTGACTTTTTTGACTTTTTTGACTTTTGACTTTTTTGACTTTGACTTTTTTGACTTGACTTTTTTGACTTTTTTGACTTTTTTGACTTTTGACTTTTGACTTTTGACTTTTTTGACTTTTTTGACTTTTTTGAATTTCGACTTTTGACTTTTTTGACTTTTTTGACATTTTTGACTTTCGACTTTTTTGACTTTTGACTTCAAGAAGTTTTCACTTCAATAATCATTTTTTCAAAACAATTTTCCATTTATTTCATAACGCGCCTAAATAAGGTATAACTTCAAAAAAGAAAACTGTCTCTCAAGCTCCCAGCCGTCACGACGAGTCGTTTGGCGACTGACACATGCTCAAGGGTGGTAGCTATCCATGCGAACCCCATGGAGAAATAATAATAGTAATAATGGTATTAAATTTAAAATCAATATTACCAATATAATCCCTCGAGGGGCCCTACCACCAGCGGGCCGGATTTAGTCGCCTTTTACGACACCCATCCGGCTTGGGATAGTATTAGATAATAATTGTGTAATTAGCACTTGACTTATACCAATACCCAAATACTATAATAGTAACTAAAGTATAAAAACGAAAAATTTTTATTATTTCAAATTACAGCAGTGTGGATACTTTGGACAGTACTTAATACGTAATATAAGTTCAGAAGGCGCGCGCGCCAAATTCGAAATTAAAATTAGTGTCGGAAATTCGACAACGTGCGGCTGCGATGCCGATTAGCACAGGTCCTACCTCGAAGGCGACTGGCGCGAGAGTAAAATTGAGTAAATTAACGCGTCGGGCGTTTCGTTGCTAGTGGAAAGGGAAAAAATAGAAATTGAAAGGGAAGTTTTTCAAAATTTCAAATTATGATCAGAAAGAAATATTGGTATCTATAGGACCTATACTGTGGTATATTTTTTATTATCTGGAAGCGATTAAAACGCGAATAAAACGCCATTTTTATGCCAGATTAGACCCCACTTTGTGATTTATTTCTATCCAATGAAATAATTGCTATCGTGTATCAAGTATGAGGGAACGAAAGAACAAAGACTGTAAAATAACATATATTTTTTTTAGAATTGTATTATGTACCATTTATGAACAAAACACCTTCAAAAATACCATTTCTTGGGATAATATCGCCTTAAAATAAGTACTTTTTATGATGTATTTACGTCTTCAAAGAGTGTAACGTAGTCTAAAATTGTTATTTTACTTAAATATTTTCCCATGACTTTTTAAATTTATCATTTTAAAAACAGGTATATTAAAAACAGAGCCGAGACCCTTAGTGGTAGAGAGCTGTAATTTGGCATGGATATACATATTTATTAAAAGTACAAAATCGTAGAATAAAATATTGAAAAACATTTTTTTATAAGATACCCCTCCTACAGGTATCGTGGAGATGAATTTTTTTCATCGCGTACCCCATAGTGTGGGGTATTTTTGAAAAGGTCTTTCAAAAATATGAAGGGTCTGGAAAGACCATTTTTTAATTCAGGGGTTCGTTTGGGAAATATTCGACTTTAAAATGCCAATTTTGATTTGAGTCAAATGACCCCCTCCTGCCAGGCAAACGGTTGGAGGTGAACAGGTGAAAAAATTCACAAAAATAGGTAACATGATGATCTTCAAGATAATATATCATGGCTATGTAAGCATAAGTAGTTAATAAATAATAGTCGATAAACTGCAGCAACTACGGAATCCTATATTGCACGTGGTCTGACACACATTTTGCCGGTTTTTTTTTAATTGTTCGCCCTTATCGATTGAGGTAATTATTATTATCAATATTGGTCACCTTATTCTCGTAAGAACTGTTTTAAATAATTGAAAAATACATAATTTTATTTTTAACTTACTTTCACGGAATCAATATTACTTTTAAAATTATGGCGTTTCATTTTTCTAACAGCATAAAGATTCAAAAATACGTGCACAAATTTTCAATCAAAAATCTCTAGAAACAAAAAAGTTACCGATTTTTGAGATGGATAACACCGTTTGGTCCCATAGTGCGCCGGAGCCCCGCAGCGCCGGAGCCGTGACAGAAACTGTGCTTGCTGCATGTTGCATGCTGCTCACATCTTAGTGCTGCCTTTCAAGGATGTGTGACGTTTGAAATAATTAAAAATATTTATTAATGATCATATGAAAATTATATCATTCGATTCGGCCAATTGTGATTCGATATGTTGTCATTCGATATATTGTAATTCGGTATATTGTCATTCGATGAAATGACATTCGATTAATTGTTTTCGATTAAATGTTAATTCGATTAATTGTGTTTTCGATTAAATGATCATTCGATTAATTGTGATTTCGATCAAATGTCGATTCGATTTATTGTAATTCGATGAAATGTGTTCGATGAAATGTAATTCGATGAAATGTTTTCGATGATTTTTCCGCAAATCTTTTTTATTGTTATTTTATAGTCTTTTATGTCGGTTTACCTTTTTTAAGGATTTCGCATCAAATTCGGTCACCTCAATCAGTAGACTTAATCACCTGGGTGCATACTAGCTCTAGGTGCATAATTATAGTAGCAGCAATATAGCAGTATTGGGGAAAATTATTAAGCCTTTTATGATTTCAAACATGTATTTTTAGGGACCAAGAAGTCACTATTATGTAGGTACTATTACATATTATTTCACAAAGTGACATTAGTTTCTTGTAATTTAGTCCAGTGGATTAGTTTTCGACTAAAATTATTAGATATAGAGCAAGATTATCTATAGACACGTCTTTTGCGACTTTACAAGCGAAAATTTACATACGAGTAATGACTTAAAACAAAGACAAAGAATTATGCAATAAATCTTCTGTAACCTTTAAACATGTGTGGGTAGTGGCTTTATATAGGTATTATGTTATTTTCAGATTAGCACTGACGGCGAAGATTCTTGTGGCAACAGCAATATTCTTCACCTACTGCCTGCAAATGTACGCCCCCATGGATATTCTGTGGTCTAGAGTTAAAGGCAGAATCAGCCAGAAATATCACTTTATAGGTCAAATTGTATTGAGGACACTAAGCGTTGCTTTGACAGGTAAGAATACAAATAATTTACCTTACCTTACCTCTTTTTAAACTCGTTATAGTACCATTGGGTAAGATTTAAACTTTTACCAAAAATGTCTACCTAAGAAAGTATTATATTTCCAATGTTTTAATAGTAGTATTATTTACCTATTATAATTATACTAGTATTATTAGTATTATATTACTTGCAAAACACCCAACACGAATTATTTGATCTACTTTTATTTAGAACTTTCTATGTAGCAGAAATAATCTTACTCCAAAAAGGATTCATAAGCATTTACCTATATCTATTATATAATCTTGTTTCAGTTGCCTTAACGATTGTAATACCAGACTTGGAGCTGATGATAGGCCTAGTCGGCTCCATTTTCTTCTCGACCCTGGGCATCTTCACCCCCCTGGTCATCCAGACTGTCCACAAGTGGGACAGAGGACTGGGCAAATACTCATATATCCTCTGGAAGAATGGAATCTTACTATTTTTCTATGTGATTGTACTAGTCTCAGGATGTTATTCATCTATCATAGATATTATAAAACGATTTAGCTGATTGTGATTGTTATTGTGAATATTGTTATCATGGCCGTAGCCAGGGGGGGGTTTCAGGGGTTCAAACCCCCCCCCCCCCCCCCCCCCCGAAAGTTAAGGACTGACATTTTTATGTGCTAATAAACCCTTAAAAAACATTTTTCTACACGTCATTCCGAATCGAATGGGCTATCGCCTATCGCACATATTTTTAGGAGCTTTATTTCTATTAAACACGTTTTTGAACTTTTTGACTAAACTAATAATAGATGGCACTACATACGTCGTGAGAAAAAATAAAGTCTGAATTTTCTTTAGGGTTATTTTATGTACTTTTAGTCGTTGTATTTTCTTGAACAACCGTCCCCCCCCCCCCCCCGCGAAACTTGAACCCCCCCCGAAACTCAAACCTGGCTACGCCCATGATTGTTATTAATAAATATTTATTACTAGAGTGGATTTTAACTTTACGGTTACTTTTTTTACTTTCAAATGTACAGTTGCTGCTGCTATCTGTTGGATCTAAGTGTATTTACCAACTGCTTCACACGACACAGAATTTTTAGCACTAGCTAGATCTAAGATCTGGATAGAATCTAGATAATAATATACCTACTAAGTATTTCTACTTATTTAGGTAATATAGTATTATTATAGTAGTAGTAGTAGTAGTAGTATTATATTATATTAGTTAGTATTACTTAGTAGTAGTTATTCCTATTTAGGAATCGTCTAAAAACCGACGGATTTCTTAAATCGCTCCTTAGTCTAGTATAGAATTTGTATCTGGATTATGTGCTAAGGAGCGATTTAAGTACTCGTTAAGTGACTCTGACAGTAAGAGCTACTTCCAGCTGTAGACTTGTCAGAGCGTTTCTTTATTACAACTAGACTTAAAAGTTATTATCATTGCTTACAATCACAGACATGTTACAATATTATTTTCATTTCAGATGTTATGTTATGCTTCCCAGTTCATGGCTGTGTAGGTAGGTATGTGCCAACATAATAAAATGTGATTGTTAACAATTGGAGCATACATTATTTAACGAGGTAAAAACGTGCTTGGGTAAATCCAGTAATGATGGGTACATGCGTTTCCGTTAAGAATGGTACTGTCGTATAAAGTTGGATATATTCGTGTGATACATAGTATGATCGCGGTAAATGAAAATCTTTTTGACATCATTATCAATCGAAGTATCAAGAAGGGTGTTGCCTTCGTTGTTAGGATACTCGTACATATAGAGCCAAGTCAATGTATAGAGCAAATAATTAATTTTATTTATTACTATCGTAATAAATCGAATTGGAAAAAGTGTGTTCCTGGTATTAATTGTGAAAATGAATATAGAAAATTCGAGCCAACTATACGAGTATGGTAGTACGAGTATACAGGGTGAATTGTCCAAATTTGCGTGGATGGCCAAATCCAAAACTATGAGGAATAGCGAAAAATGTCGAAAGGAGTCTCGGGGCCGATTTTGATGAAAACGAATACTACATCATTACATTTTTGAAAAATCAATGTTCCCAGCCAAGAATCGAACCCATTGATTTTGAAAAAAAAACACTTCCTGTATTATTACACCATTCGATAGTGTCGCTAACAATGCCCTAATTCTGGGAAGTAATGACATACGAAAAATCAATATTTCTGGCCAGGAATCGAACCCGCTGGTTTTGAAAATAAACTCACCCTGTATTATAACATTATTGAAAAATGTTATATTAATATAGAGAATGTTACACAAATATTGAAGTTTATAGATTTACTAAAAAGATCGTAGTATTCTTGCGTGTTCTAGTTCGGGTGTATGGAAGACTATATAAAAATAAAAAGATGTATTTATGTAAATTAAACTGATATATTGTACTTTTCACAATAAGTAACTTACTCCTAAATACATTATATAATAATAAACCATCGCGAGTATGTATATAGCACAATGTGCTTCGAACGCGGAATTGGGACGACTGAAAATGGCATCTCACCACAACTTCATTTGATAGTTGCTAACAACGTGGCCAATGTGGATATTGATTTTAGAGTTTCCACTAATAGCTTAAGTTTACCTGTGTTGCAGCTTTGTATTAAAATTGACCCACATTAATTACAATCCGGGTAAACGGGTAACGGGTGTTTCCTGGAAAATGTTATCGAAACCTGACAACTTTTGAGATTAGACGAAAATTGATTAGAAACGAAAGTATAATTATTAATTGGATATTGATGAAATATTTGTTTTGTAGCAACACAAACTTTCTCCCAGTGTTCAGGTATAATGTGGGTACTTTTATAAACTGGGTAAGGATTATGTTTTCCGTATGTCGTTACTTCACAGAATTTGAGCCTTGTTAGCGACACTATCGAATGGTGTAATACTTATACAGGAAGATATATACCGGAAGTTTTTTTTTCAAAATCAACGGGTTCGATTCCTGGCTAGAAATATTGATTTTTCAAAAATGTAATGATGCAGTTTTAGTTTTCATCAAAATCGGCCCTGAGACTCCTTTAAGCACTTTTCGCTATTCCTCATATGATTTGCCATCCACGCACGAAAAAGAATAAAAAGGTTTTATATAAAGCTCAAATAGTACTAAAAACTCTTCACAAAACAATCGTTTATTATCGTAAACATCACTCTTAAATACATAATTATAATATTGTTATAAATAATTTATTTCTTACATTATAAAATGTAGCTTATATTAGACATTGATATTCCGACGGGTGCAAAGTAAAAAAAGTTATCTGCGATTTTGCGATTTTCTGATTATTGCGGTAAATTACTTAAAATATTATATTCCACAACAAGGCCAAAAAAATAAATCGTAAAGTAAATGTATTTACTAAAAAATACATATGGATGCCTTATTCAATAATAAAGTGCTGGTGAAAAATTCAAAAAACTTGGTTTAAAAATAACAAAATGGGAGCATTTTTTCCTGTTATGCGCTGTCCTAAAAAGTGGCTGTTTTGTATATAATAACTCTTTTTACTTTACACCCTTCGATTCATAATCTAATCTTATTAATATTTTTATACCAATATGATAATGCAACATTAGGATAGATTTTGAAGTATACACCATTGATATATTTTAAGTAATGCAATAATTTAAGAATATGAGTAGAATCACACTTCTTTGGGCCACAAAGTTAAACAATAGCATTTAACTAAACTACTTTACTATTAATTTGAATTTATTTTTATCCAAACAAGTCAGTTACATTTATCCGAATGCTTTCTTTTAAAAATCTTTAACCAGTCTTTTAAAAATAATTTATAATATAATGTTTGTATGTACATAAAAGGTATAACTGCCGGATGCCGGAATTAACCACTAAGGTATAATATATTTTATTTACTTAACACCAACGAATAGGACACACAAAAAAATGATGGTTTCTTCCAGGAGCCATGTACCGCCATGGCATATAAATTATATCATAAAATAAATATATTATGCTATACAACACAATTATTATGTGTTACACTATATTGTATTATACAATTTATATTCACTTCACACTTAAAAACTGAGATTCTGTGTCGAAAGAGACTAGGACACACAATTAACAAGTTTATATATATAAGCATTTTTTTATTTTTTCTTTCTCGGTGGGACGAACATCAATACTAAAATATCGATTACTATTAATTTTTGTCAACATATTACAATATGTTATTTGTCCAATTTGTTCGCCCAATACGCCGCTACAATCCAATATACAATACATTAACAGTTTTGTATTCATAATCCAAAATTATAATTGAAATTAAATAAACGAGAACTGATTTCTGTACTGCCGACAAACTGGCTCACAGTTTGGCAGAAAACTAAGATGAATGTATTTTCTTTTCATAATAAATAAATAAATATAAAAAAAAAAAAAATAAGTATTACATTGTATAACACCTATCAGGTCATCTACTCTTACATTATTATAATGTGTTACATAATAATTAGATGAATACGTAACAATACAACAAAGTATATTTATTTATATAATTATAATTATTAGTCCTTCATTATTACCGCGAGATTTAAAAACAGTATTTATTCGTTTTTCCCGGAATGTTACAAAGATCTTTCGCCATTGATTTTCTCTTTGACAAACCACGTTTTAGAAATCGTGGTAGACATAGAATAAAACAAATTATGCAAATTATTTCCAAAATTAGAGGCACATGTAGGATTCGTACCCAAGACTTTCTGTGCTGACAATCATTCGAACAAAAAAAATAAACAAACTTTCAAACAAATTAGCTATAACTTTTTTGATGATAATTCAGTACCGTAGTTATTATTACGATCGTGACATAATAATTATGCAAATTAGAAAACATAATAAAAATATCTTCGCAGAAATATTGAAGGAACAATCTTAATTTGCATGTATAATTTGTGCAACGTATTATTAATAATAGTCTGAAAATAAAACATTTAATGTACACGGGTAATAAGAAAATATAATTATTGTTATACATTTCTTAAAACCACAACTCTTTATTTTTGGCAAACAGGTTTTATGACTAGAAACAAAAACCGCGTGTGAAAAATAATGCTTAAGTTTATTTTCATCGTAATAATATTAAAAATATTAATAAAATTACCCAATAAATGTTACTCCCATTCACTCATTACATAAACAAAATAGTTGATCTGACTTTTCATCGTCTATGCTAAGTGACAATTAGGTATATTGTGCATTTTTGCTTAAATTCACATTTATTTAAATTACGAAACAAAAAACAGTATCACTAACTCTTATTAAGCGATCAACAAAAATATATATTGACAAGTACTTATAATTATACAAATTAACAAAATAATACACGTCATACAACCAACAAAACATTATATCCAAAATGACTATTTGTTACCTACTAGATAATAAATGCAAAAATGAGATCAATTGTAAATTAAAATAATACTGAACATTCTTAATGTAATAAACTAATAATATCGACACATACAAATGAATTTTGAGATATACTTGTCAACAAATTCGTTACTTTTTAATCCTTATTACAAATGTCAAAGTTCTTAATTTTTAAGGATACATTTTGTAACTCTTTAACATAAAAAATACTGAATGGATTTTCATGTTTAGCACACAGGTACAACCTTATCCGGAATCAGATATAGGGTACTATCGCGGAACACGTGAGCAAAACCGCGAACAGTAGCTCGAGCACGAATATTTGCGAGAAAGTATTCGTATGGTTAACGTAAGCAATTTGTATGGCATTTTTTCAAAAGCGCCCCTATCGTGCGTAAATGGTACTAAAATGCCATACAAATTTGACAAATTGCTTACGTTAACCATACGAATACTTTCTCGCAAAACTTCGTGCTCGAGCTACAGAACACTAGTTGTATATAAACGCATTGAATCATATAATTAATAGTATATTGAATCGTATAAACAACATTTATGTGAAATGTTCTGACTGGCCAATCTTTATATTGAAATCATTGATTGTATTGATGGCGATTTTTATCTCATTAGGAACTCTCATCACTAGTGTTAAATGTTTTGTTTCTCTCACTCTTATGGAAAACGAAAAAGATAAAACACATTATAACAGTGCAATAGCTAAAATAAGTTTGCTAAGCGTTTATGAATAAGGCCGATATTGTATAATTATAAATTGCTTAAATTGATGCTAGATAACAATGGATGACCGTAAGGCAAAACCTTATACATGCCTGCTTAACCACAATAAAATTATTACCAAAATAATAACAAATCCGAATAGCAACTGAAAAGTACACCTGTACACTAAATCTGTACGCTATACATTGCTTCCTGTGAACGCAAAGGCAAGAACTCAATCATCCAATACTCTGCAATGAATGCTTGAACTGAAGCAGTTTGCTGAGATTCATGTGTACCAAGTCCTGCGGGTTGGAGATAACGAAATAGACTAACCCTAGTATGGAGAGCACCGCACGCCAAATGGAGAAATGCGTCCACGTGTGGTAGAATGTTGGTATCGTCGGCTGTAATGAGAAGAATGTGGATATTAAAATACGCGAATAAGAATTAAGGTTTATGTTCGGTTTACACGTATTAAGTAGTTAACTAAATTTTAACTTTTCAAGTAAATTAATACGTGTTATCCTACAATTTAGTAGTTTAGTAATTTAGTAGAAGTAATCAAGTAGACAAGTAATTTAGAAATTTTTCTATTTTCTGTCTTAACACTTTTGGACAGATACTTTTTAATTAAAATTTAGTAAAATGCTTAAGTAGTTAAGTAGAATTGTATGAACTAAAGATCTTTACTAAATTATTACGTATGGACGCACATTAAAAATTATTCACTTAAAATTTAGTTAACTACTTAACTACTTAATATGTGTAAAGCGAACATTTAGGAGTTCCGTCGCATGGAGCCAAACCTGTGTGTAGTATCAGGTTATGATTGTTACAAAAATGCATTGTCATCAGAACTACAGTAGTACGTACAATAATAATTTCAACTCAAATTCAAACTCATTAAGTAGTACGAGATTTAACCTACACAAAGAGTAAGCTAATTAAAACCGTTTAAAAACCGTAACGCAGTCAAATATTGTATTAACAATAGACGACCCGTTTGGCGCAATGGCTACTGCCCGTGCCAAGGGTCCTAGGTTTGATTCCCAGTGAGGCAGTTTGAATAATGAATTTGAATTTCTGTTGTGTCTTTGTGTGGTCCATGGCACCCATGACACAGGGAATCCTAGTGTGGGGCTATGAGTGTGTAGCATAATTTATTTAATACTCACAGTAGTAACATTACTAGTGAGATTGGCAACTAGCGGTGCATACTGGTAGACCATCAGCTCATCATACATCCTCGCCGACGAGCTCACCAGAAGACAGGCGGTGTACAGGATGACCAGGACTATTGGCTGGAACCAGGGCTGCAGGCCTCGGGACAAATCGATGCTTGTTATGTCTAGTCTGGAAGGAATAAGCAGTTAATAGTATCAGGCGTTACTTTGCGGAAATCCATTGTTATTAAGTTAGTATTAGTCTACTTTGCAACAATCCGAGTTTAACATGTATGATGTACATGTTAAACGCGGTTATTCATACGTCATGTTAAACGTGGATTGTTGCAAAGTAGACTAATACTAACTTAAGAATAAGCAGTGTTTTAGGTGGATTTTATTCTTTTCAATCATATTTACAGAAGTATTTGTGGGCAAGATAAAACTGACTGAAATTCGTTTTCTTTTGAAATTGTACTGAATAAATCCTGGTCATAAATTCCTTTTTAAAGCTAGATACATATTTTTAAATTGATGTTCCAATATTGATTGATATGGCAATTTAAAAAGTACCCACAAATAAAATAATTTATATTATAGTTACCAGAAAGCGTTTGTATCAAACCTATTTGAAAAAATATTTCCATTCATCCACTACTGTTTCAAAACAAAAAATATTATCCTTAAGAGAAAGAAACTCCTCAGCACATTCCTTCTTACCTATCTAGAACCGACACCAAACACAAAACACAGAAGAAGTAGTACGTAGCCACATACGGCATGGTGACCACAGCGTGGATGGACAAATGGCCAGCGTCTAGGCTATCCGAGTAGCTGATTAGGAGGAGATGCATGAGAGACAACCCTCCGAGCACCCCATGGCATGCCGGGGCACAACTCCGCCAGGCCTTTTGAACTGTCAATGCCACATCCAGTGGTGTTAGGTCACCTAACCTGAAATATTGTTGGAATCCACCATTAATAACCACTCAATAAGAATGGTTTCCACTGCGAGCAGAGCGTACCAGTAATAATACTATAATGATGTCACTTTTTTCCAGTTGCAAGGCAACTGACTTGAGGATAAATGTATTTTAGAATATTGAGAATGAATGTTAGTCACCTACCGATTTACATATAAAATACAACATACCTCAAATACTTCTCTCCATCTCTAGACTGCTGTGATTCCAATATCCTATCCCTGGACACAGCACGAAACGTTCCACCTCCTTGCAGGTATACTTTTTCTGGTCGCCGAGACTGAAATGGGTCGAGTCTCTCATCATTTGGAGAGGTAAGCGGTGAAGGGGAAGAAAAGGGATTGTCAATGTACTGGTCATGATATGGCACATTTGACTCCAAACTCTCCAACATTGTTGATAGGTCCAAGGGTCGAGCTGAAAAAATAAATATTTGCTGTTTAAATAATCAGTTGTTTGAGTGATACACCAGTATCTGAACCCCACTTCGATACCTTCATGTAACACATACAAAAAATGAGTGTTTAGAAATATCCACAATTCAAAAAAAAAATTTCACACACTCGAAGGATTTGGGTGGAAATCTGCAGATTACTAACAAATCATTTACAGTTACCTAATTCTAAAAAGACACTAAAGAAATCCTATCTATCCTATCTATTCTATGTTTACTGAATCAAATGAATCTTAACTTCTTTATTAAGAGTTACTGAGCTTTTAGAAGTTAATGTATTTACAATCCTTGATTTATCTTAAACCTATCATATGTAAAAAAAATTAAGACAATAAGAAAACATTTGATTTACCAGGCCTCTGTTCCTTTTTACTCCGAGTACCAGTCTTGAACACCTTGGGGCTTATGTCCCGTCCATTAGCGGAACCCTCAAGTCTTTCCTCCCTTGGTTTCCTGCGAGTCTTCCGTGGCTTGTGTCGAAGTTCCTTGGTGTTTCCATTATTGTTCTCCACATCATTAGCCTCAATTTCTAACTCCCCACTCAGTGTCACTACCTCATCTTTATTGTATTCTTTAAGATAGTCATCTACCTAAAATTTGTAATATAGATGATAAATATTTTAAATTATATTTCTAAATCATATATTTACTTTATGGATTTCTTTGCTTTTTTATTACAGCTGGCATGCCACAGAAGAGATTGAAATGATGCTTGGTTAATGAAAGAATTATTATATGAGTGACTTTTCTTCAAGGAAATAGATCTATTCCTACAGATTAACTAAGGGCTTGACAGATAACAAAATTTAAACTGAAGCACTAGCTTGTTAGTTAGAGAAGTGATAGCCTAGCAGTTAGAACATTGGTCTCACGAACAAAAAGGCCTGAGTTCAAATCCCGGCAAGTACCTTTAATTTTCAATTAATAAGTGTGTATTAGAAGTTAATTATCACTTGCTTCTGTAAAGATAAACATTGTGAGGAAACCTGCACACCGGAGAGTTCTCCATAAAGTTCTCAAAGGTGTGTGAAGTCTATCAATCCGTACTTGGCCAGCGTAGACTATGGCCTGTACCGCCACCTTGTGAGAAGGTACCGAGCCCACCAGTGGGACAATTATGGGTTGTTGCTTTTTAGCTAAGTAGTTACTTAATCAATACCCACTTCCACATTTGCCTCCTATACCAGAGCCTTTATTGAAGGTGAAATTAACTCACACAAATAAAAATCTCGCAAACAAAACTACAGAACATTTATTTGCCACATAGTGTAATGGCCAATTACATAAGATTTTCTTAGTAATATTATTACTTACTTTTTCTAAAGCACTTAGACTAGAACCAGGCATTTCAAAATCATGCAAATCTCTATCCCTATGTTTAGAAGAATGCCTCTTCTTTTTCTTGTATGATGGACTCCGTTTCTCCTTGTGACCACTTGACGGTCTTGACAGAGTCTTCATAACCTTTTCATCCAAGCCATTTGGATCATGGGAGTAAAAAACAAATGAGGGATTTTTGTCGGACTTCTTAATTTCCTTTTCAACAAAACCTAATATGCCAATCTTTATTTGATCATGAATTGGTAACTCAATGTCTAATGATTCATGCTCGGATTTTATCCAGTTATCACGCGTCTTAGTTTTGTCTCCGGATTCTTCAGTCGATGGCGTTGGTTCGCTATGCTCGCCTGCAGCATGACCATTAGATAGTTTGCGTGATCCCGAGTTGCTTCGGGACCTTTTGTTTTTCTGCTTCGGAGACGGCGATCTACCAGACGTGTGGACCTCTACAATCTCCTCCTTCACATCACCACTCTTACCAGGCTTCATCTTAACGTAAATAACCACAAAATCACAAAATAAACGCAACTTATTTCAAGTTATATTTTCTTGACTAAACACACACGCGAGCGCTTAATACGACAGCGATAAATAATAAAACTATATGCTACATATTTTTATGGTATTTTTTAGCACTTGGTGTGTTATTTTTTACATTTTTGGCAATTTATTTGTAAAAGCTTGCAGTAACAACACTAACAACAAAGAATGGATCCATTGAAATGTCAAATGTCAATCGGCATTCGGCTATGACGTCAGCGTGACGTCATAAGACTCGATGCGCAGCGCAGCATTTCATTCAACGCTACTGCCTACGTAAGTTAATCAGTGTTGCCAGATAATTTTTTCTCGAATAGCCTTGCCGGAGTGCGCGTGTAGCCCCGAGATAGCCCCATCTAGGGGTTCGAAATATAGGAGCTAAAAAAAAAGGTCATCGGCAGTCAATTTCATATCACTTTGTTGAGAAAGCCAAGGCCAATGACCTTTTTTTTCTTCTTTTAGTCCGAGCGCTGAAATATAGCCCCTCGGCTACACGTAGCCAATGGCTAAAATATGATAGCCGCTCGGTAACGGAAATAGCCCGATTGGCGCTTAATAGCCCGATTGGCGCTTAATAGCCCTATCTGGCAACACTGATGTTAATCCTTTTCGGTTTACGGCTTACGCACCTAGGTTATGAATGGACGAGGGCTCCCAAACTCGGAGGTCGGGGTAGGTAGCTAAAAATAGATTTTACGCAATGCCTATCTTTATTTATATTGTACCGAAACTTTGATAATGTCTAGAAATGTCGAGGAATCGAATTGACTTGGATGAAAATGTTGCATCTTAAGATTTAGAGCTTACGTATTCAATCAAGAGGGATTGAATCTTAATTTACCAAAGGAGTTAGGTAGGTACGTACAATCTTTATCACAAATTAAAACAAAACTGTGTCACTGCTAGGCCTGCTGGGCTCGGATGTCTTTTCACAATGCATAACTAGATAGAGATTCGGATTGGCAGACTTCATAAATTTTAAGAACACTCTGACTCTGGAGGAAACTAAGGTGTTCAGGTTTACTCAGGATACTTTCCTTCAACGACATAAATGATACCCATAAACTCATAATTCACACAAAAGCTTGAAATTAAGAGCAGGTAAAAATGGTAGGTAAATGTACCAGGTAAGCTTCTTTTTATAACAACTTTTACAGAATACCTCACCGCAGGTTCAGTAACTGACACTCATTTTAATAATTATTGAATATTAATAAACAGCTAGTAGTGAAAATTATTCGGTATGAAATTCCTAGGAAAAATGTTGCGCCAGCTCCTCTACACTAAAAGTAGTCCGATCCGTTCTGGTTACCTTTTTTAGAAGTAGGGAGGTAATCTTTGTACGAAAAAATGTTCCCGACCATGCATGACTGCGTGAGTACCTGGAGGATTAGGGTCAACGCACATTTATTCGGCGCGGTTCGCGTTTCGCCGAATGATTTTGGTTACACTTATTCGGCTCGGCTTCTATCAGCCGCGTACGGCGTCGTAAGAATGCGAACGACTGCTTACGGCGTCGTAAGAATGCGAACGGCTGCGTACGGCGCTGAATACGCTACGAAGTCCGTCCGAAGACGTTTATAGGTATAATTTATACGGGAACTATGAAGGTCCTGTCGACAAGGCCAAGGAGTCAAAAATCTTCCATGTACCTACCTACAACGCGGCGCTGTTCCGCCGCGTTCGACGTCGTACGCGGCGTACGCGGCCGAAAGATAAAACACATTTGTCGTCGTTTTCTACTTGTTTACCGCGAAAGCCGAAAGGATGCGTACGCGTCTCCATACAAAATCGTTGTTTACTATGGAAAAAAGCCGAATGAAACCGAATAAATGTGTTTTGACCCTTAAACTTGGTAACCCAGAGTCTAGCGACCTAGCTTGAAACACAGTAAGGGAATCTAACTTATACTGTGCTTGAACAAACAAGGTTTGCTTGGACTTCTGACTAGATGGAGCCACATGTGACAATTTTATTTTAGCACTACTTCACAATCCCAATTCCCAACAAATAAAAATATAAAGTTATCATTGGGCATTTTTTTTTTGTTTCGTGCTTTGGATAGGTACGTGTTAGCTGCCCCCCTCTGCATTTTGTATGCTTAATCTACCAGAACGTACCAACTTATCTGTCTGAGTCTGAGGTAAGAAGTTCTGCCCTGTCCTGTTCTGTCCCGGGCCAAAAATTATGTGCCTCTTTCTGGCCCATGAAAATCTCCTTCCCCCTCGGGTCAGAAGCTATACCTATACGCTCAATAAGCTGTCAATTAGATCAAAGTATTTACATAGTACCTACTAGATAATATCTAGGTATCTACACCTACTTATTTCCCTTAAGTAGGTACTAGATAGGTACTTAAATATTATTCATAATATTCGCACAGAACTTAGGAATATTAAATCAATGTTGATTTCAATACCCACTTTAATAATAATTTCCTCCTCCGCCGCCTGTGTTTGGGTCGACTTTTAATTTGACATTCAAGTTATAGGAAGTAGCGATTTAAAATGTATGTAAAGTGATACATATTATCTGTGAGTTGTGTGACGTTTTACAAAACATAAATAAGAATTAAGAGATGGGGTGAGCAGACGGGATAAGGTGGTCACACTGGTCACATCGCCCATATATGTACCTACGTATGCATGATACATGAGAACACTAAAGGCAGATGCGCTACCTTTCAGACAATGCCGCCAAAACTAGCCGCAGCTGCGACCGAATCACGTAAAAATGTTTAGGTTATTCGCAAAAGGAAAGATTCGCATATGGATACTTACGTCCCAACTCAGAGTCACTAACGGTTACTTAAATCGCTCCTTAGTAAAGAATCACCAAACAAATTCTGTACTAAGGAGCGATTTAAATAACCGTTAGTGACTCTGAGTTGGGGCGTTAGACTACCAAAATTACGAAATACATGTAGGTAACTGGAAAATGTATTTCTCGACACCATCACCCGTGGACATTAATGACACCAGAGACATCTAAAGGCGGCCAAAGAAGACAATGCTCCGTTCGGGATACTGTATCCCTTGTAGTTTGTACCTATTAATCAACACGCTCAATAATAGACGACCCCTGTAGCTTACCATGGTTAATATGCCCTACCACTCTGCCAAGGTTCGATTCCCAGTGAGGCAGAAATTGAAAGATGAGTTTGAATTATGTTCTCGGTCTCCCAGACCGACAGAACCACACACCCATGTGTTGTTGACGTTGTTGCCTTTGTGTGTTGTCCAATGTCCATGGCACTCACGGCACAGGGAATGCTAGTTTGAGGCTATGAGTGTGTAAAGTTATTTTTATTATAGGTACACTACTCGCTACGTTGTTATGTCTTGTGGCACGGCCAGGCGCCGCTAAAGGTCGGCTACATTCCAAAATTGTGAGTCCTGACCAGTCGCCAACTGGTACGGCTCGCGCGGCTCCACTCCACCCATACCCAGACCTACCTAACTTACAAATGCATTTTATACCTACCAGTATAACAATAGGTAAGTAGGTAGGTACCTACTAAGCTTACAACTAACGGCCGAGATGGCGTTTTATGTTTAAGACACTGATTATTACAAAAACTAGAAAATTGATGAAAATAATAAACTAAATAAAACACAAAAATGTTTGTGGCGAAGACTTTTAAAGACTGAAACCAGAGCCGCCAGCCGGCGTTAGGAGGGGGCGCGGTGGGGCGACGGCCTAGGGCGCCTTTGGAAGGGCGCCACATTTGGGGTGATGAGCAAAAAAAAGGAAAAATAAAATACTTAATAAACGTTCCCATAGGTTCAGTAAAAAAAAAATATTTTCTTATGTGGGCGCCACAATTTTCTTGCCTAGGGCGTAAGTGCCTCTAACACCGGCATTGACTGAAACCATCCAACCGATGTGCTCCAAACTGGTTTGAGACAACTAAAACAATGCATTAGGCACATTCGGTCCATTCATGAAGACAATTTTAGACTTTTCCCATCCAATTTTTTTAGCATAGTAGGACACGCCGGGTATCCACTAGTTAAGTTAATAATTAATATCAAATTACCTATTTACCTACTCTATGTTACGGATTCTGTAATTTTAATTAAATTCCATCGTTACTGACATTTTAATATGAAAACGAATTAATAAAATATTAGATCTAAAAGATAATTTACTGCCAATTCGAAATTACATAGCACGGGCTATATGCCCGTTTGTAATTTCCATAATTATTTAATATCATAAAATAACTATTAACTACGAGTATTATAATACTACCTTTTGTTACTCACACACTCACAGGAGGGTGTATACTCACACACTCGCAGGTGGTTACACAATTGTAATTAGGTAGGTACCTATATCAAGTCCATTTGAGTAAAACCACTATTATAAGTATTATTATGTCTTCTGTGGTAAAACCAAGATTTCCTGTAATTATATTTGACACGGTAGTGTTCTACATTAATCGATTACAAAACCAAAAGCTTCTCGGTCACTATGCTGAGCTATTGCATGCATATTGTACAGTAATGCTTTTTGAGCTCCAAAACGTACACTACAAGTTATACAAGTTGTCTCTCGGTCAATACCCTCCTTTGTGTCGTGGAATAATAATTATTATTTTCTGCAAAACTTAAGACAAATATACTTAAGTAAAATCAGGGTAGCTTTTAACCGTAGGTAGGATGGTGCAAAGAAATCTAATCCACCTTGAATCCAAGCCTCAAGGCAAACTCCTTTGCTGGTGGCTGAATGCTGAAAAATGGACAAGGCAATCCATGGCAGCAGGTCCCTCCTTTTGGAAATATATAAATAAACTAGCTGCCCGGACAGACTTCGTTCTGTCAAAAGTTTTTTTTTTAATGTAAGCTATCCTATCTTTCAAGTTGGATCAAACTGCACACGGTGTATACATTTGATTAAAATCGGTTCAGTAGTTTAGGAGTCCATCGCGGACAAACAACGTGACACGTAATTTATATATATTAAGAAGATAAAATAAATAACGCTTTACACTCATAGCCCCACACTAGGATTCCCTGTGTCATGGGCGCCATGGACAACACACTAGACAAGGACATTCACACCCAGACCGACAACAGAAATTCAAACGCATAATTCAAATTTCCACCTCGCTGGGAATCGAACCCAGGACCCTAGGCGCGGCGATCCGGTATGGTAACCATTGCGCCATACAGGTCATAACTCGTAATATTGTCTCTGTATCAATTCTGCTTACCCTAACGTACTCTTGCATGGTAGTTAGGGTTACAAAGATGGCCAGGAAAACTGAGAAAGTCCTGAATTATTGCATCTTGTCTCATGTCTAATAATAATTTAACTTTTGTGTCCCAGAACCCGTACGGCTTAACAAGCATTGGCGCCGTGCTTATTGCAGAGAAGCGCCAGAGTTCCAAAGGATGCTAAAAATCTGTATTTGGCTCTAAAATTTAAACAAATAAAAATAAAAAATGTGTGCAATTCACACGTGTTAGAAGTGAAACCTTCAAAAATTTTGTTTTCAAGATAATGAGACGAATGTAAAATTTCGGGAAGATGATATTGTAGGTTTTACTACTCCACTCCACTCCACTTCACTCCACTCCACTCCACTCCACTCCACTCCACTCCACTCCACTCCACTCCACTCCACTCAAGTCAGTCTCCACTCATTTCTAGTCTCCACTGGACAGTTTCGTTTCATAAAATTTCAAGTCACCCCCGCACTAAAGAAGTATCGTAGTAGATATTTTACCGGTCTGGCTATTCTACCGCCCTCTTTCTGAAATCTAGAAATTAATTACTAAAAACTAAGATTATTATTATTTCACATATGTGTTATTGTAATTCAGGGACCTTGAATTTTTAAGTAATCTTCTTATGAAATCATGAAAGTAGGTCTCCTTATCGATAAAGATGCTGTCTTTTTTTGGTCAGTTTGTGACAACAAAGTAAACTGCGATAGCATTTGGGTCAACATAATATAGGACATTAAATATCTGAAGAAAATAGATCTTTTCGTGGTAATTAGATAAGAAATTATTAACTTTTCATTTATATTACAAAGTTAGATCGTTCTTACGTTTAAGGAGTGTTTTTTAACCGACTTCAAAAAAAGGAGGAGGTTCTCAATTCGACTGTATTTTTTTTTTTTTTTTTTATGTTTGTTACCTCAGAACTTTGGACTGGGCGAACCGATTTTGATGATTCTTTTTTTAATCGAAAGCTGGTGGCTGTCATGTGGTCCCATATAAATTTTATTGAGATCTGACAATGGCATCCATGATAAAACCACATAAGTCGTAAATTTGTGTTAAGATGTGCGCGACAAATTGACGAATAACTCAATATCACGCCAACCGATTTCGATGATTCTTTTTTTTAATCGAAAGCAGGTGCTTGTCATGTGGTCCCACATAAATTTGAACGAGATCTGACTGACAAGTCGTTTTTGAGACTTTGAAGTCGGTTATTTTTTAACCGACTTCACAAAAGGAGGAGGTTCTCAATTCGACTGTATATTTTTTTTTTATGTTTGTTACCTCAGAACTTTGGACTGGGCGAACCGATTTTGATGATTTTTTTTAATCGAAAGCTGGTGGCTGTCATGTGGTCCCACATAAATTTTATTGAGATCTGACAATGGCATCTATGAGAAAACCACATAAGTCGTAAATTTGTGTTAAGATGTGCGCGACAAATTGACGAATAACTCAATATCACGCCAACCGATTTCGATGATTCTTTTTTTAATCGAAAGCAGGTGCTTGTCATGTAGTCTCACATAAATTTGAACGAGATCTGACAACTATGTAGATTTTGAGACTTTGAAGTCGGTTATTTTTTGTTAGTAAAATTTATTGTTAGTAAAATTTAGATTATAAAAGCGTGGAATGGCTCTATGAATTACAATAACTATATAAAACTTATAAATAATCTTTAGCTACGTAAAAACTAAAGACTATGCCGATATAGTATTTTGTAATCATAGTCTCCTGAAACATAAAGTAGCAGTGAAAAAAGAGGAGTGAAGTACATAGTGAAATGGTTGTAGCAAGTGAAGCGTTGTCGGTCACTGCCGGTGGCACTAAGATAGATCAGGTTTAATTAATTCCTAAAATCCCCACCAAGAAGTCTCCACTGGTGGGGCAACCCAGGTGAAGCTGGATTATTTATATCAGCTAGGTATAATATAGGTACTATGAGTTGTTGTATGATATATTTGTGAGATGATTCTCGCTTTAACACAGGTCAAAGGTCAGCTTTAAGAGGTAATAATTTATTTAGTAATAAATTGGTAACAATTAACTATCACTTAACCTTTTAATTAACGACGGTTAATCTCGAATGTCAATAAAACGGAAAACCTGATAAATGTTAACTTGATGTTAACTTAACTTTGACGACCCTGTAGCCTAGTTAGTAGTGACCCTGCCTGCGAAGCGAGGGGTCACGGGTTCGATTCCAGGCCGGGGCAGATATTTATGTAACAGATAAATGTTTGTACTCGGGTCATGTCATGGGTGTGATTGTGATGTGTTATTTGTGTCGTCCATGCCACCCGCGACACAGGGTTAATGCGGGGTTATGAGTGTGTTAGCGTTTATTTATTTATATCTCATAGCGATTTGCCCGCATTTAATTTAAAGGGATAATACGTAACTTATATTTTATTCTGTCTGTGTACTAAACATGAAAATCCGTTCAGTACTTTTTTTGTGAAAGAGTAAAAAAACACCCATACAAACAATCACATTTATAATATTAGTAGGATTCAAACGAATAAGATAAAGAAGTCATTGCAAATTGCAAGCCAATCATCTTTGTATGACAAGCGAAGTTAGCAAAGCGCCCCTCTCAGCGCGTACCTTCGAGTTGAAAGGCACTTTCACTTGTGGAATTTCGGTGGGTGTAGTGACGTCACGTTTGCGCAACATGATGCAACTTGACTAAAATTCAAGCACACCATGCTTGACGGCACGCTTTTGCATGACAATTGCGTGCTTAAGATTATTAGGTGCTATATTATCCAATAGAATAGGATCTACATAACATTATGTTTGACGGAGAAGTCTGTTATATGTCTGTAATTTAAGTATTATTAAATAAATAGGGAGGTCTACTATTCAAAATGAAGATAATTTCACATCATGAAAATTCTTGAAAATCTGTGTTGATTTTTAACTTTTTGGTAGGTAGGTATATGGTAGGTTTTAGTAAAGATAAAGATTCTTCATAATATCTTCTTAATTAATTAAATAGGGCAAACTTAATCGGTCCTCGGTGTTACGAATTTCTACACTCACTCGCCCTGATCACTGTAGATGATCTATTTTCTTGTTGGCTCTTAGCATAGAAAAGTTTTCTTACCAGAAGCTATATTTATGCTTTTCAAAAACCTTCATGTAAGATACCAACAACCGTTTGTACAAAAAGGAGGTGGCCAACATCTGTATGGGCATTTGCCCCATTTGTGAAGTATAATATTCGACTGTAAAATTGTAAAAAACGCTGTTGGATTGCCTAATAAACGATTAAAAAAATAAAATAAATAATGTACACATACTATTTTTACCTTACATTAAAGCTTACAATACCTATCTACTTTGATAATTTTATCAATAAAAATCTCTAGAACTCGGGATTCTCCTTTTACGGGCAGTTTTAGCTTTTGTAGTTTGACATGTGTTTTGTAGCAAAACATATGTAATCGTGAAAAAGTGTTTTAAAGAGCGATTTTTGTGTTAAATAAATACTATTTATCTTTTGGATAATTAATTAATATATGTCTTTTACTTTAATTATGACTTTATGACCTTATTCCTACAAAAAGAAGTACCAGCAGTACTAAATAAAATATACGTATTAACTTGTCACCTACCTATCCGTAAATATTCACAAGCAAACGTAATAGGTATAAATAAAACTGCATATTGATATTATTGTTTCATTATATACACATTTAGGTACACATATGTAAAAATTAAGGAATAAAATATAACAATAGTACCAAATAAGGCAAATAAGGTGATGCATTCAATTTTTTTTCAAATTCAAAACCATTTATTCGTTTAGGTATCATTGATACACTTATGCACGTAATTTTTTAATCAACCAGCTTTTCGCAAAGGTGCTTTGTCATGGAGGACAAGAAAAGCTGTAAAAAATCTCCTCAACACATCTTTTAAAAATAAAAATATAATATATAATATATTTATTACAAAAAAATATACAGCTTGTACAGAACTGGTTGCAGAGCTGGTCATTTCCATGCGTCTTTGTCATTTATGTACTCATCTACAGTATAGTAGCCTCTACCTAAAAGTTGAAAGAAAAAATGTTAGGAGCCTATTATAAAATAGAACTTATTTTCTAAACGTATTGCAAAAAAAAACAGGAATATTGTACATTGCCGCGTGAACCTAGTCGTAGTAAGCACTACTTAATAGTAAAGAAAAATGATATACCTGTACTGCAGTGATCCATTCTACCAATATGGATTGCAGGTTTCTTGCTAAGGAAGATATGGAGTGACATGCCATGCGCTCAATATCAACCGCGCAATTAATGCACCTCATGGCAAAAAATCAAATACAATTAATATTTTGCAGAAATGAAACTGAAAAATATTATTTTGGCAAATGACAATATAGTAGACATTCGCACTTCTGTCAGCCAATTGTCAACCTCCAGTGATGCCGGTCACTCACATTCGCGCGAATACGCGAACCCACAAGTGTGGGACGACCTTCGCGAATGATTATGCGAAGTTTTGGAGGCATTCGGGGTTTTCCAAGCTGTGTCGGTTTTTTGTCGCACATCAAAGCGCGCGAACCTCGAACCTTCGTGTAGTCTCCCACACATTCGTGCGACCAGTTGCGCACACGACTAAAAAGGTGATATTGTATCTCCTAATTTTTCGTGGTTCGTGGCGTCTAATCGTACTACCATTTATTTTCTGTATTGAAAATGGATTTGAATGACAACAACATAATAACAACAGCAAGATTGAACATTCGTGAACAAAGTGTAGGAGGAAGCGGAAATGGGCTTGTATACTCATATGCGAACCCATTTGCTTGACCGCCCTTCACATATGTGCAAACATTCGTACAAATGTCAAACATTTGCGCGCATGTGAGTGACCGGGGTGATAGCAATGGAGGTAGTAAAAGTATATTTGTATACAATACAACTTATTATTATTGTTAATTTATTATAACTACTCACGGCGGAGTTCAGAAGAAAATTAAAATTCTAGTTATGTTATAATAAATGGAAAATATGTTTTTTCAGAGGACTAAAACCTTGTACAAAAAAACGTATTTTAACCATTTCCGGGGTAAATATTGGCCACCTCCTTTAAATCATTCGACGGAACGATGCACAAATGTATCGACCCATACAAAAATTAATATTTTTTTCATTTCCTTAATTTTTTGTCCAAAAATAAATATGTTTAATAATCAAACGTTTAAAAATATTACTTTTGTTTTGAAAAACGTCCAAAAAACGTTAGTTGTGGTCCTATTAGACTTGTTGTCGTCTGGGATCAGAAATATGCATTAGAATATAGAAAGGCACTTCGTGTACAGAGCTTACAGCAGCTTAGCAGATAGAAACAAAATAAAACAACACTAAATTAAGTAAGATCACTGTTTATTCTCTTCGCTTATCACTTTACATTGATTTACAATCTACATTAGTTTGGTCCATTAATAAAATTAATATAACTTGTCTTGAACGCTAACTGCGTCGTCCTTACAGCTAACCTCTTAACTTAACCTACAACTTATCCCATCACCAAGTATACATACATTTACACCGACGGTTGCTTCGAGAAATAATTTTGTCCCGAATAAATTCAAAGGCCTACATCTATTTGGCACAAAATTTTTACATAACCCGATCAACTTAATCTCAGTGACTACCGTCATGTTAAAATATTAACTACATTGCATTCTTCCCTTTGCGTGCAAGCCAATGATATTATAAAATTAATACATCATTGGTGCAAGCACGATTACTTTACATAAACTCGACGCGAGCTTCAAATATCATCTTAAATATAAAGAAGTTGAGTATCTACATAGTACATTAGGTAGTTATCGTATTTGCCTTTCGTTAAACTCGATTTTCAAGGCGAATGAAAGTCGAATCGAAGAGGCAATGACTATTCAAAGTCATCATAATTTTAACAGCGCATTACATTGAACATTGCACGCGTTCCTTAACATATCGTTAAATTAAATTTACATTATTTTCACATTCTTTCATTAAAACTATTATTTTTTTACTTTTATGTTTTTTTTCTATATCTAACGCGTTTTTTTCTATATATAAAGCGCAAGATGAATGCGACTTACGTTAAGCTTATCCTATACAAAGTTCGAATTTAAATATTTACATTTCGCTTACCTAAAAGTTCATAGAACGTACTAGAAATATATCATAGATATATGGGATAAACATTACCAGCTTTCGACATGTCGTAGCGGATCGAGCAACCTTTACGGTTGACAGACCGACCGGCTCGCCGTCTAATCGCTGGTAAAAAAGAACTTAATGTCTAACGCAATCAGCGAAACCCCCATCCGATAAAATTCCAGAGAAAATTACCTTTCTCGAACTTTATGGAGGAGTGACAATCGACGCCTATCTCGCGGCGAAACTCGCCTACACCGAGATACAGGCCGTCGACAAACTCTGCGACTGAGCCGCGCTTTGTGTTACCTGCGCAAAACGCGACCAGTCCTCGTTGCGTCCGCATTACCGCGGCTCTCACTGCCTTATTTACAATAAATTATTTACAGTAACCTAACCTACGAGTCTATGGAGTATTTACAAGCAGTACGGATGGCAAAATTGATACACGAGCCTCTGACTTCTCTCTGTCTTCTTCATGATGCCTTTCTTGTAATATTGTCGGATGCTCCTGGATAACTTGTCGTAGTTCATAGCGGGCCTGTTTTTTCGCTTGCCCCAGAGTCTCGCTACACGCACTGAATCTTCAATTTTGAACACCCCGTTACCTGTGGACAACACATGAATTAATCATTTGCTTGATAGGCCGTGTATGCTAATTAGGTAAACTATTCAGTACTTTTGTGACATTTTACTGTGGCTAGTTTCTTATTTTATTTACCTAATATATTATTTCTTTTGCAAGTATTCTATGATTACTAATTTAGCGTGAAGCAACTTGCAATTATTCAAAACAATTTTATGGGTTTCGATCAAATTTCGTGTACCTATTTAAAAATATCTCTATTTTCTTCAGACGCAGTGTCGCTTATTCAAGATGTTCTTTAACTTTAACTTTATACGTGAAAATGCAATAATCATATAACTTATTTTCTATCTTTAAAAGAGTATTAAAACAAATTTTGGATTTATTAAGTCTTTACTGGTGCGTATGACCTAAAAATTAATAAACTGTAGACAGTATTCCACAATATGGTTTATAATATATTCCGCAACGATTTATTCACCGACTAAAAACACGTTTAGTTCATCTATCACAGCTGTAGGCTACATTATCTGTATGCAAATCAATAAAGCCCAAAAGCATAAAGGTACTCAAGTTTTAATTGGCTCATAAATCGTAACAATGTACAATAGTGTCCTGCGCTAGTCACGACGTGGAAAAGCAACCTTTGGTATGGTAATACTGGTAGGTACCACCAGATGGTAAGTAAGCGGCTTGCTCACCTTGGCTTGTGAATGTTGGTATGGATTTCCACTTATTGTGTATGCGTAGTTTCTGATATCAATTATAGATTTGATTATACTCCTTATTGTTTTATAATAACGGAATCAATCAGGAAGACATTGTTTTAATTGAAATAAGATAGTTATAATTAAGTTTTAATTTTATATTCAATTGGAACGTGGACGTGATAAAGGGACTGGTAACGGTGCTGTTAGCGAATATGAATTGATTTGTAGCTACAGAATTGGAGACACGTATCTAATTTTAAATAATAAAATAATGAGTCGCAGTAAAAAGTTAATATTTTAATAATAATTTTATTTTAAGTGTATATTTGTATGACTATCTCCGTGGATGAATATAATTTACAAATCATGTAGTTACTAGATCATTTGAACGAACTTTGTGTATTGTATTAAATTGTTTAAATTAGAGTAATCGGTATTCCGGTTATAAGTAAATAAAGTTATTTCTGCAAACCTTTAAGACGTACACTTAATAATAAGTAAAGCCAAAAACAATGAATTTGTACACGTAATATATGTACCTATTTGAAACTAAGATTTTGCATTTACTTTGAGAGATGTAAATAGGAGGTCACTTCGTTCGATTATCGCTAGTTCAACAAAATTAATCATCAAGGTTCAAATAACGAAGCTTACGGTGATGAAATGTTACTTCATCACACTTGTTACTCACTCTGTCACCTAAATATTATTATCATTCTAAATACCTAATTTTAAGATAATACTTAAAATGTTAATAACATCGTTGTTATCATTTAATGGAGCAGTTAGATAGTTTTTGTTAAGATTATGCTATACGTAAACTAGTAATGTAAATTCCTCTGTATATTTCCTATTGTTCATGTCATCAAAATCATGTCTGACCAGTTTTGTAAGCATTCAATGTTTTTTTTTAATTATCAGAGTCGTAATACTAGTCGCGCTATCGTACCTCCATCCATCTTGTTTACGTATGCAATAGTTATTATGTATTGTTTGAATAAGCGACAGTAACTTCTTAGAATACATTTTCTCATATTACTTTTCTGCAATTATGTTATTACTATATAAGGTTCTTTTCAGGCAGTCATTACTAATTTCATCTACTGAGTTTATGTTTTTCATATAGATACATATTAAAAAGTAGGAAATCACTATTCACAATCGTCTAAGAATTGTGAGAATTGTAAAGTGAATTGTAACAAATTATAATACCAGAGTTAAAACCATAAACTGAGCTAAAACAAAGCATTTATTAAAGGTATCGAAGTAAACTCGCCGTTATTCTGAACGATTCTAAAAATACCGTCAATCGTGACACACTATGACGTTACCAGCACGACTTCTGTGTGGCGAAATCTTCGCTGCGATCGGAATAACAAACATAAACCTGAGATATCGTTCCTATCATCTGGATTTTATTCCTTCTGTTCCACACACTCAATTTTAGTTATGCACTAGCTGCCTGGACAGACTTCGTTCTGTCAATTTTTTTTATTATTTTGAGATGTAAGCTATCCTATCTTTCAGGTTGGATCAAACTGCACATGGTGTGCAAATTTGATTAAAATCGGTTCAGTAGTTTAGGAGTCCATCGCGGACAAACAACGTGACACGTAATTTATATATATTAAGAAGAAGAAGATGGGTAGAAAGAGAAAAAGAAATTTTTAAAAGTGCAATTTAAACATAATTGCCTAACAGTTTTTTTTTTAAATAATTATAGATATTGCTATCACGTTCATTACATTTGCTCATAAATAATGCCGAGCGTCTTGTCCGCACTGTGAGAATGACGCCTAAGAAATAACGACTGAAATCCTAATTATATATTTTTTTATGGAATTAGCCGGCAAACGAGCTAACGATCCACCTGATGGCATGTGGCTATCGTTGCCCATGGACATCAGCAACACCAAAGGCATCACCGATCCGTTGCCGGCCAAGAAAGAGAGAAGAAAAGATAAAAAAAGAATATTACATTAAGTAATTTATTTAAATTGCTTCCCTGGTACTAAGTAGAGCGTGCACTTATGTTTAATTTAACAATGTTATAGCCCTGTTATTACCTTACTAGGCTAGTAGCTTAGTGCTTGTTCACACTGAACTCGCGGGCGCGGTCGCGGTAGACGCTACGTACACCGCGCGCGCGTTTTGATGTGAACACTTTCATAGTAGGTCATATGTTTGATATTTCGCGACCGCGCCCGCGAGTTCAGTGTGAACAAGCACTTAGACCTTGTCCAGAAGGGGCGAATTCGCTGCGAAACGTTTCGCGCGAATTCATTCGCGCGTTAGCGAGATACTATTTAGATACGCGTTAGAGAGATTTGTCGGCCAAGCTACTCGACTATGGAACGCACTACCTCGTAAATTGAGACAACCTTCCAGCAAATTCTCCTTCAAGAAGCAGGTACTAGCTCATTTTCTGAAAACTTTACATCATCAATAATACTTTATATACTTATATATATTTATATGTATATATATTTATTTATTTATTATATGTATTAGTCTATCCTATTATTTTTAATATTCAATGTAAGTAGTATATATTTATATGGTATTATATAATTTGATATAATATTAATAATATTATAGTATGTTGTTTCTGTTGCAATTCATATTTATTTTACTTTGTAGTAATGTGACCGCCTTCGTTGTTTTCCCACTGCCCAAAGGTTGACTGGCAGAGAATGCTTTTAGCATTAAGTCCGCCTTTTGTTCATATACATTTGTATGGTACAATAAAGACTAAATAAATAAATAAATAAATACTAGGCGCCAATACATCGCATCCACAAGTATCGCGCGAATTCAAAATGCGCGCGTAAATCGCGTGCACTTCGCCAGACTCTCGACTCGCGCGTATTTCGCGCGAGTTGAAATACTAGAGACGCCTTGTTGCGTCCAGTTAACGCGCGAACAAGTCGAAGATGCACATATCGAGGGAAATGGAGCGCCTAAATTTTCGTGCGTTGGTACGCTCCTTCTGGACGCAACGGTCGCGCGTGATACGCACGAGAGAATCGCGGCGAATTCGTCCCTTCTGGACAAGGTCTTAGGGTTCGATTTCCAGCGTCAAAAATTTACGTAAAACACAGATGTATTTTCTTGGGTCGTATGTACATAGTAGTTGGTGACATCTTATTAGTAATTTAGTACCATTCCTCCTATAACACAAAGTAACCTATCAAGGTTTTCAGTAAGTGCTATGTTCTATGGACCATAATTTCCCACCAAACATTTAAGGGCATTATTATTCCACGGCCATCAGAAAGTACCGATAACATTACTAAGCATTACTTGGCTATGAGCCATCAGCGGTGGATCACTCGAGAGCACGTATAATCGATAAATCAACTAATGCTGACTACTGAATGTGACCTCCGAAACACGAAAGTTATGATTCTTTTGAATAACGACTTTAAGTTTCACCGTTATTCAAAGGCTCGCAAAAATTTATTGTCGGTTACCTACGACTTTTAACCTGTCTATCCTTAACAAATGTTATGATGTTTTTGCATTAGCTGACTTATCTTTGGTTATCTTTGTAGATCTCTGAAGCTACAGATGATTTTATTTTAAAACATGTATTTATTGTTGATTTACACACGAAAGTTAAAGCTACCATAGTATGATTTCTCATCTTAAAAGACAGATAGGTAACAGAAATCGGCGACTAATGTTTCGATAGATAAACAGTAAGCAATACTCACTTCGATCTAACCACCGAATAGCCGAACCGTGTACGTGCGGGGACGCAAGTAACTCCTTCAAGAACTGCCACAGATGTATATGCGTGCTTCCAGACTTCGCTCTACCTCCTCCTACAGGTAAACTCGCGGGAGCTGACTCCGAGTCCTCATCTAGTAACAAAAATAAACACTTTTAATACACTTTTATGGACGATAGGTTACCACAAAATTTTATATTTCAGAAAAAATGTCCATGGGCGACGGTGATCACTTACCATCAGGTGACCCGTCTGCTCGTTTGCCTGCTTAAGGCATAAAAAAAATTATAAAAATATCGTTGGTATTTCCATAAAATTGTAGTTAGTTATGCTATAAATGTACCTAAAAATAACATAAATCGAAATGATAAGTTTGTTTTTTATTTACTCTGTCTTGAATTATCCAAAGCCCACTCGAAAGATTAAGCGAAGTTTTATATTCCTACTTCAGTTAATAAACTTTCATTTCAATAATTTTGCTTTAAATGATTGTAAAATGCTTACGCAAAAATATGGTGGTCATAATCGTGAAAGTTTTATATCATTTTATTGCGTATTATTAACTTTATTTGTATGATTGTGAATATTTATGAAGTTAGTTCTCTAATATTATTAGCTATCTAATATTATTTTTAAATCCAGGATAACAAAAACAAATATTTTTAAAGCGATAATATTGTTTATACTAGACTGCAAATAATAAATACGGAAGATTTAAACAAACAACCACTGTGCCGTTTCTTCTGAAGATATTAGCAGACCTCTCTTTCCCACTGGGCACTCTGGGCAAGCGCCCAGGGCCCCATGAACGATAGGGGCCCCCTAGTTCCTGCCAGATCACTACACTATAACCGATATTTACCGAAAAACTTTTTTAATTCGAATAAATCGAACTTTTACTGACTACAATACCAATTTGCTTATTAGCTTTTGCATAAATCAAGAGGCTTGCTTATCTACTTTCTTTGTTTATTCTAACAAAATAGTGTTTTGTCAATGTCATAGGGGCCCAATTATCCTAATATGCCCAGGGCCTCCAATAGGTTAAAGACGGCCTTGGATATTAGCATAAGCATTTCTAATGTTCTCGTCTTCTTTGTAGCTTTTGAAAGCAAGTAAAGAGGTTAAAACAGACTCGTAACGTTTAAAGAGAATAAACAAAGTAAAACTGTTTACAGCGATGGTCCATTACGTTCGTTCTAGGAGAAGTGTTGAATGAAATTACTGAACGAATGTTTTGAGGAGGGAACAGTTACAAAGCTATTGATGCTTACAAGGACCGTTACTGAATAACTAGAATGATGTGGAGATAGTAATGAAGGGCATGTTTGCAAAATCTGACCAACTTATGGATTCTGCCAATTCTTATGCATATTAAGTTAAACTTAACAATGAAACAAAAGACACGAACAGTCATCGCTAGGGTTTGGAAAGTTTAGCATCAGATTTGGTTTTTGGTTGGAAAATATCGTAAGGAAACCCACATACCTGAGTTCAGTATGCCCTCAAACGGTGTAATAAGGCTTGAGACAACTCATTTTAAAAGCCCTAAAAGGAGACCAGATTTCAATAACAACAACTCTAATAAACAAAATTGTAACTTAAAAAGATAATTTAGGAGTTGAGTGCCATAGTAATAGATACCAATAATGTTAATTCAAATAACACATCAACCTGTAAAACTAGTGACTTTAATAAATACATTACTAATTCAAATGTGGCTGACTAAAACGATCTAGAAAACAAACATAAAACCTGGTTTCCTATAGATTCTAGTTCAGAAGATTGATAAGATCGATTGGAATTCATATGAATTTTTATAACGCCAAACGATCTATCTTGGTCGTCAATGGCGACCTTGTGAGTCCAATGGCAAGATCTGGGTCGTCGGGAAACGACAGAAAAAGCTACCTCGACGTATATGGGTTCTTTAGACCTGCTTGTAAGGAACTGAACGCGAATGGGATGGTCTGATTGATAGAATGGCTAACTGTAAATTGGCTGGGTTTTAAACCCAATTCAATTGAAGAAAGACTGTTCGCTTTAAACAATGATAATTATTTAAAAATATAGATACGTTATGCCCTTACAAATCAACAAAAAAATCTGTTCCGAAAAGATCTACAACACACATGCGTTTCTCTTTTGTTTCACTACACCAATCACATTGGTATATCATATGAAGGCATTTTAACGCTGCATGTCAAATGTCAAGCACTTCTGACGACAACAAAAGCGTGCATATCGTCTTGTATTAACAGAGCGACTACAAGCAGAACGGTCAATTGCCTGTTCTTACGCTCTTCATCGTCGGCGCGCTAGTGACATATCTACCTATTTTTTACATTATAATATCATTGGCTTTAAATATGTCATTTTATTTAATGGCCTCGTTTTACTTATTTTATTGAGAATTCTGTTTATTACCTAATATTCGGCATTTCTTAATTATTTTTAACACTTGTTTTTTTTTTCTATCCAGCGAACTACTTTGTTATTTATGGAATTATACTGTTGTCATATAAAAAGTAATGTTCTAGGTTGAAAACGGAATACAGGTGTTTCAATCGTTAAACAAATGCATAATATTACAATATTGAGAAACATGTCCGATGACCAAATTAGCATTGATATTATATGCCGTCAACAGGAGCTCCAAAACTGGAACTATTATTTAAAAAAATAGCTAGAAAGAGGTAAAAACAATAGTTTGTAAAAATGTAAGTTGCTTGCGCGGTTTACCTGCTAAATTTTGTACACTAATGAAAACTTTACATATTATTATAGTAACTCGTTTGTCTTGTTCAAATATAATTGTGATCATTAAAGTGACTGTTTACTTTTTATTTCTACTCGATATAAATCTCTGTTTAGTATAAGCAACGTGAGGAAAAACTTATGGCTGATAAATTGTCGATAGCTGTTTCCTGTGTCACTATCTAACACTTTTTTGCTGCTTGTCCCTTTGCTCTTATGGCAATAAGGATTTTACTTTTTATGGATACAATTAAAACTTTTTCAAATATTACAATTATTATATTTCGTTGACATTTTAAATTCACTGAAATTGAATAATTACCATTTCATAGTCACAAAATTGATTCTGTAACTTCATGCTAATGAGTAATTTCAAAAGAATTTGCCAGATAAGAGTTTTGTATGTCATATTTTTCATTGATAAAATATATTAATGAATTACTTTTGTAATCACTTTTAAATTATATTTCAATCAATGACAATCATACTCTTCATATTTTATATCACTTTGCACTTTATATTTATCAATTAAGGTGAGATTCGGTTAATACCTAATATCTTGAAATAAACATGATTGACGAGTTTTCGATTCAACACACTTCAGTTGATATTGTCCCATAACCTATCCAATTTCTATTGCAAATTTGTTGCGAGTGTGGAATAAAGCCACCGCCGCAAATCTCGGCACATCCATCATTTTCAATAAAGCCAGCGTCCCCGTTCTGTCTGTATAAGTTAAGCAAGCTAACAGCACCAACATATACTACACATGGTCATAATATATCATTGACTCGTTTGTCTCTAACGTCTTCTGTATGTGGGTCCGCTTACCGACTAACGGTTATCACAATGCGAGCAGGTGATGCATTACCGTGCCACATTGCTCGGACGACACTGTTGCGTTTCTTCTTATTCTCATTAAACATTTACAAGCAACAATCGCTTTACACTTTAATGAATAGAAACTTTTGTATGTAATTCACCCTGATGTAAACTTCAAATCTTTTCAAGACAGCAATGGTTTATGAGAAAATACATCTGATTTCTGATAATAAAATCTAGTTGTTAATGTGAAATATTAATTTATTGCAATGCAATTGTTCTATGTAAAGGAAAATTCCTGATTTGAATTATTTACACAATGGAATTATATATCACTGAATTTATAAATTATCTAAGAAGTAGGTTATTAGGCTGTTGTTTTTGTTGATAAGTAATTTCACAACGCTGCTACTTATCGAAATATCATTCGGTTGCTGTGAACTTTATCAAGGTCCATAAATTTAGATATTATAAATATTGCCTTTTGTCAATAATTCCTTAAGCTGTATGTCTTTAAACGATAAATTATTTAAATTCGAAACTTGACTTCGATTGTATATATTATGTCTAACCAATCAAATAATTTTTGAAAAAGAAAAAGGAACTATCAATTGCAATAACATAGAATTGCAGATTGTCTGCAACAATTAATATAAACGCAGAAAACTTATATTTTCCCTATTTACATCTCGTGTTTTGCGTTTGAATTTGACGTCATGTTCTTTATCATTATTACTATGTAATTGATCAATAATATCCAAGTTGTTTGTATTTCGTTAATTGATTTGATCTTGACTGATTTGACTTTAGTTTCTTTTATTTGTGTTCTTCAACTTTTTTAACTGTATGCTCTTTAGGAAACTCACCATCACTCATGTCATCGGCTGAAGGTAGACCTGTAGGTGCAGGAGTCGGTGATGGTTGCTCATGCTCCGACCAGGGTGTGGTCCTCCAACCTTCGTGCCGCGCGGCCTTCCAGATCTCCAGCTGTGCGTATAGTGTGCTCCCGGCCTGCAACAATGACAAATGAAAATTTAATGACATGGAAATTTGAAAATTTTAGACATAAGATTAAGTTAATTCAGTTTGCAACAATGAAATTGCAACAAATTCAGTAGTTCATAACTACCTACTTGAAGCAAATTATTTTGAATTTTATATTGTACTTCGAGCTCTGAATTCGGATGGATTTTCAACTATTCGACAAATAACAGTAAAATTTTTAGTGCCTGGCTCTATATGTCCTTTATTGAGATTTATGATTTGAAAACAAACCAGATTGGATGTTTTGTATGCAAACGCTGATAGCGCTCGAGTCGCAACTTTCATCGGCCTTGGAGAAAGTTTGAGCTCAGTGATGACGGCGATTACCTACCCACTTGAACGATTAGAGCGAGCTTACATGGACGCGACGCAAGGTGGACTTATTTACATAATTTTACTACTAAGATCTTAATGAATGCTTTGGTTTATAAAATAACTTAAAAATACGCTCCTGCGTATATGAAAAAGTGTTATGAACGGAAAATTTTCGTATATGAAAAAATATACGACGACAAACATTCGAGATGATTTCATATGCAAGATATTAGAATTAACATCATCACTGCTCTTATGATTCATTAATAATCTCAATGAATACTTTAAAATTATTTTTATATCTTAAGTTATTAGCTACGAATCAATTTTTATTTATTTGCCACAAGTTTCTAAAGCACTTCAAGGTACATAGTTCTTGGTACTATACTATACTAAGGTTTGAATAATGTAGAAGTTTTATATTAGTTGGAGTGTACCATAATCATATCTGTTTTCCAACCGTGAAGCAAGCTTGCTTTTAATGACTTTAAATGCAGCTAAGCTTTTGTAGGAATTCATCTCATTATTTAGGAGTGTGAACACAGACAAATCTTCTTGTAGATACTGTAAAATATATTTCTTATTGTGTTCTAAGAATGCATGTTCATATGAATAAAATATATCTTATGGGCATTTTCGCCAAAAAGTGTACATTTCTTAAATTGTTAAATTTTTATTTTTTGTTGAAATTTTTACGATTTTTTGAATTACACTGTATTGTTATGTTATTTTCTTGCCAGAAAATATAATAAGGTGATAAAATACTTACTGAAATTAAAATTACAGGACATTTTCTGTAAGGCGGGACAATAAATTGTTCCATTCGGTGACCTATACAAATGACAATATAAAGATATTTAAACACAGTTTTGGTAAAATTAGTCTTTAATTAGGTTCACTAGGGATACAGGAATATATTAATTTAAAAAAAACAGTAAAATCAACCTTAAACGTAGTGTTAGCGTGTCATTTACCTACGTCAGTTACTATTTGGTCATTTTACTTTATATTTTTGTCTTTTAAAAGCAAAAAAACCAAACTGTCTAAATCTTGGTATTTTTAAAGAGAAAACAAAACTATTCCTTAATTTTATAAAATAAAATAAATAACTTTTCTTGGAAAACTAATTAACAATAGGATATTTTATTTTTCCTTTTTTTGGGGACAGTCACGGAAAAGAAAGCTCGAAGTAATGGAATGGAAAGTAAGGTATCAGACACACACACTGTTAACACAAGTCCCCAAATAGGCGGCAGAAGTCTTTTAACCACTAGACTATCACAAAATTAACTTTACTATAAAACTATAGTGTACTTACTTATTAAATAAGTATATTTCATTCATATTCATGGTCACCTTGAAGAAAACATGATCTTTCGTTTTTCACGTTTATTTGGCAAAGTACTGATTTTACAGAAAAATGTTTTTCTACAAAAGTTGAAGCCCATTAAAAGACTGATATTTTATGTACATTATATTTTTCTGGTAGAGCCAGTGGTTTGGGAGAAAAATGCAAAACTCGTTCCGCATAATTTCTGAAAATTACTCAGCGTGTTGAAATACGCAGGTATTCCATACCAAAATTTAGATCAATCGGGGGTATGGGCTAAAAAGAAGTTTATCCATATTATTTAATAATTAATACCTATTGATAAGATTATACTTATGTGCAGTTTTATAACAAAGCGGGCCGGCTTCTGTAGCCTTTTGTGACACCCTAGTATGCTAGCATGGGATTGGGATCCATATTTTTCACCCCAATTTAAGCGTCGTAAAAGCCACCCCAATACAGTTGATTATACTCAAAAACAATCGAAGACTAAAACAAAAATAAAGCTATTTTTAGGAATAAAGTTTCCAAAAACTTTTGCCGCAATAAATTATAGCGAATTATTATTATTATTAATTTTCATTACTTTATTCTACATAATATAACATTTCTTATCATTTTTGACATTTTCTATTGATAAGTCCATTGATGTTAATACTTTCTAATTTAATTGCTTAATTGTCATACTTTGCTAATCTTTTAAAATTTAAAATTCTTTCGTTATTGTTTCTTGATGTATAATTATTTTATTATGGACCTAAACTATTATTATATGCCCGTATGTGGCAGGGATATAGCTGATAATTTTTACCTATATTATAACATACTTACCTGTGTGCCTAGGTATATTCCACAGTAAATTGATTTGATTTGATTTGAAAACAGTTCATAATATAATAATCTGACAGCAATTAGAAAAAACCATATTAAAACATAATAAAAAATATTTGAAGTCAACCAAATTACCACAGCGTAACATCAACTTTATCTGTTCCATTCCGCTACTTTTGCCTTCCACATAATACGTTACCACTAGCATAGTTTCGGAACCGAAGTAACGGATTCCCAAATAGAATATTGAAATTGAAATTTTGATTCAATCTAATTATATATACTAGGAAAATGTTAACATATAGGTTTCGTTAAAACATTAGCTTTTCGATATAATCATTTCCATAAAAATATATTTACATTTACCTTGAGAAATCAGCTGTTTCGGAAGGGAACTTCAAAATTGCTACGAAGTCGACTCAACTTTATTTACTTAATCCCTGGAAAACTACTGAAAAAACACTGACATAACCGTGCACAGATTGTCATGCGATTATCCAAAAATGATTTGCCATGCGTAATATTTATCAGTTCTCATGGTAGAATTTACAAAAAATACAAAACCGCGGTAACGGATGGTGGAATTCCACCCGAACCATTTTTTGAAATTTTTTTTAAACTCTTATTTCTGCTAATTAGCAGTCAAAAACTGAATAAAAAATGATTTTTTTATATTGTCGATATTCAGTTAATGTTATATAGCCCCAAATTAGAATGCTATCGAACATACAAAACATGTTTTATCGCATGTTTTGTAGTCGAAATCTGCAGGGGACATCGTAAAAACGATGGTCTTATTTTATTAAATTATTAATAAAAATTATATAAAGCAATAATTGCAACTTTTGTTGGTGTTCCCGTAAAGATTATTAAACAGAGAAACAGAAAAAAATTACGATTTTATCTTTTGGGCATTATAATTAAGAAAATTCGAAGTATGAAGTCAGGGGACACGGTAAAAACGAAATGTACACTTTTTGGCGAAAATGCCCTTATGCTCGTTTTTTACAATTCACATTCAAAACCTGCATAACTTAACCTGTCATCTTTATTACAAAACATATTATTATGTTCAAGTTATTGAATATGTATAAAGTTTCCTCTAATAAGCAATAAAATAAATAATTCATGATCTATTTGACTCATACGAGTCCCCTCTTATGCAAATTCGTTTCACACGTCAATTAGTGACGTACAATATTTCGTTTTGTAATTTTTTTTATATTTTTAAATGATAATAAAAGCAGTTAATTGATATGTATTTCACATGGTAACAGTACAACATATAGAACCTAACAGATAGTTCTCACAAAGGACCACGATTGATACTCCGATTCAAATCTTACTTACTCCTGGCACAGAGTGAATTGAAGAAGAAAATGATGTAAGCAGATGATTGAGCAGTGATTCAAATGAACTTCGATCAAGAATTGGGGTTTCTCCATCTACTTATGTTGATTAGAAAATGATGCCCATAGCATTAAGCGCGAGAATGTCGTTGGTTAAAGCAAATTGTTCGTGTGTTTTCGCTTTGATGTAATGAACATAAGACTTTTATTATCGACCTCAACAAATTTCACGTTTGCCTGTTATGTGCGACTATTAACCTTCGCAGTTAATATTCATTTATAATGTTTAAAACCAAGTACTAAAGCGACGTCAGTTCGAAATCAAATCCGATTCAAAAAGTTTTCCAGAGCTAAGAAATTAGTTAGACCTCCCAAGTCTAAAGCTCCATGTAAACCTTTTTTTTAACGTGTGGAAAGACCTTCGTCTCATCCATCCGGCCACGGGAAGCCGGACAGGTATGTGGGACTTGAACCCACTAAAACCACACGGCGTCGACGCCTACCGCGTTGGTGCCGGGACTGTGTGCTATTCTCGCTCGATGTAAACCTCCCTTAACATACCTGTTTAGCGATCTCCAATACCTGCCTTACATAATAATTTCAAGCGAGACTTGTCCGTGTTGTCTCATAATTAAGTATTGTTTTATATAATTGTAATAGATAGTAATTGTTTCTTTCTCATGCTGTAATTAAAACAATCGCTGACATCTTACAGTTAATTCTTTCTTAGTACAGATAGCAAAGATAAACCTAAAGTAAATATTTTCTTTACCACAATCGATTAATTTTATTTATCTTCGGTATAATTATGTGTTTGTAATATGGATTGAATAAAAAAATGCAAATGTGTTTTTACGGTTTTATTCTGAAGTTTCCACGTCAATGAGATTTTTTAACGATTTATGACTTATAACTTGATTTATAACTTGATGTATTTCCTATGTTTGTGGCTATGATGACCTAGCGGTAATTTTGAATCACATTTGCGCTTCAGCCTGTCTAGGTTTAGCAAGTGATAAATAAATACTAATAGATTGTATATAAACTTGGAAGTTCTTAAAGCCATCCGCTCGTCAAGTTTTTCCGGACATTAGAAATTAATTATTGCCTACGTCAATAAACATTAGGAGTCAATCTGCGTACATAAGATTCGTTTTTAATGGTCTGAAGAGTGTGAATAGAGAAAACCGCCAAACAAGCTTGATGAGCTATAAACATTCCGCAATTATTAATACTTTTGTCATTAACACCCCAACTCAGAGTTACTAACGGTTAATTTAATCGCTCCTTAGTACCTTACAAATTCTATAATTTGTATGGTGATTGTTTACTAAGGTCTATATAGATAGAGGAGTGATTTAAGTAACCATTAGTGACTGAGTTAGGGCGTAAGTGTTCTTAGCTTACAGTAAATACCGATGCTCTCTATGTTTTTCTTAAGTATCCTTCTTATAGGTTGCCTGGAAGAAATAGTTATGTAGTGATAGGGGCCGCCTGTTGTTTTGTACTTCCATCTTTACTGTTATTCTTGTACGATAGTACCTATAATATGTGGTGTGCAAACAATAAAGAGTTATCTATCTATCTATCTAAATACTTTTTATACTTTTCACCGACTTCAAAGTTGGAATAATACTTATAAGTTTCCGCTTGATTCGGTTTTGTTTGCATAAAGCACTACATAAAATATTTCTACCACAAATCATTAAAACACTATTTAGATATGAAAATGAAATTGAACTTGAGCTATATTAAAATGAAATTCATGAGACACTACAGAACTTCGAAAAGCAAATAATTTTGTCTCACATGACAGGATTGACTGGAGCCCTTTTCGACACAATCTCGCAATAATTGTCATTTAGTACTTATTACGTGTCGATTATTGTATAACGGTAACCCGGTTAATACGAGTAAAAACAAACGGATTTCCGCGGCCAATGTGCTAATCGTAATACGTAACGCTGTGATCCATGAAGTTGCGTAAATGACAAGAAGGAAGCTATTTGGTTAATTGCTGTCAACTATCAATATGAAAGTTTGTATGAATGTTTGTTACTCTTTCTCGCAAAAACTGCTGAAGGGATTTTGATGTAATTTGACACACAGATAGACCGTGATTTGGAATAGCACATATGATACTTATCATTATGGAAAACGTGGATAAAGTCGCAGACAGAGCGCTAGTAATCAATATTGTATTAAAATAAATACCAACTTGAAAGATTTTTTTTTTGAAACACGACAACCTATCGCTAACGGTTATAATTATTATCAAAATCGCCATACTAATAAATACTAATATTTTAGGTCTCCCTTGAATTCCTAACTAAAAGTAACTTTAATGTATCTAAATTAACAAATTGTAAACGAACAACGAAATATTTGAACTTTTGAAGAAACAAAACAAAATATGAAACAGTCAATACTGATATCCGATACCCGACTTTGGACTTTAAACATTCGATAAAACAATACATGTGAGGTGGGTGTGAGTGATACAGGAAAGGTCATGGAATGTTGTTGTCGCCGTACCATTTATCATGCTCCCAACCCAACATTATCGAACGACCATTATTTTCTCTGAAGCATATATTGGTTGGCATTTGTCTTGTTTAGTTAACATTGATTTTAAGCCTGTAATTTGAAGCCCGATTCAATTCCTGGTCGATGTAGACATTTATGTGACAAATTAAAAAACAATGATAAATCAAGTTCTTAATTTTTTAAGTCGAAAATCACTTAATGCAAGTGACGTTTTGTCCTTTGACCGTCGTATTTGATTCACTTTTTTCAATTAAATCAACACACATATCATAAAATAATACAATAACATTAACTAACGCTAATTTTCGTTCGTTTGATCACAAGTTGAACTTTGTAAACCTTGCGATTGTGTTGATTCTTGTAATCTCACGACCCTGGCAGCGATTGAGGGCAGCCGATATACGACGATTCGAAATACTCGTGGCTGATAATATAATGTAACGTAAACATGTCATTACGGCTAGAAGAAGTCTAAATACCCTTGCTTATTTCATTTATTTCTTATGACTCTTTTTTACTGGAGAATCCGAGTTCATCGCTCATCAAACATCAATCGTCGTTTAGCGAGAGATACGTTAAGGCGGTATGGACAAATGGAAAAAAAATTAGAATAAACTATAAATAGTATAGTAATACAAGTATATCATATTTGTATTACTATTGCTGAGATAGGTTGCACTGAAACTTCGTATCATCGTTTTAAACCATGACCAAAACTGAGCGCTAGCACTTTTCTGTATGCTTGAAAGAGTTGCCTATAAAACAGTCAAGTTGCTATCTACATATCCATAAACACTTACTTGTGGTGCCCTCTGGTTGAACTCCTCCTCCGTGAGGGCCACCAGCGCCGCTCCGTCCATAGCGAAGTACTCTGCCGGCACCATAGGCAGGTTGAAATGCTGTAGTGTGAACATCACCCAAGCTTTCACGTCTGTTGTACTCCACAGCATTGGGTCTGCAACAATTATAACTTGATGAATAACTCGTACATAATTACACACACTAGGGCCCGTAATTTCAATAGCAGGTTATCTATGATTCTGAGTTTAAACTATCGTTCAACAAAGACAGTTTAAACTCAGAATCATAGATTAAACTGCTTTTGAAATTATGGGCCTAGGAATGCGTGTGGTGGTAGGCATTCATGAAGAATTGGAGACAGTAAACCTAATTCATAAAGTACTAGCTTTTCTTCGCGGTTTCGCCCGCGGTAGAGATCGATTTTTTATAAATCCCACGGGAACCCTGAATGTTTCCGGGATAAAAAGTATCTTATGTTACTTCTAATACCTCCAAGAATATGTGTACAAAGTTTCATGATGATCGGTTAAGTAGTTTTCGCGTGAAATCGTACAAACAAACTTACATGCACATTTATAAAATTAGTAGGGATGTTACACAGTAATATGGCAGGATTCGTACAAGAGACCTGCAGTTCAGCTGGGCTACTTCCAACTAAGATACAGGTTCTTCTGTACGTACTAGTACATACATATGTATTTTGTTAAAACCATAAAAAATCTAGTTGTATGTATGGCAGTAATTACCAGTAATCAACAGTATTTAGGCCCACAGTAGACTTCTAAAAAATATACAATAAATCTCTATACCACTACAGATTATCTTTATCTCCTCCATTATTTTGCCTTTTCCTCTTTACAATTTGTATCTTGATGAGATTTGCGTTTGCGTTTTGATGAGTGTGTTTTTTGCTCAATTAATGTTATGAAGCGTAATTACAACTTTATAACTCCACCATAAGGTAAGACACCAAACTTGATCTGTTGCCGTGTTAAAAATAATATTTTTGATTAATTTACACATGTAAAAACTGTAAAACAAGTGATTAAGTACTGATCATCAATAGCGGTATAACATGCCTCAGACGTTGCGTAACTCTTTATTCTTGTGAAGTTCTAAGAAGCAATTTATAATTTAATAGCTGTGTGCTTAACCAGTAGCTAACTCGATATTTACGTGGAAAACGTTTTTTCTATCATTTACGATAGGAGTGACGTCATTGATAATTGTACCGACGACGTACTGACATGATAGTACAAGTCATACGAGGCATGTTAAATATCGAATGTATCATACGTGAACCAGCTCAGGAATGATTAATGGTGAATACATTTCTATGTGACTCACCTGGCGATATTCCCAATACAGTGCAGGTATTGTCGACATCTCTTTTAGATTGCTCGATGGCCATGGACAGAACGCGGTCTATGTCAGGAGCGACTAGCGCGTCGTCACCCGTCCCGCTCGCACCTCCGCTGCTCTCTTCCATCTTAATGTTGTCCAACTCCAAAGGAATGGGCCTTAGATTTAAACGTTTCTGAAACGACGTATCCTCTAGCGCGGATCTGAGCAGAATGTGATCTCTAGGCTCCTCTACTTCGATTTTAGGCGTGATGTAGCTATGTTGAATACTCTCTTGTAATATCTGGTTTTCTTTGAGCAACTCTTCAATGTCTATGTATTCTTCGTGCTGTGGCACTGGTGAGGAGTATTGATGCTGACTTCCGTAGGAGACGCAGGAGCCTGACGGCGATAAGGGGTATGGGGAAGCGAAGCCGGGCACGGCAAGTCTGTTTGGTTCCTCCTTGATGAAGACTGGGGAGTTGTAGGGAAGAGAGTTGTAGGGGGAGGATGGTTGGAGCGCCACTGTGGGGATTGAACCTTCGTCTGATGATGGAGAAGGTGTGGGGTAGCCCTCAAAGTCGTATAGGCGGTCTAAGAAGTTGTTATCTTCTGGATAGGGGGGCGGCGGCTTGGTGTGTGTGGGGGGAGAGTGCAGCATCTGTTCGGGGGGTGACGCTGCTCCGAGGAGGCGCAGGAGGTGATGGATATCGGAGGGAGAAGCTGGGACTGCTCTCTCTCCCTGGGATGACGACGGCGGGCTGCACCCGGACCTGGGCACCGTTTGTGGCATCTGTTGACAAAGAAAAATAACTCATAAATAACCACTTACGAAATAAGGTATAATACAGGAAATTAAAAGTGGAGAATCTAGATATTTATAAGGATATCTTTGTAATCATTTTAAAAGATTATTCAAAGAAGATCCGAAGGGTTGGTTTAAAGGCATGAAGTTGTAAGAAAGTTGTAACCTAAATATCATTATCAATTTTTCGTTAAGTATACGAGTTTAATATACTTTTTAGTTCGACAGTCCTAATAGGGCGTGATACTAAAAATGATATGACGTCAATCTTATTGTGCGGTTAAATGAATTGTTATGCACACACGAACAAATCGCAAATATTTGTCTGTCCCTCATTGAGTTGAAGCGCTCCCAAACAGTATTAATTGTATAAATATTATTATTTTATTACGAATACTTAGGTACTTACGAAACTGCACTTACTAACAATTATTTTTAGTGTTATTTTAATAATTTGTATTATTATATTTTTTTGGGTTTTAATACGTAACGCTCAACATTCTTTATTTCCAATGAAACCCGAAGGAGTTTAAAGAATTGTGATTATGAATTTTCGCCAATATACCTACATAATATTTGCCAAGAAGACTCTATGTACAAATCACTACGAATGCAATATCATTACTCCTAAATATAGTCATAACTGGTTTTATACATATCTCATTCGCTTTCCGTTCAGCTTTCCCAGAACCCCATAACAACATCGCATGGTTTTCCCATGACAATCAGTATGCAAATAATGTGAACTAATTACATTCATAGTATAAAATATTCCATTCTTATATTAGGATGTACTGAGTTTAGGAATTGAATAATCTAACATTACTTATGTACTTTAATAGAGCAAGGCTAACTTGTAGAGTAGATTCTGTATCCGCTAAGGTTTGCCATTATTGATTTGATCATTTATAAACATATTCATATATTTAAATTATTTTCAATTACAATAAAATTGTAATAATATAATCAACATTAAACTGTGTTAACTTTACGTTCGTTCATGGGCAGTAAAATTGTTGTAACCACCGACGAATTCAGTTCATTCATCCCAGTCTTGAGGGATTTATTTCTGGCATTCTTCAACAAAAATGTCGTGGGTACAAATCCTGAAGCAGCACTGATAACCAGCGATTTATTGTTGATGTTTTCGATTTTGTGCAGTCTGTTTTACATCGGCTATGGGCATTGCATTCCAACCCGAGAACTAAAATGTATTTGTAAATGTATTTGTACTTTTTAACTTAATTCGGCTATTCAACCCGATACTTACTTCCCGCTATTTGCTTTAAATTAACTTCAGTACACGGATTGAGTGGGTAATGATTAAATTCCCAAAGGTCAGACGTAGCGTACTGTACGCATAAGTTTTCTCTATTATATCTGTACAATGGTTATAGAAAGTTAATTGCAAATCAGATGCCAAAAATTGTTTTTTTTTACATTTTTCTTCTGACCCCAATTTTCTGTGTTTATTTGATTTTTTCCTGAAATCCCCACCACCTAAATAAATTCCAGTGGATATTCAATATCAGTGGGGCGGATTGACTACCTGAAGAAGACAGCGGGCATACGCTGGATTCAGAAGACTTAGGACTGGTCAGAGTGGTGCAAGTTAGGGGAGTTACCTCCAAGGGCTGATGGATAGATGGGGATTTAATAAACTACTTAAACTGGTTCACACTCTACAATAATTGGTGTTACTACCTATCTACGCACCTATCTACGTCAAAGGGAGTGTTTTATGCCGGAATATTGGGCCGGTCATCGTCCGTCTACGTCATACCGACTACCGACGAGGCATGAAGCCAGATGTCTTGGATACATTCACTTCAGTTTCATGTTTTGTTTGTTTATCTAAACGTCAAACAATTCTAAATTTAGTACTGAGTAATACGGATTAAATTTAGTCGATATGGAAAAAATTAAAATTATCTTTTGCGATAATGTTGTTTTTAAGATGGAAAATCACGATATTTATCTGATACATTTAAATTTCATGACATAATATCTATCTACGCGGTATAACGACAGTATGTTTTTGCCACTAGCTGGTGACGTATCCTATGTATGTATGTATGTATGTATGTACCTGTCCAACTATGGTATCCAAATACAGTGATGAGCCTTTTGTGCGTTACGTCTGCCAAGGTGATTTACTGAGTAGGAGTATATTTTCGGTGCCAGTTAAATGATTGAAAACTTACTCTAAGCAGAGACAGTCCCATCACAACGCTGGGTGAAGTGTTACTGAGCAGGAAAGACTTCTCGCGAATGCCACAAGTTTACCGGTCTGTCCAGTCTTGTAGGACTTCATGACTATATTTTTTCCTTTTCAGAACAATGTCTTTCCCACGTTACGACTTATTATACTGCGGGTATTAATTTACGGTGAATACTCAGGTGTGGATGAATCTTGTTACTGTTCTTGTTTACATTAGGTATTGGCGTTATACTCCAGTTGTAGTGCAGGGTTAGAATGAAGGTTCACGGGATCAAAAAAGAGATACATTATATTTAAGCATAGGTTGCTTTCATTGAGTAACTATTTATTATTCTGTTGTTATCTATAGTAAAATATGACAAGTATATTTTTAGAGATTTCCAATGAAGCCCAAAAAGCTCTAAATGTCTTGAAGAACTAAAAATATTTTTTATTAGTTACATTTAATATACATTCGCAATATCAGTCGGTACTTTGATCTGATACGCATGCGACGCAGCGACGTCCAAAAAAATCTTTAGACCTTTAAAAATATTCTTTGACACATAAAGAATTTAACCAAACTCCAAATGTTAAAGATTAGTCACACATTAAAATATTTTACTGACATCTGACCTCTAAGTTTGGAACTGAATGAGTCACGCTCATCTCAATTATCCAACATTTATAGATGACGATCGCAAAGCCTCATCGGATTAGAATGATCAAGGAAGCATAACGTAGCATTCTTGACAAACGTAAAATTCAAGATGCTTATAAAATTAAAATGGATTAACATAACTGAAGACATGTATAATTATCTTCAGAGAGTGTATTAATTGATTGTATTGTTGAAATATAGAGCGTTTCACGTTTTTAGCCAGTTCTCATTAATTAAAGGTGAGGGGTTAATTGCCAAAGGGTGCTATGATGATCAATGACGATGATGATGATGAATGGTTAAACTGACGTGCAAAGACCTGACAGGCTAGGTTTTAACTTCGGGACGCTTTTCCATATATCGCAGACAAACGAATTTATGTCACATGACGAAGGACACACTTATGTCATTTTTTTGCTAAATCTTAAAAATCATAGTATAACCATTAGAACACGCATTTTTGTAACAAATTTGGCTAACGATTACATGCGTATGAATAAATGAATAATTGTTTCGAATGTCTTGGGACGCTGCGTCGAGTGTAGTCGGGTATGCGGAAATATTCTGCGGGCATGCTTATTGAGTTATCGTGAATATTAACGGATATTGAATAATATTGAGCAACGAATACGGAGCAGGCTTAGCCTTGCTTGGGGCTAGATTTGAACCCTGCAGTAATTTTTTTATTGAAACGTTAAAGCCATTAATGCCACGCTGTTCAAATTTAGATTGGGAGTTTTCTCTACTTTAAAAATATCGAGCTATCTGACAGACTAACTTAATATATTTTTATATAGAATATACAGTAGGTATAATAGTTCCCTCACATACATATAAACATAGGTTTATATACATTCTGTCGTCATTTCAAAGACGTTATCAACAAAAATATGCCATTAAGCGCTTTGCGAAACTTTAATCAAACATTTTAATATTTAAATAAGTTGTCGATTGGATATTAACATTCAAGTATCCAAAACTTCTTAGAAAACCTTATTACTATACTTTGAAGGAAATAAAAAATAAGTTCAAACGATGACAAAGTACAAAAATAAACCGTAACTGACTCAAAAATAGCTAGAACTGAATTCACTTAAAATTTCTTTAAAAATAACTTTTTGTAGGCTTGAATGGTTTTTAGACGCAAACAAAAGACATCGACGTTGTGTTAGAGTTTTACTTCAGAAAATATATTTTCGAAGCTTGTATTGTGGAATAATGATGCACTCTTTTGATCAAATGCGTCAAACGTTTATAAATCCCAAATTGTGCCTTTTTATTAGGTCATCAATAAAAAAAAGGTTTGTAAAAGCAGGACTTCACATTTTAACACAATGCAAAACGATTTGTGATGTAATCCTCTCTACCTCTTCAAACAAGCATTATGGAATGTGGTTACCAAGAAGTTTATATACATATAGGCTGCGAACATAGAAACATATAGGTACATAATGGAGCTTCGAAGAGCTTCGGATCATATTATGACATGGGATTGGAGCTGTGATTGATACCTTACACGCAAGGAAGCTTTTTAATTGCTTGTTGTCGATAATATCGTGGACAATTGCTTAAACACTTTCAGTATAATTCAAAGCCGGGACATACGATAGTTATTAGCCGCTACGTTTACAGTGACTATATGGACCATATAGAGCAAACGTTTTTATGGTAGGTTGCCTACACGAAATGCTTTGTTAAAAAAAGGAACGTAGACGCATGAACGGCGTGACCAGACAAATCGCATTGTTACAATTTCGGTATAACCTTGGGGTTTCTACATTATAACTCTACTAGATCCATCGTCAACTAACGTCACTCCAATTTTAACAATGACTCTTATTACGTTACAATAATGTGTATTTTTCTGTAACAGACCACAAGGGCTCGATGGAAACAGTTGAACGATAACGTCAGTTCACGTCGTGGTTAATTATTGAAATTTAAATAATAATAAATCATGCTAATTATTCGTGAAACAGGTGTTGTTTTACGTCATGTTACGTTTCAGGATTAGTCAGAACATACTATCTACCTACTTAGTCTATTACATCTTCTAAAGACGAACATCTTTTACCAAAAAACACTCGTTGTAACTCATCATTTAACATCACTAGGTCTAGCAAATACATCTGTGGGTTCTCGCTTGATAGTATAATTATGTATTCGTTTGAGATTGCGAACTTATTGATCACGTCCATTATTTATGAAATATCATAAGAAATCATCGGTTTCTATACTTCAACCATGACTACAATACAACAGAATCACAAGTTGAGTTGTATGACAACAAGAATGGACATTATCTGGCAAAGTGAAAAAGTAAAATGGGTTTGATGATCAAATTAATGGTTGTTGATAGCAGACCAGCAGATTAGCAAACGACTCAACTGATGGTGAGACCATCAGTTGAGCAACCAACAACGCAATTACTTTCACCGTTAAGAAGAGCATGTAAGGATCGTCAAAAAAGGAAGAGGTGAATTTACTTCTATAACTGACTCTTACATTGTAACAACAAATTAAGAACTTTAGATGAACTTAATAATAATCACGAACTTAATAGCTTACTAGCCTTATTAGTCACAAAACCTGATATGAACCGAGAAAAGTCGGTTGAGTTCCAACCTTATATTGTTGTCTTCCTTAATGGCATTGTCGTAAAATCACGTGTTCAAAAGATGTAAGATCTTTGCATAATACAACAATAACGATACACGACTCGTTACGAGATGTCTCACACAGATTACTTAAAAATGCCTGTTAGCTTGGATACAGTGCTCAAAACAGCTGGCTTGCTAAGTGTTCAAGCGAACTACAACCTTATTCCGTTAGCATAAGACTCAATTATTTATACGTCTGCTGATAAAGAACGTGCTTCTTGCGCTGTCCGCTGTACATGTTCTAAGATGTTATACAAATTTTGGGAATCCCGGCAGTTTTTGAAATAAAATACACACTATATTAAAAGCAAACAATCAACTTGAATTAACATACGTTTTCTGTACACGCTCCTGTCCATAGTTACAGGTGAATTGACTCACTTATCTTCATAGCTATTCATAGTACAATGACGTAAATACAATAAAAAAGATATATATGTCATCAGTCTCAAGTTTCTAAACATAAAAACGAATGCTTCACATAGGCAACGTATGGAATTTATTCACAAAACAAATATTAATACAAACGATACACAGATACACGTTATCGAAACGAAAACCATTTAGATTTCGTGACCTTAAAATCCTACCGGCTACAATCAAATTCTACAACAACTTACATAATAATATCACAACAACCTATCACTGTTACCTAACTAAAACTCACTTGGCACTGCAAGAGCTCCATAAGGAAACGTCACTTCAAATAAGAAAATCCTCACTCACTCAAAACGTCAGCTGTCAGGGTTGAAGCACCTTTGACGTTGCGTTCATATTTGATTGCGCGGTACCGATCAGTTACGTTTTTCGGGCCATGGTTGCGTGTGCGCAGCAAGTAGTTCACAAAGCCACTGAGATCTGCGCCCGCGCACGCCGTCTTAGACTATGTAACTGCGTCACGCCGGGAAGTCCAAACTAATGTCTAAGTAGATAGAGCCTACATCGGAACTACGTCGCATACGTCACCGTTAAATTAATTGTGAACCAAATGACGCGCGGAAACAGATATAAATAAGTGGTTTATTAGTTTTCCATTCGGTTAACTCGAGGTTAATAGACTTTTAGTTTGGTACTGAATATTGGCTTTAATGAGGTTCATTCGATTTTTTAATAACAAAAATTAACTAAACCTTCTCAAATAAATTTTAAATTGAAACACAAAAAAAAACAAAATCATAAAAATTTAATTAATATATAGTATTCTGTTATCTATAAATATCTTGATTATTTAGTCAGTTGCGAAATTAAAAGAGTAGAAAATGTCAAAGCTGTTTTTCTAATTAACTAGATAAAGGTATAACTGAAACTACGAATATAAGTCCGGATTGATTTAAATTTCATTTGTCTCAAATCTATCAAACTTCAACTGAAAATTCGATTCAAAGCTTTACAAATTAGAAACATAATAACCAGTGAAAGATTATGTACGTTATTATATTAGTTCATTGATAATAACAAAGATTAAAGGTTGCAAAACGGATAAAAAGCGACAATCAGAATTCTGATAACAATAGTACCCGTTCCAAAATCAAATCTAATTGGGAGCGAAGTGATTGGTTAGCATACAGTGACGTCATAGACCACCTTCACTTCATTCATAGTCTAATTATAAACACATCGCCTAACTACCGCACAAACACAGCCATAAAATATACATAGACACACACACACACTAATAACATGAAGCACGTGGGAAACTTCATAACGTGATTTAATTGTTTACATATACCCACGCCAGAATCTACTGTTTAGTCTTAAGATCTTTTTATAAATTTGATCTAATCACAATGTGTTAAAGATGATATTTCTTTGCATATTTTCCAAGCGATATGCAGATTTGCAAGCGTTCAAGTTTATTCCGAGTAAAGCGCGCGCGTAAGTTCGTGTCACGCGTCTACGTAAATCCGCACGTTTCCCAACGAATTATTCATATCTTAATATTATATCAGGTTTATTGTATTGTATAATTCAGTACGTGTTAACCAATATTTAATCATTTAAACATTTTTTACATTACATATCGAAGAGTAAGGCTTTGTAATTTAAGTTTTGGGATTTTATTGTTTTTATTTATTGCATAAAATCGTCTGAAAAATATATATTTTACGTTATCGTAATATATTTGTAGGAAATTTTATCTAAGATTAGCGCTTTGTCTAACTTTATTTATCTATCACTTACTCGTATAATAAATATTTGACCCATATTAAAGACGTCGACGAACTCATTGAAGGTTACCGAAGGGTCTTTCATAATGTCAAAATACAAAAACATGTGTAATAAAATCAACTGCTGCAATCAATCATGATTAATGTTAGATTTGGTTAATTATGATCAATGGTTGACTATTTCAATCATTAATATCATTATTGATTGTCTGTTACTAGAAGAAGTTCATGTATACTTATAAAAAATATTTAAATCTATATATATAAAATTGAAAAGAGATACACTGATTAAACAAAAAATCTCAGAAACTACCAAACCGATTATGATGAAATTTGGCAGGGAGATAGCTTATGCCAAGGAGACGTCAGCTAAGAACGGATTTTTGGAAATTCATCCCCTAAGGGGTAAAAATACGGGATAGAGGTCATTTTCATACAAACCAACTTCGTCAGTTTTAGAGTTATAAATATGATTTTTTTTATCTAAGTTAATAGTAATAAAAAAAAGTTAAACTTAACAATTTTTTTTGGAAAATCATCCCTTAAAGGGTTAATTTAATTGATGGTACTTAGTAGGCAACTTCGTCATTTTTGAAGTTAAAAACATGAAAATTTACATATTAGCTCCAGACTAGAAACAAAATTTGTAAGTATTATGTTTTTTTGGAAAATCATCCCCTAAAGGGTTAATTAAGACTGCGAAAGTTAGTATGGACACTTCGTCAGTTTTGAAGTACGAAGGGCGAAAATTTGTATATAAGCTTATAGTTAGACACAAAAAATAACTGTATCATTGTTTTCTCGAAATTCATCCCCTAAAAATAGGGGTTGGTAGTCAACTACATACAAATCAAGTTCGCCAATTTTAGAGTTATAAATATGAAATTTTTTATGTAAGTTTATAGTAATAAACAAAAGTTAACTTTAACAATTTTTTTCGGAAAATCATCCCTTAAAGGGTTAATTTAGTAAATTTAATTTAGTATGCAACTTCGTCATTTTTAAAGTAAGAAGGGTGAAATTTTGTATATAAGCTTATGGTTAGACACAAAAAATAACTGTATCACTGTTTTCTCGAAATTCATCCCCTAAAAATAGGGGTAGGAAGCCATTTACGTATAAATCAACTTCGTCAGTTTTAGACTTATAAATATGAAAATTTTTATGTAAGTTTATAGTTGTGAACAAAAGTTAATTTTAACACGGTTTTTTGGAAAATCATCCCTTAAAGGGTTAATTTAGAGGATTTCATTTAGTACGCAACTTCGTCATTTTTAAAGTTAAAAACATGAAAATTTATATATTAGCTCCAGATTAGAAACAAAATTTGGAAGTACATATTACGTTTTTTTGGAAAGTCATCCCCTAAAGGGTTAAATAAGAGTGCGAAAGTTAGTATGGACACTTCGTCAGTTTTGAAGTGCGAAGGGCGAAAATTTGTATATAAGCTTATAGTTAGACACAAAAAATAACTGTATCACTGATTTCTCGAAATTCATCCCCTAAAAATAGGTGTTGGTAGTCAACTACATACAAATCAACTTCGCCAGTTTTAGAGTTATAAAGTATATGATTTTTTTTATGTAAGTTTATAGTAATAAACAAAAGTTAGCTTAGATTTTATTTTTTTCGGAAAATCATCCCTTAAAGAGTTAATTTAGGGGAATGAACTTAGTAAGCAACTTCGTCATTTTTTAAGTTATGAATGGACAGGGAGCAGGAGAGGGAGAAGGAGCGGAAGAGGGAGATAGAGAGGGACAGGGAGCGGGAGAGGGAGTGGGAGCGGGACAGAAATCGGGAGAGGGCACGGGTGTGGGCGGGAGAGGGACTGGGAGCGATAGAGGAAGAGGGAGAGGGATATGAAGTGGGAGAAAGACCTCGAGCAGGAAAGGGAGAGGGAGAGGGATATGTGGTGGGAGAAGGACCTCTAGCGGGACAGGGACAGGGAGTGGGACAGGAAGAGGGAGAGCGAGGGGAGTGAGACAGGGAGCGGGAGAGTAAAAGGGACAGGGAGCGGGAGAGGAAGAGGGCAAGGGGAGAGAGGGAGATGGAGAGGGAGAGGGAGAGGGAAAAGAAAAAAAGTTAATGTTGTTTACTATTCCAAACCCGCTCCCGGAGGAATAATCTGTGATTGTATCGTAAGTTTCAGTATGTAAATTCCTAAATAAAAGTACTTCAATATAAATGAACCTGTTTTTAAATTTTCTTTTGTAAGGGATAATAAATAATATTATGATAAGCATAATTTCCGCGTGCGAAGCTGCGGGCAACAGCTAGTTACCTATATACTTATTACGTATTAAAAATTGCTGGACTGGCAAGCATGATCGCGATTCTGTAAGTAATATCTATTTAATTGAAAATAATTTCAGTTTTTAAATACTTGAATCATTTCATATTATTCAATCTGTCTATAAGTTGATTATATTTAATAACCATGAACAAAATAATATCAAAAACAAATTATGTCCACAGCTGGTGAAGGCCTGCATTTACACAACTACCAAAAGATTATTGAATTTATATAAATATATGAGCTATAAATATAATGACAATTATTACTATAAAGCTATAAATATAGCAATGACAATAAATGTGAATAAATAAATAAGATTTCCCAATGAGATCACAATCATAATAAATCCGATTTTAATTCTCATTTAACTCAGGGTTTACTGTTGACAAGTACATAAAAATTCCAGGTTAGTGATGCATGATTCATCCTCTGTTACAGCATAAGTGCACGTGCAATTCTAATGTACCTACACATGTCTATACAAACATGGTTTTAAATATATCGCTGTGCTATAATAGGTAAAATTATTGGCATGACGTAAATACAAAGTATCTAAGTTTGATGATTTTAAACTGTGTGTTTTACGTTTCATTATTATACTGGGAATGAAGTGGGGAGTTACACAATATTATACATGCGTATCCCGTATAATTATAATGAATTACACTTTAAATTTAATTATAGAGCTTATTAAAAAAAACCCATGGTGATGTTTTTCATAAACAAAGGTTTTATACTTTAGATTGTAACTTTTTATAAATTAATTTATTTAAATATGAAAATCTTTAAGAAACACGTATGATGCAGTCTCGTAAGCATAACATTGTTATGATAACTATAAGTTTAATAAAACCGTGATACACAATATATGGTTCAAAATATCTGCTTTATTCTGCCATAACATCTCCTTAACTCAAGCAAACTGTATACTGATCACTTAAGTGCAAGGAAAGGACTGAATACACAGCGCTACTGAATACAAAACATTTATCTCGAATGCATCTGATAAACGTGACTAGAATACGTAGGAATCTATTTTTATTATCATCACAATGAATTATGTAATCGGGAATGCCGGTTGACTAATACAATATCTTGTGTCATTATTTTATCCATTCATAAATCGCACCCACACGATAAATTTTGCATTCGCAAACGTATTATACAATGCGCATGTCAAAAAAGTTTCGTTGAATTATACCAATTAAAATTAATGAAACTACCAATAAAAATTAAGTATAAAATGCAGCAGGATTTTCTGATCACAACTCAAACTCACAACCCAACTCACAACTCATATTGTGTTGAGATTGTGTGATGGGATGTGATCGGATGAATTAATTTTAATGTAATTTAAAAATGTTTGTTTTCTGCTAACGCATTAGGATAATTATTGTCCTGTAATGTTAGTGGTGAGTTTATGTAAATAAATAAATAAAGATTCGCGATTGTCGCAGGTGGCGTGGACTAGACAAATAAGACATCTTATCTTTACCACATATATAACAGGTTTTTATTTTCTTAATTTGCTTTAATCCAGCTTTAAAAATTACAGCATACATAAAAGGTTATTTCCTAATCTATATATATTATAAAACTGTAACTCGATAATGTCTGTACATTGAAGATATTTATGAAAATTTGGTATCAGGGGACTATATAGGAGCAACAGATTGCAAATCTGTCATTTTTAAAAATCTTGTCTGTCTGTATGTTTGACACCGCATCACGCCAAAACCACTGGATGAAATTGAATGCGGTTTTCACAGTTATTTTACTGGTGGTCTAACTTAGAATCTGGTGTATGTTTTATCGTGATACGTCGCTTAGAAACCGAGATATCAATAAATAGGACTTTTTGATATGCCACATAACAGTAAGAAATACTGAAAGTGCCCGATACAGGGATATAAGAGACTGTTTAGTATCGGAAATATACGTTATTTCTTCAAAAAAATCAATGCGTACAAATTTTTTTTAATTTATGATTTTGCAGTGAATTAGTTCTGCTAATCAACAACAGATGTCTGTTTAGGTAACTAGAAGCCATAATTAAAAAATGTAAGTAGGTCTGAAAACGAGTCAATAAATCTTTTATTGAAATTAATGTGTAACTATACATATTTACAATATTTAAAACATTGGGGTTTTAAGAAATTAATTACCTTACTCAATCAATAACACAACTATTTATGTTAGATTGTGCTATCAGATTCCTATATTCAATTCGCTGTATGATAGTGTGGGTTAGAGTTAGTGATAATAATGACACAATTTAGGAAAATTTTATTATCAAATATTGTTTTTTCTGTAGATAAATAAAAATCTTAAATTTTGACAAAGTATTACAATTTAGATTTTCTTATTGTGATGTAGGAAAAGGCACATAGAAAGTAGACAATATTAAAAATACAAATCACAGTAAGTAAGAAATTAAAATATTAAAAATCTTAAATTTTGACAAAGTATTACAATTTAGATTTTCTTATTGTGATGTAGAAAAAGGCACATAGAAAGTAGATAATATTAAAAATACAAATCACAGTAAGTAAGAAATTAAAATATTTGCGAATAATCGTCTACTGGTGTCACCTACTGGTCAGTGCGTACCTAGCCGGCCCCGCATAGGCTAATTATGACCGGACGTAAGTGCAATACAAATCGCACCTTTGGTGGAACAAGGGCACATCTTACAAAAAATCGTAAAATGACAAAAATTAAACAAAAAAATATTTTACACCTGCAAAGTACATGGCCATATTCACAAATAAATGGGTCGTATCTCATGCAAAGAACAAACACTTTGAAGCAATAAAAAGACGAATAATACGACTCGGAATGCAAAAAAAAAAAACTTTGAAATGGCTCTCCTGTAAAATTACAAAAGTGCAGTTGAGCCCTTGTTCCACCAAAGGTGCGAAATAACTAAAATATTTTTGAATTTGCAAATAGTCTAAATCGTCATCATCCTCCATGGATGACTAAAAGCATCGTCCGTGATCAGATCAGACTAAAGGCATATCACCCATTGGTTGTTATTCAAGAAAGAAAACAAGAATGAAAAAATAATAAATTATGAAGATGATTAAATTTCCATTCTGTTAAGTTTAGAGGGAGTTATTTATGATTTAGCAGTGAGTTATTTATTATTTAAATAGTAGTAAAAATAAACTAATGTTATGGTAATGCAGGCACGCTGTTTAATCCACCAATGGCGAATCAGTTCAAAGAATGAGTTTCTTTTGAAACATTTTATAGGTATAAAATATACGTCTGGTATTTGGGCCAGGTTCTTGGACACTTAAAAATCTCAAAGTCATTCAGGAATAAACTCAGGAGAAGTAGAGTCTCCCGGTTGAGAGGCGGGCCCTGCTGTCAGGTAGGGGATGCTTTCATTACCATAAATCTAGCTGGTACCGTGGTTGTGAAACTCCTCAGATAGTCGGGGGGGCTCTTTTGACTCTCCACGCAGAAGCGTTTACCATTTAGCTCTCAGGCAATCAAATACGGAGGGGTGAGACGTCCCTGAGCGACTCATGTAGCCCGTGGTCGGCGCGATCAAATATTGACCGGGAAACCTAACATGGTACACCAGGTACCTGCTAAACCACCCGATCCGATCATAGAGACAGAGCGGCGCGGCGGCGGCGGCAGTTTGCGTGATCTGGTGAGCAGCATGGGGACCGTCTTACAGACATTACTTGGTCAGATGAAAACACATAATAAGTCGAAAAGAAGGAAGAAGTAGTGCCAATAAAACATTACGTAATTAAAATGGAAAAAGAATTCGATTACTTTAGGTTTTGCTGTTTATACGTGGAAAAATTTGTCGAAGTATATGAATAAATAGGAGCAGTCCAGTATTCCAGTAGTCTGAATTAAACTAGCATTTATAATCTCCAACTCCTACAATCTCCTGGTTTAATTACGAGGAGGTATAGTCAAAGTAAAACTTTTTTTTCAGTTGTCTTTATTTATCTCAGTATATCTTAATTGACCAGGGCTGAAGCCTTTGAAAATGGTAAGTGAAAAAATAATAGTAGGATGAAACCCATTGAAAAAGGAAGAGAATATAACAAAAATGAAAGGAAAAATAATTTACGGGCGATCTGAGGTCGGGAAGTGGGGGGGGGGGGGGGGTGAGTTTTTAATGGTAAAAATCGGTCTACCTCGATTTCCGGCAAAACTACAAGTCCTATGGAAAATAGTTAAAAAATTTCTCAAAATTTATGTAAAAAGTTCAAATAACCAACTTAACATCGAAAAAGCACCCTAATTATTTTCAATTGAAAATTCTCACGTCAAAATATCTGCTTTTTTAAAAAAGTCTGTAGGATTTTTTTCTTTGAAATCTCTACCTTTTGATGGTATAAAAATACATTATTATGGTAGCTGCTACGAAATAACAGGTGGTAAGGCCCAACCATAGGCCATATTGTATTAGGGTCTGGGTTGGGTTGGGTCTGGTGGTGTATCTTAGAGACAGACTATGTAACTCCAGAATGGGTGAGAATAACAGTTTTAAAAATATTTGTTGATGGTCACGTTGACATAGCAAAACCAGTACAACATTGAACAATTCAAGATCTGATGGTGTACGTGTATATAAAATCCCACTAATATTTCTTAGGCGTACCTATAATAAGATATTATTTTACTCTCGCTAAAACGGCTATAAACGGGATCAGGAGGGCTATTCAGTTTTGCAACTTGACAGCGGAATCTGCGATGAGTTTCAAAATTGAAGTTTGAGTCCGAGATCTTGATATGTGATTCTCTAATCATCTGGTACGCACTTGCGAGGTGAAGGGAGTCTCGAACACTAACTTCAATTTAGAAACTCATCGTGTATTCCGCTGTCAAGTTACAAAACAAAAGCGAACTTGCATCATATTGACATGTCATTATCTAATCATCTATTAATCACTTGCGAAGTGAAGTGATCCTAGAACTCGAACGTCAATTTTGAAACTCCGCTGTCAAGTTACAAAACTGAATAGCCTTCCAGGTCGTTCGAGTTCGGAGATGGATCAGCTTCTTCATCAGGTCAAGGGTATAATTTAGTTTGGAAGTTGGGTTTACAGGTTATTTATTGTTTTAGGGTTTTGTTCCTCAAAAGAAAAAACATAACCCTTAAAGGATCACTTCGTTGTCCGTCTGTCTGTTTGTTTGTCGACCTTATTTTCTCAGGAACACGTGGAGATATCATTCCAAAAAACTTAAACTTATTTGTATTTGGTTAATTGATCACTATGTCCAAGCATAGGAACGATAGTTTTACAGTGGCAAAGTTAAGTTTGTTACTGAATCATTTAATATTGCTCTTATAAGTTCGGTTCTCTAAAGTACAAAACCCTCGGTGCCAAAAAACTCGCATTTCCCGGGACGTTTTTTAAATACTTTAATTTCATTCTCAAGTCCACGCAGACGAAGTCGCGGGTAAAAGCTAGTATTAAGATAAAATGCAACGTTTATTTATTCTTTATTGCACCTTAAAACATAAAGGATACAAAACGTTCCTAATACTTATTAGAACCCAACATTTAAGTAATAAGGTAACTAATCAAATTATACCGCGTTTGAGTTAGTTCACCTCTACTATGTCTACAAAATAAACTCTTCTGCCTGACTTAAGTTCCTTTGGTTCCTTAAGTGTAACCTTTGGTTCGTATGTTCCTCGTAGAACAATGCCGGAAAACTACTCAATTACTATTGTTCTAGTAACACATCAGTGTGGTTAGCAATTCATTTTATATAGACAAACTTGACGTTTGAATATCCAAATATAACTTCATGTCTGTCGCTATCAGCACACGGTTCTAATAGAGTCATTGTAGCAGCGATACCAACAAGGCTATTCACTTTTGTCACTTGACAGCGGAATCCGCGATGAGTTTCAAAATTGAATTTCGAGTCCGAGATCTTGATATGTGATTCTCTAATCATCTGGTACGCACTTGCGAGGTGAAGGGAGTCTCGAACTCTTACTTCAATTTAGAAACTCATCGTGTATTCCGCTGTCAAGTTACAAAACAAAAGCGAACTTGCATCGTATTGACATGTCATTATCTAATCATCTAGTACGCACTTGCGAAGTGAAGTGATCCTAGAACTCGAACGTCAAATTTGAAACTCCGCTGTCAAGTTACAAACCAGAATAGCCTTCCAGATACCGATTGTGTTGTGAAAGCAATTAAAATTGTTCCACTTTGACCTCGCTATCTCGTTTATCGGTTATCACATACATTATTTTCTCCATTCATAAATAAACAAACGTTTTAATCACACAAAGAAATGTTAGTTTAACTCATTAGGCAGATATTTTGAGATTACTCTAGTGAAATTCCCAAAAAAGATTAATCTAAATGTTTGCTTCATTCGATTCTTTAATGAGTCACTTTGTGCTTTAATTACTGATGACATATCAAACGGTACAATGATTTAACATTTTAAATTAAGTCAGGAACATAAATTATCTCTGTAGTATCTATCGTGACTTTCTTTAATCTCTATAGCGACAGCCCAAAGAAATATTTTTGAAGATTCCTTCTCACTCATGAAGAAGCATCGAGTTTATCCGAAACATAGTGTGAAGTCAAGATGTTAGGCACTTCTGTTTCAACTAACGCGACAACGCTTAATTATCGAGTTCAATTTCTCGTCGACTTTAATTCGGTATATTTTAATGTCAGTTGATATCAATGGAAAAAATCCTAGAGATTGATTCTCGATATTATTTTACATTTATAAATGTTCTCCTATCTTTGGTTTTATATTCTACCTATGTATTATATTTTTATCAGTTGATGTTTCATAATCCATGTCCGAGTTAATTGACAAAGGTTGTCCTTGGCTATCATCGATATCGATCTAACGCCTTAAGTTTAGTATCGAATAAAACTAGATGAAAAAATAGTTTGTATGATTGGAACTGATTTACAGAAGAAACTTACCTGTTTACGGTCACTGCTCTGGTATGTTTCCGACCAATAATAGTTCATTATATCTTATTTCTAGAGTTGATATTTAAGTGACACAATAATTTATGTACTTTGTAGACTTGCAATTAAAAAAATAATTCATTAGTTAAAATAATTAAGTAAAATATCTTTTTATTTAAGCACACAATAAAAATTACGTGTCAAGGGTTTAATCGTTTTTATATCACTAGCTATATTTTGTATGATGTCACTTTTTCGATAACTTTGATACAAGAAAAGTTTATCGCGAGTTATCTTAAAGAACAAAGTGCACACGCTTTTGATAAGATTACTACATTTAAACAGCGACCGGTGCGTTTTGTAATGTTAACCTTATTGATTGACGTCATATTATGTCGTTGTAATTTTGCCGCATAAGAATTTTAAATTCTATATTAAAATTTTTGGTAACAAAAATTGTATGTAATTTTTTCAAATTTTAAAAATTCAATTTCTATTACAACTATCACTTTTCCATTATTAGTTTTTAATGTAAAGTTACAGTAGTTACTGATCACTTACGGCTAAACAAACTTTACTCGGTTTTGGTTACACTTTGAAAATTTAGAGATAGATACAATATTCGTCCTTGAGACGAGTAAAAAGCACGTCTAATAACCTTTTTAATCTGTTGTAATTATGGTATTATATTCCTCATGCGTCTGTATTATCGGACTAATCTATTCATCTATTCAATCATAATAAAACTGTAAGTGATCGATGTCTTTACATGGAAGATATTTAAGAAAAACTATTAAGTAGTCTATACATCTATACATCTATACAAATAAATAAAATTGGAGTGTCTGTTTATAATGTTAAAATAACTGCTTTTTACTAAGTGCATTTGGATGTATATACGGTACTTATACCAAAACAACATTTTTTAAAAATTTTGTCTGTCTGTCTGTCTGTCTGTCTATCTGTCTGTCTGTCTGTTTGTTCCGGCTAATCTTTGAAATGGCTGGACCGATTTTGACGGGACTTTCACTGGCAGATAGCTGATGTAACAAGGAGTAACTTAGGCTACTTTTATGTGAGAAAAAAAATAGTTTGTTAGCCATACGAAGTTCGCCGGGTCAACTAGTTAAATAATATTTCTTAAAAAGGCCATAGCGCCTGTCTTTCTAGCAAACATTAATTAAACTATAACTTTCGCGATAAAATATGTATATTGTGATAATTTGTGATCTCTCACGAGGACATTACAAAGGAGACAAAACAATTCAAGCGTTTAAAAACAATAAGTAATACCCAGGAAATGTTGACTACGAAAAGGGCATGCAAAATTAGAGTCGAATAGCTTACTCAAGCAGTAAGCTCGCTGTCGTGTTGTCGGTACCACTCAAGGCTTTGGGTTTTCCAGCCGCTCACTCACAACATGGCGGCTCACACACACTTACACAGCTTTGTCATGCGCGTAAGGTTGGCAACGCAACGTGTATAAAATTATTGTGTCATTTTATAATATCGTAAGTAGGTATGTATTAAGTTATAATATTTTCTTTGTAAACGTAATAATATAATGTTTATAATGATTAACGTATGATATGTAATTAATTATTACGATTTCTTAATGTATAATAATGTCTACCTAACCTACATATATTGTTATACTTTATACTTTACTGATATAATAATATTTTTATTTATAACTCTATCTCACTTACAAGTTTTACTTCTTCGCATTTCCATGATCGGCAACAGCAATTTATATCAAAAATAATATATTCGATCGTTAACATAACCTGATATTCATAATACAAAAACACCAGAAATTTCGCACCGTATTGTGACCATTAACACGGTGGCATACAGGTGTTTATTCAATACACATTATAAATGCTTCACACACACATTCAAGCACAAATTCCATTTATCAAATCGTGCATTGTAAACATTATTGGCGCTGGAAAATGGAAGGTTGTCGCTAGGTCAGATTGGATTCCAATTCTAATTAGGAATTAAGTTGTTTGAATACTTTTGTTCCGTGCACGCGAGACTATTGTATTGGAGTTCCATTTAAATAATATAATTGCATATTAGGATTTTATAGGGTACATATAAGTATATACAGAAATATTTACATATTTTAGTGATATTATTGTAAACTACTGTTAGAGTAAGGATCAGAATCCACATATCGTATTGTTCTAAAAATTAGAGGATCAGTAGATTTGGACTTTATTCCTAATTTAATTTTTTTCCACAATTTTTCAGAGAAAATGTAAGAAGAAAGAACAAATAGATTCATAAACGATACTATTAGTTAATCATAAGTTATCCTTTTAGGGTTAATTAATCAATTGTAAAATAAAAAATATTAATCAGAATTTAATACGGAATGTGTATGTAACTATAATACAAATAAAAATAACAGCTTCAGATAATTTAATAATTTAACTACACAAAAATTTACGTACTGTAATATTTGACTTCAAGTAGGTACCTTTATTTGTGAAAATAACTCGTTGAAGTCTTTCTTTAAACAGTAAATTCGTTAACCACACAATATTACCAAATTACTTAAGTACAATTACTTAAGTACTACGTTTAAGTGATTAAAAGCACATTACATTACATGCATTTTATTAAAGTTTTAGTTTTACGAACACCCAAATGAATATTAGAGCCAAGTGCGAAGTTAAAAAATTGTTCAAAGAAAAAATCGCGGAAGTGACTAGTCATTTAAGTTCTTTATTTAGCGCCTTGCCTTACTCACAGATTAATTACATTATGCAAATAAATATAATAGTTTAATTTGACATAGAATAAAATACATATAAAGACAACACAAGCACCCAAGATTTGTCACATGAATACACAATTGTAGATTATAGAAATGCATAAGTATATCAGCTACACCGGTATAAATAAATGGTTTTGAGTTTTGACTTTCTTTAAATATGGCAAGTACCTAAGCTTCAGGAACTTTTGCATTTTTAATTGTATTAGCCAGATGAATTTTGTGAATGTACAGATATATAGCATTTGACGTCTGCCAGTTAACGATAATCATTTTCCATATGCCTATTTATAGTCAGAGATATCTATGTTAATAGCATAAAAAATATAAGGTATTGGCAATTGGTTGCGAAGTTATAAAGAAAATAGAAGCTCACGGTCTGCTAGAACTTAACTAAGGCTTGCCTGGATTTGTGTGCAATCTGATAAGAAATGATTCTCTGATTTCTTGATTACAACAAAACATTGAAATACACAAATACGACTTCACGCTGACTTGTATCAAAAATACGTGGCTCTATACATGACTTGAATTATAAAAACTCCAAACTTGTAAAATAAAATTCTGATTGGTTACGCGGCTTTGGGCATTTACAATTAACCTTTGAAACGATTTTTACCAGTTCAGCTCTCAGAATAAAGTCTAAATTGGCGTGATGGATTGTTTATTTAGAATTAATAGGTATCGTTTAGCATTTTAACACGAAAGAAGTACCTATAAGTTATTTTTTGTTAGCGTCGAGATCTCGTCATTTATTTTTGTCATTTTGTTTTAAAATACTGCGGCTATTATTAGTTGAACTAGCTTCAACATTTAAAACAGGAAAAATATTTAAATTCAGCTCTGTTATGTTTAGCAAGTCGTAAGTGGAAACTTACAAAGTCATTGCATTCCACTTAATTTATTATAGCAGAGAAAAGTTATGATATATGAAATGATAAGTGATCATACATTATATCAGTGATATTAATAACACACATATATTCTGACAGTTCATATTTTTTATATACATGTACAAGAACGAAAACAAGAAAGATATTTTTCTTTTGGTAAAAAATATGAAATTGTATGTAAAGCAAGTCTAAATACTAGTCTCTATGGTTTGTAGTGTCATTTATTTTTGTTTTAGTTATGTTCTCAAATGATAAGACTGTAAATTATACTAATTATACGGTATTGTTCTATTTGTGTCATATTTTATTGTTACGCCTTGTTGTATGCAGTACCTAATAAAATAATTTTTAATTGAATACCGCTACCAAATGAGGGTATCTGAAACAAAAACGGGCGGAAAAACTGTCATGAGGATGTCATGAGGCGACAATTTATCAATTAACAAATGAATGTAATCTCAGGCCAATCAAAGGACTGATGTAAGTGCTCTACACAACCATTCCCTTTAGCATAAATAATAATTAAACAACACGATAACAAGGTTATACTAAGTAACATAACACTGACGCAAGTACTCGATTTCCTTTCACCAGCGCCATTGGACCTCCATGCAACAACGATATATACGCACATTACTATATGTAGCCGCTTATTATACTTCCAAAATTAATGGATATTTTCTTATGCACCAACTCAGAGTCACAAACGGTTACTTTAATCGCTCCTTAGTAAAGCATCACCATACAAATTCTGTACTAAGGAGCGATTTAAGTAACCTTTAGTGACTCTGAGTTGGGGCGTTAGGGAGGCCATACACGATCACCTACCTAACATATTTGTTGTTTGCCAATAATGCCTGAACCAACACATAGTTATTCTTTTTTTATCAGGCGTTTTATATGTTTCCATTATATTAGTTTAGTACTCGGTCAGTTGTGACTATTTAACGCATATATAGCTAGCATTAGAAATTCTCTTGAACATTATTAATTTACTAATCGTTTGACAGAACTTTCATAATTATTATGTTATTCTCCGCCGAATACAATCCCGGTATCTGGCCTGGATTTTGAAAATACAATTCCGTTAGTAGGTAGGTACCTAGTACATCTTTTATTAAATACAATTTATTCATGGTTAGTTGCATCAAATTGAATCCAGCTTAAAACATGTGAAGACACGAATATACATATATTTTAGTCGAATCTTATTTATTTATTTATTTAAAATTTCATGTACACGATTAAACTTAAATTAAAACGTTATTTAAATCAATTAATTTGACTAACTTAACTAGCAAGATTGTGTTTAAGGGTAAATTAGTCAAAGAAGAAGGGAAAAATATTTACATCAAACATTAGTGGAAAATATTGCAATAGCAATGTTTAATATTACTAAAAAAATATTGGACACTACATTCCTGCAGCTCTCAATATGAGTTATAGATGATAATAGGTATTTCTTAAAACTGTGCTACGGCGTAGCAACTTCAGTATCCAATCATTATTCGTATTTAACAAATAAAGGTATATAACAACCAAATAAACAAATTCATAACCTAACAAACTCGTGACTCTTTTTTAGCATCGCAAATAAAGTTTCACAACATATTGATATATGTACTTCGTTCCATAATCGATTGTATAGATCGTTTTCGAGAATCGAACGTAACGAATCGATACTATTATCGGCAGTGAGCGCTTTGTAGAAGTGTAATTGTGTTCTATAACCGATCTATAATACATAATTGCAAATGAAACTGTTGTGACTTTCATGTCTCTACTATACATTTGCAAATAAGATTTTATAAATCTTTATAATAATACGAGGAATCATTTGCATTGGGACTACTAGATAGGGTTAGTTATCGAATAACTTTTGAACGATTAGAGATATTATTGGTGGAAAGGTTAGTTGCCACCTTAAATGTTATTAGGCCATTCGAGGTCTCTGACTTGTTTCACACTAAGCATATAATGTCATTATGTACATATTACTAGCTGACCGGGCAAACGTTGTTCTGCCAAAAAAAATTTAGGGGTAGGGGATGAAAAATAGATGTTGTCCGATTCTCCACCCTAGCCGATATGCACGCAAAGATTCACGAAAATCGGTCGAGCCGTTTTGGAGGAGTTCAACTTCAAAAAAGCATGACACGAGAATTTTATATATATATTAGATGCCATGTGTCCGAAATAAAATATGTCTTAAGTCATTAAAAGTACTATTATTTCTTCTGTGATAGAACTTCAGAGTGCACTAAAGATTAGATTTTATCCTATTTAAATAAAAAGGATTATTTAAAAGACTTGCTTTGCATCGAAAGTAAACTAAAACAGTAACAAATACAAATGCGTTTCTTACAATGTTCTATTGTGTATCCACTTTTGTTACGAGAGATTGAATCCTAGCTTCTCACAACACAGGGATTCCTAGTGTGGGAGCTAGTGCACTGAAACTGTGCGTAATGAGGTTGCTGAATAAATCATTTTTCATTTTCATTTTTTCATTATGTTTGTTCCACTTAGAATTGGGATGGAGCGTTGTTTAAAAATACTTATAATCTAAATAAAATCCTATTTGTGTCTTCGTATAAGTTCTTCTACGTGTTTATATAAATTTAAAATTAATTTTGTTTTTGTACATAGTTATGAACGTCGATGTTTTTACATGAATTAGTAAGTCTGTGTGATATGAAGGCACTGATTCTCGCACCGTAGATAACACAACTAAGTCGACTTATATCGAACAATTTTAAATACACGTTCATAAAATCACGTAGACATTTTTAGATTGGAATTTATGTTAATTTTAAAATATATCCAGCATAAATAAATACATTTCAGAGTATCCCAATATGCTCAGAATGTTAATTATTTAACCATTACTCATATTTACCTGGATATGTTACATATAAATAACAATATGTTACATACTAAACTGAACAAGTCATAACAAGTTCTAAGAACTATCTCAAACCAACAGTTATTGACAAATTCTCATTGGCACATGGTTATTGAATAAATCTGACTCACTATTTCACAAGTGGGGTTAGCCGAGAGGAATGTTTTGATCTCTCATTTTCCTCTTAAAGGCTTCGAGGCTTTCGCAACAATGTGATTCAGACACTCAAGATTCGGCGCGGAGTCAAATTTTTGTGCAAACGGTATTCCCAATTGCAGCACTAATTGCGAATGAAGTGTTTCATGTTACGTAAACGCTACCGACAGTTGATCTAAGTAACTTTAAGTTTTTCCTCTTATTAGGATTTTTACGGAATTGTATAGTCAAATTATTTAGGTCCTAATTTGATAATATTCATGTTAATTCTATGTAAATAAGTTATGTAATATCTTACAACACAAATTGAATTTTTGTATTTTTTATAAAAAGAAATTACAAAATAACTTACACCTTTACAAAAATTAGTTTTTTTTTAAAAAAAAAGAAGTATATTTTAAGTGCATAAAAAGACAATATTTTACATAAGTTAGGAAAACAATAATGTCTTTATTGTTAGAAATGTGTAAAAGAAGCCTAGTTAAAAACAAACGAAAGTAAATTTTGTACTTGTAATAAAAATAAACGTTACTGCACAGTAAATAAAACAATGCAAGCTTAACATTCATGCATAGTTGAGCTACAAGTTAGTGATAAACTCACAGTTACTTTTCAAAAGAACAAAAGTTAAGAACTGACTCACGCCACGTTCACACATGGACCGCGGTTGACGATCACGTAACGAAAAACGCTCTTGTGTCCTCGACCTAAATGTCGCGCGAGTGAAAATCGGACCGCTAACAATCACCCCATTCTCTCGACTTAGGAATGTTACGAAACTCGTAAAGAAGCGTTGGGCTTGTCTTGTTTACTGTGAAGGTTTATACTTTATAGCGGAGTGCCGCATACTTGTACCTAGAAGTTAGCAGCTGTTTCATTTCTTAATTGTCAATTTCCGACGTTTAATTACAGATACACCAAGATTACAACAGAAAAGTAAAGGTTGTCTTTTGTACAACTATGTTCTCTTATTTTAATATTAATAAACAACGAAAATCAAATTTCTACATTCTTAATGCTTAAACAAAATAAATTATCGGGACATCGCGAATGTATGCATTTGAATGGACGTACAATTTGTACGTGTTAATTAAATCTCTAAACACTTAACTTAGTGTTACTTACTCATTTATTTGCACAAGATTTATTAACACTGCGAAAAACCCTACAAATCGAGGCTTGAAGTGACTCTCTCAGTGCAGAATTGGATCTGGTGATGGTTCCAAGATGGAATGTTAATACACCCATCTACCAAATCTGCTAACCGCCAAATACGAGAAAGACATTATACATAGGAGACAGACCTAAGTCAAATTGACGCATTGCTGTGGTTGATGGAGCGCATAATTTTCCATAAAGGGGTCACGAGAGCCAAGCCCTTCCGGATTAACAGGTGTGGCGTACGAACAGAAGGGGCGAATGTAAAAGGTACTATCATAATCTGAATTTTACCAAGAAAAAAATTACGGACTTCAAAATAAATCAAAAACCTTCATCCTCAGATCTAGCTCAAAAGTGAGATCATATGACAAGCACTAGCTTTTGATTAAAAAAAATATCAAAATTGGTTCACCCAGTCCAAAGTTCTGAGGTAACAAACAAAAAAATACAGTCGAATTGAATAGGAACTCCTTTTTTGAAGTCGGTTAAAAAGATAGTATAATATTCGTATTCTCTTAACTTATACTATAATAAAGTTTATCTCTGATAACCCATTTAATACTAAGCCTAAGTAAGCAAGTTTACTACTTACAAGCCAAATAAAAAAGAAGCTACACAGAATGTTAACATAACACGCAATTACACCGACTCGTCGACTGCTACGCCATAAGAAACGCGCGGCACGGCGGGAAACGATTAACGTTAAACCAATTCCAACGAATTAGTCCGCGTGTAAAATACACTTTAATAACGTGAGAGACGTCTCATGATCTGTTTTACAGGAAGAAGTTGATAGGAATTCAGTCTTCAGTACTATTATCCCGCTAAAATGACGAGGATTCAGATAGACGGCAACGCACGCGGCGACTCAAACAGGAACTAACTTTGTTCCAAATAGGAACGAACTTTGTTCGAAAATTCAATAAACAAGTTACATAATATTTTTTACTAATGGATATCCGACGTGTGCTAGGTACTAAGCAAAAAAATATTGTATGGAAAAGTCGATAATCGAAAATTTGACTTAACATTTGATCGCAGCGTGCTAAAACAATGCATTCATTGTTTTAGTGGTTACAAACCATCTTCGCATTATTTTCTTTTAAATGAAACTATTTTGGGTTATATCGGTCTGATGATTTCAGTGTCTATAAATATGTATTTATTTTGTATTTTATGTATATAGAAGAAGGTTTAAATGCAATCGTAAACGATAACAATGAATAACTGAAAATGACTAAACAATCAAATTCAACGTAGATTTTAATCAAAGAACCAATCAAAAGAAAGATGATTGATAGGAAACCAATTAAAGAACAAATTCAATCCACACGTGGCCAAATTGAATTGAGAGTTTATTTCGTAAAGAGATTTTGTCCGACAGTTATTTGGTAATTGGTTCAAAACAGAAAATATTGTGGGAAGGCCTGAAGATACGTATTTGTTATTTGGCTAGGGTTCGACTGAAGAAACCGACACAATTGTGGATGATGATGATAATAAAGATGTTTAAAAGTTATAACACACTATATTTATTTAATTAGACTTTTTTGTAACCATACAAATGTACATATTAGAACAAAAGCCGGACTTCATGCTAAAAGCATTTTCTGTCAGCCAAGCTTTGAGCAGAAAATAGAATAAAAACAATGAGTAAAATACGATAAAAATAAAAAAATATGCAATTGATATAAATAACATGTCAGCATTCTACTGAAGAGTTATATATGGCGATATTATACTTATGTATGCAAACGAATCTTGATCGGCAACTATAAAATGCTATAACTATAATAATATAACAAACAATAAAGTTTATTATCGGGATCTAGACATGACTCGACATGGAGTTGCTTTAAGCCCTGTTTTTACAATAATTACCGCACAAATGACCTTCGTAGGACTTCCGAGTTCTCAAGCCTTAATGCTTAAACGGAGTTTTTATAGCACCGTATCTTGATACTTGCACTGTGTTATACTGCTATTGTTTATTTTTAGCTACAAGATACTTGATCAAATCCAGTTTGAAGACACAATATAAGTTTTGTTTGTTTGGCGTTTACGACTTTGTTGATGCTCGATTGAAATATTAAATAGAGCTTCAAATATTCTGTTTAAATTTCTTGATGTACGTATACATATTTTTATACGGTTTCGTATTTTATCACTTCTATGTCTGTCCGTCTGTCACTGCCTTTTTTCTAGTGGACATTATATTATTAAGTTATCAAAGTTTTAGTTTTAGTTCAACGAATTCAAAATTTCCATTTGTTCTCGCAAAGTCCTTCAAAATCCTTCTAACATAAAGACTAGGTTTCCCAAGTTTAGGCATATTTTTATTAGTGCAAGCATATTTTTTTACTCGTTGCACAGGGCATCTTTAACTGCTATGTGTGCTTGTCAATGTGTGTGTGAGCGTTCAGTTTACTCTTCAACTCATTAATGGCATTACTTCCTAATTGAACTGCAATTAGGGTGTTTGTACACCACACCTCGGCTAGAAAGCGCAAACGCGGGTAATAGCGAACAAACACGCGACTCTACTCTTAATTAGTATGCGAAATTATAAAACTGTAACTGGGATAATCTAAATCAATTCTCACTTTTATATATTCATTCTTATTTTAGTGGTAAATAGAGCATTTTATTTCTTACATGTTGAGTGTAAGCAAATTAAATGTAGGTTAGCTTATTAGCTTCAGCTTTTGAGCTTATAGAGGAAAATAGAATAGTACTAATAGAAAAATGGGTTATTGGTTTTAAATGGTGCGATTGCTAGACATAATTATTTAACAAGTCAGACTCACTATCTCTCCGGGAGAAGTGCCGTAAAATACTTTTTACTGTTAAATGTGTTTTAACTCCCGACGAAAAAAGAGGAGTGTTATAATTGTGACGTGTCTATGTATCTGTATGTCTGTATGCAGGTGCCATTGTTGCTCCCAATCGGATGAACCGATTATGATCTTGTTTTTTGTTTGAAAGGTGACTTAATCGAGTGTTCTTAATAATAACGCATCAAACTCATCATTCAAACCGCCTCGGTGGGAATCGAACCCAGGGCCCTTGGCGCGGCGATCCGGCATGGTAACCGTTGCGCCACATGGGTCTTAGCTTTATACCGTGTTTATGTATGATAGATCATATATTGTATTTCATGATAAACGTTATGAGAATCATTAAATGTCTAGCTACTATGCAGAAACAGGTAAGATAGAAATAGGTATATTTATAGAGTTACATAGAGTTGAGTTGCTATAACTAAGTATAATTGTTTCAAGTACCTGTGTTGTCTTATTACCGAACAATAGGCAAGGATTATTGTGTGCAACGAACCAATGACGTCAACGCACCTTAAAGGGTTTGTAAATTACTTTCACAAGCTTAGCACAATGGTTAAAAGCACAATCTAAGTTCCACACTTCAAAATTCAAATACCAATACTTCTTTATACATATATATTGCATAAATTATTATTGATGATGAATAAGATATAGTATATCGAATCGAATATATGGATATCAAATTAAAAAGCTCACCATATACAAGAGCGTTTTTGATAGCAGGTGGGATTTTTTTATTTTTAAATTTATATTAGTATTATAATAACGTTTTAACAAACATTTTACCAACCTCAAATAGGACAATAGGTCTTTGAGGTCTTATATGTCACATATGTATTACGCCAATGGAAAGCCGCTAAGTTGTAAACACATTTTCTCAATTAATTATATCTAATTAGGTACATCATTTATGACATTACTCAAATACCGATACGAGATATCGATTTTACTATCTCTGTCGTACTCAAAGTTAATGCAACTATCTCTTTCACAATACATTTAGAGGATAGCTTATCTGTAGCCAGTTGTTTGTTTCAATAATAAAATTATTATAACTATTCGTGATAAAGGGCGCTTCAACTATTTTTACGACTCTTCATTATTTTTTTTCTATTACGTTAAATACTTCTACTAATTAAAGCTTGTCACGAACTCAATAAAGATTTCTTAGGGATTGATATAATAGGTTTATTACTTATTGTCAATGATATTATAATGCAAAAAAAGAGGTAGATATGTCACTAACGCGCCGACGATGAAGAGCGTAAGAACAGGCAATTGACCGTTCTGCTTGTAGTCGCTCTGTCAATACAAGGTGATACGCACGCTTTTGTTGTCAGAAGTGAAAAGAAGACTTTTGACACACAGCGTTAAAATGCCTTTGTGTATTATACCAATGTGATTGGTGTAGTTAAACAAAAGATAAATGTGTGTATGTTGTAGCTCTTTTCGGAACAGATTTTTTGGTTGATTTGTAAGGGCATAACGTACCTATCTATATTCAAATATCATTGCTTATTGTTAATTTGTTATTATATTAGGTAAATGAAGTCTAACTTAACTTATTACCTACCAAATGCAGAGTCTCTTCTAAGAGAGGGAGGAGAGAGAAAGAAGTCTCTACTCATGGAAGAGGGAAGAAGCGTTTAGTATTATTGAAGAATACCTACAAACAAAATCATTACAAATAACTTAAATGATTTTCCACTTAACTTATGTTGTTACTTTAGGGCAACTAAAATGATGTTGGTTAATGATAGAGATGTTTACGACATTTTAGTCCCTCTCTAGCATGCGTGCACGAACACACTACCACGACCGTGTCAAAATCCACATTTATTTACATTTAATAAAGCCATTACTAACATTGTCACAGCGTAGGAGATGCGCAATGAATATTTACGAACTAAAAAGCTCTTTAAGTGGTCCCATGTGGTTTGTATTATGAAAAACTGTTCACGTTTTATGCAAACGAGTGAGCTCCGAGCGAAAACTAGAAAGTTACGAGTAACACACACGCGCGCGCTCACTCACACTAATGTAGGAGCCGACACGAGCTCATTCGGTTTCATAATCCAGGATTATAGCTTATATCCAACAAAATATTATGACAACTCACCGCTTCAGACTCCTCAGCAAGATTGTTCTCCCACAACATTTTTAATCTAAAACAGTTCAAAGTCACTTTCAGAAATATTCAACAAGTTATTGTAGCAGTTGTAAACATTCAGTCCATTTCCGCACGCTGCGTGTTTGCGGAGAAAATTCGCATTCCGTTTATTTATCTAAAGATATTTTCGGACACGACTGTCACCGTGGCTGTGTCTCGACGTTGTATGCGCGGGCGCTGGCTGCCGAGCGCGCACGAAGGCACCCGAGTGCGCACGAAGGCACCCGACCGCGCCGACCTACTTTGTTCTACTTCGAAACGCTTCAAGTGGTCGAGCAGCGATTTTTTTCTCGCATTTTCCGATGAAATGCTACCTGTCTTAGTACAGAGGCAACAAAAACCGCCAAGTGGTTTTCCTATATACTTTTTTGTAAACATGTCTTTAATATAAATTTCGCCTTTTGCATTTAAAGCTGGCCATTAAAGGGAACATGTGTAGTATGTAACTAAAAATATGTATTTGAATATTTTCGCTTCATATAATAAAAACCTAATTTACTGTGCAATGTATTTTAGTTCAAAAAATACTAAATACCACTCTGCATTATATTACAAAGAAAAATTAAAAACAGTATTTATGTTCGTTTCCATTTTCCACCAAATGCAGGTTGGTTTCGTTTTAAGACAAGTGATCATATCTATTATTTTCACATTATTGTTTAAAGGATCCAACAAAAACTTCAAAACATCAAAATAAGTTCTGAATATAGTTACGAAAGATTTGACAAATTATTCGAAGATCTTCTGAACTTGTACAATTTAAAATATGTAAATGTTATAATGAATAGGCGGCTTACTAAAGTGAATTATATTTATAGCTCAGCCATACGACCTTTATGTACAAAATTATTTGTTAATTGGTCATTTATCTTAGTCAGGTTGGAGTGGAAAAAATGTTAACCTGTCTGTTTTTATTATGGCACTAGACCGATGTAGTCTACCTGAATTAACGAAGTCAGCTCAAGAATGTCTGTCAATTCCACCGCAGAAGTCTGTTCTAATAATACGAATATAGAGATTTTGCCTTTACGTTTGTGTAATGTGGTAAAAGGTTTCAATTAATCTTTAAAACTTAAGCAAACTCTCGTTAAATTCAAGCCATCCTCAAAATTTAAGTTGACTCTCCATCTTCAAATACAATCAATCCTTAAAAGATTTATATTATTTTTATTGTGCCTTTTTTTCTTTTTTAGTTTTAATTTCATTTCACGTTTACATTTCTTGTGCATGTGTGATGTTTACCTTTAAGTGGTGGTACATTTATTGTTTTCTTTACTTTACGGATTAGATTTAAGAGTTAAAGTAAAATGTAACTACCATTTGTAAACTTAATAAATAAAATAAAATAAAGATATCCTCAAAACATAAGGAGACTCTCCATCGTTGTATCCAAGCCATCCTTAAAACTTAACTTAGGTAACTTAACTTACCTATTTAAACTTTCGAGATCCTACATGGACTTTACAGGTCCTATATGAGTTTTTAAAGTTTTCTGGGATGTCTCAGGTGATATCTACAGGGAACGTACATTGACAATAATGTAAGTTGTATGTTGTCGAGTAGATTTGAATCGTGTTCATAAACTAAATTACATAGAACGCAGGTAGAACTATATAATGAACTGCCATAAATAACCGAAAATTCAGTCGTTTCAGTCTTCTTTTCACCAAATTTTATTTTTATGTTTTCGTTTAACATTCCAAAAAATATTTTTCCTAATAAATATAAAACTTCTAAACGATAGAATGGATTTTACACTTAACGTTGTTTTTATAATGTTTGGAAATTAATGAAAATATCGAAAAAATCAAGTTCGCTAACGAGTTCGACTTGTCGGCTGTAGGGACGCAGTACCCATTCGATTTGATCCTTACTCAGTTCTACCTGCCTCATTGAAGCAATTATTTCAAACAGTTTCAGTGTGTATGAAAGCGCACAACTTGGTAGATATATTGATAGTTAGTGATAGTTAAACGTGGTGTTTAACAACTTTATGTATGTAAGCTTGTAATATATTGATTGTAATGTGAGTATGACGCTCAATATCATGTAGATTACACCTTTAAAAGAGGTATCAGTAAGGACTAAATTATGTATTGTTGTCTCTTAGTAAGTTTGTAGTGTCTATCTTGTTGGTGTGACGAATAAAATAAATAAATAGTTATCAGAGAGCTGTGACTAGATTAGCAACGGGCTGAAGAGTGTTGATTAAAATGTAAAGCCCCATGAACTAGGTGGCGACACCGATCTTATGTAAGGTGCAGGAATATTGCGTGATTGCACTTCCTACTCCACTTATATCTATCTCCTGTTTATAAACAACTTGTTGTGTAAGGTACTTATAATATATTTACATAAACAATGGCTTATCCGAAAAGTATACTGTAACTTAAATGAATTCTTTGCTGACATGGAGCCTTTATTATTGTGGTTATTATTATTCTATCAGACATACTATTTTTTCTATTTTTAACCGACTTCAAAAAAAGGAGGAGGTTCTCAATTTGACTGTATTTTTTTAATGTTTGTTACCTCAGAACTTTGGACTGGGTGAACTGATTTTGATGATTCTTTTTTAATCGAAAGCCTGTCATGTGGTCCCACATAAATTTTATTGAGATCTGACAATGGCGTCCATGCGAAAACCATATAAGTCTTAAATTTGTACGCGACAAATGGACGAATAACTCAATATCACGCCAACCGATTTCGATGATTCTTTTTTTAATCGAAAGCAGATGCTTGTCATGTAGTTCCGCATAAATTTGAACGAGATCTGACTAGTAGTTTTTTAGTAACTTTGAAGTCGGTTTTTTTTTTAGTAAAATTTAGATTATACCTAAGTAATGTATAGTTTTGCCAAGGATTGTATAGATAACTGCAGGTCCTCCGGATATGTATAAAGATAATAGTTTTGGTCAATGTTATCTGCTAATTTAATAGTTGATTACAATCATTATTAATAGTAAGTAATAATTAGATAATGTTTGAATTTGAAGATAGGATATGTAAGAAGTATTTTAACCACGAAATAATAATTTTAAACCTGGAAAGTATTAAAATATTTTTGTCATGATACTACTACGAAACAAAAATATGTTTGATATCGATAAAATCATTATAAATTACAACGAAATTTTGTATGCATGTACCAACACGCACTTAGTCGAATTTACAAGTATAAGCACGTGTAAGCGTAGCTAAGTACACCGTATGCCGTATGCCAGCCAAATCATATTCCAAGAACTGTCGACATCGATGCATGTCAAATCGCGATACACGAACGCCATAGATACCATTAATAGATCTTTTAAATTGATACGAGTACCAACATTACAATAATATCTGATACGAAATTGTATGAAGTATATAATAACTAAAACTAGTAAATACCCGACGTCGCTTGACTTAAGAAAATGATTCATTTCTCGTACACAAAATGTTACTCGGTTGTATTTGTATAATTATTAAGCGATTTATATAAGGTATTTCATGTTTTACCTTTGTATATAAAGCTTATTTATTTATCAATTGTGAATATCACGCTTAATACTGATAAATATAACATTTTATTAACATAATTATTCGCGTTTAAATTGACACATGGGAATTTGGATTTAGAATAGATACATACGTAAAGCTGTTACGTAGAGATAATAGAGAATGGATGGATTAAATATAAAACAAAGTTTAACAGAACAAACAATCTCAAAAAGTTGTGTACGAATTTTAACTCTTTCATTTAGCTCTTAACAACGAGCGATCCATGAGAAAAGATTGTGGTAATCATGAAAAAGTTATAATGCCTGATATAAACTTTTTGCATCACACAATGTTTCTCAAGGAGTAGTGAGGTAGGTTCTCTAGTATTTATCTTTAAACTTTAACAGGATCTCAATATGTAAAACCCAAATTATAAATATCCTTCAACCGATCCTTGTTCGTGAAAAAACCTTTCTAGGAAAAGCCCGCGGTTACGACTTACCATGTCGAAGCTTATTACTTATTCAATGAAGTGTATATTACACCATAAATTATTGTCATAACTGTATAACAGGACTCGAGTATAAATAATACATATTCTAATTGAATAATTTATGGGTTTTACGACTTATTTATGTTCATACACTAGTACTGTTTGTGGGTGTGACTTTACTAGTGGAACATTCTATTTTAGCCATTTTCAAGGTTTTCTTTAACGGGGCTTATTCATTAGTTAGTATGTATGGGTCAAATGTAGTTTTGGAGTTTAAGTTTTATTCGTTTGACGTGGGTTTGACGGACCCATAATAAAGCATTGGACCAGCATGCATGTTATGCCGTCAGACCGAGCCGCTAAATAATTTAATAATTTAGTAATTTTAGGTGTAAGTATGGTATGAATGAAAGTGACGAAGAATGAAAGGAGGAATGAATGATATTGATTAATTTAATTTGATTAAATTCCATTCGGTTCGATTCAATTCAATTCAATTCAATTCGATTTTAAGTAATTTAATTTGCTTTAATATAATTTAATTTAATTTGATTTGATTTAATTTAATTTGTTTTGATTAATTTATTTTATTTTAATTTTATTTGATTTAATTTAATTTTTATTTGTTGATTTTTGTGTTAATTAATTATTTACATTATGTACTAACATTAGTTTATAAGTTTCTCTGCTACTAACACAGAATATGGATGTATTTACGAAATAAAATGATTATTATTATTATTATTTATTGGAACGAAGTTCCTTATTGCGCGTTGCGAAAGGGGGCTAGGCGGAAAATTTGGTAACGACACTTTTTGCGTCGTAGTTTTTTTTTTAATTTCGTGAGAAATTTAATACCTTAGATTTGTTTTAGCACACTTGCTGCATGTTTTTGCTATCCTAGTACTGACTGCAAGAAACTTCGTTCCATCCGTGTGTCCCTTGACACCTCTCAAGTTTTTTTTTTTTGTATTATTTAGATGTTTATGGTTCATTGGATATTGATCTATCTTGGATATAAATTGTTGTACGCCACGGATTTGCTCCACAATAGGGAATACATATACCTTTTTAAAAGCTTCGTCATTTTATGTCACACTTAAGAAATTTATTCATTGCATTTGTATATTTTTGACATTCCTTCCAGACACAACAAAACTGAAAACAAAAATACAAAAAAGTTCTCTCGAATTCAGGAATAAACAACGTAGATCAATTTAAAAATAAAATTATGTAAGTTTATTGTACTTTTAATGCTAACAAAAACGACAGAACATAAAAACACTAAGACTTTTCTACTTATTATGTGAGCAGAATAAAAATAGACTATCTATAAATACTTGTAAGTATTGCAAGAACGATATTTTTTCTGCTTAGTTATCAGAGTGTCAAAGCAAATCGATGCGATAATATTTTTGATAAAATAATCAGCTAATTTCTACAGAAACAAGATTTATCGCAAATTAGTATGCATTCGAATTAATAAAAAAAGTGACCACCGGGTGGCATTCCCCTGTTTATAACCAACTTCAAATAAAGGAGAAGGTTTTTAATTTGACTGTATTGTTTTTATGTTTGTTACCTAGAACTTTTGACTAGGTGTACTGATTTTGATGATGATTTATATTAGAAAGCTGATGTTTGTCATGTTATCCATAATTCTGAAGTCGGTTATTTTTTAGAAGCATTTTTATATAATTCTATTCTTTGCTTTATTACTTGAACTGAAATCAATTTGCTACATAAAATTGTATTGCTTGGTTTTGTTTCAGCTTTGCGATAGTATGTATGTATTTGTTTTTAACTTTTAATTTTCTATCTTCTCTAAATTCTCATCTACAGAAAAGGTTATTAAATAAGGAATAAAATTAAATAAAAGAAAAAAATTAATAATAAATTAGGATAAAGAATAAAATTAATATTAAATTAGGATTTAAATAAGGAATCTATTACACTGAATTTATGTGACAACTCTACATCCTAGTTTTTAATATCCTTGCCTGTAGAATAAGGGACCCAGGTTTGATTTCCGTAGACACATTCACTACATTAGATGAACGTTTGCATTAAACCTAGGACCAAAACTACCCTTTTGTGATGAAGTAGTATATACAGGCCACAGACCGATATAATCACAAATACAAAAATAACATAAAAAATAACCGACTTCAAAATAACTCAAAAACTATTCGTCAGGTCTCGCTCAGATTTAAGCGGGACCACATGACCAGCACCAGCTTTCAATTATAAAAAGTTATCAAAATCGGTTCACCTAGTCAAAAGTTCTAGGTAACAAACATAAAAAAATACAGTCGAATTAAATACCTCCTGCTTTTTTGAAGTCGGTTGAAAATAGAATGATCCTGAACACCAGTGACGTGTGCTGCCTCCTTAGGAAATAAATCAATTAGAAAGCACAAATTCTATAGCAGGATTATGCCTTGACCTTCAGAACAATACCAGGAATACATGTTTCTAAGAAGAGAGCGCGTTATGACCTTACTGTTACCTGTTCATCTACAAGCAAAATAATCAAGAAATCGTGCTGCGGTGGATTTGTTGTAATATTATTTGGCACAACATATATTAAGGTACTAGCTGTTGCCCGCAGCTTCGCATACGGAAATTATGTTATACCTTATTTGTACCTCTTGCAGAAAGAAATTTAAAAAACGGTGAATTTATATTGAAGTACTTATATTTAATAATTTATATACTGAACCCCACGATAAAATCATAAAGGATTCCTCCAGGAGCGGATTTTGAAAACTAAGCAATATTCACATTAATTTGTATTTTTTTTTCTTTTTTTGCAAAATATTGAAAAACTGAAAAATATGTGTTCCATAAATGGAACATTTGTTGCAAAGAAGCAAATCGGTTGATATTTTAAAAATATTCTATACAAACTTTCATCCCGTTTGCCGGGGAAACCTTTTAATTTTCCGGGATAAAAAGTATCCTAAAACCCGGAGTATTAGTAACAACTTCACCAATTTTCATCGAAATCTGTTCAAGGGTTTTCATGTGATGCCCGGACAGACAAACAGACAGACAGACAGACAATAATTCTAAAAAAAAAAATTTTTGTGCTCTAACACGTTATTGAAGTGCCCCCTAATCAAAATTTAAAAAAAGCCCTTTGAGTTTTATTATAGTATAGATTAAATATTAAGGTATTAAATGTATCTAATATTGTAGAAAATATCTGGGGTAAGAGCAATGGAAATCAGTCGTATGAGGAAATAAATCTCATGACCTTTAAACTTAGCTTTTTATAATAGTACCTAGTAGTAACCATATTTTTAATTTAAGAAATATCCATTCATTTTTTATAATTATTTAATTTTAATAATGAATTAAATTTAATAATTTAAATTTAAAGTCATTTTATAAATTATATTTAAAAAGTTGTTGCTCAAAATGTATTAAAAAGAAACTGAAAATTTCACCATTTATTTTACGCAAACTGATAATGCAGAATCTTTCATTTAATAAAAACGGAATAACTGTAGTTAAAAATAGTGTACAAAAATCCCAAGATCTTTCAATGGAAAATATAATACTGGCGTCATAACTGATTGACTCGGTTTTTTCATATCAACGATATTTTAAAGAACTTATAAGTATCTAAACGTTTAGTAATTGACGCGCAGTTGATTTTCCTTCTACTACCTACGTTAATAACAAAACCTGTTCCCAATTTTAAGCTACATTAACTAATTTAATCTGCTAACTCAGATTTAAGTGGTACTTATAGTTTTTCCTGTAATGTATAAAAGAATACGAGCGACGGAAAAAATTGTACGTGAGTGTTATTTGAAACCACAAAGAGGTATAGTAGTACCGTAGCCTAACGAATTATCCTAACGTGTTAACAGTCGGTCAACGGAGCTGTATAGACAAGTACTATGATTTACTTGTCTATGAGCGTGCGAGGGGAAAGCGTTCCCAGATTCCTTAAAGCATTTGGGGAAAAGCGTCTATGATGAACTATTGTCTAATTATTTTATAATATTTACTTTATTTATGTAGTGCATTTAACACATGGCTCTTCGATGTTTCTGAAAATGTTTGTTTGTAATTAATAATTTTTGTGTTAGGATCAATGATCAAAAACACCTGCCGCAACAATCCTGGCAAAACTTTATACGGCTTCGGCTTTTCTTTCGATCTGAAATTGGATTGACTACCACTAGTTCTTATACTGTGGTAGTATAGTATAGCTATAAGAAATTGGTTATAAGGCAGGCTTATCCGAAAAATCACCTCTATAGCTTAAGCTTTAAGGTATGCATTAGAGTAGACAACCTCTCTGAAACGATGAGGTAAAATTATACTTAAAGTTATTGGCAATGTCGTCATAAATCTTGATCCATTACGTCATGGAATCATTCAAAAGGATCTACGTATTCGGAAAACATCGATTCAGTACTTTTTAATACGTAAAAATAACACTGAGATTACCCATGATTCGATTAGAAAAACTTCATGAATCGGATGTTACAAGGATTTACATATCGTCTGTATTTAAACTGTACTTATGGGCTTTAACCCATTAATGGCCCAATACTGGGCACGAGTCTCTCCTCTTGAGGAGGCCTAGATCATACTCCACCACGCTGCTCCAGTGCGGATTGTTTATGATTGTAAACTGTACCTATTGCAATCGGTTTCCCCATTTCTCTTTCATCGAAATAAAACCAGATTTTATAAGGAAAGATATAGCCACTTGTGTAATACGTTACGCATTAATGGATAAATTACTGTATTATGAAACAGTGGTAAATCCGTTGGCTTCCCACGCCAGCTTGGATTGTAGATATAAAGAGGTATCAGAGGTATAAAGTATTCGCAGCTCATGCTCACCTAATAACATAACCATACCATTTTCAAACAGAAGAGAAAATGTAGTGAAAATAAATGCAGCAATTTTTTATTGACTATGCTCTAACGCGGTTTTGCTCGCGTTTTCCGAGATTTCCAAACCACGGCCTCCCTGTATGCAAATTTTCATGTAAATCCGTTCCGTAGTTTTTCCGTGAAAGAATAACAAACATTCAGACAAACATTCACTTAGGAGTTCAAAATAGGAAATCACTCACATTTCTTTCTTTTTCTTCTCTCTTCTTGGCCGGCCTTTGGAGAGATAGATGCCTTTGGTGTTGCTGATGTCCATGGGCGACGATAGCCAATTACCATTAGGTGGATCGTAAGCTCATTTTCCGGCTATTTCCATAAAAAAAAATTAGTTGTAACCAACCTCAGTTGCCTAAATCAAATTTTAAGTTGCGATTAACACCAGTAGCCAGGTCGGAGAGACTTATCACGTTTCCTGATTCTCTGCGACAGGTATCCTTGAATCGCAATCACTCGTGAAAGCGGTTTTTTTTATTTGCTCGTCATGTAAAAATATTTTATGCACGACTGACATTTTAGATACGTATACCAAATGTCGTAGCAGTTATGATAATAACAGTCAGCTACATGATTTCTGTACTTCGTTTATTTTTTTCTTATAGTGTTTACAAATAGATGGCTGATCAATACCAGCTCACGAACCTTGAATAAATATTAAATAAAATAACTAACTGAAGACAAAAAAACTAATCAATTTTCTATTAATAGGTATCTACAAATGTGACAACAATAACAATTATTGGTACTTAATGATAAGAATATTTTTATAAACACTAGAGTAGCCCCGTTAATTTCTACCGTAATTCATATTAATTTCAAGAGCCTTTTGGAGGCTCTCTAGTAAAATCCATCTACGTCATGTATAAAAAAACAAGTTTGTAAGTAGGTACTAATAAATCCTCGCGTTATTCAGGAAAGACATGGCAATACTACGGGTTGTAAATATGAATAATGAAGCCTGCACTTAAAAAAATTTTTACTCATTTATCCTAATCTTAATCTTGTACCCCTGTATCTACTCAGACTCGCGCACCGAAGGCTCCATATAAAGTTATAGTAGCGAATTTTTCATATGGGCATGAGTGAAATAGGAGAAATCGGAAAATTGGAAAGCACATTTATAACTTAAAAACAGCAACTTTATATTAATATTTGTTCTATAACATCTTTATCCAAACATAAAAAATATTTTTTGTCAAACTAATTAAACAAAAATTGTATTGAATTTGTATTAAGAGTACCAGAACATCATGATAAATAGCGATGAAATACAATATGACGGTAAACCCACTAGCAAAAGCTTATTCACTCACTTGGTTTTATACAATGTTGCAATCATTAGCTTAATCACTAATATTTAGCCATCCCATGTAATTTTGTAATGACAAATTATGATTCTTATTTAACTGTAGCCGTATACTTGATGCAATGTGGCACATGGATCAACTGTCACGCTAACCATGTAATAATGAGCTTGCCAAGCGTGAGTTGCATCTTGTTTGGAAGTTCAGTAAAATACTGTTATTTTTTAACACATAATTTGACAATGTAAGTAATAATCTTTTTAAATCGTTGTTAGTTGTGAAAACGATTTATTTACTAGTACCTAAATATAAATGCTTGTTTAATACACAAACAATTTACAATGTTTTATGCGATAATTATTTCATTATTTACAGTTCAAGTTGCTTGTTACGCGCACGGCACATTGCCAAGAATTCAGCAAAACAGAACTTTTTTTTAAAGTCACAAAAGTAAAAACTGAATTCTTTTTACGGAATATTTTGACAATGTTCCTAGAACATCTTTTTCCTATGGAAGGATAATACGATTAAATACAATTATTACAGCATATAAACTCATAAATTTTGAACTCGTTTTGTTTACGTGGTCTAATGACAGCTTGGTTTTTTGTAATGCTTACCTCCCAACTCAGAGTCACTAACGGTTACCTAAATCGCTCCTTAGTAAAGAATCACCATACAAATTATGAACTAAAGAGCGATTTAATTAACCGTTAGTGACTCTGGGTTGGGACGTAAGTATCTCTAAACCTACTCATCAAGGCTAATGTGCAGACGTAGCATTATCAAGAGGGATGGGGTCCCCGCGTGTCCCCGGGCCACTCATCGCTTCCGATGTTACATTGCCCCTAATTTACATACTAAAGACCTAACGTTACGTCTCTCTTAGTTATTAACCGACTTCAAAAAAGGAGGAGGTATTCAATTCGACTGTATTTTTTATGTTTGTAACCTAAGAACTTTCGACTGGGTGAACTGATTTTGATAATTCTTTTTTAATCGAAAGCTGGTGTATGTTACGCTAGATACGGTATGGTTAAAATTGCAGGGGAAAAATTATAGTAAGTCACCGTAACCATGAGCATGTAAATTTTAAATGTTTTACATTGTAAAACACCAATTGTGGCTACCACACAAATAGCCGTACCTGAGATTTTCGATGTATGCCACTATTTATGAGTTTCGTTGATTCATTTTATTACCGGAATGAAAAAAACTGCTATTAAAAATATTAATACATAAGGGACTTCCCTTGACCCAATCTTATTGGCCATACATAAACTAAAACAACAAATTCGAAATAGCGGCCAGAAATATGTTAGTCATGATATTGCTAGTGTCTGTTCCAACGATAAGAGGAAATAATGCATAAAAACATATTTTTCCAATCACAAACAAAAAGTTAGCTGACCTTTATTTGACTTTAAATATGTGCTGGCTGGTCTGACATTTTCCTAAAACAAATCTAGATAATAAATAACTAACACTTACCTGCTTCGCTCGCATTAAACGTTTTCGATAAAAAAATATATATCTACTTCCTTCTCATACAAAGTTTCAACCATTTTTTTACCTTAGTAATACATTTTCATAATTAATACTGATACACATGTTCATCTCCAGAAAAAAAATCTTGACGAAAAAAAATAATTTTCTCACTTTCTTTCTTCTTTCTTTCTTGGCCGGCAACGCATCAGTGATGCCTTTGGTGTTGCTGATGTCCACGGGCGACCATAGTCACCATCAGGTGGATCGTCAGCTCGATTGTATGCTATTTCTATACAAAAAAACCCACCCCATACAATCTTTAAACATAAAGATCACAACTCGGTTGTCAGCTATTTATTTATATCAAAAAATGTGCTTCCTGCCCAACTCAATGAGCTCATGGCCTCTAAAGTCCCCTTCGCATTCTTGCAAGAAATTAATTACCAACTAAATATACTGTACGAGTATACCCATTACCCATAGTGTATACTACTACCATTTACACATAGGACAGTAGTCAGAATAAAATTAGATTGACGATAAAGTTGTCCGTGACCATCGCGAGAACAACAACAAAAAATATTAGCGTTGAGTAGAGTTGCCAAACGTCCTTTTATTCCAGGACATTTTTATGTAAGTAACTGACAAACGATAAAAGAAGCCACCAATCACAAACCACAACAAGGGATTACCATCGCTCATGGGCATAATAAAAAAAAAAAAAAAATACACCAAATTGGTAACCATTACGCCACATTGGCACTTATTTCATACTTATATAGACCCTGTAGCCTAGTTGGTAGCGACCCTGCCTGCGAAGCGAGTGGTCCCGGGTTCAATTCCCGGCTGGGGCAGATATTTATGTGATAGATAAATATTTGTGCTTGGGTCATGGGTGTCATTATGATGTGTTATATGTGTCGTCCATGCCAACGTGTGTGAGTGTAAGCTTTTATTATTATTATTTATTATACTCATATCATACAAACGTATGTTTTTAAGTACCGTACCACCAGCAGCTTTATAACTACATACATTAAATTGATATTTATCATTTATTATTTCATTTGTTATACCTATTCTAAACTAAGGTTTCATTGACTCTATTTTCTTTGCGTCAAAGTCAAAGTCACAACCTATAAGAGTCCTACTTAAATAATTTTCTTTGCATAATAGTACCAAATACTAATTATAAAGTACGTCTGGTTTCTAGCGTGAAATGTCCTGAAATTTCCATTTTCAGATCCTAGTTTTCAAAATTTATATAGACACCCTATCGTGGGCGGCGTACCCAATATAGGTATACGTGACCACTAACCACCGTCTTTGTACCATTTATTTGTACCACCTCATTACCTGCATCAATTAAGAACAGATTTGAAAATAGGATTTGGTTTTTTAATGATGAAAATTATTTACTTTTAATTAACTAATTAACTTATTTCCTTGTTGAATGTGCGTCATAAGTGTCTTTGTTTTCATTGATGGTCTTTGTGCATGCGACTTAAATCGCATATCTCTACTTTATTTCGTAATGCATATCTTTTGAAATATAGTTCATTTTGTGCAGAGCATCTTGAAGGTAGTTAACATCCAGTTCACCTAATTTGGGTTCGATAAAGATAAATGAAATAAAAAAAATGTGTGTCAGCTCCGACGCACGACTGGAATTTAACGCCATGATGATGATGATGATGATGATGTTTCAAATCATCAGAATAGGATGTACCAATATTATTATTATCATTAGATGGCGTTGTTACTGATCAGCCATCCAACGCCATCTAGATTCTGTAACGGAACGGAAAAGTTTGATTTTACTCCCCATAAAATATGAAAATCGATTCTAAAGGAATTGAACTCCTTTAGCAGGTGTGGGCGCTAGTGGCAAAAAATTCTTGAGCGTTTCCGTGCTTCGGAGGGCACGTAAAGCCGTCAGTCCCGAATGATATCGTAAATAAGCTTCTCTGCATTACAAAATTAAAAATACATATGTACCTAACATCTTAAGTATCAATGTACCTATTTTATTTTTTGAGGCCTCCTCATATCTGTTTGTTCAAAGCACAGAACACCTAACTAATTATTAGATGTTCTGTGGTTCAAAGCGTCGTGTTCAAATGATGCAGATTCATTTATTTCAAAAGTCGTAGACATAAATTAAAGGTTATGACAAGTAAATTCATATCACGAAAATAAACTGGATTGTTATTCAAAGGCAAACCTGTTTGAATTTTGATATTCTACAGCAGAGTTAAGTTATTAAGGTTTTGTTAAGACGATAAAATTAATTAGTATAATAAACATAGGACTTCACAGGTAATTCGTTTAATCCTTAATAATTATTAAATATAAATATTTATTATTCAGAAATAGAAACCATTTTCAATTTCATTTCTTACAAATGCAGCAAGCAATGTAAAATATCAAGGTTAAGTCGCGTAAATATTGTCGGCTTTTTTGGGCACAACTCTATATTAAAAATTGATAAAAAATTCGACATATCTTACCATGAACCCTTTATACTTTAATTGAGACATGGTGCTTGACGTCAGTCAGAAGTGCTTGTCAGTACTATGTAAAAGACTAATATTTTTTGCTATTATGATTAGGTACTAGCCTTTAATAGTAGGTGTGTACATAATTTTCAAAGATAATACCTACTTGCTTTTTTTTAGGAAATCTATGTCGTAGATAGAACCGAATCTATTGGTAAATAATAAAGTCTTTTAAAAGTATAGTCGGCGACATGAAATACCATAAATTATTTTTATTACGAAAAGATTGTCACATGTAAATAAATCGGATTCATTTTCGAAAAATTAAGATTTTGTCAGAGAGTGTCTTTTTGTTAAAGTAACTTGACTCACAATGTTGTAATCCAAAATATAAAGGTTTTCTGATATACCTTCTTCGGGTTTTACCATCATTGTTGTAATACCCAATGAATAAACTTTTAAAGTACTGATACATGTGGGTTTGACACTTTGATATAAAAAAGAACTGGTCAGTACAGATAAAAAATTGTTTATGTCCTGCGCAATCAGTCCGCCAAGGCCGTCTGGTTTCGACTCGCTTTGTCTTATTAAAGACTTTGGAACTTTGAACAATATTAATAAAGTTATGAGAGAATTATTGAGTCGGATACACTGCTATAAACTTGTGTATTTCCACTTCATATTCATTTAATTTACAAGCTGTTTTTGTAGAATTCTACTAGATTTTTTATTAGCTGTCGACAACCTTACAGATGACCCACGTGATTAAGTTTAGTGGTCACAGACGCCCATGGATGTCGGGTAATAAATGCAAAGGCATCGCTAATGCCTCGCCGTTCAAAAAAGAAGTGGTCCGCTTATTTTGGCTCTCCGGCACTGCAAGTATACCACGTAGGAAAATAAACATTTTACGGTTGATTTTTTAAAGAGAGCGGTAGCCAGGGGGATAAAATAATCTAACACTGAGAACGAGTATTTCTAATAATGGTGGGAACCTAATGCTTTACCCTCATGTAAAGAATGGGAACATTTCATTGATCATTTCGTGCAAAAAAACTATTATTCAAAGAGCTACATGGGTTACATCCCACCTCGGTGAGGGTAAATTATTAACCAACTAGGAATGGCACATTTCACCTATCACTGGATATTTCACTTGTTAATTAAACTTCACCTTGTCACACCAGTGACATGCATCGAAACCGTCTGTTACATTTAACGGGACTGTGAATTCACCACAGTATTCCTTTTACTGTGACTTAACGCCGGCCACCGGCCAAAATTCACAGAATTCCATCGTGCGAAAAAGAGAAAGCAACATTTGTGACTTGAGCCGTGCGTGAGCGAGAGCGACACAGTGCCACCAGAAAGCTAGAAGAGAGAATTTGTTTGAGTGAAATTGCATCTTATATTCAACGTTATTAGACTTAAGTTTGTCTGATTTCTTTCAACTTGCTTCGTTAATAATATCGCTACGATACAAAAATTTCAAATGAAAATGAGTCTTATTTTAAACAGTGTAAGGTTTTGATTAAACTATGTAGGTAATTGATATTTACAACCACGTCGTGTCTCGTGAATTCGTGAATTTCGTGAAACGAAGTACGATACGGTGACTCGGTGAGATTTCGCTTCACAGTTCATAATCATTTGTAATCTTTACTCTGCGCGCCCGTCTCGCGCACGGTTTCGTTGATATTTTAAACATACCTAGTGATAAGAGTTAATGAATGAATACTGTTAGTTAGTAGTATAGATAGATAATAGTCAGGCTTGACAATCTTAGCATTACAAACCGAGTAACAGTTCATGTATAATGTAACAAAATTAAAATGGTTAACCACTTCATCCACTCCATACGTTTACGAGACATCTGAATTTGTTGTTATTATAACAAACTACCAAGTATAAATCTAAATGGCGTTGTTACTGATGTGGCAATAACGTCAATAGATGGTTGACGAAAACTTCAAGAGATGGCGCTGACCTGCTTTTTGTGAATCACGCTAAAGAATGTTTGTTGTAGTTTCCTTATATAACTAGTATGTCATTTACAAAATGTTAAGGTTTTTAGGAAAAGAAATAGACCAAGTTTAATGATATCGTTAATTTATCTAACTTTATGAGTATTTTATAGCCAGAGAGTACTTAATCATACGTCACCTACTTGTCATAGCTTTGAGTACTTACTCCGAAAGTTTACGAATCATGTTTCCAGAGGGCGACTCTTCTTGTTTCTCTTAATTCGCTCAGAGATAGACCTCTATTCCCGTATATACAAAGTTACTCTATGATAATAGTGTACTCGAGTATTGACAAGCCGGTTGACAGTGACAATTGGTGATTGAGGAGTTTTGACGGGCGGCAGTTTGACGGCTAGTCTGTGGTAGTTGCCAAGGACGCTGTCAGACAGATGGACCAATCCTCGGTCGCCATTAGAGTGACTTTTTAAATCGCTGCGTTAGGTTCTGTAGTCTGTGGTCTGTTCAGCCTCTTGTCTCTGTCAATTTGTGGCGAGTATTTATTTTTTCGTTAGATGGGACTTCTGAATTTGTAATTTCTTTAAGAAGGTTCAGGACTTGTTTATAGAATAAAATATTAAATCATTCCACTCCCTTGATTTTGAGTCTGTGGTTGGACCATAGCCGGAGGCGATATAGTCTGTGGTAGTGGGACGTGTCTGTGATTGATGGTTTTTTAGTCGGGGTTAACAGCGTAGAATTTTTTCCAAATATCGGGGTCTGCTATATTGGGAAATTGATTGGGCATATATATTGTTTTTTCATTGGGCAGGATAAAGTAGTCAGAGGTCCTGGGACTGACTGGCCAGCGGGAGTTTAGCCATTTAAATTCAAAATATTGTATGGGTCAGCCCTCTGGAAGGGGAGAGGTCAAGGTGTGAGTGCAGGTCTGTGAATTAGTTTGCAACCTTGTTGAATTCGGTTCTCGAAATTGGTTGGGTTGTGGGAGTTTATAATAAATACATTTAGAGGGATGTCTGTGAGATTTAAGTCATCGTGGGTTTTTGTGTCTAGTTATGGGGAAGGAATATTTTTTTGAGTAGGGAATCCCCTTTTACAACGTCAACAAATCGTCGCCGATAATTTGACCGCTGAGCTTTGGTAATGACTGAATCAAGTCACTATCACTGCGAAATGTAACGGACGGAATAAAATGCACCCACTGTGACAATACTCGTCAATAATGAAATATACCAGTGGTGATTTTTCACGGGTGATTTAACAGTGACAAAAATAAATAATTTCACGGACTTGATAGTGAAATAAAAGTAACGAGATTTCCCATCGCTAACCAGACTGGTTAGCTGGTTAAACCAACTAGCTTTTGCCCGCAGCTTCGCCCGCGGTAGAGATCGATTTTTTACAAATCCTACTTACTTTTACTTAGTTAGATTTAGTTGCCTATGACTTATGTAAACATGTATCATTTGATAGCGTGATTCAGAACTTGCAAATGAATTTTACTAACGCCATCTATTAACAATACCCGGAACTAAATATCTAGCAACTAACAAAATATCGATCTTCCCATGGGGATGTTTCACCGCGGTAAAAAGTAGCCTACGTTACTCTCCACCCTCCTCACTATCTCCACACACAAAAACCATACCATATAACAGCTTCGTTGCGACGTGAAAGCCGGACAAACAAACAAACAAACAAACACACTTTCACATTTATAATATTAGTATGGATAAAAATGATGAATGCATTTTTTATAATAATCCGTTTTAACAAACTGAATTCGGTACTATCAGCGACATCTGTAATCTATAGAATGAACTTATGTGTTACATAATTATTACGATTATATTGTGTGATTTGATCGCTTTTTTATTCATAGCTTCTATTATTTCTTTTACATAACACTCCCATATAAAACGTTGTAGGTATGTAGGTACCTGTATATATTACTCGTTTATAATTCGTTACAGTGCTTAATCATAAGCACCTAAGTAAGTCTATTTTTTGTTAGCTTTCTATTTTAATGTTAAGGGCAAAATTGTCAACTGCAAATGTCACGGTGATTTAAAAATACATTGTATAAAATTGTTGCACATAAATATAAATTTAAAATTTGAATTGAACTAAGCGAAACTGACCAACAAATAACAAAAAGACTGAATAACAAAAAGAATAAAACCCAAAAATAATTGCTATAGGATTCATTAATTAACTTACATTTGGTTTTGACATTTTCTCAAATAGCTTTCTTTCATGAGCCATCTGTAGGTTTACACTCTAGGTATCTACCTAAATATCTAAGTACCTATTGTAGTTTCTAAATATTTAATAATCTGAGTAGTTTTTATTTTGATGCCATACACACCTTTTAAATATAGCTAAGTATAATTTTATTATGAGTTTGACTACCCTGTAGCCTAGTTCGTAGCGACCCTGTCCGCGAAGCGAGGGGACCCGGGTTTTATTCCCGGCCGGGGCAGATATTTATGTGACAGATAAATATTTGAACTCGGGTCATGTGTGTTATTGTGATGTGTTATATACGTATGTGTCGTCCATGCCTCCTGGCTCCTGCGACACAGGTAATAACCTACTACGGGGATACCCCCGCAGTACGTATACACGTGTGTTAGCATTTATTTATTTATTTATAATTAAGTAAGACTAATGTGTTCGAAACGTTAGTTTACTGAAAACAAGAGAAGTCAGTTTGTTATCATAACTTACAACGCCTACCAGATTCGGACAAGCAAAGTTTTCTGTTACGAAATCGTATCTTACAATAGATAGCCATTTTATTCATTACCTATAGCTTTCCTCGTTATACGGACTATCAAACACAAAAAGAATTTTTAAATTCGAACCAGTAGTTCCTAAGATAAGCGCGTTCAACCAAACAAACAAACAAACTCTTCAGCTTTATTATATTAGTAGTAATTACCTTAGCCGCTGAATAAGTTATTTGGGCAGTCTGTAAGACGGCAATCATACAAAAATCTAAATATATACGGTATAAGGGATATCGGAAAAAAATACTGAGTAGATAAATTAATTTATTTAACTCATAACCCTTTTCTTAAGGTTAATGAAATTATTTCATTGAACGGAGGCATCATTTAGCAGCTTAATTATTATAAGGCAGTGTTAATAATTCATGACAATATACAATTTCAATTATTATTATCATAATAAGCTATACACATTATTTAATCAATACGAAAAGCTTAAATAACCCTATCCTTAGCAGATTTGAGCGCCTACTTAATATATATTGGCAGTGATAACGTTTACTAGTATTGCATTTAAAATATTATCTTTTAAAAATATATATTAAAGTTTTTGGAAAAATTAATCTCAAACAATAAACAATATGTAATGATGTAGGTAGATGATTTACTTAATACAAATAACAGATCTAATCACAAGTACAGGTATCAGTGATAATATCAAAAAAATATTTTGAATTAGTTACCTCATCCACCTTAAATAACACGATGAAATATGCCCACAGCTTCTTTTGATAAGCTTTATTGGAGTCTATCTAAAAACTAATTAAGAAACTGCCACATCAATAAGATACAATTCCCGTTGCATAAAATATTATTATTCCAAACATAAATATTCCTATTATCTAAATAAATAAAAGCAATGAAAGAAAGCGAGCAAGCACGTGCGTAAATGGCACATGGAATTAGACTTATTACAGTAACAACTTAAACTACTTAACTCGCCCCTGACATAAATTATGTCGTTAATTCCATTTATAACTTTGATTTTTATAACGTAATTAATTAATAATTTACCAACGCCAATTTAATAAAAAGTAAAAAATGTAACATTAAAACTGATTTTAACAGTAAATTAGTATAAAAGACATTAAAATTTTATGATATAACTTCAAGTCAGTATTCGATATTTTTCAGTGAGTATCACTGTATTCGTTCGACTATTCGCTAATTCGAGATATTATTTGTTCTTTTAAGAAAATTATTTTCCTACGAGCCAGATATGAAATTCAAGAATTAAATATAGTTTTCAAAGTCTATTCAAACCAAGACGAAGTAATCTTAAATGCTACAACACAAAAAAGAAGAATAATTATCAACTCAGTACGCGAGAAACTTCTTAAAACGTACTTAAGTACCTACTCAAGTAAGTATATACAATTATAATTTAAATAATATACCTACTTAGATCGTTCTATGATCACAATAATTAGCTAGATAAAATAATCAGATATTTAGATCGCTTATCTTTTGATTGAGAGTTTTCAGTTCCAATTTCATTTAATATATTCCCTGTAGTCCTTTTCAAGCAAAAATATTTATATAGATATTTTCTACCTTCTCCTCTTAGGAACATTTTGAGAAAATAAAAAATACACCAAGAGAATCCTACACCTTAAAAATATTGAGGATGATTGCTATTATATTATACACAATTGTCCGTAATGTTACCCTTGTACTTTGGAAGTGTATTATTTTACGTTTTATGCTATGACACACATGAATACACACAATCATCATTACTAACAAATTGAACAAGTGCCTGAAGTAAATTAAAACGCACTATTGAATATTTTAATTCGGTAAAATATACAAAAGATTTAGGTATCACTTTTATATCGTGTATCATGTTTGTGACTATTAAAATAACAGGTATCTTAACCTATTCCAACGATACTATAATACATCACCAGAGCACGCGAACTTTACATTTATACAATTGGTGAGGCTCCTATACGACTATTTACATTTGAGCACTCTCAACACATAGTGCGTACTATGACACTTTCGGAAAAGTTTCGAGTCCATGGCATTATTGTGGTTTAACCGGACGCGCCGGAGCCTCCGGAATAGACATCCGTGGCTGCCCGCTGCCCGGCTCGTATCACATTCTGAACCGTCTGCGCTGCCCCCTGAAACGTACAAATTATTTTTTGTATTATAACAGCAATAACAACACACTCGCATATATCGCTCACCTAGTAATATAACGGTACATTTATGTTTGTCATATTTTACGTATACAGAAACGAATTTTAATTTTTTTTTAATAATGTTTAAAATTAATTTATGGGTTCTTTTTACTTTGTATGTATGGGTTGTATGGTATGGTATGGTTGTATTGTATGGGTTTGATTTCTAGTATAGACATTAATACATATTTACCACTATGTAGACTATGCACTTTTAAACACGTATACTATATAAACTCAATTTCGCATTTTTTGCAGATGTGCCATTATATTACTAGGTGAGCGATATCTGCACTAGGATGTCAATAACAAATATTTATCACTACTTGCTTATTAGATATATCTCGCAATGGCACGGACGTCTAAATCGAATCAAATAATCGTTTGATACAATATATTATTTTAATTATATCTAATATTGTAATGTTATACGTCATTATTGTACTTATTATACTTAAGTATGAAAATGGGTCAATTAATGAAATGTTATAGATATAATGTTCTGTAAAATTATCTAGGGAGATGTAAAGAAACATGGTAACGTTGTTATATATTGTTATTCAAATAATAATTTTAAATTGAGTTATTTTAGTTAATTTTATGAGATGAACACGATTAGATTACTCTACGATACCTGTAGAAGATTTTTACTGAAACAAACAAAATAAATTTGACACGTTAATTTATAGCCAATTAAAATATCACAAAACTTCACATTCCATACACATAATACATAGGACACAAAGACATACTTCGCACACAGAGTGAGGAATAGTATGGATATTGGATACTTCCCTCGTGAAGGTGTCTTATTTTAAACACAATACAATATTCCTGTTGTCTAGATGCTATATTGGCTTCAACCCATTAATGGCTCACTACTGAGCACAGGTCTTTCCTCTTGAGGAGACCTAGAGCATACTCCACCACACTGCTATAGTGCGGATTGATGGAGATGCATCATGCAAGTCATAATTCATCATTTGTACAATTAAACTTGCCTGTATCGCGGCTCCCAAGAACTGCGAAAACGCTCTTGTGACGTTAATAGCGGCTGAAACAAGTTGACCCCTTCCTGGGGTCCCTTCTGCCGCCACCGCCCTCGGGGGTTCCAGGGGTATCTACCACAAATCACACCAATTAATTTATGAAATATACATACAGAGCTAATTATTATTTATATTATTGCTTCAATAATGCATAATAATAATTATAGTCCTTTTATTTGTTTCATTATTAATAGTAAGAATTGTGCAGGAGGCTTTCAGTATGTGCTTGGAAGTTAAGTAGAAACGTGATAGTGACATGCAATAAAAGTGAAAGATTAAACACTTAATATTATTGTTATAAATTAATATTTACATATTAATAAATTAGCCACACTGAAACCAAATTTTTTAAATGATTGCCGTTAATAATAATGCAATATGAATGACGATATGATTAGTAATAGTTAAGCTATACAATTTATTTACAAAACCGTTAAAATTACTAATATTTAAAATTACTAATATTTAAAATTACTAACTTACGAGTACTAATTTTACGTTTTCTACAACTTACAAAAATAATGCCGTTATTTACATTTGATAAAAAAATAGTTACATTCAATGCCGTTTTTACAAAAAGAAATATTTAAAGATGTTTTGACTGGTTAAACCATAAGGTTAAACTCACAAAACACTTGTAACGCTTACAGAAATAACCAAGCTTAGCAATATCGTGCGCGGTCAGTAGTTGTATGGTTGACAGCTAGTGATAAAACTCATGTTTCTGTTCTTCAAAAAGCATATCGAGGCCTGAAGACAGGCTAGGATATACATTTTGTCAGCGATGATGACTTTTGTCATATTTGTTCTTTGCCGCACAACGTCGATATTTTTCATCATGTATATTTTTGACGACGAACGTGTATGATGGAATTGTTGCATTGTATTGTTGCCTCAATTATTTTAACCCGTACAATATTTTAAAATTTTCGGTTTAGTCATAATTTGTACATTGTCTAGAGGCTCTGGTTATGTTGTTAGATAGCAGTCGTTAAACTTTGTCGGCAACCTTCATTAAGGCTCCAGCATTTAAATAAAATCCAGACTTCCTTACTTCCCTTGCCCAGCATTAATGGGCTGTTTTTAAATTATTAAGTATTATTATCTATTAATAAGTAGCCAATGTTATTATTTATATTTTTACAGCAATACACTTCAATTCATACCTTTGTTTAGTATTGCCAAAGTTATTTTAATTTTATGTTAAAAGGCAAGCTTATAATTTGTCTATACATTATGTACAGTTCAGCCAATTTACAAAGGAATTGTTACTCACCAAATCTAAAGAAACACTAACACACACTAGTGTATTTACAGCACACACACTTTGAACTGTTCTTAATTGTCCTATAAATAACTCATGTGATTTATAGATAAGCCCACTAGGTACTATCCTTTTAAATGCTACTCGATATATCGCTAACTTCTAAGTATCCTAATTTATCTATACATACATGATAGCCTTTTAGAATGCTCGATTATAAGATATGTGACCCGAAATGAGAAAGTTCAAAACAAATGTGTTACTCTGAGCATAACACAAAATTCCATTTAGGAATTTTTTAATACAAATTTAGATGTTTTTGACTTTCGATGCAAATTCATATAGAAAAAATATCATACATGCAACAGATTTGTAGTAAACAACGGTCGGATAAGTCTTGGGAATTACAATTTTTGTAGTAAGTATGAATATTTGATTGCTATGATCATACATCAAATACAATATAGCTAAATTACGAAAGAAATCAATTTCTTGAGTTAAACGCATAGGATAGCACCTTACTCGTAATACAGGGCTTAACACAATCATCAATTGAGTTTCAAAATCATTTACAAAAAATATGTACACAAATATTATTTTGTTATTTTACATGTGATGTTATGAATCGTGCTAATAGCAGCTACTAACATGGTAAAAATGTGAGTGACGACAAGGATATTAGGGGTATCGGATATTGGATCGGTAATAGGTTAAAGGAATAGGGGGGTAATAAACGACCAACATCACTAGCACAGATTAAAGTTATTTCTGGCCGATGTGAAGCAAAAATAAATATCATGTTTGCAATTTCTTCTATTGATAATGATATTATTTTACATCCTATTATTAATTTTATTATGGTACTTAGAATATACAATATTTCGCAGCAAATTAATGTTAAAACTTTACCATCAAAAATATTTTGCTAAATGAAAGTAACTACTAAATTTTAAGTCGATTTCTTTATTGATAAAACGCAACGATATACGGCACAAAATAGGAATATTATGTACAAGCCACTGAAGCCAATTTTTTAATAAATAAATTCTAAAAAAACAATCTATAACCATAATTACACGTACGTAAGCAAAGGAACTTAGGAGAACTATTAAGCAATCACTGATCCAAACCTCTCAATCTACAAAAAGTAAACCATATAATACAATATTTCTATTAATACTATTTTTGTATTTTTTACTTTTATACAAAGTATTTACTTCTTAGATTAATCAAAGATGTCAGTTAAGGTTTGGAGATTTCATTAGATTACTATAAAGTCAACGAATCTTATTTACAAAAACCCTATCCACGCACATACTGTACACTTAAATTATTTCTAGTAACTAGATTAAACAGGATCACCTCGAAACCAATTTTGGACACCAAATGATCACCAAGTCCTTTTTAGATTTAATAAATAGATGGGATCCCTGGTATTTAATCTAAGGAACCTTCCGTCACCTCACCCCCATTCACACAATTTAAGCAATAATGATTTGAAACCCACTCTGTTTGACGTCGGCCGATCGTCAGCGTTACCGACGAACGGGCCAGAGCCAAACCAGTTGACTCTCGAGCTCGTTGTAGGAGATGGTGATGCAGAAGGCCTGGCCGATGATGACGGCCTTTTGTTAGGTCTGGCCTGACTCTGATCAGAGCCTGGTGCCGTGTCCCGCCACTGCTGCCACAACCAGGCCAGGCCATCCAGGATAGGCCTGCGCGGCGCCGGTGGTGGTGGTGGCGGCGTGGTTGTCCGTCTCGCCTTCGGTGTCACTACTACTTGGTTCAGTAAAGCCTACAAGGTTATAGTTATGTCTAAAATAGTCTACAGATGAAGACAGTGAAAATGTTTATGGGTGAATATCAAATCGGCAAATTTTACGTGTCCACGTTGAGAATCGAGGTGTAAAATGATTGAATGTTTCTAATTTTTTTATATAGTAAACTACGTAACTTCTTTTAATTGGGGCCACATTGTTTTTTTAAATATATGTGTATATAAATAATCAGGGTAAAAAAAATGCCCTTAAATTCAAGTTTGGTGGTATGTCCCAGCTCCATTTTTTGACATAATTTCATTCACCACAGCAACAATTTAAGTTAAAATAAAAAATATATAATTTAGTTAGTATACGCATAAGACACATTATCTAAAAATAATTAAACCATATTATAAAATCCTATTTAACATCACAGGATACTCGATCAAAGTTTGTCCAAGAAAAAACCAAAATCTTGCGTGCACTTGTTCAACTTAGTAAAACATGAACTTTCTTGATTATGCGAACATTCACGTTTTAATATTTCGCATCGCACAGTTGTGTAGTTGCGTTTGCGTGTAACGGGTATGTGATTAGAGCTGTGATATCCCGCCAAAACAAAAGTACCCGCTTGGGTGGCACAGGGGGACAAGAAATGTTCAATTTTTGGTGGATCGATTTGCTGTTTATTTTAAAGTGCTTTAATAGTAAGCTACACGATATAGGTAGTGATTTGGTTTACGCATAAAACAGTTATATAAATTTAATTGTAACATAAAACCCCTATTTTTAAAGATTTTTTTTATGCATGGTTTCATTTTGGTGGCTCAATTTTGGTGGCTTTGGTGGCGTTTATGCGTGACCAAAATTTAAAACGAGCCACTTGAGCGAAACTTGGGCTTCAAAGTGTTCGCCAGGGATTTGTCTATTGGGCAAAGTCAGCTTACGAGGTTGAAGACCAAGTCCAGCACCATGGTTTCGTCGAAATCTGAAGTTCTGAGAGACGGTCGTATGACTCCTCTCAAGCTCCAGCTGCCTGCGAGGACAATAAAAAGCGAGCTAAACTGACCCGACACTACAGACAGGATATCCTGGACGCCGCCTGTATAAGATAAGAGAGGCTCTCAAACAGCTTAAAAAGAACAAGGCTCCGGGAAATGACGGATTCACAACAGCTACTAAGAGATGGAGGGAAACCTGTACTAATGACGCTCCAATAGCTGTTCGTTTCCGTCATCAATATTGGAACTACCCCGGAAGCGTGCAGCAGAAATGTGGTGAGTGGTGACTCTATTCTTCAAGAAGGGCGAAAAAGCCCTTTTGAAGAACTAAAGCCCATTGCATTACTGAACCACGTTTGTAAGCCGTTTGCAAGGGTGCTCACAAATCGCATGGCAGGTTTCAGCCTGCAGAACAAGCAGGATTCCGAAAGGCGACAGAACCATAGACCTTAATATACACACACTGAGGCAGATTATACAACAACAGGACCAAGGAGTATAATCTGCTGTTATGTGTTGCTTATGTAGATTATGAGAAAGCCTCTGATTCTATCGGTATCGGTACTTAATTCTCATATCGACGTGTTGAAGTGTTTGTAATCATCAGGTACCATTTCCGTCAGAGTATACGACACAGCTACGAACTCTATTCAATTGCAGAGAGGTGTCAGGCTAGGGGACGTCATATCTCGAAAACTGTTCACTGCTGCATTGGAAGACGTCTTCAAGCTGATGGAATGGAAACAACGTGGTATCATCGTGGTCAATAGTGACATCACTGATCACACACTTGCGATATAGTCATTCTGGTAAGATCCCTGGAGGAACTTGGTAAACGATAGGCGACTTGAACAGCGCCACAATCGGTGGATCTTAAGACGAACATGGCCAAGACGAAAATCATGTCCAATGTCCATATCATATATCTACGTACGTCCAACTTCGAGAAATAAGTCACTCGTAGAATTCAATTCGAATGGGCTGCGTTCGGGAAACTGCGTCATATTATCTTGTCGTCCAAAACACTATCTCAGTGCCTGAAGTCGAAGTTGTTCGAGCAGTGTGTGTTGCCAGTGATGACATACGGCTCCGAGACGTCGTAATTTATTATTATTGGCCTTATTCATAAGCTCAAAGTCACACAGAGGACGGAGAGAGAGAGAGAGAGCGGATGAAGAGAGCTATGCTCGGTATTTCTGTACGTGATCGAATCAGAAATGATGTAGATGAACAAGAATAACCGACATAGCTCAGCAAGTACGCCGGCTGAAGTGACAATGGGCTGGCCACATAATTCGAAGGACCGATGACCATTGGGGAAGAGGTCCTCAAATGGCGCCCACGTCTTGGAAAAAGCAGCATTGGAAGCCCCCAATCAGGTGGACTGACGACCTGAAGAAGACAGCAGGCACCCGCTGGATTCAGAAGGCACAGGACTGGTCAGAGTGGCGCAAGTTAGGGAGGCTTAAATAATAATATCTAGGAGATGTTAAATAATAATATCTATATTTTTTTAACAATAGAGAGTTTTATAAAACGATGAAAGTTATTGATAATTCCCGAGAACTCATGAGATTAGCCACTTTGAGCTTTATTTCATTCATTTTAGAGCTTTTGTGACAGAAAAATCCAATTTTGGTGTCACTGATTTTCAATTTTGGTGGGTACTTTCGATTTTGGTGGGCGATTTTCAATTCTGGTGGTCACACTAGACTTTGAACTTGAATATCTCAAAAAGTTATCGAGATATTCTCAGACCTCTTGAAGGTTATTCTAGCTTAGACTTTCTATTCTTATACTAGGTCCTCATTTTTCACGAAAACTGAAGAGAAAATTTCGCCACCAAAATTGAAAAAAATTGCACGTTTCTGATATTCACCCTTATATGAATAATTATAAATCAATATAAATATGTATGTTCAAATAGTTAGTTTAAATAAAATGAACGGTAAAAAGGTAAATAAAAAGGGAAATGATGGAAGTAAAAGTTGAAGTAAGCGAAGACTTAGTTAAGACTGCGTTATGAAATGTGACGGTTATTTTACCTCCCAAATGTTTACTTGATGATGATATTAAAAAGAAAAAATAAATGTTAAAACTAACAGACAAACGAAGTTGCTCGTCCAATGAACTTGCCGTAGTAGGACCGAAACCTTGCTCCTTTAGCAACGCTGCAAGGAGAGCGTCGTTGCTATTGCCATACTCTGTGCTCAGCGAAATTGATGACTTTGTCGCTTCGGAAACCATTCCAGATGGTTTTGTCTGCTGAATTAACTTCTGTAGGGCTTCGTCAGATGATTGACCTGAAAGTCCAATACATACATACATTGTTATGGTTTCGTATTGAGTATTTGAGTCTTACCGTAAATTAATAAAAAAAAATTGGTATTTGTTGATAAAAATAAATGTCAAAGTTATCTGACAGGACAACTTTTGTCGAGTCAACTAGTGGTAAATAATTTTAAGTTTTATAATTTCAAGTGGTTAAATTATTCTTTCTATTATTATAAAGAAAGTAGAATATAAATATTGAAAAGTATAGTTTATGAATACATTACCTGTAAGAGCGATTTTATTTTTTTGTGTTGTGATATCCTGTGCATCCTGCAATTGTTTCAGCGTTTGCAATAATTTCGCGTCATCCTGGACATTCTTTAAATCATCCTTTACAGCAATTTTCGCACCGAAAGGTTTAACTGTGGTTGCCGATGCTATTGTACTTGCCGGTTGCCTATCAACACTGGGACCGGTACTAGGTTTCTGCGTTAAAGAATCAAAAGGTTCATTTAGCGGAGATGGATGAGCGAGGAGGTTGGATAGTAGCTTCAAATCTTCATTTATAGCAGGCGAAACAGTATTGGGACTCACGTTTGTGATTGGGAGGGATGGAATATTAAACTTGGATGGGTCTTGGCCCGTTGCCTTTAAAAGCGCTTGCAAGAGCTTAGTATCTTCCTCGAATTGTTTTAAATCGTCTTCTATGGATGGCGTGCTTTGTGTAGGAAGTGTAGTTGTTGGTCGTGTAGTTGTTGGACGCGTAGTAGTCGGGCGCGTAGTTGTAGTTCGAGTAGTGGTAGTTATCGGAGCTGTTGTTGTTGAACTTACAATTCCAGTGCCACTCTGTATCTCATTTAAACTTCTTTCTACAGCTAAAGCTATAATACGGTTAGCCAGTGCCGCTTCCGTATCTTCATTATTAGAGTTCGTATTCAGCACTGATTTCTAAAATGGATAATCATACAATACGTTACAATATATTTAATAAAATAACATATATCATACAATTTTAATTTATAAAGCAACTTAGTACTTACCAAATTTTGTAGGAAAGCTAAATCTTCTTCAACTGAAAATGTTGATGTACTAGGTATTTCAGTAGTAAATCTAGGTACCCCAGTGCGTCCTATATTTTGCGTCGATGTTACATCTCTTGGAGTGGTAGTTAGCCTCCGATTTATAGGTGAAAAGGTAGTAGATATCCCAATATCTTCAGTAGCAGTGCTGACAGGTTGTGACTGAAACGTAGTTGACGTGATAACAGCTCTAGGCGACGAAGTTGCGAACACTGGTGATGGCTGAGTAGTGTATACAGGCCGTATATTTATAGGAGATGTGGGATTAGATTCCACTGATGTAGCAAACGGGTTTGAAGATATTCTTACGTTTGAAGTAATACCCGATATTATAGGAAGGTTCACACTTTGAGTATTCTGTCCTGTGGCTTGCAGGAGAGACTGTAAAAGCTTAGTATCTTCTTGTAATTTTTGAATATCTTCATTGACCGATGGTGTTATTACTCGAGTAGAAGAAGTGGTAGTTATGGGAGTAAATGTTGTAGTAGGCATTGAAGTAGTAGTTGTAGTAATGGTCGTTGGTCGATCCGTCGTCGTTAAGGCAGCAGCAGCTCTTATACTGTCTACAGATGGCAAGTTAAGTTCAGCTGGATCACGACCGGTAGCTTGTAATAAAGCTTGTAATAATTTTGTATCTTCTTCATACTGTCGTATATCTTCTTCAATGGACCGGAATGTAGTTGTTTGTGTTCGACTTACAGAGTTTTGAACTTTTACTTGGTTAGAATTTTGGCTAGTACCTGATAAAAGCGCTTGTAGTAATTTCATTTCCTCTTGTACTTGGCTATTTTTCTGTATATTTAAGTTTTTGGGATTACGAGCGATACCTTGTAACAAAGATTGCAGTATCTCAGCATCGTTTTGGTAATTTTTGATTGAATTTGCAATGTTCGTTGTACTAGGGACAATGGTACTAGTTGAAAATGTGGTTATTGGGATAGCTGAAGTTGTCAGCATTACAGATGTTGTTATTATTGGAGTTGTCGTTGGCATGGCAGTTGTTGTTGGCATAATAGTTGTGGTTGTCGTAGGAATTGTCGTCAAAACAGGCGTTGTAGTTGGTGCACCTGTCGTTGTCATTGGAACCAATGTTGTTGGAACTTGAGTTGTTGTAGGAGCTTGAGTTGTTGTGGGAGCAAGTGTAGTAGCTCTCGTCGTAGTTGATAAAACAAAACTTTCAGTTGTTAACGACATAGATTCTGTTGTTGTGACAGGATCATTCATTAGTATAGGAACTGAAGGTTGAGTTCTAAAACTTTCTGTATTCGATTCAAACGATGTTGCTGCATTCGTTTGAGTAGTTGAAGTTGAATCACTAAAGTTTTCTAATCTGGTTTGAATTTGAGGTGTCTGCTCATTGCTTTCTGTAACTGTCTGCGTATTGCTTTCTGTAACTGTGACCTGAGCTGCGTTCATTGTACTTGATTTAGGCATTTTTGTAGAAGCTAATTTTAATACATTTGATTCTTGTGATGTTACCGTTACCTCGTCAATTGGTATAAATTTGAAGACAGTATTACCATTGCCATCATTGGGTCTTTCCGTTCGAATTTGTTGTGTCTGTAATATGTTCAAAATGTATCTAAATAAATTGACACAACGATGCTGGTGTTCAAATAAATAAGCACATCAACTCAGGCAAATAATGTGAATACTTTTTTCAAACCGAGCCTTCACCACTTACCTTGGAAAAATAGTTTATTATAAAGTTTTTAATTTCATGCACGATTTTTAATTTAATTATATGTAATTAACAGAGATAGACCGTCTACAAATTTAGTTAGTCAAAAATTTTTGAATAATGAAAAATGTTATTAATGCCAGTAATAAATATCACGACGTAAATAATGATTATACCTCCGGATCGATATCCAGTGTTAATATTCTCGGTTCGCGAGTAGAACTTGTCATTGAAGATATGACCATCTCCTCTTTAGTGGCTGAAGATATACTATTAAGCAAAATCTCATCAACAGAAGGTAGCATTGTAGTTGTGCGTAAACTTAAAACATGCGAGGCAGTGCTTTTTTCAGCAGGCGGCCTATTTATGGCAGTTGTTATACCAAATGAACTGCTATCTTTTATATTAAGTGCCGATGAGGATATCTGCAATTACGAAACAAAAGGTTATGTTTTGCAATGTTAAAGCGTTATAGTGCTAGAGGCATGCAATTCTTACCAAAACCCACCAACACCGTTCCTCATGTGCACAACCTCGCCATCTAAACTAAATGCAGATAGAAAATTAAGCCCCAAGCACAGCTTCAAGCTAAACAACTTAAAGTCAGTACCATCGTTTGCAGGTTATTTACAATGTCGGAGGTTAATTGATTTTCCGTTCCGTTATTTGTGGTGTCTGTGGATGTCACAGTATTAGTGGATACACGGATAGGGTTAGACCGCGGTCTGACAATGGCTGGAATGTTATGGATGGGGCTGTATGGATTTCTTAGACTCCATGGGCTGATTGGTAGTACGTCAATTTTTTGCATGATTCGTGGCACTCTAGTCCCGTTTGGGAACTTTCGTATTACTGTGTTATTTGGTAGTACGCCATAGATGATATACGGACTTGTTTCTGTTAATGATTCCAGTAGATTATCGTTAGGGTCTTTACGTACCACTGTATTATTAGGCAGAATTCCAAAAATGACATAATCTTTTTTCGGAATAGATGCTGGTGTTGCGACGTTGAATTGAGAATTAACTGTTATTACGTCGTTCAGCTTTGATTCATTTATTAGTGTAATTGTAGTAGTATCGATACCTGCTTGAGTGGTAGTTTCGAAAGCACTATCACTTGTAACAGTTGATGAATCTGTATCTACTGATACTGTAGTAGTTTCAATATTTCCTGATGTATTAGATTCCACCATATCTGTATTTGCGGGCGTACTGACTTGGTCTTCATTTCCATTTAAAACAGTAGTCTCGACTACTTCTTGTGATCTAAATGTATCTTCATTTGTCGCCGATTCCATGGTAACCACTGGAGTGGTGCTAGGAAAAGCTTCAGCTGTTTCGCTAGTAGCTTGCATAGGCGAATTATCAATATCTGCAGGAGTAGTGGACAAAGCGACGTCCAAAGGTATTTGCAAAGTAGATGATTCTGTTATACCAGCCATAAGTGTAGTTGTTTGGAGGGATTCAGTGGCTATACGTTCGCTTAAATTAGGAGGTGTTGTATTTAATATAGAAAAGGGAAAGGAAGAGGAAGTTGTCGTAGAAACAGTGGGTTCAGTCGTACTTCTCAAGTCAGAAGATTCAGTAGTCAAACTCATAGTATTCATAATTTCAGTCAAACGGCTAGATAATTGAACATTTGGTTGGTTTATTACATCAGTAAGAGGACCAGATGCTATTTCTGTATTATGTTGTCGTATGAGATCTTCTATCATTTTTAACACTCTTGCCTTTTTGGATAGTATCCAAAGTTGTAAAGGAGAGAGTTGACTCGGATCTTGAATATTATCAATATCATCTAGCTGTTCTGCTGACACATTCATCAACGACATGGATGACAAATTTGAATTTTGGGTGTCATTAGGTGAAAAATCTGCCATTTGGAAATTTGTCAAAAATGGAACAGGTTCAGGTTTATTAGTAGCGACACTGAGACTATCTACAGTACTTGTTGCAACAACACTAGGTTGACCATCATTTGCCAGTATTGGCAAATTCGTAGAGTCTATGTCTGATCTAGACAACGGAGCTGCATCACGTGTATCGGGAACTAGATTTGTTGTCATGAACATAAACTGTTGTGCTGAAGATTCAGTCGTTAATTGAACGTCAGCTACCGTTGTCTGATTATCAGACAAAGACCCTGTGCTTATCAAGTTAAGGCTATTTACAGCTTGTGTATTTACGCTTGACTCTTCTAATCCAACAGATATATCATTAGTCTGAACGGTATTTACATTATTTATATTCAAATTTGTTACATTTTGGAGGAGATTTTCAGAGGTGATGAGATTGTTAATTTCTATATTAGCAGTATCATTAATTTCCTCCAAACTGTAAGGTGTAGTATTAGGTATAGAATCTGCATTGTTGAGATCAGTCGAAAGTTTGTCCAAAGCTCTAGGTATTAGTGATTTCAATAACTTTGCCATATCTACAGAAATTCTAGATTTACTATCCTCATCCATATTTTGAATGATATTTTTTATATTATTCGATAACATGCTAGTTAATTCCGATGATAGTAACAAATTATTATTAGATAATAAAAGATCAGATACACTATTATATACCATTGTAGGGCTGTCAGTCGATGGCTGTGTTGGCGGTGGAACAAATGCAGTCGTTATTTTGTCTGTTGATGATTCAGTATCTGAATATAGTACCTTTATTGCAAAAGGCCTTCTTGCGGAAAGGGGAGTTGTGGGAGTTGTAGGAAGGAGAGTGGAAGCAGGTAATGGAGTATTCACAAAAGTCGTTTTGCCTTCTTCAGTTTTTAGTGACGGTGAAACACGTTCCCCAACCGACATACTGTTAAACACATTTGGTGTAGTCTTATCAGTGGTTTGTACAGATTTAGTATTCGTGTTTATACTAATCGTTGATAATGTGTCTTGACTTGTAAAGCCACTGACACTATTTACATTTATGTTGTTACTCACGCCGTTGAGTGTTTGCTTTACATCGCTATTAGTATTTTGTGTTTGCTTTACTTCTGTTGTTGTAGATAATTGAGGTCTGGGAGTAGAGGTAAGAATTTCAGCTAAAGCGTCAAAAATTGACACGGTTACTGATGGTGAATGATGGGAAGCCTCTACATTCATAACTTGCAATGGTTTCGCCAGACTCTCAGAAAGTCGTAAGTCAGCAGAAGACAGTGTGCCTCCTGATTGTGTAAATGAAATAGCATTCATGTCAGGCCCTAATTGAATTTCTTCTCCCTCTACCTGAAATAAGAAGTAGTCTCACCCATAAAACAGAAAAATAGTATTGGTGTAAAATTGTGTGAACAAAAGTGATCTATTGATAGGAAAAACCCAAAGAGCTAATAGAAAAAAATTAGAACTCGTGCATAGACCAAAGCCTCTTTATTACTCTTGGAATTATTTTCATAGGAGAATTTTAGACATTAGTAGCAGTTAAGAAAGTTATAGAAAAAAGACTATAACTATGTATATTAAAACAAGATTTTATATGTATACAATTTAATGAATTTTAAACTAGTTAGTGTAATGCTATGATATACTACATTTGTATATTAGTATTTTAAGCTTATGCGTTAAGATGATTTTCGTGTATTAACATATTTATGCAAAGTTCATAATTATCTTAACGCATTAACTATCGTTAAGTAAAATGTGTTTTAAAGAGACTTTCAAACGCAAAATTTGAAAAAATTTCAGTACTTAGCCTTTAATTTGGTAAATGCAATAAATTTTGTGAAACAACTGTCTCTTTAGAACGCTACATTAAATATCTTATTTTACAATAGATGGGTGAAAATATAATGTAGCCATAACAGATGCAATACAATTATGTTAGATCTAAATGATGCCATTAACCAGTTCTATGGATGATTCGTGAGTGATTGTTGGAATAGTGATGTTCTGTCTTGACATTTGTTGTGTTGTTACATCGTAAGAGTCCTCGCCCTCGAACCACTTAGGCTCTTCAACAGATTTCGTCAACTGCTGATCAGTCACGAAGAATTTCAGCCAAGCCTTTAGCAATGAAAAACTTTTTATTATTATTTTTGATTCACATAATATGTGACTTACAGCTACTAAAAAGCTGATGTAAGCAATAGTTGCCATTATTGATCGCATAAAATATTTAAATAAATAGAGACATATTTGCTGTGAATATTATTAAAATAAATTAAATAATCAAAATAAAAGAAAAACAGCGTCACATAAAATCAATAATAGCAACATTAGATAATGACAATGAAATTAAGTGCGATGATGAATGAATGAATGACGAGTGAATTAAAATTGAACAAAAAAATTAATGCCAATTTCATAAAGGGGCTTTGTCGGAAAATTTCAATCCTGCAAAAATTCCGAAAAATTTGTGTTCATTCATACCAGTTTACACTTACAATAAAATTGTTTATTTCGTTATGTTACATAATCCTAAGGTTAAAAATGATATAATGTATGTATGTAGTTTATGTAACTTACAGTAGATGGTGTCACAGTCGGAACAGTGGGTTTGTAAAATGGTTTATCAAGGTATGATGCTCGATATTTAGAGCTGAATCTGTTTTTATGTTTTTCGGACTCGAGTGTTATCTGTAAAATGTACGGCCAAAGAAATCAACAGTAATCATAGTGAATTATGAAATAAATAAATTTGAAGTAAACTTAGCATACTTACAACATTCGTCGACGGCTCTGTAGTCTTTGAAAATGTATCGCTAAATTTTCTCAAACCTTTTTCTCGAATTTTTGGTGTAGAGGATATATCTTCTGAATCCTTCCTACTAATTTGTTTTCTGCCATATTTTCTCGTGCGTAAATTTCTTATTGACGGTGTTGGTCCAGTAACATCTCTTACTTTTTGTTCAGAGACAGTATCTGATTTATCATTGTAGTGAGAATGATACTTTTGAGTTGTCGATATAACATTAACAAATGAGTTATTTTCGGTTTCTTCTACTTTATCGCCTACCTCGTTGTCATTGCTGGTTTCTAATGATTCTGTACTAGTAACTTCAATTATAAATGTATTTCTACCGTTGGCTACATTATCATCTTGTATTTTAATATTTTTGGAAGCACCGTTCAACATTGTTAATATCACTGGCATATCCGCGGTATTCTCAGCTTTTTTTTCTGCAGTTGCTATATCTTCAATATCATTTTTTGGAACTTCAGTTGACGTTGTTATTTCTGTTTTGCTCACTTTATTACGTAGACGAGAATAATATGCTGTACGTGGCAGTATTCCTCTACTTTTTGGGGCAACTGTTGAAATATTTTCAAAATTTTCATTTTGTATAGGTGTTGGAGCCTGCGTAGATAAATTTGAAGATGTAGTAGATTTCCGTGAGAAATATGAAGATCTAGATAATGGTTTCTTTAATGAAGTGTTAATCTCAGCTCTTTTGTTTTTCAAACTGCTTTCTGATTTAGGTGCCGTAGTAGTTGACACTTTATTATATTTTCTGCTAAATTTGTATGGCTTCTCCGTAATAACTGATGAAGGACTTGTTGACGATGTTGAAATAGAACTTGATTTTCTATTGCGAGGAATATATGTTCCTCGAGGTCGATATTCGAGAGACTTACTTTTAGGTGCTTCTGGAGATAAAGTAGTTTCTATTAGATTTTCGGGTATAGGTGTAACTTTTTCACTCTCTTCCTCTAAATTGGGTTTACTGCGAAGCTAAAAATTTAACGTCATCATATAAATTTCATAGTAAATATAAGTATTTATTATCAAAAAGTATTTTTATTCATGGGACCAAATTACTCAAATTACCTTGAAATAAAAAATTAAAAGATGAAAAAAGCTATAGTTACGTTTTGATTCCCACAGATATATTAAATTACTATTGTAAAATTTTCACGTCAAAATAATCGTACATTAAAGCACAATAAACAAGTTAATAGGACTTATAACAAAGTATTAAACTGTACTTATCTCTTGCCTTGACTGTAAAATATGAACATGCAATTAAAATATTTAGTACTGATCACGTGCAATATATGCAGATAGTTAATGATGAGTAGTGTTATATTTCATGTATTTGGAGTGTACTTGTTTTGAAATCTAGCGTCCCATTAATGTAATTGGGGTTCTTTCACAGACAATTTTTGTACATATATAGTACATGTATTGGAGAAGTTAATGATCACTTGCTTAGCTATAGAAGAGATAGAGAACTTGCACATGCTAATTATGCTGTATTAATTCTCAGAGACGCGTGAACCGTGTGGCGAATGAAGACCTTATTCTCTCAGATATTGAGAAGAAACATGAGCCCATGAGTAAAGTATTATAATAGTAGGTAGTAATTAATTTTAGATTCATAGTATTATCATGAACGTTACCAATGATTCTTTATCTGTTTCCTGATCCGTGTGAGTGGATTGTGAGGATTGGGGGTAAGTATTATAGACTTTTTGTGATGCTCTCACCGACAAACTCTCGCTGGGTGAAGAGCTTGTTTGTGTCTGAAATTTTTTAATAATATTTTTTGTGTCAGTTACATGTTAGTAAAACATTAAGATTTCCATTTAAATTAGATTAACAGAAATATATTATCAGTTATGATGTTATACTATCTCGTTGCAATCATAGTAAATAAACTATTCGATCGGCATTATAAGCGTCATCAGAAATTATTTTGTTTACATCAGTATTACACCGTTACCGTAAAGAATGAGTTGTATTATTTAATGCATTTGTTTCATAAGAATATGATGTTTCATCAGTATAATTCCTTTTTTTATTAAGGAATCCTTGATTAACGCACATAATTCTTTAATAAGTTATCATAAATGACATCTTAACCTACCGGTGTTGTAATTAAATTATTTGATATAACCCGTGAAATAATTAAATAAGTAAATGAAATGCTTGAATATTATCATAGGTTAAAAATGATAAACGTTTAGGAACTTTATTCCGTTAGATGTTATTTAGATTTTAATATGTGTATGACATTAAAAAGATGTGATATAACTGAGAATCGCCATGCTTAAACTCAAGTAATTATTACTCGTCCTTGAAAACTCACCGCATTTTTAGCCTGAATCAAAGCCTTAAAACTTGCTGGATAATTATCATCCTCGTTTATTTCTTCCGACACTTTGGTTTTTGGAGCTACAGCAGGCCTAAAATTTACCTTTCCTCTTCCTAATGGACGTCTTATTACTTTTGTAGTTTTCAATTTTTCAGTGTTTCGTTGTGCGACATTGTCTACTGAAACGGATGAAGCAGGTAAAGCATCGGATTGACTAGGTGAGCTTTCTTTTTTTTGACTAGATCCTATTACTTCATTGAGCTTAGCGAGTCCTTCACCGGTTAAATTTGTATCTGTATCTGATGGACGTGTCCTGTATCTAAGCTTTCTTGAATCTCTCAAATCCCCTGATCTCGCAGTTGTTTGCTCTTTTTCCAATAAAGCAGATAAGGAATTAGTTGTCCCTGACACTTCTAAATCTGGCGACCTTGAGTTGACTCGGTTTCCACGTCCACGATTCTTCTTCAGAGTTGTTGCTTCAACTATGCTTCTACTTGTAGAACTTCTTCGTTTGAACTGATCAGGTGTGTTTTCCTCTTTTGGTACAGTTTTTGCTATATCTTCAAAGTTAGTATTGACAGGTTCAGTCTTCTCTTCTGCTGGTAAAGATGTTGATACTTCTACTGGTATTGGGGTTGATGGGAGAGGAATAGGTGCTCTTCGAATGTTTGATCTCGTTCTACTACGAGCAGTATTATCTCGTGCTGTAGATGTATCAATATCTACTTCCTTTTCTGCTGCTCTGCTACGAAATCTACTGCTTGTTCTTCTAGAATCAAATCGTTCGTTTCGTGGTGTTTGAGATGGAACCTGATCACTTACGGCTGATGAAATATCTCTGTCCGGAGGTCGACTTCTACTTCTTGTTCGAGCTACATCTCTAGGAGATTCCTCTTTTTTTACAGTAGTCGATTCTTCTCGCCTCCTACTGCTCCTTGGTCTGAAAGTAGGCAGCACTTCTTCTGTTTTACTTGTACTAGATGCACCTCTGCCATCTGTTAGTGCCAGTCTTCTGCTTATTCGTGAAGTACCATCCACCTGGAAAAGACGAAGAAATCATTTTTTAAATATAACACAACTTTTGAATGTCACTAGTCTGAGTGCCACGTAGTTTAATCCAGATGAATTGTAAATGTAAGGTTATTTATTATTTAAAAAAAACAGATGCTCACAGAATTTTACTAATTGCTTGTTTGACTATAAGTCAATGTCAATTGTTTATAAAAAACCGGAAAAGGTTTGTGATTAATTTACAGTTATAATAACTACTTCCAATTAAGTAATAACAGAACTTTACCGAGATAAAATAAAAGGTAGCCTATGTGTCAATCCAGGCTATGTGTTAATATAGACTATTTCCTTTTCGAATTTCAGCCAAATCGGTTAAGTAGCTGTGGCGTGATTGAGAAACAAACATCCAAACATCTTCACAAACTTTCACATTTATTAAATTAATTTTAAAAATCTTAAATATTAATTGTGTAAGGCTCATAATTACTATGTAACGTACAATCCTATCATTTATTAACAAATGTTTGTAAATACTCTAATTAGAATGCGAGCTACATAGTCATAATTTGCAACAATGCATTCTTATGAAATCTGGAATTACATCTGTGGATGCAACGTTGATAAAATGAAAGTGCATTATAGCTAACGGAATTAAACACAGAACAATGCTCGGAACTTTGTATCGAGCGGTCAGCTGACTGCAGTGAAATCTCACAACAGGAATATAACTATTATAACAGACACAATCATATCTTATTAGTGCAATTAAAGTAAAATAAATACTTTTTATAATGTGCATAATTATTATGTATGACACTTAATACTGGGTGGGTATCCCACCCTTTCGTGGTGAACACTCCACCGGTACGGACGACGCGATTTGCGTCGTCATTCATTATGCGCACCGCGAAGGATTGGAATAGCTTTCCTGCGTCTGCGTTCCCGCCCACCTATGACGTGGATATCTTCAAGAAAAGAGTGAATAGGCTTTTATTAAGTTAGTGCGCTCACAATCCTGGACCACGTATCCACTTACCATCAGGTGGGATCGTCGTCAAGCATTAACTTATTGTAAGTAAAAAAACTACTATTATAATAATTATCATATCATACAGTTTGCCATGCGTGTTGCTTACGTGAAAGCCACAGGGTTGATTCATGTTAAAAATCTGCAAGCAGACCTTTGGAGTTATTTAATGAAATAGAAATTAGGCATTTTACTAGACTTAATCTTATGGATAATGGATGTAAAAGAAGACGATCAAAGAAATACGATCTTATTATTAAATACTAAGTACCCATGGGGCTTATGTTCCTCAAAAAAGCATTATAATCAAAAGAATATTGCGATATAGAAAGAAAGAAAGAAAAGTTTATTTCACCTTAATTAACTGCAGCAACAAATTACAGCGATAAATATCAGTAAGTTTTGTATTTAAATTAAAGGTACTTAAAAATGTAAAAATAAATCGCGTTCAGATGATCCAGATTTGCTCAAATCTAATCTGCGATATAATATCGGCAATTACTATAATATAAATGTGTATTATCGAACCGTATCTAACCTTGGGTCAACTGACAACTCGTAAATCATTACAGTATACTCGTACGTTGGACAAGTCGAATGTGTATGCCAACGGGTCGTGTACGCCAATTTCACACACGGCCGGACTCGAAACTGTGCCGATTTAGCGAGCCGTTGGCTTTGTTGCGAATTCAGGCCATACACACAGCGTTGATTTATCAATTTATCTATTTTATTTCCTTAAAAACAAGTTGTGTATTAAAATCAAATAGCGAAGAAATGCCAGCATCTTAGATACTGCACCACAGGGCCTAATTAAATACATTAATTTTATGTATTACATATTTTTCTTTTATTTTGTTTATTTTGCAATATACGGGGTTACTAGTTATTGGTTATGATCCCGTGAAGGGGTGGTAGTTATGTACAAAGTTCTATCTTAAAGTGTACCGTTACATAATGTATATTTTTAATGATTCTCGAAAAGTATGGAATAGGCCGCTTAAAAGTCCATAAAAATATATTATTGTCCGAAAACTTATTTTTTTATTGATTCCTGACTATTTTTGTACAGTAACAACTATTACAATTTTACTCGTGAAAACTGTTAAAGCATTCAACTGTTAATGATTTTATTTCATATTTCTCATCGAATTCATGGACTTCACTAATAAAAAACTCCAAGAGGACTCGGAATAGTCATTAATTTTAGTCAGTATTAAAGGGCCCTGTAAGTCACTAAGCTTTAATGTAATGCGAAAAGGATATTTGTATATCGTCATGTAAACTTAACTACATTAATCTGGTTGCAAATTTTTACGAACTTTACAATCTTAAATTTTACTTTCACACTTAACATTTTTGTAAAATTTTGTACACGTTTCCGCTAACTTGGTGGCGCCACGTGACAAATGTTAGTGACGAATGTAATGCGAGCTACAATGTCAAAGTGTGGTTATTTAAGAGCTGCATGGGCGTAGCCAGGTTTTAGTTTCGGGGGGGGTTCAAGTTTCGGGGGGCAGGGGGGGAGGTTCAAGAAAATACAACGACTAAAAGTACATAAAATAACCCTAAAGAAAATTGAGACTTTATTTTTTCTCACGACGTATGTAGTGCCATCTATTATTAGTTTAGTCAAAAACGTGTTTAATAGAAATAAAGCTCCTTAAAAATATGTGCGATAGCTCATTCGATTCGGAATGACGTCTAGAAAAATTATCTTTAAGGGTTTATTAGCACATAAAAATGTCAGTCCTTAACTTTTCGGGGGGGGTTTGAACCCCCGAAACCCCCCCCCTGGCTACGCCCATGAAGAGCTGTATAATGTCATTGCATTAAAATACTATTGTATTTAATGAGGCATAAAAAGAAATCGTTTAATACCTACAATAATTTATTAACAACGTGTAAACGTGTAAAGTTTTTAAGGTTGAGCGGATCCACCCAACTTGAACTCAAGTCAAGCCATCCCTTGTTAATTTTGAAACCTTTCGAAAACGTTATTAGGTCCCTGTTAGGAGACCAATAAAAAAAGTAAAAAGATCGTTGTAGGTACCTGCAAAACTCACCATATCTAGTAAAGTCCTACCTCGGTTGTTTCCTTCGAAAAATTAAGGGCAAAATATACCTACTTTATGAGTTACGATTACTGTGGCGGAAAACCAGTTAACAATCAAGACCATTTAGGTACTGTTTCCCTGTTCTGTGATATCATTGCAGATACTCTAGTTTTAATGTTTCTTCAAGTGTTCGAATAATGAAACAAAAACAATTTTTATAGTTACAATGTTGAATAATTATTATTTATTAAATAAACCTGCCATATTGTAAATATTGAGTAAGTAAAAGTGTATTCTGAGGTTCCAATCTTAAGTGTTGTTTTTAAATCATGATGATTGAAAACCTTGAAGTTGCGAAGGTTTATGTTTAGGTTTATTTTATGGACATTCCATAAAATAATCAGTTATGAAACGATATGGAACTTTAGCCGGTTGACCTTGTATGAAATTGTTGAACTTTTTAGGACCATTGAAATCATGTTTGAAAAATTAAAATAATACTCTACTAATATTTAATACTACCCGCTTTTTTCCAGTCACAACTTTAACTCGATAAATAAAATCGATAAGACTAATTAGGAAATGCAATAGGTGTGAACTAAGCCAAAAACATGTTTGTTGAAGGTATAATTCAAATTAATAGCATGGAGAAAGTGCAATTGACCGTGTAAGGTGACAAACAATTCGAATTATAACGACTCTCACACATTTACTATTAATACGAGTATAACGGCTGACTGTTTCATCTGACAACTTCCTTCGAATTATATAAATAAACTAGCTGACCGGGCAAACGTTATTCTGCCAAAAAAAATTCAGGGGTAGGGGGATGAAAAATAAATGTTGTTCGATTCTCCATCCTAGCCGATATGCACGCAAAGATTCACGAAAATCGGTCGAGCCGTTTCGGATGAGTTCAACTTCAAAAAAGCGTGACACGAGAATTTTATATATTAGATACAAGTAAAATTATCATGACGTATTTAACTTAAGTAATTAGAAACTTGATCTTCTAATGACAAAGCCTTCCAGCATAATTTAACGAATATATCTTGCGATTATAACCCAGACCGAGTTTATTATGTAAGTACTACAGTACACTTACGCCCCAACTCAGAGTCACTAACGGTTACTTAATCGCTCCTTAGTACAGAATTTGTATGGTGATTCTTTACTAAGGAGCGATTAAAGTAACCGTTAGTGACTCTGAGTAGGGGCGTTAGTTTATGAAACCGTGCACTAGTAGTGCATAAACTTCCAACCTCAATCTTTCACAAGCTGTCGGGAGTGGACCCATATATTCCAACTCTAAAACCACATACGGCACACGACATTTATCGTGAGCAAACTACGACCATAGATAATACTATGACAACCCGAATACAAGTAACACCTGTGTAGTCCGCGTGAGTAACCTCAAACCACATGTGGACAGGACACAGTAACTACCACTCACTTGAAGCCATATACGCACTTGATAAAAGATAAGCTATTTAAATTTCAACAAAAGGCATTATAAATGCTCAGACTGTGTCGTAGATTTCAACGCCAATGAAATAACTGAAACGAAAATAATACCTATACCTAATACCTGTATCGTAGAACGGTGTGACAAATTGTGTAACGTTGAGATAATTGACTGTTTCTCTGTGAGTTTAAGACACTGATCCCATCTCTTATTTAATAACTTTTCCGTTAAATTGTTTCAAAATTATTTTTGGTTATATTGAAGCTAAACCAATAAAATTATGGTGCAACTTACTACTTAAAATATTATATAAAATTACTTTCTAATTAATATTTTCATCAAAATTTATAACACAGACGCAATCCTGTTACGTAATTCAACGTAAATTAAAGCTGAATACATTGCTAATTAAGTCGCTAATGTGGATATTTATGTAAATGGTCAATTCATTGGTAATCGCACCTGAGTCAGTAAAGCGCTGACCACAACAGTTCGACAAGCTATTGCAACAGCTGGAGCTCGACATAAATCTAACGTTAAATTGGGACAACGCAAAACATGTTATATGAAGCGAACGACGTTAAAGACGCGTTAAAATTATAACGATGCTTTTTAGGGTTCCGTACGAAAAAAAAAACAAAAACCGAACCCTTATAGGATCATTCGTGTCTCTGTCCACCTTTTACAGCCAATTTACACTGAAACTACTGGACCAAATGAGTTGAGGTGCTCATGTGCTTTCATGAATAAAATAGAAAAATAAGGGAAAATATACTTATATAATATGTAATCAACGTACGGAACCCTCTTCATGCGAGTTTAACTCGCACTTGTCTTTGGTTTTATTTTAGTTACATGCATCTTGAAAATAGCTACTGATCTCTGACTATATCATCGTTTCGAAAAGATTTACTGCACAAAACAATCGTCACTTTGCAGCTCTTTTTTAAAATTATCTTTAAGTTTCAACTACAACTACCTACCAAGTGTTACTACCGCGTACTTTGTAAACGTGGTGGACCATGAACTCCGTAGAAGCCCACGGAAGATTTGAGCCTTCAATTAGTTGTGATGTACGCTTGTCCATTATCCAACTGCATCTGAGAGTTTGTAAAGTGCTAGTAGCGCTACTGAACGTTATATTTACAGTGTATATAAATGTATGTTTATACATTGTACAGTCCTTGCGCCTTTCACCCCTGCGCCTTTGTCCGCGCTCATGTTCAATGTTCAAATGATTAATCTCTCTTCTTAAACAAGCTAAATTTGCTCTGTTTCACCTTGTAATTAATGGCGTCAAATAGCTGTGGTAATGAAAATGTACAAGGAATTACTGCTTTTAAAACAAAATTACGACAATGATGGAATTGCTAAGTGCAGAATGTAAGTAATAAAGTTTTGAAATTTTTTAATGAATATAATACAGAAATCCAGTAAGTGTATGATGAAAGTAAAATTTACTTAATTATTCAAATCAAATTATTGTATATTTGTACATCGTTTGTATGTATACCTTTTTAGGTCAAAGTTTAATTGAGCGTATAAATAATTACTTAACATAATTAAACTGATTGACCTCAATTCATTTAAAATAATTTTTTGGCGACTAGCCAAAAATTTCCCTCAAAATGCTAAAATTAAATTAATTATTATTATTTATAACAGATATATATACCTCTAATACATATTATAGAGATACAGACATATTATATATACCTCTAATTTTCAAATATTATGTGCGTATTACATGTTAATTATCACTTGCTTCGGTGAAGGAAAACATCGTGAGGAAACCTGCACATCGGAAAGTTCTCCATAAAAAAAGTTCTCGAAGGTGTGTGAAGTCTACCAATCCGCAGTTGGCCAGCGTGGTAGACTATGGCCTAACCCTCACGTTCTGAGAGGAGACCCCGAGCCCAGCAGTGGGACAATTATGGGTTGTTGCTTGCTTTTGCTTTTTTGCTTATTTATAACAGTACAGTCAATTACCCGCTTCGCTCATTGATTTTAAATTCCACATATATATACAACTAAATCAAGTAATGCGCAATGTAGACACCATTCTTTCAAATCCTTTTTTTTCTCTTTAGAAGTTTTTATTTTTGCAGTCACTAGACGCGCAATCAAATTATTTACATGCACTCTTCAGCTTTGCTCGCATTTTCCTGAACAATAAGTACCGTAGGTATCTCTTATTCCAGATAATGGTCTAATTTTCATGCAAATCCGTTCAGTACTTTTGGTGTGATACAGACAATATTTCTCATTTATAATATTAGTAGCATTAATTTAATTAAACTTTGGTACATGATGGTTTTTCCATTGTGTCACTGGATTTACCACTCCGTGTTACTGAACGGTAACGGATCTGAGCTAGTTATTTCGCAAATATAGAAAATCCCAGCGCCACTAGAAACGGAGCACAGAGTAACAAGATTATCCGTCTGTATGTCTAATTATGTATGTAACATTTCCATAACAAGATCCTTTTAATGTATGCCTCGGATATACTGAGATGTTATAAAAATTTTAAAAAAGACAAACAGTTAAAATCACGGAAAGAAAAGAATAAAAACTAAACCGCCTAGTGTGTAGTAAGTAGTTTACAATAATATAGAACTTTACTTACGTTATCGTTGTGTAAAGGCTTAGAATTTTGTTTTTCAATCTGCATCTATCTTACTTACCTATACCATCTTATCTACTTGCAAAATATGTATTTCTTGAAAATAAAAAAGAAATTCAATAAAGTTTGTTTCTCGGTTATTTCCTCTCTCACAATAATTATGACCTAGTTACACTATCTTTTGATAATACAGATAGATTCGAATTTTACAAAAGATTAATTAGATACAATCTTGATACTATAGTTTTTAATTGAATTAATTTTAAAGGCGACAATCCATAAGTTGGCCGGTAAGTCATGACTTGTGCTTTTAAATGACTTAGTTTACTAAATCAGAAATGTGTTGCATTCAATTTTTAATTTTACTTACTACTTTGCAATCAGTAATTCTATGATTTGTTGAGTTGGGAAGTTATAGTTCTGTTTCACTTTGCATTACGATTACCGAAGTTAACATGCACTACCTATAGGTAAACTATTATCAGTACCTGGCCACCTATTCATTATCTGCCATGTATGTAATCAAAAAAAATTTCCCTTCGGTTTCACAAACATCCGCTCTAAATAATAACATAGCTTTCATTTTCCTGCAAAACTTGTAGAACCAAACAAAATCTCGGCTTCACGCACATCCGTTCTGTATAAATATCGATTTCATTTTCCTACAAAACTTGTAGAACCAAACAAAATTACGATATCCTTAAATCAAAGAAAAACTTTTTATCAATCATGAATGGGTTCAAAAAGTGAATTAATTTGTCCAATTACTCGTGACATATGTATGTCCGGCCGGGTTCAGTAAACTTTTTAAAGCAAGTTAATGCAAGTCAATGATTAGTGCAATTGGACGCTAGTCGAGCTTGATGCCTTTGGTGTTGCTAATGTACATGGGCGACAATAGCAACGTACCGTCAGGTGGATCGTCAGCTCGTTTGCCGGCTATTTTCATAAAAGAAAGACTCCCGACACTCCGCCACTAATTAACCAATCCATACTGGAGCAGCGTAAAAGAAAGCTCTAGGTCTCAATTACAAGAGACCTGTGCCTTATAGTGCCGCTATTGAGTTGTAATGAAGTCACATTTATACATATAAACTTACACATGAACAGCGCAATCAGTATTGTGACCGGAGATAAGTGATAGTTTTATATAAAGACTGTAGCACGAATCGTTTTCCTAGAATTCTGACCACTGAATACTTTCATATATGAGATATTGCATTGCCTCATAAACATATCATAAACACACTCGTACATTAAGGCTTTGTAATAGTGAATGGCTATAAGAGTTATAAAATCGGGTCAATGAACTGTAGTTGTTCCGTGGTATACATTTTAGGGTAATTGGAGATTGATGGTGTTACATAGAATTTTAGTGAAAAAACTATTGACATTGTAAAACCTTTATTAAATTATACTTAAATTGTCTATCTAGGTTGACAGTGACTGCCTGTCAATGTATATGTCGATTTCCGACCCCAGTGGCTGCGTTTCCACCAGAGATGCGTAGCGATATGCCTAGCCTTAGGTAAATGAAGGTATATTTTTGTTTTTGATCTTCGAAATTTGTAAATTTTAATTCATTTAGTTTAACAGGTAATCCTGGTGTGTATAACGCATTATTTTATTTTAATCCGTTAAATAAAACACCCTTCACCCATCCATCCATTATTCACTGATCCTAAAATACAAGCCACATACAATACAAAAATACAAGTGATGCAGTAAACAACTTCTGATTTCAACAGAGAAATATGTGACATTAAAAACGCTACCTTTTTTAAATTCAGGTCAAATATACACAAAAGATGAAGGTTTATCCAACCTTTATGATGACATAAGAATTCACCTTACTTGACCTGCCGAATTGAATTAACATTTAACAACCGGTTCCAATAACTTCGCTATCCCTTAAACTTGGCTTTCCATAAACAAAGATACACCCACATACCTTTGAAATATACATTATAATAGTGAAAGCTGTTGATTTAGCCGTTACCAAAAATTTATCAGTAGGTAATCAGAATTAGTAAATTCATACGAAAAATGTACCAATATTTATGGAATAGATCGATGAAGAGACCGTACCGAACTCTCAAGTTCAAAATATGATTATACTTAGTACCTAGTAAGGAGGTTTAAGTAAAAAACGAAGAATAAGAACATATAATAATTCACAGACTTACGAGTATAATTTCTCTTTTCAAATGGTGAGCTGATAGAGAATGCTTTGAGCATTATAAGCTCACCATTTGTACCGTGATGTTTTTATTGTGGTCAATAAAGGTTAAATAAATACGGCCATATGAGTAAAGCCGTCTCCAGTGTGCTAATTATACGAATCGAATGATCGTATAATTGTAGTTTTTCTGAGGATTTTAGTAAAAAACTGTTTCAGAATAAATTCAGTTTATAAATACTATTCGACAGCCCAATTCAGACGATACTAATAATTTAGCAAACATAGCAAATAATAATTAATAATAGCATAGCTAATTTGTACACCATTTGACACTGAGTCGTAAACTGACACGAGATTACATCGCAAGAGCTCGTGACGTGACTGAATCCGGCTATTCGGTCCATACGACCGCCATTGAGAAATCAATCTACACCACATTTGTATCGGATGTGCTGACGAATTGTTGCACTCGCTTTACATAATGCACTTGAGGTTGCAACACATCATTAGATATGTTATCCACAAACAAAGTATGGGAAAAAAATAGTCCAAATTAGTGGTTGGTTCATGTAATAACATATCATGATTTAGAATACACGTATTGTTTTGTTCTTCAAGTTTTATTTATATTATGGGGAAAACGTGACGTAAATTATTTTTTCATAATATTTACGTATTTTGCAACAATTCTTGCGCATGTTTTAAAAAAATTAATAATTTAAATGTGCTAATTACAGATACAATTATATAATATTGCCAACAACCTAGATTTCCTAATTATTTTTCGGCAGTAAGACATTGACATGGATCCCCGATTAAGATAGGTTACTTAACCCTTTGGTTAACGACAAATAATTTTAAACACACCTTAAACATATTTTTTGAACCATCCTCAAAATACTGTCATTACCCATTACAAACATTGAATTTAGTTGAATACGTTATTAAACTTTGAAAGTGTAAAATCTAAACAAAGGTGGATGAAAGACAATGGTGGCGGTAGAATACTGTCCTGACGGTGAAAACAATTTACGAATTCATCGTACGCTTCGGTGGTAAATTGGAATCTACTGGAACTAAACACCGCACAACTAGATTATGCAATTGGTGTTGTTGCTTCACAATATAAGTCGTAGCGTTATAGGATTCGCAATACTACTAGAATTCTTTGCTGTAAACAAAAAAATTAAAACAATAATCTAAATTTTACTAACAAAAAATAACCGACTTCAAATTCTCAAAAACTACTTGTCAGATCTCGTTCAAATTTATGTGGGACCACATGACAAGCACCAGCTTTCTATTAAAAAAAGAATCATCGAAATCGGTTGGCGTGATATTGAGTTATTCGTCAATTTGTCGCGCACATCTTAACACAAATTTACGACTTATGTAGTTTTCTCATGGATGCCATTGTCAGATCTCAATAAAATTTATGTGGGACCACATGACAGCCATCAGCTTTCGATTAAAAAAAAATCATCAAAATCGGTTCGCCCAGTTCAAAGTTCTGAGGTAACAAACATTAAAAAAAAAATACAGTCGAATTGAGAACCTCCTCCTTTTTTGAAGTCGGTTAAAAATTAACTCCGTATACTTCCGACACAATTGAAGTCTGTAAGCTTTTTTCGGTAACAGTACCTATACCTTGCTTCAAACCCAGCTTTTACAAGTGAAATCTAGTTTAATCTCAGGCTCGTATTTTATTATTGGATAAAAATATTATGTTATTATTATTTTTTCCACTTTTTCACAATTCATTACAAAGTATGTACACTTATGTACCTGAGCGACTGAGCTCGATAGTGACAACGAATTTTCCCAAAAATGAGACCTAGCTAGATCGATTTTTCGACGTTAAAAATTCCATCGTAATCGTTAGAGCCGACTGAGACATGTTTATAAATATCTTTTAAGATTACATGCCTATCAAAGTTTAAAACCATTGACATACACAAATTATGACATCTTTTAAAATCAGTGATAGAGACCATACAATCCTTCTATAGGGTATACACTTGTCGTGGCTATTAACGACCTGCCATGACCCGATTGCTATCGGAATGTGTTTCTTCATTGCTTCTCATCAAATTAACAACGACCCATCATTATAATTGTAAAGTAAAATGCAAAGTTTTGTAACACTTAGATTTGAATGTAAGATGTTGATCGTATCAATCGGTCTTGTGAAAACTATAAGGAATGATGTTAAATAGCTTCTAATTTAGTTTTTCTCACAAATTCACAATAGTTCTTCTTATATACGTAATGCAAAACAATTCGCTAATTTAGAAAGGATTGAAGAATAATGTAATGTAATTTAAGAAATTATGACTAGATTGAAGAATTCATTACTGAAGAATAGATAATTTGCTAACAAAAAAATTATATGACTCAAATGTGATATAAGACCGTAAGTTTAAGTTCTATTGAAACAACAAAAGTGTGAAGTTCTCCATCATAATTAAGTTCTGTTGAATTAATGCGTGATAGTATTATACCATTCATCATAATCCGTATTCTTTAGTTCAGAAGTTAACCAGTTAATAAGCCGTTAATCAATTATGATTTGTTATCATAGGTCGATTAATTAATGCTTTAATTTGACTTTTTTTTGGTTGTACATAACATAATTGATTTTAATATAACAATTAAGATACATTTAGATACAGATAGATGTACATTTTGCGTGTTGTGTTCATTTTGCGTTTTGTATATTATGCTCCGAAGGGCAATTTTATAGTTATAAAATTATATCTCCCAGAGAGACAGTAAACTACACCAAAAGATCGCATTCTCTTTTTTGGTGTCATTCTGCAAAGATTATCAAAGTAATTATGCATCATAGCAAAACCAATTCAATTCCATTCCTTCACTAATTATCATGTTTCTTTTATCTCCCACGAGAGGATTATTTTTGAAAAATTCATTATTTCTATAAATAACGTGTTATTGAACCATGTAAAATCTGCATAACTGCTTTTCTCACATCAAAAAAATAAACCAAAATCTTATCACTCCACCTTCTGATTGAAGTGAAGGATCCGAGTTCATTTCCTATTCGATAAACATTATGATAGACAGATATAGTGTGTTGAGTTTCCTACAATATGTTATTTTTTAAAACTTCGCTTACAAGCAGAAGAAGCAGGATATCTTTGTGAAAACATATATTTCTTTAAGTTAAAATAAAATTATCCATACACCTTAGTGTAATTGAGAATTTCTGTATTCTGTGGAGGATACATTTAAGAAATGAAAATAAAAATAAATATTGTCGTTATAATATTCACAGATACAAATTGTTTGCTCTACAAGCAATAACCAAACAGTAACACTGAACCAGTTTTACCACTTCCGCGATCGAGGCGATATTAAATCCTTGAGCATAAGAGTGCGCTCACCGTAAGTAAATAACAAAATAACCCTTTTTTAACCGTACTGAATAATTTAGAATGAGAATAATTATGATAAGGAAAGATGTTTTCTGTATAATATTTAATACAGAACACATCTTTGATACGAATTGTTTACTTCATAGAAATTAGATCATAATTAGGTATTAATGAAAATCTGAGAGAAATACTTTTAATGACAGCTCATTTTGTATCTTTCAAAGTAAACCATACCATAAAAAAGATAACTACTATGGTTGAATGAATGTATTTCGGATATATCGCAAGAAAACCCAGCGACAACTTGGAGAAGCTTATGATAACCGGAAAGATGGAAGGCAAGAGACCCAGGGTCGGAGCCCGAAAAGATGGACAGATCAGGGGTCCGAACAACTCAACATCAGACTGAGCCTGTGCTCAGACCGCGGAAAATTATATATTATCTTAATAAGATCGGGACATCACGATGCTCAGCAGTGAGCGTACGACCGAAGAAGGAGGAGGATGGTTGAATAATAGAGGGAAAAACACAGCTCTCTCTGTGTCAGTCCTCGAGGACTTACCTTCGAAGCAGGTGAAAAAATCAACTTATTAGAATCTGCGAGAACACATGGTAGTATTGGCGTAATTGTTAAGTAAACTGTATTTGTATAAGCAACATTGCTTAAAAAAGCCTTTGCCTACTTAAAATAATTTCAATTGATAAATTAATAATATAATAATTATTATTAGTATTTTAAATTAATAATTTGTAAATTATTAACGCAGTGTGACCGCCCCCTAACCGCGACCCGCCCAGCTCTCACGTACCCCTGTAGCTCAGCAATGATTGTAATGAATTGGATAATATGAAAATAGATTCGATACAACAATACCTTTACCTACTTGTTTTACTATTAAATGTAATATTCTATTATTAACCTCCGACGAAAAAAGAGGGGTGTTATAAGTTTGACGTGTCTGTATATCTGTGTATCTGTAGGTTTGTCTGTTCTGTGGCATCGTAGCTCCCAAACGGATGAACCGATTTTGATCTAGTTTTTTTTTGTATCAAAGGCGACATAATCAAGAGTGTACGAAATACGAAATACAGAAGCTCGCATCATCAGTGTAATTCTCACGGAAGAGGATATAAAAGTTCTTCGTAAAGAAAATGTACTTCTGCAGATGTTGCATTAAATAAATATGAATTCCGTTAATAAATAAAATAGTGCAAAGAAGTAAATTAAATAAATGCTTTATAATAAAAAATATATATTTTACGAACTTTAAATTTTTGTGAACTGCCTTTTATTACAAAAACTACATGTAACAATGAATTTGATTGTAACATGATAACAATATGCAATTACATCAGAAATTACTCAGTTTTGCTCAATTACTTTTGCCTGAAATCAATCTAGATGTTTATTTGTTCTAGCATTTATTTTATTGTTTGTTTAAACGTAACAAGGCCTCGCTTGCAACACTCCGTTTTGGTTTTACAGAATAGATTTCTCTCTTTTGTCTTCTCTTGCTACATATTTTTTTACAAGTGATTCAAACGCTTCTGTTGACTTGTTACCGGTTTGGACATTCAAGTACAAGGCGAGTCTATTCATGGATTACGATAGTTTGTTATCTTCGGAGGATTATACGATTTTTTTGTCTATTTTTAACTTAAGTCCATGTACAATATTAACAGACTTTCTTGTTGTTTCGTTGTTGTTTTCTGTTGTTTGTCAGGTTTTGTTTTGGGATTACTGCCGCTCATAACAATAACTTAGGTTAACTAATAAAAGAAGGAACAGAAATATTTGCTTCTGTTTCAAAGTCTACTTCTATGAGCCTACTTCTCCAATCCAATCGGAGAACGTTCTCAAGTTGGAAAACCGAAAAGGCTTAAAGTATTGCTGTGTCTATGGGGAACCATGCGGATACTCGTCTGATTGATGAAGTGATGAAGCGGCCAAGTGCGAATCGGACTCGCCCATGAAGGGTTCCGTAGCAGCAAGTAACATAATATAAAAGTTCTTGAAGTTCGTTGTAACTTTGATCGAGGTAAATTGCGGTTTACGATTTATGACGTATTAAAAAAAAAGTGCTTACTAGATCTCGTTCAAACCAATTTTTGGTAGAAGTTTGCATGGTAATGTACATCATATTTTTTTTTTAGTTTTATCATTCTCTTATTTTAGAAGTTACAGGGGGGGGGACACATTTTACCACTTTGGAAGTGTCTCTCGCGCAAACTATTCAGTTTAGAAAAAAATGATACTACAAACCTCAATATCATTTTTGAAGACCTATTCATAGATACCCCACACGTATGGTTTTGATGAAAAAAAATATTTGAGTTTCAGTTCTAAGTATGGGGAACCCCCGAAATTTACTGTTTTTTTTTCTATTTTTGTGTGAAAATCTTAATGCGGTTCACAGAATACATCTACTTACTAAGTTTCAATATATTCGGTAAAAAGTGGCTGTGACATACGGACGGACAGACAGACAGACAGACAGACAGACAGACAGACATGACGAATATATAAGGGTTCCGTTTTTTGCCATTTGGCTACGGAACCCTAAAAAAGATAGTCACAGCGAAAACTTTAGCAATCCAGCAACTGATTTGATATAGTTAATAGTATCAGGCGTTACTTTGCGGAAATCCATTGTTATTAAGTTAGTATTAGTCTACTTTGCAACAATCCGCGTTTAACATGTATGATGGTATATACTTTAAAACATGCGTGGCACCTCCCTCCCTCCCACAACGGAAACATGCACTACAATAATTAAACGTAGGTTAAACTAGAACGATATTTATTTGGTGTTATGTCGTTGGGAGTTAATGGTGCGTGATCTCTTGTACGCGGCTCCCAACGACATAACACCAAATAAATATCGTTCTAGTTTAACCTACCTTGGTCCAATTTCAGAGCGAATCGCAAAAACGCTCCGTCGTAACAACATCTTCGTTGCATTCAGAACAAACAATTCCTTGCAATCTATAACAAACGGTAAAGATAAAAGAGGTAGACATGAACAATCTGGTGTCTACAAAATTGTTTGTTCTGATTGTAATGGCGTGTACGTGGGTCAAACTGGTAGAAATTTTGACACACGTTACCGGGAACATATGGCCGCGTACAGGAATGGTCACGCGGATAAGTCTAATTTCGCTAAACATCTAATAGAATCAGGTCACAGTTTAACTAGTAACCATACATATAATATATTACATAAATCTGATAAGGGTTTTAAATTAAGTATACTAGAGCAGTTAGAAATAATAAAACATAATAATAATCCAAGTTTTACACTGCTGAATGAACAAATAAATGTATCCAACTCGCCTTTACTGAGGATTTTCAACAGTACACATCACCAGATTACGTCAGACCCGGTTCCTGCCGGCGTGAATCACTAATTGATTGATTAATTAATTAATCGATTGATTAATTGATTGAATAATTAATTAATTACTAATTATTACAACATCATTAGATAATCAGTGGGCGAGTTGGGTATAAATACGCCACGCTCAGTGAACGATGCTCACTTTCCGACTAACCATCGTAGAGTCAACTTACCCTGATGATGCTCCGTTTCGGGGCGAAACACGTGTTGGTGCTGGTATGTATGTTGGTATATACGTTTAATTATTGTAGTGCATGTTTCCGTTGTGGGAGGGAGGGAGGTGCCACGCATGTTTTAAAGTATATACCATCATACATGTTAAACGCGGATTGTTGCAAAGTAGACTAATACTAACTTAATCCAGCAACTGCTTTCTGTATCTCAACCTATACGTTATTTTAAGAGATGGAAGCTAATTAAGCTCTCAACAATTATTGAGCGAATATATTTGACATTTTTATGCAATTAAACAACATAATCATAGCAATGAGTACTGTTCTCACAAATCTGTCGATTTTCGCTTTTAACGCGCGTCCCGGTGCCAGCGAAAGTGGACCGGTTTGGGATCGCTTTCAACAGGTCGGCTTTCCTCACGAATGTGTAACAGGCAGGTCTCAGTGTATTTGAGAGACTAACGTTCATTTCTCAAATGTTGTAGGATTTTTTGATGAGCAAAGACTATCAGTATCCGAGAGAGATGAGGACATCTTTTCGTATTTCGGATATAGGTATGTAAAAAAGGTATGACGTTCTCTGAGTCAAGCTGTTTTAGTCGTTCTAATAAAAGTTCGAGTTGTTATGATGTTAAATAATCTAAATTTTACTAACAAAAAATAACCGACTTCAAATTCTCAAAAACTACTTGTCAGATCTCTTTCAAATTTATGTGGGACCACATGACAAGCACCAGCTTTCTATTAAAAAAAGAATCATCGAAATCGGTTGACGTGATATTGAGTTATTCGTCAATTTGTCGCGCACATCTTAACACAAATTTACGACTTATGTAGTTTTCTCATGGATGCCATTGTCAGATCTCAATAAAATTTATGTGGGACCACATGACAGCCATCAGCTTTCGATTAAAAAAAGAATCATCAAAATCGGTTCGCCCAGTCCAAAGTTCTGAGGTAACAAACATAAAAAAAAGAAAAAAAAATACAGTCGAATTGAGAACCTCCTCCTTTTTTTGAAGTCGGTTAACAATATAATATGTTGTATGGCTGGCAGTGCATGCCTCTAGTATTGCGAGTGTCCATGGGTGACGGTGACTGCTTACCATCAGGTGACCAGTCTGCTCGTCTGCCTGTATAATACACAAAAAATACCTATATTTCAATCAGCATTGTAACCTCCTGAATAATTTAACAAAGTTGGGTTATTTACTTTATTTTATAGGTATTCGCCACCTTTTCTTTAGTACCTACTCCATAAACAGCAGTTTTTAATACAATTTATATCTATATTTATTTACATATATTTCTTTGTAGTTGTTAAAAGCAAATCATAACCACGCCCACTGTCACCACTTGCACCGTGTTACAATCGTTCAAGGTCCCACACTGAAAGTAGGACCTTGCAGGTGTCAAACCGCGTTACGTATACAGCTATCTCGGATATAAAACTTTTGGAGAAACAATTATTATTCTTAAACAAGAACATAATTTAAAGAATAAGGAATAATACGTAAGTGGAAAGCCTTCAAACACTGATAATGAAAATTATACATAAACATATTGTTTTATTGTTAAAAAACAAAATAATATTCTGTGCGTATCTAGAAAGTCAAGTGGTTTCTTTAGTTCAGTCTTTCATTGTCAGTTTGTATTCACTGGCATGCTCATGTTTAAATCTCAGAATGAGAGGAGTAACCCCATAGTAACCCCTTTAGAACCATGCTGACAATGCAGATTAACAGCCAGACTCTTTTCAATATCCTGATATTCTGGAGAACATTTAAAAAATATGCTGATTTCCTCACTATCTATTAAAGCGAGTGATGACTAATTCCTAATATACGGAAAACTACAAATTACAAATGTATTGTAAGGAAACCATATCCTCCTTTCAGAGACCCATCAAACGAAATACATACTGTTTTGATAAGGTAAAATACTTTAAACTGTCGCAAACCATCAATGACCAGTTTTCATTGCAGTCTGATTTAATTAATATAAAATTAAATCATAATATTTATTGTTAGTAAAAATTAACTCACAGGTAGAGGATTTGTTATTGCAATAGCTTCTTTCGATTGGATAGCCATGATAAATTAATTTGAACTTGTTTATATATTGAACAACAAATTATGTACCTCAAAGAGTTCAAAGATATTTCATAAAACAAAACAAAAGAATGTTGGTTTAGCAGTTTAGCAAGTTTTCCCGGAAAAATCTCACAACTTGCTATTTTCCCACAAAACTGATACTAATTAAATAATTTTCGTTTTATAAATCATTCATCCAACATTATCATAATAAAAGGAAGATCGCCAATTGCATTCGATCATTACTGGTAGAATTTGTGTGTTGAAATCGTGAAATATTTGTGTTACGAGTTACAACCTGTCTTAAATTCTTGTCGGCAAATGACATAACAAAAACAATTTGATCCCCATCAACAACAATATCACAATTACATAGAGCAGTGATTTTATTTTAGAGAGCGTCGACAATACGTGTTGGTTATCTGAAACATGTTACATCATGACTAAGATAGCAAGATAGCAGTATGAGATTGTCACGCATCAGAATGATTCGACTGAATCGTGTGGCTCTCATAGCGGGAGTAAATATTACGTAGTAATGTCACGATTGTGGTAAACGATACGTTGTAGCATGAAGAAGACACAGGGAATCGTAGTCTGAGGCTATGAGTATGAAGCGTTATTAAATAATTTAAAAATAATAACTAAATGTTTTTTAACCGACTTCAAAAAAGGAGGAGGTTCTCAATTCGACTGTTTTTTTATGTTTGTTACCTCAGAATTTTGGACTGGACGAACCGATTTTGATGATTCTTTTTTTATTCGAAAGCTGGTGGCTGTCATGTGGTCCCACATAAATTTTATTGAGATCTGACAATGGCATCCATGAGAAAAACACATAAGTCGTAAATTTGTATTAAGATGTGCGCGACAAATTGACGAATAACTCAATATCACGCCAACCGATTTCGATGATTCTTTTTTTAATCGAAAGCAGGTGGTTGTCATGTGGTCCCACATAAATTTGAACGAGATTTGACAAGTAGTTTTTGAATAACTTTGAAGTCAGTTATTTTTTGTTAGTAAAATTTTAATTATTCACTATTTTGGATATCAGTGTCCTGAATTTCCGTGTTATTTATTTTAACACATTGGCTGCGGCAAGTAAAATCTTAAACCTTCGTCTGGTGCGGCGGCGGGCCAAATTGTGCCCCCAATGATTTTTTCGCCAGTGCGTGGTAGGCCTTTTTCGACCCGTCAGCACAAGGTTAGATTAAATTGCTATAACTTTGCGAAAACATAATGTAGGTGAGCAGTTTTTGGACTGTTGGAACAACCTTGAACCCAACTTCTTTAGATTTGATTCGCCCCGGGATCTGCCGAATAGAAAATGAGTAATAAACCAGGGAAAGTGGCGGGTCGATATCGACCAGAACCGCACTAGAAAGTATTTTTAGTAGTGATGGGAAAGACAAAAATAAGGGGATATCGAAAATAAAACAGAATTATAGTAAAGAAATGAAAAATAGTTTATTTAATTATTTATTAATGAATGTCTTTAAAACATTTCGCACAAAGATTTTGTTTGCACATTCTGCAGTATGCTTTATTTTTTTTACTTTCTTTTTCGCTTCGGAATTCCTTATGGTTTCCCGCAGTTTTTCATATCACCCTGCACATAATATAAAAAAAGCGGCCAAGTGACTCGCCCATGTGAAGGGTTCCGTAGCAGCAAGTAACATAATATAAAAGTTCTTGTAGTTCGTTTTAACTTTGATCGAGGTACATTGCGGTTTACGATTTATGACGTATTAAAAAAAAAACTACTTCCTAGATCTCGTTCAAACCAATTTTCGTTCGAAGTTTGCATGGTAATGTACATCATATTTTTTTTTTAGTTTTATCATTCTCTTATTTTAGAAGTTACAGGGGGGGGGGGACACATTTTACCACTTTGGAAGTGTCTCTCGCGCAAGCTATTCAGTTTAGAAAAAAAAAGATACATATTAGAAACCTCAATATCATTTTTGAAGACCTATTCATAGATACCCCACACGTATGGGTTTGATGAAAAAAAAATTTTTGAGTTTCAGTTCTAAGTATGGGGAACCCCCAAAATTTATTGTTTTTTTTTTCTATTTTTGTGTGAAAATCTTAATGCGGTTCACAGAATACATCTACTTTCCAAGTTTCAACAGTATAGTTCCTATAGTTTCGGAAAAAAGTGGCTGTGACATACGGACGGACGGACAGACAGACAGACAGACAGACATGACGAATCTATAAGGGTTCCGTTTTTTGCCATTTGGCTACGGTACCCTAAAAAATATCTTCTGACTGCTGTCACTATCACTATCTGCACCGCGAATTAATTTATTTTCCAAAATATTTATCTTCCTTTTGTTGCCTGACATCGTGCCTTTAATTTTAAGGAATAAAAAAACGCGACGTACGTCAGTTACGATAGCTTGCCCAACACTAACTGGCGAGGCGGGCGCTCTGTGCGGTATCGGGCCGCCAAAAGCCTGTCGGGACGGCGGGCCACAATAGGCCCCCTCCCGCACCGAGTTGATATTTTTTACCGTCAGTGCGTGATAGGCCGATAAAGGCCTGCCGTGATGTTTTTATAGGGAACACCTACAATTTTGACCACAATCTCAAATATATATTTGTCTTTGTCGTATCTTTACAAACACCTGAGATAATCGTCCCGCACCAGCGAGAGGGACATAGTTTTCTTCGTCCGCACCAGCTGAAATTCCGCGGCAGGCTGAATTGGGCCTGTTCCGCAGTGAACGTGTTAATTAAATTATTTTGAAACAGAGTTAATCAAGCCAGTCTAATTGCAAGTGAAATGGCATTCAAACCAAAACAAACCATTCACCAAGCTTGATGCACGAAGTAGAGCACCTACACATTTACTGAACTGGCGACGACATCAGTGTTAAGCGTTATTGCTTTATTTGCGATTTTCTCACGATAACTTCTAAATACTAAGTCCTCTAATGGCAGTTAAATTGTTCTAATAGTTCTAACATTGTTTTATATAACTTGTAATTATAAAGCATGTCGGCTCTAGAGAATAAACCTTCACCTAAATAAAAGAAAAATGGGTTTTAAAAAGTGTACTCTGAATCCTGATCTTTTGTCACATCTTTGTCACATCATATTAAAAACTAGCTGACCGCACCCACTTCACTGGGTATCAAACATTTTTATTTGTGAAAAAGTAAACAATATTATTAATCACAATCAAATATAGCGTCACATGATACCGCCAACCCATCAGTAATATAGCTCCCTTTTGGTGAAAGAATTTTTGAAATCGGTTCTGTAGTTTTCGAGTAGGTATATTCGGTAGCTCCCTGTTGGTCTAAATCGGTTCAGTAGTTTTTGTGTTTATTCGTTACAAACATACAAGAATACACATCTCTCCTCCTTATATTTGTGTAGCTGTTCGAAATATTTTAAAGTAGTGTCGTATGTATTACAAAAATCTTTCCAGTGAAAACAATAACCATTGTAATGTACCTGTCTCCTTTAAACCAACCCGTCAACTAGTAACCCGTCTACGTTCAGCAATCAACAATGCACGGATAGAAAGTGTCACTCAAACCCGTTGCATTTCGCAAATATTTTCCCAAAACAATGGGTAATTGAGGGCGAAATTAGCATACAAAATTAGGAAATGCACTAGCCTAAACGTCTTTTGGTAATTATCTTGCTTGAGGTCTAGACTGCGTAGATCGGAACTAATTAAACAGAATTTAGGTCATGTTACAAGTCTTTTGTATTTATTCGAAACAATACAATTAGGTAACGTGTGGTCCAGTCGTTAGTATTTGTATCATCAATATGTAATTTTAGTAAGTTATTGTTCTGGAATTCAATAGGTTGAGTTTATTGACCTATTAGGTAATGCCTTACCGAGCAACTTGTTAACAGACGTTTTTAATGTATTTTGATAAGTTAATACCGTTGACGTAACATTAGTAACACCAGAGAAAGGTCACCTATGCATTAGCCGAGAAGGATGGCAGTGATACAGTTACGAATCAGCTCTCATCGTTTAATAACGCAGGTACGATGTAAACACTATGAAGATGAAGCCGGTATCGGTATCAATATGGATAAACGTTAAGGAAGAAAATGATGAGATAAGAACCTGACTCAGGTTCTATCTTATAAGTCCTAAATTAAACAGGGTAATTACAAAATCAATTTTTATGGGTATCCTTCACGAAGTTAGCCTTAGCAATAAAGTATCATTTCAGTCAAAAAAGTTGTCTTTAAAAAGTCATTACACTCTACAACTGTACTAAGAAACAGAGAACCTACTGTAAAGAATCTATTGTAACGAAATTAGTTAATAATATAATTGAATGGTACCTAGTAACGGTTGTCAAGTACTAATGGCGGAATAAGTAGCGGTACAAAATATGGCACTGCAGATTTGAATCTGGCGTATACAATTGATTTAAAACTACTTGCAAATGCTCCCCATATTTCAAATGTTAACTTAGCGCAAAAGTTGTAATTCGATCTAGCACAGCAGGGCTTAAGTGTAATTATATAGAGTAATTTGTTATAGCATTGAAAGGAATTAATCTTTAATATATTTGAAATAACAGAACCATTTGAAAGTAAAGGCTCGTTTACCTTTAATCAACATTGTGTTTACTTATTTTACGACTTTTTAATATCAATTCGCGGTTTAATATCGCGCGATCTTGAAATTGATTATAGATACAAGGAATATTATGCTGAATCAAGGAAAGACATATGTATTATGTAGTTCACGGAACTTATGACATTCTATTATCTACGTAGTGTATTGATTTATCGCTTCCTGCACAAAATGCAAAGAAAGTGAACCAAGCTCTCGGCAAGATGACCTTTGCGTGTATGCCAAAACGCCAGATTATATTTTTTGTTATTTTGTTTCTTTCGCACGTAGACGTCAGTGTCAAAAATAATTACGACAAGCATAATTAGCAGTACATAGTATAACTTTTCAGTACTTTATTTTAATTCAGTTTTATTCTAGAGTCATACGGACAATTTTTTTACATTTTAATCTAGAGGCTGTTATTTGAACACCATTTATACATCTAATAGTAGTTTTTATTTTTCATATTCACCGTAAAATTTTATTCATCATTCTACGTTTCGCCATTGGTAATTTTATTCTTTTTAAATTTCTTGAGTGTAAGGAAATCTTGAGTTTCTATTGGGGAATCAAATACAATAAATAAATAAGGGCCGTGTCTTGTCCACGTCAGTACATAGTTTCTGTAATCAAAGGCAATAATAGGTCTTTATTTTGAAGAAATAAATGTTTGCTATCCATAAATTTACTATACATTTAAAATTCTACGTACGTATTAAATAGAACACATTTACAAAGCCAGAATAAACAGCGCAATTTATTTGCAAAACATGTTGGACGGGATCCAATAAGTTGTACAATTTATTGTAAGTTTACAAGTTACTAATGTCTTTATAATCTGTGATCTAAGTAGAGCTAGCGAGGCTAAATCGCATTGAGGCTGAGGAAAGCTAAGAAAGTGAGCTAATTCCAAACCAATTTATATTGATGGAGGAAACGCGACATCATTTATCCACGTACTTTGATAGATTGGTTTTACACTATTTGCATTGATAATAATCTATAAATAATTAATAGAGAATTCTTGTAAAGAAATGCCCTAATAATACATGTATGCACTGTCAATATTTAACTAAATTGTAACGCCCTAACTCAGAGTCACTAACAATTACTTTAATCGCTCCATAATAAAGAATCACTATACAAATTCTGTACTAAGGTGTGATTTAAATAACCGTTAGTGACTCTGTGTAGGTGATAGCATTGGTGTTGCAATTGTCCAAGAGCTTCGCTTACCATCATGAGGCCCATCTTCTAATTTGTCAACAATATACACACATACTAATTCTTGACACCATAAGCAGTGATAGCCTAGCGGTAGAACGTTGGTCTCCCGATCGAAGGGGCCCGAGTTCAAACCCTGGCACGCACCTCTAATTTTTCAAATATTATGTGCGTATTACAAGTTAATTATCACTTGCTTCGGTGAAGGAAAACATCGTGAGGAAACCTGCACACCGGAGAGTTCTCCATAAAGTTCTCGAAGGTGTGTGAAGTCTACCAATCCACACTTGGCCAGCGTGGTAGACTATGACCCCTCACATTGTGAGAGGAGACCCCGAGCCCAGCAGTGGGACAATTATGGGTTGTTGCTTTGTTGCTTAATTCTTGACAAATAATAACCGACTTAAAAATTAGGAAAAACTCAAAAACTCTCACATCTTGCTCATTTAAGTGGAACTACATAACAAGCACCAGCTTTCAATTACCCCTTATTTCGATATAATAGTATAGCATGAATATGCTAAGCAGTTTTCGCGATAATTCTACTTTAATTGATTATGAAATGAGTTTATGCTACCTCCTAGGCAAAACATATCTATATATAGTGTGTTAAAAAGATAACGGGAATTTTCGTTTTTTGAAAATAATATTTATTCATTCATCTATAAAAGTTATTATGCACCCTAGTGTCAGCGCTTCTTCCTATCCCCGAAATACTTTTCAAACTCGATTTTTGGGATAGCTTTTAGCTCTTTCAGCGATGCGTTTTAATATCATCTATATACTTGAAAACGACGGCCCTTTCAGGTTTTCTTTATTTATGAAAATAGAAAAAAGTCACACGGAGCCATGTCTGGCGAGCTATGGAGCTATTTTGGCCAAAACTTCACGATCAAGCAATAAAGTGTGAGAAGGTGCAGCATTATCATGGTGCAAAAGCCATGAATCAAAAATCTCCGAGATCATAAAAACACGTCTAACCTTAGCGGCTACTATTTAAAAAGTACACAATGAATATAGCTGAAAATGTTATCATACTCAAGGGGCATGTGTGTCAACATAATTTATTTTATTTATTTATTTATTATTTATTAATAAAAAGTTCTTTTACAATCGGACTCACCAAATTTAAAAATTCTTGTTATTTTTGAACACACTACTACTTAAAACTACTACATGTTGAATACACACACAATCAAATCTAAATTCAAAATTATGCTTTACGAATCATAACGCAAATAACGTCAAAAATTGTGTCGCAAGATAATTGACAATCGCAGAAACAAGTGCCTTTATTTTCAAAAGTAGGTTATACACATGCGTAGGATAGTCGCTATTTAATTGAGTGGCATTCAGAAATAGTAGAGATTTTGTTCTGTTAATCTGATACGCCCACTTGAGGTTTTGTTAAGAGTTGATTGAGAAGTATTAAATTTATTACATGGATTAGTTGCTCCTACGACCGAGGTTCGGTGTTATTTCGACATAAAGACATCTTTCTAATCCATGATTAGGTTTGTGGCGTGTATCATATAAATTCTTTTAAATAAAAAAAAACATTTAAAAAAATATGACTCTTTCTTTACTTATGTATATACATATCTTATTACATATGTAATCATTTATATGGCAATAACAGTACAACGCAACGTAACTACAACTAGTATAATTTATAATCTTACTAATTATAATTGGCTATTTGACAGTTATCACGGTAAAATATGAAATGTGTTAAATATGGTTGCATAATGGTTAACAATAATTATAGAATAAGTTTCTTGCATGAAAATAAATTGTAAATATTTTTACTTTTGAAAAATAAGTTTGAGTTTTTTTACCTGTGGATACAAGAACCGAAACGCGGGCGGCCATGATTGAGCATGTTATGACGTCACAATTCAAAAAAATAAAGCGTCGTGTACTACTAACTATATCGTGTGCACTGTGCAATTTACTGAGAAAATTAATAAGATATATTTTGATTTCTGCTTTTGAGAGGTTTTGTAAAATGGAGTCAGGCTATACAAAAGCTGACAGTGCGAATTTGCCTCAAGTTGATTCATTTATGGTCGCAAATTTCTTTGCGTGTAACCCTGACTTTTGCTCTACCGAGTTTCGGAATGCAAAAACCTCCTTGTAAGTAAAATTGGTCAGTCTTGCTAAGTGGTCACAGGGGGATTTTTTTTAAGTTTTTCCTCGACGTCCCCAAAACGACACCATATTACTAATGATTTTAAATTACTTGTAGGTTATGTTTATTAACAATATTAGGTTAGGTTTAATTTGTTTTTTTAGTAAATCAGAGGCTAAGTTGATTTTTGATTTCTTCTAAATACTTACATCAAAGTGGTCCTCACAAAAGAATATTGCTGATATAACAGATGTTAACTCTGGGTCTCAACGTGCTAAATTGTAACCACTGCTTTCGACGTTGAGGGCATTTAGAAACGTGTAGGTATAAACAATTTGTCAGGTTTAATTGTAGTACTTCTACACATAGGCACTGCACACGTCTTATAGCTTGTCATTTTCACAATTCCAGTGAAAAAGGTGTAAGTTTTTCACTTAAAATATCTTCAGAGTTAGAGCGCAAACTTTTGTTAGTTGAAATATGACGTCACAGCCAGCAAGTGACAGATGGCGGACTATTTTCGCGCGAATTTAAAATTAATGGATTAAAAGTTATTTTTTCCTACTAAATAACACTTTTATGAGAAAAATAAATATTGTAAGAGGTATAAAATAAAACTACGAAAATTTTTAAATATTTTTTCTAAAATTGTCTAATAGCCAATTGTGATAAAAATACAATACAATCGAAACAAACCAACATCAGTGATAACCAAAAGCTTGTTATTCTTGTAATTTATCACAAATATTGAAGTATAATTACTTTTATAGCAATGATCACGGGCAAGATATCATTCATCATGTTTAGTGTCACCGCTTTCGCTCATTTACTCATTAGAGCGATCGCGTGTGCATGTATGTTAATTGCGGTGTGATATTCATTACATTAATTACAGGTTTATTGCGCAAATAGCATTGAACTTTACTTTGGAAAAGTCGTGATTTATCTAACATGTTAATCGATTCAAATACGAAACTTAAAAATTGTTAAGATAGTCTATCTGTACATCCCGAAAGCTGTCAGTTATAGAATGCTGTTAAAGCATACATCTGTCAATGCCTACTACTTTGAGATCAAAGATTAAATCGATAAACAAATAACCAGGTACTTCTTTATAATATTGATATTTTTGTTTAATTTTATGCCTTTTTTCCACTGAGGATACGAATTAGTCATTGTTCTTTATGTATTTAATAGTAATAATAGTAACATAAATCTTAAAAACCTTAATTTGTTTTAATTGCTAAAACTCCGCGCCTTGACATTTCGTATTTAGCCAGTGTTGCGATATATGTTATTATTTGATAGTTATCAGTTTATTATGGTTATGCCCATTTAAACATGATAGGTAGGTAGAATGTAAATTAGCAATTGTGGAGTTCACAGATCCGTAAGTCTGTCTATCCGTCCGTTTGTCTAAAATAATTTTCCGCGACTTTTACTTACCCAACTTTGTTATTATTTTTTCAAATTAACATTTTTCAATTTTTTAATTTCGATTCGATAAAAAAATGAAAAAATTGTTTGTTCAACTTATAAAATTATTATACACAAAGTATTAAAACTTTTTAAACTTTTATGACGTGATCTCGTTAAGCATGTATATAAGAAGGGCTCCACGAAGCGAAAAATTTATAGGACAATTACTTAAACATTTTTTTAATGTACAATGAAAATGGAAGTTCGAGAAAATTTAGTTAATTAACAATCGTCTAACTTGTTGAACAATTAACTTTAAGCAAAATTTCCTACGGGAGCAAATTCTTTGAAGTGTTTCGAATACACCATATTTTTTTTATTTTTTTAAATTAATAATTAATACCTTAAAAAATTATTGAGTGTGATGAACTCGGTTTTGACGCCGCACGCGCAACCTAAAAATGCAGCGTGGAGACCCATTTTCAGCGTTAAATTAAAGTTATAAATAATGGAGATAGAGTTCCGAGAGTCGCGAGTCATTATTTGGAAATTTCCTCTACTTTAAGAATCTTGTTTTAAAATTTCTTAAATATTAATAGTTTCGGAGTGATTACCAAAAACAAAATACTTTTTTTTTTCAACTTTATTTTGTCAATAACTTTTGCAATTTTTTACGTGCTGGTAAACGCTTCCGAAACATTTTTCTAGACATCATTCGGAACAGAATGAGCTATCGCACGTATTTTTAAGAGCAGTATCTCTAATTTCAACCATTTTGAACTTATCGAGTAGACTATATAATATATGTAATGCTTTGCTTAACCCAAGCTAGCTAGGAAATATATAATATCACCTGAATTCAATCACTCTCATTGCATATATTTGTGGAAATAAAAAAGAATGTAAATAGCAATTGTATATTTGTTAATATGGTTATTATTGACGCTTTACTTATTTAATAATTCTCAAAGTATCTTAATAAGCAACGCATCTTATAGCCAGCCCAAAAACTCTAGTTTCTTAAGTGTTCCCTCAGTAACCAACCTTTGGCTCCCAACTCCCAAGCCAAACAAATACAAACAAGCCGAAGATGACCAACTGTTACCTAACCTTCATCCAATGACATTCTAGCGCCGGTTCTCCCACGAACACCCATAAAGGTATTCGACTTATAAGACTTCTTTATAAATAACAGTGCTTTGGTCAAGTATGAATCACGTATTTTAACCTGTCACCGTTTTGTTTTAGTTATTTATTTTTATCCTACGAGATTGAAAAACATTTCTTCTATTTGGACCTACCTGTTTTGCTAGTTAAATGGTTCACATATCTAAGTAGTCGCACTTCATTAGTAATGAAACCAGCCAACCAAATCAAAAATGTCTTCGTAATGTCTTCATCTATAAATACGATAAAGTCTTTAGTATCATCCTTGTGGACCCTAAGGGTCACATAACATTTAAATAATCCCCTTTTTATTGGAACGGGACATGTTCCAACATCATTAAAAATAGGTCTAAGGATTTCACTCAAGATCTTAAAACCTTCATTAACACAAAAATAACAAAATAATTTAAAACGAAAGTTAGGTCTAAAACACAACTAAAATAAAATAGAAAATAAGTGCTAATTCATGCAATTTAATAGAAAGCGGAACCAAGTTACATATAAATTCAAAACACAGGCCGGAAGATTTAAGCATCATGATGTAGATAACTTTTAAAATTCATCCATCGATTAATGTTGGATAACTAACAATAACAACGTTACGCAAGATTATCTAATACTTTTTTCAATTAAACTGCAAAATCAATGACATTTATAACCTCTTCAATTTTATAAGTGTTTCTTTATTTATAAATAATTATCAATTAAATGCTTTTCCCTACTAAATCCAACTAGGTTGTATGAAAAATCTGTTTCTAATATATTGGTTTTTCGTAACTTTGTAATCGTTTCCATCTGAATATATTTATAAATATATTTCTATAAATTAAACCTATTAAAGTTTCCAAAAATACCGATAAACAATAGAACGAACGGACGTTCGATTATTTATACATTCAACGTTATATACGTAGATAGACATAATTGTAAATGAAGTAGAAAATTTTAAATAATTAAAATATAATTTCCAATAACTCGTCAATAGCTACCGACAAATTTAAATAAAGAGAGCGAAAGATTATTCAATTAGTTATACAAGAACCGTTACCGATGTAGAGAAACTAACAAAAAAATGTCATGAGTTAAATTCAAAACGTAAGTATGTGGTTATCAAGTGTACTTATGCAGAATTATGTATAATACTCATTTCATTATTATGCTTGTAACACAAGTAATTAATTTGAATATGGTCTGATATTTTTTATTTAAGTTAGAACGAAATTAAGTTCATTCAATAATAAAATATACGTATAAAGGCTACACTGCCATGTTATTTATATTGTTATGTTACTTTGAATGAATTTTGATCTACAAAAGTCGACCCAATAAATTAACTCTAGTCTTGAAAAGAGCACGTATCTGTGCTATTGACATTCATGCCACGTTCATACCTCTCGTTCATTGAACAGGTATTTTGAATAATCAAAGCATAACGAAATAGATTTCACGTTGTCAAACACTGCGTCTTGAAGCAAGTGGATCTATCCTTAACTTCAAACCGACTTCCCCTGCTCTTGGTGCACCCTGGTAAGAACGGATGAGACTACGTCATCAGGTACCACCTGTTGGACATCTTAAGTTTGACCATCCAGTATAATCCCGCTTGGTTAGCTACCAATGTCCTCTGCTTCTTTATGACATCGCATCGATAATACTTTTTGTGATGACCATGGGCGACAATGAACACTTGCCATCGAGTGGCTCGCTTGCTCATTTTAAAATCGGTTAAATACATAAAATATCCTACTGACTTAGACTATAGATTACTGTACGTTGTCATTGTAATCAAGGGTAAGGGAGAAGCAATGACTCCTGAGATACAAGCCAAGTATTGACTTAGTTTAGGAGACAGAGTTATGCCTTATTCCTATTTGTATCTATCAATTTCACTTACAGTGCAAAAAGTCAAGGTCATGAAATTGTTATCTTTTATATTAAGTTACTTTTGTTAAATTCAACCTTCCAGGGTGTGAGAGCCTGGAGATCCGTCATACAGGTTACCCTTGTACGGACTCCAGACTCTTATAAAGCGAATACCTTCTTAGTGTTCTAAGTCTAATATAGAATTCTTAGTCCTATGTGTGCTTTGTAAGAGAGAAACAAATAAAGATATTATATTATTATTATTATTACAAATTATTATTATACATTTTGCATGCATACTTAATAATGTTCTATGGGTATTCATATCAACATAAACAAACTCATAATGTTAAAGCGAAAGGTTCATCGATTCTCAGTCTCGATCAAGCTGCGGTGTTAATTATTGAATAACCCCAAGCAGATGTCAGATGACCTCGATAGCTAGAAAGGTAGCATATTCAAAACAGATCCAGCACAAGGACCCTTCAGACATGATCAAATTAATATCATTTACTAAAAAAAAATACACTTAGTAGTATCGAGGTTGTGTTAAAATTAATCACCCTACTCGAGTATTAAAAATTAAGAAGATGGCATGTTTGCATAATCATATTATGTGATGTCATAATAAGTCATTCTAATAGCTATAATAAGTCATTTTGTAAGCCGATCAAATCTTTCGTAGTTATGTACCTATTAGTTATGTTACCTTTTAATACTGCCAGAGGCAAACATGTTGCGTCATTTTGAAGATGTGATGAAGATGTGATTTGTCATGAAATGACGATTATTAAAATATATAGGTATATGATTACATAAAATGATTAATATAAATCGGTATATTTTAAAAATATTACTGGTGAGAAGTTTTGTTCGCCTCATTTTTCTTTTATTTTTGTACCTTTCACCCTTCAAGATCTCTTGCTCTCCCTTCAAGAGCTACATTGCAAGCTGAACGTCGCGTCGTATAAAGTCAAGGGCGATCGAAGCAGTGACGCCCAACAACCAGTTAATCAACACACCTTTGGTACTGAATGGCTCGACAGCAGATTCATTACACTTATTTATTGCGACTTACAGCCTAAATTACTTACACTTAAACTTACATAAATTACTTTTTGTAATGAACTTGTTGAAAATCTCTTTACGTGATAAGTAACGTAAAGTGAATTTAACTGGGCAGGCCAACTTTAACTTTTAACTATTTGGCCGTGGTGTTTTTGTCAGCTCAATATGAAAAATAGAATATCATTGATCGCAGTAAATTCACTATTAGATGTATTATTTGTTGTTGGTCAATTAGAATTTGAGAGTCGACTGTTATACGTTTAAACCAAATATCGAATACAAAATATCACGAGGAACCGAAGTATACATAAAAATAAATAAATAATTATATTTATAAGAAGTATAGAGAAACAATAGACCAACAGATTTAGCACTGAGTCTTAACTCTGAAAACTGTAGCTCGAGCACGAATATTTGCGAGAAAATATTCGTATGGTTAACGTAAGCAATTTGTATGGCATTTTTTCAAGAGCGCCCCTATCGTGCGTAAATGGTACTAAAATGCCATACAAATTTGACAAATTGCTTACGTTAACCATACGAATACTTTCTCGCAAATATTCGTGCTCGAGCTACTGTACACGCAGTATTTTCGTAGAGGGTCTACGAAACTCTGACATTATGTAGCATACTACGCAATTTAGCGAACAAAATAGTATTTACAATTATTTTTCTTTCAGAATAAAATTCACTTCCTGAGTAAATCTTAAAATGTAGGTACGTAAATATTCTACTTTATTTAAACTTAAATTAACTTATTAAAAATAAATAACTAGTTGAAATACTAATTCTTATCTCATCTACGTTTATATTAATGTTTTGTAAGATTATACAAATTATACTAAATTTATACTTCGGTCATTATGCATCATTAAATAAAAATTTAGCACAGGTGAATGTATATGAGTGTTGACTTATATTAACAATTTACTAAGTAGCGGTCACCCTAGGCGAAGCTGGAGTAAGTCAAGTGATGGTTACATGGTTACATGATGGTTAATGGCTAGATGACAACTTTTATATTTTTATAAATATTTTAACAAGTACTTTATATTTGTCCTTGACTAATTAAATCACTAAAGGAAAAGTCACATCGCATTCTACTTCGAAAAAATACATCCGTATTCATTGTGTTCGTTAAAGTAGCTCTTAAAGGAATTGTAATTGCAGATCTCAACGAACTAGTTCCAGATTATCATTTAGTACAAATACGGCCTTGTGTAAACACGAAATAAAAAGCAAGCTTGACTTTAACACATCCTTAAACAAGGTCTTGCAAAAACAAGTTGTGGCATTGTGCAACTAAACAAATTTAGGGTAGATAAAATCATAATAATTGGAACAAAAAAATAACCGACTTCAAAATTAGGGATAACTCAAAAACTACTCGTCAAATCTCGCAAGCACCAGCTTTACAATAATCTAAATTTTACTAACAAAAAATAACCGACTTCAAAGTCTCAAAAATTATAGTTGTCAGATCTCGTTCAAATTTATGTGAGACTACATGACAAGCGCCTGCTTTCGATTAAAAAAAGAATCATCGAAATCGGTTGGCGTGATATTGAGTTATTCGTCAATTTGTCGCACACATCTTAACACAAATTTACGACTTATGTGGTTTTCTCATGGATGCCATTGCCAGATCTCAATAAAATTTATGTGGGACCACATGACAGCCACCAGCTTTCGATTAAAAAAAGAATCATCAAAATCGGTACACCCAGTAAAAAGTTATGAGGTAACAAAAAATACAGTCGAATAGAGAACTTCCTCCTTTTTTAGGGTTCCGAAGTAAAATCGGAACCCATATAGTTTCGTCATGTCTGTTGTTTTATTCATTGTCCCTTCTGCCTGACTTAAGTTATGCTAGACATAACATATCTATGGTAAAATATCTTTGAATTGTATACATAATGTCAAGATTATTGATCAGGAAGGCTATTCAGATTTGTAACTTGACAGCGGAGTTTCAAAATTGACGTTCGAGTTCTAGGATCACTTCACTTCGCAAGTGCGTACTAGATGATTAGATAATGACATATCAATACGATGCAAGTTCGCTTTTGTTTTGTAACTTGACAGCGGAATACACGATGAGTTTCTAAATTGAAGTAAGAGTTCGAGACTCCCTTCACCTCGCAAGTGCGTGCCAGATGATTAGAGAATCACATATCAAGATCTCGGACTCGAACTTCAATTTTGAAACTCATCGCGGATTCCGCTGTCAAGTTACAAAAGTGAATAGCCTTGCAGCATTACCTAAATAAACACAACGTGTTATGCAATCACGTCCGGAACGACAAATTCAATTATCGCCACAAATGACATTCCAATGTGCATCGTAAATGTCAAAATATACATGTTACACACGAAATATGTGGCAGGAACAGTAGTAAATAAGTTATTTGTTTGAGGATATTAAGCAATGAAATTATAATACCTTAAAGGTCATTTCAATATTAAAACCACAAGAGTAATAAACGCAATAGTTTTGTGTTAGGAAATACATTAGCGACTTCGTGCATAGATTCAATACATTAAATATACATTATGTTTTAGGTCTTATCTGAGAATCTCAGGAGTATAGTCCATCACAAAGGCCATTTTTTAACCGACTTCAAAAAAGGAGGAGGTTCTCAATTCGACTGTATTTTTTTTTTTTTTTTTTTTTATGTTTGTTACCTCAGAACTTTGGACTGGGCGAACCGATTTTGATGATTCTTTTTTTAATCGAAAGCTGGTAGCTGTCATGTGGTCCCACATAAATTTTATTGAGATCTGACAACGGCATCCATGAGAAAACTACATAAGTCGTAAATTTGTGTTAAGATGTGCGCGACAAATTGACGAATAACTCAATATCACGCCAACCGATTTCGATGATTCTTTTTTTAATCGAAAGCAGGTGCTTGTCATGTGGTCTCACATAAATTTGAACGAGATCTGACAACTATGTAGTTTTTGAGACTTTGAAGTCGGTTATTTTTTGTTAGTAAAATTTAGATTATGTTATGATAGACATACACTTTTGAGTATTATAAGGTCAGTAAATAGTTCTACCAAGACGTTTTATTTCACTAAAGGGCTCAAGAAATTTTTACCACTAGCGGTCAACCATCCAACTACCGACCACGCCCGCTGTTGCTTAACTCAGCCAATTACTTAAATCGACACAACCTATTGGGCTATGAGCAATACATAATAGTTATTAGTCACAAAAAATTAATTGCGTTTATAGATTTGATTTGCTTTGTTATAGTATTCAATTAAGTTACATACATAAAATGGATCATGAAAAAATAGAAGTGTCAATCACGGATACAAAAACCGTATTTATAGTCAGGTAAATAATTTATGAATCTTGTTCGTCAAACAATACCGCGTCCACTTTTTTATATTCCTCGGACGGAAAACCCGATTAAAATTGAAGCAAATGCCAGTGTAGTATATAAAATGTCATCAGATTGAAACATTAGCTGCTTGCACCGAAACCATATTTCTTCCTGCTGACATAAAAACGACAAGACAGGTCTTGAAGGCGGAGCCTGAAGGTTGGCGAGTACGCGTGTAAGTAAAGACATTATCGCGTGAATTATTGGCTTCACATCCGCGTCCAATAGTTTAAAAGAAAACCTCGCTTTAGGATATTATGAAAATCTATATGCGTAATTTATTTTTATTTATTTACTAGCTAGTAGTAGTCCGGGCAGCTGCCCGGACAGACTTCGATCTGTCAAAAGTTTTATTTTTATTTTGAGATGTAAGCTATCTTTCAAGTTGGATCAAACTGCACACGGTGTGCAAAATTGAATAAAATCGGTTTAGTAGTTTTGGAGTCCATCGCGGACAAACAACGTGACACGTAATTTATATATATTAAGATTTATATTTGTGATTCAACTTAACAAATATTACAAACTTAAATCTTAGTATGGATATACTAAGATATTTGGATACCGCTTGTCAAATAAATGAGTTGATTGAACAAGTTTGCAGCCCTATCAGTCCAAAGTATAAGAGGGAGCAAGAGAACTTTTGGAAATACATAGCAAACAATTATTAACTTTAACCAGTAAGTGGAGTCGATAAAAATAAAGGATAGAACATGAAAATAATGTTCGCTAATGTGTTGGTTAAAACTTCTGCGAGTTAAATAAAAGCAGTACGCTATTATTATACTAGCCGAATGACCTCACGAATCTGCAATTCATTTAACTAATGACACTTATTATTTCCTTATACTCGTACATGACTATTCAAAGATGGTTTTACAAGACTATTACCTATAAGATAAATAAAATAATGACTATCGCATTTCGCCTACGTTCAAACAGTAGCCCTAGCTTCAGGCTAGCGACCTCCGAAACATTTTATCAAGAGGCAACATGTGATCCAGTTTATATCACCGTCCATTCCCTTGACATTTAGTACCGAGATCACTAACGTACGTACGTTTAAGACGTAAATATCATTGGTATTGACTTTAATTAGAATTTCATTGCGTCTTCGGACAGTGCTAATTTAAAGGTTACTTTAGCCATTAATCTTTCAAACTAAATTACCGTTTATTTTCAAAGTCAGTTTCAAATTAAGTCAGGATATATTTAGATGTAAATGTAAATATAAACAGAGTTAGTAAAAAGACGTTACCGTCTAGGTGTATGAACTCTATTAATGTGGATTCATAGCAAGGAACAGGAACAGAATCTGTTCTATTCATACAATTATTCAAATTAATTCATATTTTGCTTTAGTGAGTTACTGTTTCCACATTGAAAGATTTGGCATATCAAAGAGTTCTCCAAAATCCTTTCATTGATCTGAATATACAAACATTATAATATCGAACTATAATTTAAAACGAATTAATAGCTTAAAATAAAGGAAACGCGAATGAAGAACATAGCATAATTATAATTTAATATTCTGAATTTCAAAGAAAAAAAATAACCAGCTTCAAAATAACTCAAAAACTACTCGTCAGATCTAGTTCAAATTTAAGTGGGACCACACGACAAGCACCAGCTTTCGATTAAAAAAAATCATCAAAATCGGTTCACCCAGTCGAACGTTCTGAGGTAAAAAAAAAATCGAATTTAATACCTCCTCCTTTTTTGAAGTCGGTTAAAAATCGTCATTTCTTATCCTTATACATAATATGTACCTTCCTAAATTCACCGGTAACATTGGTAGTTCGTATGCGAAGTGCGGCACGTATAAAAACATTTTAATCTAAATTGACAAAAAAGAACTTCAGATCAAAATCTCGATCAACGCTTTACATACAGAAGCACTTGTTATCTTCTTTTATTTAGAATTATGTCTAAAACTAGAACCATATTTTGCAGATTTCTCAATCTACTAGGTTCATTTGAAAGCACGAGTATGGTAAGTAAAACAAGTTCGCATATACTTACTTATAACGTAATTAAATCAGTAGCTCGAGCACGAATATTTGCGAGAAAGTATTCGTATGGTTAACGTAAGCAATTTGTATGGCATTTTTTCAAAAGCGCCCCTATCGTGCGTAAATGGTACTAAAATGCCATACAAATTTGGCAAATTGCTTACGTTAACCATACGAATACTATCTCGCAAATATTCGTGCTCGAGCTACAGTTAGCTAGTGGTCATAATGTTAATACTAACATTTGAGATAAGATTACAGATAAACAATGTAATGCTATGTTGTAGACCTATCTTCTTTTGGCTGGCAACGCTTCAGTGATGCTTACGTTAAGTAAGCAATTTGTATGGCATTTTTTCAAAAGCACCCCTATCGTGCGTAAATGGTACTAAAACGCCATACAAATTTGACAAATTGCTTACGTTAACCATACGAATACTTTCTCGCAAATATTCGTGCTCGAGCTACTGTAATAACACTACATGCATTTGCAACTTTGTAAAAGGCAATATTCTCATATGTTTCTGCCTACATGCTATTCTTACATGACGACCCGTGTGGCGCAATGGTTACCATGCTGGATCGCCGCACCAAGGGTCCTGGGTTCGATTCCCAGCGAGGTGGAAATTTGAATGATGAGTTTGAATTTCAGTTCTCGGTCTGGGTGTGAATGTCCTTGTCTATGTTGTGTGTTGTACATGGCACCCAGGACACAGGGAATCCTAGTGTGGCTATGAATGTGAAGCGTTATTTTTATTATTACATAAACTTCTGTCACCCATCATGTCATATCAACAACATTAACCACTGAGCCAGTGCAATTATTTCACGGCCTAAAACCAGTTAAAGTGAAGTTTCCCGACAAAACAACTGCTCTTTATACGAGGACAACCACTCCTCTTTTTAATACTGTTTTTTACTCAATCACATCTTACGCTAGTTTTGAAAGAGTTGTCCAAACGGCCAAATTTTCCGCTGGGTCATTACAGGATGTAGTTGGCTTCACTGAACGGCTTCTGTTCGGTGGTTTTTTGGTCGTAAGTTGACAACGTTTAAAAGTTGCGGTTAAGGAATGAATTTATCAACCCCTTGATTTAAAAACATTTTAAATAAGCAGCTAAGCTACAAATATAATAACTGTATACACTAAAATTTCCCATCATAACTGATGTGTTGCTGACCTTCAACAGAGTCTTAAGGCCAATGCATACGTAACGGGTTTTTTCCCGTCCCGTACGTGCTACGTCCCGTACGGGATTCCGCTGCGTATGCACCATAGATTACCCCCAATCTATGGTATGCACTATCGTATACATTTTCTATAAAACGATGTTTCCAAAACTTCACGTCCCGTCACGTACGGGAAAAGAACCCGTTCCGTATGCATTGGGCTTTAAACTCATATTTTTTTAATTTCAAACCTTCAAACCATTGCACCACACGGTAATTATTATTAAAATATTATTTCTTATTGATATTGATACCACTAATTTAATTGCATAAGTTTGAGTATACCAAACGTTGTTAATAAACCAAGAATTGGAGAACAGTGCATAGATTCGCTAATTGTTGTTTACGATCTTCTATAAGAACCGTTAAGTTTCTTATTGTTATGTCCTTCACAACGTTAAAATAATTAATATCCTGCTATTACCGGATATGAACACGATTATTTATATTGAGCACAAAAAGACAAAGAACTCAAATCTAGATAGAGCTTTGATAACTAAATTATACTAGTTATATTAAAACACTTTGATTTATTACGAGTTATATCCTTTAAAATTTCGTTCTTAGTTTTTTTGTTAATTCTAAGAAATATAAATTTAATTTAATCAAGATTTTTGTTAAGAGCCAGAGAGCGGGTCTAGGTTTAAATCCAAGCTATTTTAATACAAACTCTAACGTTATGTGATCATTACAAGGAAGTTTCTTTTTTGGAATTATTTATTCTACTTTCTTCCTGCAAAATTAAAAAAAAATTACACAAATAATTGCCTCGAAATCATTAACGAATTTGAAAATAAATAAACGCACAACAACAACAACAATAAACATTTTATAACATTTTTATGTACTATCCGCCATTATCTAAATGGACATACCAATAATTTCTAGATAGGTACTAATAGTTTCTATCTTCAGGTCATTTTCCGTTTGAATTCCTATCATTACAGTATTATACTGGGCTGGTAAACCTATTATGAACAGAATTTTGATATAATGGCTATTGAAGCTAGAATTATTTTAGTTACCATCATTAGGAATCTAACTCTTCAATTACACTGATGCAAAGTCGAACCTCACAACTTCATATTGAAATCAAATTTTTCGCAATTTGAAGCGCAATAGAATACCTCCGAAGACGTTTCAAAACGTAAACGCTTAAATTATCCGTAATGGCTGTGAGGATCTAGTGATTTTATAATTTGAAGCTATTACCGAAGACTTTAAATGCTGAAATCTTGGCAAAGTAACCGCAAACATTATTGACTATTTTTGATGTAATGAAACTCATTTCCATAAGCGTTTTTGTGGAGAAATAGCAAACAAATCAATAGAACTCATTTCTATGGCCTTTGTGTCCAAACAAAGGTGTTGAACCTCAATTTCAAACGTGATCCCATGGCCTACTTTGTTTTTTTTTATTACATTGATAAATATTCGGATATACATGAGTTATTAAGCAGTTGTTATACCTATTAAAAATATTAGTAAAATAATCTAAATTTTACTAACAAAGAATAACCGACTTCAAAGTCTCAAAAACTACTTGTCAGATCTCGTTTAAATTTATGTGGGACCACATGACAAGCACCGGCTTTCGATTAAAAAAAGAATCATCGAAATCGGTTGGCGTGATATTGAGTTATTCGTCAATTTGTCGCGCACATCTTAACACAAATTTACGACTTATGTGGTTTTCTCATGGATACCATTGTCAGATCTCAATAAAATTTATGTGGGACCACATGACAGCCACCAGCTTTCGATTAAAAAAAAATCATCAAAATCGGTTCGCCCAGTCCAAAGTTTTGAGGTAACAAACATAAAAAAAAAATACAGTCGAATTGAGAACCTCCTCCTTTTTTGAAGTCGGTTAAATATATAAAAAACGAGTTATAACAGTAGCAAATTCATTTGAATAATTGATACTTTTCACAATGTGAATGTGATAATTTTAAGTTAGTGGCTAATAGTTGGTTACAAATTTTCATTCCTCCAGCGTATATTCATGGAAGAATTTAATTGCAATCCAGACTCGCATTAGCTAGTCCATCAATTATAGCCATTAGTAATAATACTTCAATGATTAAAGCACATTTTTTCATTTATAAAGCTTCCGTGAGCCAAATTAAAGCTTGAAAACCTTCGCCCACCCATTAACATTTAGAGTATTAAACAACTATTAAGTAACGACATTTAGGTTTAGATACTTTAGATCATACGTTGATTACTTTTAAAACCAGCAACAGACATCTCGAAATATCAAGTTTTTGTTTCCATTTCATGACGACATTAATTAAATAAGGTTGATTTCAATCTCAAATAAAATATTTATTAAGTGCTGTCATGTTTTCGTGTAATATTTTTTTTTTGCTAAGCAGCTCTTTACATATTTTACTTTTTTTTTGTTACAATAAAATATACCCGCGCACATAACTATTTTGTTAATAGGAAGCAAATATAAGAATTTTAGTTAAAAAAAATCCAAGCAAGAATGCTTCTCAGTTTATTTTCAGCGTTCAGTAATTTTCAGTTTGTTTCAATTTACAGTTATTGTAACTAAGAAGAGAGGATACAGTTGTAACCAATCGTCATAGCGAATTGCCCATTTGTATCAACGCCTTTGCACATGGTGTTGGAAACAGCTATTAAACAAGTAGGCAGTTGCCAAGGCGTGTTCTACTCGCTTCCTCATTCTGTAAGCATCAAGTGGAATACACATGAATGATCTTGTTCTCTGCCCCCGGAAAACTCGCATCGGCGGGTAAGAGGTCTGTACAGTGCATTAACTTCTTTACACTTGCCTTGTCTAATTTATTACTATAGTAGAATATTTAAATTATAAAAGTTATCGTCATAATTTTAACGCATAGTTTAAAAATGGTAGATATGTAATAAGAATGAATTTCTAAAATTTATATTCTGTAAATCGGTAACAACCGGTTCAAAATTAGGGATAACCCAAAAACTTCTCCTCAGATCTCGCTCTTTAAGTGAGATCACATGACAAACACCAGCTTTCGATTAAAAATAGAATCATCAAGATCAGTTCACCCAGTTGAAAGTTCTGAGGTAATAAACATAAAAAAAAATCAGTCGAATTGACTTTTTTGAAGTCGGTTAAAATATAGGTAATAAACATTTTACATCAGTGTTATCTATGAAAAAAAATGTTTCCTGTATCAGCTAGTCAGACAAGCTTTAGAACAAGTTACATTTAAGGAACATTAACTGGTTAATTACATTTTTATACGCATTTGGTCTCACTTGTAAATAGTTGGAGTAATTGACATTATCCCACGCTTTGGCTTCTGAATACGAAGGCTGGTACATCGCTTGTTTCCACCATCAGTAATCGATAGTTCTAAGCAGTCTGTGGTTGCTGTGGTTATGTCTTCGTTGCAGTCTGTGGTTTGGTGGTCGCTGGTGGCAAAATTTCTTGTATTTGAACTTGCAAGGACACACATAATATCAATCTTAATTATAATTTTAGGTTGCAGTTGGTCATTTAGCCATAATGAAGCTTTAACCACCTCAAAAGCCCGAAAACTTTTACAAACTCTAATATAACATGTTTGTAAACGGATAATAACAAATGGTCCCTCACCCAATCTCAGCTGAACTGCATTATAGCACTAGATTAGAGTATTCTCTTCCCACAATTCTTACCTGCAACAAAAACAAATTTTATTTAATACCTTTAAACGAGCAATTCTTGTATATATGTATATTATTGTATATTCTGAGTCTTGGAAACGGCTCCAACGTTTTTCATGAAATTTAATAAATCGATCTAGCTAGGATTTATTTTTAGAAAATGTTGTTTTATCCGTGTTTTCAGGCAATGAAAAATTGCTACAATAGACTCTTCCTGACATCTATTGGCGAGTAGCAACACTAAAGCTACTTCAGTAGATGAAGCCAATGAGTGTTTTAGGTTAGACCAAGACAATCAATTGTTCCAAAAAACACGATTTACCAAAAAAAAATACCAAGCTCGGTCATCCGGGTACTTATGTTAATATTCAATAAATTAATAAATGAAAATGAACTCGTATTTTTTATAACTATTCTCAATATAATCGTCGTTAATAATATTGAGTATGTAGGTATGTTATTTGTTGTAAGCGGTATTAATAGTTTACATTGTACCTACCTAATATTTTACAAACGACAAGTAGAACAACAACAATAGATTTTTTGTTAAGCAACAGTTAAAGTTATATTTATAGGTAGTTTTCAGCTTTCTTTAATCCACATCTAATCTACCAATAAGTCCATACATATTTATAGTTAGAAAGACTATTAAGAATGTTGTTTCATTATCCTATTTAATTAATAGTAGTTAAGACCGATATAAATATAGAGCAAATAAGATAAACCCAAGTAGTAAAAAACCGAGCGACTGGCGTCAGATCAATTCCGCTGACTCTGAAAGGACAAGGCAAGCGACCACTACTCGGTAATTACGTCTGTATATAATTATAGTTAATATTTTGTACATATGTAAAAGTCATTGTAAATACTACAGTAATATGAACTCTATATACATTCGCTTGAAGATCGTAAATTGATTTTTAGTATGAATGTTTTGATTTTCGTACTTATTTCCCTACCTTAAGCACTCAAGAAGATAAGGACATTCAAAAGAATGCCGTGTTAGAGCTTTGCTACAGTTCACTTATTAAGAACCTTACTCGGTGCTGAAGCAACGTTTCAGTTTTTATGTAATGTTGAAACAATGCATTTTACTTCTTTACCCATCAAACCTTCTATTTATTTTACTCAATTCAACTACCTCTGTGATCGAGTCCGAATACAATTGTTTTATCTACGAAGCTACAAGTGATATTTTGACATTCCATTAAAAATGAATTGTAACTTAACGCTTCTGTTTCACAAGTCTCAACAAAATCCTCGTAGGTATCATCAATTTAACATGCAAGTCATGAAGCCGAAGTGCAATTGTGGTTTATTTTGGTCGTTTCTAAGCAAAAGCGAGCCATGAACTGAATTGCGCTTGCGCAACGCAATCAGCGAGATCAAGCATTTCGGTATTGTCACGCGCCGACGACGCGGACGGCTTCTGCATTAACGCAGGACAGAGAAAGCAGAAGAATAAATGGTTTAGTCAATTTAGTCTAACTGTAATGTAAACAGAAGCGATAGAAATCTTCAGTTAACGTCGATTAATAGACAATTATATCTGTTTTTTGACAATAGATGGCGGTAGTGGAACGACAGATAAGATGACGTAATGTTCGGTTTACACGTATTAAGTAGTTAAGTAGATAACTTTTTAACTAAAAAGTTACTAAATTGTCTTTTTTTTAATAATAATAATTTCTTTATTGATTAAACACAATATGTACATTATATTCATGATTCCTCTGGTCCTTGAGGTAGTCGTAACTGTGTTTCAAGGATCAGTTTCTTCTCTGTCTGTCTGTGTACATGTATTAATTTACTTAAAATTTTGTTATCTACTTAACTACTACTACGTGAAAACTGGACTTAAGTATGTGGTTTTCAAGAAGAGAGACATTTGCTCATAAGTTGGCCATGAATCGGTTGAATCCATGTGGCTTAGGGATTTCAACCATGTTTTTTCTCACAAAGTCCATATTGAATTTATCACAAATATCGTCATAACCACAACATAAGTAAAGCTTATCAATAAATAGGGCTTTAGAATACAATCTATCGATAATGACACAATCACCTTATCTGACCTATTTGTTTCTTAATCGATTGGCAGGCATATTATACAAGTTGTTGTCGCTTTGCTGTTATTTTGAACTGGTGCACGACCTGTGGTCATGATATTTAGTGACACTCCGGTTGTACTCATACTATTCACGACTAGCCACTAAGTTTAAGACCCGTACACCGTTGTTCTTTAATAAATGCACGACATAACAGGTGTAATCATGATTTCCAACTTATAACAACGTGGACAATAAACATTTTGAATCCAAACGGGTCTCAGATTATAGAACTAATCTAAGAAACGGGTATTCACGTGTTTATTCTCAAAAAGTACATCAATTTTGACGCTGTTTTTAAGCTTTAATTTAGTTTCATATGTACCGAAGTCTGTAATCAAATCTTCTTAGATAAAGAACCCCTTTGTTCGATTACGATCGTTGACTCCGGTATTCGAATGAGCTGAAATTTTGTGTACATTACCTAAATCGGATGACCATAGGACCTTTGAAATAAAACAAACCACAAACTCGTATACCTACTATTTTACCAAAAATAAACGTTACCCCTTACACTACACGGCTACACGATTGCATTCACATTCAACTCAGACAAACCATCAAAAAGTCAGAAACACGGTGTATACAAAGCTATACATCGCAGCTGTTATTAGGTATTTTACGGTAAACCGCCGAAAACATTGATTTAGCATACCGTCACAGTCGACTACACCCGATAACAATGTATAAAGTTGCAACTTGCAAGCAACGCGCGACGGAGCGAGACAACGATCGAAAAAAACTCGCAGGTCGCATCGTATTCGCGAATAGTAAATGCGATGTTGCTAAACAATTTGCGTGCACTTGTAATAATTTTAGTAATTAGACCGTTTCAAGTATGTTAACGTAGCCTTTAAGAACTTGTATAAAAGCATCTACGGTACGATGTGGATGTAGGCTGACCCCACGACGGGTTAAAGATTTATAATTTTAAGATTGCGCAAGAGGTGATAATCTTAATCACAACTCCCGAAATGTTGTAATAGAGAATAGATTCTAAAACTTTCTTATACACCGTTTAGAAAGATCAATGACTTGTCGAAATACAAAAGCTTTCCACAATGCAAAGGCTCCGTAAAAGACACATAAGTAGTTCCTTATACATATTGCCACAGAAGACAATTGCGTAAAATGTACTACAAAATGTATTACAAAAAAGAGAATTCCGTATTTCACAATGCAGTGTATTAAAATTTAAATCTCCTGTCACTGCATTCAAGCAGGTTAATTGAAAACCTATAGCAATATCTTCGTAGAAGCAATTATTGACGCTTTTAAAGTTCACGCAGGTAAAGCGGCTTGTATAAGATATTGTACAATGGTTAATCAATTGTTTTGGTTATCATAAATAACATCATTTCAGAAGCTCGGATATAGTATTTGATCGAGTTTGATAGGTATCAGCCGAGAGATCCTATCGAATTATTGTTGTTGTACTAAAACGAATGGAATATTCTGTTATATTTCCGTTTTAATGTGATCAGTTATGCGATAAGTGGTAACAGGAGCCGTCTCATATCATTTTTATTATGACAAAAGAAATTACAGTGAATTGTAAGAGTGTTAAACCAATGTGTAATTGGTAATAAGAATGACTAATTTCAAAAAAATACGGTTGTCAAATATCAAGTAGGTAAATCAGAATATCTGATTGTTCTTTCGCGAAAAATTAAGCAATTCACATTTCAGGACGCCCGGACGTTATCATAGCGATTGTCCAATTCTGCAAGCATTAAGTAATAATTTTATTATTCGCAAACTTCTTTAATTATTAAAAAAAGGTATCTTTTGTTCATCTCATTTTAATTGCATCAAGACGATTCTTGATTCTTGGTTACGTCGATACGTAACCTGTTAAAAGTACCTGCTACTTAATTTATAATATTTATTTTACAAAATCCTTTCTTACGACACAATAACCTGCTTATCGATATAATGATTGAGAATTTTGTAAAGCAAACGATTTTATTTATAACATAATTGGAAGCACGTCTACGGTCTAAGCAATCAACAATAATTAGATAACCATGTTGGCAAGTGCACTGAAGTTTAGTAACTAACTGACAAAAGTTATACTTATCGAAATGTCGATCGATTAAGGAGGAATTCATTGGTCAATAGAACCTTCTCTTATATTACTATATTATTATACTCTTATTAGGAGCACGACGTCGCTAACAAATAAAGATTTAATTTCAGTTCTTTCAGTAGCAATTTGTAGTAGCAACAAAAGGACCGGCCGTCATACACTGCCATCCACGGACATCATTATATTATTTTATCACAATCATATCATCCATATAGTAAATCATATATATGTTATATAGTTAAACTGTAACTGATCGATATGTGTACATGGAAGATATTTGTGAATAACTAAGAAATTACTTAAAGTAAAGGGATGTGGTAGATTAAGGGTAGATTGCTGTTCCCACGTCAATTAAATTAGAGGAAATTATTCAAATTTGACCAGACCAGAAGACCAGAAAACTGCCAATGTGTTGAACGTCACAACATACAACAAAACAGAAAAAAATCTTTGATCGGATTTCAAAATAATTGAATTTTTATTTAACTGAATTTTTTTAGGTTAAAATATACCTTGAAAATACGGAATAACCAGTGCATTTCTCACTTAATTGTTCACAATTATATTTATGCTTTAATTTATTTATTATGTCCAGCTGAAAGGTCAGACACTATCTGTCTCTATATATTATATTTATAACAAAACACCGATCCGGGATCTTTTCGGCCTTCTTCCACCACTGTACGTAACTATAATAAACTTTACTGTGAACGGGTTGTACACTGCACTCGAATAGAAACCTTACAACAATAGCATAAGGTAAAAATTAACATTGCAGTTACAATACTGGGCTCGGTCAACTTGTCCCCAAGGCCTTTTAATTCATAAACGATTTAAATCTAGACGTTTACTTATGACTAAGGCCTGTTACTATTAACGAGACAAGTGGTTGGTTACTAAGTTGTAATTGTTTTATTTAATAAACTATTAACACTTTAAAAAGGTGTTGAAAGCGACATGCAGCCTACATGCATACATCATCGTACTAGGATTTTCTTTGTTGCGAGTTGCGTGGACACAAAGGATTATTCTATCCTGTTTATATAATTAAAAGTATTCAAACTTTTAATTACAAAAAAAATATTAAGTATGTATATCGAATTCTTGAAGGTATTGTGTACCATTTCTTTTTTAAAAAAAAGCAGTGTTTGAATCCTCGGGAAAAGGCCGCAATGTAGAGATAACTAAAAGCAACTTGTAAAGATAGAGAAAAATTACGGTTAGTAGCTCTTGTAATGTTCTATAAGTAAGGCAATAAACACTCACACATTGAGACCTTCATCAAAATCACTGACCCAAGAGCCCAAGAGAGACATTATCTGTCATCGAATCAAACTCGCCATGAAGGTCATTACCAAGTGGGCTTCAGTTAAATTTTAAAATAAAATCAATGAAAAATCTCAGATTTATTTAAATACATTGTTTAACGATTAAGATAGTGTTATTCTACTACTTTGCAACAATCCGCGGTTAACATGTATGGTGGTATATACTTTAAGACATGAGTAGTACCAGGCGTTACTTTGCGGAAATCAATTGTTATTAAGACAGTATTAGTCTATTTTGTTTAACAATTACAATTTCGATAACGTTGAAAATTGTAATGAACTTGCTAAAATTAAAAATTAAAGACAGTAGATCAAAATAAACGCCTTAGTTAATATTCGGAATACTAAATAGCTTATCGCATATCTGCGAAGCAAATGTACATCTTGTATCTCACAGTCACACAGACGCAATCATTGAAGCATCCACGAAGTTAAAATGTTATAACATATCAGAATCCTCTCACCACGTAAGCCACGCACTAGGTCATCATGAGAGGTAACTTTTACCGCCGCTTGACCTTTCAATTACATAAAAATAAACAAGAAAAGAACCACGAACACTTCAATTGGACTCGTTTTTATTATTAGAACGTTTTAGAAGGCATCGATGTACATCCCAAAAATGATGGTTAGAATTTTTGTGTTTTTATTATTAGAACGTAAAAAAGCCATCGATATACATCCCAAAAATGATGGTTAGAATTTTTGTCTGAGCGTCTGTTACGGGGTAATTTTAGATACGGGTTATCTGATAAGGATGTGGTTTTACTGATGTACAAATGTCAATTTAATTCGGGTGGTAATTAAACCGACTTCTATTTAATAGCATTATTGTCGACTAAAAATCTACACTGTCCTCTAAATTACTAAGTCTGCCACCATCAATGCGCGTCTAAAAAATACTCTTTTAGCCACTATAAATCTTCAAAGTAAGCTACTGTAAATACAACTTAGCATGGTAGTTATTTTTTAGCATCTACATTTGTAACATATATTCAAATAGTAAACTTCTAAAATATTGATATATGACACCAATAAAGCAATTTTATCTACATCTACTTTTATAACTCAGCATCTTTTAATTTTTTTGAAACATTAATAATTTGTAAGTCACCCTATATTTTTCATCATCAAAATACCTAAATTTATCATCAAATATATTGAATTGTCATCAAAACGTACCTAAAATTAAGGTGTGTAATAGTTAGTATAATAACTTATAGTATAATATAACTTGAAATAATGTTCACATGATATAATTTTCATATGCTATATTAACAAATAACATAATTTCATGAGATCCAATGTTTATTTCATATTATAATGTTATAATTCATGAATTTGCTCGAATAACATTTAGTTTAACGTTTACTTCATATAATTTTATACAGTACTAGCTGCCCGGACAGACTTCGTTCTGTCAAAAGTTAACAGTAAAAATTAAATACTTTTTTTCGAGTGATCACGTTATTTGAATCTCAACAATAAACGACGATTACTTACAAAAATAAGTTAATATGTATTAATATTTCTTAACATTATGACTACCGATCCTACTTTCCATTGAAGGTGTCAATCCCGGAAAATTTAACAATTCTGGTGGATAGTTGACGACATCATCTTGATTAGTTGCCCAATCAACTGTAGGTATGTGTAATTTGTATGTCTTTAATTCACCGGCAATTTCAGGCAGCTAATATAGCACGTTCGCTCAGCCACAAAATGATCTTTGTAATTTTGAGAGACGTTTGGGAACACGTTTTGTATGAGCTCGATTGTTGTTTCAGTAAACTGACAAAAACATAATGCAGCCAGTCGAATCATTAACAGGGATTTTGCAATTACCAAGGTCAATGAGTTGCTTTGAAAATATTTCTCCAGATTGATCATTTTGCTATCGTACACATATATTCTTGTTTCAATTTAGTATCTTTACGTATTTCCACAAAATGGAGGACTTTGAACATGCATTGAGTTTATCCGCTGGCGTTGACCGTGGAATCACTGGTAATGTTTGACGGAAATCTCCTGGTAATAAAATCATCGCTCCACCAAATCGGTTTCGATTGTTTCGTAGATCTTTCATAGTTCTGTCTAATGCCTCCAAAGACTTTTTATGTGCCATCGTGCATTCATCCCACACTATCAACTTACATTGCTGCAAAACCTTTGCCATTGCTGTGTTCTTCGAAATGTTGGAGGTCGAAGTTTCATTGCTATGAATATTCAATGGAAATTTTAGCGCTAAATCGGCTGTTCGACCGCCTGTCAATAATGTGGCTGCAATTCCAGATGAAGATGTACCACTTGGAGCGTTCAAATAGTAAATTCCTCCAGTTCCATCATTTACAAATTTTTGTTGTTGGTTCAACAGCGGAACATTTATTGTGATTCCCTTAAAGCAACGTCGTGCATTGGGCTATTAGGCACGGCCATGCCATTGAGATGATACTTTGTTTGACATCATCAAGCACATGTCCTCAACTATTATTATCGTTGTAAATTTCTTCTGTGTGTTGTTAATGTATATTCCCTTTTCTAGTGCGCATTTGATGCATCATGCAAGATATCTTGGGCACACATATCATCTTTGTATTTCATTCATAAATCAATTGGGTTTCACGGGAAGCATATCGATATAATTATAGAAAACAATGTTCGTATTTGCTGAGGTTTAAAAGACATTACAGCATCATTTGAGGTTTGATCCCAATGGGAATCATTTTCTAACAGCTGCAAACGCTGCTAGCAGTGTTCGGGCAAAATCATCATTCTGACACATACCAAAAAAACTTTGTAGATAGTGGTTGAATAACTCGTTGTAGTACGTTCTGTGCAGTGAAATATACTCTTTGGCCAATTTCTAAGTTGACTGCTAAATGAACTACAGTGGGGTATCTTTCATGAATGGGAAGAGAAAAAATGCGCGAAATTGCTTCATTAATACTAACGTAACGGCCCATTTGGTATTGGTTAACTTCATCAACAGAAATCTAAGCACTAACTCCAATCACAGCCATATCACTTCCTTTTGTTACTTGCAAATGTATTTTAAAGATTTTACGGAATGGCAAGATTCAAGGTTGATGTGCGCCTTGAAAGTCTTGAAGTGATAGGATTGGTGAATAAGGAACAATGCAACGATTATCAATTTCAATATTTTGTTCATTTACTTTTACACAACTGTTGATCTTCTTTTATCTGCAGTTGATCGGCGACGATATAGCGGATAGCCATCATTCCCGGTAATTGTTTCTGCTACAAATTCCCGTGGATACCGTTTCGAATATTTACCATATACCATACATGCTGAAACAATTTTTTATGTGAAAAGAAAACTATTGTTTTAGTATTGTCCGCGCATTTTTTTTTTTTTTTTTTTTTTTTTTTTTTTTTTAATATTATAAAAACCTTCTGTGGACTCCAAGGAACATACAAATAAATTTTTAGCTGAATCGGTTGAGCCGTTCTCGAGTTTAGCGCTTAGCAACATCCATTTTTATATATATAGATAAGGCTCTTTTTATATGACGTTCACTTGACTTAATTTTCATTTAATCTAATTTTCAAATACATAATCTAATCTTCAAACGTTACACACCCTTAAAAGGTCTAAAGCATGCGGCGAATAGCAAGGGGCATTCCGCATGCAGTAAGCAATCAGCAGACATGGTTTCTGTCACGGCTCCGGCGCTGCGGGGCTCTGGCGGTCCCACGCGAGCATATCGTCGCAGATGATATTAACGCTCACCCCCGCAGCTTCGGCTTGCTGGCCGGCTTCGCCGGCCAGCCTCAGCTGCTGCGGCGAGCGTTAAAAGCACCTGCTCCTCAGCTCGCGGGCCGCCTCGCCCCTTCGCGCCTACGCGGGTTCACATTACACTCTAGGGGTAGGGCAGACAAGACTACGTGGAGTCGGGTTTGCAGCGATTTGTTTCTGTCACTTATGTAACAACGAGCGCACCAAAAATAGAATAACAATAAACAAATACACGTGACAACTCACAATAAACAAATACACGTGACAACTCATCCCCGCATGAATCGAATCGCGCTCTCTGATTGGTGCAAAAGGACAGTGGCGCCCGTCTGACTGGCGTCAAACAGATCATGCAGCCGCTATTTTCATGATAAAAGAATACAATATATTATTTCACATGCTAAATTATAAAATATGATGTTTTCTAGTTCAAGCTTGAACTATATCTTTTGAGGAACATATGTTCAAGCTGTAAAACGTAAAATGTTGGTTAATTGTAAAATCCGTGGCCGAGTTAGTAAATTAGATGGTGATGTGTAAATCAGCGGAACAAGTAAAAATATTTGTTGTTCTTTATTTGACGCTTTCTTTAGAATATTTAGGTGCCATGTAAAAAAAGGCGAATTAGTTTAATAGAAGCCTTCTCATTTTCCCATGGCTTAGTTATAAAATCAGAGGTTGGTTTTCGTGGCCTAAAAAAAAATCTGCGGCTTGACTTATTATTCCCCATTTAATTCCTGTTAATACATTTTTTCAAGTTATGTTCCTACTGAACTTTAGAAGGCAGTCGGTACCTAGTATGTATGAGCAGTAAGTTAAAAAAAAAATGAAGACCATCGCTCACAGGTACGTAGGTACTCCATTCCACCATCATATTGCATACTTACCTGTCAAATGCAAATAAATTCGTGTTATCATTCAATCGGTATCAGGTTCTGTATCATATAACGATCACTGTCAAGTCTATTTTCACTTTATATGTATAACTACTAATCAAGAAGTTTTATTTAAAATCTGGCGAAACCGGATATGAAGGAAGAATATTTTACCCGAAAATATAAAAAATTTAAGAAAACCTAAACAAAATAAATATTTCAATTCTCAGAGAAACTAATTATATATTCGACAATTCGATTACGACAATTGAAATATCAACACCAATGGGAAAAAAACAGAGAACGATAACCACGGAAGACATACCTGTAATGTACCAATAATCCGGTCTTACCTAATTTATTCGCATTATATCATCATGAAATACCTAACTACTTAACCTTTGCATTGCATAAAAGTAGCAAGATCTGATTACATTTAAAAGTGCAGCGAGTGACGGCACTTTGATTTAAAATAGAGAGGACTATGTAGGCCGAGCGGTCAAGATGAGAGGTGTTTGGTATAGTACGTTATTGCTCAATACAATCACTTGTCGGTGGGCATATGAAGACGAACCTCATTAGAATTACACGCTCGTTAGCCAACGAATGTATAAAATGTAGTCCTCAATAAATTAATTTAGTTAATTGGTTCATTCTGACACTTCTATTTACATTCCATTAAAGCGTTTAATAAACATTAGAATACATAATAATGTGATCTTTGTTATAAAATTCTTCACACATTTGAGCTACGTTGCAATTGATTATGAAGTGAGTATGGGAGCTCATAAATTAGGAATACGCATTCAAATTTTTATCCGTAAATTTTTACAATTCGGGAATAACAATATTCATAACAATGTATGTATGTATTATTGTGCTACTCAATAAATTAAGATTAAGATGGTATTAAATTACGATCCGGAAAAACTGATAATTTACGATTTGTTCAAGTGGGCATGAGCCAAACGATTCGATAAACTGATTGGGGTGACTGATTAAGCTCGTTAGAATTATTTTATAATTTAACGCATCGTTTAGATTGCCTGTATGGAATTTGCTACATTTAATGAAGTTTCAGAAAGTTATTGAATATTTACATCTATTTCCAAACATGTAAATGAACAGCTGTGTTTAACAGACGATGATTGAAAGACTCAAAGCATAGTGCAGGAAATTTATGAAAGGAGACAAATTAGATGTGATCCACATATATTTTATACTGGCAGTATAAAAACCATTTTGAAGCGAATCTTTTTTTGAAAGTACTGGCTATGGGCATTCTCTTTTATCTATCACATGAATCCGCCCCGGCAATCGAATTTTAAGACTTTACTTGGATGACAATCGCAATCAGCCTGCAATCCCGTGCAGTGTGTAAATAACATTCGTTTTTTGACGATCCATCTGATGGTTGCGAGGGTGTAGATCCTCCACAAGTAAAATTGAGGTATCAGGTAAGGCTCTCATGGCAAGGTAGGTAGGTAATGAAGCACAGCTCAGATTTCTCTCAAGGTACTATATTACCTTATAGCTTTTAAACTAAATGTAACACACAGTAGCGATATTAGGTATTAATATTAGTAAAAATGATACAAGGACTAAAATAACGTTTTAACAGATTCAAGATCCTCCATCAATGATGGAAGCATAGCTGACAGATGCATTTTTGTAAACAACGACTGTCATGATTTAAAAATTCAGAAGAAAAATGCATCTGCCGGCCAAGGAATATCGAAAGAGGTATTACACCACGTTACATGGTAAGTGGCGTTTGTCGCCCATGGATATCAGTGACACCAAAGGCATTACTGATGCGTTGCCGGCCAAGTAAAGGAGAAGAAAAAGAAAACGAATTCAACACGTAGTCTACGCAAACCAGATTTGAAACCAACCAAAGCTTAACACGTGGTGTGTTCATGGTTGTATAGTGTTTAATTTTGCAAGTGGAGGTGGGCAAGTGCATGGTGACACATTTAACAGTCGTTTAAATTTAAATCGATTGCGGTCCACGACGCAATAGGCTATTAGCGAAACGATTCTTTAGCTTGTCTGTACTAGAACAGAATTACGATGGATTATTCAGATAGAGCGCTACAGAAGGGATATGATAGTTGATGGCAGTAAAAGAGAGATGCAGATAGCTAATTTCTGTCGAATACAGCGTGATGGATTCAACAGATGAATCTTGAAAATTAATCCAAGGTCCTCTCTCTTAAAATTAGTTATGTGTGGATCTTCTAATAAATTATCTTCAATATTTGTATCAAAATTTCGAGGTAATTTGAAAAATATAATTTAGTTATGTAATTTTGTACTGTTTTAATTTTTATAAATTATTATTACTTATAATGTCCTTTTTAAATATTTACTTAGGTTTTTTATGACACGGCAAAGCATATTTCATAATGATGAATCTTCATCAAGATATCGTTTATGTGAACTAGCTTAAATTTCTGTCTATACATTTGTGTTATGCTAATCATTTTTTCGTATTTTAGTCTAATTGTTTTCCTTACTCTTTTTATTTAATATCGATATATAGCGTACATGCCTATCAACACTGCATATTTAAATACCAACAAACAAATCAAGCATCACTGCATATTTGCAAAGGCCGATCAAGGAGTCCGGTTTCTCTGGTCCAGGTGTCAAGAGCAGCCTCAGTAATTGGAGCGTATTCGATACTCACTATAATCAATTACGGTCAGTTAATCCTCATGACATTATCATTACTATATTACTATGTTATGAAGTTAATTATCACTTGCTTCGGTGAAGGAAAACATCGTGAGGAAACCTGTACACCAGAGAGTTCTCCATAAAGTTCTCAAAGGTGTGTGAAGTCTACCAATCCGCACTTGGCCAGCGTGGTAGACTATGGCCTATACCCCTCACATTGTGAGAGGAGACCCCGAGCCCAGCAGTGGGACAATTATGGGTTGTTGCTTTGCTTTTGCTTTGCTTTTTATTACTATGTTAACTGATGACGTTATTACCTACTTCAAACTTTTGTCCTACAAGAATAGCCGAAGAAACTAATCTGATCTGGCATCGCGCTTCTTGTTTTCCAGACTGTTGACGACCCTGTAGCCTAGTTAGTAGCAACCCTGCCTGCGAAGCGAGGGGTCCCGGGTTTGATTCCCGGCCGGGGCAGTATTTATGTGACAGATAAATATTTGTACTCGGGTCATGGGTGTGAATTGTGATTGTAATGTGTTATACAATGTCGTCCATGCCACCCGCAACACAGGTAAAAACCTACTGCGGGGGTTTGAGTGTGTAAGCGTTTATTTATTTATTTTAATTACTTCCTCAGAGATCACCGGAGTCCTTTAGTATTATCATCATATAATACTTGTCTTGTATAATGTTATTACACTTTATTTTTATTTTTTGTCAATGTATTTAAAATTAATATCTATAATTATTTAAAACAACTGCACTTCTTCAATGAATTTGAAATTAGACTTTAACTGTACGAAATGAACCTATTTTATAATATATGTAGAAACACTGTCTACAACAGCTTCTGCTTTCAACTGTTTGTGTTAAGTTACTTTCACAGTATAATTACATCATCTAACTATGGAACTCATGGAAAATTTTAAAGACGCGATGAATGCTAATTATATTTTAATATCCTGAGTACTTTCACGTTTTAAGCCGGATACTTATGGCTGAAGTATATAAAATTTTAAAAATAAATACTGCTTTAATTTTTTACCGTATTTTTAATTGATTTCATTTATCTTTAGATGATGATTTTAAATACGTTGTGAAAAAAATTACAAGGCAAAAATAACTACTTGTAAATTATTTATATTTATGTGTAAATCACTTGAGTAGATAATACTACACTATATCATCATCACCAATAACAGTCCCACTTCTGGGCTCGGGTCTCTCTCCCACAATGTGGCGGTTTACTATTTCCCTTTATAGTTTACTATGGTATTTTATAACAACTAAGTATGTACGAAAACATCACATTCACGTCTCAACCATTTATTTAACACATTTTACTATAATACGAGTACTCACGATATTTATTTTGTATTCCGATATTTCGACCCAGTTGCATGGATCGTGGTCACGGATGAACTGCGGTGGCGCGGAGAAACTTTTGACAGGATGACAGGTGACACTTGACATTAGTACATAAGTCTATCAACTTTCCGTCTAGTTCGTTTTTGCGTTTTGTTAACAATATTACGACACACTACACTCACCACATCTTCGTGAGTACTCGTATTATAGTAAAATGTGTTCAGTCCACGATGAGTTAAGTTTAAAATCTTGTATTTATTTAACAGTTGCAGAATCTAAAAACATTCTTTAATCCCAGCTCGCACACTTGTGACGACATAACTGCACCAGCTAATTCAGCCAAGACTGGCCAAAGCATTACACATTCGAATGCAAGTGCGGTTGCCAAGTCACTTTCATATCAACATGATGCTGACCTTATTGCTGCACCGCATACAAAACACTTTATGTATACAAAGGGCAACGAAAGCGGGCTTTATCATTTGATAACATGGATTACAAAGATTCGTTCTCCTGTTACATATTATTGTAAATAATAAAATACATTAACGTTTATACATTAGCATCATTTGTGCCATGTGTTGCGTGGATCAATAAATAGGTACACGAATGAGATATTAAAATCGCCAATCCCGAGAAGAAAATAATGTTTATCTATGTAGTAAATGTCGATCGGACGAATAATTGATTATTGAACCTAGATAACCAATCGGTTCAATAATTGTGCTGGGTACTGTCGGGTTGTATTATGTTCTGTAGAAACAAGAGGCCATGCAAACCAACTGATTTCAAGTTTTTATTGCATCCCATGGCAAATAGAAGTACAATCTTCTTTGACATCGCTCGCAATTCGGACTTACAGATCGCTAACACATAAACACTAAGAGCGGAGTTTGCTCAACAATAAAACCTTTAGGCCAATTAAACGTGTAATTTAAAGTAGAGATGAACCGTAGCTTGTCCTTGAGTAAGTACATCCACGGAATATGGCGAAAGACTGCGAGGTAACAAGTGCAATTAAATACTTAAAATACTTTTTAAATTACTAGTAACACATCAGTATGAGCGCACGTTTTGCCGTAGGCGTAAAGGGTTTGCCGTAAGGTGTAGGAAAATACCGTTGTTAGATTTAATTTATGAAGCGAAACCATAATAATATGCTAGGCAACCGAAACGTTAGTACATCCTTAGATTCGGCAGGTGTCACAGAATATTACATGACTTATTCTCCATGAGATATAGTGCATCACTTACACTCTTAGATAAACAACTTTACGACTGCTTCAATCTTTGCAGTTTGCAATTAAAGAAGTTTCAGTTTATTCTATAACTTTATAATTTAGTTTTATTATCGTAATTTTATAAATAGTTGTTGATATTTAATTATCTGTGCATACTTATTTTAAAATCGATCTACTTGAATAATGTATTAGTTATTACTAATTCGCTCATAATATCGTGTTACATAATGTGTGATATGTATTTTCTCCTATCCCATAAATATTCATTTTCAATGATGAGTTCGTAACGTCTCGTAATTATAACATTTGCATATTAATTAATAGCCATTTTGTTTTTACGTAAATTCCTAATGTTCTTCTCAGTGAGCAAGTAGAGTGATTAAAGTTTATTGAATGCTAATTTATTCAATAAATACCTATGTTTATTCGAGGCTATGTATGTTGTTAACATTGTAAACAAAATGTTGTTCTAATAAGACCTTAATAAAATATATAATTTAATTACTAAATAGAAAATTTAAAAGTTCGCATTTCAAGTCCAATACAAAGTAATTTACCGAATTTCCCAATAAAAACCCATAAACAACACAGAGGTTTACATTCTACATTCTACATTCATTGTCGTATTATGTTAGTAACTGTATACAACATGAAACTACAAAATATATACACACAGAAGGATAACTACAACATTGAATATACTACATACGTACAAGTGCTAGAACAACACGCACATAGACAATGACAATACCAACACGAAAACCAACAGTGAAATATTTGGGTGGTAAAGTTTTGTTGACAAAAGCGTTTGTAAAAATGGAGACGTCAGAACCAATCGTTATCATTTTTGAACAATATTTCAAAAATAATGAAAATTTATCCCCACATTTTGATCAAAATATGGAATAGGAATAATGATAGACCCATACATTTTATAAAACTAGGCTAGTGGGTGGCTTGGACGACACATAACACATCACAATAACACCCATGACCCGAGTACAAATATTCATCTGTCATATAAATATGTGCCCCAGCCGGGAATCGAACCCGGGACCCCTCGCTTCGCAGGCAAGGTCGCTACCAACTAGGTTACAGGGTCATCCAAGGATTAACTTTGTTATCAAATCTTCAAATTAATTCAATTTTTGGCTAATTTACTACAACCTGTACTTCTGTAGTTTCTCTATTTTGTGACGGAGCATTACGGCATATCATGAGCACTAACACCTCGTACAAATTGCATCTCCATGAAACCGCCATCAATCTGATGCGCCCGCTTGTTGCGCAACCAAAGGTCGTTCGGAGAGTGTGAGCGGAACGACGCGACGCGGACGATCTACGACTTTTATCGCTCGTTTGCGATAAATATCGTAGCTTATCCTTCCGTGCCTATAACTCTACATACATACTTCACTACTACATATCGACGGACCCTACGTATAATCCCGTACGTGATTTTCACTTTTAGCTATCGTATATTCAATCTTCATACCTTTCATGACTTTACGCTAAGTAGAACACGATAATAGGTACACATGTTTGAAACTTTGAAGCGCTCTCCTGCAAAATTTGTAGTTAGTTTTTGGTTGGTTTGTAGTGGGTTTGTAGGTAGGGACCGTCGATATATACATACTGCATACATTTGTATATTACAACTCAATGTGGTGATATTTTTATGTGGTGTTAATTTTTTTTTCATGGCTCTTTATATCCAAAAAAACAACATTTTTAGCAGTGCCTTCTAAAAATGATTAGCGCAATACGATTAGGATTAGTGCATATGCGAGCGAGTTTCAGTGTTAATACAGCTGTGTATGAATGTATTTAAGTAAGAAACTACGAATTAATCAGTGCGATCATAAAAGCACAGTGTATAAACATATAAACTATACAGTAACCCTAAAACCAGTTACAGTTACGGTTACTCGTTCAAATTTAAATTGAATTAATTCCATTACTTATACACTTCCTCTATTTCGTCATTATTTTTTTATTTTTAATACACGTTGTAGGTACAAAAGGTAATAAAATGGCATGAGTTTTAATTTTTATAATGTGAAGGCCAGTTTCACTAAAGCTTGCCAACTATGAGACAATTATATTAATGTTTACCAGTACGAATAACATAAAAAGTATCAAAAGTATCAAAATTCTAGAAACAAGTAGGTGGGTATTTATTTTATTCGCCACCAAAATCTGGTCTTTCCACACCAACAACTTAGAACATAAGAATCTTCTGCAATTCATCCTTATGATAGGTCTTGGTTACTAGACTTGAAGAAACTACGTTTGGCTACAGTAGATCGTTCAGACTTCTGGCCATTGGTAACATAATCCTCAGCCGTTCAATTATCATTAGAAAGGCACTTTGTATTGTCCGTCGCACTAAAACCACACCGACATAGTTCTATTAAAATACATCAACAAGTTACGCAAACCGAGATTTAATTAGAAAGTAAATGACTTGTCTTTTCTTACAAAATAACTTTTTTTAATTTATGACACTAGAATCATGAAAAAAACATTAACCTAAATTATTTGATGCATAATTAAAATTACTTGATAAATTTATCTATTAGGTATATTTTATTTTCCTCTTTTATAAGCTACATTTTTCCAGATGCATTTTAAAAACATAAATACATACATTACTAAACAAAACAAAACAAAACAACGAATTGCATATGAACCGAAAGGTTTTACCTCGTGCTCCCGTACCACAAAACCTTAAATGAGATAAAAAATGAGCGGAATGTATGTACTTATCAATCATTGTCATTAGTGACCTAAGTACAGGTTGGTAAAGTCGGTTTTATCGACAGACATACAGTGGTTTTATCTTATTTTGCTGGATACACTGTAAGTAGGTACATACAAGAAACAGTCATCTCAAAAGGCGAATATCTTAAGAGCTCCGAATTTTATTTGGTACCCTAAAATTATAAAGACGCAGCTTATCACCACAACATCGATACAAAAATTGTTAAACCGTTACAAAATTAATATCTATTCTATAATCCTAGATCTAAAACAAATTTATCAAGAATTCTATAAATTATAAATAAATTGTGTAAATAGACGAAAACGGTGTATTGCAAAAACACAAAAGAGACTAAATCTGTAATTAAAATGGTATCCGAAACCGATATATTCTGTGGTCTGATGCAGATAGCGTGACTCAACGACGAAAAACAATAAGTATACAGACACAACATCTGATAACTATGTTCACCTTACAAGGTCTTTTGTTATCTTTTCGCTCCACTTCGGCACAGTCATAAAAGAAGTCTTACTACAAGCGAAAAGCGACAAAAAACTTAAATAATTACAAAAAGTAAGTTTTACAGCCTAATTAGTGTAAATAGTAGGTATACGCCCCAACTCAGAGTCAGTAACGGTTACTTAAATCTCTCCTTAGTAAAGAATCGCCATACAAATTCTGTAATAAGGAGCGATTTAAGTAACTCTGAGTTGGGATGTTAAGGCGTTAGACATAATAAATTATTTTTTTAAGACGTATACTTCATCAGGCCCCAACATACACTTAAGAATAAAAGAGGCGTTGCACCCGGTAAATTTTAACTAAGAAGGGAAGAGAAGAAGAAGAAGAAGCTTGAAAGATTATGGTCGAGGCAACTAAAATTTTACAATAAAGTTAAATTATATTAGCAATCTTGAAGAGATGAGATGAAGAGATACCTATATGTACATAATATATCAATTGGAACAATCCTATTTGGGATTGATTGATTAACTGATATTTTTACGTGACAGATAATAGTTCTCGTCGTTCTCTAATCATGGTAGTAGACATGTTTTCCTCTACACGTTGTACATAATCCATGCCACTCTAGTTGGGGTAAGAGTGTGTAAGAGATTGTGTATTTTCATTGCAAAATTCTATTCACTGGCAGCTGACACTACCATAGTCAATCGTAACGTAACAGACTCGAATGTGCAACACATGTCTAATACCACCGCACTTGCTCTATTCTTGCGAGGTAGATATAAATTAGACAGACAATTTTAATTATCGTCATAGAATTTGAGAGACTGAAAATTACTGATAAGACATTGCATTGCATTTGCTTTTAGAAGACAGTGACTTGGCTTGAATAACAATAAAGAAGAATTATGATGATAATGACAATAATAAAGCCAAAGTAAGGAGTCGTTTTGAGTCTTTCCAAGTCTTGCTATTGAGTTCGTACAAGGCATTGGTCATCTGTTTTCGCGGATAGCAAGGGAAAATAGAAGGTTATAGTAAAATAAAAAAAATATGATTGATCTCTTATCCATGGTCAGTAAGACACATCATTTGCTGTCTCACCGAGGATATTTCTAACAGACCTAGATTACAATGTAACACCTAAGTGAAATCTTGACCTGAATATGATACATTGTTACAATCATTTATAATTCCTTTTCTAACATTATTTTTATCACTTTGTATTTTGGTTACACTTTGTATGTTGGTCACAGTCATTTCGATATTACTACCAATAAATTGATAATAAACTTAGCGGTACACACAGAAAAAACCTACATCACCTTTCCGTTCCTAGGTACCCAGGGTTTTGGAAGAGATTTCTGATAGAAATAAGCAGTACGTACAATATTTCTTCTTGTATTCATTTCGTGACTCGTGTATTTGTGTACATATCTGGAGAGTAAAGCTACCTACTGATATTCGAGCTAATTTTACTACTTACATACTTAATTATAATCGTGATACAATTTTATGTCTGGTATATAATTAATAATACAGAATACAGAAGCGCTTCTTGTGGCACATGGCACGATGTACTGTGTTGGCTAATAAATCACACTCGTATATCAAAAGGCTAAAGCACTTTAATATTAACTCATTAGATGCACGTCGAAAATTATTAGATGCTAAATTTATACATAACCTTTTAGTTAATAAAGTAGATTGCCCTCAGCTTCTGCAAAAAATTAATTTCAGAGTACCTTGTCGCATACCTCGTTATAAAATCACGCCATTGATTCCCCCTCATCGACGAACAGTTCTAGGATCTCACTCTCCAATTTGTAGATTTTGTAAAATTTTGAATGAATGTAACGATTTAGATTTGTATCATGACAGTTTTGGTAGATTTAAGAATATGTTGTTGTCTGTTGAATAATAGAAAAGTTAGTTGTTCTTGTAATAGGCATGATGACAGTAAGTAAAAGTCACTAAAGATGGGTATTTATCTAATGAAACCCTATTATTGGATTACAGAATATGCATTTGTCGTATTAGTGTGAGCGGGATTAACAATATTTTTGATATTTTTGATAAAATAAAACTACAAAATACGGCAAGCCGCCATGTTAGCTTGAATGCCAGTCAGTGTCAATTAGCGCGAATTACGTCACTCCTCTTAAAACAAGTGAATATCACCATACTAATAATGACGTATTGTACTTTGTTCTCCTGAGGACTGATGTCACAACCATGCCCTGACACTTTGAAGCATTTTGATGTGAATTTTTAAACTTACGAATTGAAGTGTATCTATTTTATACTAAACCTTTTTTTTCTTGCCGAAATATGATAAACGTTGGTAATTACAATGTATTTCCTAAAAATATGGAACACTATTTCAAAATCTGTCATCATACCTATTGTTTAAAGACTCGTTTTCTGATTTTGTTTTGTTTTTTAGGAAACTTTATATTTAATTATATAAGTAGATATGATTCCTTTAGAATGTTTAATATTTAGAATGTTTAAAATTTCTTAGGATATTCAGTTTAGTCACCCATTGTGCTTTAATTATAAGTGATTTACTTTTTGCATGCGGTGTTTGCCTGTAATAGGTTGTGCACGTAGTTTTAAGTTTTTTGAAACATGTAATTTTCCATGTAACCGTGTAACAATTGTTGGCAGACCTAATAAATAAAAAAAAAAAAAAAAAAAAAAATATGTGGTTCACCTGTTGCAATGGCCACCTTGTTGAGTGTTCACTCACAACCACAAATGACAGAAGTGACCACAAGACGCCAGTTCGATCTCAGATGATGTGATAGACAATCAGTTATACAACAGTATGGGGCGTGGTAAATTTAGAATAGTGTGTTTTAATTAATACTGTTTAGAAATTATCTGCTTCTTAGTAATCTGTCTGCCCTTCAAGCTTAAAGTTCTTAATATAGCGCTACTGGTGTTTACGCACATACGTTGACATTTACATTATGTAATATTCTGCTTTGGAATCTCCAGGTTTCAAGTGTTAAGGACAAAGTTTTGTTCCTTGAATTTTTGGAGTTTAACTCCTTATCTATCGTTTTCATATTAAGTCCGTGGTATGAGATTTTATGGGGAGTAAAATCAAATTTATTCCGTTACGTTATGCGTTATGTTTGTAATTCATAACACAAAATCTAAATGGCGTTGGATGGCTGATCAGTAAAAAGTTAACAACGCTACCTAATGATTAATCTTGGTTCATCCTATTCTGATGTGAAACATCATCATCATCATCATTATCAAATGGCATTAAACCATCATGGCGTTAAACTCCAGTCTTGCGTCGGAGCTGACAAACACCATTTTTTATAAGAAGAAAAACTAGTACCTTACTAAATTGCAAATAAAGATTATATTCTATTATAAAGTCAATTTTTGAGGAGCAAAAAGCTAGAATCACTCACGCGCAGGGTATTCAAGGACCTACTGAGCACAATAATCACAGACTCCATGTTTCTACGTACGTATTGTAACGCGAGCTCTTCATTTCCTGCTTTCGTCTTCACCTAGGTTGTCGTTAGCGTCATAAGTCGTTCGTATCGTCATTACACTGCTCGCTCCCATTATTAACCGTTCACTCGACATTATGAAGAACTTGCACGTTAGAAAAAAATGTGATAGCTGCTCTTAGTAACACTAGAATGTTATATTTAGATGTTGTTACGATTCATAAATATTTTTACTGAATTGGTTATAATATTGCAGTGAGTGTGAATGCAGCTTTTATGCTCGTCTTCTAAGTTTTTAAAGTTCTACCCTACAGAATTTTAGCAATAAATAAAAAACAAGTCTTCAACGTGTCTTCAACTAATGATAACAATCTAAAGGTATATCTATGATGTTCTATTTATGATTATATTAAATCTACCAAGCTGCCGACAATACGAATCCTTTACATCAGCCAAGTAACGGACAGTAAAATGGTTGTGGTCACTTAAACGTGGATTTGTCTGCTTTTCTTTATTTACTCAATTTTTCAAGTACCTATCTATATTTCATTACATTATTTTAATTTTGTCTGATTTTAGGGATAAAAACATAATCGAAAACAGCCATAACATTAAACTGACGCTCAATTACGTCTATTTACCTATTAAAAACTAATGATTCTACTGAAACTGTGAAGAATCCAATTATAACTAGTAAAATTGACATTGACACCGCATTCGAAATCCGAATAGGGCCGACGCAAACGTTAGAAGTACCTTTCGAGATTGCAATCCGATTAGTTCCGATTGTTACAGAATCGACTCGGACGCATTTCGCATCGGAACAGTTGGAACACATTTATGATATAACGAGTCATATTTAAGCCATTTTAAATGTAACAAAATAGCAGAAATATATTATTCAAAAAAAATTATGTAACTAATTTACTCGTTTATCTGAAACAAAATACTATTGTACATATTATGCAGAAGAAATATTTGTATAAAATGTCCATAAGTTGACCACTGTTTGGGAATACATATCAAGGAATACATTACATCATTTGGTTTAAGAACTATCCAAACTGATGAGAACTGTTGTAGTGCAACCAACACAAGATAATAAATTCGATTTTATGAGGCAATGTTTTTATAAAATAGTGTACAGTATGTTTCAAGTAAGTCTGCTTGCTATTTGCTATAATATCTTGACATGCTATTTTACCATACTTGTTTGTAAGTTTATAGGGATGTATGTCAAGTGTGAAAATGGTATAATTTTATGAAAGCAATTGACATATCCGACGAGAAAGTAGGGCTGGGTTAATTTCCTGATGCCTTTAGGTTATATCCAACCCATTACCGCGGATCGTTAAAGCCCCTCATCATAATGACAAGTTGTTTTAATCAAGATTATACTATGTAGTCAATAGTAATCAAATAGTCAAATTTATCAAAGATGCAAATTAATTGAGCACTAAGAGGGGATTTTTCGAAATTCATCCTCTTTGTCTGTCTGTCTGTTTGTTTGGCTTTGCAAATCTCTGAAACCACTGAACGAATTTTAACACGACTTTCACTAAGATATTAAAAAGACTTCAACTTAGCATTTAAGCTATTTTTTATGGTTCCAAACCAAAGGGTTCCCTAGGGATATTTTGTATGGAAAAATAAAAAAATTTCAGCTGATGTGTTTGAAATAATAAAAAACGTTTTCTCCGTACAAAAAGAGTAATACATGCATATCTTAGTTTTTACTTATATGACATGGAAAGACCATAAAATGCCTTTAAATGTTATTTTTTTCATTAATTCACAACCCTATTACTGAATGGATATCTGTTTTCTTATTATGTTTTTGAGATCATATTTTTTGCCTACCTATGTACTCCAATATTATTTCAGCGTTTTACTAATTTCACCTTGGAAGTGGTGGAAAAACGCAAAATAATTCTGTATGAGTAACCGATCGATTAATATCTTGGCCACTAGATGTCGCTGTATTTGTTCATTCACGCCAACGATTTTAGTACATACAAACCTCTTTTTTACCTACAAATAAATAAAATTGAAGAGTCCGTCTGTGATTCCAAAATAACTGCATTTTTCATGTTGTAAATAGTTACTTGCACAATATAAAAACTGAAAAATGAGTTTTTGATAATTTTTGTATGTCTGTTTCTTTGTCGCCACTTATCTCTGAAACCACTAAAAGGATTTCAACAGGACTCTACTACGATATCGAGTCTTCAACTTAAATTGTAGGATATTTTTTTGGGTTCCATAACAAAGCGAGAAAATAAAATATGAGTCGATTTGTTTTAAACTTACAAAACCTTTTCTTCATCTATATCTATACTAATAATAAAATTGAAGAGTCAAACTGTGATTTTGATAAATGAATTTTTCAAGCGCAAATCGTTACTTGCACGATACCAACACCGAAAAATGAGTTTTTAAAATTTTTGTCTGTCTGTCTGTTTGTTTGGCTTTGCAAATCTCTGAAACCACTGAACGAATTTTAACACGACTTTCACTAAGATATTAAAAAGACTTCAACTTAGCATTTAAGCTATTTTTTATGGTTCCAAACCAAAGGGTTCCCTAGGGATATTTTGTATGGAAAAATAAAAAAATTTCAGCTGATGTGTTTGAAATAATAAAAAACGTTTTCTCCGTACAAAAAGAGTAATACATGCATATCTTAGTTTTTACTTATATGACATGGAAAGACCATAAAATGCCTTTAAATGTTATTTTTTTCATTAATTCACAACCCTATTACTGAATGGATATCTGTTTTCTTATTATGTTTTTGAGATCATATTTTTTGCCTACCTATGTACTCCAATATTATTTCAGCGTTTTACTAATTTCACCTTGGAAGTGGTGGAAAAACGCAAAATAATTCTGTATGAGTAACCGATCGATTAATATCTTGGCCACTAGATGTCGCTGTATTTGTTCATTCACGCCAACGATTTTAGTACATACAAACCTCTTTTTTACCTACAAATAAATAAAATTGAAGAGTCCGTCTGTGATTCCAAAATAACTGCATTTTTCATGTTGTAAATAGTTACTTGCACAATATAAAAACTGAAAAATGAGTTTTTGATAATTTTTGTATGTCTGTTTCTTTGTCGCCACTTATCTCTGAAACCACTAAAAGGATTTCAACAGGACTCTACTACGATATCGAGTCTTCAACTTAAATTGTAGGATATTTTTTTGGGTTCCATAACAAAGCGAGAAAATAAAATATGAGTCGATTTGTTTTAAACTTACAAAACCTTTTCTTCATTGATAATAAAATGCATAGCTCCACAGACGTAAAGCGTATTGCGACGTGTTATATGAAGCTTAGGATTGTTATTTGAAATAATTGTTTCGTGTTTTTTTTTATGGAAATAACCGACAAACGAGCAGACGTTCCACCTGATGGTAAATGGCTATCGTCGCCCATGGACACCAACACCAAAGGCATCACTGATGAGTTGCCGGCCAAGAAATAGGGAGAAAAAGAAAGAAAGAACTGGCTCTCAAGCGCTCAGCCGGAACACGACGAATCGTTTGGCGGCTGACTCATGCTCAAGGGTGTTAGCTATCCAGGAGAAGCCCATGGAGAAATAATAATAGTAATAATGGTATTAATTAACAATTATAATGCATAATATCCTTAGGAACATCGTGTTGAGAGTGCTGAGTGCTGAATTTTCTCTTTTTATGTGAAGCAATATCTCCCCTTTGCCGTATTATTGGTTTGCCAAAACTACAATGTAATAAATGCGAAAATGTGTTGCCTCCTTTATTACCATTCACACATAACTCATCGAATTAACCTTAACTCTCTCGCACCGCTCAACCAATTTTGATGTGTTTGGGTAGATAGACAGATTGTACGTTGGAGAAGGATTACTACTATTTTTAAAGTCTGGGTACCTATGTATGTAATGTGAAATACTGATGGCTTAGCCATACGGCATCATACAAACTATTTATTCAGTGTAATTTACTATGGGTTAAGCAGGAAACACAAACATTAGAAAATAATATCATGAAATAATAATAATAAGTAAAAGCAACCACCCAAGTGCGAGCTAGGGTTGTTGAACCTAACTTAACTATTTAGTGAAACCTAACGTAGCTGTGTAAAGAAAAGATAAATGGAATAAAGAAACAAACATAACTTTGCCGTTGAAAAACTTTCGTCCCCATACATCGACATAGGCCCTGATCAAATGACCAAGTTCTGCAAATAGGTGTAAAATCATGTTCTTTGTGATACCTACTTACAAAACAGTTTTCAGATTTTTTCTTTAACCTATGCCTTTAGCCGAGTGTCTTTTGATTGCGTTGACGACACAGAATATTGATCTTTTCACAGCTCCTAGGGATTGCAGACCTGAGTATTGGATATTAATTTTAATTTGTTACCTTCACGCGTTCCTGCGAAAAAAGGTTTTGACAAACAGACGGGCAATGGAGTGATCTTATGGGAACCGTGTTTTTTCTTTTGCGGTAAGGAACCCTATAATATCGAAACGTTAAGTCGTGTATTGACCTTTCATTGTAATGCGGTTCTAATGATCATGCTGCTGTTCTGTAAGTTAACTAAAGTACCTACTATTTTTGCCGAAGCGAAGCGAGGGCTACTGCTAGTTAATAGAATAAAATTATACACTACGTTTTGCAGATTTCTTCGTATAATTAACTATGCACTCTTACATCCTGATTTCTACGAGCTGGTTTAATGATTTAATAATATTTAATTAAATGAATTGCTAACTTTAACAACTGGAAACAATTATAGGTCTAAATGTAAACGTGGGTATTAAATTTCAATGTTGCCAATACTAAGTCAGTGTTCGACTAGAATTAGAATCATTTCCTAACAACGCACCGTGATCAGTTATGTAATGAACGGTATCGGAGGCAATAGAAATAATAGAAAACTATAAACTCAATACTAAACTGGATTCATTTACTTTACTCGGATTTTTCCGTTTTTTTACTCATCGCTAAAATGTGTCTCAAGTACGGTCATTGAACCCACTAAAGACCGTAGCACACTCAGGGTATGTTGCTTGACACGAGGTTACACAACCGTAATGGACAAATTTGGGCCCAGCCGTGGAACGGTCCCAAAATTACTGATTAAAACAGACACTAACAATGTTTATACGAAAACAAATTATTGTCCCCGAATCGTGAGTGATTGTGATTTCTTAATTGTACGACCCAACAAAAAACATAAAATTCCAATAATAAAAAAATAATTAATTATTTTGGCAACCCCAAACCCAACACTGTACAGATAGTATGCAGATATCTAGAATGGGTTTCATTGTTACGGCATTACTTGATCTGATAATAAATGTATTAAAAGCCTTCAAGGCCGTGCTCGAAGGCGCTGCGGTGAAAAGGAAATGATTTTGACAATACAATGCGGCGGACACAATAGTGTATGGAAAACCAAAACAACATAGCAATGATGCTTCATTAAATTGTGTTTATACTGTCATGGTGTCATAGAGTCGTTGACCCATAGCGTAGCTAGTAATTCATTAAAATGCTCCTTCAATTTGTAACAGCAGAGATATATAAAATATTAGATGTACATTTAAGGATATTTTTTAATAAATGAAAATAGAATAACTATATCTGATTCTGGGTCACTGGAGAATATCACTAGTATATTTGTGTATAATGTCACACACACGGATAGTAAAACCGCTCATATTCCAGACAGGAATCGAGCCACGGTCTCTTCGCTAGATTTGTAAGGATATCTACATATATTATGTCACAAATTATAGCATCGTCGCCTCCTGTACCAATCGCTATAAATACTTATTACAGCGCAATCACTTCGTGAAATGGAACGTAAACTGATCACTTTATTACCAGAGAGAACGTCATTTTCTGTAGAATATAATTATTATAATCGAAGCAGCAACGTAACGTTATTATTAAATTGTAAAAAGTTAGAGAAAGATAAAAGATATTTAGGAATACTAAAGCTATAGTAAAGAGACGTGAATTTTTCAGTATTATACCAGCAACAACAGCTAAGAAAAACAATGTGAGAACTTGCATATTCAAACGGTCTTGATGAAATCTCTTCTCAACTCTGAGAGCGTATAGAGTACTATATATTTTCTCTTCTATTTTATGTTATTAACCACAAAATTATTAAACACAAAAACAGTTTCTATAAAAAAATTAAATTTTAACAACTCTATTCAGCGAACAAGAGCTTACGAAAAATGGTGTTAGGACACTAGACTATTTATCAAATTAACCTTGACAATACACATGTATAAGGGTAAGGTTTTCAAAGTTTAAATGTGTTCTAAAAACTCATATATTTTTTACATCTTTCGGTAACAGGGTTGGCGAGAAAATAAGCCAACCCCATCTCTACTTACGTTTACAGAAACAAAAGCTAGAATATTTTTTTGATATACTTCTTTCAAAATTAAACCAATTAACAGCTACAGAACAAGAGAGCGGGCTTGTATGTCGAAATGATACCTTATAGATAGCAAGCTCTTAGACAAACTGGTTTCAGGCTTTACGTCAATACGTCGAGCCCACGTTACCCAACAAACCTGTAAGTAACCCGACTCTGTCTGTTACTGTAACGCCAGCGATGGTGTTACATGATGACGGGAAGAGTTTTGACGAGTTTGTCACGGAGCTAATCTTTATACTACATGTACCAATAGGTATAGTTACCTTAGAGATGTGATTTGCCTTGACAATTGACATTAAATAACGCGTGGGTGCCATGGACAACACACAAGACAAGGACATTCACATCCAGACCGAGAACAGAAATTCAAACTCGTCGTTCAAATATCTGCCTCGTTGGGAATCGATCCCAGGAACCTCGGTGCAGCGATCCCGCATGGTAACCATTGCGCCACACGGTTCGTCAAATTGGCAGTATATCTTTGAACGATTTGCCAAAGACACTAATATAGAACAGGTAAGTTGTTCAGACTTCAGGATAAGTGATTTTATAAGGATTTGAAGCAATGCATTTAAACTTACCTTTTTCTAAGCAGGTTAACTGAATATACTAACAGGTGCTAGTAACTTGCAATTTTTACACAAGCTTTTTATTTCCAAAAAAGTAATCAAATTTTTTAGAAGAATATTTTCTATGATAAATAAAATTGTATATACTGATAAAGTCAAAAAAAGTTCTTGTGGAAAGTAAGTATGAAGTATATGAAAATAATACGAATTTTCTTTTTATTAGATCATATATACTGGTCATTTTCGTTAGTTTTTATTATTTTACAAAAATACAGTACGTGCTGTCAATGAATTGTAGCCAAATGTTACAATGTTTTTACATTAGCCAAATAAATTGTGTCAACGTCAAATCTAGTCGTAAAACCATTCACTGGTTGCAGTTGGAGCTGTGTTTGTAATTTAAAGCAATTTTCGCACACTTACCGAATACTTAATGTAATCTGTGCTGATGGATAGTTATTTTAATAATTTATGCCTTTCAATTCTGCAAATGTATTTTGTAGTACTAAAGTGACTAAGCCATTCAAGACAATTAAATATCATCATAGCCTGTGAGAGGTTTATAGTGTTATGGCACATAACTCTGTTGGCAGTCGGGGGGTTTTGAGGGTAAGGTCGATGAATGTTTTCGAACGGATGTTATCATAGACAAGCTGGTTTCAGAGCATCTTTCGTCAATGAATAATTATTCCTAATAGAAATACGAGTATCTAGTTTTTCCTAATGCAACTAAAGTCTCACCGGATTCAAACACGGGCTACCGGCTTACGAGGTCGAATTGCCACTGAACAATATTTGTGTATTCTCACTGTACCAGCAGTTTACTCTTTTAAACTGTGCAATACAATATTGGTAACACAAATATTTATGGGTCTTATATGAACCACATTATTTTAGATTTAGTAGGTAAATCTTAAGTTTGTAAAGCAACGCAGGCGGATAACGCCTGTTCACTTATATCCTGTTATTAAAACTTTAAAAGGATTGATATTTACACGTTCCATATTCTGATTATAATCTGTTGCAAATACACTTTAGTTTAAATTACAGGTCTTATAAAAGGTAACTAGAAATACTAGATTATTTTATTTTTATCATGTGTATGTATCTACTGTAATCACATACTGTTATGAGTTGTTTAAGAACATTTAAATTTTATAGATTTACAAGGCAAATTATAGTTATTAAATTTTGCTCGCCTCTACAATACAAGCACTTACACACACACAGACACACACACACACATATATATATATGTATACACACACATACACACACCGAAGAACATTTTATATTTTACATATTTTCACAATGACCTTAAATCTTAACGTTTGTTTTCCTTTTCTTTACAAGCTCTTTATTATTTGTAATAACAACTAGAAACTACAACTTTTATATTACAGCAAATAAACCATCATATTGCCATGTTCCGTGGGTCGGGGAACCATTGTTCCTAGCTCAAGCACCAGACCGCTGTGTAATTGACATTCAGACGTAATGACTGTTATTTGTAGCGCTGTCAATAAACAACGTTATTATCATATTATTTTATCTCACTGGCGGCACTTTTGTACCTGCGTTTTACATGGAACATTACTTAATGTAACTGAAGATATTTTTACCCCAACACATTACATGCAATATAGGTAGCTAAGACTTAGGCGCTCCACCCACTGCACCGCGCCCCGTCGCGGTGCGCGGGATGGCAGATTTTACCATTGTATGCAATTATGTCAATTTATATAGAAATCACGCCTAGCACAACACACTGCCGACGCGGCACCGCGCGGGAAATTGCCCCGCGCGCAGTTGTGTTATCCGTCGCTCTGCGCACCGCGGCGGGACGGAAAACGCGCGCGGCGACGGAGGCGCAGATCGCAGATTACGACGGCATAAACCCATATGTTCACCGCGCAATCTGCCATATCCCCATCTGCCATATGCCATATCACATCTGCCATCCCGCGCTACGCGACGGGGCGCGGTGCAGTGTCTCATAACGTTTTTCTGTTTAAAAGTTTCCAGTTACCGTGAAAATCCAATCCCTTAACTCTTCAAGCTTGAACATTATAAACAATCTTCTTTACCAACATCTTGGTTAAAGTAATTAAGTATGTTGTCATGTATTAAGTTCTGCGGCCTATTTATTTTTAGCTTTTACTTTTTGACCACACTAACTTAAGGGAAACCTTGTATTGCGCCTCGCTGAAAAAACGCCCACCATGTATTTTTGTTTTTGAGGTCAACAACCTATGTTACTATCCAATATAATCGAGATGGCTTTCACCCATGATTATCCTTTTTCTGTCCAGTAATAAATAACAAGATTCGTCATTCTTCAACAGTAACGCGTCAATGGTCATCAGGTCCCGTGACGGAGTTAGCCACCTTTATGTAGCTGTCAACTTATTTACCAGTTGTTGTCGTAAACAATCAGTTTTATTATAAAATTCTTTATAATTTTGGGGTAAAATTAGCGTGAAATACAAGTAAATTGTCACGTACAGCGCCCCGCTGGTATACTCACAGGAAGCTAAGTAATATTACTACGTGAAATAACTATTGTGCAAATATTTGATTATTGTAGAAATTTTGATTTAAACTACTGTTTAGGCTGTGATAATATCGTAATGACAGTTTTTTAAACAATTGCTTGTTGACTTTGAACTACGGCGACCTTATAGCCCGGTTGATAGTCAAAACCTAAAGAAAGAAGAGTCCTGGTTTCAGTGAAGACAGTGGATTTATGTGGCAATTTATTTTACAGTTGAAAAAAAATATTTTGAAATTACATAGTTAAATAGTTTAAATTGAAATTGGCTAAAGCACCTAATTGCATTATCCTTCCATACTTGCAGGCAATATTATTAGAAAACTACTATTTTGTCGACCCTTAGCCTAGTTGGTGTCGCTACCTGTCCTATGAAGCGAGGGGTCTAGGGTTCGATTCCCGGCTGGGGCAGATATTTATGTGACAGATAAATACTTGTACCTACTCAGGTCATGGGTGTTATTGTGATGTATTATATGTATCGTGTGAGTGTGTAAGCGTTTATTTATTTAATTTATTATTTTGATACAATGAGATGGTCGTATCTTAATTATGATTACTTAATCTTAAAGCAAATGTTTGCAAAAAGCTACTTAATTCAGAAATGTTTTTCACTTGATGCCAATCAACAATGTCACGACAGCTTACCTCACAGGCTGTTGTGCGTAACTTATTACTATTTTGTGGTCACGGTCAGTTCATGTCTGTTAGCGTTGTAATAATTGGTTATTATGCTAATACCCAATACATTATTGACTTCTGCACTTTTTGCTAGGCAATTGCTATCCAGTTCTAGCTATAAGGTAAGAAAGACAAGTAAATAAATAAAATAAAGAAATACATTTATACAGAAACACATTATTCATGTTAAAGGAGTATTTGTAGGATTTTCTTTCGTTATTTCTATCTTTTGTGATAGCTAAAAAAAACGACGTTCGTAAAAGACTTCAACGAGTACGTTTTGATACAATAATCTATACTAATAATAAAATTGAAGAGTCAAACTGTGATTTTGATAAATGAATTTTTCAAGCGCAAATCGTTACTTGCACGATACCAACACCGAAAAATGAGTTTTTAAAATTTTTGTCTGTCTGTCTGTTTGTTTGGCTTTGCAAATCTCTGAAACCACTGAACGAATTTTAACACGACTTTCACTAAGATATTAAAAAGACTTCAACTTAGCATTTAAGCTATTTTTTATGGTTCCAAACCAAAGGGTTCCCTAGGGATATTTTGTATGGAAAAATAAAAAAATTTCAGCTGATGTGTTTGAAATAATAAAAAACGTTTTCTCCGTACAAAAAGAGTAATACATGCATATCTTAGTTTTTACTTATATGACATGGAAAGACCATAAAATGCCTTTAAATGTTATTTTTTTCATTAATTCACAACCCTATTACTGAATGGATATCTGTTTTCTTATTATGTTTTTGAGATCATATTTTTTGCCTACCTATGTACTCCAATATTATTTCAGCGTTTTACTAATTTCACCTTGGAAGTGGTGGAAAAACGCAAAATAATTCTGTATGAGTAACCGATCGATTAATATCTTGGCCACTAGATGTCGCTGTATTTGTTCATTCACGCCAACGATTTTAGTACATACAAACCTCTTTTTTACCTACAAATAAATAAAATTGAAGAGTCCGTCTGTGATTCCAAAATAACTGCATTTTTCATGTTGTAAATAGTTACTTGCACAATATAAAAACTGAAAAATGAGTTTTTGATAATTTTTGTATGTCTGTTTCTTTGTCGCCACTTATCTCTGAAACCACTAAAAGGATTTCAACAGGACTCTACTACGATATCGAGTCTTCAACTTAAATTGTAGGATATTTTTTTGGGTTCCATAACAAAGCGAGAAAATAAAATATGAGTCGATTTGTTTTAAACTTACAAAACCTTTTCTTCATTGATAATAAAATGCATAGCTCCACAGACGTAAAGCGTATTGCGACGTGTTATATGAAGCTTAGGATTGTTATTTGAAATAATTGTTTCGTGTTTTTTTTTATGGAAATAACCGACAAACGAGCAGACGTTCCACCTGATGGTAAATGGCTATCGTCGCCCATGGACACCAACACCAAAGGCATCACTGATGAGTTGCCGGCCAAGAAATAGGGAGAAAAAGAAAGAAAGAACTGGCTCTCAAGCGCTCAGCCGGAACACGACGAATCGTTTGGCGGCTGACTCATGCTCAAGGGTGTTAGCTATCCAGGAGAAGCCCATGGAGAAATAATAATAGTAATAATGGTATTAATTAACAATTATAATGCATAATATCCTTAGGAACATCGTGTTGAGAGTGCTGAGTGCTGAATTTTCTCTTTTTATGTGAAGCAATATCTCCCCTTTGCCGTATTATTGGTTTGCCAAAACTACAATGTAATAAATGCGAAAATGTGTTGCCTCCTTTATTACCATTCACACATAACTCATCGAATTAACCTTAACTCTCTCGCACCGCTCAACCAATTTTGATGTGTTTGGGTAGATAGACAGATTGTACGTTGGAGAAGGATTACTACTATTTTTAAAGTCTGGGTACCTATGTATGTAATGTGAAATACTGATGGCTTAGCCATACGGCATCATACAAACTATTTATTCAGTGTAATTTACTATGGGTTAAGCAGGAAACACAAACATTAGAAAATAATATCATGAAATAATAATAATAAGTAAAAGCAACCACCCAAGTGCGAGCTAGGGTTGTTGAACCTAACTTAACTATTTAGTGAAACCTAACGTAGCTGTGTAAAGAAAAGATAAATGGAATAAAGAAACAAACATAACTTTGCCGTTGAAAAACTTTCGTCCCCATACATCGACATAGGCCCTGATCAAATGACCAAGTTCTGCAAATAGGTGTAAAATCATGTTCTTTGTGATACCTACTTACAAAACAGTTTTCAGATTTTTTCTTTAACCTATGCCTTTAGCCGAGTGTCTTTTGATTGCGTTGACGACACAGAATATTGATCTTTTCACAGCTCCTAGGGATTGCAGACCTGAGTATTGGATATTAATTTTAATTTGTTACCTTCACGCGTTCCTGCGAAAAAAGGTTTTGACAAACAGACGGGCAATGGAGTGATCTTATGGGAACCGTGTTTTTTCTTTTGCGGTAAGGAACCCTATAATATCGAAACGTTAAGTCGTGTATTGACCTTTCATTGTAATGCGGTTCTAATGATCATGCTGCTGTTCTGTAAGTTAACTAAAGTACCTACTATTTTTGCCGAAGCGAAGCGAGGGCTACTGCTAGTCTGAAATAAAATTATATAAGCAAATCTGTAACAATAATATACTTAAATGAGTACCATAATCGCTACCAATTTCGTCAGCTCTATGATGTGATAAGAATTTCTTGTAAAGTTTCCATTTCTTTACTCCGATTCAATAGGGAAGTTGACCCTAATTGTAAATTAATACTTTATATTTAAAGTATTGAGGGAAGCATTTAGACACATAAAGTATTATTCTTTTGTTGAAATCAATCACAATACATTAAATATAATTAATTTAAAATATCCCGCCATCGCGGCCTCCTGGAGTTTGTTTGGAATGTGAGGCCAGCGGGGATTTTTGTAATATTTTTTTCGTGAATATTAAGGTTCTATCTATAAAATAAAATTGAATCCTAAAATTATTCGACATCCCTATTGGATTATCTTTTTCATGTCGCTTGCTTTTACGTACAGTAGTATGCAATCAAAAATTTATTTTGTTTTGTAAGAAAATCCAGTGCCCTGCATTACACTAATAGCTTAAGAAACTCAGCGTTAAGGACTCCATGATACCAAAAGTTTAGCAAAGTAACTCAGTTCTAAATAAAAATATATTTTACTAAAACTGAAACAAAATCCGTTGCGTAAATTATCTAGGCTAATCTCGCTCTCGGCGGTCATTGGACCATGCAAACAGCGGATAAATATGCCTCTGAGTTCTGACAATGTAATTGCGTCGCGTGCTCAGATGTCCAGTAGCTACGAAGCACGAAGACCAAGACAGCATGTCGTATGCAGCATGCCATTATCGAAAGCACTATGCTCACGCAAGTGTTAGCTACTTTATAGGTCGTTGACCTACATTTTCTTAATTATTCTAGTCGTAGGATGAACTAGCAAAGTGATTAACTCAAGGAACTTGCTGACACCTAAACGGGTAAACGATGTATTTTGTGTAGATACAATATTGCTACAAAGCGTTAATGTTGTTTCGTCATGTCCGTCCGTCCGTCTGTCCGTCTGTCCGTCCGTCCGTCTCTCCGTCTGTCCGTCTGTTCCTCTGTCCGTCTGTCCGTCTGTCCGTCTGTCCGTCTGTCCGTCTGTCCGTCCGTCTTTCCGTAGTTAATGAGTAATAGTTGATAAACTTATTACTTCGGAACCCTATATTGCGCGTGGCCTGACACGCATTTGCCCGGTTTTTTTATGATTGCGGAGGCCGGAGGCACATTAAAAGCAGTTGAATATTCAATAATATCTGTTTTTGAGGTAAAAATTTTGATGGCGTTACAGACTGAAATCAATGTTTTGTACAATAATTTCTTCAGACGCATGAAATCGTAAATACACACTTAGGAAACTAGATACTTAATGTCATGTTCATATCCGAGTTTTTCACTTCTTCATAGGTACTTGTATTAGCTTAACTGAAGCCTTACTTTTTAGTTTTTATTGATTTTTCTTGTTGCAGGAAATCAAAACCGAAGGCTTTCTATTATTTCCTTTGCATTGCTTCTATATAAATAAGTTACAACTGCAAGTTTCTCTAAGACGTCATAACAGCCGCAAGAGCGATTTAAATCGCACTTATTAACCGTTGATGTCGCGAATTAATTCAAACAGCACTTTCTATGCTGCCAGTGACCGGTGATACGCGTCTCGTAATTGTACGTAATTTCATTTTCAGTTGCGCAGACGCAGGCAAGCTAGTCATGCTGTTGGTCACAATGATCACTTCGTTAATTGGTTTACTTGGTGATTGCAGATAAATAAAGGTTCTATTATAAACTAACAACGCACCTCAGCTTCGTATAACATAACACCTAATTTCTTTTCTCTTGTACTGATAGCTATCGTTTCAATGCACGCTAGTAAAGATCCCAGTTGGTATGATTTTTCCGTAATGTTTAACAATGATCGTCATATTTTAGCCAATTTTTGTACACTTAAACTTTCCTTATGAATCACTCCGTCTATTGTTGAAACGGTACTGAAGTCCGTTTGAACTTTGATCCGCTTTATGAGTTTATCGCGTTCAGACAGAAAAACTTAGGTGATGAGGAGTTAGTTTTAAGTATTTTTTATGGAAGTTGAGCCGTGACAATGTAGCTGTTTAGGCTTAAAGAACTTCCCAAAAAATTTACGTTAAAAAGTCCTACCGAATATTATAAATTTGAAAGTGTGTGATGATGTTTTGACATTTGAATGGTTGGATGTTTAGTCTTTGGATATAATACCATCTCACGCTAACCGTTATACGGATTAAGATGAAACTAGGCACACAGACTGATAATATCCAGGATTAGGACATAATAAAGACTTTATCCTGTTTGTATGTTTGGATATCTAACTCAGACGGTATAACGGTAATGTCTGTGATTAAAGAACCACTCTTAGCCAAGCGAAATTAATAATAAAATATTTTCTTACATGTTTTCACATGTTTTAGTTTCTTTATCGGTATATTGTTGGCATTAACAGAAATAGCCTACAACTAACTAACTAACTAGTCACAATGTCGAGTAGCCTTGGGAGAGGACCGCCGCGCGCCGGGTCGGACCGTGTGACACGATAGCAGGCGCGAGGCGTGCCGCTATTTATCGTACTACGAATAACCCTCGCTTTGCTTCGGTTTTCTTATTTTTTACACCTTGGGTTACATTATTGAAGTTTTATTAAGGATCCCTAATTTTTCTGAAAATATAATATAGCCTATGTCACCCGGGGATAGTATAGCTTCCCGACAGTGAAAGCATTTTTCAAATCGGTTCAGTAGTTTCGGAGCCTATTCAATGCAAACAAACAATTAAATCTTACCTCTTTATAATATTAGTAGAGACAACACTTGTAGAGATGATAAAACTAATATAAAAATTTTTGTTACAAACAAACTGCTGAAACATTTGAATTATTCGTATAACTTTGTCAACTCAAATACTTTTTACTGTCCACCTTAGACGGAATTCCTTAAATAGACTCACTCAATATAGCGCTCGAGTTCTAACAAATTGATTAAATTCGTGTGACTTGAACCTTAAACGCTTAGAGAAACTAGTATTTGTAGCCATGTTATAGGTCTTATATAAGCTACAGCTGTCTATGAGTGAACAGTTGCTGTTTGTGCTCCAACAACCGGCAGAGTGCGCCCGAATTGAGTTAAATATGGTTCAGAAAATAATTTCCGCTAACATTTAAGTACTTAAGGGTTTTATTTAGTAAACACTTTAACTGGTAGACAATGCCTTAAGCATTAATCTGGAAATTTGTACCGTAATTTTAAATTTTGATCAATTAAGCAAATAAATAAATTAAACTTAATATTATGTTGCGTGATCTGTTTCCATTTTTAAGGTTTCATAGACAAAACGAAACACATATTTTTGACATTTTTCACCCTTTGTAAAGAGCCTGTTGAACTTTACTGTTAAATATTAAATATCAGATTCTGTAGACATTTAACCACCTGAAAAGCATGCGTTTTCGTCAGTTTCAACAAAAAGGGTTAGTATCAAGTAACTTTCAGTTCAGTGCAGTTACAATAACTTACAGTGCGTAATCTATATCTATATATATTATAAAACTGTAACTCGATAATGTCTGTACATTGAAGATATTCAAGAAAATTTGGTATCAGGGGACTATATAGGACCAATAGATTACGAATCTGTCATTTTTAAAAATCTTGTCTGTCTGTATGTTTGACACAGCATCACGCCAAAACCACTGAATAAAATTGAGTGTGGTTTTCACAGTTGTATTACTGATGGTCTAACTTAAAATCTGGTGTATGTTTTATCGTGATACGTTGCTTAGAAGCCGAGATATCAATAAATAGGACTTTTTGATACGCCACATAACTGCAGGAAATACTGAAAGTGCCCAATAGAGGGATATAAAAGATTGTTTAGTATCGGAAATATACGTTATTTCTTCAAAAAAATCAATGTGTACCAATTTTTTTTAATTTATAATTTTGCTGTGAATTAGTTCTGCTAATCAACAATAGATGTCAGTTTAGGTAACTAGAAGCCATGATTAAAAAATGTACGTAGGTCTGAGAACGAGTCAACAAATCTTTTATTGAAATTAATGTATAACTATACATATTTACAATATTTAAAACATTGGGTTTTTAAGAAATTAGTTACCCTACTCAATCAATAACACATAAACATGTTAGATCGTGCTATCAGATTCCTATGTTCAATTCGTTGTATGATGGTGTGGGTCAGAGTTAGTGATAATAATATTATTATGACACAATTTAGGAAAATTTTACTATTAAATATTGTTTTACCTGCAGATAAATAAAAATCTTAAATTCTGACAAAGTATTACAATTTAGATTTTCTTATTGTGATGTAGGAAAAGAAAGTAGATATTAATAAAAATACAAATCACAATGAGTAAGAAATTAAAATATTTGCGAATTATCGTCTACTGCTGTCACCTACTGGTCAATGCGTACCAAGCCAGCGCGCGGCCCCGCATAGGCTAATTATGACCGGATGTAAGTGCAATACAAATACATAACTAAAATACTTTTGAATTAGCGAATAGCCACGTAAAAGCAGACGAGCCACCTGATGCTAAATTGTCATCATCCTCCATGGATGACTAAAAGCATCGTCCGTGATCAGATCAGACTAAAGGCATATCACCCATTGGTTGTTATCCAAGAAAGAAAACAAGAATGAAAAAATAATAAATTATGAAGATGATTAAATCTCCATATCAAGTTAAGAGTGAGTTATTTATGATTTAGCAGTGAGTTATTTATTATTTAAATAGTAGTAAAAATAAACTAATGTTATGGTAATGCAGGCACGCTGTTTAATCCACAAATGGCGAATCAGTTTAAACAATGAGTTTCTTTTGAAACGTTTTATAGGTATAAAATAGATATACGTCTGGCATTTGGGCCAGGTTCTTGGACACTTAAAAATGCCAAAGTTATTCAGGAATAAACTCAGGAGAACTAGAGTCTCCTGGTTGAGAGGCGGACCCTGCTGTCGGGTGGGGGATCCATTCATTACCGTAAATCTAGCTGGTACCGCGGTTGCAAAACTCCCCAAATAGTCGGGGGGGCTCTTTTGATTCTTCGCGCAGAAGCGTTTAGCTTTCAGGTAGTCAAATACGGAGGGGCAAGACGTCCCTGAGCGACTCATGTAGCCCGTGGTCGGCGCGATCTAACATTGACCGATAAACCTGACATGGTACACCTCAGCTACCTGCTAAACCACCCGATCCGATCATGGAGACAGATCGGCGCGGCGGCAGCGGCAGTTTGCGTGATCTGGTGAGCAGCATGGGGACCGTCTTACAGACATTACGTGGTCAGATGAAAACACATAATATGTCGAAAAGAAGGAAGAAGTAGTGCCAATAAAACACTACGTAATTAAAATGGAAGAAGAATTCGATTACTGTAGGTTTTGCTGTTTATACTTACCTGGAAAAAATTGTCGACGTCTATGAATAAATAGGAGCAGTCCAGTATTCCCTAAGTCTGAATTAAACTGTCATTTATAATCTACAACTCCTACAATGTCCTGGTTTAATTTCGAGGAGGTGTAGTCAAAGTAAAACCTTTTTTTTCAGTTGTCTTTATTTATCTCTGTTGATATATCTTAATTGACCAGGGCTGAAGCCTTTGAAAATGGTAAGTGAAAAAATATTAGTAGGATGAAACCCATTGAAAAAGGAAGAGAATATAATAAAAATGGAAAAATAATTTACGGGCGATCTGAGGTCGGGAAGTGGGGGGGGGGGGTGAGTTTTTAATGGTAAAAAACAGTTTATCTCGATTTCCGGCAAAACTGCAAGTCCTATGGAAAAAAGTTAAATGGTAAAGTTGTAGGTAATAGAAAGATCTACAAGTTATAATCTCAAACTTTATGTGAAAAATTCTAATAACCAAGTTTTTGGTTTTTTATTTTTCTTTTACAAAAAACAAATTCACAAAATTTGGTGAAAACCTAACTTTTTATGTTCCAAACACACTGTAATTTTTTTGATTTTAAATATTTGTTTTTCACCTTATTTTGACTTAACACCAAAAAAGCACCCTAATTTTCAATCGAAAATTCTCAAGTCAAAATATCTGCTTGTTTTAAAAAGACGGTGGGATTTTTTTCCATGAAATCTCTACTTTTTGGTGGTATAATAATTACTTTTTAACAAAAAATAAAACCAACGAAAAAAAAACTGAAAAACATAAAATAAAATAAACCATTTAGTATTATAAATTAAGATCCGAAATTAACAGTAAATAAATAATTTTGAGACCGTGCCAAACAAACAACCAAAATTAATTACATATAAAATTCATAATATTATGAGGGCAGCGTGGCAGCGGCATGCGATGCACACGGCAGCAGCAGCGCGGCGCAAAACTTTTCGCCGTTTGTTTTTTCATTGGTTTGGCACCGCCTCAAAATTATTTATTTACTGTTAATTTCGGATCTTAATTTATAATACTAAATGGTTTATTTTATTTTATGCTTTTCAGTTTTTTTTTCGTTGGTTTTATTTTTTGTTAAAAGTAATTATTTTTTAATTTTTAGTTGCTATAATATTTATAATTAATAATAAATTATTGATTTTATGAATTATAGATTCAGTTTCAAGGTAAAAATGTAGTAGATGAAATATCAATCATCCCCTATTTTCGTACCTATAGGGGTAAAATTTTGTTTCGAAATTTAAATAAGAGTAACCTCAAGGTACACACTATTCAATAAAAAAAGAATCATCGAAATCGGATCATCCAGTACAAAGTTATTGGGGTTAACATGTAAAAATTCCGGGTAAAAAACGGGTGAATAATCAATCATTCCCTATTTTCGTACCTTTAGGGTGGGAATAAAATTTTCAAAAAAATATGGGACCAACCTCAGGACATACCCTATCCAATAAAAAAAGAATCATCCAAATCGGACCACCCTGTGCCGATTTCTGCGTGATCATACATAAAAATAAAAAAAAATATACGTGTCGAATTGAGAACCTCCTCCTTTTTTTTTCGTCGGTTAAAAAATACATTATTATGGTAAATGTTGTGTGGTAGCTGCTACGAAATAACAGTATACTGTATTAGGGTCTGGGCTGGGTTGGGTCTGGTTGTGTATCTTAGAGACAGACTATGTAACTGCAGAATGGGTGGGAATAACAGTTTTAATAATATTTGTTGATGGTCACGTTGACATAGCAAAACCAGCACAACATTGACCAATTCAAGATCTGATGGTGTACGTATATAAAATCCCACTAATATTTGTTAGGCGTATAATAAGATATTTTTTACTCTCGCTAAAGCGGCTAAATGGATTTAGATGAAATTTGACTCACAAATATTTCATATCCCGGATCAAATAACAGGGTGCATGTCGTTCGAGGTCGGAGATGGATCTACTTCTTCATCAGGTCAAGGGTATAATTTAGTTTGGAAGTTGGGTTTAAAGGTTATTTATTGTTTTAGAGTTTTCCTCAAAAGAAAAAACGTAGCCCTTATAGAATCACTTCGTTGTCCGTCAGTCTGTCTATCTATCGACCCTATTTTCTCAGGAATGCGTGGAGGTATCATTCCAAAAAAACTTAAACTTATTTGTATTTGGTTAATTGATCGCTATGTCCATGCATAGGAACGACAGTTCTACATCGGCAAAGTTAAGTTTGTTACTGAATCATTTAATATTGCTCTTATGTTCGATTCTCTAAATTTCTACAAAACCCTCGGTGCCAAAAAAACTCGCATTTCCCGGGATGTTTTTTAATTACTTTCATTTAATTCTCAAGTCCACGCAGACGAAGTCGCGGGTATAAGCTAGTGAAGTTATAAAATATATTGACAAATGCTAGTGAAAATCGTTTAAAGTCACAATACCTGTTGTAAGCGGAAGTAGTTAACAAAAGATAGTTTATGGTGGTAAAAGGTATGTTTGTAACACTCAGCAAGCACTTTCTAGATTTTGTAATGTACCTACATGAGACTAACATGTATACAGCCATGAATAGCCCCGTGGTGTAAATCAATTCGTGTTATTGGCATAATCCTCTAGCCTGTGACGACCCTGTAGCCTAGTCGGTAGCGACCCCGCCTGCGAAGCGAGGGGTCCCCAGTTCGATTCCCAGGTGGTTGTGCTCGGGTCATGGGTGTGATTGTGATGTGTTATGTGTCGTCCATGCCACCCGCGACAAAGGTAATAATCTACTGCGGGGGTGTGAGTGTGTTAGCGTTTAGCGTTTAATCATAGTGGCTTGATTTTAATACAAGACTTTTTAGGACACCTACCTAGGGCCTGGCTTTTCGTTTGCCGTTTACCTACCGCTAGAAAAAATGTTTTTTGAGTTTATTTTAAAATATTTTAAGTTATACTATTTAACTAAAGCTAAGTTATGGTATTGCATAAAATATCTAATTTTCGTTCTTGATGTAAAATAAAGTTAACTTTGTAACATAACTGTCCCTTCTAACAGCTTGTGTAGTTAGTAACATATCGGACACAGAAAAGAATATCTTTTGGAGTTACTTGATGATCAACATCTCTAAAGCCTAAAAATTGAAGTTTGTAGGGGATAGAATAATTATCTACCTACATTATTTGCAATGAATCATGCGTGAAATGGAGTTTTCAAAAGCCTTCACTTGCGGTTTCCGGTTTCTTATCCATTATATGTTCAGGATTGGGCATAATTTCGTAGACCTTGGTTATTAATTACTGCAGGAAACTTACGGCTACGGAAAATGTATGTATGTACTCGTATGCAATGTATGTATTTACATGAAGGCCGATTAAAAGTTTCCAATGACATTTTACCATGCCGGACCGCCCGCGCCGTTAAAAGGGTCCTGGGTTCGACTCGCACCAAGGCAGTTAGACTGATGTTGTAACGAGGTGTAATAATACCTCGTTCAATATCCCTTGGCTGGCAGTTGCATTTTTGTTCTAAATTTTTAAATCTTGACAGTTCGGTTTGTTTACAAAAATGCAACTGTCAGCTGGGCTTCCCATGGAGGAGCTTGGAAGGAGTTCAGTATAATAATAAGTCATTTTTGCATCGTTTATTTCTTTGAATGTATTAATAGATAAAATTAATACCTATCTATCAATACAATTAATACTGATGCTGTATTTGAGTTGGTGTTATTAATGTATGTTGTGATCATAAATTTGGGACTTATCACTTACGAACCTACCCACCCCTGAGAGCCTACATACTATTAATTGTGGAGGATCTGCACCCTCGCAATGTTTGTACTACAGGTCTGAGTATGTGATTAGGTACGTGTATCCGTGTGTATGGATAGTATACCTGAGGATTTCGGAGGGCAGTGGTGACCACGAAGAGCAGCGTCAGCGCGGCCGCGCTCCACCACACGCCTGCCCGCATCCTTCAACTGAAAACAATACGTTAGTTATCTAAGGGTATACAATTAACATAGCTAAAATCGATAACTGGTTTACATTAAAAAAACAATGAGGAAGAACTTTTTCTTGTGTCTGAATCATTTATTTGTTTTATTTTATTCTTTATTGCACTTTAAAACATAAAGGATACAAAAGGCGGATTTAATGCTAAAAGCATTCTCTGCCTGTCAACCTTAAGGCAGTGAGAGAATAAAGGCGTTCAAGGTAGAACTGAAACTACCGATGCTAGAAGGAAATTTGGACAGTAGGTTTCTTTTATGGCCTAGGCAAGCAATAAGAAAGGATTTTGGAAAATTCAACCTTTAAGACCGATTGACATGATGGACTTATTAATGAGTACTGATACTCGTATTCTTGTTTACTGATGCTCTAGATATTATTAATTTTTATGTTTCGTATAATATTTATTTATTTAAAGGCCAATGCATATGACGGCGAGCGACCTCTTTGGTCTGTCATAAGAGAAGTCATGAAGAAAAACCAAATGTTTAGAATAAGGAATGTGTCAATCTATTTAGAATAATATGTGTGGGACATTCTATGGGATTGGAGGAGTGATCACGGACTAATACAGATTGTTATTGATGTGAACGTTATGAAAACTGTAAATATATCATGGAGCAAAGTAAAAGGAATATTATTGAATAACCAACACCGTAGAATACCCCCTTCTGCGTCACATACATAACGTTACCACGTCCCGTCCGCTACGTATGCACTATCGTATACATTTTCTATGAAACGATGTTTCCAAAACTTCACGTCCCGTCCCGTACGGGAAAAAACCCGTATGCATTGGGCCTTATTTAGACAATTTCTACCAAATAAATACATCAATATACACTCCATATTAGTGCCGCACACTTGCGCGAATTTACAGTAACTAAGTTTAAAATGATAAAATAATTGTAAAATAGAAAATGTTAATGATCAAATTCTATTGCGGAAGTTCTATTTCAAACACAAACGGACGTACTGTCGCTGGTTTTACATCATATAAATAAAATAAATAAGTCTAAATAAATCAGTCACCTCACGGCAACGTGTCCCATCAATACAGACTATTACAGACGACTTTCACTATCAAAAGGTCTCACTTTCTTTTGGACGGACGTAATAATTATACGACTGCTGTCACCAATAAATATTATGTTTCGTTTTTGGAATATTTTGTAATTTTAGAAGTTATAAAACTAACGTTATGGCCGTACACGAGAATCATGTGTGTGTGTTGCTGTAGATGTTTATGTTTTAAACATAGAATTATTAAAAGTTCCAGAATTCAGATTTGCAATGATAAAAATCAAATAAGGTAGCAATTCAAAGCAAGGCACGATTCAAATTTGGAAAATATATAAATATACTTGTCCGCAAAGGATGTTGTTTAACCATTTTTGCTTTCCAAAAAATGCCAAAAAATATGCCGATCAAGAAATGTGTTTCCGATGAGCCAGTCAAAAAGTCTTATCTTATGATAAGAGAAATTAGAACTAGCTCCCAAGTCGCCTTGAAAACGACGAGTCCTCCGAGCCCAATTTGACAGCTGACTCAAGCAAGTGTGGTAGCACTGGTAGCTAGCCAAGTCTGGTAGCTGGTGAAGCCGTTTAAAAACATATTCTATTAAGCTATCATCACGCTTCAAGCGAGCGCAGTGCGCATTACAAGCGCACGCGACGACGGAATGCGCGTTGCAATCGCTTTCCCCGGCCACTGACCAGCCCCGATGGCATGTGGAGCGGTGACGTGGCTGATGTAACTCTGATTGCTGCACTTTGAGCAACGCTGGCGCACTATCGGTCAGCGTGCTGTTGGCGAGTTAACCGTGTAATTGTGTTAAACAAAGCTTGTTAATTAAGTATGGTAAGGTAACTGGTGTTTAATGGTGTCAGTCTGTGGATGCGTGACCATATTGCCCATGCTATGGATAGTTGATTGGCAAACGATATATGGACGTTATGAAATAGTCTACTACGAAGACGTCCTTGCAATTCAGTTGTTAGTGCCTACTCTGCTAAGAAGAAGGTCTCGGGTTCAGTTCCCGGCCAGATCAATGTATTTGACACATATATAATAATAAATAGATTTAAAGTAAAAATATTGGTTCTCCGAATTTTGGCTTTTGACAAGTTGTTTATGTCCATACTACTCGCAACACTGGAAATGTTAGTGCGCAAATATAAGGTCTATTTATAATTTTTTTCTCCTGAGTAACAAAATTAAACTTTTTCTGAAAGCCATATGAAATGAAGAAAAAGTTAAAAAATAATCGAGATATGTATGCACATGAATTTTAAGTTCGATCGTTATAGTGCGAGAGAGTACTTTCTCCGGCTTCCTCGCGCAGTCACAAGCTCAGATTATGACGAGTTGAAATTATCGTGCACTTCGACGTGTATTGCTATTTGCTATTAGGGACACATTGCCGAGCTGACTAAATCACTTCATCCGCCGATATTTAGACCCGTATTAATAAACTGATCTTAGATCTTAAGATGCGGTGTGAGATGCGCTATATGAGATCGCGCTCTTAAGCCAATATGAACAGTTTATTAATATATAATACTAGCTGCCCGGACAGACTTCGTTCTGTCAAACATTTTTTTTATTAAACCTTCCGTGTGCCTTAAGGAACATTGTAAGCTATCCTATCTTTCAAGTTGGATCAAACTGCACACGGTGTGTTAATTTGATTAAATTCGGTTAAGTTGTTTAGGAGTCTATCGCGGACAAACAACGTGACACGTAATTTATATATATTAAGATATACCTAAGACCTGCTTGTGTAGACCTTCCTCTCTACCTACCGTATTTATTGTTCAATGTCATCATCTGTCCTGTCAAGAGACAGGCCGTCCCTTCGCTATTAAATATATATATACGCCATAACCACTATCGAAATATCGATCGGCAAGCGCTTTATCTAAATCTAAAATTGCAGGTTGTCTTTACATCGAGTTAACTTCATATTTTTTTTAATATTTCTTTATATATTTTAACATAAATATACACCATTATGTACCTATTGATATTAAAATTTTATATTAACAATTGGGATCACCTCTACCTTAGCTGCCAATGCGTTAGAGACATGCCACATTTGTAAATTAGGGATAATTACTACTATAACTAATTATTTATAACACTAATTGCATAGCCAGCTATTTCCATTAAAAAAATAGTGTACGAGTATACTCTGTTCATTTGCTGACTATCAGAAAATAATATAGCAAAAGTAAACATTGAACAACTTGCTAAGTGCTGTGAATAAGATGCAAATTGATTGAAACAACACTATTCAGAGTAAATAAAAATTGTTTACTGATTATAGGTACGACGTATTGTATCGAATTCAGGTGCAGACCGGAAGCCAATCAGACCATTGTTTAAAATTCAACCTTTGCCAACGTGCAGTAGGTTCAAAATACAATAAAGCCAACTCTACTATCACTTCAGAACCAATAAAACTATCGAAAGGACAGCAAATTCAATTAACTTATTTGTTTTAAGTCATAAAGGCGAACAGGTTTTATTGCGACCAATAATGTATTTTGGAAGAGTGGTGAAAGGCCTTGAATGAATTAAATATAATATCATACATCTGAATCTATTGACGATCAAGCATCTTTGCTTAGTCCATGGACAGAACAAGTGCAGATAAGCTTAATTCACATGCCTTTGAAAATATTACGTAGAATTTACAGATACACAGGTTTCTTTATGGTATTTTCCTTAAATGAAGCTTAGTGATGTTAAGTTTTTCTAATTCGAAAAAAAATATCTGCGGAATTTGAACTCAGGACCCCAGTATTCATATTTCTGTGATTCAATTCATTGGCTATTACTGCCAAAAGCAACATTGCGAGATACCATCTTCAGCTGGTTATGTAGGCCTATTTCGGCCTGTCGACTGTCTTTCAAATAGACAGCTGTGAGTCAGTCATTCTTTGTTTTGGACAAATGATGTGCAGTTTCTTTTAACACTCACAAAGGTTAACACGCGCCATATTTGTTTAACCGTGGTTTAACCCGTCTTTGTCAAACGTATGACTAATTAACGACCAGTCAGTTGGTAAGTAGTTTTTTGTTTATACATGTAGAACAGTTACAAACGTAAGTCAATTAGGCTAATTGTGATACAGAATATTTGGTTTCAGTTTCTCGTTCGAAGCATGTGCTCCGGTCAGAAAATACTATATACTTACCTAGTATTAAATTTTATAGTATAGTAATTACTACATAGTAAAGTAAATAACTATGTAATGGCGTAGTTTCCTCCTTGAATAGATGTCGTCAGTTGCGTTAGATCATGATTTCATTGAGTCTACTTCTTATCCGGTCTAGATTTTAACGTCATCCCAATTTAGCCGTGACCACGTCTATGCGGCTAAGTCCAAATATAGACAAACAAAATATATAATCATGAGAAATATGCTACGTACAATAAAAAATATACAATCTAAAACGAATAAGACAAAATTATTAATCTTCTAGACTTCTCCAAGTCATTACCTTCTAGTTATTAAAATAATAATTTATTGAAACGGTAAAAGAAAACTTCGTAGCGAATTTTACAGATATATGCATGAAAGCTCCACGTATTATCAAGTTATGTTAGAAACCGACAGACTGTGATATATTCATTCTGAGAGTTACCTGTACCAGCCACATGACAGTGCGAATTGATGATGATGAGATGGTGGTTAACGTTTATAATTTGAGATATTACATAACTGTAACTTACACATAACTTTAAATAGCTTTTAACAAATTTTGACTAATTCGAAATGAAATTAAGGAACAAAATTTGATACCATTCAAATGTAAGTTACCTTGCAATACTCGAAATTAGTTTGAATAACTTCTTAATTTATAACAAATGGTAATTATTTTGCTTCCCACGAAAGAAAGTAAGAGAATAATATTACGCAATTCATGTAAACTTTTTGCAAGATTTCAGAAACATTAGACAATATGTTAGATAAATTTCTCTAATTATTCATTGTTACAAAGTTCATGTGTACTTTCTTGTAACCAAAGTTCCTTCCAAAGCTATTGGACTGGAAACCCTAAGTATAGAGTTAGTCACATGCGACCACTATAAGACATTTAAATGGCCATTGCGTGCATAATAACAGTTTCCTGTCCTCGTATGTAAACAATTATTTTATTATGCATATTACTGTAAACATAGTATCTAACTATCTACATATTACTTGATTGTAAAAGCTACAACACACGCGATATAATACAATGCTGGTTTTTCACTTTCCCTTAGAACTTAGTTAGAACTTGTAAGATTTTGAAGTAGATGTGAAAAATATTTCAGACTTTTAAGATTGTCTATAATGATTAGCTGACGTGGCAAACGTTGTTCTGCCAAAATATTTCTGGATAGGGACAACCTAATCACCTAGCAGTATGAAATATATTTTACCACCTATTCTACTATTCTAGTATCTACCAAATACAGTACACAAAAAAAACATAAAAATCGGTTAGCCGCTTTAAAGGAGTTCGATCACAAACACCGTAACATGAGATATTGTCTGTATTATTATATTATCATGTATGGCTCGTAGTGCGCCTTGGCTATGCTGTAAGCACCGTGAGCATGTTTTAATAAATAAATAAATAAATAGGAATAATATTATTATTTAAATTATTACGATATGAACTAGGTGAAAGGAAGATACTACTGATTAAACAACTAAATAACCATGAATTTATATTCATACGCATATTCATAATTTGTTTGTTAAATGAATGTATGTACGTGTACATGCTGTAATACCAATACGATAGGTGCCACGTCATGTTCGACAAACGATCGCGAATTCAACAAGAGTGTAACACAGTCGTAATGCATCATCCTCAATCGGCATATTGTTCTGTTGGAAACAGTCGTCACGGTATCCATAATTAAGTAATTATGAGTTACGTGACGATTGTGTGACAACGTTAACGATCGCACGACGAATGCGCCTCCGGATACAAACACTAGCACGATGGGAAGCACGATGTTCCGGATAATTAGGTTTAAATTTGAATTGACAGCTATTTGAATGTAAATTTTCATGATATGTAACACGGATTACACAGACATGGCATCTTAAAGGAGAAGGTGTATAGAATACACGGGTTTGGTTTTTCAATAATATTCCTTTTACTTGCTCCATGATATATTTCCGGTTCTTCTAACGTTCACATCAATAACAATCTGTTCTACTCCGTGATCAATAATCGATTCCTATACACTTGTATTACTCGTAGAATGAACGTATTATCCAAATAAATTGTCATATTTCGACTAAACAACCATGTACTCCTTGAAGGATCTCGGTTGGAATTTTTCACGTGTCTTTAATTTTGAACTTTGTGCATTAAATTAAATTCACGGAAATGAAATAATAAATTCTAATACGCAAATTTATTTTGGAAAGTTTAGAGTTGTGTCAAGGATTTAAACTCGGGTCCTTAAACAGTCCACCGGCATTCATAGTATTAAATCGTATGAGAAATATACTCACAGAGGTTCTGGTGCAATTACGAGTCCTCAACACTGAATGAATAGATGTATTACCTCCATATTCCATATAACAATAGACCGGCTGTTTATTTATCAACCTATAATGAATTTATAATAACATCCTTCCTTTTTAAATCATGAAACTTGCTATTAGCCCTAATAACGCTATCACACCTTGGCCGAAATTATTCACATGCAAAGAAACGTAAAAAAATACAATAAAATGAACGTGGAAGATAATCTAGCATCCGCCGCCTTGGATCTAATCTACGTCTTAAATAGATAGTTAAACTTATATAACTGGTATCTGCTAAGCAGTTTAAAATGTTCTAGTTAAATCTTCACATGCATTTGATTCCTATCTGTTACATATTTATGGAGTATTTCACGCTATTCAAATATTTGATTACCTTATTCATGTACCTTATTACTGTTATAAAATAATATGTAATTTAGCGAGTGTTTTTATCGCAAGCTGGCACCTTAAGTTCTATAAGCTAATAAAATAATAATTTCACGCAGTAAGAAGTATTCCACTTGTCTGACTAACACACTAAGAACCGCAGTATTCCACTAATATAATAAATGCAAAAGTTTGTGAATGTTTGTTTGTATGAAAACCATTAACTAGACTACGATGAAACTTGGCTCCCAGACAGACCATGTCTAGACTTAATAATCTAAATTTTACTAACAAAAAATAACCGACTTCAAATTCTCAAAAACTACTTGTCAGATCTCGTTCAAATTTATGTGGGACTACATGACAAGCACCTGCTTTCGATTAAAAAAAGAATCATTGAAATCGGTTGGCGTGATATTGAGTTATTCGTCAATTTGTCGCGCACATCTTAACACAAATTTACGACTTATGTCGTTTTCTAATGGATGCCATTGTCAGATCTCAATAAAATTTATGTGGAACAACATGACAGCCATCAGCTATTGATTAAAAAAAGAATCATCAAAATCGGTTCGCCCAGTCCAAAGTTCTGAGGTAACAAACATAAAAAAAAATACAGTCGAATTGAGAACCTCCTCCTTTTTTTGAAGTCGGTTAAAAAACAGGGTAGATTTTATGCCAGTCGCACGTTTCCGTGAGATGGTTTAGACTTAGGTATATGTCAGTGAAACCACTTTTCCGCGGGCGAAATCTAATAGGAACCCATCTAATAAATGAGTTTATCGAATATCGTCCATCGTTCAACTGACTAATATAGTGAAGTCGGTCGGCACTTCACGCCGACGACCTCTCAATCTCACCTTTTACTTATTATCAGATCAGTTATTATCTGATCTGAGAGTAACTAAGTCATTGATAGAGATGTTGAACACTTCGTTTAATATCGTTCAAGTCCGTTAGGTGTTTCACACGCGGTCCGTTACTTTTCATATCATAATTTAACGAGTACATTATTTTTATTTTTTTGATTAAAATAAAACAAACAAAAATATTTCCCTATGTTTACTACAATACATCATTGAATTGCATCCAAATCGGTTAAGCATATAGAAATTAATAATAATAGTTTTGTGGGATAGTTTCATAACACAATCACGACATCATAATTATCTTACACAAAACATTTTACGACAAATGTATGTTAGCTTGGTAGTTGACGTTGGAACCCGGAACCTTTCGCTTGACAGAAAGAATTGCAACCAACATGTCGTGATCACACTCGTACCAAATGCATCTAACTGTACCGCGTATACAGCATACCAATAAATCATACATTGAGGTCTCGATATACACCACTCGGTTCACGTATGCAATAATGTGTGTGCCAAAACTACTTTATGTAAACTGAAATAGGTATTTCGTAGATTGCAAATGTTACATGCCTTGTTTGCAGTTTGGATGAATGTATTTGTTTTACATATAAGGTACCTACTTGCATTTAACCACCTTATGTTTCTACGGATTTTAGAGACAGCGCTGCATTTGCTCTTTCTGACGGAGACGCAGATTAGTTGTCCGTCCAGCGTGGCGTACCTGGACTATCCGGGATACACCATAGAGCACAACTTTCATCCTCGTGCTGGAGTCTGTTTATACGCTCGCAACGACATTTGCTGTCTGCGCCTCCGTCACCTTGAAGACTCCACCTTCTCTACTATCTGGGCTTTAGTAGACACAGGAATCGACAAGATCTTATATTCTTGTGTCTACCGATCGCACAGCGGTGACCAGGAGACAACTCGGCTATTTGAATACCTCAGTGTGGCAGCTGATGAGGCCCTTCGTCAGCACCCTACGGCTCAGCTAGTCTTTCTGGGGGACTTTAACGCCGTTCATCAGGACTGGCTGTTCCCATATCAGAGGACTGACCATGCAGGGAGAGAAACGTGGAAATTTGCCACGTCGCTAGGCCTCTCCCAGCTGGTAAAGCAAGCGACTAGGGTGCCTGATGTCGATGGCCACACAGCCAATTGCCTGGACCTTCTGCTGACAACTGATCCAGACAGGTACACAGTTGAGGTCTCTTCCCCACTGGGTACCTCTGATCACTGTCTGGTGAAATCTGTATCGTCATATTCCCCTCCTGACCACGATTGCGGTGGTACCCGGCGAATGTGGCATTACAGGTCAGCAGATTGGGATGAGATGCGGCACTTCTTTGCATCCTATCCTTGGCGGCAGGTCTGCTTCTCGTCGGATGATCCGTCGAGCTGCGCGGATGCTATAACCGATGTGGTACGTCAGGCGATGGAATATTTCATCCCTTTCTCTGACGTCCCCACCGGTGGCAAAGCTCACCCTTGGTTTAACGCCGAATGCATTCAGGCTGAGAAGCGCAAACATTCGGCGTACCTATCTTGGGTTGACGCTCGAGACCGCAAAGCTCCGGATATCAGTTCCAAGAAAAAAGCTTTTAACCAAGCCGCCAAGTCCTATAAAAAGGCAATACAGAAGGCTGGTCTTAACCGCATTCAACGTATTGGCGCAAAGCTCTCTTACCAACCGGCTGGCAGTAGAGCTTTTTGGTCACTCGCCAAAGCGGTTGAGACTAACTTCTGTCGGCCTACACTGCCTCCACTGGTAAAACCGGATGGCTCCCTGGCTCACACGGCTAAAGAGAAAGCAGACTTGTTTGCATCTCTGTTTGCCGAAAATTCGCGTCTAGATGCTGGCAACAAAGTACCACCTATAATACCTCACTGCGGTACTTTTATGTCAGAAGTCCGCATTACTAACAAAGAGGTTCTCAAAACTCTGCGGTGTCTAGACGTGAATAAAGCCAGTGGACCTGATGAAATTCCAGCGGTTGTGCTAAAGGCTTGTGCACCCGAAATGTCTCCTGTGCTGACGCGTCTGTTTCGACTCTCAATTGAGACTGGATCAGTGCCTAAATCCTGGAAGCTTGCCAACGTGCAGCCCGTGCCCAAGAAAGGCAGTCGTGCTGACCCCACCAACTATCGGCCTATCTCAATTACCTCCATACTCTGCAAGATTATGGAACGTACATTGAATAGGCGCCTCATGGCATACCTAGAGCAAAATGATCTCCTTAGTGACCGGCAGTACGGGTTTCGCCGAAACCGGTCAACAGGGGATCTTCTAGCGTATGCCACACACATATGGGGCGAGGCCCTCGAGAAAAATGGGGAGGCGCTTGCTGTCTCCCTTGACGTCTCGAAGGCCTTCGATAAGGTCTGGCACGCTAGCCTCTTAAACAAGCTTCCAGCGTACGGCATATGCCCTGGCCTTATCAACTGGGTAGAGGACTTCCTGAGCGACCGGTCTTTCCGGGTTGTAGTCGATGGCAGTTCATCAGAAACGATGACTACAAATGCCGGAGTTCCTCAGGGGTCCGTTCTCTCTGCTACTCTATTCTTGCTACACATTAATGACCTGCTCATGCCCGGTATCTATGGGTACGCAGATGATAGCACAGTGGTAGAGAGATACCTACCGAGTTCCAAGGCCAGTAGGCATGAAATTCAGTCAGAAAGAGAGGCGATGGTGGAACGTGTGAATCTCACACTTCGGGCTGTGTCCGAATGGGGCGAAGCCAACCTTGTGAGATTCAACGCCACTAAAACACAGACGTGTCTCTTCACCGCCAAAAGGAGCCCGCTCACCTTGGCTCCTACTTTTCAGAATGTGCCCTTGGATTATACCGACTGCCTTCAGTTATTAGGAGTTGAGATATCCTCCAAGCTTAACTTTGGGCGGTTCATCGAATCCAAAGTTAAAGTTGGTGCAAGGAAACTTGGCGTCCTTGCGAAGGTCCGGCGGTACTTCACACCAAAGCAACTGTTAACGCTATACAAAGCTCAGGTTCGGCCGTGTGTGGAGTACTGTTCTCATATTTGGGCAGGTGCAGCCAAATGTTACCTTTCTGCTTTGGATTCGATGGAGAGGCGTGCGAAGAGGCTCATTGGTGACTCAGATTTGGTTAAGACCAATCTGCAAAGCCTCGAGCACAGGCGCAGAGTAGCCAGCCTCTCGGTTTTCTATAGGGCACATTTTGGAGAGTGTGCGCAGGAATTATTTGAATTAATTCCCCCTTCCCCGTTCCTCCATCGAACGTCACGACGCACGGCGGGTATCCACCCTTTCGTGGTGAACATCCCACCGATACGGACGAGGCGGTTTGCGTCGTCATTCATTGTGCGCACCGCGAAGGATTGGAACAGCTTGCCTGCGTCTGCGTTCCCGCCCACCTATGACGTGGATGTCTTTAAGAAAAGAGTGAATAGGCTTTTATTAAGTTAGTGCGCTCAACATCCTGGACCACATCTCCACTTACCATCAGGTGGGATTGTGGTCAAGCATTAACTTATTGAGGTAAAAAAAAAAAAAAAAAAAAAATTACAGTCTTTCTCTCTAATACAGTCGTGCGGCAGTAAAGCTAAAGCAAAAACATTTTAATTTTGAAATAGTGTGCACAAGACGTTATGCTTAAGACAATACCATTTAAAATAAAGTTTGAATCGCATCTCAGAATATGAGAACCAGAGATTTGGAGATCTGTCCGTTTGTATTGTGCTCCAAATGGATTCGCGGTGGGTTACGACACTGTAGCTGTTAATTACTGTGATTGATTGTAAAGTAAAAGGCTTCTGATTTAAACATGTTTTATCTGAGTGTTTTATGAAGCATCTAATTCATTACGTAAGTAGTTTTATCTGAGAAATTTTAATTGACTAGGCTTGTTGAGATGAATTTTATTTAGTGTACCAAATAGCTTTCTTATTATTGAATTTCAGAGAAGCAGTAAAGTACATTGGTCACTAAGCTCTGTTAAATAATATCAACTCATCAATTCGCTCATAGATTATACCACTATTCCTTACAACTAAGATAAAATGCCCTACAAAGTTACTAAAATTGCTAATATTTCTTGTCTCATTTAACGAAACAGCTTAAACGAAAATTCAAATTTATTTAGAACTCAGAAAATGCAGCCTAGTTCTCGGAATGTTCGATGAAAGATAAACAGATTAGGTGTGGTGGAGCTGTGGGCGAATCGACCGATTCGCCATGAATAATAAAATTACGTCGGCTATGAAATAAATTATTCAATCGCCATCTCAATATCGCATAACAATTACTTATATAGTCGTCGTACCGTCGTCTACCATGCTACCAGCCTCATGCTCTTGGTAACACCCACTTTGAACAAACTTTAGTTCGTGACAAAATCAGGATACGATACGACAAAACGGTACAAGTCACATTTTGTCGCATTAACTTCCTCGTATGTTGCGTAATTGTGTATATGTTCTTACTATATGCGTGTAGGTTTATTCAGGTAAAATATGTCAAATCGGCAGCGATATGACGTATTTTTGAGTTTATGTGCTGCATGACTATTCACTTTTGTAACTTGACAGCGGAATCCGCGATGAGTTTCAAAATTGAAGTTTGAGTCCGAGATCTTCATATGTGATTCTCTAATCATCTGGCACGCACTTGCGAGGTGAAGGGAGTCTCGAACTCTTACTTCAATTCAGAAACTCATCGTGTATTCCGCTGTCAAGTTACAAAACAAAAGCGAACTTGCATCGTATTGATATGTCATTATCTAATCATCTAGTACGCACTTGCGAAGTGAAGTGATCCTAGAACTCGAACGTCAATTTTGAAACTCCGCTGTCAAGTTACAAATCTGAATAGCCTTCCTGCTCAGAATGGAAATGTCAGTTTTAAATTAGTTTTGATTAGTTTTTTAATCCTTGCGTAAACAAAACATAGCAAACACTCGAAAGATAAAATTGATATGTCCTTTAAAGGCTCAAAAGAGCGGACTAAAACATACATACAACTACACTCATAAATTATACACTTAATGGTTGCAAGCTTTACAATTTGCTAGTTAGTACTTTGTTGTAGGTTTAATAAGTTTCCTTGCATACTACAATGTTGCTGAATTCCATATGTAGGTTTAAATGCCATTTAACATTATACCTGTGTAATGTTATTGAATTTAAAACTGGCTGGCACAAAGAAAAGTATACAGTCTCCATTCTTCTAATTAATTTGAACTAATAATTTCCTATATGCACCCTGCTGAACAAGGTTCTTCCTAGAAGTAGATGAGCTCTGTACCAAGCAAGGGTACCTTATTTAGGTTTGGCTTTTTCCATCCTACCAAATATTATTTATCAGATGGCCACTATCAGGTGGAACTCTTAAAAACCAACTAGCCTAGAGGAATGATATTATAATGTAAAAAGTATTTTACCAGTGAGATTGATGTAGTGAAACAAAAGATAAACGTGTGTGTGTTGTAGCTCTTTTCAGAACATTTTTTTTTGGTTGATTTGTAAGGGTATAACGTATCTATATTTTTTAAATATCATTGGCCTAGAGGCTACAACTTAATAGTTAATATTTTAACAGTATCTTTCGTTATGCTAGACAACTAATAACACCGTCAGGACAAAAGTGTGAAAGATCTCAATCGATGTAACCAGAATTATCAGTAACAGATTCACAGTAGTTAGGAGATATACTTATTAATTGTTTTCCCCTTAAAAATCAAAGAAATAGCAAAGGTCATTTCAACACTGAATAATGTACTAGGGCGACATGGAGTCTATAGAGTTATTAACATCTAACATCTAACAGATGCACTTCCCGTAGCATTGTACCGAAACAGATGTATTTACATACAAAGGTGTGTAGTGTGCATGATAAACACCATTGTTGGCTGATCGCTACGTCAAAACCTGCCCGCCAATGTAGCTTCCTATTGTATACACTTGCACAGGGGCACAGGGTCACTTTTGATACACTTGTTCCGAATTATTTGCATTCATATTTCTTTTTAGCAAGTTTCATATTTGCATTTATGGGTTTATGCATAATGTTTTTGCTCCGGAGAACGTACATATTTCGCCTTGCCATTTTGTTTTGAGTACGCAATGACGAGATGATTTGTAGGGTTAAATTTAAATTTTCTCGCCCTTCAACCGTAAAATCTTAAGAAGTGTAGGTAGTATCCTGAAAATACACATTTTATTTGAATGTGGTAAATCTGAGATAGTATCCCTGTTTCGATTTGTAGGACGGAGATGTATCATAATATAACACATCTTTTAATTAAAATTAATTAACCCTAGAAAATAGGAAATAAGTCCTAGATACATTTTTTAATTACTGAAAAAATATGTTCTGCATGTTTAAGTAAATCGTTCCTAATTCCACACGTTATAACGTCAAGAAATCGATCCTATTGTCCGTAATTCAAGTCGACATTGCGTGGCGTTTACAACTAAACGCCTGTAGCATTGATTTGTTCGAATGAACATTCGTCGGACCATATGACGGCCTCATATTTCGCGTCGACAATGTGTTGGAATGCGGTCAGTAAATCATCGTAATTCGTAACGCAAGTGTGTTTCACTGGCGTTAAATATTTCAGTTCATATTTCAGTCACATTACGAAATTGTTAAAAGAAGGTAATAGTTGAAAATTCGTAGTTTTATTTATTTACTATCAGTTGCTGGATTTTATTGCATTATTCAATAATATTTTGATGCATCTATCACCGATTACGTAATGATTAAATCAAATAAGGTCTTATTTACACTATTTGTTTTGTTGTTGTAGTAATACAATAGTTTACAAATGTTGACACCCTTGAACCCCGCCCTAGGTTTTCCTGTGTTGATAGCATTGTCAATGATAGATAGGTACACAAAATAGACATCACCACGATCTTACAACAATCATTCATTTGTCAAGTAAGTTTCTGCCGAGAATTGAACCCGGTAACGTACGATACTATGACGCTGCAGCGATGTATGTATACTGAAAGCTATGTAAATGATAATATGTTGCGGTGCTGAACTTGTTGTTATTATTTATGAAGAACAGCGTTTATTACTTAGTTACAACAATTTCAGGCCACTGACCTTAAAACTCAGGAAGCCTAGACTACTCGAATACTCTGTCATTATTCTCTTTTATGTGTTAGTTAGCCGCTTATTGTAGTTAGAAAGTTGTGCCATTCGAAAATCTCCGACAAAACTAAATGCCTTTTCTATGTTCTTCAATAATCTCCGACAAAACTAAATGGGTTTTCTATGTTCTATAATAATAGCCGAGAAACGAGCAGACCTTTATAGAATAAGGAAACAAGAGGCTTGCTTACTTAGAACACTTAATAATTTTTGACACAAAATAACCGACTTCAAAATTAGGGATTACCCAAAAATTGCTCGTTAAATTTAAGTTAAACTACATGACAAGCAATACAAAAATAATCATCAAAATCGATTCACCCAGTCGAAAGTTCTGAGGTGACAAACATAAAAAGTACAGTCGAATTGTATACCTCCTCCTTTTTTAAACGATTCTTTCTAGTAGTAAGGATTACAATCCAATACAGTTTCAAGAGCCTTCTAAAGCAGTTTAAAACATACATAAGTAATTAAGTAAGAACATAATGTCCTGTAAATCCGGTATGGGCGTAAACAATTGCAACGCAGTTTATCAACTATAGCAGTTGTTTACGAACAAATTCAATTGTGTACATGTGTTTTATGTTCAATAAAATCTTTAAAATCTTTGAAATACAGACAATTTTACAACGTTCGCTCACTCACCACGCTCATTTATACACATGTAAGTATTAACGACTTTGCGTATTGGCCTTATCAAACTTTTACACATAAAAATGATTTAATAATAATTCCAAAGCCTTTCTTTCATTTATTCAGTGGTTATTTTTACTTTCGTATATTCATACATACGGTTCCTTTAATCTTTTAGTCAATCTTTTAAAGCAATAGTCTAGTAAACTAAGTTCACACGTTAATAGTGAAATTATGTAAAAAGACTTGTTACCAACTGATACATAAAATAAATGTATTAAATGCAATTAAAACTTAGCTGTGAAGCCACACTCTGAATATTTTAATGGAAAGAAAGTTTGAAATCCTCAATTGTTATGCAAATACTTCTCTTTTTGCACTTTCAACCGCTTCGGTGTTTTATAACAATCCGTTTTAACGTTTTTCTAGACTAAGATCTAGTGGTTTAGTATTAAATGTTACTCTATCTTGATCATATTATCTATGTGAGTATTTTTTTTAATAAATAACAGTTAATCCATGTATATTATCTTAATCTTAATATATATAAATTACGTGTCACGTTGTTTGTCCGCGATGGACTCCTAAACTACTTAACCGATTTTAATCAAATTTACACACCGTGTGCAGTTTGATTCAACTTGAAAGATAGGATACCTTATATCTCAAAATAAAATAAAAACTTTTGACAGAACGAAGTCTGTCCGTGCAGCTAGTATATTATATAAATTACGTGTCGCGTATTTTATCCGTGATGGACTCCTAAACTACTGAACCTATTTTAATCAAATTTGCACACCGTATGCAGTTTGCAATTACTACTACATACGAGTATATAAAGTTATTACTAGTTTAATCAGAATGCGAAGCAGACTTAAAATTACAAAGTTACTAACAAGTTTCTTATAAATAATGTCCGTTTATCTGAAATAATTATTTCACAATACTATAACATAGTCGTTAGTGACTTACGTGATCAAATCCAATCTCCACTAGAGTGAGCGTTAGTTATCCAACTGGTTCCTGACCCCAAATACATTGCTTAGCTATTTGTTTTTATACATTCACGATGGTGTACTACTTTCATCTTTTTCAGTAAACACTGTACAATATAGAGGTAATAGTATTGATTTATAAGTACTGTTATTTCTTAGACAATTCCCCGACTTTATTTTATTCAAGCGCTAACTTTTTTTAGGGATTTAGTTGGCAAACGAGATGACGATCCACCTGATGGTAAGTGGCTATCGTCGCCCATAGACATCAGTAACACCAAAGGCGTCACTTATGTGTTGCCGGCTAAAAAAGAAAGAAGAAAGAGAAAGAAAGAACTGGCTCTCAAACCAAAACTATCTGTGCCTACTTTTGCATCTGCGTGTGAAATTATTTTTAAATGCTTTTTTTTAAATAACAGGAACATAACAAAACAAACATGTAACTATTAACCTTTACATGCTCCTTCATTATTGAATTTCTTATTAGTTACCAACATGGTGGCTGACCATTTCAATCTCAGATAATCTACATAATTATAATCTGAGATTTCATTGTTGATCATCCACTTTAGTAACAAGTTAAAAATCAACCAAAAAATCTGTTCTGAAAAGAGCTACAAGACACACACGTTTATCTTTTGTTTCACTACACTAATAACATTGGTATAACACACGAAGGCATTTTAACGCTGTATGTCAAATGTCAAACACTTCTGACAACATAAGCGTGCGTATCGTCTTGGTATTGACAGAGCGACTACGAGCAGATTGCCTATTCTTACGCTCTTCATCGTCGGCGCGCTAGCGCGACATATCTACCTCTTTTTACATTATAATATCATTGTTAGGTACCAGAAATTACCCTTTGTATTGTCATCAATCAAGTGTCTCTTATGTAACTCTCATTTTCTTTTGTACGCAATCAATAAAAGCAAATGATAAGGTTCGATATTCTTAATTCAATTAACTTAAAAATGACAGCGTAGCCGACTTCAAAGGAATTTGCACTCGGATTACTTTCTAAAGCGTCTGCTTGCTGTTTAAGTCAGTTTTAACATATCAATGACACTTTCCCTCTGGTAATAGTAGCGTAATGGCCGGTAATACGTCAGTAGCACGAACCAAATGGACTGTACTCTACGGTTAAAGTTAGCTTCAAGCAAGACAGTCTCTGTACTAGGTTAACGGCCGGCTTATAGAAACGAACGAGCAATCTGTTTCTCTTCTCAATTCTGTTCTCTTTTTAATATTATTATAACTTATGTATTATGAGCTGATGGCTCCGATCATCATTCATCTCGTCATTCATCATTCATCTGTGGAAATTTTATTGCTTACACGCATAAATTGTTATCTCTTATTTCAAACCCTTAGGGAATGAATTTCCAAAATTTCTATGTTATTTAACTCTTTATTGTACACCAATAAAATGATACAGTAACAATCAAGAAGTAGACATGAGGTACAAAGAGATGTCTTATCGCTACATAGCGATCTCTTCCAGACAACCGTAAGATGTGGAGAGCTGATTAGATTAAGATTATGTGAGGTAAGGTGCACGAATAATATGGAGTGCTCTTTTGTCGCGTTGTCTATTAGTCAGTAACCGTACCAGTCAACTATTGATTACTTTTAATAAAAGTAATATACGATAGATGCTTAGAGCTATTGATCAAATTCATGGGTATTTAGTTTATTCAGTCGTATCTATGTCAGTTGAAGCATTTAACTGATTATGTGAGATTGCAAAGCAAATATGCAGTCACAGTATCTACTGCAATTACCAGTTATTACGAGATATATTGGTTATGAAAACTAAACCATACCGTAAACTAATGAAGGCCGTAAATCATTTTTTTATGGAAATAGCCGGCAAACGAGCTGACGATCCACCTGATACCCATGGGCACCCATGTCACCCATGGACATCAGCAACACCGAAGGCATCACCGATGCGTAGCCAAGAAAGAGAGAAGAAAAAGAAAGAAAGAATTGGCTCTCAAGCCCCCAGCCGGAACACGACGAGTCGTTTGGCGGCTGACTCACGCTTAGCTAATACAAGAATAATATATAAAAATAATAAGTTGATATAAATCAACTACCACTACTACTACTATTACTACTACTACTGTAAGTATGCTACAAAAACTCGAAAAGTTCTTCACCGATTGAGCTCAAATTTTGACACAATATATTATACGCTTAAAGGATGGTTTTTATCATTTTCGTGAGAAACATATCTGCGACTAAAAAATTTTATGTTGCAGAACAACGTCTTTCGGTTCAGCTAGTATTAAAAAAATAAAATCTTGCTCTACTATCGTACGGGACTTTTTTGTTAAATAAGCGTTTCGTTCGTCTATTACTAATTAAGTATATTATTACCGATCAACATGGCCGTGTCATAATATAATCAAATCCCTAGGGATTTTGCCATTTCCTTGAGTGATTTAAACGACCTGATGGACTGCCAACAATTTAATTGAAAAACTAAATCAATAAAACGACTGAACATTGCCGGAACAGCGAGTTTAATACATAGCAATATAGTCACATTTTTTTTACTTTTTATTATCAAAATGAAATGATGATGAATTAGAAGTAATTTATATCAGGCAGTGTAGCGGCTCGCGTGCTCACGACCCATTGTGAGGCTCGTTTGCACATCATTTGTTTTACAAATTAACTTTATTTACATTATTGCTCTTTATTTATGTAGTCTCAAACGAGAATGACAACAAAATGATACAAATTATCATAGTGCGCTCTTCCTGTATGATGTAACTATCATTTACTCTCTAATTAAATAATTAGTGTGATTTATAAATTGTATTACTTAAATAATACAGTCGAAATTATAGCTGTCTTGGGAAAATAAAGTTTTGATAAAAAAAAAAACCGACAAATCGTGTAAAATAGGTTACCAAGATTCATCTTTACCTTAAGTAATATAAACGAAAGTGTATTTGTTTATTTAAATGAAACTACGATATTAAAAAAATAATATAATAAAATATACTAATCTAAGTAGGTTATACCTTCAAATATAATAGAACCGGAACTCTGTTACTGTAAAAGCGCAATTAACGAATTTGGAAATAATTGGAATGAAATTATCATATAAAATATAATTTTACGAGTATAAGAACGATCAGTTACATACAGCAATACATTGACTTGGGCTAAGTACTCATCCTTTCTAAATATCTTTTCTAAGTCTTCATAGTATAAACTAGCTGACCCGGCAGACGTTGTTCTGCACCTTTTTTTTCTAAAACAAAATTAGCCTAAGTTACTCCTTGTTACATCAGCTATATGCCAGTAAAAGTCCCGTCAAAATCGGTCCAGCCATTTCAGAGTTAGGCCGAAACATACAAACAGACAGACAAAAATTGTAAAAAAAATTGTTTTGGTATATGTACCGTGTATACATCCAAATGCATTTAGTAAATAGTGGTTATTTTAATATTACAGACACTCCAATTTTATTTATTTACATATATAGAGTATAATACTGCCGTCCTCAAGCTAAAAGGCGGCTAAATTTCATCTGGTAAATTTTTACTTTATTAACAGTTTTGATATTTTTTGACCTTTAGTAATATTTAAGTTCAAAAAAATATATATATCTTTTGAGTTTGACATAGTATGACAACATTAACAATTGTTTTATAGAGAATCACTAGCACGACTTCAAAATAATCCTACGTTTTTAGGCTCTACCTTAAAAACTGTTTTTGTCACTTAACCGCCTTTTAGTTTGAGGACGGCAGAATAGTTGTAACGACAAAATCACCTTTTATGGTAATTCTACTGTCTCTATATAAAGAAAATGTCTATTGTATCGGCTTGTCCATACGACAGCTTCAATAGTTCCGACGAAGTGATTCAAATCCAGGCACAAACAGGTTAGCTCGATACTTTCTAATAGCTGTTGCGTTAAATCTTGACCTACATTAGGATCCAAATTAAAACTATATCACTTTAGTGTGACTTTGACTAGGTATTACCAGAATGACTAATGCATGTATATAATGTATTAACTATATGTTTGACCTTCGCTTTTGAATTACCTTTTTCAAAATCGACACTCGCTTACAATCGCTTATCTGAACGAAATCTTTGTTAAGCGAAAGGATCGGCCTTTGTGTGACTCAGATTTTTTAATATATAAATAATTTCAGTTGAAAGATTTTCTTTTGTTATTGTTGACCTTATTTTCTCTAAATTTTAACATAAGTATTAATTAAGTTAAATAAAATAACATTGAGTTTTGAACTTAAATATCATTCCCAATATGATAAACGACAAATATCGTAGTAAAATAATCATTAAACTTTCTTTTAGTTATTTGTTATTTTATAAGTTTACTGCTGCCTCGGCAAACGTTGTTCTGCCAAAAATTTAAGGGTGGACCACCCTTAACATTTAGGGGGATGAAAAATAGATATTGTCCGATTCTCCACCCTAGCCGATATGTACGCTAAGATTCACGAAAATTGGTCGAGCCGTTTCGGAGGAGTTCAACTTCTAACACCGTGACACGAGAATTTTATATATTAGAAGATAGTGGATTAATATTTTGTTTTGCTCTCAACTTTCACTAGCAACATATATTAGTGGTCTCGGTAGTTGAGAGGCTTTTACAAACTTTATTTAAAAATCTCCTGTATGTTACTTAAATATTTTTTTCATTAAATAATAAAAAACATAAATTAGCGATGACGCTTATGAAATTACACAATCGTATAAAATACCGGAACCAAAAGAGAGCAGTTACGTTGGATATATTTAAATCAGGAGTTTAAAACATTTAGAAATGTCGAGAAATCCTTCCGCGCGTTGAATTATTCATGCGCCGCGATGTATTACGAGATGATCCATAATAAAGACATCAACGAGCTCCGAGCTGCGCTACGGAACGATTGGACAGTCTACGATGTTACATAAAAATATCGCGTCGAAAATAGACTGTCTTTCACATTGTTTTGATAAATAATTCTTGAGAAAAAATAACCGACTTCAAAATAAGTCAAAACTAAATAATTGTCAGATCTCGCTCAAAAAATGGGACCACAAGACTAGCACCAGCTTTCGATTAAAAAAAAAAGAATCGTCAAAATCGGTTCACCCAGTCAAAAGTTCTGAGGTAACAAACGTAAAAAAATACAGTTGAATTGAATACCTCCTCCGTTTTTGAAGTCGGTTAAAAACATGAATAAATTATTCAAAATTTTATGCCACTCTACATCTCTCTCTTAATATTCTCTACTCGTAATTAAGGAGATTTAGAGCATATTCCAATAATCTTCTCCAGTATAATCTTATGCAGCCTAGATGCCAGAGACATGATTGAGGTAAACGATTATGTTACATAAAAATATCGCATCAGAAATTAACTAATTCTAAACTAATTAATTCGTTTCATTAAAAAGGTAATTTATTTAATGTATTATTTTGTATACCAATGACTTACCTTGGTAAGAATATCTTCTAGTCATTGAGGTGATCTAGAACACATTCCATCATGCTGCGCAGTTCGTTACTTCCGGAATATTCGGAAATTCTCATGCAGTCTAAAGGTCGATGCATACGTAACGTTTTTTTATCCGGACGGGACGGGACATGAAATTTTGGAAACATCGTTTCGTAGAAAATGTAAACGATAGCGCATACGCCACGGAGTCACGGATGGGACGGGAACGGGGCACGCACGTATATTTATGTCCCGTCCACGTCCCGTCCCTGTCCCGTCCACGTTGCGTAAGCAGCGACCTTAACAGTCGTACTACCCTATACTATCTAACAATGTAAATACAGCCTAATTGACTGCCAAACATTTTTTTATGATATACTTTTCATATTATATAATTGAAAATAGTGCACTAGTTAAAAGATCAATTAATCCTATTAATTTAATTTCAAGTAGCAAATTAAATTTAAAAAACACTGCAATTCAAAATTAAATTAATAAGCTAAGAACAAAAGTCGTTTTATCACATAGACTGATAGACATAAAACAATTAAGATCTGATAACCAGCGTTTATCTGTGTCGGGGATCGAACCAGAACCTCTGGCTACTCAGATAACATCGGTACCAACTGGCTGCAAGGTCATAAGTTCATAAGGTCGTGAAGTGAAGTGTAAGATTTGGTTGAGCACGAGATAGAATGACTAATATTAGTCAAGGACGTGACGTCGTTTCTCAACTTTCTTTATTGCTTGTTATTACACTTTTTACACTTTTGACGTCACTTCCTTCACTTTTCTCTTTTGGTCAATGTTTTTTATTATAGAGCCGTTTTTGTGTGCATAATTGTTATGTTGTATTTTAGACATAGACACGTATGTTGCAAAATATACTGAAGATAATGTTTTATAAATATTTTTATAATGCAACTCAACCAGTCATGAATTTATTAATTGCGGAATTATTAAATTTTCTATCTTTCCTCAAATTACTGTTATATAAGTATCTATTTCTTCACATTTACATAGTATGCAATTAATATTTTAAGTTAATATTTAAAACTCAGATTTCAAATAACAATTGCAATTTTGTAGTAATAAAATTACCATCGTAACCGATTAACCTATTAGTAATAGTTAATTTAATTATTTAAATTTCATATTATATAAAAAGATTGTAAATTTTGTAACATTTGCTTATAATTTACTATAACTTATTATTCATAATTACATTATGTCGAATATGATTGCAGTCATCTAAAATGAATTCATAGTTCATTTAAATATTGCTTGTCTGTATAACTTTGCTCGATTTATTAAAAAATTTAAAGTTTACTTACATACAACTCGTTTAATTTTTTGATAAAGTTAATTTCACACACCTAGTGAAAATTTTATCCGAATAAGTAAAACAATAATTGAGTAAAGTAAGAGAAACGAACGATTTTACTTACGGTTACTTGTGATCGTGGTCACGGCCGAATTGTCCGGCGTCCAAAAAAAAAAGTCGTGAGTGCCCTATCATTATAAAATGTGTTCACTATTCAGTCCATGATGAGTTAAGTTTAAAATGACGTGAAACAATGTTAAAAGCTCTTAACGCTGGAGGACAACCGTGTGAACTGCAAGAGCTGTGATGAGACATTATTGTTATGGCCGTGACATCACATTGTCTACGGTTAGGGCGCTTACACACCAGGATGGGTTGTTGTTGGTAGTATAAATACATTGAATATTTTTTTAAATCCTATTTTAGGTATTGTAATCGATGAAGAAAGTTAAAAATTAATTATGTCTGTCTGTCTGTTTCAAGATCACTCAAATGTATACCATGAAAATGTTTTCATGGGACGTACATGATTTTGAAGGGGGTTAATCTTCTAGCCCCTGCTTCCTACATCCGCCAGTGTTTTCTCTCAAGTCTTAGTTATATTTTGTTATATTTAATCACCTGGAAGTGCATGAACATGGAAGAGAGGATAGCTTAGTTAATTGTGGTAAATTAGTACCAATTAAATAACCTCACTTTGGTGAATGCGGGCAAGGACGTATAAACTTTCACAGCCCACTGTTTCTCATCGCTCGACTCTCTTTTGCCTGCGAACTCTTTGTTTTTGGACATAATGACACCTGACTCATGGCTCTACATCTCTATATTTACATAACAAACTCGGTACAGTTCCGTCTTATTGAACAATAGAAATTAATAATTTTCACAAAATGACTGCTTTTCTACAAATATTTTTTCTCACTATATAAAACTGAACGTTATTCGATATTATTATTGAATCTGTAAATGATAGTGATTGCAGTATCGGAATTTTTATCTTGATCTTTTTTTAATGTCAAGCTTTCATTTAAGAATACGTGCGTACGAGGAACAATGCATTGTACGAAACATCTCGTATTGTCGAACGAGCTCTGCGGTAGAGCCGCTTGTCATCGCGTCATCAAATTCATTTGTCAGATTGTTAAAAAACGCAACTTTCATTTTGGTAGTTCAATGACAAAACATCTCAATGCAGCTCCGTCACGGCTCGCGGCGGCATCACGGCACGGCGAAGTATGCGGCAGTCACTTGTCACTGAACGCGTGACATTAACAAGGATAGGTACATCTTTAATAATTATATTCATTAAACTCCCTAAAATAGTTCCAGGATGTTGAAGGATGAAATTTCAGCTATGAGACTTCATCCTGGAACTATCGTTCTTGTTCTAATTTCCCTAATTCAGAGAGTTTAATCAACTAAACTAAACTGAACTAAAGGACAAAATAAACAAAATTCAAATCTACTTGTTTACTTGCAAACTAAATATGAACTTGCTACTTGTCACAATTTTTTTTCCCATGTACCTTGTCACTTAAAATGTAATTATCTACTTCTTAATATATGTAAACAAACTGTTAGATTAATTAGATGATAAATAAAAAATATAATTAATTCTGTTGTTATTGTATAAACGAGCGACTCTATATTATCGTTCAAGACGGGAACACGTCAGCTGGCCGATGCCCGATGGCGATCGAGTGGGTTCACTTTCTACCTCACTCGGACGGAACTCAGTCAACATTCCGATGGTTTCTTTTTAATTCATATCGTAAGGCTTGAATTTTATATAAACACTGAAAACTTAACTCATCATGGACTGAACACATTTTATTACAAAACGGGTACTCACAATATTTAACATTTAACCCTCAGTGGAAAAAAGACATAAGATGAAAATTGGAATTTTACAGGAGAGCAAAAAAACTGTTAAAATATCAGTAAGAACTCAAAGGAATTTACATTACTATTTCTTGCACAAAACCGTCAAGATAAATGATAAAATTTGAAAAAAATTGAGCATAAGCAGCTTTTGTCCCTCTTTCCAATCATATTAATAACTAAAATTCAAAGTAACACAACTTATGTTTTTTTCCACTGAGGGTGCGTATGTCGACCCAGTTTGACATGGACCGTGGTCAAAACCCAAAATTATCATTACCAAGTTACTGTTAGGATCACTGTCATCCACAAAAATGGTTTTAATAATAGCAAGATAACTTCCACTACAAAGTGGTTAGAGATTTATAGCTTGCGTCAATCGTATCTACGTGAGCAGTTTCAGGTACTTGAAATATTAATGAGTTAATGGCTAGTTTGAGGCTGAATCGACAAGGGGTCGACCGATCTAGGCTTTAACTATGAAGGTTTTAAAAATGAATAAGCTATGAGTTATAGTTTATGGTACTCGTACTGTTACGCAATGGGTACCTACTGATACATGATGAAAAGTGTCACTGTATTAAAGTAAATACTATATCGTAGGTCCGTTAACTAGATCAACAGCCCGCAGACCGGCATGATATCATACTCGTAGAACCTGCGAGTTTAGCCAAGTTATAATTATAACAACTTTTCACTTTCATAAGAACCAGTTTTTACGGCGGTTAGCAAAATCTTTATCCGTTTCCGTCAAGCAACTTGTCACACCAAAATTAAGTAAACCATTCATGAGTAATCAAACACCGGCTAACTCCGAGTTGACCTTGCGAGAAAAGGATTCCGTAACAAAACTTTTTTTAAATCTTGAAGTGTAAGTGAATAGTGAACCTCATGTTCCTTTTAAAAAAATCTCAATATTTTAATTTGAGGGATTGTTAAGCAAACTTCATTTTACATTTTATATGTTTAAATATGGCATTTCCAAACCAAAGTTATAAAATATAAAAGTAATATAAACTTTACTTCTACTGAATTTCATAAAGTCATTACATATCTAAATACTTAACCTACTTACATAATTCCAAAAATATATCTCCACAAATGAAACCTGGCACCTCCCACTCCACAATTCAGTCACAAAACATTGTGGCTCATTCCCTATCAACTAGAATACAGGGTCATAAAACGAAGATTATTGATAGCAATTAAATAAAAAAATGAATTATGGAGAATACGTTCTAAATTTTCGACAAGTGGATTCGGAGAAACATAAGTAAATTATGACATCCGGACAAAAAGAAAGACACGAGAAAAATTCTTTTAAAGTTAAAAATACATAATAAGTAGGTACTCTATATTTTATCAATTCATTTTTATAATTGTTCTAAAATCTTAAAAGTCCGAGTACAGTACAGTATGTTGAAAAATAATTATTATATTATAATGAATAATATCTAATCAATACACCTAAACGTTTATGTATTTGTAGATTTATTTGATAATTTTAGGACTTCTTATTTATAAGTAAAACTGAACTACACAGTATAATGCAGGATATTGTGTAAAACTTGCACATGAAATGAGGCACCACAATTAGTTAATATTTATCTAGCTTGAGATAACGAAACGTTCTAACAGGTTACAGACCTAGTTACTATACAAAAAAATAGGGACGATTCGGTCGAATGGAACTTTAACATAACTTTAACTTTGTAAATTCATGGATGTCCTTGTTATTAAATAGCAAAAAAATCAAAAATTAAAAAGTAATGTCTAGGAAAAGTTGGACTGATAGTAAATGACTCAGTAGAATTGATTTTATTTATGGGATGAAAAGGCGAAATGTTTATTTTATTATATTGTAACATAGGAATCAAAGGATTCCACTCATAAATAATTTCACAGTTATCCACGCTTGACATTATACATAATTAAGTACATACAACTGAGGCTAATCAACTAATTTTGATCTTCGAGCTCATCTGCTCAGCTCTGTTTCTTCGTCAACATCCGAAGCACCTACCAATTCCATGAACCTTGCACTATCCAGGTGTCGAGGTTTACCATACATTTTCATTTACAATTTGCCATCCTCACATTTATCCTCGCACTACGATTCCCATTATCATACAAAGATTTATCTGTTATGTATCATTACAGTCTCAAAAATCAAATCCAGGGCCCTTCCTTATGAATATATTCATGGTCACCAACCGGCCTACTGCGTCTTATATAGATTGAAGACTAAGCATAAAACTAAGAGAAATCTGAAGTTGTTTTTGTCTTACTCTCTTACGCAAAAACTACTGGACGGATTTTCATGAATTTTAACACACAGATAGACTTGATTGGATATAGGGTACTTATTTGGACAAAGCACTAGTCTAATATTAAAAATTCCCGTGTCACGGTGTTAGAAGTTGAACTCCTCCGAAACGGCTCGACCGATTTTCGTGATTCTTAGCATGCATATCGGCTAGGGTGGAAAATCGGACAGCATCTATTTTTCATTCCCCTAAATTTTAAGGGGCCCACCCCTAAAAATTTTTTTTATTTTTTTTATTACTCTTAACTTTTGACAGAACGAAGTCTGTCCGGGCAGCTAGTTATGAACAAAAAAGGAATGTACATGTGCAGTATTATGAAAACAGCCATTACAAAGACATTGCTTCGAAACAAACAAACAAATTCGCAATCCTCGAATGCTGTTTCATGATTTACAATTAGTGCCCCAGTAAAAGTTGCTCGCCTCTTTACAACGGCTATCAGTCATTTACAAATCGAAATGTTATAGACTTTCCTCATTTTACATTGCAATCGTTGCCGCCAATTTTTTGTTTTGTTAAACCTGCTTTTAGTTGAAATGATCCAGATATTACGCTTGCGCGCGTTACTGCGCCTTTCAAAATACTTAGCGAACAAATATAAAAAATAACAAGATAAGTAGCTAGGCAAAATCATGATTGTTAACGTTCTATTACTTAAGTACTAACAAAGTATTGGATAAAAAATATTGCCAAAAAAAGCTATGTTGTTAAGAGGCAAGTTTTTCATATAAAAATCATACGGAAATCTTACAGCATTATCGCGCTGTAAATTTAAATCAGTCTAGTCGAGACTGCGGCCACACTCATGGTCGAGTATTTAGAAAGCGAAAGATATAATTTTAACTCCTATTGGGTAACGACCAGGGGCTACTTTTAATGAATAAATTATGCAAACCATTACCACAATTAAATTTGATTTGAAACCTCACCTGTAAAACTGTTTCGCTTTTCTATTTCAGCAAACAACAAAAAACAAGCACTGATAAATTTTCAAGTGGAATCCACCATCATTCCAGTTAGCACAAAACTAAACACGTGGGTCACTGAAAAAACCGCGTTAATTACACACACACTTCCCGCCAAAATCCGACATTTTGAAAAATGCAAATGACAGTTCGACAAATCGGTGTCAACGGCCGCGACGCAACGGAAACTGGAGTTCAGACTACAGTGTCGCGAGCGTTTCGGCTCTTTACGCGCTGGTGCACTTTTATTGCAAGACGAATTTATTTATCGATTTTCAGACGTAAGTTCGAATTGTGGCGGGTTGTGCGTACGTAGCGAGCGTGCGTTGCTTGCGCGGAGACCGGCCGGGGCGCGAGTAGCGACTGCGGTCACTTTTGCTCTCACACTCTGTCCGTGTCCGCAGCCCACCGCTAGCCGCATGTGCTGAACGCATTAGCCATGATATTATTGCACACAACCACCCTATCGAGAACCGCCCTCGATACCATCACCCCTGCATGTGCTACCAGTCCACGGCTCAGACGTCGCTGGTCGCTGCTAGGTATATTCGGCCGAAACTAGTTCTTTGCACAGTGATTACAAAAAGCTTTCAGCGAATGTTATAGGTCTCAGTCGTGGTAAGCCAGTGGCCCCAATAGCTTCGCAAAATTGGCACGAATTGTTATGGCTATATTAATCAGTAAAATTAAATACTTATTCGAAATTTGTTTTCGGGAAAATTATCTGAAAGAGAGTAACTTGTTACAAGACCAATTCAAAAAATAATATTTACCTACTTTAATTTAAATAATCTTTTTAGTAACAAAAAATAACCGACTTCAAAATTACTCAAAAACTACTTGTCAGATCTCGCTCAAATTTATGTGGGACCACATGACAAGCACCAGCTTTCGATTAAAAAAAGAATCATCAAAATCAGTTCACCCAATTCTGAAAGTTCTGAGGTAACAAACATTAAAAAAACGGTCGAATTGAGATCCTCCTCCTTTTTTGAAGTCGGTTAAAAATGAATGAAATGAAGTGTTTTTTCATTAATCCCCCTTTTTTAACTAATCGTACAAATGGAGGTTTTAATGCCAAAAAATGATAAAATCTGAAAATGTTAAAATCTCATGACCTCCATGCCTACCACCACCCCCCCTCACCGACCATGTAGTACCACATAATTATGTTGGTCCTATACCAAAGTGTATTTCAATGATTTCAAAAGTAAGGATGAACCCTTCAGTACTTCAATACATTTTTCCTTCTCTTTCTCTTTTACGAATTATATGAAATCAAATGAGCGTTGCCTCCGCCATGTTTTTTTTAAACTTTAGTGTCATAATTTTTGCTGCCTATTTCCTTCTTTTCACTATTATTAATTTATATTAGTTTAAAAAAACTAATAAAAAAGTAAACAGAAATTAGTTCTAACATCAATGGATAATTTATCAATACTTGAATTTATTTTCATTTAGAGTCAGCCTTATTTTTAATTCACTTACAAAATTTCGATAAAAAGAGACTGCAAGATTGTTTACTAAATAAGTGTAAAAATGTTAAAGCTCATTCACACGAGGACGATCCGTGTTTTTGCCGTATTGTCATTTATTTTCACGATTCGTTAAAATAACGGATGCATCTTAAATGATGTACCATCTTTTAAAAATCAAGTTCGTCAAAAATACGAAACGCTATTTTTTGTGACGGATTCGTTAATGCTCTCGCACACCTAAACTCTGAATCACGAATCAAATGTGAACAACTATTCGGATATATTGACGAATCGCGAAAAAACTCATTTATATATGCAATGTGAACATACGTCCATCATGAGGTATCGTTTTTTTGACGAATCGTCAATGACGGGCCCCGTGTGAATCAGCTCTTACTATACATACTCTGTCGTTAATTTGGTCCTCTTGGACCAAGGAAAGTGGTACATTTTTAGCGCGTAAATACCCGTCCTCTTAGAATAATAATAAACCCGTCCTTATACATATAAGTCAATGGTCTCTTTGATATTTTTAACACTAGTGGATATTATACTCCAGCGTGCAATGCTAGATGCAACTTTACCTACATAGCAAGCCTCTTGTTCTGAGAGCATTGACGTAGGTATTATTAACTAGGTACGTACCGAGTTTAGATTTATCTTAACCACAGTGAAACCTTTATTCAGAAATGGAAATGGAAATGGAAGTAATGAATCGTAGTTTCCATCTGAAATGCGGTAATAATGAATGAATCGACAACTACTTAACAGTGATAACTACTGAATTGATTTAAAATCACCCGCCCGTGCCAGATCCGGGTTAGAATACAAGGTGCCTCTCACTTTCGGAAGTAACTACCTACCTAGCTGTAACTTTAAATTAATTATCATGGCTTACGAATGATAAGGAAAGGTTCTTTACACATTATATGTTTAGCATGTGGAAATTATACTAATTTAACTTCGGTCACGAGAAACGAGTCACCTCTTATTTTAGGTTTAAATTCCCGGATAAATCTTTTAGACTAATAAAAATTATTCCAGAAATTTCTACCCACGCAGATCTTGGAGCGCCCACGGCTTACTACAGCCTCCAGGGCACGAGTCTCTCCTCATTTCGCAGTTGTGGCCAACAGTTGGCACACGAAAAGCAGGACGTGGGAGGCCGTGTTAGTGCCATTACAGTATTACACCGGGTAGCAGTTCTTCGACACATTAAAGGAATTTATTTATTTATTTATTTCCATAATATTACAACTAACTTAACAAGAGCGTCCTAATGCGTTAGTTAATTTCCATCTCATCGTAAAACAAAAATAGATACATTAATATGAATTAAAATACTATAAATACTACTACTACTAATACTATTAATATTTAATTATGTTGGTTACATGCTCGGCCTACCGCCTAACGCACTAAACTTAAAGTAAGGCAATGCAAATGTAGCAAGGGCATAAATAAGAATAAAATAATAAATGTGCGTTGACCCTAATTATTAAGATTCGATTAATAAGACTGTCAACCAATGATACGATCTCAAAGTCCGATTTAAGAATAATAATAATATGTATATCGGTACGATTTAGGATTAATGGTCCTAATGGTTTATAAGATTCTGTTCGTTTTTGGTTATAATACCAACAAACCAATTTGCTAATAAAAAAAATTGTAAAATTGAAAATAATATGTCTTTATTAATTTCCAAAATATTAGAGTTTTTCCTTAAGGGGTACGAATTAGGCAAGTTTACCCTAGGGCCTACTAGATAGATATAATTATTCACGTAAAAGTCGAAGATAACTTTTAAAGCAAAGTTAGGGGCGCGGGCCAAACCAAGGGCGTATCAAGTTAAAAAGAAGAGCGCCAACAACTGAAAGGCATCCTCGTCGAAGAATGGGCGGCAAACGAGCTTTTTTTAGAGAGCGCCATGTTTGAAATGTAGCAAAGTTGCTAGAAAGATGCTGATTTCTACGCGCCGCGGCGCCGGCTGCTTCCTATAGGGCTATAGGGCTTAATATAGGGCCTGTAGATATTATACCTACAAGCCTCTGATTCTATGAGTCTGCTGACTATAGGTATTATTCTGAAAAATTTAGCTTTTTAACATATTCCACACTGAAATTTTGAAGGCTTAAAAATACGACTAAATACCTACTTAAGAGAAATCGTAGGTGATGCCGTGCGTTGTCGAAGATGGCATAGTATACCCCGTATACCCTATGATGGTGATGGTACGTACCTGTGTTTGTGACGCTGAAACAAAACTATTGATTTTAGATAACAGGTTAATGCATAAATTAAGAAATTAGGAAATTTTCTCTAGTTTAAATCAAACGGAAAAGAGATACTTATTGCCCAAAAACAGGCGTCATTTCTCCAAGATGGTGGTGAAAACTGCAGAGAGCTGGAAAGAGCGCTGAGCGCGGGGCGGCAAAGATTATCAACTTTTCGCAAAAAAGCACATCGAAATCCCTATTTCAAAAGTACCGGAAAATGTTTCAAATTGAACCAAACGATAAAGTAAATATCGACTGAAAAGGCAACCGGGTGCGTCGTTGCTATTATGCAGCAGGTAGGAGGTAAGTATGAAAATGAAATGTACATGTAAATAAGTTGGTGGGTACTTAGTTATTGCAAATACTCCAATTGTGAAAATAGACTATTTTTAGATACTAACTTAATTGCATAATTGAAAATATCATAAAATTAATACGGTAGGTACCACAAATTAAAGGAATTCTCTACTGTTAAATTAAAAAGTAAGATGATTTTACGACTTTAGGCTTTTGGAATGAGTTAATGCTTACCTGAGATAAGTACCTACTATATTTTTTGCAACAAAACCAAGTAAAGAGTCAAGTAAAGAGAGAATAATATTTGGAGATTGAATATTCAAAGAGCCTGTTATATTAAAATTGTATATTGTATTAAAGTAATGCTCAGGAAAATACATCAGGCGTCGCGCTTTCTACTGAGAAATATAAAACACTTCTTTGTTATCACAAAAAAATATTTATTGTTAAAAAATGAGTCATATCTTTCTTTTTGTCTTGTAATGTAGACGTTTGAAAATTTTTATTCATATACAATTTCTTCGTTTACATTTCTGAACGACATGGAAACAAGTCATTCATACAATGACATGCAGGACATGATGACGTATAATCAGATGCTCGAAACATTTTATATTTTAAATGATTTTATGTTAAAAATTTAAACCTAGTATCGATAACAGAAAGTAGAAGAAATTAACTCATGTAGTGGATGTAGATGATATCCACCACATTTTGTGATGAAATTATTCTTAACACAATAAATTTTTGTTTACGGCGCGACACAAATTTCCTCCGGTCTGTTCCGATACTTTACACACACCTGGTACCACGGGCGTAGCCAGGATTTAGTTTCGGGGAGGGTTCAAGTTTCGGGGGGGGGGGGGGGTGTTCAATACAACGACTAAAAGTACATAAAATAACCCTAAAGAAAATTGAGACTTTATTTTTTCTCACGACGTATGTAGTGCCATCTATTATTAGTTTAGTCAAAAAGTTCAAAAACGTGTTTAATAGAAATAAACCTCCTAAAAATATGTGCGATAGGTCATTCGATTCGGAATGAAGGCTAGAAAAATGTTTTTAAGGGTTTATTAGCACATAAAAATGTTAGTCCTTAACTTTTCAGGGAGGATTTGAACCCCCCAAACCCCCCCCCCCCCTGGCTACTGCAATGAGTAAAAGCATTTCTCTTAGATGCTGTATGGATTTATCTTGAAATAGGAATTTAAAGTCAGGAATAAATCATTAAATAATTATTATATTATGTAACTTAAATACAATTTCGTAACTTAACAAATCACGTTAAAATGTGACAGTTCCCTGAATTTTTCTGACAGTTACTTGTTGACTGTTGTGTAGAAAGAAACGCATGTAATGACGTCATAATAGGTCAATCAATTCATGACCGGAATGGAATCAGTTTTTATGTAAAAAATCCTTGAAACTAATGTACTACACTGATGAATCAAGCAGGAACTATTCAGCCGCAATAAACCTACGTTAGTTCATTTATAAGATGTCCGAGCTCGTTGTATTACTCGTAGCTGCGTAAAACTTTTGTAAGTAGTTTCTAATCTCTTCCATTTAACTCAAACAGTTAGTGCCTTGAAACACAGCCTTGTCGGTTGTGCATTGAACCGTGACGAATCGTCTCCATTGTAATCTAAAATGCAATCGTCACTTTTTTCGTCAAACAGCAATCATTTGAAATCAGGCGTTAGATGTGACGCCTGTAAACGACTGAATTTGTATTCTGTTATCTTATCATGACCAGATTATGTGCACAAGTGTCAACTTTACGCACTCCAATGTTTCCATTGGGCAGAACATTACGTATCGTCAGCTGAACTGGTGTTGTGCTGTCTAGGCTTTATTTCAGAGAGACAGACAACATATGGAACGGAAGGAACTTACACTCAGTTTCCATAACCTTATTAAGCGAGGTAGTGTTGTGTTTAGTGTCTTTTATGTGATTAAATAGTGATTATTAGTGATGTGCTACATACTCCAAAGTTCACATTTGTTAAATTGAGGAAAACATAATGGGTTTTACGGTATTCAATAATTATGCAAATATGTGTACAACTGTATAATGTATTGTTTATATTATCAATAACTTATTGTTCGGAGCTGCATTCGAAACGGGGTATCAAAGGATATTTGTTACGGGCATTATATAAAGTCGGTATTTTTTTTATAAATAATATGGTAAATGCTTTGTGTGAAAATTAGGTCTAGTGGCAGTAGTTCGGTTACTAGTCCGGTCAACCGAACTAATGCAACTTTTTAGTGTCAGTAGTTCGGTTAACCGGACTAACCGAACTACTGATACTTTTTAGTGGCAGTAGTTCGGTTAATATAACAATACCGGAAATTTCTATTTCTTATTACTTAAATCAAAATGAATATGTAAATAGAGCAAATTTGTATAAAAATATATCAGCCGAAATATTAAACAACAAGGTTTGCAACATTTTAGATGTGATAGGCATGCAGACCCTTTTATTAATTTTATTCTATGAATTATTATGATATAGGAGTTCAATTTAATGCCAGTTTCTGATTGTCCAATTACGCCCCAACTCAAGAGTCACTAACGGTTACTTAAATCCCTCCTTAGTACAGTATACCGATTCTTTACTGAAGAGCGATTAAAGTAACCGTTAGTAACTCTGAGTTGGGGCGTTAGTGTATCTTATTTAAATACTTACTGGTCATTTTGATAAATAAATAACAAAATTAAAAAAATTAAAATGTGTGCAATTCACACGTGGTAGAAGTGAAACCTTCAAAAATAAAGGTTATAATTTAATAACGTGTATCAGTTTCAATTATCTTTCAAAAACTATTTTGTACTAAACATAAACGTGTACTTATGTACGCGCGTGAGAAGTTATACTTATTTGGAATCATTAAATAAATATTTAACACTAGCTGTCTTGGCGAACTTCGTATTGCCCAATAATCAGTTATTCATGTACTTTGTTGTTACTTTTAACTTTTATGGTTTTGGTAGGCTTAACAAATCAGGGACCATAAAGTCCCTCTCCCTCTCCCTCCCTCTCCCGCTCCGTCTCCCCCTGACCCTTCCGTCCCTTCACTTTCCCCCTGACCCTTCCGTCCCTTCACTTTCCCCCTCACCTCCCCTCCCCTCCCCCTCCCTCCCTCACCTCCCCTCCCTCCCTCTCTCCTTCCCCCCTTACCTCCCGTCCCCCTCCCCTCCCCCTGTACAATGCTTCCTATCTCATTTTCTCCCACGTTAAATCTTATGAATTTATGTGCCTGCCTCTTTTTACTGTCCCTTTTTCGTTTCATCGACTTTCAAATCACAATGATGCTAAAGAAGTTTTCACTTCAAAAAACCTTTTATTTGCATGTTCATTTTGATTTAAGTAATAAGAAATTGTAATTTCCGGTATCGTTATATTAACCGAACTACTGCCACTAAAAAGTATCAGTAGTTCGGTTAACCGGACTAACCGAACTACTGACACTAAAAAGTTGCATTAGTTCGGTTGACCGGACTAGTAACCGAACTACTGCCACTAGACCGAAAATTAAAGTCCTTGCTATAATATTTTAGAGTAATTATTGTTACTGTATTTTTTCTGCTTACATGATGAAGGATTCTACTTTATACTTCAGATTTATAATTAAACTAATAGAAAATAAGTAAGAATCTAAGATCTGCACATTTTGTGTTAGCATTGAATGATTTATTCCTCCATTTAATATCCTTGAACTCAATATTTCACAACATAATTATTATTCACACTTCATCCTTATATTTACTTTATTTTAAACTGCCACTTCTCTAGTAGCTTTTCACATAAGTCAAGTATAATTTGTTAAAGTTCCGAGGTATGACATAAAATAGCCAGCTTCAACAATGTTAAGTGCTACACAATATTTTTCAATAAACTTTATGTATTACATCTATTAGCCTTGAAAAGTTGATACTACGATTCAGTTAATAATAATAAGCTAAAGGCTCAGTTACTAATAAGCTTAAAGGTGTTACTACTTACTACTATGTAATGTACAGTCACCTGCAGAGAAAAGTAACCGATCTGTTTATAAATATACAAACAGCAATGTTTTATTGTGGATTATTCTCAATAAAACATTTTGGAAACATTTTGGGCACAGTAAAAACCAGCCATTTATTATTCCATTTACTTAAATTGGACTCCGTCCAGCTGGTTATGTTAAATAACTCCATTATTGAATAATCAGATTACAAAATACATTTCATATGATTAATCTTTGCTTTACAAGAAAGGTAGATACTTCATTATGTGAATGGAAATAAGGATATCAAGTATATCAGGACATCAAGAAAGGGAAAGTACCTCATAGTATTGTTTGAATCAATAATCTTATTATTGCTTTGATAATATCGAAGCATGAGTGATGATTATATGAATTAAATTTTATTACCAGTTGCAAAGTTCTCACAACTTTTACAAGTTCATTGTTGACAGAATCAAAATAGGCACACAAATAAGATTATAGCGAAAAAAATAAAAGTTTATGTTACATAACTGCCTATATTTACTGGGAATTAAATGTGGGCTAAATTAAATTAAACAAGGCTCTTGCCTATCAGTGAAAGTCACTAGCCGTAACTGAGCTATAAAGGTATCCGTAAGACTTATGTTGATATGTAAAGTACACGAATCCATTGCTGTTTTCTTTAGATGAAGAACTATACAGCTACACAAACTACGCAATGGACACGCCAACGCCGGCGACGACGCCCGGAGACTGTTTACCTGGATTATTTCAGCATCTGGATTCCCTAAGTCCGTACCAAGACTCTGACTTTGATGAGAGTCTTGCCATACCAGAGTCAGCAATTAGAGGCAAAGAAGAGACTGATAACTTAGGTAAGGGCACATTTTCTTGTATTTGTATAATCCATGTATTTATCCACAAAAGATCAGAAATGTTGACCTACTACTAATAAGTTTATGGGACCACTAAGAATTAAGCCAGTCTTTTAGCAAGTCAGTTTAGGTAATTACTTTTTTTTATGATGATATGTGATGATATTGTAGTCCATTATGGTAATTTACTAGGAATCTATTTACCCTTGCATCAAAAACGTTATCGTCTTTCAAGTAAATGATAACATAATAGTTCATAATACAATTTTTTTTGTTTTTTTTTTTGTATTGAACTCAATTTATTTTACTAATAATCTATTATTGTAATTTAATAGTTATTCATTAGATTTCTTGAAATTAAGACAAAATTATCCATAATAATTAATTGCTGTAATTATTACCTCTATTAAGGAAAATTTATAGTTTACTAATAATTATGACAAGGTGAATTATTTTCATGAATGAATAAGAAAATTGTGGTAGGTAAATGGCCATTATCAAACTTGAATTTGGTTGAGTCATAATTTTTTGATGAGTAATATATTGTTTTCTTACATTATCAAATGTCTTATCAGAGAGGTCAGTAATCATCTAATTTGGATAGCAAATAATTATGTTACAACTGCTTAACCATTACGTGAAATACATTTTATTACACAACATTGTAAGCATACCTACATTATATGTAATAGCAGTGATAGCATAGCTTGAACATACAATGAGGAATTCAGGAGACTTGTCAAATGTTTCATAATTTTATTAAAAACTATTATAGTTTCCGCCCGAGGAAGACTGGTTTCACAAATCTAATTCATAAACATAATATTAACCTCCCAATCATCCCTGAAGAACATGCAACAGGGGTAAACTCTACCCCATTTTCTTTTCCTGGACTTCGACGATCTGTGTGCCCAGTTTCATCTTTATCTATACAACAATTAGCGCAAGATGAGCTGAAGAAACACACATATCGTAGCGACGATATTAATTATTATTACCGACTGAACTTAACAGCTAGTTCTTTACAACTTTCTTTATTTTAACTAGCGGTTATTTCAGTCGGTAATAAGAATTAAAATCGCTGAGATATTAAGTTTTATCTTCCTCCTGTAAAATCATCAAAAGCAAATACGCGGTCTTTACAAGTTGCTCTTACGCGGATTCGCACGCGCAGCGACGATATCTGATGAGCTGACACATCCAAACATCTTCACAATCTTCCACATCAGATAAATAAAATTATAAGTTGCTTCATTCGTTGTCTGTCTTTTAATCTGTTTTTGGCCTAAGAGGTGGACAATAGGCTTTAGAAAAAATAAAACTCAATGTTAATAATTCAAGATCACATTTTTTCCTGTAAGAAGAATACCTCATAAATTCACATTATATAATCATTTTGAGATTCCCAAGCATCATAAATGTATTTACTTTGACTGCCATGATATTTGATACTGCTGCAATAATTTCTGCTAGTTCTATAGCTAGTTTTATGAGTTTAGGCTCGTTGATCCATAGATGAAGTGATGTGCTATTTCGAACAGTCCTTCAGTGAGGTACTTACGGTACTTACTTAAGTGCGTGGTAGTTCTATTAATGATTCATATTCAATGTCTATGGAGCCCCACTCTAAAGGCTCCTTTCTTTATGATGCCAATGACAATGTAACCAACCGATTATAAAACGACTACGGCAATACCAAGGCAGTGTTTTGGCAGCTGTTTCTTTTCCTTCTTGTCCGGCAACGCATCAGTGGTGCCTTTGGTGTTACTTACTGATGTCTTTGGGCGACGGTCGCCATTTTCTATCAGATGACTAGTCTGCCCTATGGTCGACTATTACATATAAAAATTCGATGTATGTATATTTGTATAAATGAATGTCTCAATGTGCCATACACATACTTTCCAATGTTCCAATGTTGAATAGGCCATTTTCTATAAATATCTATATCCCATCTTCCCCATCTACGGAAACACCAACCCTATTTGAATATTTTACGGGTTTTATTGTCCCCTTTATTACGTGAGTTTTATCAATGTATCTTTCTATCAATCTATCTATCGGAACTTTTATCTTTGATGAAACAAAAGCATTAATTTATTCCATGTAATGCGTCAATATCCATTTTGTGTATCTTATCTTTAGTACCTGACAATACGTACACCTGGTGACATCGATAAATTTTGGGTTAATTTCCATTGGTAATATTTGAAAAGTCTTAACGAAATAGGTACGAAACCGAGTTAACTAAATAAATCAAGTACATTTCAGTTATCAAATTATACGTCGATGCCCGCATGCCAAAGAGCTCTTTTTAACCGACTTAAAAAAAAGGAGGTTCTCAATTCAATTGTATTTTTTTTATGTTTGTTACCTCAGAACTTTCGACTGGGTGAACCGATTTTCATGATTTTTTTTTAATCGAAAGCAAGTGCTTGTCATGTGGTCCCACATAAAGAACGAGATCTGACGAGTCATGAGTGTGTCGTCCATGCCTCCCGCGACACAGGTAATAACCTACTGCTTGGGGGTATGAGTGTGTAAGCGTTTATTATTATATTATTTATACCAAACTGCTCAGTGCGGATCAGCCCAAGTTATCTTACCCCCCCCCCCCCCCCCCCCTCAAATGAAGATCTGAGCTCAACAGCGGGATAATTATGGATCCCACTTGTAAAATTATATGGAATTGATATTTGAAAACAAAGAAAATAATACTAAGAACTTATTCTTATCATTATTATTGTAGCAATCGTCAAAACATGTTCTTATCAGGTCATTACTTTCCAGTATTTTTTTTATTATTAAAGTAACCGTAAAACTATATTTATTAGATAGTAAATCCTAATTGGATTAGGTTATTCGAGTACTTAATTGATTAAATATTTTCTATGCAATTATGGATTAATTGAATTTAAGGGTTAGTAAGTTTAACTTAATCAGTAGTGTACTTACGCCCCAACTCAGACTCACTAACGATTACTTTAATCGCTCCTTAGTAAAGAAGCACCATACAAATTCTGTACTAAGGAGCTATTTAAGTAACCGTTAGTGACTCTGAGTTGGGGCGTGAGACTACTAAGAGTAATAGTAGGTAGTGTAGTACCTTCTAAATCTGACACATCTCTTCCCAGGTGGAATCAAATGAAATGATCATAGGTGTCTAAGTCTGCTTGTTCCACACTTCTTTCTTGGGCGGAAACCAGTTTCAGTAATGTCCATAAGCGCATACAACTCTAATATGGATGAACCCAGCACTTTGTTCTCTAACATGCCATCTTTAGAGCTAATCCTAATTTCTTCTTTCAGACTTCTTTCGTGTAATTTGGTATGTTACTTATAACGTTTCTTTGGCACTTATAATGTTTTATCTTGCAGCGCCATCCGGCACTTCCGTCCCATACAAAACAGTCCACTCGCCGCCCATAAAGTTCAAGTCGGACGAGAGAAAGGTGTTCATACCAGGAGTGGATATAAAAGTGAGATTCACTGAGAACGAGAGAAGCGTCACCACTCATCTCATTAACCCTAACTTGTAAGTAATCTTCTTAATATGCTGTTAATTGTTTTTTTTTTTATTAGTAAATTGATGATTCAATTATTGTATTCAACTGTTGTCATGAAGCCTACACAACACAACAACTTATAGAATAGAGGACAATTTATTGTCAAAAATGGAACGAAAATCCAATGCCATAGATTTAATTAAAAATCAAATAAAAATTTTGCAGAAGGCAAACAAATTGTTGGTTGTTATAAGAAATCATCACGGCCGTATAATCCTAAAGGTTGATCGTTGTTTCGCATGATAATCAGTGTAATTCAACGTTAATAAGAGATGGTGGGGAGAGATTACTGTACGTAAGATAACGCTCAAACATAGCAAATCAATATGTTGTAAATTTTGTACAAATATAGCAGAATAGATAAGTTGGTAGGTAAAGTATTACTTTCCAATAATAAATCTGTGACCGAGGTCAATGGTCTAAAATGTAATTGTAGTTTTAAACAAATACAGCCCTAGTCCTAATATGTAATAATAATTGAGGTAAGATAGCAATTTTATTTTCAGATCTTGTTCTAAATTCTCATGACTGATTCAGGAATGAATCAGTTGACTCAAAATTCAAGTATTTGCGAAAGCGAAATCAATTTGGTTTAAAAGTGTTTTGTACATCATAATGGTACAATATTGATTATTATTAATCAGTTATTATCAATAATTAATAGCGCACTTCAAAGAACAGATTTATCGTAATTTAAAAGGCTTGAAGAGTAGACTCCATCTACTATTTTTTTATCAGATTTTAGACCAACCGGAGGCTTCAAAAAGTTTTATCACCTGTTAAGTAATTGTAGCAATCCGTTCCTACTAAAATACACAAAAAAAAGAGTTTTCCGATTCTGCCTGCGCCAAAAGTTGTATGACCCTGGCGATCTGTTTCATCTGTTACACTGTATGATTGACAATGCCGTGAGCCTGAGCGCTTTTTATCACTAGCAGGCATCAAACCACGTCAAAGGCCTTCAAACACAACTTCCGGCACATAGCTTGACCCTTGTAGCTATATTACTTGTAAAGAAAGCCGTTTCACTTAACAATTGGTACCATATCGCAACATATCCATTAATTAATTGAGAGCATCATTATAATAATCTTTGTGTACAATGGATATGGTCTTCTCAAGGTACAGCTAAGTACGATGGAAACCTTACAATGACGTAATATTGACATTCTAGAATACAAGTGTTTTGTGATTCACCTTAATTACTCAGACATTAGCGTATTACCCTACTTCTATGTCATGCGGGAGCTAGGGAACGCTGAAATAGCAAAATGAACCTTAAGCCCTTGTGATATGATTTTAAATTAGAGAGGAAATTGCTAGCAATGTTTGTATAAACTTGATTAGAAATCAATGAGTTTCCGTGTTGCTGAAATGTAATGAATCCATTTTACGTCTTATTTGTCTTATATTAAGGTTTAGAGTTGTACTAAGTAGAGAATTAATACCTCTTGTTAACATAATTATATTATTTAATTTGCTTCTTCGTGAAAAATACCTTTGTTTCAGCAAAACGCATATATTCAACTATAAAAATTCAACCTTAACAAACATTATAGAGCTCATATTTCAATACTTTCCCATAGGAGCTCATAGTCTTACGCCCCAACTCAGAGTCACTAATGGTTACTTAAATCGTTCTTTAGTACAGAATTTGTATGGTGATTCTTTACTAAAGAGCAACTAAAGTAACCGTTAGTGACTCTGCATTGGGATGTTAGTCACTGACTCATAAGAACAATCAAATTGGAGGTGACTAAAGTAATGTGCACAGAGGAAAACTCGTAACCGTCCCTACTGTTACCGTAATTTATTCCATCAGATACACAATCCTCCTCCAACACGGCGACTTCACATGGACGATCAAAAAGCGGTACAAAGACATACTGTACCTCCATCAACAGTTGTCTTTGTATCGGGCGTCGCTCAGCTTCCCTTTTCCCACCAAAACGCACAAGTCTCGGCGCGCGAGCTTCAAGAATACAGTTAACATGGAGGAGCAGGCTGAGAAAATGGCGTTGCAAGCAGTCCCCGGAAACTTGGCCAAGAGGAAGGAAAGCCGGCCTAAGAAGAAAAAGGGAGATTTGCCAAGGTCAGTGAAAGAATGTTGCAGTTGAAATTATACGAGTGATGTGTGCAATTTAGTATTAGTAGGGGAGGCCTATGTCCAGCAGTGGACCTATAAAGGCTGATGGATGGGTGGTCTGTAATTTTGTGACCCGGTAGGTATTCCTTGTTTTCTTTTATTTCGGTAACTATAATAATTGTCTTTCGCCTTATGGCAAAATATCAGTGATATGGTTGTGGCCATGATAATTGCTGAGCTCAGTCCGGACATTGGTTCATAATACTACCCTCAACCTCTGAACGAGTAACATCTTAGAGCGATTCTCTGTATTTTAATTTAATATTTTCAAGTTTTAGCGTCTATTGTAGTGTAAATTTAGTATTTTCCCACTCAGTAATAGTTATTTTTAATCTGTATTATTCTTACATGAAGTTTAAAGTGTTCAAAAGTGATTAATATCGAGTTATTTATCTAATAAACAAAGTTGACTGTGCATCTTACTTTTACGCGTAAGCACCGCATATTGCACGGCGCTTGAGCCCTTTTGGTCGCGACTACGATACAGTCGGCGGTGACGTAACAAAGCTGGATCTACTGTGTCATTGATATTCGTTATAAGACAAAACGAGTTACATCGGTAGCTGCGATGAGTACACAAAATTGTGCTGGATGCCCGGATACTAAACAAGATATACCATTTCTTAGCTGTCATCGTTGCCCGGACAATTATCACTATACGTGCGTGAATTTAAAAAAAGAAGAATTTCAAAGATTGACCAAGGCGTTCAAGGATACCTGGGTGTGTCCATCCTGCCGCGCTAAAGAACCTAGACGAGGTGATAACTCGAATACGCCTGTTCGTTCGCCGGCGATAGCTCCAACATCTAAGTTTCCTGATGTAACACCTGTAGTACAGCACGAGAACGTTACAGTACGTACAAAGCCTCGACCCGGCCCTGCCAATTGCACTTGTGTGTCGCCCGACGTCATTCGAGAGATTATAAGAGAAGAGCTCGATAGGAAGTTCAATACTGAAATCAAAGATATTCAGTCTAAGCTGTCCAACGTAGAAAAATCGCTAGCCTTTTTCAGCGCGGAACAAGCTAAAATAAATAACGAATGTGAAACTCTAAAAACTACCATTGTAAAGCTTCAGGACGACAACGTACGGTTGCAAACCACAACTCGAGACCTAGTTCAGCGCCTGCATCAAGTGGAACAACTTTCCCGAACTAACAACCTAGAAATACAGTGTGTACCAGAATATAAGAGTGAAAATCTTTACACCACTATCCATCAATTGGCCAACACCATAAAGTGTCCTTTAGCTGACTCTGATATTCAATACTGCAGCCGTATAGCCAAATTCAATGCCAACAGCTCCCGTCCTCGTTCTATATTAGTCCAATTTAATAACCGTCGTTTACGTGACACCTTTCTAGCTAGCGTGATCAAATTTAACAGAAACAATCAAGACAATAAGCTTAACACCACCCACCTTGGAATTGGTAGTATTAGTGATAAGAAAATCCCGGTGTACGTCACAGAGCATCTTACTCCCCAGATAAAAGCACTACACGCCGCAGCACGGCAGAAAGCAAAGGCACTAAATTACAAATTTGTGTGGGTACGGGACGGCAAAGTATTCCTCAGGAAAACCGACACCTCCAATTTTGTTTTTGTAAAGGACGAAGAAGTTTTAAAAACCCTGTCATAAGGACTATTTTTTCAATCAGTTTTGAATACTTTTAAATATTTTTCACATATATTTAAACTTTATCTGTATTTTTTCATATTTATAAATCGTTGTCTATGATAACATTTTATTATCAGAATGTGCGCGGTCTGAGAACTAAATCTATTGACTTTTTTAACAATGTTGTTTGTAATGATTATGATGTTGTAGTACTAAGTGAAACCTGGTTAAACAGCAGTATTCTAGACTCGGAACTATTCGACAGCCGGTACGTTGTTTACAGGCGTGATAGAGAAAGTAGTGGCTTTCATAGTAAAAAAATGGAGGAGGCGTACTTATTGCTATTTCTAGGCGTCTGCCTTCTAGGCGGCTGCAGGACTTTGAGTCTGATTGCGAGGACCTGTGGGTACAAGTTGAATGTAGCAATAAAAGGTGTAAAAAAGAGATCCTCCATTTATGCGCAGTTTATCTTCCTCCACCCATCCAAAAGCACATACTAGATAATTTTTTAAATAATTGCTATCGTATCTTAGAACAAAACGTTATGGACAATATCACAATTATTGGCGATTTCAATTTAAGTTCAATACAATGGAAGTGTCCTCACTATGACGGTTCTACAAATAATACTAGTAACAGCTTATTTTCTACACGTCTTTTAGATTTCATAACATTTCACGAACTGAAACAATATAACTTTACTCTCAACAACAATGGTAAGACTCTTGATCTTGTTTTGAGTAATATAAGTATTTTAAACCTTATCGTTAATGATGATCCTCTTTCTGTTGTCGACCCACTACATCCACCCTTACAATTTAATATTTCTTTAAGCTCCAACAAGTTTTTAGGTAATAATCGCGAGACTCATTATTGTTTTTTTAAGGCAGACTACGAAAAAATAACGAATTATCTTAATACGGTTAACTGGAATGTACTTTTTGAAACATGTTATACTGTCGACGAAATGTTAGAAAAATTTTATTTTTGTCTTCGCGAAGCTATTATGAAGTTTATTCCAAAATCCTCTTCTAAGTCTAGTAAATACCCGATATGGTTTTCAAAAAGTCTAATAGGCATCTTGCGTGAGAAATTAAAATACAAAAATAAACTACAAAAATTTAATAATAATCCACTAGATAAATTAGCATTAGAATTAGCAAAAAAACGTTCAAGACTATTAATGACTTATTGTTATAATACATACATCTCTCGACTTGAATTGAATGTTCGCTCCAATCCAAAGCTTTTTTGGACTTTTATAAAAAATAAAAAAAAGACTTGCAGTCAATACCCAGCCCAAATGTCACGCAATAGTACAGTGGCTACTAACGGTAATGACATCTGCAACCTTTTCGCTGAGAATTTTTCAGCTATGTACAGTCGTAATAATACTCCATCTTTAATATTAAATGATAAAGTTGCCATGCCCACGAATAACTTCATATCTTCGATAAAATTTAGACATGATCAGATATGGAAGGTATTAAAAAGACTTGATATACACAAGGGTGCTGGATCCGACGGAATCCCGGCAATATTTGTTGCTAAATGTGCTTCAGCATTAGTCCAGCCTCTATTTCTTATCTATAACAAATCCCTGAGCACGGGAAGTTTTCCTTCTTCTTGGAAAACAGCACTAGTTGTACCTATATTTAAAAATGGAGAAAGAGATAAAGTTGAAAACTACAGGCCGATATCCTTACTACCTGTATTTGCAAAGGTATTCGAACAGTTACTTTATCCCACACTTGCTTGGCATTTCAAACAGATAATTACTAGTCATCAGCATGGATTTATGAAGGCCAGATCAACAGCAACCAACCTAGTATCTTTCATTAATAATATTGCTACTGTAATTGACTCGCGATCTTCTGTCGACGCAATCTATACAGACTTCAGTAAAGCGTTCGACCGAGTCAATCACCAACTGCTTATTAGTAAACTATCCATGTACGGCATAACTGAGCCACTACTGGGTTGGTGTAGATCGTACCTATCAGACCGCAAATTCACAGTGGTAGTGCATGGTTTTTCCTCAGATCCCTTTTCAGTTATTTCAGGGGTTCCACAAGGGTCACACCTAGGTCCGCTACTCTTTAACATCTTTATCAACGACATTAGTAACTGTTTTCTTAACTCTAATTATTCCTTATTTGCCGATGACTTGAAAATATTCAGAGTGGTTGATAATTTTTCACATGCAATTTCCTTACAAGAAGACCTTAATCGTCTTGATAATTGGTGCAACAGCAACGGTCTGGATTTGAACGCATCTAAATGCTTTAAAGTAAGGTTTACTAAAAAAAAATCCTCAATTGATTACACATATAGCTTAAAAAATAAAATATTGTCTCAGGTAGATCAAATAAGAGATTTAGGAGTAATACTTGACGATAAACTGCGGTTTAACCATCATGTTGATAAAATCTGTACAAAAGGTTTCCAAACCCTAGGTTTCTTAATCCGCAATAGCAAGGACTTTAAGGATCCTAAAACTAAGATACTTCTTTACAACTCTCTTGTCCGCAGTGGCGTAGAATACTGCAGTACTGCCTGGAATCCACATTATGAAGTTTATAACAAAAGATTGGAAAGAATACAGAAGAGGTTTTTATGGCATTTATCATACTCATGTAACTTAGCGAAGCACAAAACATCATATGATGAGAGACTGGCCCATTTTAAAATGAACTCTTTATATGAGCGAAGGCAAATGCTTGACATAGCCTTCTTATTCAAAATTATAAATGGTCTGCTTGATGACTCTAACTTATTAAGTCTTGTAAATTTATCGGTTCATTCTAGATGGCCAAGAAACTCTAAACGTAATATATTTACCTACCAGACTAGTAAATCGAATCTTGGTCTACACGCACCTTTATGTAGAATGGTTAGGAAATATAATGAAATTTCAAAAATTTATAATATAGATTTGTTCTCAGACAGCTTAATTAAGATTAAGAGCACTATGCTACATTTAAATTAGGATACAAACATTCATTTTATATCATTTTTTTTTTTATTTATATTTTTACAAAACAATTAAATTTAATACTCGTTCTATTTAATAATTGCATGTAGTCTACACCATTAATTGTAATGGCACTAAGCTAAAAATATCTTTCTTGAAAATGTGTAAATGTATAAGTGTACATTATGTTGGTGTCCAATAAATAAATAAATAAATAAATAAACTCATTGTAATAAAATTGCTCGTCAAGATGGCTCGTCCGCTCATTTTCCACCTATTTATATAAAAAAAACTACGCTCCAGTTGATTCGCACATATGAGGATGCATGCAGACTGCTCAGGCAATAATGACATCCGTTAAAGTTCTAAATATAGGTAAGGGAAGTTTCGTCCTAACAAGATACGTGATATGGCCGTCGTTTCGTAATCGTGAGGAGAAATTACATCATTAAGAGATCTGATGATTTTTTTAAATTCAAAAAGTAAGTTATAGATTTCTTTCCGTGACAATTTGTAAGTCCGGTTTGTTTGCAGGTTTCCAAAAAAACCAGAGGTGATGATAACGTACGAGGGTATTCAGCTACGGATGAAGCAGCTTGAAGAGTACCTGTTCAACCTGCTCAACATATCGTTCTACAGGAACCACCATGAGACCGTTAGTATGTCGCTTGATTATCGCACTTAGCTCGGAGCAGTTTCGACTATATTACTAATATAAGTGTAAACCCACCGATAGGCGTTATACGAGGTTAGAAGTGACACTCGCACACCGCCTATGGTAGTCGTAGTATTGACGCAAAAGTGCGAGCAAGACGAAGCATATTGTGCCTAAGTGTGAGTGAGCGCGCTATATGCTTCGCCCTGTCAACGTGTGCGGCGAGGTCTGCGACTAATATAACTTTGCAATGCCTAATAATGCAGGTCACCCTTCAATTGTTTTCGGTGGTATAATACGGCTTTGATTGGAAAAGGTGACTTTAAAAAAAAACAAGACTGTGTAGAAAATGGTTGTTTAGAAATTCGATAAAAGTAAAATGATTCCTGTAAAATTAAACATACTTTTGTAAGTAACGGCCGAATTTTTAATTTTTCAAAAAAGGAGGAGGTATTCAATTCGACTGTATTTTTTTTGTTTGTTACCTCAAAACTTTCGACTTAGTGAACCGATTTTGATGATTCTTTTTTAATCGGAAGCTGGTGCTTGTCATGTGGTCCCACTTAAATTTGAGCTATGTAGATCTGACGAGTAGTTTTTGAGTTATTTTGAAGTCGGTTATTTTTTTCTTGGTAAAATTCAGGTTATGCAAGAGTGCTGCCATCTATGTGAAAGGCATGACATGAAAGACGCAATCACACACTGACACTTCACTGATTATCAGTGAATCCCATGGATTATTGAGAATTAATGGCTCTATTCGATATTCACTAAAGCTGTTATTATATAGAAACACTTGAAATACATAACTTTTTGTTAACTCTAAATCCATAAAACATTGATGGTGATAACATAATGATATGCGTTGCCTCGAATCTCGACATTTTACATTATCATCTTGTGTCATATCATATGATATTATGAATGAAGCATTTGGTAACGTCATGGGCAATAAAAATGTACTAGACTTTAGGACTAGCAAATTATTCGTGACCCTTCATCAAAACAAAAACTATATTATGCATATTCTGTTTTTTAAACTTAAAACATCGTGTTTGTACTTATGTATGCATTCCCTCCACCAATCCGCACTGGAGCAGCGTGGTGGAGTATGCTCTAGGCCTCCTCAAGAGGAGAGACCCGTGCCCAGTAGTGGGCCATTAATGGGTTGAAGCCAGCCATGTATGTAAGTAGTTAAACTTGCCTCTTAGTTATAAGTTCTCTCGCTCGTACCCACGACCCGGCGCGCGCTAACAACTCCTAGCGAATGCTTTGCGCCTAGTATTATGTCGCAATTTTGGCTGTTGCATCGTAAAAATTTTACTCATATTTTAAGAAGCATAACTTCAAAAATAACCATAAATTGCAGGTAAAGTTTCTAGAAGTGTCAAACCTGTCGTTCATCGAGGAGTTCGGCGCCAAGGGCAAGGAGGGCTTGATCCAGAAGCGCACGGGCTCCACGAAGCCGGGCCAGGCGGGCTGCAACTGCTTCGGCATGCTGGGGACCATGGTGTGTGTCAGGTTGGTCACTAAACTGACGAATATGTTTACCGTTACCACATATCGTAACTTGTTTAACACGCTTTTATTAGCTTGACCTGTGTATGTAACGGAATTTTACAACGTAATTTTCACCAATTTTGAGACGTCTGATCAGCTTAAAAATTAGCAGTACAATACAATAATTTCATGTTTTCAGTGTTTTTTTATTTTTTTTCACAATATTATCATTATTATTAACATTTGACGTGTTTGATAGTGAATTAAGGTAAAAGATACTACTGCATATAGCCCTTTTTTTGCTGTGTCCTATTTGGTAAACAATCTTATGCCCATGCAAATTGCAATATGTACCTGCATTCTAACGCGTTACTTAATCCATTAAGAATGACATTACGCAGGTTTGGCCAAGAGTTAGTGCGCTAAAAGGGCATGGCCGTTTTAATGCCATTACAAGTTAAGCGATAACTTGGGTGGTGGTTCCATCGCCACATTATCTGTTGCCCACTTTTGCGGCCTAACGCGCTAAGTAAGACGCATTCCGGTGCATCCGTTAACATAAGCGTAGATGTAGCAGAAGCATTACAGTGTCTTTATATTTTAATTTGTAAAACACAATGAAACCAGTTTAATAATTTTAAAATTAAGTTGGTCACACATGTGTAATGTCAGTCTTACCGCGTTAAATAACGCAGGTAACAAGTATAATATTGCTATCCTGCATAATGAATTTGTTTGATAAGAAAATCGGAATCGGATCGGACAATGGAAGCTACGATTGTTTTGATAACGGAAAATCCTTGATATTGGCTGCGATTGTCATTGTTGTGACCAAAATATCTCAATATGACGTTGATAAAATTTAGCATTTGTTTGTCATACATTTCGAGCGATAATAAAAACTCATAAGAATTTTTTTCATCAAACAAAAATACAAAGTATTGTTGCTTTATTGAGCTATATTTTATTTATGTAAGAAATCACTTTGAAAACTTCATAGTGTCACTTCTGCTCTTCCGCCAGCTGTTAATAATATAACTGTTATTAACTTGTACATTTTTAATATTCATAAAGCTTCGAATTGACAATCATGTTATCTGCATGTATATTCTTATATTGGTGTGCAATAAAGAGTTTTGTATTGTATTGTGTATCACAATTTCAAAATCATCCCACTTCACGCAGGTCATTTTTGTCTTCTACTAAGTTTTCGGAAATTTTACTTTATCATGAAGGAGAAGAAACTCCTCAATTTTAACCAAAAAAATATGGATTACAGAAACATTGAGTAAACTACAAAACCAATTCCAAATCGATTCTGATAATATACCAATTGCTATTGTATGTATATTCGACGTAACGGAAAGTAAACTAAATGGCAATACCGTTTAATTTAACCCAGTTATTATAAAATAAATTATGCGTATGTTACATGAAATAAATGTTATGTTATTGTAATATATGCACATATATGTGATGTTATTGTGTCAGGTGCAACTACTTCTGCACGGGCATGGCGTGCGCGAAGTGGCAGGAGCGGTGGCTGGTCGTCAAGGATACCTTCTTCGGGTACATCCGGCCGAGCGATGGCGTTATCAAGGGAGTCATGCTGTTTGATCAGGGGTCAGTTGGAACATACTATACGGCTATTCGCCCACGATCGATAATCGGTGACCAATTTTTTGTAGGCAAAAATAGAACGTACGCAATAGTGCAACGCACACGTCTTACAAAAAGTCAGTCAGAAATAATATGGGAGGAAAAATCGGCCCGATTATCTGTCCTACAAAAAGTCTGACGTGGGCGGGAAGCGTAATTCTTACAGGTTGACTGGGAGAGAATTCTTTCAGCATTAAGTCCGTCCGCCTTTTGTTTCTCTACATAATGTAAGGTGCAAAAAAGATTGATTAATATAAATATAGTTTTGGTACATAGAATAAGAACAATAGCATAGTGGTAAAAACGTCAGTTTGCGACAATGTATCGCTTTTATGGGGTGGCATGCTACACAAATTAGACATCACTAAGGCCTTGGGAAAAATATTTTTATGTCAGATAAATATGACAGTCCCGGGATCTAACCCATCGTCACTCCGTCGCCACTCGTCGTCTCAATGTAGATATTTTAGGCAGATGTGATATTTAGAAAAGATACTCCATATTTTCTGTGGCCAATACCTTGTAACTTAATAGTGTAAAATGTTGTGTTGCTCAAAAAAAAATATTACGATATACCTATGTATATACCATCACCTTACTACAGCTACGCGAGTCCATTTAGAGACGTAACGAATCGAAGGTCAATATATTAATATATTTCTCTTTTATTTCATGCAGCATATGAATGGTAAGTAGGTACACGAATATATGTAGACGTAGTTTGTCAATAAAAAGAGGTAGTGTTCAATAAAAATACCTCCATTTACTTAATTTAATATTTAAAACCAGCTAGCATGGCTCATAAGGATACTTTAACAATTCGTTCATCGAACATTTTCATACATTTTATGTTCTAAACATTTGTGTTTTTAAGGAAGACTGGCTATCTATATGATATGTTATAACCCTTTAATTTAGGGACTTAAGGCCAATGCATACGTAACGTTTTTTCCCGTATAGGAAGTTTTGGAAACATCGTTTCATAAAAAATGTATACGCAGCGGAATCCCATACGGGAAATACCCGTTACGTATGCGTTGGCCTTTACTCTCAGCTTTACACAACGTTATATAGACTCTCTCTCTCCCCATTTTTCCCCGTCTCTCTCTTTTTCTCCCCATATCTCTCAAACTTCTCCAATCCCCTCAGCAATTATTCATCCAACATAAACACCAACTTCTGTATCACTGTTCACAGATTCGAAGTATCAAGCGGTATGTACTCGACGGGGCTGAACCACGGGCTGCAAGTCCTCAACCAGAGCCGGCAGATGGTGATCAAGTGCTGGACCAAGCGCAAGAGCAAGGAGTGGATGCAGTACCTCAAGCAAGTTGCTGGTGATACTGGTAGGGAAAGTTCACCATTTATTGTTTGATTGATTATAATAATTAAGTTCAAAAGTATTAAAAACGAGTAACCGCCCTCGCTTTGCTTCGGTTTTCCTATTTTTTACACCTTGGGTTACATTATTGGAGTTTTACTAATCCCTAATTTTTTTTAAATATAATATAGCCTATGTTCACTGGGGATAGTGTAGCTTTCTGACAGTAAAAGAATTTTTCAAATCGGTTCAGTAGTTTCGGAGCCTATTCAATGCAAACAAAAAATCAAATCTTTCCTCTTTATATATTAGTATAGATATATAATGTGGAAGAATTAACAAAATATCTTTATAGAAATAAAAAAATTATAGGAAGTTTCTGTTTCAAGAACTCTTCTCTGACGCAGTACTAAAACATCTGTTTAGCATTTGATTTGAATAAAATAAATCCTTTACAATGTATATTATATCAATACTAGGCAAATCATCACACTTTTTTACGCGGCTCACGCATTACGAGCAATGACGTCACAGACTAGTCAGTGAATACGTTAATTTTAATCGTCTATATCTCAGCCGTTTATTGATGGACTTTAATTTTTTTGCGGTGATTTATTAGCTTTGAGCTCTACTTTATTATGTTCATAATGAACCTCAATCGCATATACCCCCAGCCCGCGAGTTCACGCACCCGAACGTGCACCATTCGTTCGCGCCGCCGCGGCCGGCCACGCCCACCGCGACGCTCGTGGACGGCTCGGCGTACCTCTCCGCCGCGGCCGACGCCATGGAGCTCGCTAAAGAAGAGATCTTCATAGCGGACTGGTGGCTCAGTCCGGAGATATACATGAAGCGGCCGGCGTTGAACGGGAATTACTGGCGGTTGGATACGCTGTTGAAGAGGAAGGCGGTGAGTTCGATTTTATTGAAAATTTGAAGTATTGATGTGAACGTCAGGAGAATTGGAAATATATCATGGTGCAAAGTAAAAGGAATATTATTGAATAACCAATACCATAGAATACCCCTTCTGCGTCATATATAACAAATTGAAGCGCTTTATAGCCCGCAGGCTGGTGTCCATCCGTAGTGATCGACCGAGTTAAGCAGCACCGGTTAGTGGGTTGAAGCCCAATTTATAAAATAGTATTTTTCAACCAGGTTTTCTCCGTTAATAATAACCGTTAGAATTGTAGTCATCATAAGGTACACTACGTACTTCTATTATACTATAATACATTGCTTATTAATTTGTTACAGGCGCAAGGTGTGAAAATTTTCATAATGCTGTACAAGGAAGTGGAGATGGCTCTCGGAATCAACAGCTTCTACAGCAAGAGCCGGCTAGCCAGCGAAAACATCAAGGTGTGTATTAAACGTATTACATCTTAATATATATAAATTACGTGTCACGTTGTTTGTCCGCGATGGACTCCTAAACTACTTAACCGATTTTAATTAAATTTGCACACCGTGTGCAGTTTGATCCAACTTGAAAGATAGGATAGCTTACATCTCAAAAAAAAAAACTAGACAGAACGAAGTCTGTCCGGGCAGCTAGTATAAATATATGTATACCGCCCATATAAATATTATGAGCAGATGTTCATGCGAGAGATGTTGTTACTCGAGTATGTTGTATTTGTGAATGTCTGTGCCACTTGCGAAACATAAAAAGGGCTTTTCCTATTTTCTATCACGATTTAGAATTAAAACTAAATTTATTGAAGTAAAAATTTTGATTTTTAACCTACGGAACTCCCAGTCTTACTAAATCCCATCTGACGGTTAGGTACGACGCAATCTTGATTGGCGTGCATTGGTTGATCAACGTTAATAATTTAGATAGCCTTAGGGTGTAAAAATAACCGTTAAAAGATGCCTCTGGTATAACTTATGTCGATAGGCGACGGCAGCAACATACCATCAAGTTGATCATCAGCTCGTTTGCCAACTATTTACATAAAAAAGCGCTAAACAACATACTCGTATTAGCAGTCTGTACATAATAACATTTGCTAGGGTGTGGTGGCAGGTATTCCGTCACCCCGACCACGCGAAGGCCGGGGTTTTGTTCTGGGCGCACCACGAGAAGATCGTGGTGGTGGACCAGAGCGTCGCCTTCGTGGGCGGCATCGACCTGTGCTATGGACGGTGGGATGATCATAGGCATCGGTAAGTACATAATGGAGGTCATACACGATCAAGTGTCAACTCACTTTACTCGTATTATGTTTGTTATGTATTAAGTCGCATTTTATTATAATTGCTTTGACTTCGACATTGCAGTCGGATTAATAACTGAATATGTACCGCTGCGCCGCTGCTGATCTACGCGCGATAAACGGGCGCACTGAAATATCAGAGGACGTAGTGAGTAAATACCTACTTACTTCGCCATTTTCTGAGTGCGACCCGTTTCTGTCATTTTGGTAGCTGCAACTTCGAACTCAAACAAATAAACTTCATTACAATTTGTATTATTCAACGTTGTTGCTATCCTTATGATGGAATAAATGTTCTTTCTTTCTTTCAAGTGTACTTGATGAAGCGTCAAGCGGACTGGACGCGGCATCCAGTATGCTTGATCGTGTATGGCCACGGTAAGCTATCTGGGCATACATCTATCTCATGCACACTGGATGGCGCGTCAAGTCAAACTGCAGATTTGGTCAGGTACCTTTATCTTTATCTTTGGTAATAAAGGTAAAGGTATCTTTGGAAGATTTCCCCATCGAAAAAAATGTATCGCTATTCTGTTAGTATAGATTTTGAATGCATGTCGTTTTTAGCTTATAATTTTCAAAGTGACCATAAAAGGACTCAGCATACAAAATCCATCTCCTGACCTGTCTACCCCCCTCCCAGACTGACCGACCTGGGCAACATCGCCCAGCCCCACTCCTCGATCAAGACCAAGAAGAAGACGTCGAGCTCCCCCGGCGGTGGGCTGTATATGCCCGGGAACGGGATCGAAGCCGCTATACAACTGGCCAAGAGCTCCAGGGATATCGTGTTTGGACTCACTGAGTGAGTATATCTTAATATATATAAATTACGTGTCACGTTGTTTGTCCGCGATGGACTCCTAAACTACTTAATCGATTTTAATCAAATTTGCACACCGTGTGCAGTTTGATCCAACTTGAAAGATAGGATAGCTTACATCTCGGAATTAAACAAAAACTTTTCACAGAACGAAGTCTGTCCGGGCAGCTAGTCTAATATATAAAATTCTCGTGTCACGCTTTTTTGAAGGTGAACTCCTCTGAAACGGCTCGACCGATTTTCGTAAATCTTTGCGTGCATATCGAGATTGCGAGAATGCGACATCTATTTTTCATCCCCTACCCCTAAAAAAATTTTGGCAGAACAACGTTTGCCGAGTCAGCTAGTATAAACTATAAAATGAAGTTAACAATAAAGTCAACATATTGATATTATTATGTTGTCGTTTAATCCGATTCAGAAAACTTACTGCATACATCAGTTTACTGCTTCGATCATTTTCACTTTAAAAAATTATACCTGAATATTTGTTTCCTTTCTTTAGTACGTACCTGAACCTGTATTTTATAATAATACGAGTAACCGCCCTCGCTTTGCTTCAGTTTTCTTATTTTTTTAAACCTTGGGTTACATTATTAGAGTTTTACTAAGGATTCCTATTTTTTTTTTAAATATAATATAGCCTATGTCACCCGGGGATAGTGTAGCTTCTCAACAGTGAAAGAATTTTTCAAATCGGTTCAGTAGTTTCGGAGCCTATTCAATATAGACTAAACAAATACATAGTTTTTCAGTTTTCTTGGGCCCTGCAATATGTACTTACTGCATATTTATGGGAATTTATCTAATGAACCTATTATCTAGCAGTGTTTTGTTACTTAATTTATTAATTAAACATTTCTCAGGCCACTACAAGAAGAAGCGAGTGATGCCCATTCAGAGAGCGATAAGGATAACCCACCGCAAGAAGACATTGCTCAATCCACCCTCCCCGTACTAGAACCAGGCGACCAGCTCCTCATAGCATCTTGCACTCAGCCCCAAGACCTGACGTTATTCGAGACGCCAGAACAGAAACGAAACGTCCTTAACAAGATATCGGACAGAGGAAAAGAATTCATCAGTATTATATACCCGCCGTACGAGGAGGAGAGAAACGAACAGAAGTTCGATGATTCGGAGAGGAAGAAAGCTGAAAAGTACGCGATGTCCAACGACCAAGTGTTACTTACTGATGCGTTAGGACTGAAGGTAAAGAGTGACGTCAGATCAGGTCAGCCGACCCCCCTAGCCCAGGTGGTGGAAGGCAGGGTCATCACGGAGAACACCAAGAATGTGCTGGAAGGCATCGAGGGGAATTCAAAGATATGGATCGGGAAGGATTACACCAATTTCATTGTTAAGGACTTCAATAATTTAGATCTGCCTTTTGTAGGTGAGTACTATGTCATTTTAGATATTTTTTTTTACAAATTATAATGACCACCTTGTATACTATACACCAGAGCCGGCGTTAGGGGGACCGAGGTGGGGTGACGACCTAGGGCGCCAAATTTGGAGGGGCGCCACATTTTGGGTGAGGAGCAAAAAAAGCTCGATTTTCTTATGTGGGCGCCACAATATTTTTGCCTAGGGCGTCAGTGGCTCTAACGGCGGCACTGCTATACACAATGTAGTCTGTAGTCCATTTTGTATTTCAAATCGCAAGCCACAACATACAAATACACAGACACGTAAAACTTATAACACCCCTCTTCGTTGGTGGTTAATAATTCATACAAGCCCAATAAAACCCCCCCATTGTCCCTCATCCCCAGACCTGGTGGACCGCAACACGACGCCGCGCATGCCGTGGCACGACGCGGGCGTCATGGTGACGGGCGCGGCGGCGCGCGACGTCGCCAGACACTTCGTGCAGCGGTGGAACGCCATCAAATTGGAGAAGGCTAGGTCGGTTACCAGTTAGTGCTTGTTCACACTGAACTCGCGGGCGCGGGCGCGAAATATCAAACATATTATTATGACCTACTATGAAAGTGTTCACACCAAAACGCGCGCGCGGTGTATGTAGCGTTTACCGCGACCGCGCCCGCGAGTTTTGTGTGACCACTCACTTACCACTGTACCAGTAGCATAGCGTTTACCCTGGCCCCGGGCGGCACATGAAGAGGGGGCGGCAAGCCACTCGATTTTTAAAGAAGAAAAAAAATATACATTTAAATTAAATTTATTTAAATTTAAATGTAAATTGTGCTATGATAAAAAAAAACAAGAAAAGTGTATTTTTAATTAATAAAAAAAATATTTTAAATAATATGGGGGCGGCAAAGATCACTGGGGGGGCGGCAA